>JAPVLV010000019.1:0-1266071 GCA_029168935.1 Oxyria digyna
CTCCGTTCGTATACATGTTACTTCCTGCTTCTAAATTCTTATAAGCACTAGTACTTCACTTTTCCCAAAAATAAACATTTACTTGGCTCATTCGTATGTTTTTCACCGGAAGAACTTAAAATCTGAAATTGGTACTAATTATAAACACCCATAATATTACTCAAACCTACAATCCAAATACTAATTATATGCATGTCCTTTTTCGTCATTTTACATCCTAATTTAGTTACATCAACTCGCTTCAAATCGATTTACCGAACACTCCATATTGAACTTCAACTCCTAAAATCTCAACTTCAGCTACCTTCAACTTTAGCTTACTTCAGCTACCTTCAACTTCAGCTTACTTCCACTTCAACACCTACTGCAACTCGCGCTTGTCTGAACACACCCTTAAGAGAAAGGAGTAGCCTGATTTCATTTGTCTAGCCAGAACATGGCCTGACTCAATCAAAACAACACTCTTTTCAACAATGATCCAAAAGAAAAAAAAAATTAAAAACCTCAAAGAGCTTATTGAAAAACTTAGGAAAAATTGGGATCAAACAAAAATCAATGCGACGATTTAGTCATTAAAACTAAGAAAAACATAGCCTACACAAGGAAGAAGAAAAATTACAAATGAAAACCTCTTGAAGTCAACTTTCTCAAGCTAAACTTTGACGGATCCATAATCCAAAACGGTGAAGCTAGATATGGGTTTATTATCAGGAACAACAAAGCCAAAATAATACACATGGAAGGTCACCCAAGTGGAAAAGAATCCCTGCTCATGGCTCGAACAATTTCCCTTAAACAAGGAATTAAAAAAGCAAAACAACTCAACGTGAACAAACTGATTATTGGGTGATAATCTCACACTAATCAATTCACAAAAGAACATCACAATGCCCTTGGGGGATTAAGATGACGGTTGTCGATATCCTGGTCGACCTCTATTAATGCCCATCTTTCCAACTCATACATGTCTTTTGAGAGGTTGAATGGTACTGCTGATAGAATTGCTAAAATCAACCTTTCACCCTCTACGTCTAGATTGGATCATGATTTAGAATTTGGTGTTCTCATCCGCAAGGATGCTCTAGGTTGGACCTCTCATAACATTTGAGGTATGCCTAATCTTTTTCTTATAACAAAAAGGAGTAGGAGGGTAATTTCACCCGCAATCCGTGGGTGACCGAAAAAAACGACCCGAAAACCCAACAGGAAAAATGTGGGTGAAATTTGGGTGATGGTTGTTCGGTTTGGTTACTGGTGATCATTTTGAACCCGATCACCCGATCCGACCACCCGACGAGTCACCCGACTTTCACCCGATATATTTTTAACATTATAATTTTTTATTTAAAACAAAAAATTGATTTAAAACAAAACCCTTAAATTTTGGCCTCACACATTCTTCTTTCCTTCGCTCTTTACTTTTGTTCCTCCTCTTAGTTCATGGCTCCTCCTCTTCCTCTTAGTTCTCCCTCAGCCTCCATTCTCTATCAAGTATCAATCTCATCAATGTCAATCTGGTTTCTCCTCACATCAGCAACCAACAACTACTCAACTAGTAAGGTTTTTCCTTGTAGCCACCTGCGTAGGTGAACTTTTCAAGATAAACCCTAAAAGCTCTCTTTCCACCGAAAACCCCCACTGAAATCAAAGAGATTAGGCATACGCATTTCGCTGATGATTAAAACCCATTTCCCAGTTCGATCTATTCATTCACAGTATATGATCATTTCGTAATTGCATCCATGGATCTCCATTTAAGTTTGAGTTGTACTGATTCATGCTTGATTTTACCGCCTTTCCATAATATCTTCTTATTGTGCTAAACAGAGTTCTTGATCTACCCGTGAATATTGGTTTGATTAGAGATTTCTTTGAGCTTATGATTTGTTTATTGAATTAGATTGAGAGGTTAATTAACCTAAAATTTGCCCCAGTCACTACAAGCATACTTCAGAGTAGCTGTTTAGATTATTTGTTTAATGTTTTTTTTTTAATTGTAAGTATATTATCAAAGGAAAAAAATCTTTACACAGAAGATCACCCCCAAAAAGGCCGTTTAATCCCACGCCCATTTTTTTATAACTGGCACCCGTCTTGGGCGCATCCCGGGTGCGTCCAATTTTTTTTTTTGAACCGGGTCATTCTTGGGCGCACCCTGGCTGCGCCCAAGATTTTTTTTTTTTTTTTCCGTCAAAAGTTTAAAAAATCCGGTTTAAGTTGGGCGCATCCTGGGTGCGCCCAAAACTGAACCGATTTTTTAAGAAATGTTTTGGACGCATTCGGGATGCGTCCAAGACGGGTGCCAATTATAAAAAAGTGGGCGGGCGTTTTTCTCCGCCAAAAAACCCTCCTTCCACAAACCACTTTCTCAAGTAGCCTTACATACCAAGGACTCAAAGAAAATACAATAAAAACCAGAGAAAGTAGCCTTACATACCAAGGACTAGGGATGGCTCCCGGTCCGGTCCGGTCCGGTTCCGGTCCTCCGGAATCCGGAACCGGAACCGGAACCGGGAAAAACCGGTTACGGTTCCGGTTCCGGTTCAATCCGGTTCCGGTTCGAAACCGGAACCGGCCGGTTCAGTCCGGTTCGGGCTGAACAGAACGGTTTTTTATTTTTTTTTAAAAAAAATAACCGCCGGTTAGAACCGGTTAGAACCGGTTAACCGGCGATTTTGTTTTTTTTTAAAAAAATTATTAATTTATAAAACTGAAAAAAAATCTAAAAAAATCTAAACATAATTTTTAAACTTAAAAAAATTGATTATAAAAAAACGCTATTAAAAAAGAATGTTTTGTTATTTTTTTTAAGTTTAAAAATTATGTTTAAAAAACTTAAAAAAACGCTATTAAAAAAGAATGTTTTGTCATTTTTTTTAAGTTTAAAAATTATGTTTAAAAAACTTAAAAAAAATGATTATAAAAAAACGCTATTAAAAAGAATGTTTTCATTTTTTTTAAGTTTTTTAAATTAAATATGAAGGAATAAAAAATTAAAAAAATTGGGCTTGCACTTAACAGTGACTTACTTGTTAAGTTGCCTACGTATCCTCTCGGGTTAGAGGAATCAAAGCCCACGTAGTTCTTTACCTTTTTTCAAAACCCGTTACCTAAGTCGAATCTTCGGCGGATGAATCGGTGCGTATCGTAGTAGAATCTCCAATCCACTCGTCTTCCGATGACTCGATAATGTTACGTTGTTGCCTAATTGCGGCTCTCTTCCAATCGCAAACACAACATTGCGCCTCCAATGACTCCGGTGCCAAATTTGATCTCTTCCTCGTTAAAGTGTTGCCTCCTGCACTAAAAGTTTGTTCCACCGCCACGGTTGAAGCGGGGACGGCAAGAACTTGAGCCGCAATCTTCGCAAGCGTTGGAAACATGCTCCTATGATCCTCCCACCACTTCAAAACATCTAAAGTATCACAACTAACAAACTCAAAGTTGGTGTTAAGATAGTTATCAATTTCCGCATTCGTGTTTGTAACTCTTGGTCTTTTACTAAAATACTTAGCTCCAAAGGCCCCCAAGCTAGAGCCCGAAGTAGCCGGAGGTAATTGTGAAGTAGTCGGAGAATCAGAAAAATGAGTAAATAAAGTTTCAATGTTTGTTCTAGTTCTAGAAACCATACCTAAAATATCCTCTAGTTCACCGTCGGCTAAAATATATCCATAATAGTCATTTAAAAGAGCGTGTAAAATGGATAATTTAAGTCTAGGATCTAAAACACAAGCAACAAGAAAACAATCGGGAATATATCTATAGTAGAGCAACCACTTACTCCTCATGCTTGCAACGGATTCCTCAATGCCGGGAATTTTAGCTCCCTCACTTAAACCACACATAACATTACAAGCTTCCAAGACAAAAACATTACTACTTGGTGTATAAACATGACTAAATCTCTTTGTTGCATCACTAAAACATTTTAAAAACGTTGCAATACTTTGACATATATCCCAACCTTATTCGCTAAAATAGAAAGTAGAGCCAGAAAGGTTTTGAGAAACAAAAGACGTTAAAACTTGTTTATATTGTATACATTCACATAGTAATATGTAAGTAGAGTTCCATCGGGTACCCACATCTTTTGAAAAACGTTTTGGGTGCACCCCGTTAGTTTTACAAAAGGTCATCCAATATCTTGTAACTTTAGGATGCCCCCAAATATACTTAATAACGTTCTTAATTGGCTCAAAATGATAACTCATAGCACGTAAACCATCTTGAACACATAAGTTTAAAATATGACAAGCACATCGAATATGAAAAAAATTCCCACCAAATAAAGGTTGACACATTTCTTGTAAATCTCTAATAGATGCGGTATTAGCAGATGCATTGTCAAATCCAATTGAAAAAACTCTATTAAGTAGTCTATATTCTTCTAAAATTGCACGAATCATCATAGCAATATTTTGTGCGGTATGTGAATCATCAAAGACTCTAAATGCCAATAAACATTTTTGCATTGTAAAATGATGATCTACAAAATGACATGTAACACCCATGTAAGAATGAGTTTGAGTATTATCACTACAAATAGAAACATGCATATCATTTTGCGAAAAATAAGAAACTAATTCGGCCTTGCGTCTTTTATAAGCCTTAATTACGTTTTTCTTAATCACTTTCCTAGATACGGATGTAAAAGCGGGTTGTGTATGATCTTTAATGTACTCATTAAATCCTACATTTTCACTAAATCGAAATGCTAAATGATCAACACAAATAGCTTCGGCTAATGCTACACTATTAGCTTCATGATCAAAACGAAATAAAGGGTTACCGGTAGTAGAAGATGCAAATCTGCCGGAAATTTGTGTTTGTCCCCCTAGCATTCCCATCTCGGCGACGTGTTTGTGCTCCATGTGTCGTTGAAGGGTTCCATATCCTCCACTTTTCATCCATTGGAATGTCGCCTCGCAAAAGTTACAAGAAACAATAATTAGATCGGGATCATAATCCTCGGCCTCGAGTTCCTCGAGACCGGGTTCTAATTTAGTAAACCACTTTACAAAAATAGGAGATGTTAGTTTTCGGGATTGGTTCCCGGAGGACCCGGACCTCCCCCCCCCTAGGGGCCCTAGCCGGCCTCGAACCGCTAGCTTGCCCTTGAGGCCTAGCGGTCCTACCCCTACCGGACCTAACTTGGGAGGTGGGAGTGGGAGTGGGAGAAGTGACATTATCACTCTCTTGGGTGTCAAAATGTTCCGCCATATGATTAAGAACAATTAAATAATACGATTAAAAGCAATTAAAACAATTAAAACAATAAAACAATAAAACTTAGAACAATATAATAATGTGATTAAAAATGTAAAAGCAATAAAATATTGAAAGACAAAAGCTAATTAAAAGGAAGAGATTAAGAGAGATTGTTGATGGAATTTGAGAGATTATAAGATTGAGATTTGAGAAAGAGAAGAGAGATTGTTGTTGTTGGATGTGTGATTTGAAGATTGTATGGCATGGTATTTATAGGGGTTGAAATGGGTTATTTTAATATTAAAAAATTAATTTTTTATTTTTTTTTAATTTCCTAACGGCTATTAGCCGTTAGGACCGCCGGTTAACCGGCAACGGCTACTTTTGTAGCCGTTGGAACCGTCGGTTAACCGGCGGTTCCATATTATTTATTTTTAAAAAAAAAAACCGGCGGTTAACCCGGTTAACCGCTGGTTAAAAAAATTTTAAAAATAAAATAAAAAACCGCCGGTTTTGAAAAGCGTTTTTCGTGAACCGGAACCGGACCGTGACCAAACCGGTTCCTACCGGTTCCGGTTTTGACCCGGTCTGGTTCCGGTTCGAACCGGCGGTCCCGGTCCGGTCCGGCCATCACTACCAAGGACTCAAAGAAAATACAATAATACCAAGGACTCAAAGAAAATACAATAAAAACCAGAGAAAGTAGCCTTACATACCAAGGACTCAAAGAAAATACAATAAAAACCCTCACACATTAACCTCACGTGACAAGGCCTCATGGTGACAAAACCAACCCAAACCAAACCGACCTAACAACTCAAACCCAACAAAACCCAATATACCTAAGCTACCAAGTAATATTTACAACCTTAAATGTCTTCTATAAGCATCATTCCTCCTAGATCCACTCCTGCACTAAATTGATGTTCTCATCTTACAGACATCAATCACTTCATTAGCACAGTTGTCAACTGATTGCTTCTGCCCTTTGAAAATAACTTCATTTCTTGTTCTCCATATGTGATAAACATAAGCTCTCACAACATACTTATTTATTCTAGAGATCGCCCAACTCCATTACAACCTTTATCCATTGTTCACTACCTCAGGGTTGCTACCACTCTTCATTTCATCACTTAGGAGCGTCAAACTTGTTAGGAGAGATCACCTCCTCTAACATATTGTTCCCCATTTTCCTAACACCACTCCACGCCTTCTTATTTACCACCTCTTTCCAACTCATTGATCCTTGGGTACTTGAGTCTGAACTAGTTGCTCCCTGTACCATTTTATTTTTGTCATTCCCACAAGGTACCTCCAAGTCCTTACCAATATTTTCCCAAACCATTTACCAGTCCTTAAAGTCTTAGCCACAGACACCTTAGTTCTAGTCACAAGTTTCCACTGTTTTTTACCCCCATTCCTTTCCTCCTTAATCCCACCCTTCCTTTAATGGCAACCATCAAAGGAATGTCCAAACTCCTTACATTTAAAGAATCTTCAGGGAATCCATTCAAATTCAACTACATGCTCATACAATTTGCCATCATAACCTTCTAACTTCACATTCTTCCTAATAGTTTCCTCTTTCCTTGCACTCTCTGCTTCCCTATCATCCCCCACAACCTCCGCTTGTACATCACCATTCTGCTTGCTCAGACCCTCCACAACTATGGCCTTACCCTTATCCACAATTACCGACATTGGATTCTTTACTATCGGTGTCAGATCTGAGACTTCATCCTCCTCCTCAGTAGACTCCATGTTCTTTCCAAATCCCATTCCTCTCAATGCTTTTCCCCCAAAATTGGGAGAACTTCATCAAATATAATTGGTCTGTTTCTCCCTCAGATGTCCAGATCAAAAGAAATGGAATATGGATCTTTCAATTTTCCTCTGTGGAGGATCGCGATTGGGTGATGGAGAACGGTCTTTGGTTGGTTGGAGGAGGGAAGCCTCTAGAGCTCAAAGTCTTGTCGCCTTGCTTGGCTATGGCTTGGTCTTCCTTTGATGCTATCCCGGTATGGATCATCTTACCTGATCTTGATCTTTCATTCTAAGCATATGCTCAGTGTGATAAGAAGCATGTCCTTTGCCAGATTGGTTGCTTATGTGAACTTTAAGGAAACTCCTAAGAATGAGGTGAAATTGCAAGGACCTGATGGTATGCTTTATGCTCAGAGGGTGATTTATGAATGGCTGCCATGGTGTTGTTATACTTGTAAAGTGTTTGGATATTCTGAAGCTAAGTGTAAACAGAAGAAGCATGTTGCCTCTGGTAAAATGGAAGATAAGCCGAGTCATAAAGTTTCAATTCCTAAACTTGGTAATACTAATAACAGTGATAATTAGTTGCATGATGGGGAGAATATAAATATCAATCCATCTATTCAAGCTAAGACTACTCTTGAAATTCTTTGATGACTGATCTTGTGGACAAAAATGATGATCCTCCTTCCAGTGAGAATCAGAATCCCAAGGAGAACTTGCAGAGTGCTATTGTGTGCAAGAAAGCCACCTTCAACGATTCTTATGGCAATAAAAACCAGAATACCTCTCATGCTGGTGTTGTTGCTAGTCGTACTAGTTCTTTTACTGATAAGACCAAGCATGTATGATTGATGGGGGTAATGCCAGTGAGTGGGAAAATGATAGGGTAAGAAAGCCATTGGACAAAATGTTGGGAGGAAGGTTGCTGGTAAAACTCAATATAGAAGCAAAGTTATTACTTTGAATAAGAGTTGTAGTGACATTAGTGACCTGGGCCATGGGTTAGATCATTGTTGGAGCATGGAACACAAGGGGACTTTGTTATTTTCTCCGGATTAAGCTCACTAACTATATCATTAAAAGGAATAAACTACCTATGATTGGCCTATTAGAAACTAAGATTTTGAGTAATAAAGAGGATGATGTGCACAAATCCCTTATGAATCAGTGGGAATTTGTTACGAATACTCCTGCTAGTAATAAGGGTAGAATCTAGCTTACTTGGAACCCAAGATTAGTGGATGTTACTATCCTTATGATTACCTACCGATGCATTCACACTTCTATGAAGATCTTAAATGGTGGAGCTAAGTTCTCTGCCACTTTTGTCTATGCCTCCAATGCTTACTTTGGCGGGATTGATCAAATAGAGGACCTTCTTGATTTGTTTGCAATATTCATGAGGCTTGGTTGTGTCTTGGTGATTATAATTGCATTCTTGACACTACTGAGAAGCGCCATTTTAGGAACATTGTCACTGTTAATCCTAGGGAACTTCTTGTCTTTCTCAACCAATCTAATTTGGTGGATCATTTTTTCTCTGGTGCCAAATTCGCCTAGGGTAATCAGCAAGAGTGACAGACCTAAAGCCGTATGCCTAATCAAATAAATCCTAAAGTACCTACTAACGGAGTACAACAAGCAAGTCAGGGTTGAATCCAAGGAAATCAGGTTATCAGTCAATGTGTTCTATCAGTCATCACTAGGAACTAGGGTTTAATATCAAAAGATCAAACAAACATGAAAATAAACAAATCAGAGTTCGCATGGAAAGGTTGTGAATACGATTTGTAAATGCGTCACGCCTGACAAGGATCCACACATCAGATAAATTGATTGATCATTGAAATCTATTAATCTCACGTTCTTAACTTTTTATCAACTGTTCTTATCCTGATCATAAGTAACTATAGTCCTACCAGTCCTAATAGTACTTATTACCAAATCAAATCTGAAAACCTTCAAGACTCGATAAGGCAATAACATTCAAACAAGAATTCAACAAGATACATGCAAATCAGACAACCCGTCAGTTTTAGCATGCAATTGACTCTCTCTCACGATGAACACTTGTAACCCGCTCATGCAAATCGTGTTCACTACTAGACATGCAACCCGGACCCGGAATCACAAATCCTAGCAATTAGGAAGATATTGAATGTCCTAGTTGGCCAAACTGGAAAAAACAATATAAACCAATAATCATGCAAGCACAAGAGAATCAACACAACTAGATAGAAAGATGAACAAGAGTATAAATCTCACAAACGATTATCCGAGTGCTTCAAATGTAACAATGAAACTTATATTAGTTCTTCATAGCAACTAAAGAGAAAACAAGAAAGTACATTGTAGAGTCTCTGTAGGTAGGGTTTTTTAGTCCTTCTACGTAGGGAGTGTTTTGGTGGTTATTTGTCAGTTATTTGCGGTTGCTTGACGGTTACTCATTGGCTTTTCATGATTCTACTGGTGTGTGTGGGCTTTTACTTGTGATTTCCGAACTTCTGCTTCCTCTTTCTACAATGGAGGAATTAAAAACTGCTTACAGACAACTACGACTATCATCGGAAGAAAGTTCTAGTGTGGTAGGGGTTGGTAGCGATTCTGCACAGCGTTTACATTGGTCGCTACGTTTGGCCGGAAAAATCCTTACAGAACGTCCAGTGGGTGATAAATTTTTTGTATTTCAATTCTTTTCAAAGGAAGATAGAGATCGAGTCTGGAATGGAAGGTCGTGGACTTTTGATGACTCATTGGTGACTGGAATGGAATGTCCTTCTGATCCGGGCTTTCCAGATGCTCCTTTTTGGATACATGTACTTAATGTTCCGCTGGGATTATGCAATGAAGTAATGGCAAAGCAGATAGGTGACATGGCTGGGAGTTTCATGGAGTTTGACGATTCCGACCAGCTAGGAATCCATAAGATCTTAAGGATGAAGTTTGCACTGCCACTTGATAAGCCACTAATGTGGAGTATAAGGATCTCTGTCGTAGGATATTGCCGATGGGTCGACTTCAAATATGAGCGTTTGCCAATTCTATGTTACAGATGTGGGCGGATGGGACAATGATGATTACTTGTTCTTTTTTTTTTTGCTGAGGAGGATGTGTTAAGACCCAATCAATTTGGCATGTGGCCGAGGGTTGTTGAACGAACCAGGCTGCGTCTTAACAAGGAGGAAAGAGAGGCTGAAAATTGTCGTCTCCAGGAACTCCCGTGTACAACGATTGATGATATTGTGAGATCGACGCCAATTCCGATGGAGTCAATAACTGCCATAACAACGATTCAGGATGATCAAGACCCTCAGCGTACTGCTGCAAAACCTGGAAGCAAAAATCAAGTCAGCCTGAAGTCGGTAACTGATACACAAATGCTTCTTAATGCTGAGTCCGGGTTAGGGAAAAGAAAGCATGAATCTTCGTCCAAAGATGAGCCATATACTATGCAAGATCTTCTCACTGTGGAAAAGAAAGGAAAGAAAAATGTCAAGGGTTCCACGACTGAAGGAACTCAAGTAGCGGGTGTCAGAGATAATCCGACCCGCGAAGAACAATGAAAATCTTTAGTTGGAATTGTCAGGGTTTGGGCAATGCCCCGACAGTTCGCGCTCTCCGTGATTGGTCCTGGAGATCTTGCCCGAATGTGGTCTTTGTCATGGAGACCATGATTGGAAAAAGTAATCTGGAAAATGCTATGCGTGGATGTGGTTTTACTGATGGTATATGTATCGCCAGTCAGGGTTTGTCAGGAGGTATTGGATTTTGGTGGAAAGATGTGCATTTAACTGTTATATCCTATTCTGATCGAAATGTTTTGGTTGAGGTGGTTGATGATAGAACTGGGGAAAGATGGGCTATGGATGGGGTATATGGTTGGCCAGAGCGTGAACAAAAGTTTCGAACTTGGGCTCTCCTACGTCACTTAAAAGATTCTTGTAATCTCCCACTGCTCCTTTTTGGTGATTTCAACGAAATTCTTTTACAAGAGGAGAAGGAGGGAGGAGCTCTTCGATCAGACACTGAAATGAACGGTTTTAGAGATGCTCTTTCAGTCTGTGAACTGTCAGATCTTGGTTGTAGGGGCTCTATCTTTATGTGGCAACGGGGGAATATTAGAGAACGACTTGATCGATACATTGCTTCTAGTGAATGGCTGAATTTGTTCCCTAATTATGTTGTATCCCACTTTGCAAGAATACATTCAGACCACACCCTCATCTACTTGGTGACAGATCAAGAAAACAAACGTAGTCCTTACAACAACTCCTTTAAATTTGAGACCCTGTGGTTAGAACACCAGGAATGTAGGGAGATTGTAACTGATCAGTGGCAAGTCCAAACCGATCCTCCTCATGTCCGGGTGGCTCGATGCGCTGCAGGCTTAGCAGGTTGGGCTACACTAAAGTTTAAACAGAGACACAAGCGAATTAAAGAGCTTGAATCTGAACTGAAAGGTCTCCAGACAGGTGTTCCTGATGGATTTACTCTTCAACGTTCCAGGGCCGTAATTGTTGAACTTGAAAGTTTACGACATGAAGAGGAATCATTTTGGTATCTACGGTCCAGAGCTTGAAGTTAAAGACAGCGACCGAAACACTACATTCTTTCATAAAAAAGCCTCGAAGCGGAGAAGTAAGAATAGAATTCATGGATTATATGATTCAAATGGAGATTGGAAATCTGATCCTACAGGAATTGAGAATGTTGTTGTTCATTATTACCAAGATCTGTTTTCTTACGGGAATGCCTACTTCTGAGGAGATCTATTATGCTCTTTCCCAAATGCATCCAACTAAGGCATCGGGGATTGACGTAATGCATGCTATCTTGTACCTAAAGTTTTGGTCGATAGTAGGGCCGGATATTGTTCCGTTTGTTCAGCAGTGGTGGCGTGGAGAAGCAACTATTGATGAGATCAACTCCACTGTTGTGACTTTAATCCCGAAGGTGTCGGTCCCTAAAGAAATGAAGGATTTCCGTCCCATTAGTCTCTGCTCTGTCTTGTTCAAGATAATTTCAAAAATGTTGTCGAATCGCCTACGATGTTTGCCTGAAGTAATTTCTGAATCCAAGACAACATTTGTTAGCGACCGTCTTATCACTGATAATGCTCTGGTGGCAATGGAATGTTTTAATTTCTTGAAACACAAGACTGCTGGAAGAGAGGGATTCCTGTCGCTAACACTGGACATGAGCAAAGCGTATGACCGTGTGGAATGGTCATTCCTGCAGGCTGTTTTGGAGAAATTGGGATTTGTTGATGATTAGGTTAAAAGGTGATGGACTGTGTTCGCTCACCCACTTTCTCGTTCAAAATAAATGGCCAGGTCAAGGGTCATGTTGTACCAACCCGGGGAAAACGCCAAGGGGATCTGATCTCCCCTTATTTGTTTATACTGTGCTCCGAAGTATTCTCTTCTCTGATTGATTTTGCGGTATTGGAAAGACGAATTCACGGGGTTCAGATCTGCACACGAGCACCAATTGTGTCACATTTACTTTTTGTCGATGACAACCTTATTTTCACTCGGGCATACCTCGATGAGTGCGCTCAATTGACTGATATACTCAGTCTTTATGAACGAGCGTTTGGTCAGAAAATTAATTATGATAAGACAGAGGTTTTATTTAGCAAAAATGTGTCACAACAAAATCGTTCTGCTGTAGTTGGATTCCCGGGAGTATCGGAAGTTGATCGTCATGCCAAGTACTTGGGGTTGCCTACTGCTGTTGGGCGATCCAAAAAAGCGGTCTTTTCTGCAATCAAGGATAAGGTCTGGAGTAGGCTGAATGGATGGAGAGGCACTATGTTATCAAAGGCTGGTAAGGAGGTGCTTATTAAATCAGCACTTCAAAGTATTCCTTCGTATTTAATGGGAGTGTATCGCATTCCTAATGGCCTACTGGAGGTAATTCATTCTATGATTGCAAAATTCTGGTGGCGGTCTACTGACTTGCATCGAAAAATCCATTGGAAAGAATGGGAGTTTATGTGTATTCCGAAGAAGCTTGGAGGCAGGGGTTTTAGAGACCTAAGGATGTTCAATTCTGCTCTCCTAGCAAAGCAGGCTTGGAGACTCACAGTTTATGGAGATTCCTTTCTCTCCCGGATCCTGAAAGCACGATATTATAAGCATTTCTCTTTCTTGGCCTCGTCTACTGGATACAATGGCAGCTACTCTTGGAAGAGTATTTGGGAGACAAAGGATTTGTTACCGCAGGGTATTGGATGGAGAGTCGGTACAAGTTCTCTTCTAAATGTTGTGAACTGTAAATGGATCCCAGATGGGCTGGAATTCAGGAAACCAATGGCCCAACCTAATATTGCACCCGATATGGTGGTTTCCGACCTATTATTATCTGGCGGCTGTGGTTGGAACTATGACCTATGAAGGAATTGTGTCCTTTAATCAAAGGTGCAATTACTAATTATGAAATAGGACTATTTATGGAGATTAATCCAGATATTTTAGGAGTCGCATGCTATTGCTAGTGGCCAATACGACTTATGGGTTTAATCAGGTTAAGCCCATGGCTAGAATAATTGGGTCCTATGAGGTCACACACTTAGAGTTTATGGACTGGATCAAGCAAATATGCAGGTCGGTAAGCCTGTAGTATTTGGGCTATGTGGAATAACAAACGAAGTGGATTGCTTTTTAAGTATAAGATAATAGTTATTTATTACTTGAAAATAAAAGCTAAGATATATAAAGATATATCTACTTTCCTATTATTATGGTAAGATAATAATAATATTATTAGGGTTATAAAGATAACCTATTATATATAAATGAGGGGAGGCCGTATGAAATCGGCGTGTGCTCAGCCGCAATTCAAAAAGAGAAACAAAAGAAGGTGATTGGAAAATCACATAGAATAGGGGGTCACGGTTTTTGACCGTGAATGATATTTCTCCTCCGTTCGTTTTTGTCCCTCGTTCCAAGGTTGTACTTTTGAGTTCCTCGGTCTAGCAGAAGAGACTTAAAGGTGATCCAGTTTATTGCTCGTGTGGACTAATTAGAGGAGTCACACTTGGGGCTCTAATCTCTCCATTCCAGTGAGATTCAAACACGCATCAAGAGGTATTTATTCTTTCCTATGTACGATCTATTTAGTTTATGCATGAGATCCTTGGTTAGATGTTAGGAAAACGTTTCCTGAAATTCCGCTTTAAGCATCTAAAATTCCTACAGTGGTATCAGAGCCTCTTGCATAAATTGATTAGATCAAATTTAAAGGTTTAAATTTTGATGCATGTTCATGTTTTATGTTGATTCAATTATGTAGAAATTGTTTGTATGGATTAATTTGCATGACTGAAACGAAAAATTTGATTTTTCTAGCCATAGAATTCATGAACTACATGTAGGGTAAGTTGCTGATTTTTTGAAAATTATGCATGATTTTGCCCTAAAGTTGACTCTTTTAATTAGTTTATACAATCTGTTGTATATGTTTTGAACATACATGTTAAATTTTGATTTTTCATGTTTAAACTATGAATCAAGAAGCCTGAATTTTATGAAAATCCATTACCATAAATTTTCCTATCAAGAGTTGTAAAAGTTACAAACTTTAAGTGGGAGAAACACTGTTAAGAACAGAAAAGATGGGTCGGGATCAATGAGTCAGCCTGATTGCCATTCTGATGGCGGTGCAGGCTGGACATGTGCGGCAGCAACAATGCCATCAGGGTGGTGTTGTGGTGGCCGTCGGTGGCCCACTAACGATCCCAAAGATATTATTTACCAAGATAAGATATGATATGTGATATTCTATCTTAATAAATTAGATTTATTTTAATTAATAAGATATTTGATATTTTATTTGGTAAATAAATATTTAGTTAAATGTTACAAGATATTTTGATATCTTATTTGGTAAATTTTGAGTTACCATATTAACTGTTATTTTTGAATATTAGATTCATCATTTTTAGCAAATTAATGATTAATATATGATATTAATTCCATGCACAATTTAATTGAATTAATATAATTAGAAATCAGTTTCTATATTTAATAATTAATTTGATTAATTTTTATGCTTTTTTTTTTTATTTGGATTAATAGCATATTTTATTTAGATGAAATTTTATATGTTATTATTGCATGCGGGTTTAATATTATGATATTATTGCATGCGGTGACTAGTATGGCCCACATTAGGATAGATAAATACGATCTGCGTATCGTTATGTTTTTCTTGTACACGATCTGCGTATCGTTATGTATTTTTGTAATTTAAATTTCTGCAAGAGAGTTTATTTCAATTATATGTAAAACAAGAAGAAGGAGATCCTAATGAGGCTAAGGATGGAGATCCAAGAAGAGTTGATTCAAGGATGAAGATCCATGAAGGACCACGGACTTGAAGATTAGATCTTATTTGGTTTTTAGGGGCCATACTAGGATCACAATTTTTATTTATTTATTGCATTACTTGAATGCTTTAATATTTTCCCACTTTGCATGCTTGCTTGTCTATTTATGTTATTTAGTTCACTTGTAGATAGACAACATTGCATGCTTAGGTCCCTTAAAAGAACATTGAGATATTGCCTTTCCATATCATAACCCATGAGGCCCTTAGAATTTGTTGGATAGTTTTCGCCTTAGCGAGGTGTCCTTCTTTGACTTTGGGATAGTGCGGGCATGTCTAATAGGGGCATGTAAACCTTGATACGGTTATACTCAACAAGAGACCAAAAGACTTAGTTTTGGATCTTGAGGCATAAGGATGAGTTTAACATAAGATGTGACCATCAACCAAGAGTTATAAAGGGTTATAATTAGTAAAGAGTTTACTTACCTTGATTACATGAGATTTGGGGAAGTGCCTAAGTACGCTCAAGTTTCATTTAAGATAGGATCTTGGAATCATTTTACTCAGGAAGGGACAATTTTAATTGAGTAGAATGCGCAATACCTTAATTTTTATATCTTGTCTAATTTTAAGATATTGCATGTCAAGCATAATTCATCTGCATGTTTTAATTTCTATTTTGTAGTTACTATGTCCAACGACAACCTCAAATTTTTGCTTCGCTCAATTGTTGAGAAAAACAGGCTGAATGACTCCAATTTTCTTGATTGGGAAAGGAACCTGAGAATTATTCTGAGGTCTGAGAACCAAGAGGATGTCCTAGTGACTCCCATTCTAGAGCTGACCGACACCTCATCAGATGAGGAGAAGGAAAAGCACAAGACATTAAGCGAAAAGTCAAGAAGTGTGACTTGCCTCATGCTAGCTGCTATGGAACCTGGTCTCCAACGAAGGTTTGAGGATCAGGATGCCTATAATATAATGCAGAATCTTAGAGATCTCTTTAAGGAACAAGCCAGAATTGAGAGGTATGACACACTCAAGGCCATCCTACAAAGCAAGCTAGAGAAAGGGAAACCAGTGGGGCCACATGTTTTCCACATGATAGGCCTGTTTGACAGGATGGCTAGACTTGGGAACCCTTATAACATTGAGATGGCAACAGACATAATCTTGCATTCTCTACATGAGGGATTTGCAAATTTCAGGCAGATGTATCACATGGGGGCCATGTGTAAGACTCTCAATGAGTTACATGCTATGCTCAAAACCGCTGAACAAAATGTTTTGGTTGAACCTAGGAAGGATGTTCTTATGGTCAACAAAGGGAAGGGGTTCAAGAAAGGGCCACAGAAGAAGCAACAGACCAACGGGAAGGACAAGAAGGTTGTTCAACCTAAGGGTACCACACCTAAAGTAAAGGTGGCTGCAGAGCATGATTGCTTCTACTGTAAGGCTAAGGGGCACTGGAAGAGAAACTGCCCCAAATATCTGGAGGATAAGAAGAAGGGTGTCTCTTCTTCAGGTATTTTTGTTATTGAAATCTTAACAACTAAACTCCAATGATTGGGTATTAGATACCGGTTGTGGTTCTCACATTATTTCGAATGTGCAGGGACTACAACATAGGAGAAGGTTGCAGAAGGGCGAGATAGATCTCCGTGTTGGAAATGGAGCAACTGTTGCTGCAATTGAAGTTGGAGATTATAGTCTACTTTTACCTTCTGGCTTAGTTTTAGAACTTCATAATTGTTATTTTGTTCCTTCCATAACTAAGAACTTGATTTCATTTTCGGTTTTGCATCGTGAGGGTTATAATTTTGTTGTTAATGATGGTTTTACAATTTATAAGAATGACATTTTTTATGCCCATGCCCATATGACTAGTACTGGACTATACAGATTGGGGCTCAAATCCGATGTATATAACATTAAGACCAAAAGGCAAAAGTCGAATGATATAAGTGAAGCCAATCTATGGCATTGTCGTTTGGGACACATTAGCGTCAAACGCATGAAGGAACTCCAAAATGTTGGTCGTCTAAAGTCATTTGATTTTGAATCATTTGAAACATGCGAATCATGTCTAATGGGTAAGATGACAAGGTCACCTTTCACTGGTACAAGCGAGAGGACTACTGAGCTTTTAGCTCTCATACATACTGATGTGTGTGGACCTATAAGTACAGAAGCTTGGAGAGGCTATCGATACTTCATTACATTTACTGATGATTTTAGTAGATATGGGTATATCTACTTAATAAAACATAAATCTGAGTTTTTTTTGAAAAGTTCAAAGAATTTCAGAATGAAGTTGAAAAACAAACAGGCAAGAAGATAAAGGCACTTTGATCAGATCGAGGGGGTGAATATCTGAGCCACGAATTCGACCATCATTTGAGGAGTTGTGGTATTCTAACACAGCTGACTCCACCGGGTACACCACAACTGAATGGTGTATCTGAGAGAAGAAACATGACATTGTTAGACATGGTCTGCTCAATGATGAGTTTTGCTGATCTTCCTACATCATTTTGGGGTTATGCCCTCACTACCGCTGCATTCACACTAAACAGGACTCTGTCACGATCAGTTGACAAGACACCACATGAGATATGGTTTGGGAAGCCACCCAGCTTGTCATTTCTGAAGGTCTGGGGATGTGAAGCTTATGTAAAGCGTTTACTATGTGATAAGCTCGCACCCAAATCAGACAAATGTTTTTATAGGTTAACTCAAGGAAACGAGGGGTTATTATTTCTACAATCCAGTTGAGAACAAAGTGTTTGTTGCTCGGGATAGTGTCTTTTTGGAAAATGGGTTATTTTCCAAGAAGTCAAGTGGGAGAAATGTTCAACTTGATGAGATTCAAGCGGAGCAACAAACAGGCCAAGGCGGCAACCTAGACGATATGAGGATTTTGTCTTGATTGTTGACGTTCTACTTTTAGAGAATGATGAGTCTGCTACCTATAAACAAGCAATGACGGACCCCGACTCTGAAAAATGGCTTGAAGCCATGAGATCCGAAATGGAATCCATGTTTGAAAATCAGTTTTGGGACTTGATAGATTTGCCTGATGGGGTAAAACCTATTGGATGCAAATGGGTCTTCAAGATCAAGACAGACAAGGATGGAAATGTTTCTGTCTATAAGGCAAGATTAGTTGCAAAAAGATTTAGACAAGTTCATGGTATTGACTATGATGAAACGTTCTCCCCGGTCGTTATGATAAGGTCCATTAGGATAATCCTAGCAATTGCCGCTTATTATGATTATGAGATATGACAAATGGATGTCAAGATCGCTTTTCTAAATGATTATTTAGAAGAGAATGTATACATGATGCAACCAGAAGGTTTTGAGGATCCAGAGAATCCTAGGAAAGTATGCAAGCTTAAGAAGTCTATCTATGGACTTAAGCAAGCATCTAGGAGTTGGAATCTTCGTTTTGATGAAGTGATCAAAAGTTTGATTTCATCAGATGCGAAGAAGAGCCCTATGTTTACAAGAAATTTAGTGGGAGCAAAGTGGCTTTCCTGGTTCTATATGTGGATGACATATTACTCATTGGAAATGATATTCCTATGCTGGAAGCAGTAAAGGAATGGCTTACGAAGTATTTTTTAATGAAGGATCTAGGAGAGGCAGAGTACATATTAGGCATTAAGATCTATAGAGATAGGTCTAAGAGGCTTATTGGTCTAAGTCAAGAGACTTATATAGATAAGGTCCTTGCTAGATTTAATATGGTGAATTCTAATAAAGGATTCCTTCCTATGCCACATGGCTTACGTCTCAGTAAAATCCAGTGTCCTAAGACATCTGGTGAAATGAGAAAATGAGTAGGATTTCTTATGTCTCATCCATAGGATCCAAAATGTATGCTATGACTTGTACTCTCCCAAATGTTGCGCACGTTTTGAGTGTGTGCAGCAGATACCAATCAAACCCTGAAAGACACATTCGTGTGCAGCCAAGAACATTCTAAAGTACTTGAGAAGGACTAAGGATGATGTATTGGTGTATGGATATGTTGAATACATACTAGGCATTAAAGTCTATGGAGATAGACATACGAGACCTACTGGCCTGAGAAAGAGTTAGTGTCAATGGTGTATAAGAAAGAACATCCTATGGTACTTGAGAAGGACTAAGGATGAATTCTTGATTTATGGAGATAATGACGAGTTAGTCGTCCAGACAATTACTACAAAAGTGCCACATGATTCAATACTATGTTGATAGAGAAGACATGAGGTTGTGCACATTGCACAGATGATAAAATTGCAGATATTTTAACCAAGCCTATATCTAGACCCAAGTGTGACAGTCACATTTGAGTCAAGGGGCTCAAACACAATGGAGACCTCTTTTAAAACATTATTTGTTTTATGATAAATATTGTTTATCGTTATCACATACATTTATTCTTGACTTATATATGAGTTTCATATTATTATTTAATCATTGCTTGAGATTAGATAATGTATCCAAACAATTTTATAGTTAACAAATGGGTTCATCAAAACTGTTTTGGTGAATGAAACCCCATTAAGTGAACTGAAATTATAAAATTGTTAGAAGTCCATGGTCTGAGTCATTAATTTGGATACAAATGACTTTATTAAAGACCATATTGTGAGATTGATTGATAATACCGGGTTTCATGTGTTATAGGGACATAGTGATGTCTAATCAATTACATATATGTGTATAGCGATACATGTCGGACAGACCGATCTTAGGATTCTTCAGGACATTACTGTAGAGTTCTAGGAATATTCATGATTAGTGAGTTCCTTAGACATGAGTATGATATAGTTATCATTTGGCTGATGGTATGTCTTTGACACTGTTAAACGCTAACCGTAACAGGCAGTTATAAAGGCAGTGATTGGGATTGCCAAAAGTTGAGTGGGAGCTATAGTCGTACAAGATTGGATTTGTCCTCCTATTCCATGTATACCATGATACATTTGGAAAGGGTTGGTGTCTCGGCCACTTGAAGAGTGAGAACTGTGAAAACGCATGGCCATGCTCAGATGGATTATAAGTAATCATCTGTACTGACAGTTCGATCTCAGGAGTTCAAGAAACATATTTGACGGTAAAGATGAGTTTCATCATATAGTCAAATAAGACATTAAGTGACAAAGGAATTTTAACATTGCACACTTGTTATAAGGACAAGTGGGAGATTGAAGGAATTGTGTCCTTTAATCAAAGGTGCAATTACTAATTATGAAATAGGACTATTTATGGAGATTAATCCAGATATTTTAGGAGTCGCATGCTATTGCTAGTGGCCAATACGACTTATGGGTTTAATCAGGTTAAGCCCATGGCTAGAATAATTGGGTCCTATGAGGTCACACACTTAGAGTTTATGGACTGGATCAAGCAAATATGCAGGTCGGTAAGCCTGTAGTATTTGGGCTATGTGGAATAACAAACGAAGTGGATTGCTTTTTAAGTATAAGATAATAGTTATTTATTACTTGAAAATAAAAGCTAAGATATATAAAGATATATCTACTTTCCTATTATTATGGTAAGATAATAATAATATTATTAGGGTTATAAAGATAACCTATTATATATAAATGAGGGGAGGCCGTATGAAATCGGCGTGTGCTCAGCCGCAATTCAAAAAGAGAAACAAAAGAAGGTGATTGGAAAATCACATAGAATAGGGGGTCACGGTTTTTGACCGTGAATGATATTTCTCCTCCGTTCGTTTTTGTCCCTCGTTCCAAGGTTGTACTTTTGAGTTCCTCGGTCTAGCAGAAGAGACTTAAAGGTGATCCAGTTTATTGCTCGTGTGGACTAATTAGAGGAGTCACACTTGGGGCTCTAATCTCTCCATTCCAGTGAGATTCAAACACGCATCAAGAGGTATTTATTCTTTCCTATGTACGATCTATTTAGTTTATGCATGAGATCCTTGGTTAGATGTTAGGAAAACGTTTCCTGAAATTCCGCTTTAAGCATCTAAAATTCCTACAACCTAATTGGAGGACTTTTCTGCGCTGCGGATGCTGAAGCTATTCTTAGAATTCCTCTATCAAGACGCCATCAGGAAGATTCAATTTTATGGTGGCCAAATCGTGATGGTCTGTTCACCTTCAGATCGGCATATTGGCTAGGCACATGTCAGAGCATCGATGCTTGGCAAAATCGGCTAGCAGGTACAGATCTCGACATATGGTCGTTAATATGGGGAATGAAGGCTTTGCCGAAAGTGAAGGATTTCTTATGGAGGGTGTGCTCTGAATCGATTCCGGTTAAGGAACTACTTCATCGGCGCCACATCATTGACTCGACAATCTGTGAGCGGTGTGATAATGGAGTGGAGACGCTGTGGCATACGCTTATTATGTGCTCCCCGAAACTGATATTGCCTGGTCTGGATCATCTCTGCTAAGTTGGGCTAGGAATTGGCCATTTACCGCTTTCTATGATTGCCTCGTACATTTACAGAATAGCCAGGGGAAGGCTATTGTTAAAGAATTTTCTGCTCGTTGTTGGATAGCATGGTGCTGGCGTAATACTTTCTTATTTAATGATGGGTTTATAAATGGTGAGGTTTTCTGTAATGGATTGCTGAAGTTTGCCTCTGATTTTGATAGTATGTCTCGCCGGTCATCTGCAGTCAGCCATCAAGTGCCACTGCCTGCTTCTTGGTCCATACCACCGGTAGGCTTTTTGAAGTTAAACTTTAATGCTGGTGTCTGGGTGCTGTTTGTCGGGATGCACATGGTGAAATTGCATTCACTGCTGGGACGTCTGTGAATGGATGCAAGGATCCTCTTATGGAAGAGGCGTTAGCTTGTCGTTGGAGTATGGAAGTAGCTCTTCGTCTTGATCACAATAATTTGATAATTGAGTCAGATTCGCAGGGTTTAATCAACCGGTTAAAGGTTGCAAAGCAGGGTCCATCGTATGTTGATTTACTTATTGCTGATATTATATCTTTATTTAGTAGTTGTTCTTCCTTTTCCTTTTCTTTTATTCGACGCTCTGGAAATACTGTTGCACATCTTGCTGCTAGGCTTTCTACTTCCTATAATAGTGAAATTGTGTATCTTTGTAACTTTCCTCAAGGCATTAAAGACCTTGCGGCAATTGACTTAATACAATACACACTATTTCCTTTCAAAAAAAAAGAAGAGAAAACTAGAATCGTGGTGAAAAACAATCTTGGATAGAAGTATCTTCTCTTAACCGAGGATCTATATATATATAAAAATTCATGGGTTTGAGAAAGTAATGACAATTGTGACTCATTAATGTTTAAACTTAATTTTTTTTTCTATTTCTCATTATCCAATGATAATTGAGTAGTATTAAATGTCTAATAAAACCATAATTATGTGCTTAATTGGTTAGTATTTTCACCATTTTAATCTTTTTTTTTCTTCGCTCTTCACCTTCAATCCGTATGACGATGAAGAGCAATCCGAGCAACGTAAACGACTATGTGATTTTGGTACATATATAAGAGATATTCAATTCATTTTATTATAATTTACTAAAATAATACATATATGAAAAAATATATTAAGTATATGAATATAGACAAAAATAAAAAGTGTTTGACTCGCGCAAAGCGCGGGTAATGACCTAGAAAGTTGTCATTAAGTCGCTATTACTATGTGGCCTCTTGAATTCCTCTTCTAATTATAACTTTCGATTTTTGACTTTTCCAAATTGGATTACGTATTGAATTCTCCCATCAAGTCGTCGTTACTCTTTTGCATATTGTATTTCGTCGTTACTCATGGTTATTGTCAATTTGTAATTGAACCAATCAATTTGCTATTTTTATTACTTCTATTGTTCGTTTATTTTTGTGTTAATGTCTTGATCTGCAAGTTAGATTTGCTTTGGCCTGAATTGGATAAAATATGCCCTGAAAAAGATTGTAAATATATAATTAGCCCAATCCGGTTTTGAGACGAAAAACCGCCCCGCGCGTAGCGCGGGGGTCCGATTCTAGTCTATATATGAATATTAAAAGAGATTTATTTAGAGCTCTCTCCTTAAATGTATTTTTTATCTATCCTATGTGTCGATTTGTAGTTTTTATTTTTATTTAAGAAATTTAATAACTCAATTAAAGTAAATTATATTTAAGGATTTGATTTAACTAATCTCTTTAAATTTGTTATTAACCGTTTTACTACAATAATATAACTTATAAAGTTCATAAATTTAAAAATAGCTCAATTACACAAATTCACCCTTTTCAATTAGTATGATAATCTATCTATCTATACATATACTAAAACAGAACATTGTTTTGCCACATGTCGCCCTTATATTCAATTCGCCTATGTGTTGACCTCTGAGGTATGCTACATCATCCACCATGTCATCCTTCACGTCATCCGACTTTATATTTTAATATATATCTTTGAATTAAATAAGTAAAAAAATCAAAAAGATATCTAATATGTTATATAACAAAAAGAAATATAGATTTTTATCTTTTATCATATTATATCTTTATCTTATATATATACATATAGAGGTAAGTTCCGGTGTAACGAGTATTGTGGTGTAACGGTGTAACAAGTATTTACCTTCAATGGTATTCGGGTTTGTTAAGGTTGATATTCAACTTTATGTAGATTTAGGTTATATATGCACTAATCGCATTCTCATATGCTTGTGCCTCTATTCAATCTTTTACGCTATTTATTCATGTTTATTTAGTTGAATATCTACCCTATATTGATATAGGTAAATTAAGTTGAATATCAACCTTAACAAACTTGAATACCATTGAGGGTGAATACTCGTTACACCGTTACACCGTAAGAGGCTGTTACACCAGAACTTAATATTCAACTAAATAAACATGAATAAATAGCGTAAAATATTGAATAGAGGCACAAGCATATGAGAATGCGATTAGTGCATATATAACCTAAATCTACATAAAGTTGAATATCAACCTTAACAAACCCGAATACCATTGAAGGTAAATACTTGTTACACCGTTACACCACAATACTCGTTACACCGGAACTTACCTCATCTACCCTATATTGATATAGGTAAATTAAGTTGAATATCAACCTAATTAAGTTGAGTTATTAATGAACTTAAACTATAAAACATAAATCGTAAACTATAAACTATAAACCATAAAGTATAAACTAAAATCTATAAATTAATTAATAGTATAAAGTATTTATTACACGCAACCCCGTTCATGGTACAGGAAAACACGCCAGTTATCTTCTGTTTCAAGCGATGTTAACATATTAGTTTTTTGATTTAACACTCCAAAATGTTGAATATAACCAATGCACATAAAACATGAATAAAATTTCTCTATCAAAACTCACAATTGTTATTTAAAATGTATTATAATAAATATAGAATTTATCTTATTTAACCAATTCAAATATTCAGAATTTTTATTTTTATAAAATTTAAACTCTATAACAAATTAAAAAAAATCGATTTTCATAGCTTCCAAATTTGAGGATGTTTACATCACCTATCTCCTTGCATGTTTTAATTTTATGAAATTTGTATCCAACTTTATCAATAAAAAACAATTTTAAACTTTATTATTTTATGAGAATTGATACAAATCAAATATAAAAATTAATAAAATCATAGATAACATATAATATATATACGTTAAATACTTACCGCGAATGACGCGGACATTATACTAGTAAAAGGAAAAAAGGAAACTGGATAAAACAAGCGCTTAACAATCGGATTAATGACTCGTAAAAAAAACCCTTATTCCCTTATACAGAACGAGCTTTCACGCGCTAGTAAAAACGCCAAATTCATAAGAACTCGATAAACCTACCCCAAACCTATGAATCCTGATCCCATAATCGACCCACCCTTTTAGAAAGTGATCCTATAGATCTCCATTCCAGCACAACCTCCCCTAAATCTCACTCTTCCCAAGCTCCAATTTGGTCTATCAAAGACATGAATCGAAGCCTAGGGTTTGACCTAGGTCCTGTCGCCATCCCTGAGAAGCTGCAAGCGAGAACCAAGGCTCTAGTCTGGGGGACTACTCCGACTACCTCGATCTCTCTGACAAAATGGAAGGATGCCATGGAGAAGAAGACAAGTATTTCCCGAAGCCATTGCTCTCCACTAAGGAAGAAGAAGAGAAAACTTACCCTAAGAATATAAGACAAGAGCGGAAGAACTTTTTTCAACTCAAGATTTGCCATAGTTGTCGAATGACCCATATCCTCCCTAACGATTTCCTCATATGGGGTCTGCCTGGCTACCAAGTCCAACAACCAAGATCAAGCCATCATCACCGGAATACTTGACTCGCTGCACTGCAAACAACCAGGTTAGTGCTCTATTTTAGAACCTCATCAATCCTTACCGTTATAATTACAAAGCTATTATATCTGTCTCCCGCCCTTAAACCCTATAAATACCAGAATCTGTTCTACTGGAATCTCACCATCGATCCTTATTCTAAGCTTCATAATCTAGTCTTCCCTCTCAATATACAATTCAAGATCTATAAAAAATCAAAACAAACAAAAGTTCCTAAAATCAAATCCATGGAAGGTAACAAGATGACCTATGCTGAGGTGGTATGCTCTAGCCCGAAATCAACAAACAAGAATGAAAACAATAACAACGTTTTCATGAACAACCAAACAAACACTATTGAAAAGAATATCAGCCCTACTATGAACAACCAAGAGCAAAATGCCACTACCACCTTTGGAGGAGGAAACCCGGGCACCAAAACTTCCCCTACCAGCAAAGATGCCAGCTCCTTGAGGAGGAGAAGATCTACCAAATCAAACAAGGATGCTAGCTCATCCCAAAGAGCTACCAAGGATGTTTCACCAAGAAACAAATCCGACGGCAGGAAGAAAGCACTAGTAGCTGAAGAGGAAGCATCGATGAGGCAGAAGAAACAAAGTGGATCAACCTCTAAGGACCAACAACATAACCAACAAACCTCCCTCAAGCAAGCCTTACCAAATAACAAAGGTAAAGCTAAGCTCACAATAGATACCTCAGTGTACCTTGCCAAGTTGGCAAAGGTCACTAAGAAAATTGATCTTATTAGAGAATCATCTCTGATGGGACTTATTCTTGGCCAAAACATTGAGTTCTCCAAGATTGTGTCCAAACTCTAAAGGGACTGGAGAGACATCAAAGGGGAATTTGAAATTATAGAAAGGAAGAACCATTGGTTTGAAATTAGGTTTGCCAATCCACTTGATAGGACGATGGTATGGGCTAATAGACCATACCACATCTTTGGTCAATTGGTGGTGCTCAGACAGTGGAGCCCTCAGTTTTGGATCCATTAACAACTATTGATTTATGGATTAGGATTCCTTGGCTGCCAACTGAGTTCCTGAACTCGGAAGCTATACAAATCATATTGGAATGCCATGGCTTGGGTACCTTCCTTAGGATTGATCCAATGCCCGACAAACATTCATGGGCAGTCTTCAACAGAATTTGCACCACTATCCAATTCTCCAAATGCATCAACACATCAGTAATCATACTAGATGAAGAAGAAGGATGCAAGGAATATGTTGTCTGGCTCAAAGATTTCGCGGTGGGCTGTGGAAATTGTGGCCTTAAGGACCATATTTTCAACAAATGCCCACTAAAAAATCTAACACCAAAGAAGTTCCAATTCCAGTTTAGAAACAACAACATCCAAGATACCAAGGAAGACAGATGGGAGACCCAAAAATAAAAAAACAAGCATTATGGTGTAGGTTCATCCAAAATGAACTTTGGTGTTAAACCTTACTTAGATGGAAATGGGGGCGTTTCTGTCTCCTACCAATCAGACCACTCAGATTCCAAAAGCTCCTTGGGAAGCTCAAGAAGGAACTTTAGCTCCATAAATTCAAGCAAAGATGCCATGAATGTGGAGCTACAAAATGAGTGCATTCCTCCCGTGGAGAACACCAGCACCTCTGCTGAGGATGATTCCTTTACCCCTCCAGCAAAAGCTACAAAAATCCCTCCCTTGGAGGACATTGGCATCCCTCCAAGAGAAGAACCCTTTATATATCATCTTAATCCCTCTCAATTCATGACTATCACTCCATGTAACCCGATGTGCCAAACACCTCCAAAACAAGATACTATCTCTGAATTTGACATGTTCTCCAAACATAGGAATGATGGCCTCCTTGGAGACATCATCCTAGCCCCAAGACAACACGCAACTTCCATCAACCATATTATCAATGAGGAAGAGGAAGGTCTCTTTGAGGAGGATGACCTCTTGGATGATGAGAACACCTTGAACGAGGATGATCTCTCTGAGGCTGACTTCCTGAAACTAATGGAAACAGAGGAGGCGCTGGCTGAGCTGATCACAGCTCAAAATTCCCAAACCTCATACCATACTACACACACTACCAGATCCATGGTAGAAAAGATGGAAGATTTGGAGTAAACTTGGACATGTCAACTTATGGCTCAAGCAAAAGGAAAGGACAAGGAGGAAATGAAGATACTGCATCCTCTCACCAAAAGGGATGCAAGAAACCAAAAATATAATGTTTTATCCAAAGTCTTTGGGTAGGCAACAACAAATTCATACCAACTGCAGCCTCTCTTACTTTATGGTGGATAGATGCATAACTTATCCTACTACAATAATTTGTTCTATCACATCCAAGTTAGAGAGACCATCAACCCAAAATCTTTGTAATTTCAGATTTCATGTCCTTGTTAGTCATAGCAGATTGCATCCTTGTCACTTGTGGCCAAATAGGAATTTCTATTCTTGTAATGTCCAAGAGGCAAAGTCTATGCTATTAATGAATATCTTGATATGGTACTACTGGGTCCTGCCTCTCCTTTCAGGCGGTAATACCACTAACAAACTTAATAATCTGATTAATATTAACTGCTGCAAAGTTACTAAATACTGGCTGATGTGAAAACCTCTTGCAAGGCTCTCGGGGGACGGATCTAGGCAGGACGCGTGGCTGGAGAATCCTTGGAGACACAGTACTTGCTTGAACTAGGTCAAGGAATGAACTCACAAGATGGACGGGTGTGAATCTGGGTAGGACGTCGACGTCGTCCTAGGACGGACCTGCTTCGACGGACAGGGTTAGAAAGTGTGGCGGCGGAAACGATTTGATGAAGGAATGATGAATGAGGGTTTGTGAAGTGGAATGAGGTGTTGGAACAGTGGAATGGAGGCTGGAAGAAGATTACGGAAAACTAGGGTTTGCAAGGGTGGCGGCGGCGGCTAGGGTTTGGGACTGTGACGGTGGCGACGAACTGAACTGAGGACAAGGACTAGATAACTGGCTCGTGGAGGTTCGAGCCCGAACTAGGGTTGGCGTTGAAAGCAAGGGGTGGAGAAAATCTCAACAACTAGGCTTGCTATAAAATTCAACGTGAAAACAACTCTTGTTCCAAGTCCATATATATATAGGACTCCGAACTAGGGTTACTAAATATAATAACTTGCTAATGCTAAAGATAGTAAGTAATGCAAAAGACTTTAAAAAGAACAATAGAAAATAGTTCTAGGACGGACACCTAAGTCTAGGACGTCCCTTCAGTGCAAGTCGTCCTTGGTATCATGCTGGATCTTAGGACGTGTAGGTCGAGGACGTCTCTTCACTATAAGTAGCCATTGATAACATGACGGAGGATGGTGTGTGATTGGAAGACGCTCCATTTCTTGCAAATGCCTTAGCGACAATGCTCGTAGTTGCTTGGGCAATGGATTTAGCACGTGCTCTCGTAATTGGTCCGTTTGAACGAACACTCAACATCTCTTCCTCTTGTGCCTCTGTCAATGTCAAGGGGTGTCCCACATCATTCTCCCCTTCTTGGCCTCGAATCATCCCAGATTCATCAATGTCAAGGTCTGGAGGCGTGTAAGGTGATAGGTTGCCAATGTTGAATGTCGCATGGACGCCATAGGCGTCTGGGAGCTCCAGCTTGTATGCGTTTGGACCATATGCTTCCAGTACTTTGAATGGACCATCACCTCTTGGGTTCAGCTTGGATCGTCGTCTAGCGGGAAATCGTTCCTTCCTCAAATGCAGCGAGACCAGGTCCCCCGGTGCGAATGTGATGCGACGTTTGTCCTTGTTGGCTCTCTGCTCCAGCTGTCGGGCCCTCCTTTCCAGATGTTCCTTGGTCCTATGATGCAGCTCCTGAATCATCTCCGCTCGAGCAGCTCCACGGATGTGATCACCGTCCTTCAAGGGATGCGGTAAAAGGTCTAGGGGCGACAACGGGTTCCTCCCATAGACCACCTCAAACGGGGACATCTTTGTCGCTGAATGGACAGACCTGTTATAAGAGAACTCGACAAAAGAAAGTAAGTCTTCCCAACGACGCGGGTTGGTCCTAAGCATGGTCCTGAGCAAGGTCCCTAAGGTTCGGTTGGTCACCTCGGTCTGACCATCTGTATGTGGATGATAGCTAGTAGAGAATAGGAGGTTTGTACCTAACTTACCCCCATAAAGTTCTCCAAAAGTGACTAACAAATTTCACGTCTCTATCGCTAACAATAGAACGTGGTATACCATGTAAACGAACCACATGCTCAAAGAAAAGTGAAGCACATTCTGCAGCGTTGTTAGTTCCCTTACATGGTATAAAATGCGCCATCTTGGAGAACCGATTGACCACTACAAAAATAGAGTCCCTCCCCTTCTTAGACCTAGGCAACCCCATCACAAAATCCATGGATATATCCTCCCAAGGGCCATTAGGTATAGGTAAGGGAGTGTACAGTGAGGGACTCGATCTAGATTTGGCTTTATGGCAAGGGACACAGGCATTGCAAAATTTTGTTACCTGCTTAGTCATGTGTGGCCAATAAAAATGTTCCTTAAGGGATGCTACAGTTTTGGCTATGCCGAAATGTGCCCTACTCTCATGTGCTTCCTTAATTAAGAGCCCTCGAATGGATGAGGATGGGATGCATAGTTTTCCACCCTTATAGAGGTACCCTTGGTCAAGGAAATAGGTATCTAAGGTCCCCTGAGATGCGCAAGTCTCATAAATAGATTTAAAGAAAGTATCATGCAAATACAATTCCTTAATCAAAGAGAAACCGAAGACTTTAGCGGGAAGTTAAGAGAACATACCTGCGAGAAAGGGCATCGGCTACCACATTCTCCTTACCTTTTTTATGCATCACCACATATGGAAATGTATCCATAAATTCTACCCATCGAGCATGCCGACGACCTAGAGTAGACTGGTGCTTGAGATATGTCAAGGCCTCATGGTCCGTATGGATGACGAACTCTTTTGGCCATAAGTAATGTTGCCAAGTCTTCAACACCCTGATAAGAGCATACAGTTCTTTATCGAATGTAGAGTAGTTGAGTGTCACACCTGATAATTTCTCATTGAAGTACGCCAGTGGTTGACGATTCTGAGTCAAAACCCCACCAACACCGATGTTGGATGCGTCGCACTCAACCTCAAAGGTTTTGTTGAACTCTGGCAGTTGTAGCAATGGTGCGTGACATAGACTGTCTTTAAGACTCTTGAAGGCTGCCTCATGCTTTGGCTCCCAAGTAATGGCGTTGCCCTTCTTAGTCAATTCATGAAGGGGCGCAACTATGGTACTGAAGTCACGCACAAAGCGCCTGTAAAATCCGGCCAACCCCAAGAAGGATCGGACCATAGTCGGTGTTGTCGGGGTAGGCCATTCCTTGATAGCCCGGACTTTTTCTTCATCTACCCGCAACCCATCCTTAGAAACTACAAATCCTAGAAAAAAATCGTAGTGTCCGAGCAAAACACGCACTTTGCCAAGTTGGCATACAACCCACTAGTGGAAAAAACACCTGTTGAGGCGGGCAAAAACCCCCCTGTTGAGGCGGACAAGGGTCGCTACAACAGAGGGAGCTGCAACAAGTAAATACTTGTTGAGGCGGTCAGAATAGTGCCCACCTCAACAAGTCACTTGTTGAGGCGGTCAGAATAGTGCCCGCCTCAACAAGTCACTTGTTGAGGCGGTCAGAATAGTGTCCGCCTCAACAAGTCACTTGTTGAGGCGGTCAGAATAGTGCCCGCCTCAACAAGTAGGCAAAAATTATGCCTCAGATAGTCTATCGCCCGCCTCAAAAGATTGATAATGTTGAGGCGAACAGGCAATGCCCGCCTCAAAATGCTCTGAATGAAACAAAATTAAACAATTTAATAATCGATCTGTCTACAAAATGCTCAGATGATCTTTTACCCAATTTATTCAATCTCAGTAAAGAAAATTAAACAAAAACATCAATCATAAATTTGATCTCAGAAACAAAATCTACAAACAAATTGAACAATGCCCATTTAATAATCGATCTGTCTACAAAAAAACCTACACCCAATCAAGATCTGGTGGAGATGGAGTTCGAACCTAAATATGATCTCAAACCTAAAATAAATTCAGATGTGATGAACGAAACCCAAAAAAGCCTAATCTCAACAAATAATCTGAACGAAACCCAAAAATTCAGATGAGATGGAGTTCAACAAATAATCTGATATAATGAAAAAAAACCTTCAACTATCTAAAAAAAGCCTAATCTCAAACTAAACTCGAATCTTCTTTGATGAACAAATCAAGATCTCTGGTGGAGATGGAGAGGGCGAAGCTGGAGCCGACAAAGATGGAGACGCCGAAGCCGAAGCCAAGAGACATAGGGCGGTGAAGCGCGCTGAAGACAAGAGATATGGAGATGGAGAAGACAAACGCTCTAGATCTGGTTTTGCTGACTTGAAGACAGGCGACGGGGACGATGAACACAGGCGACGGAGACGATCTGGGTTCCAGAGAAGACGGAGACGATGAACACAGGTGAACGCCCTAGATCTGCGATGGAGACGATCTGGGTTCGACGGCTAGGGTTCGATCTGAGGAGTTGAGCAGATTCAATACACTCAAATCCCTTCCCTCTCAAGAGAAACACGATTCTGAGCTTGAGAGAAACAATCCTGGCCTCCTCACACGAACAGGAGAGAGAAGTGATTTCAAACCTTATGGCGGTGGAAGGATTCGGTAACGCGATTGTAAACCTCATCACAGATCCAACGATATTCCGGGTAGAGGAAGGGAGGGAGGAGGGATATACAGTCAAGGCATTGGCGGTGCCTGTGCTGGTGAAGAAGATGCTTAGGGTTTCGGAGGCGGCGACGGAGATGTCGGTGTCGGCGCTCTGGAGGCTTTGTAAGGAGAGAGACGGAGGTGAGGCGGTGATGGTGGAGGCCATGGAGGTTGGTGCTTTTCAGAAGATTCTTGTGCTTCTGCAGATTGGATGTAGGGAAGAGACCAAGGAGAAGGCAAGTGAGGTTTTGAAGATGATGAATGGATTGAGAGGGAAGGGGTTTGAGTGTATTGAGTCTGCAGATTGGATGTAGGGAAATAAAACACTTGTGTTTGAGTCGTTGGATTTGATGGGTTTTTTTAGTAATCAACGATGGATATTAGTGATCCGTGGGAGTGTGGGACATGCTTATTTAATTTGCAGGTAAAAAGACTTGTTGAGGCGGGCGCATATTGCCCGCCTCTAATTTTTTTTAACAATCTGTTGAGGCGGGCGCATGACTACCCGCCTCTAATGTTTTTTACGCATCTGTTGAGGCGGGCGCATGACTGCCCGCCTCTAATTGTTGTTATATTTTGAGGCGGGCGCCTTACTGCCCGCCTCTAATCTCTTCGTCGCATAATTTGAGGCGGGCGCCTTACTGCCCGCCTCTAATTTTTGGGCTCTGTTGAGGCGGGCGCCTTACTGACCGCCTCAACAAGTCCAAAACACAAATATTATTTGAGGCGAACGGATATTTGCCCGCCTCTAAAGTACCTGTTGCAGCGAACTAAACGACTGACCGCCTCAACAGATAGTAGAATAAGACTTTTTGCGTCGGTTTTTAAGGTGACCGCCTCAACAGGGGGGCTGCAACAGGTGTTTTTTTTACTAGTGACCGCTCGGTCCTACGACAATCTAGAACTTGTCTAAGATGTGAAACATGGTCATCCAACGTCCTACTATAAACTAGAATATCATCAAAGTATACAACCACAAATTTCCCCAGAAAGTGACGAAGGACGTGGTTCATTAACCTCATAAAAGTACTCGGGGCGTTGGTGAGTCCAAACGACATCACTAGCCATTCGTATAGACCATACTTCATCTTGAATGCCGTCTTCCATTCATCGCCTTCCTTCATGCGAATCTGGTGGTAGCCGCTCTTTAAATCAATCTTGGAAAAGAGCACGGCACCATGTAACTCGTCTAGAATATCGTCGAGGCGAGGAATTGGATAACGGTACTTCACTGTGATTTGATTGATAGCCCGGCAGTCCATGCACATTCTCCACGATCCCTCCTTCTTTGGCACTAATATCACCTGAACACCACACGGACTTAGGCTCTCTCGAACATAGCCCTTGTCCAAGAGTTCAGTGACTTGTCTTTGCAGCTCTCTAGTTTCCTCCGGACTTGTCTTTGCAGCTCTCTAGTTTCCTCCGGACTTGTCTTTGCATCTCTCTAGTTTCCTCCGGACTTGCCCTGTATGCCGCTCGGTTAGGCAAAGAGGCACCCGGTACCAAGTCGATCTGGTGCTCAATTCCGCGCAAAGGAGGTAGTCCGTCAGGTATCTCATCTGGCATGACATCCGCGAATTCCTGCAAAAGAGATGTCACAGACGATGGTAGTTTATCGACATTCTCGTTAACAGTAAGACACACAGATGGTATCAATAAAAAGCAAGGAGAACGTCCCTGAATAATTGGAGTGATATCCCGTGAACGAGCAATCAGCAAATGATGCTCACAACGACCCTGGATCGTGTTAGTCGGATCCTTGGACGCAGGATCTTTGTGTCCTGCGTCACCCACTTCTGTCGGGCGACTCAAATTTGTTTCTGTGCGACCTGATCGTTGTTGTTTTGGTTGCGTCTTAGAAACATTTTCTCCGGGTCTAGTATGAGCCATGGGCTCAATGGTCTTTGGAACCAGCTGTAAGGAGTTTGTGTCGGACGACGTATCCTCCTTGTTGGATGCCTTGGTCCTGGGCGGATTCGTCTGGTCAGTAGGACTCAGTTTTTGTGCTGCTGCATTTGCCCTCTCTATTGCCTTGATTCGGTCTCGTTCCACCTTATCATGTATGATTTCTTGTGGAGTCATAGGCAGCAATGTCATCCGACGTCCATTACTTAGGAATGTATAAGTGTTCAAGAAGCCGTCATGGACCGCTTTCTTGTCGAATTGCCATGGTCGTCCTAAAAGGAGGTGAGTGGCATCCATAACAACATCACAAGTAATTGTGTCAATGTAATTACCAATAGAGAAGGTAATGTGGCATTGCCTTGTTACCACATCACCATTACCTTCTGAAATCCATTGTAGACTATATGGTTGTGGATGTGGAGAAGTAGGTAAACTTAGGACTTGAACCACCTTCTCATTTAAGATGTTGCAACATGGACCACTGTCTACAATTACACTCAAGGAGGAAGTGCCCACAATACAGCGGGTGTGGAACAAGTTCTCCCGTTTATCCCCTATCGATGCGTCTTTCACTGTCAAAGCACGACGAGCAACTAGGGTTAGAGGTGTGCCGTTATTCAAGTCTGGTGGATCACATTCATATGGCTCATCGTTTTCATAGTCGTCATACGCAACTTGTGGTGCATCCTCGGAGTCCTCATCATCCTCATAGGACTCGTATCCCGTTGCTTGGGAGAATAAGATTCGTCTGGGATTGGAGCAGTCACGAATGAAATGACCACGACCGCCACACTTGAAACAAATGCGGTCGCTGGTCTTCTCATGTCGACCGCCTGTCTTTGGATGAGGTAGAGCCGTGGGCAACTTTGGAGCTTCTGAACGAAGAGGAGGTCGGCTCGAAGTAGGTTGTTGGGACCTAGGGTTCGCACTCACAGTTTGGTTAATGGAAAGAGTAGGATTTGGTTTAGGATCATACCTTCGCGACGCTGATGTCGAGAGCCATCGGTAGACCTTCTTGCGCACAAGTCTTTGATGTACTTTTTGAGCAGCATGTGCAAGAGTGTTCAAGTCATTGATAGGCAACACATCGACCTCTTCCCGTAGATCGACATGCAACCCATGGAGGAACTTCGTCCGTATCGTCGCTGGAGTGACGCTCATGCCCGTCTTGAAGTACAAATCCTCAAGGTGAGCAAGGAACTCAAGAGGTGTGCTCGTACCTTGGCGTGCAAGAGCAATCTTCAAGCGCATCTCGTTTTTATATATTTCAGAGGGACGTATTTCTGTGTCATGACGAAGACAAGTTGGTGCCATTGCTCAATAGGGTCTTGTCCCAGACGTGCCCTGTTCGTCATGTCTCTATGCCACCATGAACGTGCGGCTCCTTGGAAATGTAAGGTTGCAATTTCTACCTTCTCCTCCTCGGTTTAGTGGCAATGCTGAAGTGCATGTTCCGTACCTTGCAACCAATCCAAAAAGACAGCTGCATCGTATTCACCGAGAAAAGGTTCGATCTTTACCTTAATGTCTCGTCTAGAGTTGTGGTTTGGTTGGACTTGGCATCTTTCTTCTCGTTCTCGCTCTCCATGGAAACCATGAGCATTGCCAAGACCTCCATTATGTCCCCTACGACGTCTAGGGCATCCCTGATCATACTCATCATAGTCATTGGGGTTAGTGTCATAGGACATAGGAGTAGGAATCTTACGCGGTATCCATCCAGCCGGATGAGTCTGATTTTCGATAGGCTCGGCTAGTGGTGGGTGAAAGTTCCCTGGATTTACTTGACCAACGAATTCCATCTCCTCCTCGTCATATTCACCGAAGGCTTGAATGGAATATGGTCTAGATGGGGCTCTCTGACCCTGCTGCAGACGACCATGTCGTTGTCTAGACGGGAGTCCTGTAACAGCTATATGACGGTTATCATAATAAGGATAATGGTTCGAGTTGTCATACCTTGGTCTGTCAGAAGAGTGAATGTGTTGACGTTGTGTGTCGACCTGGTCCGAATAGTGGTCATTGTCATCATGGTCCCGTGGCTCCCATCTATCCTCAAATGGGTAATTCGTCGGTTTTTCAATGATGGATCTTAACCTTCCATTTTCTCGCTGAGACTCAGTATTATGTTGGGATGAGGATGCAATGCCTTTGCCTTTGTCAAAGCGAGAAGGTCGAGAAGTGATCTGGCCATTGTTAGCACGCGACGGTGTATCTACCACTACGGTCGTAGGACCATGTTGAGCGTCCATCAACCGCGTCAAATGAGCAAGGCGATCGGTTGCCTGAAGGCGCTCTGCCTCTGATCTTGCAAGCTCTGCCTCTTTCCTAGCAAGGAGTTCCTTTGTCTCCAACAATTCAGCGGCTGTCGCCTCATAGTCCTCCCCATGCACAGACATAGAAAATGGGTTATACAACAAACGGAAGCAACAACAAGAGCTACAATATGCAGAGAACTCAACTCAAGAATCAAAGTCTCCCGGTATCTAGTTTAGGCAATCCGTGAGGGAGGTCAAGGCAAGGAAGTGAACTCGTATGCAATAACCTTCTCAAGCCAAATCAAGCAAGCAATATCGTCCTAAGATGATTAAATCAAAGCAAGTATCGATGCAAGATAAGGTCTTTTATAGATTGTGCTAGACTAGAAGAGAGATTTTTTTTTTTTTTGTTGAAGCTTTTGTGTAGGACGAACGGGTTTTTTTTTTTTGTCTTAAGTCATGCCTTTTCTTTTTTATTTGGAGTCAGACAACACAATGAGATTTAAGAAGAAGAAAACAGGTAAGCAGCACAAATTTCAGCGTATTCGTGGAATGCAACCCTGTTTAAGAGAGGAATTATAGACTTGATGCAACAATCACGAACTTATCATTCATGCAAGATATATGATGCAGCGAAATAATCACAAGAACAATAGCAAGATAAATTATTGCAACCAAGGAGGTGAGGCTACTCGCAAACAAAAACAAACGCTCGGTTTGATTCAAACTTGCAGTGCAAGTCAAATCTCCTAGGGTTTCGGTCACTCTTTTTTTTTTTTTTGTATTTTTGTTTAGACAAACTGATGGAAGATAATGAAATGATGAAAAAGCTATAGGTAATAACAATAAATGAGGGAGAAATTGAAAACAAGAGAAGAATCTACCACACGTCGTACCCCTCGAAGCTGATACCAGTTGATGTGAAAACCTCTTCCAAGGCTCTCGGGGGACGGATCTAGGCAGGACGCGTGGCTGGAGAATCCTTGGAGACGCAGTACTTGCTTGAAATAGGTCAAAGAATGAACTCACAAGATGGGCGGATGTGAATCTGGGTAGGACATCGACGTCGTCCTAGGACGGACCTGCTTCGACGGACAGGGTTAGAAAGTGTGGCGGCGGAAACGATTTAATGAAGGAATGATGAATGAGGGTTTGTGAAGTGGAATGAGGTGTTGGAACAGTGGAATGGAGGCTGGAAGAAGATGACGGAAAACTAGGGTTTCCAAGGGTGGCGGCGGCGGCTAGGGTTTGATGGAGATGACGGCGGCGACTAGGGTTTGGGACTGTGACGGTGGCGACGAACTGAACTGAGGACAAGGACTGGATAATTGGCTCGTGGAGGTTCGAGGCCGAACTAAGGTTGGCGTTGAAAGCAAGGGGTGGAGAAAATCTCAACAACTAGGCTTGCTATAAAATTCAACGTGAAACAACTCTTGTTCCAAGTCCATATATATATAGGACTCCTAACTAGGGTTACTAGATATAATAATTTGCTAATGCTAAAGATAGTAAGTAATGCAAAAGACTTTAAAAAAAACAATAGAAAACAGTTCTAGGACGGACGCCTAAGTCTAGGACGTCCCTTCAGTGCAAGTCGTCCTTGGTATCATGTTGGATCTTAGGACGTGTAGGTCTAGGACGTCTCTTCACTATAAGTAGCCATTGATAACATGACGGAGGATGGTGTGTGATTGGAAGACGCTCCATTTCTTCCAAATGCCTTAGCGACAATGCTCGTAGTTGCTTGGGCAATGGATTTGGCACGTGCTCTCGTAATTGGTCCGTTTGAACGAACACTCAACATCTCTTCCTCTTGTGCCTCTGTCAATGTCAAGGGATGTCCCACATCACTCGCTCTATTTTTTATCTTGTACAAAATGGAATAGTCTAGATAAAACCAACTTGCTATCAAGATAACCGACAAGTGTAAAATAATTTCTAACATAATAGACCTATATGTAAATATTTGGTTCCCTTCTAGACAGCTTCCCATCCTGTTCTATCCAGGAAGACCAATTCAGAATTACTCCTAAACCGATTGTCAAATATGTCCTAACTATACCAGTAGTCCTTCTAATTCCAGTGTTACAAGATTTATTTATAGTTGGAATCTCATTGATAACAAGCTTATTAATATTTGGCTTGCAGGACTAAGTACAGTGAAGCCTGGATGCATTTTTGGGATCCTTACTGTTGCGGCCATACCTATGTCTAAGGGGATTATAAGTCTCCACCACAAACTGCAGATAAGTGATCATTACAACCCCATGACCTCTGACCTGTATAGTCATACTTATGGACATTTTACTATGAATCATTATAAAATGAACTGCCACTATTTCTACCTCTTGAACCTATCTCCTGTGTAGTGGAATGATTGTACTAAGACTCACATGCCCTTAATCTGCTACAATTTCGCTATTAGTGTATTCTTGTTACTTCCTTACCACATGCATGTATGCTTACTCAGGTACACTAGCTACTCAATGTACATGATGAAACTGCTGATCAGGAAAACCAAGATTACCAATAAAGCAACCAAACTCCAAGCATCAACAGCCTATGGAAGGCTAAAGGAGAAGCCCGAAGACCTGTTTTTCGGAACAAGAGCAGAAAAAACAAAATGATCTACGAATTTGAAAAAAAATATATAACCATTGGTGTCGTAGTCCAAAAGGATACCAACTAATCCCTCTTTCCAGGGTTAAAATAATGTTATGTTGCTTGCTAAATGGTCGCAAACCAGTACAACAATTTTATATACCAAATAGAAACTATGGAACCAAAACCTCTAACTATATCCATGACCGCCTTCACTACAGTCACCAAATAAAAAATAACCCTCGATCAATAATGCAACAATCCTTAGTACATTGGTGAACAAAATGAATAGACGGGTTACTAAGTCCAGTACCAATATCACTGGACAAAAAATGTATAAGGGATAAAAGGAAGATTAACCTCTGGAATGTGAGAGGTATTAAGAGAAACAATGTATGGACCAACATTGACTCGTTCTGCAAAATCAACCATATTCAAATGATAGGTTTGGTTGAAACCAAATCTCTCAACTACCCAAATGAAAAAGAGGAGGAAGGCGGGATTTGACAACATTGATGTTTCCCCTACCAAAGGATATGCTGGTGGGATCATTGTCCTCTAGAAAGAATTTCAACTAAGAAATGAAACATTAATCCTACACACTATAGACGAAAGGTTCATAGCATTCATTTATAAGAACCATTAATCCTACACACTATAGACGAAAGGTTCATAGCATTCATTTATAAGAACCTAGAAAACAACATACAATTCTACATAATATTTGCTTATGCGCCTCCGGATGAAAAAGAGAATGATCAATTCTGGAAATTGATTAACCAATTCATTACTACAATCAACAAACCATTCATTATAATAGGGGACCTAACTGATATCCTCATTAGTGAAGATAAGGAGGGAGGTATTATTCCCGGCAGTAATAAACTTCGAAGATTAAACAGTTTTGTCCAAAAACACGGCTTATTTGACCCACCAACAATTGGGAACAGGTTCACTTGGAGGAAATCCAGAATAATTAACAATACAATAAAGAGAAATTAGACAGAACTTTGATCCACCAACAATTAGTAACATGGTATCCAAACTTGAACACACAAAATCATGCCTTCTCAACTTCAAATCACTGCGCAATATCACTAGACATAACTAATGAAACCACACACCAAGCCCAACCATTTAAATTCGAAATGATGTGGACTAAGCGAAAAGATATGAATGTGCTAGTAGCACAAACCTGGAGGACGCAAGTTCAAGGAACGCCCCTTTACCAACTGTCAAAGAAAACTTAACTACTAAAAATGAAAAATAAGGAATGGAACAAAACCAGATTCGGTAATATTTTTGAACAACTTAAAAAGGTGGAAGAAGAATTACTCATAATCCAGAATATCCCCTAATCATCCTGTCTAGAAAGCAATGTTATCAAGCAGAACAACTTCATAAAAAAGAAACAAGGTCTGCTCTCTTTCCAAAGAATTTACTCGAGACAAAGAGCAAAACTAAAGAATATAAAAAACGTTGACTCAAATACCAAATACTTTCAGAGGATTGCCACTGGGAGAAGAAATACGAAGAACATTAAAGAAATAACCTCTAGTGAAGGCACACAAATTATTGACTATGACAACATTAAAACAAAAATCAAAAGAGATTTTTAAAAAAGGTTTACTAAACAACACATTAATATAAGCAAGATTGAACATGTGTTGGCAGACAAAGAACCAGAAATTACAAACGAGGATAATAGGAAACTAATGGCTAATGTTACAAATAGCGAAATATATAAAGCACTAAGTGAAATTAAAGATGACAAAACACCGGGACCAGATGGTATGCCAGCTAGATTCTACAAGAAATATTGGGGCATCATCGGGCCAGATATCATCAAAGTTGTTAAAAGTTTCTTCTACTAGGCTTTTATAACAAATTAACCACATCTATATCCTTCATACCAAAAAATGACAACCCCCAATTAGCCTATGCAATACAGTATATAACATAATCTCAAAAATCCTTACTAATAGACTTAAAACAGTAATGGACAAGATTACACATCCCCTTCAAGGTGCATTTCTTCAAAATAGAAGCATCCAAGACAATGTCTTAATAGCACATGAGATATTTCAGTCCTTTAAAAAGAAATCAGGTAATAATGGGTGGATAGCTCTTAAACTAGATATGGAGAAAGCGTTGGACGGGGTAGACTGGATGTTTCTCCTGTTAACACTGAAGAAATTTGATTATGTGAAAAATTCGTCAACTGGATTAAAGAATGCATACATACTGTATCTTTCTTTGTTCTAGTCAATCAGGGACCAACAGACCTATTCTACCCAACCAGAGGATTGAGGCAGGGTGACCCCCTCTCCCCTTCCTCTTTATAATCAGTGCAGAGATCCTGTCTAAGAGGCTTCAGAAAGCATCGAAAGCAAGAACAAACAAGATTGGAATCAAGATCTCAAGAGGGGGCACAAAAATTCCGTTCTTGGCCTTTGCTAATGATATAATCATATTTGCAGAAACCAAAACATCCACTTGCCAAGAAATTAAAACCATTATAGATGAATACTGTGAAGTATCGGGTTAACGAGTCAACTATGATAAATCAACATTCCAAGTATCCAAAAATACAACCAACAATGCAATCCAACAGATTACCCAGATATTCCATATTAACCAATCAATGGCAATGGAGAAATATCTAGGTTGTCCAATCATCACTGGGAAGGTGAACTCTAGTACATTCTTCTCAATCATTGAAAAAACGTATCAACAACTTACTAAATGGAAAGCTGACACTCTTTCTATGGAAGGGAGGAAAGTTCTGATTAAAGCAAATCTATCAGCCCAACCGAACTATATGATGCAAAATTTCATGCTACCTCCCAAAACACATAAAAAATTGGATAAAATAAACCGAAAATTCCTCTGGAATAAAGGAGACAACTATAAACCAACGATAAAATGGGACGAGATTTGTAAACCAGTTTATAATGCTTGGCTAGGGAGACGAAAAAGTAAAGATATGAATATTGTGCTGCAAATGAAACTTATCTTGAAAATTTTGGCTGAACCTGATAACTTGTGGGTCAAAATAATAAGAGAAAAATACCTCAAACATACACATATTCTTGACTATGAGAAAAACCCAATAAAAAATGACTCTTGGCAGTGGACCCAAATGTCGAAACTAATCGTACAATTCAAACAAGTTCACACCTGGAAAATTGGAGATGGAAGAACTATAAAATTTTGGGAAGATAAATGGTTCTCTGAATCACTAAGAGAACGAGTAATAACAAACGAGCCAATAAATCCACAAGTTACGATATCATCCTTTCTTAATCAAGACAAATCCTGGGATGAAGACAAGCTCAAAGTATACTTTAACAACACAACCATAGAGAAACTAAAATCATACCCTATCCCATCTAACTATATACAATATAGGTTGTACTGGGAATTCAGTCAGAACGGATGGCTCTCAACCAAGAGTGCTATGGATATGATTTATGCAAAACGGGACCTCCCACCATCAAACATTGAATGGATCTGGAAACTTGATCTGATACCAAAAATAAAATCTTTTCTTTGAAGAATTTCTAAAGATGGATTACCAACCAAAATTAAATTACAGAATAGACATATGCCCATTACAACAGAATGTCTGGGATGTAGTATTCAAAGTGAAGATCTCAAACACTTTCTATTTGAATACCCAAGAACCAAGTGAAGATCTCAACAATTAACTCTTTAACTTCAAGAAATCACACGGTTACAGAAATACTCAATAAAATAAAAAACAAGGCCACAAATAAAGAAATTGAAGACCTAGCCACTATTTGGTGAACACTATGGTTCTACAGAAACAAACAAATCTTCGACATAGTACAACATAACCAACTACCCAATATTCACCAATTCATCAAAAATCAAATGAAAGAGTGGCAACTCGGTAAAATGGAAGAAAAAATGGACATTTAAATTGACCCAATAATTTCAAGACACACTAGAAAGAAAAGGAAAGTCATAAGATGGAACAAACCAAAACAAAATTTCTACAAAATCAATGTAAATGTTGCTTGCCCATCTTCTAGGACCAGCTTCTTACGTGATAAGCGGTGTTTTACATACCGCAACTATGGATTATTAGCTAGTTTTGTATAGGATTATGTTATTTGTTTCTATGTAATCTGTATCATGGAGCTGTTCGAGAGAAGATTTACATACGAGATTCCAAGAGATGATACAAGCATTGGAAGCATTGAAGCATAAGGAAGAAGCTGCTGAAGACGAAGACGAAGACGAAGACTTGAAGAAATCAGCAGGCTCTGCCTCAGACAACAAAGCCGCACCCGCGGGTTTCACCTTCAGCCAAGGCTTTCGAGAAAGCTCAAGCCGCGCCCGCGGGTCTCAAGCCGCGCCCGCGGCCCTCACCTTCAGCCAAGACTTACGAGAAAGCTCAAGCCGCGCCCGCGGGTCCTAAACCGCGCCCGCGGCCCTCTGCCATTCTGAGAATCTGAAGAAACCCAAAACCGCGCCCGCGTCTCTCAACCCGCGGGTGCGGTTCCTCGACAGAAGAATCAAATTGATGTCTTTGCCATTTGAAGTAATTTGTGTTTAATTTTGTAACTTTCCATACGTTTTTTAGTACCTTAATTCGGCTGTTACATTAGTTGATACTATATAGGTAGTGGATGATCATCCTTGATCATCTAACCTTGGTTTTAACCTTGGTTCAGAACCTTTGTTTTAGTCTTTGTTTTGCTTAAGTTTTTGGAGAGTATTTCACAAACTTATGAGTTGCTAAGGTTCTTTGTTTCACTTGGCGTTTGAAGCTTTTGGATTCAACAAGTTGTGAGTTTATCCTTTCCTTTTGTCTACTCTTTGATTGTCTCAACTCTCTTGTTTGTATTGTCGATGAACTAGATTCACTACTTTAGATTGATCACCTAAGTTAGTTGTGTCTTGTTCATATTGCTAGAGTTTGATACTTCTAGTTGAATTATCATACTTGTTGTGTAGCACAATCTATTTGCATGAACTAGTTGTGATTGTTATTAGAAAAGAGAGTTGAGTACATGTCGAGTATCCGACTAGTTGTCCATGATATTGCATGTATCTATCTATTCCTGAATGCATTGCTACTTTGTTATTGAACTTTGATAGTTTCGAGGTTATAATCGAGTAAGGGTTATTAGGACTAGTTGGACTAATAACTATTCAAGAACAGGAATTAGAACGATCATTTGAGAACTTGACATAGGGATAAAAAGGATTCTAAGATCAACTTGTTAATCTAATTGTGGATAATTTCTAAGTGGAACACTTCGCTTAATCTTGTTATAACCAAGTTGACATTCGATACTTCGTATCAAAACCACAAAAACCCCCCTTTGGTTACGTTTATTGGTTAGTCATTGTGATAACTTAAGAATTTGATAAACTGATTCTCTTGGGATTCGACCCTTACTTGCGCACTATATTACTTAGTTTGCATGTTAGGATTACTTGACTTGGCACACGACAAATTCGCCTCCTCAAATTTGGCGCCGTTGCCGGGGAATCAAATTTTCTTATTTTTAAGTTCTTATTTTGACTAACTTTTGTGTGGACTAGTGAGCAGACAACAGCCGTTCTACTAAAGGAATTGACGGTTCTTCTTTTCGTTTATCCAAAAAAAAAGAGAAAAAAAAGAAAAGAAAAGGAATTGACGGTTCTACTTCTACCCTTCTCCATCTCAGATTTCATCTTCTACCCTTCTCCATCTCAGATTTCATCTTCTACCCTTCTCCATCTCAGATTTCATTTTCTACCCCATCTACGTACCCCACAACCACACTCTCCCACCTCCCTCCTCCACAACCGCGCCCGCGGCTCCCCCCTCGCCAGAAATCAGACAAAAGCAAAAACCGCACCCGCGGCTCCCAACCCGCGCCCGCGGCTTTCGCCTCTGTCGTCCATTGTTTGCTGATTTCAGTAAGTTGTTCTGACAACCGCACTCATCGTTTTTGATTTTCTTACGCCTCGGGGCGGGCTTTTGCTATTGTGCTGCTGCTGCTGCTTGGTATTTTTGTGTGCGGATTTGTGGTAGCATTTGGTTTGTGTATACATTTGATGGCTGCAGCAGGGACGTCTCGAGGCCACAAAAATGGGTTGTGGCAACAACAGGTTCAGACGGTGAACCAAAATGTTGAGAGGCTGCAGCAGTCGGTGGATGACTTACGGCTCGACATGCATGCTCGTTGGCCCGAATACCAAACCGGGATGACCCGGATCAGTGAGCTTCTTTCTCCCTTCCTCATTATTTTTCTATGTCTTACACACTGAGGGCATTGTGCACTACAAGTATGGGGGAGGGAAATTAGTTCATTGCTTATCCTAGAGTAGTTTCATTTCCTTGTTATTTCCCTTCGGTTTTTATTTTGTTGTACTTTGCATGGAATTAAAAACAGAAAAAGCCACAAAAATACGAAAAAAGGCAAATGAAAATCCTGGGATGGAAAAATCCATGCAATAAGCGGGTAGTTCGGCTTGCATTAGGGCTTGGCAAAAAAGGACTTGAGGGCGGTAAGGAATGGTGAGATTGAAAATGAAATGAGTGGCTAGGTGAAAACCTTTCGAGGCGCCTAGGCAAAATGAGTGAAATGAGTGTCTTAGGACAAAATTTTTTGCATATTAACCACTATGGAAGACCAAAATTGATAGATTTCTTTCTCATCATATTGTTTGTATACTAAATGTGTTAGTAATTTGTAGTTTCTTTCTTTTTCATACTTCCTGAGATCTTTGAGTGATTATTGTAAAAGAGTAAGTTTCTTTTAGCTTACTCGGGGACGAGCAAGGTCTAAGTATGGGGGAGTTTGATAAGCGGTGTTTTACATACCGCAACTATGGATTATTAGCTAGTTTTGTATAGGATTATGTTATTTGTTTCTATGTAATCTGTATCATGGAGCTGTTCGAGAGAAGATTTACATACGAGATTCCAAGAGATGATACAAGCATTGGAAGCATTGAAGCATAAGGAAGAAGCTGCTGAAGATGAAGACGAAGACGAAGACGAAGACTTGAAGAAATCAGCAAGTTTCACCTTCAGCCAAGGCTTTCGAGAAAGCTCAAGCCGCGCCTGCGGCCCTCACCTTCAGCCAAGACTTACGAGAAAGCTCAAGCCGCGCCCGCGGCCCTCTGCCATTCTGAGAATCTGAAGAAACCCAAAACCGCGCCCGCGGCTCTCAACCCGCGGGTGCGGTTCCTCGACAGAAGAATCAAATTGATGTCTTTGCCATTTGAAGTAATTTGTGTTTAATTTTGTAACTTTCCATACGTTTTTTAGTACCTTAATTCGGCTGTTACATTAGTTGATACTATATAGGTAGTGGATGATCATCCTTGATCATCTAACCTTGGTTTTAACCTTGGTTCAGAACCTTTGTTTTAGTCTTTGTTTTGCTTAAGTTTTTGGAGAGTATTTCACAAACTTATGAGTTGCTAAGGTTCTTTGTTTCACTTTGCGTTTGAAGCTTTTGGATTCAACAAGTTGTGAGTTTATCCTTTCCTTTTGTCTACTCTTTGATTGTCTCAACTCTCTTGTTTGTATTGTCGATGAACTAGATTCACTACTTTAGATTGATCACCTAAGTTAGTTGTGTCTTGTTCATATTGCTAGAGTTTGATACTTCTAGTTGAATTATCATACTTGTTGTGTAGCACAATCTATTTGCATGAACTAGTTGTGATTGTTATTAGAAAAGAGAGTTGAGTACATGTCGAGTATCCGACTAGTTGTCCATGATATTGCATGTATCTATCTATTCCTGAATGCATTGCTACTTTGTTATTGAACTTTGATAGTTTCGAGGTTATAATCGAGTAAGGGTTATTAGGACTAGTTGGACTAATAACTATTCAAGAACAGGAATTAGAACGATCATTTGAGAACTTGACATAGGGATAAAAAGGATTCTAAGATCAACTTGTTAATCTAATTGTGGATAATTGCTAAGTGGAACACTTCGCTTAATCTTGTTATAACCAAGTTGACATTCGATACTTCGTATCAAAACCACAAAAACCCCCCTTTGGTTACGTTTATTGGTTAGTCATTGTGATAACTTAAGAATTTGATAAACTGATTCTCTTGGGATTCGACCCTTACTTGCGCACTATATTACTTAGTTTGCATGTTAGGATTACTTGACTTGGCACACGACAAATTCGCCTCGTCATTACGGTATTATCATTAGAGATGAATAGGGTAAACCAATAAAAATGGCGAACGACTCCCTAGGAAACGTTCCACCAATCATGGTTGAGGCCCTTGCGATGCGCTATGGCATTAAGGAGGCTATTCGTCTGGGTCTCACGCTTGTTGAGATCAAAGGCGATAATCTCCGCCTTATTAATGCCATAAACGGCGTTTGGACTGCCCATGGGAAATAGACTTGATCATGACTGATATCTTAATGGATCTCCGCTCCTTTGTGGAACATCGAGTATCCCATATTTTTCGGGAGACAAATGGTGAAACTGACCTTATAGCCAAAATTTACCATTTAATACTCCATCCTGATTTTGCAGCCTTTCCAGATCTTTCTGATCTCATCCTTCGGGATGCCCTAGAGCGGTATCATTCTTGCTAGATGTGCCCCCTAAACGCTTTTCCTAATTAAAAAAAAGAAAAAAAAATCCGAAGTCGGTAGCTTAGATGAATTTAAGCTGCTTGCTTTCGCTCAAACTAATTAAGTCGCCCATCTCTTCATCGTTTTATACCGCCCAACCCAAAACAACAACATCCGCCTGCTTTACTTAATCAAGCCCGAAAGTGCAACGTCCACTCCAGCTCTTCCTCGCGTGTGCACACATCATCCCGACGTCATTATTGTGTCGGCATCCCCCATGTCAGCGTGACCTCATCGCTCTGATTCCCTCTACGCATTCTTCTCGTGGGCTTAGCTACTTCTTTCCTCGTGGGCTTCTTCAATCGCAGGCCGGACCAGCTCCTACTTTGCTCTAATTAAACGTGGGTCATTAAATCTTCTTCTTCAATATCAGTTCACCAAGCTCTCATTCCAAATCTTATATAATTCCTTAGATTTATACACTTCAACTCGAATTTCCTAAATTACAAAAAACACCTCCTCAAAATAACCCCAATAATGTGTGTATACCAAGTTGCAAAAAAATTAGCCCTCTCCCTAAAAAACTATCTCTTCTCTGCCTGTATCATTCCAGTCGGTTCTACCCTCTTCAACATGATCATTCGTCTCCATCCTCCTTGAATCTTCCAACCTCCAATCCTTATGATTAACATGGCGCAGGTAAGTGTTTTCTTCCTTTTCCTTTGTTTAATTCCTACAACCACATTCAAACCCAATATCGAATATTAATTAGATATTGGGTTTTCTTCCTTTTCCATCCTCCTTGAATCATCCAACCTCCAATCCTTGAATTTTTTTGAATACGCATATTAATTCGATATTGTTTAATTCCTACTCAATATTTCACTTTTCCTTTGATTGTGAGTCTTCTTGAATACGCATATTAATTCGATATTAGCTCATTATCCTATTAGTATCAGTATGTATTACTATGATTACAACATTTATGTCTTCGACCTTAAATGCTTAATTTAAATTCCAATCATATTCTGATCAGTTACTCTCTTGATATCATGCATAGTTTAATCAGTATTAATGGAGTTAATCCTCTTGGTTGGTATTTATCTGTTTTGCCGTTTTATACTTCTATCACATATGTGAGTGCGATCCATGTGTCAAATTTTCCCAGTCCACAATCATGCCTACACCTACTCTATTTCTTTATGGTATAAATTACACTTCAAATCTTTATACTCCCTCCCCCATTTGCTACTTGTCATATGATAACAATACGAAAAATATTTACCTCGCTGCTAAAAAGACGCTTGGAACCACAACCTTCTGCCTTTCCAATTCTTCTACCTTTACAATGGACCCTTTGGTATTATTAATACCACCAAATTCCATCTTTTAACACACACCCACGTTCACTCATTTACTCAATCCTTGAACACAACTGCTCATCTTCTCCAGCTTCTTCCTTATTCCCCCCCCCCCCTCGTTGTCCCATCCCCATAGCCGATGAAAGGTCTTACTCCCAGGCCTTAGTTGGCTTCCCTTATGGGACCAATCTTAACGCCCTCAGAGTTAACCCTAACTCCATAAATGATGACATCTTTGTTGTCACAGCCCCTTACTGTCTCACTCCAGAAAATCAACCGGTTGACGATACCCTGCTCAGATCTAAAAAGACGATATAGAACTTCCCAGAGCTCACTCTTCCCATGCCCCAAGAACCAACTGATTTTGCGGGTATACCTATCACTAGCCCGGAGAACATGCATGAAGACAACGAACCCCCTCACTTCATTCCCCTGCCTCACCCACTCCAGTTTCCTCAAAACCCTAACCAACTGCAGCAGATTCAAGAGGAAGATTTCATAAGAGGCTTACAAAGCAACCTAAACCATCTAGTTTTTCTTGGTATTGTGATTCGAACAACTAATGCCCCCCTGACAAGATCAATGTGGCAAACATAATAAAAAATGCTTGGAAGCCTTTGAAGGGTGATACACAGTTCTACCATATTGGCAACAACTGGACGATCTTCGCTTTTTCCAACCGTGATGATAGAGACAGAATCTATGTCAATACACCATATAGACTAGGTGGGAGACTCATTGTGGTAAGACCTTATACTCTTGATTACAATATGCAATTCCAACCTTTGACTGATATAGACGTGTAGATCCGGATTCCCCTTTTACTGTTCTATATGGCAAATGTTGAGGGTTTTACCCATATCCTGCAAAGGAACAACTTTGGAATGCTACAAAAAGTTGATGATCGTCACAACTCAAGACCACATCAAAAATATGCTAGGGCTCTTATCAACATTCCAGTAAGTGCAAGGATCGAGCTTGAAGAATTCATCCAGTTTTGCCACTATGATCGAACTTTCCTTACCCAAAAGGCCTGGTATGAAGGGTTCTCTGAAGGTTGCGGCTGTTTCACCTCCCTCCTCCACTTTTATGAGGACTGCCCTATTAGGAATCACCCAAATGATGATCAACCACTGGTGTTGAACTCCAGGATTCCAACGGGATACAGGCCTTTGAAGAAACTAGATCTCTCCTCCACCTGGGGTTTCTGGCGGTTCTCAACACGAGGGTTTCTCGCCCTGCCTACAATCCTATGCCCAATATCAGGATGGGGGAAAGCTCCCCCGTAGTACACCAACCCAAGTGTTTCTGTCCCTATATTCCAGAATAGGACACCCACACCCAAGCCAAACTTCTTTACCTCTAATCACCAAGTTGTTGACCACTCTAACTTGCACCAACCAAACCCTATCTTCATGAATTCAGTTACTTTCAACCCTACCATGGTTGACCCCTTTAATCACCAAACTGTTGACCACTCCAACTTGCAGAATCCTCATTTCAATCAGCCATAAACGCTCCCTCCAACAACACAATTGACAGGAAACTCAGTTCTATCATCATAAGGTCCTCTGATGACTTGGCTCAGCACAATCAAGGCCACAATGACAACTCGTCTTCTCCTGATGACTCCCTTTCCTCTTGCACCAGAAAGCGTAAGACCACAGATGAGCATGGGAAGGGTAAGATGTTTGAATGATTAAGTTCATAATGATGCAAGTCCTTTCTAATGTTACCAACTCTACCAAGTTAAGTAATATTATGTGTAGCTGCTCTTTTTTTGTTAGACTGACTCCCAAGATTAACACTAGAACTGACAAGCTTAATGGGGTTAGATGTTTGTCTTTGATTTCTAGTCTCGGTATTTTGCCCAATAGTTTGAAAGGTGGTACCTTTTTCAGCATCATGGAACTGTATTTTGAACCTTTTCATGGTTGTAAGAGAGTTTATGTTTATGCTCACTCTGATTTGTTAATAGGTTGCTTACAATTTTACTTCTTTACTTAGTTACACCCAAGTCCAAAACAAAGATCAAAATCAAGTTCAAGATGGCTCGAGCTCATAGGGAGGTTCAGATGGCTCCAGGAGTTGACGACGAATGGTCTTCCTCTCCAGGAGTTGACCCCCTCAACCAACTGGGAGTTTCAGATGGCTCGAGCTCAGAGGGTGGTTCAAAGTTCCTCTCGTAGGAGGGAGGGCTTTGGCTCTTGGTGAAGTTTTGTGTGGGACGAGTGTATGAGGAGGAAGACATCGTGGCGTCGAAGAGTGAGAGCACTAGAGACAGAGGCGGCGAAGCAGAGAGTTGAGGGAGAGAGGCAGATCTAGGGTTTAAGAGGAAGAGAGGCGGTGAGAATGAGGGGTTTGTGAGGGAGCTTCTGATATTTACAGAGGTTGGGATTGGGGTTTGGGTCTGATTTTGGGTGGGTTATTTTTGGGCTGGGTAGAGGTTGTTTTTGGGCTGACTAGATTAGGTTAGGTTAATCAGGCTTAAATTAGTCTAATTTGGGTTGAGGTGTGTTTAGCTGACCGGAAGTTAATTTAGGTTTAGAGTTTAATTTGGATTAATTTAGGTTTAAGTGTTCGATTGCTGTTAATTGAGAAAAGGGTTATTTAAAAATGGAATAAATTTAATGGAGATGAAGGTAGTTGATGGTATAAATAGAGAATATTAAATTGGGGAAGATGATGTAGATTGTTGTTTTGATTGATGAAATGTTATTGGATTATATATGAATAAGATTAAAATGGAGGAAAATAAATAAAGTAAGGATATTTTTATAAAAAAATTATGTATAGAAAAGAAAATGAGACTAACAAAAGCGGACGTTGGGAATGGAAACAAGACTAATAAACCGACACAAAGGAAGTAAAAGAGTAAGGAATGACTGCAATATTTAGGTGACACATCAAATATTATATTAAATTTGTATAAGATATTATAGTAAATCTATTTGTTTAATTTCTATCCTATACCTATTTAGTTAATATTTTATAATTAAACATATATATTAGGATACCAGGATACCCGGAAACTCTATGGTTGATAAGCGGTGTTTTACATACCGCAACTATGGATTATTAGCTAGTTTTGTATAGGATTATGTTATTTGTTTCTATGTAATCTGTATCATGGAGCTGTTCGAGGGAAGATTTACATACGAGATTCCAAGAGATGATACGAAGCATTGGAAGCATTGAAGCATAAGGAAGAAGCTGCTGAAGACGAAGACGAAGATGAAGACGAAGACGAAGACGAAGACGTGAAGAAATCAGTAGCTGCTACCTCAGACGACACAGCCGCACCCGCGGGTTTCACCCTCAGCCAAGGATCCAAGAAAGCACAAGCCGCGCCCGCGGGTCCTAAACCGTGCCCGCGGCCCTCTGCCATCCTGAAATTCTGGAGAATCCAAAACCGCGCCCGCGGCTCTCAACCCACGGGTGCGGTTCCTCGACAGAAGAATCAAATTGATGTCTTTTCCAATTGAAGTATTTTGTGTTTAATTCTGCAACTGTCCACACGTTTTTATTACCTTAATGCGGTTGTTACAATAGCTGATGACTATTTAGGTTGTGGATGATCATCCTTGATCATATACCTTTTGTTTACTTAAGTTTTTGGAGAGTTTTTCACAAAACTTATGAGTTGCTAAATTTCCTTTGTTTCACTTGGCGTTTGAAGCTTTTGGATTCAACAAGTTGTGAGTTTATCCTTTCCCTCTGTCTACACTTTGATTGTTTCAACTATCTTGTTTGTATTGTCCATGAACTAGATTTACTACTTTAGACTGATCACCTAAGTTAGTTTTATCTTATTCATATTGCTAGAGTTTGATACTTCTAGTTGAATTATCATACTTGTTGTGTAGCACAATCTATTTGCATGAAGTAGTTGTGATTGTTATTAGAGAAGAGAATTGAGTACATGTCGAGTATCCGACTAGTTGTCCATGATATTGCATGTATCTATCTATTCCTGAATGCATTGCTACTTTGTTATTGAACTTTGATAGTTTCAAGGTTATAATCGAGTAAGGGTTATTAAGACTAGTTGGACTAATAACTATTCAAGAACAGGAATTAGAACGATCACTTGAGAACTTGACATAGGGATGAAAAGGATTCGAAGATCAACTTGTTAATCTAATTGTGGATAATCGCTAAGTGGAACACTTCGCTTAATATTGTTACAACCAAGTTGACATTCGATACTTCGTATCAAAACCATTAAAACCACCCCTTTGGTTACGTTTATTGGTTAGTGATACGCTACACTTTGTATGGCGTAACTAGGGGTTATTACATTAGTTTAGGAGTGTTATCACAAGTATTTGGAGCTATTGTTATATTCTGAGTTGTTTATGAAGAAGTGAAGAAATGAAGACCAGAACCGAAGAAGAAGAGGATCAAAGATTGAAGACATGAAGACGAAGACATCCTGCGGAGCAGCGGCGATCGCCACCATCACTATGGCGATCACCATTCTACAACAGGAGCATTTCAGGAGTTCGAGAGAGCATGGCGATCGCCATGGGGCGACAGAGACGAGGCAAAGTTTTACATAAAGACCGCGATCGCCAGTCATCCATGGCGATCGCCACAACAAGGCCAAAGATATTCCGGACTTTCCTTATTTTCCTTATTTTGTTTTATTTCTTTTACCTTATTTTATTTCGTTTAGGATCTTTCGTTTACCATATATTTTGGGGTTAGTTCTCTATTTAAGGACACTAGTTTCTTTCTTTCGATCATCTTTTCTATCATCTTTTCCATCAGACAATTTAGTTCTGCAACCATGAGCAGGAACTAATCTCCATTGTTTTACTTAGCGGTTGAAACCTTCAGTTATTAAGTTGTGAGATTTCTAAACTCTTGTTCTTTTCCTATGGGTTTGTATTAATTCTCTTGTTCTTCATCTATTGATTTCTATTAGTTTTGCTTGCTTGATCACCTAGTTTGATTGATAGTTTTCTATTGCTAGACTAGGAATATACGGTGGAATTCCTTGTCATTGTAGCGCTCATATCTGCATGATCTGGTAGTTGATTGCTTTTATGAAAGAGAATTGATTGCATGTTAATACTTGACGGTTGTAAGTTATTGCATGCATCCTTATGATTCCTGTGCCCTTTGCTGCTATTTCATCTAATCTTGAGAGGTTTCCCTGATTGTTGAATAGTAAGTATTATCAGGACCGGTTGACCTGCTGATATATTAAAGATTGGAATAGGAACATTCCCTAGGATTGAATAGAACTTGAGATAAATCTTTGATCAACTTGATTGACTGTTGTGTGGATACTTGCTAGGTGAAACCCCTTCTCATCATATTCTCACCCAAACTTCCTCTGCTTGTTACTGGTTACTTTTGTGTTTCATACATCCAAAACCTCCCCTGGTTACTTGTTACTTGTTCACTAGTTGATATTTCACTTGACTGCATTGATTTGGTGTTTTGATTCCCTTGGGTTCGACCTCTACTTACTTGCTATACTCTAGTTAGTGTTTAGAGTTTATTTCTTTGATTTGGCACTACGACTTTAGCCTCATAAAATTTGGCGCCGTTGCCGGGGAATTGAAATTTTTCTGATTCTGTGTTAATTGTGAAATTATCAACTGTTTGGTGTGAACCTTTATGGTTCAAACCCGTGCTACTGATTCTTCTCTTGTTGCCTTTGACCCAGAGATTGAAAGGACGTTCCTTTGGAACCAAAGAGCAGCTCTGAACCAAGATAACGAGATGGGTGATCAACATGGACCGCCATTGCCTACTATGAGGCAACTGACTGCCCCAGACTTAAACCAACAACCTTTAGCAGTGAGGTTTCCTGAGATTGAAGAAGGTGTGAATTTTGAATTAAAAGCTGGTTTAATTCATGAGCTTCCACACTTCCATGGCTTAGCGGGAGAAGATCCCAACAAACACTTGGCTCAATTCCATGCCATATGTTCTAGTATGAAGCCAAGAGGTGTTACTGAGGAGCAGGTCATGCTGAGACCTTTCGGATTTACTCTGAAAGACGCTGCGAATGATTGGCTCTATTATCAAGCTCCAGGGAGTATTGATACATGGGCTAAAATGAAAAAGGTTTTTTTAGAGAAATATTTTCCAGCTACAAAACTGAGCAACTTAAAGAAGGAAATCACGAATCTTCAACAACACTCAACTGAGAGTCTTAATGAATATTATGAGAGATTCAAGAAGCTTTGCTCAAGCTGCCCATTCCATAGTTATACTGACCAAGATCTCCTTATGTACTTATTTAGTGGCCTGATTGATGAGGATCGTCGAATGGTGAATGCAACATGTGGAGGTAACTTTTTAAGATTGACTATACCTCAGGCCACTGAAATGTTTGAAGAGCTGACTGAAAGTTCAAGGCAGTTTAGCAGTAGACAGGGATCCCACTCAGTCAAAGCAATTAATTCAGATCAATTACAGACTGACATGAATGAGTTGAAAGAGATGGTCAAGGCTTTGATGCTGAAAAATGCTTCCCATCATGATCCCAATGCTGAGGTAAATGCTGTTGGTGGATGGCAACCAAGGCCAAGGTATGATTCTCATAATATTAATTATCAACAGCCTAGACCTCAAAATACCATGACTGCTGAAGATATGATCAAGTCCTTAGCTCAGACTGTGATGCAACAAAACGCTAAGACGGAATCAAGCATCCAAAATCTTGAAAATCAGTTAGGACAGATTGCTCAAGCTGTGAGTAAATTAGAGGCCAGGGAACCGGTAAGAAACCCGAGGGAGAACGTCAGTGCAGTGTTCTTGAGGAGCGGAAAAACTTTAAATGACTGTTCTATGCCAAAACCGCGATCACCAGATCTGAGTGGCGATCGCCATGAGATTACAGAGAGCAAAACAGGTTCTGCATCCCGACCGCGATCGCCATATGGCGATGGCGATCGCCATTCCATTCCAGAAGCTGAGGTGCAAAATCATCCGCGACCGCGATCGCCAGTTGTTGATGGCGATCGCCAAGAGTCCCCTGAGTACATTGACGATTATGTTCGCCCGAATTTTCCCCCTCTATTCTCTCAGAAGCCTGTCGCCCCCTTTCCTGAGGCATTGAAGGATACTCGAAGGCTGGAGAACGACAACGAAATCTTCGAAACCTTTAGTAGGTGTGAGGTAAACATTCCTTTGCTCAAACTTGTTAAGAGTATTCCTAGATTTGCTAAGTTTTTGAAAGAAGTTTGCACTATTAAAAGAAATAAAAAACTGAAAGGAAAGAAGAAAGTTGAAGTAAGTGAACAAGTTTCTGCTGTATTTCAAAAACGCATGCCTAAGAAATGTGGTGATCCAGGCATATTTAGCATTCCATGTGTGATTGGTGAAACTAAATTTGACAAAGCCATGCTAGATTTAGGTGCATCAATCAATGTTTTGCCTTACTCTTTGTATGAATCACTAGGCTTAGGACACTTGCATAAAACAGGAACTGTTATTCAACTTGTTGATAGGTCTACTGTATACCCGAAAGGGGTTGTTGAAGATGTTCTTGTTATGGTTGGTGATCTGATTTTTCCTGCTGATTTCAATTTGTGTTAGATATGGAGCATGCTAATAATGTCACACCTATACTGTTTGGTAGACATTTTATGAAAACAACACAAACGAAAATTGATGTTAATAGTGGGACTCTCTCTATGGAGTTTGATGGGGATAAGGTAGAGTAGAATAGATATGATATGGATCCCATTCATAAGAATTATCTATGTGCTATTGATGTGATTAAGCCTACATGTAAGGATGAATTGCAACCTGTTTTAGAGAATCTCTTAGAGCCCCCAAAAGTAGATGTTGTTTTGTCTACTAATATGCCGGAGTACCAGGCTAAGCCAGAGCCTAAAGGTAAGCTCTTTCCACACCCTTTGGGCAATCCCCCTCCATTACTAACCTCGCCAGGCGAGATACCATTGATGTCTAGTGTACAGACACTTGACATTGAGCTTAAACAGCCGCCTGATACGGTCAAGGAGGAGAAAGTGAATGAAACCACCTTCATTGCTAAAGACAAGGTGGTCAAGGTAAGAGGGACGAGATTCAAGGCGTTCCATGAGTGGTTCAAGAGAGAATTCCAACAAGAGACTGTTTTTACATAGCCAAATGGCGTTAGTTAAATCTCTTGAGTTTCATGTCGAGCCACGACATAAAATAAGGCGCTACTCGGGAGGCAACCCGGGGTTTGAGTTTGTTTTTATTTGTTTTCGTTCGGGTTAATTTTCTTTTTAGTTTTTCTATGGACAGGAGGAAATCACCGAAACTTAGGGTCCGCTACAGTCAGTAGCCAATCTCGCTGTAAGTCTTCTCTCCCGTCCGAAAAAAAAAAAAAATCATTCTGAGAAAAAAATAATATATCGGATTAAAAAAAAATAGAGTGCAGAGAAAAAAAAAATATATGAGACAAAAGAAAGTAAGGAGTTGTATTACATCAAGTTTGGTTTCATTAGTACTATCATTCTAGATCTATATTCGTTGGAGCTTAGCTTGTTGGTGACCATATTCTTTGCAAGGAGTTGATTTGTTTGGGTCACCTTCTACATTGGAGGTATTCTTTCTTTTGCTTTAGATGAGCTATGCATTATTGGATTACATTTAGTGCTCATCTAGTTTCTCATTCTACCACACTTTGAGTTTTATTGAAGGAAGGTCATCCGACCTTGTATGTGAGTCTTCTGTCTCCTTCCCTGGGTTCGTTTTTATGTCTTCCATTTCATTGAGGACAATGCAATGTTTAAGTATGGGGGAGGATAATGTATTCACATGTAATTATTTGGGTGTTGGTTGTATCTGCATGAGCTTATTGAATATATATTGTATGAAAAAGCCACAAAAATTGAAAAAAGGCATATAAAATCCTTGGATAGCAAGATCTATGCAATACGAAGGTGGCTTGACCGGCATTAGGCTGGGGCAAAAATGAGTCTTGAGTGATGTGAGTTTTGTGAGCCTGGAACAATTATTGAGTGGTTGGGATGAAAACCCGAAAGGGCGCCCAAGCAAGATGAGTGTTATAAAAAGAAAAATTGAGTGTTTTAGGATCATTATCATCTTGGCGTATGGAGACATAAGAAGGAGGCGTATAGGAGGATTCGGGTAGGCCACTTGGAGGAATAAGGTGTAGTTCTGGGTATGTTATTATTTTATCACATTGTTCTTGATTATTGTTGTTGTGTTTTGTGTGTTTTGGAGGAGTTTATTGGTTATGTAATCACTAGGAGATATTCTTGTACTTCCTGAGGCTTTGAGCTTTTCATTGTAAGGGTAGCTTTTCTGTAAGTTACTCGGGACGAGTAAAAGTCTAAGTATGGGGGTATTTGATACGCTACACTTTGTATGGCGTAACTAGGGGTTATTACATTAGTTTAGGAGTGATATCACAAGTATTTGGAGCTATTGTTATATTCTGAGTTGTTTATGAAGAAGTGAAGAAATGAAGACCAGAACCGAAGAAGAAGAGGATCAAAGATTGAAGACATGAAGACGAAGACATCCTGCGGAGCAGCGGCGATCGCCACCATCACTATGGCGATCGCCATTCTACAACAGGAGCATTTCAGGAGTTCGAGAGAGCATGGCGATCGCCATGGGGCGACAGAGACGAGGCAAAGTTTTACATGAAGACCGCGATCGCCAGTCATCCATGGCGATCGCCACAACAAGGCCGAAGATATTCCGAACTTTCCTTATTTTCCTTATTTTGTTTTATTTCTTTTACCTTATTTTATTTCGTTTAGGATCTTTCGTTTACCGTATATTTTGGGGTTAGTTCTCTATTTAAGGACCCTAGTTTCTTTCTTTCGATCATCTTTTCTATCATTTTTTCCATCAGACAATTTAGTTCTGCAACCATGAGCAGGAACTAATCTCCATTGTTTTACTTAGCGGTTGAAACCTTCAGTTATTAAGTTGTGAGATTTCTAAACTCTTGTTCTTTTCCTATGGGTTTGTATTAATTCTCTTGTTCTTCATCTAATGATTTCTATTAGTTTTGCTAGCTTGATCACCTAGTTTGATTGATAGTTTTCTATTGCTAGACTAGGAATATACGGTGGAATTCCTTGTCATTGTAGCGCTCATATCTGCAACAGGAGCATTTCAGGAGTTCGAGAGAGCATGGCGATCGCCATGGGGCGACAGAGACGAGGCAAAGTTTTACATGAAGACCGCGATCGCCAGTCATCCATGGCGATCGCCACAACAAGGCCGAAGATATTCCGAACTTTCCTTATTTTCCTTATTTTGTTTTATTTCTTTTACCTTATTTTATTTCGTTTAGGATCTTTCGTTTACCATATATTTTGGGGTTAGTTCTCTATTTAAGGACCCTAGTTTCTTTCTTTCGATCATCTTTTCTATCATTTTTTCCATCAGACAATTTAGTTCTGCAACCATGAGCAGGAACTAATCTCCATTGTTTTACTTAGCGGTTGAAACCTTTAGTTATTAAGTTGTGAGATTTCTAAACTCTTGTTCTTTTCCTATGGGTTTGTATTAATTCTCTTGTTCTTCATCTAATGATTTCTATTAGTTTTGCTAGCTTGATCACCTAGTTTGATTGATAGTTTTCTATTGCTAGACTAGGAATATACGGTGGAATTCCTTGTCATTGTAGCGCTCATATCTGCATGATCTGGTAGTTGATTGCTTTTATGAAAGAGAATTGATTGCATGTTAATACTTGACGGTTGTAAGTTATTGCATGCATCCTTATGATTCCTGTGCCCTTTGCTGCTATTTCATCTAATCTTGAGAGGTTTCCCTGATTGTTGAATAGTAAGTATTATCAGGACCGGTTGGCCTGCTGATATATTAAAGATTGGAATAGGAACATTCCCTAGGATTGAATAGAACTTGAGATAAATCTATGATCAACTTGATTGACTGTTGTGTGGATACTTGCTAGGTGAAACCCCTTCTCATCATATTCTCACCCAAACTTCCTCTGCTTGTTACTGGTTACTTTTGTGTTTCATACAATCAAAACCCCCCCTGGTTACTTGTTACTTGTTCACTAGTTGATATTTCACTTGACTGCATTGATTTGGTGTTTTGATTCCCTTGGGTTCGACCTCTACTTACTTGCTATACTCTAGTTAGTGTTTAGAGTTTATTTCTTTGATTTGGCACTACGACTTTAGCCTCATCAGTTAGTCATTGTGATAACTTAAGAATTTGATAAACTGATTCTCTTGGGATTCGACCCTTGCTTGCGCACTATATTACTTAGTTTGCACGTTAGGATTACTTGACTTGGCACACGACAAATTAGCCGCGTCAATGGTGTAGATATCTTATGCATCGAAAACCTTAGGGAACTCGGAAACTCTCGGGAACCTCCAAGAAACATTTCTTAGGTGTGCTCCCGTTGACTATAAAATCATAAAATTTGACGTGGTCTACCTGTTTTTATGCGTTTCTTAGTTGTCCAACTCTGAAATAGTAAAAACACCAATAGGTGAATTTCTCGTATTCTTTACTCTTCCAACTTATTCAATCTATCTTATATATTAAAGCTAAGACTTTTAGAGCCTCTAGAGTGATTCTAGGCTAGGTTGTTAAGCATTTTTTATTTTTTTATTTTTAACTTTAATTAAAAATATATTGAATAATTAACTCAACAAATAAATCTCTTAAAACAATCACTTCATTCAACATAAAAACTATACAAATTATCCTATCCTATTAAGAATAAATTTAAAATTTAATTATGATATATATATATATATATATAATGAAATATTTATATATAATTAAATTATATATCATGCATGAAATGAATATGTATTAATTAGTATTCACAAACAAAAATTTAAATTTATTTCGCTTATTTGGTGAGAGTTAAACTTCATTTTTAGACAAACTTGGCTTAAACCGTATGAATTTTTACGACGAACAATCTGGAATACCCGTGCATGGCACGGGTCACTACTCTAGTTCACCTTTATTTCTCTTTCTATTGCACTATTAAGTAGTCCATATATTAAAAAATGAATAAGAATATAAAGTGTTTATGTCGTTATACCGTTTTAGTTGATAAAAATCTTGATAATATCACTTCGTTTATTCTATATGATATATTTATTTTAATGCTATTTGATTTAAAATAATATAATATATTTTTTGGTTTTCTTGTCGTTTCCAATTTAGTTGTTACATTTAAAATTGTCGTTTCCCATTCCCGCTCCTAGGTAACATTTAATAAAATCACGTGAGGTACAAGAAAATGACCAAAAAATTAGACATGTCAAAAGGTGGCCCAACTCGCCGGGGTGACCGGACCCGAAAATTTTTTAAACCGGGGACTTCAACCCCCATATCGACCCGAGGCCCGCTGAGTCAAACCCGGACCGACCTGAACAATTCGAAACTTGTCGAGGGACCCACTTTTGACATATTTTATATAATTTAAATAAAAAATAACATTATATTTTATTAAATATTAAATATTAAATAATATTACTATATTATTAAAAAATATTGTTTACATTTTTTTCGTTATTACTGAAAAAAAATCGAACACTTGAAACGCGATGGTTCGATTAGACACGAACCAATTTAACCTGGAACAAATTTCGATCTACTTGATTCGACCACATTTTCAATCTGTAATCGATTGACCCAAACTCGAATCCGGCCCGCTCTACCCATTTTTGCTGAGCCTACCAAAAATCAAACAATTTAAATATCTATTGTACATCCAGAAAACCACATTGTCACTCTCCATCGCAGACTTGCGGTAGAGTAGTGTTGTACTATTCTCTCGCTAGTCTCCTTGCTTGAGCTTTGGATTCGATGCTTTTAGTTTGACTCTTGAATGCAATCCATCCTCTCCATTCCAGCGCATGCTTATTCTATGTTGGTGATCTTAGTGAAATCATTGACATTTAGTGTAATCGGGGTTCATGCGACATCATGGAAACCCACTTCATTAGAACATAAGTCCAGGTGTATGGAGTACACACTTGTGTTAGTGAATTTAGTTCCAGAGGAACCACAGAGGTATGATGCATGTAAAAGTCAAGCTCCTTTGAAACGTCTATTGAGTTTCTAGAAAGGGAACTTATGAGTATTCGGCCATGGGAAGTGTTAGTTAAGTAAATGAATGCCGTTTCCGGCGTAATTAATTTGTAAAAACCAATAAATGCGGACATTCATGTGTACATGGTGGTAACCGCCATAACCGTCGGGAACAACCCAACTGCAGCAGTTATTTTTTGGTAACCGTTTTGTTTTCTATCTCTAAAGCATATATAAAGGATAACTTGGAGTTGGTGTCGGTAATGGATGAAAGAATTGAATTTCTTACTCATCTTCAATACAAGCTATAATCCAAAATACTTAATTTCTATAGTCTAGTTCTTGTCGGACGCCTCGATAAGAACTAGAAGATTTGTCTTATCTCACTCAGATTTTGTGGAATCTCTTAGGCTTAATAGGGGCAAAATTCTGATTTCGGAAAGTGTTTTCATCACGATTCAAATCTTATCCGAGTCAAGTAATCGTTGATCAAGCCCTTGAAGAAGAGTCGTTCTATTGTAGTTTGCGTTCCGACGACCCAGTTCCTAATAATCATAATCAGTGTTTCTGTTGATTAATAGCTACTGTACGTGAGATGATTTCCAAGTTTCACAAGATTAATAATCTTGAAGGCATGGACATCCGTTGTTGGCAGAAGAAGATGCACTTCCTTTTGACCACTATAGAGGTGGTGTATGTCCTATCCACTCCAATGCCCGAAGTTGGAGATGACGAACCGTTTGATGTTGTACGGAAGTGGAGCAAGTGGAAGAATGATGACTACATATTTATAAAGTGGAGCAAAGGAAATGTGGGATTCTCTAGAGTCCAAATACATTGTTGAGGATGCTTGAAGTGTGAAGTTCCTTGTGAGCAACTTTAATACCTATAAAATGGTTGATGCTCGACCAGTGATGGAGAAATTTAATGAGATACAACGTATCTTTGGTAATTCGCTCAACACAAGTTGAAGATGGATGAATCCATCTCGGTGTCAAGTATAATTGACAAGTTACCTCCATCTTGGAAAGAATTCAAGCACATGTTGTAGCACAAGAAGGAAGACATTTCCCTTGTGGAGTTGGGTAGCCATTTGCGCATCGAAGAAGGTCTTCGTTAGCAATAAAAAGGAAAGGAGATAGAGACTCCGAGTTCTTCCATTGTTAATATGATGGAAGAAGGCTCTCACAAAGGGAACAAGAACAAAGGCAATAAAAGGCCGTTTAACATCACAAACAACAGTTCTAACAAGAAACCCAAGGGAATTGGGTGTTGGAACTTTGGTAAGGCTAGACATTTGAAGTAGGATTGTTGTGCAACAAAGCGGAAGAAGGGAAACACTCCTAACCAACCAGCTCAAGGGTTTGAGGACTACAGGCAAGATTCTCATCAAGGTATGATAGGAACTGAGGGACCAGTTCCCTCTGCAGAAACATTTCCTAGTTTTGATTTTTTTTCCTAATATTTACGAAGCATGCTTTGTGCAGGATGATGAAATTGCATGGTGGGTAGACTCAGGTCCTACAACACAGTGAGCAGGGACAAGTCGGTGTTCAAATCATTTGTTGCATTGGATGATGGACAAGTCCTTTACATGGGAAACGAGTCTACCGCCCCTATCATTGGAAAATGAGAAGTTGAATTACAGTTCTCGTCTGGAAGGACTTTGATTCTGAAAAATGTGTTTAGTTTATATCCATAATAAGGAAAACTTTTAGTCTCTAGTACTATCCTAAATAAGTTAGGTTATCGGAAAGTGTTTGAAGCCGATAAATATGATCTTTCTAAAGGCGGTGTGTTTGTAAGCCGATAAATAGTGGCATTTTTTGATGAAAAACGATTTTCTTTGACACTTATATCAAAGGGAACTGAAACCAGTTCCAGTGGGAACCAAGAATTGAACATTCCAATATCATCACACGGGAACTCATACGGTTCAAGAACCCATCAAGGGTACTCATACGGTTCACACGGGAACTCATACCATTTTAGTAATTAGGTGTTGTCATTTTGTTGCATTCTTTTTGTAATGAGTTTATCTATTTACTTGTAGGGGTAGTTTTTTATTTAGGTATATTTATCCTATGCCCTAGGTTAGAAAAATCGGTCATTGAACTTAAAAGTTCAAACATCAAAGAGTATGATGTAGAACGATTATGTTTACGGTATTATTTTGTTGCTAGCTTGGTCATTATTTTATGCTTAGATAAGACTAGGTTGAAAACCAGCTCGGGGAACGATTAGCATATTAAGGTATTGCTTCATACCCTAAGAGTAGAATCAACTAGAGACCGTAATTGAAATTACGGAAATAGAAAGATTCTGAAATAAGATATTCATTCTCCAATGAAAGAAACAATCGAAGAGGACAAGGGGAATCTTAAAATGAAGGAAAAGGTATTCAAGGGAGAAGGTTAGAGATAGACTTGGCCAAACTAGGGCTTGGGCCGAGCCAGGGAAAGGCCTAATTCAAAATTATACCCATTTACCAGGGTCGGGTCAAGCCCTCCCATTTAAAATGGGACAATTTCGCTGCCCATATCCTCCCATTAAGGCGGGAAGGGCGACCCTCAACTACTTGAACAAAGAAATTTAATGTCAAAACCAGGTTAAACTGCGTTACTATTACATTCGAACCCTGTTTAGTGCTTACATAACAATTCACCATCCAAAAACGCATACTAAAAACGTTCAAATGCGTGCTTACATAGACTTCTTAGAAGTTTATATTAATAATTTTTATATTATATATAATATGGGTCGGGTAGGGCCGACCATCATGGCCATACTCCAATACCATATCATCCCGTATTAAAAAAGGGTCGGGCAGGGCCGGCCCTGTTGGTTAGTCTAATGAAAGACTATGCAAGTGGAATTTTATGTGAGGTTCTTGTATTTGTATCTAATTGTCTCTATCATTCTCGAGTGATCACCAAGAAATAAAAGAGCTTTCGATACTCCTACTGAAAAGTTTATGTGTTTAGGATATGCAACAAGAGAAGACTCTAAGAGAATTGAGTCTTATGGAAAAAATATGATTTGGGAACATTATAGTTAATTACACACAATACTTTTAAAACAACCAATTTCGAATAATGAACTATCGATCAACCTCACCACATATATTGTGTGAATCACCACACATGTGAATCCAGATTGAAAAGAAAGTCATCAAACAAGAGGTCGGGCGGTTTCCACGTTGTACTCCTCGCCCGAGGTATATTAATTATGTGCTCATCCGACACTTATCTTATTTGATTTCAAAACATATACATTCACGTTATAAGCTTTTAATTCACGTCTTCCTCTCAGGATACTTAGTGAAACATTCTAATTTTTAACTCTTGAACCATATCTTCCTTGAAGGATACTTAATGGAAGAGAACCAGAAAAATAATCCTAGGACTAGCAAGGTGTTGTCTCCACTTATCTACGCCCAGATAAGGGACCGGTCATGACCCAATCGAAGGCATTAGGGCATGTTACATCTTAACCCTTATATTATCAAGAAGCAACTACCCACATTATCAGGACAGTGCTCCTACGAATACTCGTACTAAGCTAGTATATGAGTCATTTACAACAACACGAAAAGTCCATCTATCACCCTATGGTAACAATATAAAATATAGGTCATTCTAGCCGAATATACAACCTAATAATAATGATTCATTTTATTCACATCATTAACATATAAGTTTCCATGAAAGAAAATGATTATATTTACTCCCAACTTATTAACAATTCGAATTAATTGTTAAATAAGAAAAGCATGGAATAAAGAAGCAAGAGCAAACCACCATTTTCCTTATTGACGAACGAAGGCTTGGATTCAGAATGAAGCGTAAGAACCTCGTCTACTTGCTCGATCTTCTAGAATCCCAATTTCATATGTGTTACCCAAACACATCAATAAAATATAGTCAATATCTATTTGATATAATTTTCTCACTAAATTATATCTAGAAATATAATTTTCTTATAAAATTTCATATTTTTAATTAAATAATCCATTTAATACATTAATTATTATTCCGGAAAAGGCAAATACTTATGTTATAAAAATATTACATTTCATATGATATGCATTTTCTTGAATGTATAATGCGTTAATTTAATTTAATGCGTTATAAAATCTCGGAATGGGCTTTCAATAAATCAGATATGGATTTATTTAATAACTAGGTCATTTCCCGCGCTTCGCGCGAGCCAAAAGCGTTTTGATTTTGTCGATATTTATATATTTCCGATATTTTTTCATACATGTCATTTTTAATAAAAGAATAGAATATCTATCATATCTGTACCAGAATCACATAGTTACTGATGGTGCTCCGGTTTCTCTTCATCGCCATACAGATTGGTGGCGAAGAGCGAATAGAGAAAAAGATGAAAAAGGTGGGAATACTAACCAATTAAGCACGTCGTTATGGTTTTATTAGACATTTAATAAGTCTCAATTGTCATTGGGTAACGAGAGATGGAAAATTAAAAGGGGAAAATTAGGTTTAAACATTAATTAGTCTCAATTGACATTATTTTATCAATAGATCGATTTTATAATATATGTAATACATTTCATCTTTTTCTAGTCTTATTATTATAATATCTATATATGATATTTATGTTTGATTTAATTTTCATTGAGCGAAAGTCAATTCAACCACATATATTTAATATTGTAACGATTATAGTTGAGAAGTTAGTAGGTAATTAAATAGCGCCATTGAGGTTATTACATTTATTCGTTTCTATTGGTTTGATATGGTTGTCGGGTGATTTTTATGTTTTGTAATTAGAGTTGTTAATCATATCAGTTAAGTTGGGTTTAGATTGAGAATGAATTAGATCAATTCGGATTATTGTTCAAGACAGGTTGAGTCTATACGTGTTAGTGTGTAGTTGAGTCAATTTATTAATTAAATATATTAAATAGTTAATTTTTCTTTATTAATAATATTAGATTTAGATTTATTGTGTTCGAATTGGTTTTCAGTTTGACGTGATTATGTTGTTTTTACTCAGACGGATAGGTTTTGACTACGGACAACATCATTTATTTAGGGAGATTAAAATTAGTAGATAAAAATTATATTAACTTTTTGACATTATATTTAATATTTTATTTAATTAGGGCAAAGATAAGATTAGGAAGAAGGGGTAAGATAATTAATTGATAGAAATAATAAAATTTTAATGAATCTAGAAATTATTAGATTTTACAAAAATCAAGGTTTAGAATTGATGAGATACCAATTACATTTACGGGCAAACGGGATAATATATAGATTCATAAAAGGGATGAGAAGGGTTTTGCTAAAGCATTTAATAGGTACGGATTACATTTACTTTCGTCCAAGAGCAAGCAACTTTTATACTCCATCCGTTAAGAATTAATTGTCCCTGGGGGCCAAATCATTTGTTAAAATTTAATTGTCTTTTAACATAATTTTACACCCTCTTTTCCAAATTCACCCCTACTATAGTTTTTTTTATTTTTTCCGTAAATAATTCTAACGAGGGAAGTAAAACGAAATTTTCCATACTCAGATACTACTCCCTGATTTCCTGTGAAGCAGCGATTCCCATAGAGAGAACCCACCAATTCTCTTTATACTGTTAGCGCTCTAATGAAATTTTTGATTATACGTGAAAATTTGGCGGGATTCTTTGAAAAAGGAGAGTATAAATCTCAAACCTAGGGTTCTACTCTTTATAATGTTGGTGAAGCTCCTTTGGATTTTGGTGCACAGGTATGAATCACATCGCTCTCTTTATAATGTTAAAGCTCCTTTGTAATCTCAATCCTAGGGTTCTACTCTCTTGAATTACAATACTCTCTTGAATTACAGTACTCTTAATCAGAGTATGAATCTTCTTGTTAATTGAATTACAGTACTCTTTTGGAAATTCGCTTCTTCTGAATTACGTACTCTGTAATCGGATCTGTAATCGGAATATGAATCTTCTTGTTAATTGATTTTTTTGCTTGTCAGGAGGTTTGAAAAAACTTGGTTATGACTTTCACTTTGCCTGAGAAGAGATTGGACTTTGATTTGAACTTGCTACCAGATGAAGATGATAATCTCTGTTCTGATGCTCAACCGAATGAGGATGCTCAACTCACCGTCCCATATAAGTTTGATCTGAATTTAGCACCAGGTGAATATCGTGTATCTAACATCGACGGTGGCATTCGATCGGAGATGACAAAGATGCCTCTAGAGGAGGGATGTAATGAGTATGCTGATGTCTTACCGTACACTGAGGATACTTGTTTAACATGTGGAGAAACTGAAGATCCTCGTTGTTCAGGTGCCTTTTCAAGCCCACTAGTACGAGAGTATTTAGTGCTCGTCTTTCCAGGATTGAAGGGTTATTTTGATCGTGGATACGACAGTCGTCGTGATGCTAGTAGTAATTAGGCATGATTTAGTCAACTTTGTTAGAGAAAGAAGTTAATGGCACAGATTAATTTAGTCATTGGTTTTGATTTGTTCTTAGAAGTGTTAGTTTTTATCTTAGAAGACTTATCAAGTTGTTCATTTACTCCATTGGTTTCAATATGTTTTTTTTGCTTCTTCCCTTAATGTCTTTAAGAACAAGCTCAGAAAAAATATTAGACGTGATACACGAGCACTCTTTGGTCTTGATATCATCTATATTGTCTTGATAGAATGAATTTATGATTACTGGCAGATATCATCCCACTTGTTTAATTATTGTTGGCACCTGTGGAAGAGTGATATGGAGCAAATTCTCCAAGATGCTGATGTTTTTCTGTTTTTCTGGCAGATATCTTCCCTTAATGTTTTTCTGTTTGTTGTTTGATATTTGTTGTTTGCAAAGGGGTAAATTTGCATGCTTTGCTGTTTGCATACACAAGAAAATAAAGACTGATGCTGATGTTGTTTGCATACACAACTCGTGAGAATTATTTCTGATGCTCAGTGATGTGCAAGTTCAGGCATGATAGAATACAATGTGTTTGTTGGCGTGGTTTTTAGTCAAATAACCAAATCAAATCAAAATTTTCCAGAACTTGTGACTAAAAACCACTTGTATAATGGTCGATCCAAATCAAAAGAGTTAGCTGTCAATAAAACATAAGTTATCAGCTTCACATGAAACTAAAACTATGTTATATTAGCAGTTAATTCACACATGGTCGCAAGAAACATTTGATGATGCACTTCATCCTGTAGACATTTCAGACTCGTATGCTTCTATCATAAACGAACTTAAGGAATATGTTGTGACTGGTAAGTGTGGTATAAGCCGCTTGTAGTCTAACATATAAAAAGTGGTTTTTAGTCAAGAAATCAGTACCACCACTTGTATAATCCTGTTGTCAATAAATGCCTACAACCTGTTCGATGGAATGCCTAACCGACCAACTCACCCATTAGTACCATGACATTTAAATTTCCTGAACTTGTGACTAAAAACCAAAATGTGCACCATGACATTTAAATTTCCTGAACTTGTGACTAAAAATCAAAATGTGCATCATGACATTCAAAATAAAGATCATCTAGAGGCTGATGTGCAAAATTCTGAACTGATAAATATTGTTAATGTATGCTCAGTATTTTTACAAGGTTGGATCAAGGATAACAGGTTATGCAAAGTTGGTCCCTTCAAGGTTGTTAATGAACTGATGTGCAAACTTCTGGATCGATTACAGTGTCTCTCATTAGTATATTTCCTTTGGGTGCAACTATATGTAAATTAAAGAACCTTCAAGTCTTGAACCTTGGATCCAATGCAATAAATGGAAGTATTCCTAGATGCGTTTCTAACTTGACCTTCTTGCAACAACTTGATCTATAACAGAACCAGTTTTCTGGATCGATTACATCAGGTAATTAATTACCTTAATTTACCTTAATTTACCTTATTTTTAGTTAAATTCTGAACTGACAAAATTCTGAACTGATAAATTCTGAACTGATAAAAGTTCTGAACTGATAAATTCTTGATCAAGGATAACAGGCTCACCTTCAAGGTTGGTCCCTTACTGATGTGCAAAACAGATAAATATTGTTAATGTATGCTCAGTATTTTTACAAGTAACCCACACATTCTGAACTGTCAACAATAAAGATCATCTAGAGGCTGATGTGCAAAATTCTGAATTGTCACCAATTCTGAACTGTTACAAGTAACCCACACATTCTGAACTGTCAACACATATAGAGCAACACAAGAAAAAAATGGATCTTGCACAGTCAAGCAAGTGCAATTTAGGATGATAAATTCCTGAACTGTCATAAATTAGGATGATAAATTTCTGAACCAAGTGCAATTTTGAAACTAAACCAGATCAAACAAAAAAAGTAACAAAACTAAGTGTAAATTTCAATCTAAACATATGACTCACCAGAATAACTAGATGGTTTTTTTACTCATTCCTAACTTCTAACTTATTCATGGTATCTTCAACTAAGACACGGTCGCAATCAATTCGTGAAGGAACAAGACCAGCTCTCTGTAGCCTAACTTTATTTATATGAGGTATTTTGTAATTATTGGACCCTTCAACTCTCATAACCTCCCTCATGCATAACTGCATCGTCAAGAAGACATGATTAGTCCTTTCTGTAGGGTATTCTTCAAATGCTTTCTCAACAGCCCTAACGAGATCATCAATTGACTTTGGACACTCTTTGTGCTGCAATGCTTGGATTGCATTAAAAAACCCGAGATCTAAGACATTCATGTCCGGAGAGTTAGCTGGTTGACATCTCAATTTTATATCAAATCCATCTTGCGAAGCAGCTCGCTGAAATTCCTCATCGTTTGGTTGAATATGTGTCCTAGCGTTGTCTTGCTGAATAAAGATTGTTTCTCCAAACTCCTCAGTTGGCCACTTAGCACGTAATAGCCCTTGTTATCATGGTTCCAGCCACTCTGTTTATGTTGTTTCGCTTAGCGGGTTCCTTCTTAACAAATGGAAAGACACCGATTTTTCCAGAAAATACCTCATTGTCTTCTTCGTCGAATCTCGGCCTTGCAACAGCAGCTAGAAACATAACTTTGTCGATGAAATTTTTACTTTGACATGAACGAACGGGATCAGGCTTATTCTTGTCCAAGTACACTTTTAATGACTTTGTTGTCATATAAAACCACTTCTCATCGATGTGCACGACGTTATACATTTCTTGAAACCTGGGCTGATGTGGCAAACTACTTGTCTCCAACATAGAAATGCAGAATCTGAGCCTTGTTATCTTATGTTCATCCTTTAAAAGTGGTTTAATGGCATTTGAATGACGTCGGATACCACCTTCCTTCAAACGGTTATGCAAAGTTACATGGCTGACGTTCACAGCATGACCAAATGACCGTAATGTTGATCTTTGTTTTAAAGGAACATTAGCAATAACAACAGGATCAATCGTAATTCTCTTCCGACCGACATTTCCTGTTTTTCTAGTACTCACATCAGCAACTGAGCCACTTGGTGTGTCTTTCCCTCGACTCCAAATTCGTTGCACAGTTTTTAAGGGCACCGAGAACATAGCTGCAACCTCCGTCGTTGAAGTACGTTTAAAAGATCCATTTATGCTCTTACTACGTAAAGAAAGGTAGATGGCCCGTCTTTCTTCTTCTAATATATACCGATAACGTCGTTGTTGGACTTCACCTTGAGATACATCCAAGATTACTGTTTTGAAGACACAACAACATAAGAATGTAGATTTGCAATAATACCTGAACTAGATTGAGAGAACACAACTTACCCGGTTCAGTGATCGGAACTGAATGCTCCTCATTGCCACCTCCAAAAGACGAGGTAACGGGAATCGAAATGTTTGCTTCATCATCTGTTTGTGAGTCGAAATCACCTCCTTCGATATCCTCTTCATGTGTATGGATGAAAAAATTGGGTTCTTCATTAAAATCAAATGAGAATTCTTGGTCGGGAGCATAATTCAAATCAAAGTCTCTTCGGGAAGACATTGACGTAGGTGATATTTTGATAAACTGTTGATTTTGATATGGAGTATCAAAGTAAGCAATCCACTTTCATTTGTACGTATTGGCATGTTAATTTGCCGGCAATTCATTTTCGTTTTGGCTCCAAGTTGAATTTGATTTTGATATGAAATCCAAATTGGTGGAAGTGGCTGGCGGTACAACACATTCAAGAGGGAAACACAAAATTTGTGAAAATAAAAGAGACGGACAGAGGAAGGCAGCAGAGGAAGGAAAATCTCCTTCAAAATCTTCTTCAAAAGGAAAATATTTTGAACGTACAATGAATGAAACAAATTTTGAACGGATTTTATCTCTTAAAAAATCTTAAATGAGTATGCCATTCTTTATAATACAAAGGGTATAATTGTCTAAAAATTCTCTCAATAAATTTTCGCTGCAATTGCTCCAGGACAATTATTTCTTAACGGAGGGAGTATATACTAGTGTTGTCGATGAATTGCCGTGTGTTGTTGTGGATAATGAGAAGCCAATTGAGAAGACGGTTGGATTAGAACACGCCCTTGGCAAAGCATGTGCTTTGTTGGAAGATCCAAATGTGGGGATTCTTGGATTGTATGGTATGGGCGGTGTTGGCAAAACTACTCTTTTGACGAAGATTAACAACAAGATTCACAAAGGAAGTCATGGTTACGAGCTGGTGGTTTGGATTGTGGTGTTGAGGCAAGCAAGAGTGGATCAAGTCCAAGAAGCCATTTTCAACCAGGTTGGTATAGAAGATGCGAGGTGGTTCTATAGAGGGGAGGATGAGAAAGCTACAAAGATATACAATATCTTCAAGAAACAGAGGTTTATTTTGTTTCTGGATGATGAATGGGAGCGTCTTGATCTTATAAAAGTCGGGATCCCTCACCCCGATGATGAGAATGAGTGCAAAGTTGTGTTCACAACGCGTTCTCAACAAGTATGCAGCCAAATGGAAGCTCATAGAAGAATCAAGGTCACTTGTTTGGAGAATGTTCAGGCCTTGGAACTTTTCAATCAAAAGGTTGGCAAAGAAACCTTGGGATCTCATCCACAAATACCGTCTCTAGCTGAAATTGTTGCTAGGGAGTGTGATGGTTTGCCTCTTGCTTTGATCACCATAGGACGAGCCATGTCGGGTAAAAAGGACCCACAAGAGTGGAGGCGTGCAATAGAGGTGCTCAAGAGTTACCCATCAATGTTTTTAGGGATGGGTGATCATGTTTTTCCTGTCTTGAAGTTCAGTTATGATAGCTTGCGAGATGATACTATGAAAGCTTGCTTTCTATATTGTTCTGTTTTCCGCGAGGACTACAACATCTTAGTGGTTAATCTTGTTGAGCTTTGGATCGGTGAAGGATTGATTGACGAATTAGCCTACGACGTAAATGAAGCTCGTAGCCTAGGATTTGACATTGTCAAGAGCTTGAAGTTGGCTTGTTTGTTGGAGGTTGTTGTTAAAACCCAACACTGTCAAAATGCACGATGTCATTCGTGATATGGCGTTGGGGTTAGCTTGCAGAAACGGGACAAAGCAACATCACATTGTAGTGGAAGAACGCACTAAATCAATTGACTCTCTTATGCTTGCCAAATGGAATCAAGCAGAAAGAGTAACATTGTGGGGGAGCTACATCCATATCTGGATCATCAATCTTATCACTTTGCTCATTAGGAATTGCGAGCTCATGAGTTTTCCTTCTCAGTTCTTCCAACATATGCCTTACATCAGAGTCTTGGACTTGTCAAACAGTGCTTTAACCGAGTTGCGAGTCGAAATCAAGAAGTTGGTTAGCCTAAGATATCTCAACTTATTGTCCACAAGGTTAAAGAAATTGCCTAGGGGGCTCAACCAACTTAAAGAGAAAAGGTACCTATTTCTTGACGACATGGCAGAACTCATATTGATTCCTCCTCGCCTGATCTCAAAGCTTCTGCGCATTAGAGTGTTAATCATGATACGTCGTGTGTATACATGAACACTTAGACCAATATGTCAAAGGAAATGTTTTATCAGGTGGTAAAAAAGTATTACTAGAGGAGCTCAAAGACTTGGAATGGATGAATGTTTTGTGTATTAACCTATCACGGTTTAGAAGTGTACAGAAGTTGATAACTTCTGAACAACTCTGTTCTTCCATAAGATGGCTATGTCTTGAGAGGTACCATGGTTGGACCGAGATCACGCTTTCATCTTCAACGGTTGGACGACTTAAGAACCTAGATACACTTGAAATGAAGTATTGTTCCCAACTGAGCCAAATACAAGTAAGAAATGAATGCTTTGTAAGTCTTTGCTGTGTGACCATAACAGATTGCCCCTTGCTTGAACTGACTTGGCTTATGTATGCACCATGCCTTAAACTCCTTAAACTTCAAGGCTGTAAGTTGTTAAAAGAAGTTGTGAGTGACAGTCCTGAAGTTGAAAGATGTGATCAAATGTTTGGAAGACTAAGAATCATCACATTGTTTGATCTGCCATGTTTAGAGTGCATTTCCCCTCGAACTTTGCCTTTCCCATCACTTGAAGAGATGAAGGTTGTAGTTTGTCCTAAGTTGAAGAAGCTTCCTTTCGGTACCAACACAAGAACCGACGTTTTGGTGCAAATAAAAGGGTATCCTGTTTGGTGGGAAGGTTTGCAGTGGGAGGATGATCACATCAAACATACTTTCCAAGCCTTTTTCAGTGCTTTGTAATAAGATTTTGTTAGAAGCATCCGGTTAACTCTTTCTATTCATCAATTTACTCTGTTTTTTTCGTTTGATTCATTGTTCGTTGGACAATATTTAACCACAGAACTACGAATATCGTTACCAAGTTCGATAATATTCTATCTCAATTTCATAATTAAATATGACTAGCCCTACGAGGCCCGTACGATGCACGGTCCCTTTTCCCTTCATTTTACAATAATAATGAGTTTGTTGTCCATGAACCATGCTATGCACGGTGATGAAGGATCATCTGGACAGCAACCGACACCTCCGGTCCCCGAGTTTGAAGGTGCATTGACGCGCTCGAGAGCTAAGGAAGTCCAACAAGAGCTGGACAAGTTAGTAGCGTTCTTCAGGTCCAAGGAGTTGAATACAGACGAAGAACCACCATTGAAGACTGTTCTAATGATCGAGGTTCGAGAACGAGCAGAGGACAGCAGAGAAGAACCGCGCCCGCGGCTGGAAACCGCACCCGCGGCTCATTCGCCAACCGCGCACGCGGCTCAATAACCGCACCCGCGGCTCATTCGCCAACCGCGCCCGCGGCTCAATAACCGCGCCCGCGGCTCAGTCGCCGAGGCCTCTTTCTGAAACATTATTTTCGGATATTTATTTGTTTTTCGGATTATTATTTTAGGATTTAATTTTATTGTTTATTTCTTTAGTTGGCATCCTTATGAACCCTATATAAGGCTGCCTTAGTTGTTGTTTTGCCCCCCCCCCAGACTTTGATATTGAATACAACGTTTATCGTTTTTCCTTCCAAAAGAGAGCTTTTGTGAGAAGAGTGCCCCGTGTGCATTGTCGTTCAGTTGGCCCTAGTTGTGCTTGTGTGTGTCAATCTCCTCCATAAGGTTGGTGCTATCGGGACTCCATAGAGCAACCTCCAGGTGCCTTGACCCACCAAAGTCATTGTGTTTGGTTGTAATCATCCGTTGGGGTTTCTTCATCATTCGGTAAGGTTCTTGTTCTTAAGTTCAAGGGTTTTATCGTTGTTTGATTTGGTTCCAATTGGCCTATCATTCGACTTATCCCTCTTTCATCTCATTCTAATTCCGCCTTTCTTCTCTGTTCGAGTTCCTATTCGAGTTTGGTGTCTAGGTCGGCAACTGCGGCTTATCCCCGCATCAAATTGGTATCAGAGCTGTGTTGACACCATTCGTCTTCACAAGAACATCAAGAGACCCCTATCCAGAAAATCACAAAAAGAGTCAGCTTTTATTTTCTTGTTTGTCAGTTTCTTTCAGAAATTGATTTTGAGTCTTCCATTGCTTTGATATTTCTTGTTGAGTCATTACAGGTTGTGTGCAAGAAGCTTGGATCGATTAGTGTTGGTGGAGATCGAAAGATTGGAGTTTGGAGCACCCTTGTTCCCAAAATCCATTCAGCCCTTCATCCATCACAAAATCTATCCACCCCTACCAAAACGCAGCCGTCAAAACCCTAGAAGAGTTTGCTGAAAATTTCAGTCCTTGCACCCCAAGCCAAGATCTTCAAGAAAGGAAATCTTATCTTCTCTACAAGGAAATCAAGGTGGTTAGTAGTTTCTTTTATTTTAAAATTCGAATTTTCTGAGATAGTATCTCAGATCAAGTCTGTAATTTCGTTTTGTTTAGTTGAGACAAAAAAAAAATTCAAAAAAAAAAAAATTCAAAAAAAAAAAGAATCGAAAAGTCTCAAAGTCAGTAGTTTTATTTTACGTTTTGTTGAGTCAAGTCTAGTTTGATTGGTATTGTTTAAATCGGATCTCAAGAACTCAAAGGAAATCGGGTTGAGCGAGCCCGAACGGAAGTGAGAAACCACAGGCCGCGCCAGAAACCGCGCCCGCGGCCCCGTAGCCGCACCCGCGGTTCCAGCCGCACCCGCGGAATTCAGGCCGCGCCCGCGGCTTAGCCTCAAAATCCACAGTTCGAAAATCCGCGCCCGCGGAACCGTCACTGTTTGCCTTTCCATTCCTTTCAGATACGAGCCTCAATTAATTACCTAACCCTCCCGACTCCGTCTTCGATCCTTCAATCGACATCAGTCGGAACAAGTTAAGGTACGCTTCCTTTTGGCTCTTCTTGAAATTCGAAGCTTAACTCATATCTCTGTTTTGCATTCTCATTCTTGCAAAACGCCTTCGAGTCTTATTTTCTTTCTTTCATTGAGTCAGTCTCTTGTTTGAGTCAGAACCTTACAGTCAAAACCCCGCACTATGCTAGCCATCTCCATCTCTACCATCATTCATATATTGCTAGGAGTTCGGTAGTTTCAACTTAGTGGGTTATTGATCCATACAAGTCAATTCATCAAAGAAAAGCTGGTTGCAACGACAATTGAGAGAGAGTGCAGAGGGAAAACATACGAGAGTAAACACTAGCGAGCTGTTTTCATTTACACTTACCTTAATATTGTTCTGTGTTAGTCTTTTCTTTAGTGATGAGCAGGTCAGTTTCTCCCCACGGGAGGCAAGAAGCCCCGGAGACCCGCGCCATTACCCCGGAATTTATGACCAACATGTTTCGGGAGATGACGTCGGCCATTACCACCGCCATAGAGCGGCAGCAGCGATCCACCCCGTCCCCAAGGGTTCTAGAGCACATCGGGACCTCCTATGATGCTCCAGTCGACAATCGGAGGCCCCTGCCTCCTCAGCAAGATGCCTATGAGGCTGCCCGCATGGGTCGGGAACCCAGACGCAGGCCTACACCCCGGGACGATCCCCCACAAGCTCGGAGAGGACGCTTTCGTAACTCTCCTATACCTCACTTTAATAGATACAATGCTGCTAACCGTTTTGAGGATGCATTTCAGGACCTAGGTGATAATGATGACGAAGAGGAGCCTGAAGAAGGAGATGAGGCGGGATGGCGACCCCATCGTCCCCAAGGAGGTTACCAAGGAAGGCGAAGAGAGCCTGAGCAAGATGGAGTGGGAAAGATAAAGGTTAAGATCCCGAGTTTTGAGGCAAAGTGTGATCCAGACATATATATGGAGTGGGAGACCAAGATTGAACAAATCTGGAATTGTCACAACTTTCCTGAAGCCAAAAAGGTGCAGCTGGCATCTTTGGAGTTTAGTGGCTACGCGTTAGTTTGGTGGGATAGCTTGATCAGAGGAAGAGTTGCCATTGGAGATTATCCTGTCACTACTTGGGAACTTATGAAGAGGATGATGAGAGCTCGATTTATTCCCCCACATTACACTAGGGAACTTATTCAGCGGCTCGAGAATTTGAAGCAAGGATCAATGGGAGTCGAAGAGACTTACAATGCTATGCAAATAGCGATGGTTCGAGCTAATTTGGTGGAGGATGAGGAGACAACCATGGCTAGATATCTTCGTATCCTTCACCCATATGTGTCTAGTGAGATTGAGATGTTCCCTTACAACTCAATGACTGAGTTGCTACATTTGGCTATCAAGGTGGAAAGAAAGACCAAAATTAGGAGCCAAGGGAGCAAAAACGCAGGTGGTTGGAAAAATCAGCAAGGAAGGAACTCCTATCCTTCAACCCGAGAGGTTCCTAACAAGGAAGACAGTGATTCTCACTACTCAAGTGCCCTCCAAGACAACACTTGGCCCTTCTAATCCACCCCGAGGGAGTACTTCTAACCCTACTTCTAGAGCTAGGGATATTGAATGTTTTAAATGTAGAGGAAAGGGTCATATGATGAAAGATTGTCCTAATTCTAGAGTATTAATTGTTAATCAACTAGGAGAACTTGAAAGTGAAAGTGAAAAAGAAGAGAACCTATGTGATATGCATGATGAGGATGATCTTAGTGATGAAATTGGTTATGAACATGGTGATTCTTTGATTTGTAAAAGAAATTTACATGTACAACCCGCCCCTTGTGAAGATAATCAAAAAGAAAATTTATTTCACACTAGGTGTTTAGTTCAAGGAAAGGTCTGCAATATGATTATTGATGGTGGAAGTTGTTGCAATATTGTTAGCACTGAATTGATCACTAAATTGCAGTTTACTACTATTTTCCATCCTAGACCTTATAAATTGCATTGGATGAATGAATGTGGTGAATTAAAAGTTCTAAAACAAGCTGAGATAACATTCACCTTAGGAAAATATACGGATACGGTTTTATGTGATGTAGTTCCTATGCAAGCTTGTCATATATTGTTAGGAAGGCCATGGCAATACGATCGAAGGGTAACTCATGATGGTCATACTAACCGTCATACATTCATCTTTAATGGTAAGCCTATTACTCTTAAACCTATGACTCCAGCGCAGATAGCAGAAGCTTACGAAAAGAGCAAAGGCAAGGAAAAGGCTTCTGACAGAACCGAAGCAACAAAAGCAGCGACCAAAACCCGCACCCGCGGTTCAGATGCCGCACCCGCGGCTCACGATAGATCGCAACAGAAGGACCAGCACGAGAACCGCGCCCGCGGCCCCGAGGACGCACCCGCGGCTCACTCGCTAAACCGCGCCCGCGGGTCATCTATCTGGCGCAACGCTGGTTCCTGCAGTGACGAATCGAGCCCTATTGTCGTCCAAAGCCGAGCTGGAAGGTGAGTATTTACCCTTCGATACTACCTTAATGATGCTTTGCAAGAGATTTGTGTTGACAGGTACCGATTCTCGACTTGATCTACCCCTTAGCATTCAAGCTATTCTTGATGAGTTTGCTGAGGTGTTTCCGGATGAGATTCCACCGGGCTTACCGCCCTTTAGGGGCATTGAGCATCAAATTGATCTTATTCCAGAAGCTTCTTTACCTAACCGGCCAGCTTACAGAATGAACCCTCAGGAGTGTCAAGAGATTCAGAAGCAGGTGGAGGAGCTTGTAGATAAAGGGTATGTTCGAGAAAGTCTTAGTCCTTGTGCAGTTCCGGTCTTACTTGTGCCTAAGAAAGACAATTCTTGGCGGATGTGTGTTGATTGCCGAGCTATCAACAACATAACTGTCAAGTATCGTCATCCACTACCAAGACTGGATGACATGTTGGATGAGCTTCACGGTGCCACAAACTTCACCAAGATTGATCTTAGGAGTGGCTATCATCAAATCCGAATGAGGGAAGGCGATGAGTGGAAGACCGCCTTCAAGACCAAATTTGGTCTATATGAGTGGCTTGTTATGCCATTTGGACTTACTAATGCCCCCTCTACTTTTATGAGGCTTATGAACCATGTCTTGAGGAAGTTTATAGGGAAGTTTGTTGTAGTTTCTTTCGATGATATTCTGATTTACAGCAGGTCCCTAGGGGAGCATGAGCAACATCTCAGGGAAGTACTCGTTACTCTTAGTATACAGCGACTATATGCTAATTTGAAGAAGTGTGATTTTTGCACTGATAGAGTTATATTTCTTGGTTTTGTAGTGAGCTCCCAGGGATTACAGGTGGACGAGGAGAAGATTAAAGCCATTCAGGAATGGCCGACACCCGCGACCAGCAGCCAGGTACGCAGTTTCCACGGGTTAGCAAGCTTCTATCGGCGTTTTGTGAAGGATTTCAGCACCATTGCTGCTCCGATGACTGAGGTAACTAAGAAGCACTCAGCATTTGTTTGGAAGGAGGCTCAAGAAAAGGCGTTTGAGGAGCTAAAACGCAGATTGACCGAGGCACCTTTGCTTGTGCTTCCCGACTTCACTAGGCCGTTCGAAGTGGAATGTGATGCTTCCGGAGTTGGCATTGGAGGAGTCCTCATGCAAGAAGGTAAGCCTATTGCCTTCTTTTCTGAAAAGTTGAAAGGTGCAAGTCTAAATTACTCTACTTATGATAAGAAATTGTATGCATTATATAGAGTACTTAAGACTTGGCAACACTACCTATGGCCTAGAGAGTTTGTTTTGCATACCGATCATGAATCTTTGAAACATTTTAGGAGCCAAGACAAACTTGATAGGAGGCATGGTAGATGGATGGAATTTATTGAGACTTTCCCTTATATTATCAAATACAAGAAGGGAAAGGACAATGTTGTTGCTGATGCACTATCTAGGAGGCATGCTTTAATTGTTCAACTTGACTCTAAGGTGTTAGGCTTTGTTTACATCAAGGAATTATATCGTAATGATGCTGATTTTGGTGCTATCTATAAGCAATGTTTAGATAGAGGAACTGTGGATAAGTTTTATTTGTTTGATGGTTTCTTGTTTAGGGCTAGTAAAGTGTTCTTTGAGATTATTGCTTGTTGAAGAAGCCCATAAGGGTGGATTAATGGGACACTTTGGTAGAGATAAGACATATCATATGTTGCATACTCATTTTTATTGGCCCCATATGCTTAGGGATGTTGAGCATTGTTTGAAAAGATGTTTGGAGTGTCTTAAGGCTAAGTCTAGAGTTAAACCACATGGATTGTATACTCCTTTGCCTATTCCTACGACCCCCTGGGTAGACATTAGTATGGATTTTATTTTAGGGTTTCCTAGTACTAAGAAGGGGAGAGATTCTATTTTTGTGGTTGTTGATAGATTTTCTAAAATGGCTCATTTTATTGCTTGCAACAAGACTGATGATGCTCATCATGTGGCTGACTTGTTCTTCACCGGAGTTGTTAGGTTACATGGAGTACCAAAGACTATTGTGAGTGATAGGGATGTGAAATTTCTAAGTTACTTTTGGAAAACTCTTTGGGGAAAACTAGGGACTAAACTACTATTCTCTACATCTAGTCATCCTCAAACGGATGGTCAAACTGAAGTAACCAATAGGACCTTAGGAACCCTTTTGAGAGCCATCCTTAAGAAGAATTTGAAAGCTTGGGAAGAAGCCTTACCCCATGTTGAGTTTGCCTACAATAGAGCCATCCATTCCTCAACCTCGTTGAGTCCCTTTGAATGTGTGTATGGTTTGAATCCACTAACCCCTTTTGATCTTATGCCGTTACCTACGAAGGAGCGAGTGGATTTCAGTGCAGGAAAACAGGTTGATCACATCAAGGAAATTCATAAGAGGACAGGAGCTAAATTGCTAGAAGTAGCTGCTACAAATGCTAGCAAGGCAAATAGGAAGAGGAGGAAGGTCATCTTCAAGGAGGGAGACCTCGTGTGGGTCCACTTTAGGAGAGAGCGTTTCCCCAGCAAACGCCACTCAAAGCTGTCCCTAAGAGGCGATGGACCCTTCAAGGTGCTTAAGAAGATTGGAGATAATGCTTATGTCTTGGAGCTTCCCGGCGACTATCAAGTGAGTGCTACCTTCAATGTGCAAGATTTGACTTTATTCGAGGGTGAAGAAGAAGAGGAGCTGGATGATTCGAGGTCGAATCCTTTTCAAGAAGGGGAGGATGATGAAGGATCATCTGGACAGCAACCGACACCTCCGGTCCCCGAGTTTGAAGGTGCATTGAAGCGCTCGAGAGCTAAGGAAGTCCAACAAGAGCTGGACAAGTTAGTAGCGTTCTTCAGGTCCAAGGAGTTGAATACAGACGAAGAACCACCATTGAAGACTGTTCTAATGATCGAGGTTCGAGAACGAGCAGAGGACGGCAGAGAAGAACCGCGCCCGCGGCCGGAAACCGCGCCCGCGGCCGGAAACCGCGCCCGCGGCCGGAAACCGCGCCCGCGGCCAGAAACCGCGCCCGCGGCTCATTCGCCAACCGCGCCCGCGGCTCAATAACCGCGCCCGCGGCTCAGTCGCCGAGGCCTCTTTCTGAAACATTATTTTCGGATATTTATTTGTTTTTCGGATTATTATTTTAGGATTTACTTTTATTGTTTATTTCTTTAGTTGGCATCCTTATGAACCCTATATAAGGCTGCCTTAGTTGTTGTTTTACCCCCCCCCCCCCAGACTTTGATATTGAATACAACGTTTATCGTTTTTCCTTCCAAAAGAGAGCTTTTGTGAGAAGAGTGCCCCGTGTGCATTGTCGTTCAGTTGGCCCTAGTGTTGCTTGTGTGTGTCAATCTCCTCCATAAGGTTGGTGCTATCGGGACTCCATAGAGCAACCTCCAGGTGCCTTGACCCACCAAAGTCATTGTGTTTGGTTGTAATCATCCGTTGGGGTTTCTTCATCATTCGGTAAGGTTCTTGTTCTTAAGTTCAAGGGTTTTATCGTTGTTTGATTTGGTTCCAATTGGCCTATCATTCGACTTATCCCTCTTTCATCTCATTCTAATTCCGCCTTTCTTCTCTGTTCGAGTTCCTATTCGAGTTTGGTGTCTAGGTCGGCAACTGCGGCTTATCCCCGCATCAAATTGGTATCAGAGCTGTGTTGACACCATTGGTCTTCACAAGAACATCAAGAGACCCCTATCCAGAAAATCACAAAAAGAGTTAGCTTTTATTTTCTTGTTTGTCAGTTTCTTTCAGAAATTGATTTTGAGTCTTCCATTGCTTTGATATTTCTTGTTGAGTCATTACAGGTTGTGTGCAAGAAGCTTGGATCGATTAGTGTTGGTGGAGATCGAAAGATTGGAGTTTGGAGCACCCTTGTTCCCAAAATCCATTCAGCCCTTCATCCATCACAAAATCTATCCACCCCTACCAAAACGCAGCCGTCAAAACCCTAGAAGAGTTTGCTGAAAATTTCAGTCCTTGCACCCCAAGCCAAGATCTTCAAGAAAGGAAATCTTATCTTCTCTACAAGGAACTCTGTTGATGAATTCGTCAATGAACTCATTGCGTGTGCCTCTCATACCCATGGGTTGGGCAATGACCAACTGCTGGGATACTTCTTAGCTGGGTTGAAGTCGGAGATTAGGGTGGAACTCCAGTCGTTTGAGGCGGCAGAATTCATGGCAGCCATGGATGGGGCTCGCAGAGTTGAAAGGAAACTTAACTTCGAGAAGGGTTTGGGTCGAGGACCATGGAGGAAGACGGGCCAGGGAAACGGGCCGGGGTCTAAAGATTGGGCCTCAAAATCCTGGAATAACCCTAACCCTAGCTCTATTAACGGATCTGGGCAAAACCCGTTAGAGAAAGAGCCAACCCGAATTGGATGGACCCCACCATCTCCAACGGCTGGAAATCAATTCCAGAACTCGAATGGAAGATCGAGGTTCACCAGGACCATCTCAAACGCTGAATAGAATGACCTGAGGGCTAAGGGATTGTGCTTCAAATGTAAACAGCCATTTTCAGCTATGCATCGGTCCTCAGAAAGGGTCTTCAAGCTGGTGGAGATTGAGGAAGAAGAAATTGCTTCCACTGAGGTTGACCTAGAGGTGGTTCAGATTGGGGAGATTAGGGGGCCAGTAGTGGAAAACGTTGGAGACTCAGCCCTCCAATGGCTCGAACTATCTCTTCATGCCCTGGGAAGTGGCCTAGCCAAGAGAGCTCTCAAAATTCGAGCCAAACTAGGGGAGAGGAAGGTGATAGCCCTAGTAGACAGTGGAGCCAGCCACTGTTTTGTTAATTCGAGGATTGTGGAAGTAGAAGAATTACAGGTGGAGAAAACTGATAGGTTTGGGGTGAGATTGGGCAATGGCAGTAGGGTTGAAGCTAGTGGCATATGTAGAGCTCTTCCCTTGCATTTTGGCAGCTGTGATATGGACATTGACTGCTATCCCTTTGACCTGGGAGGTATAGATATCATACTGGGATTCACATGGCTGCAGGCTATGAAGAAAACTCTAGTCGATTGGGAGGATATGACTATAGAGTTTGATGATAGAAATGGAAAGAGAATCACGATTCAGGGAGACCCCACTCTTGCTGTTACTGAAGTGTCTATCAATGGCCTTCACAAGCTCACAAAGATAGAATATAAGGCCTTGGTTTGGGAAGTAAGCTGTGAGGATAAGGAATCCAGGATGACTGAGGTTGATAGAGGGCAGATGGACTCATTGAAGGGATTGCTAGCTCAGTTTCCCAGGGTGTTTGAAGGAGTAGAGGGGTTACCTCCAATAAGGACTATAGACCATAGAATTCCCTTAAAAGAGGGGGTTAGTGCAGTGAACGTCAGGCCTTACAGATATGGGTTTCATCAGAAAGATGAAATTGAGAAATTAGTCACCGAGATGCTTAAGTCAGGAACCATCCAACCATCTCAAAGCCCTTTCTCGAGCCCTGTCCTTCTAGTAAAGAAAAAAGATGGGAGTTGGAGATTCTGCGTGGATTACAGAGAATTCAACAAAGCCACAATTCCTGACAAGTACCCCATCTCAGTGATACAGGAAATGTTGGATGAGTTGGGCAAGGCAGAAATTTTCACAAAGATCGATTTGAAGGCTGGTTACCATCAGATAAGAGTGGTTGCTCAGGATGTGCCCAAAACAGCTTTCAGAACTCACACGGGGCATTATGAATTCTTGGTTATGCCTTTTGGATTAACCAATGCCCCGACTACTTTCCAAGCAACTATGAATGACCTCTTTAGGCCATACTTGAGGAAGTTTGTACTTGTGTTTTTTGATGACATACTTATTTACAGTGAAAACTGGAAAGAGCATCTGAAACAGCTGGGCATAGTTATGCAGATTCTGGAGGAGAACAGTTTTGTGGCCAACAAAAAGAAGTGTTCATTTGGTAAAACTTCTGTAGAGTATATGGGACACATCTTGTCTGTTGGTGTGGTTGCAATGGATCCTAACAAGGTAGCAAGTGTCCTAGCCTGGCCTTGTCCCAAGTTTGTAAAAGGGGTGAGAGGATTTCTAGGACTCACTGGGTATTACAGGAAATTTGTCAGAGATTATGGAAAAATAGCTAGACCCCTCACTGGGCTGTTGAAGAAGGACAAGCAGAAGTTTCAATGGCATGAGTCTGCACAGAGAGCCTTTGAACAGTTACAGCAAGCTATGAGTACAGCGCCAGTACTTACTCTTCCAGACTTCTCCAAGAGGTTCATCATCGAATGTGATGCCTCAGGCTCAGGAGTGGGAGCCGTGCTGATGCAGGAGGGAAGGCCTATTGCGTATTTTAGCAAAGGTCTAGCTGGCCAAGTCTTGTCCAGGTCAGCTTATGAGAAAGAGCTTATGGCTCTTGTAATGGCAGTGCAACACTGGGGGCCATACCTTTTGGGGGGAAGATTTACAGTAAGGACTGATCATAGGAGCCTCAAGCATCTTCTCAACCAACCCATAACCTCACCAGCACAGCAGAATTGGGTAGCTAAGTTGATTGGGTATGATTTTGAAATTGAGTACAAGGCTGGAATAAGCAATAGGGCAGCTGATGCATTGTCTAGAAGGGAGGAGGACCTGCACATCAATGCCATCTATGTGCCATACTTGGCATGTTGGGAGGAAATTCAGAAAGAAATTTCATTAGACCCGGGGCTGCAGCTCATTACTGAAAAGCTGAACAAAGGGGAGAAGTTAAAGCAGCCCTACAGATTGATTGGAGGTAGGCTCTTCTATCAAAACAGAATTTGCATTCCTGAGAATTCTGCTTGGGTTAAGAAGCTCTTGGAAGAGTATCATGCCTCTCCAGTGGGAGGACATTCTGGCGCTCTGAGAACTTACAAAAGATTGGCTGCAAATGTTTACTGGCCAAGAATGTTCAAAACAGTGCAGAATTTTGTGGCTGAATGTTTGGTGTGCCAAAAGAGCAAGTACGAGACTCTTTCCCCGGCTGGTCTCCTACAACCTCTCCCAATTCCACACCAAGTGTGGGAGGATGTGTCTATGGACTTTATAGGAGGGCTGCCCAGGTCACTCAACATGGATTGCATTATGGTGGTGGTGGACAGATTGAGCAAGTATGCACATTTGTGCTTCTTAACCACCCCTACACTGCCAATATAGTAGCCGAAATGTTCAGCAAGGAAGTGATACGACTCCATGGGGTTCCTAGATCCATCGTAAGTGACAGAGATCCCATCATTCTAAGCAGATTTTGGAGATAATTATTTGAGAAGAATGGGACAAAACTGAGGATGAGCAGTGCTTATCACCCAGAGCCAGATGGACAGACAGAGGTTCTCAATAGATGCCTTGAGACTTACTTAAGGTGTTATGCCTCAGAACAACCTAAATAGTGGGCTAAGTGGGTGCCATGGGCTGAGTATTGGTACAATACCAACTATCAAGGTGCAGCTGGTAAAACCCCATTTGAGTGTGTATATGGCAAAACACCTCCACTGCTTCAGCAATTCCTACCCGGGGAGTTTGTAGTAGCTGCTGAGGCTGAAGAGTTTTGGAACAGAGATGAGATACTGAGACAGTTGAAGTTCAACTTGGATAGAGCACAGAAGAGAATGGTGATCCATGCTAACAAGAGAAGGAGGGAACTTGTTTTTAAAGAAGGAGACTTGGTCTTCCTAAAGCTAAGGCCCCATAGGCAGTCCACACTCCTGAACAGGATCAACCAAAAACTAGCACCCAAGTATTTTGGCCCTTTTCAGATAATCAGGAAGGTTGGGGCAGTGGCCTATGAACTCAGGTTGCCAGCCAATGCAAAAATCCACCCAGTGTTTCATGTTTCTCTCCTCAAGAAGGTGATTGGTGATCATAAGGCCTTAGTGGAGCTGCCAGAGGATTTGATTATGGAGGAGGATGAATTCATTCCAGAAGCTATAGTGGAGGTGAAGAGGGATTCTCAGATTAGTGGAGCATGCCACAAAGCTCTGGTGCAGTAGAAAGGAAAGCCCAAGGAAGAAGCCTCCTGGATGAGCTGTGAAGAGTTCAAAAAGCAATTCCCTGGATCAAACCTTGTGGACAAGGTTTGTTTTGAAGGAGGTGGTATTTTTAAGGTGGGCGGTTATATAGTATATGGCAGAAGGAAGAGGGGTCCACCAGCACCCTTCGCATAACACCAGCAGAGAAGAAGGATAACAGAAAGATGCCTTTTCTTATTTTATATATTATGCAATAAAAGCTGTCAGATTCAGTTAGAGGAGAGAGGAAAGATAGTGGGATATGCTGGCTATGTAATAGTGAGTATATAAGGGAATGAAGGGTGTTGGGAGAGAGTTATCCAGAAATTAGAAAGAAATTCGGGCAGTAGCCTTGGGCTCATTGGAAGGGTTGTCTTCCTTGAGAGTTATCTTGTTTTCCTGAGAGAATCATCAATATACCTGAGTGATATTGTGGTTGGGCTCTCCTATTCTAACAAGCTCCCCGCATATCAACAAAAAGCGCAATAGTCTGGCATCCTGCAAGCTTTAAATTAGAAAAGATGCCTTGTCTGGCTTCATTCATTCATTTATCTCTTCAGGATTTTGTAAGCAAGATATAAGATTTAGTTGTCAACCTTGAGATTTGAATAATCCCTTGCCTGAAGTTCCTCAACATCAGCTTCATGCAAACAAAAAATGAAGAAAAACACGCATTTGATCACAAGTACTCAAGTTCTAAACATGATGGTTTATTGTATCATGCAGGAAAAGGTATCATAGAAATGTGACAGGCACATGAATCATTCATGTGACAAATTTACCCTCCATGTTTATCACTGCCAAAAAACATCAGGAACTATTCTATTACTATGTGAATTAGGGAGAGAGAACAATTGGCTACCTTTCACCATTTGGGAAATGCATTAAAATTAAGGCATCTTTGTAGCAGCCAAAGGGAAGACTACATCCTTTGCAGGCGTCGATGTTGGGATGGGAACAACATTTTGTAGCCTTCTTTTCCGAGGAATCGGTACTCGGTAAATTGAAAAATTGAATGAATTGGAATTACCTTTGTCGAAGAGAAAGCTCTGAGGAAGAGGGGAATTGGACGGCGGAAGTGGCGAGACGTGGACCGTGGTGCTACATGAGACAAGGATGAGGAGGAAGAATACCTTCGAACGGGACTGTCGTTTCTGTAAAGATGGAACTACCTTTAGGGCCAGACATTTCATGAGGAGCAAAACAGGACCCCAAAATCAACCCTACTACTTCCGAAGGCAAACGTTGAGGATCTAAACCGATTCCCTTATCTATTCCTTCCTCTATCATTTCGTTACCACAAATTTAGAAGATGAAATTTAGTAAGAAGATCAAAGAGTTTTTTTTGTGTAAACAAATCACCTTATCACACCTTGTAGAACAAATCTTCAATCTCCCACTCTTTCACATCTCCTGGCAAGTTGCCAACATAGATGGTGTGAGAGAAACGACCGCTCATTCTTTAAAATTTAAAGCTCAACTAAACCCCTGCAGAACAATGCAAGAATACCCATAAACAAAACTGCTTGACAATCTAAAATGCATGAAGAAACCAGACTTCAGCAACTAATTTTACCATGACTTCAAGCTTGCAAGAACAAGTAGAACCAAAAACCAAATGGGTAAGTTTCGGAAGCAAGATTAGGGCTTGTAAGTAAAGTGTACCTTATGGTCCTACTGAGGAGGCGAAAAACCCAGATTAGGGTTCGCAGCTGGGATCGATGCTTGAGGAAGGCGGTAGTGAAGAAGCTGAAGATGGATATATATATATATATATACCCATTCAAGAAGAAACTGTTGAAGAAGAGGAATATCAGGGGACGGTCATGAATTGCACATTAAAGACGGTGAAGGGATGAAAATTAAGGGAAGGGAAAGAGTCTAAATTGAACGGTGAAGAGGAGGAGAAGGTAAAGTAGGAAGAAGAAAATTGAATACATTTATAATTCCCGACTTCAATTCACCGTAGAGAAAGTATAAATGCACACGTAAACACACTAAATGCTTAAATCAAAGTTTCATTTTATATGTCTTTTGATACTCGGTCATTTCTCGCGCTTCGCGCGGGCCAAATGTGTTTTGATTTTTTCGATATTTATATATTTAGGATATTTTTTCACACATGTCATTGTTTATAAAAGAATAGAATATCTATCATATATGTACCAGAATCACATAGTCACTGATGGTGCTCCGCTTTCTCTTCATCGCCATATAGATTGGTGGCGAAGAGCGAAGAGAGAAAAAGATGAAAAAGGTGGGAATACTAACCAATTAAGCACGTCGTTATGGTTTTATTAGACATTTAATAAGTCTCAATTGTTATTGGGTAAATGGGAGATGAAAAATTAAAAGGGAAAATTAGGTTTAAACATTAATTAGTCCCAATTGACATTATTTTATCAATAGATCGATTTTATAATATATGTAATACATTTTGTCTTTTTCTAGTCTTATTATTATAATATCTATATATGATATTTATGTTTAATTTAATTTTCACTGAGCGAATGTCAATTCAACCACATATATTTAATATTGTAACGTTTATAGTTGATAAGTTAGTAGGTAATTAAATAGCGTCATTGAGGTTGTTACATGTATTCGTTTCTATTGGTTTGATATGGTTGTCAGGTGATTTTTATGTTTTGTAATTAGAGATGTTAATCAAATCAGTTAAGTTGGGTTTGGATTGAGAACGAATTAGATCAATTCGGATTATTGTTCAAGACGGGTTGAGTCTATACGTGTTAGTGTGTAGTTGAGTAAATTTATTAATTAAATATATTAAATAGTTAATTTTTCTTTATTAATGATATTAGATTTAGATTTATTGTGTTCGAATTGGTTTTCAGTTTGACGTGATTATGTTGTTTTTACTCGTACGGTTAAGTTTTAACTACGAACAACATCATTTATTTAGGGAGATTAAAATTAGTAGATAAAAATTATATTAATTATTTGACATTATATTTAATATTTTATTTAATTAGGACAGAGATAAGATTAGGAAGAAAGGATAAGATAATTAATTGATAGAAATAATAAAATTTGAATGAATCTAGAAATTATTAGGTTTTACAAAAATTAAGGTTTAGAATTGATGAGATACCAATTACATTTACGGGCAAACGGGAGAATATAGAGAATCATAAATGGGATGAGAAGGATTTTGCTAAAGCATTTAATTGGTACGGATTACATTTACTTTCGGCCAAGAGCAACCAACTTTTGAGTCCGGTTCGGGTGGGAATGAGGCCCTTTAGAGAGAAATACGAACACTTCGCGTTCGTTAGATCAAAGCTTCCAGCTTTGATCGGACGGCTGGGAGAAGAGGTGGGAAAAAGCATCCACGGAGACGGACGTGCTTTTTGAAACCTCCACGCGCCCACCTAGTTGCTTCGTGCGCAGAACGCATATAAATACCTCAAAAAAAGGCAGTTCCAAAACAACGCTTCAATTTCATCCTCTTCCCGATACTCTCTTAGTAACACCATCAGTCAAAACCCTAGAAATCGTTCTGAGGAGAATTCCAGTCGTCTCTACTCGCAAAATCTATGAAGATGGAAGGATCGATGCAAGAGAAAACTCAAACTTCAGGTATGAACTCGTAATCGCTCGTTTCCTCGCACAGATAATGCTCAAATTGTGAAGATTGTGCAAGAGTTTACAGTTTTGCTGGTTGTTATAGTGAACTCGTAACCTCTCGTTTACTCGCACAGATAATCTCTTCAATTATGCAGATTGTGCAAATAAGTTACAGATTTGCTCCTTTTTCTCGAACCGTCAATGAAAATCTTTTGATTGTTGTTGTTAGATTCTGTTGTTTACATGGTGATATACAGTAAACTTGCTCAATAACATAGCATGATGATTTTACTGAGTCAAAGAGATTGCATTTCCAAAAAATTGATGGAATGTGCATCAATATGTGAAGAATATGCATCAAGATCATTGTAATATGTGCATATATTTCTCTATGTATGTGCATCAATATTATCTGAATGCGCATCAATTTTATTCTAAATGTGCATTAGTTTGTTTCTTAATGTGCATCAATTTTGTCATGAATGTGCATTAGTTTTTTTCCTAAAGTGCATCAATTTTGTCATGAATGTGCATCACTTTATATCTTTATGTGCATCAATTTTATACTATATGTGCACTAGTTTTGTTCAGAATGTGCACCACTTTAATTCTTTATGTGCATCAGTATTTTCATTTAATAAGTTTTCTTTTTATATGGATTACATCAACAGTAGATGTTGTCAACCAAGAAGTTCTACCTCAGCCGTCTCCTGTACCTGAGCCATCTCACGTACCTGAGCCATCTCACGTACATGAGCCATCTCACGTAGCTGAGCAATCTCCCGTACCTGAGCCTACTCTCGTACCTGAGCCTACTCCCGTACATGAGCCTACTCTCGTACCTGAGTCATCTCCGGTACCTGAGGCATCTTCCGTATATGAGAAATCTCCCGTACCTGAGCCTACTCCCGTACATGAGCCTACTCCCGTACATGAGCCATCTCCCGTACCTGAGGCATCTTCCGTATCTGAGCCATCTCTTGCACCTGAGGCATCTCATTTACAAGAAAAATCTATTGAACAAGAGGAATCTCCTGTACCTGAGACATCTCCCGACGAAGAAAACCGAACAAAGAAGAAGAATGACAAAGCTAACGATAAATGTGCATCAAAATGCTTTGAAATATTCAAAAACTTGTGCATTAATTTCATTATGCATCAATTTACATTAGTAAAATGTTCATCAATTTCTTTATGCATGTGCATCAACTTACTGATTAATGTGCATCATTATCATTCAGATCCAACACCTCCTAAGAGAAGGAAAAAAACAGCACAAAGACAAATTATACCTGTTAGAAGTTCGCCAAGATTCAGTTCAAGTCAAGAGGATAGCGATGACGTACCAATTCAGCGACGAGCAAAGAAAATGAATTTGTGTCAGAAACCATAGAAGAAAGCTGTAAAAAAAACACAGCCTCCCAAGAAAAAAGAACTTGCTAAGTTGCCTAAGCCTTCCAAGAAACAAGAGCTTGCAACAATCCCTCAGCCTGCCAAGAAACAGGCACAAACAAAGAAACCGGAGCAAATTGCAGGTTCCAAAAGAAACAATGAGATTGTTGTTGTGGAACCAAAGAAGAAAGCTAAAATAGGGATGAGAGAGATAAAGAAGAACTTTCCAACATTAAAGTGCAGAAGTTCTCCTATGTGTCTGGTGGATACATTGAAGCAGATGAATGATGATCAAAAAATGGTTGTAAGAGAGTGTGGATTTGGTCTGTTGCTTGATTGGAATATGGATAAGCTTCCAGGGAAGCTTAGCCATTGGCTTCTTACAAACTTTGATCTTGTATCCTGTAATTTGATGTTGAGTACAAATGGGGAAAAGCACCACATCACCAAATATGATGTGCATGGCTACTTGGGATTGCCAGTTGGGGGGAAAGCTTATTGATCTAAGCAGGAGTACAACTGAAGAAGAAGATATTTTTGCTCAAGAACTTCTGGAGGAATTCTGCGAACAGTTTGGAGAAGTTCTTGATACAAAGACTGGACACATGAAGCCTATGGATCTGGATAAAATTCATACATCAACGCTTTCTGAGAAGCTTCTGAGTTGTAGGGTACCCGATGAATGGTTCAAGAGGAACCTTGTGATTTTTATCATAAACACAATCATGGAGAGCCATCAAAGTGGCCGCCTTAATGTGAAAGTCATAGGACAAGTTGAGAACACTAGTAATATTCATCAGTATGACTGGTCAGCTCTTATGATTGATCTGCTAGTCAAAGCAAAAGAGGCATGGGATAAAACTGATAGTGGGAATTTCAGAGGGCCAATATTGCTTCTACTGGTATGTGCATCAATATTACTTTATATGTGCATCAACTTCTTGAAAAATGTGCATCAAGTTCAATATACATGTGAATCAATTTCTTTAAAAAATGTGCATCAATTTCTTTATTTATGTGCATCAGTTTTGTTCTGAATGTGCAACAATTTGATTATAAATGTGCATCAAAATGAATAGTGTTTTTTTTTCTTTTACAGATGATATATGTTGATCGGGTTGCACTGCGAACTCAAGAGATTGATAGGCACGTTCCAGTCATTACCAACTGGAATTCTGAAATGCTGAGAAAGAAGGAGATTGAAGAGATTAAGATTGGAAATTTTGGAAAAGGTTACGTCAGGATAGCTCTGGACTTCAAGGAGCAAACACTGTTGAGAGAAACACATGAGAAGATGGAAGAATCTGAGAAAAAGGAAGAGAGTAAGAGAGAAGAAGAAAATGTCAGTAAAGAAGATAATGATGCTACATTTTTGGTAAGCCTTTTTTAATGTGCATCAGTTTTAATTTGAATGTGCATTAAATTTATTCTAAATGTGCATCAATTTCATGAAACATAATGAGTTGGAAGACCACATTAAGAGCAGCCAAAAACTTGCTCTTGAAATCAGGAGATATGTGGAGAGAGTGTCTAAGGCTCCAGAACGTTTGGCCAAGAACAATCTATTCAAGAAGGTCAACGAAGCAATAGACAAAATGTTGAAAGTCAAGGTCTCGCTATCAGAGGAGGAGTCACAAGAGGAAGTGGAGGTTAATCCAACTATGAATGAAGAAATGTTTTGGGATGAAGCTTCAAAGTGCCTAGAAGAAATCGAGAAGACAATAAAGGCAACAGAGCTTTATAATCGAGAAGACATTCCTTCATTCAGTTTGGGGATTAATGGTACTCCACCAAGACAGATCCCTCATATTCCTGTGCATGATATAGGCTCAAAGTTTTATAAACGCACTTCGTTCAAGGTAATCGCCTTAAAACTTTTGTGCATCAATATTACTCTAAATGTGCATCACTTTTGTTATTAATGTGCATCAAATTAATACTAGTTAACATATAAAAATATTATGCTTTTTTTACAGATTCCTAGAGAAGTAGTAATGATGTCAAACTGGGAAATGGAATCTGAACCTTCTACCAATGTTGATGCTGAGTTGGAAAAGCAGCCATCGACAGATATAGATGTGCAGGTATTCTAAAATGTTCTTTCTTTTTTTTTCTTCTAAATGTGCATCAGATTTCTAATAAATGATCATTATATTTGTTATGTGTTCAACAGGAAATTGCTGCATCTATTTTAGAACAAGTGCAACAAATGGCACAAGAATGTGGGGAGGAAAAGACAGAGGGAGAGGACAAGACAGAGAGGGAGGACAAGACAGAGAAAGAAATTTCAAAGGAACATGAGAAGGAACCACTGCCTGAGATAAATGTGCATCACTTTAATTCTATATGTGCATCAATTTTATTCTAAATGTGCATCAGTTTTATACTTTATGTGCATCAGTTTGTTGATAAAATATTTTATTTGTTAAATAGGAACCACTGCCTGAGACGATGTCGGAAACGATGTCAATGACAATTGATAGCGAGGAACCACCACAACAAATAGAGAGGGGGGACAAGACGGAGAAGGAAATTTCAAAGGAACCTGAGATTGAGATTGGAAAGGTAAGAAATGTGCATCAGTTTATTGAAAATGTGCACCGGTTTGATGTTAAATGTGCATCAATTTTATAATATATGTGCACCATTTTTGGTATGAATGTGCATCACTTTAATTCTTTATGTGCATCAGTTTGTTGATATTAAATTTTATTTGTTGAATAGGAAGCACTTCCTGAGATGATGTCGGAAACGATGTTGATGCCAACTGATCCCAAGGAACCACCGCATGTGGATGCTGGAAAGGAAGTTGGGAAAGAAGTTGCAAAGGATGTCATAAAGGATGCTGGAAAGGAAGTTGCAAAGGATGTCGGAAAGGAAATCATTAAGGATGTTGATGCAGCGAAATCAAAAAGAAGTCAAACACTCACATATGCCCTTAAATCACCATACAAGGAGAGGAAGGTAAATATAATGGAGAGACCATCAACAATTGAGAGCAAACTGTACAAATGGATTGCTGAAGATGGAACAGAACCAGGGTGTATTGTGGTAAAAACAGAAGAAATGCAACTTACAAAGAGTTAGTTCAAATGCATGAAATTTAACACATACATGGAAGAAGATGTGATGGACTGCTGGGTAAGGTTGCTAAACCACAAAGAAATGATAAAGAGTGATGATAAACCACTACGATATTTCCCCAACCTGAATACTTCGGTAAGAATATTATCTGAATGTTCTCCACAATAGTACTAAATATTATAGAAAATGCAGTTCTGAATAAATCTTTGAACTCTGTGTTGCTAGGTTTATCCTCTCATGGACTCTGTGGAAATTAAAGATGGTCAAGCATGGTTCAATGAAAAAATGGATCAAGGCATAAAGAAGTTGCACAACAAGAAGGTGGATGATATACAACTGGTAAGATTTTAGGTGCACAACAAGCAAACTAGTTTGATTTATTCTGACTTTTTTGTTCTTTTATGCAGTTTGTGTTCCCCATTTATCAGTCAGGACACTTCTATGTCATCGCTATCAATCTGAAAAACCCCATATATGACATCCTTGACAACTCGTCCAAGAATATGAGCATTAAGAACAAGTATGGCATAATTCCCGGGAAATTGGTAAGTATTTACAAATGAATGTGCATCAGTTTAGTAATGAATGTGCATTAGTTTAGTAATGAATGTGCATTAGTTTTATACTGAATGTGCATTAGTTTTATACTGAATGTGCATCAGTTTACTAATGAATTTGCATCATTTGATCAGAGGGAATTGTTTGCCACCTACTTAGAAAGCCATAATTTGGAGGGTAAAGCATCAATAGTTCGAGATGAGAAGAAGATGCCAGCTCAGAGAATAACGATGCCATGGCGAGACACCAAAAACAAAGTAGATTGTGGTGTTTATGCTATGCGGCACATGGAGACTTATTTTGGAGCTGGAATGTCAAACTGGGAAAGTGATCTGATTAAGGGGGATGAGAAACAAATGCAAACAATTCGCATTAGGTACTTGAAAGAAATGATTGACAACAAGTACAACCAAGTGGGAAAAGAAGTTCTTTCAAAAGTGTAGAAACATATTTGACAGTTTGTAAGTAGTACTTTGTAAGTTGTGTGCTTGTTTTGTGGCACTTAGACAGTTTGCAACGTTTTGTGTGCTTGGGGCACTTTGACAGTTTACTTGACAATGTTTTCAGATGGGTTAAATCAAGTTCTTTGGTTTGCAATGTTTTGTGTTCTTGTGGCACTTAGACAGTGCAACAAATTGTTTAACATTCGGCATTATAATGTTTAACAGGGTGCAACAAATTGCTTCACAATGTGCATCAAATTGCTTAACAATGTGCATCAAAAAACTTAACAATGTGCTTCGAAAATCTTCACAATATGCATTAGAGTGCTTAACAATGTGCTTCAAAAAACTTAACAATGTGCTTCGAAAATCTTCACAATATGCATTGGAGTGCTTAACAATGTGCGCCAGAAAATGCCTAACAAAATATGCATTAAAATTCTAAACAATGTGCGCCAATTATCTGAAGGATGTGCATCAAAAGCCTTAACAATGTGCATCAAAAAACAAATGTGAAAATCAAACAACTGGTAAGGATTCTGGCTTGAACTTGCATGTCTTCTTGTTGTGACCAGGCTTTTGACAGATGTTGCACACCCTTTTATCCTTTGATGAACCAACGATGACATTCTCAGAAATGCTTTTTAACCTACCTTCTTTTGGCCGGCCCTTGTTCTTGGATTGAGGAGGTGGAAGAACAAAAATTTCCTCTGGAATAGGACCAAGGAATGTCTCAAATCTACTCATCTTCTTCTTGCTAGGTGAATCAGTATTAGCACATGCTTCTCCAGAATACAATTGTTTCTTCTCCTTGATCAAACTCAAAAGATCTTTCAACTTTTCAGGATTATCATCAATCATATTAATGCAACAATGGATTTCAGAGAGCAACTCAAAGACCAGAACTTTCTTATCATCCAAATCATCACTACCATTGAAGACAACCCCATCAATCTCAAAAGCAGGCTTCAAAGATGATTTTTTTGTCCACCTAGGGTTGATATATTTCTCAGGCAACTTAATCCGGAGATTATTAAACACCATGAACATATGACGACATGGTATACCCATGTTCATAAACAAGTTGCAAGAGCAACTAATATCTTGAGTTGTTATAGTATGGCGCACAACACATTCAGGGCCAATACTACCACTCACATGCCAATATTTAACATCATCTTGAGTGTTCAGATCTGTGAGACGACAATCATATACTGAAGCAATTATTTCATCCTGCACATCCTTGAAGACATTAAGCGTATAAAATGATGCACATTCAACTTCTATAGGCATCTTTGTCTCATATATTGGAACTAAAATGCATGATTCCATATCAAGCTTCCTTTTATTGTGACGTTGTGCATCAATTTCATTATCAAATTGCAACAAAAACATAATCAAAGACGATGATCGTCCAATGAAGTTGGAGAAGAAAGAATTCTGACTTTCTGACCTAGAAGTTGTCCTTAGCAAGCCACCCATATGATAACCTTGGAAGAATGCAGGAATCCAGTATTGACGCAAATCAAAGATTGTTTGCAACCAAACATTTTCCTCAAGCCTAAAGTCAGTAATAATAGAACACCAAGCTTCCTCAAACTCAAGGGCCCTCAAATCATTACTCCACACAATAGAGTTAAATCTCCTCCTAAAGTCTTCCGTTAGAGATGAATCAAGCTTAACCTTAACAGGGACCCTAAACATAATGTGCCACATGCAGAATCGATGAACTACATTGCTAAACACCCGCTCAATAGCAGCTTTGATTGCGGCATCTTGATCAGTTAGTAAAATATATGGCTCATGCCCCATAGCCTTTTTGAAGTTCTCAAACAACCACACATAAGAAGCAATGTCTTCTTTCAACAATAAGCCAAACCCAAAGGTAATAGAGCTCTTGTTATTATCAACTCCAGTAAAAGGAACAAAAACCATATCATACCTATAACAAATTAAACAAAAAAGTGTCAATGTGCATCAAAATTGCATTGAAAGTGCACCAATATGATCTATATGTGCATCAATTTCATTATGAATGTGCATCAAAATTGCATTCAATGTGCACCAATATTGTCTATATGTGCATCAGTTTCGATATGAATGTGCATCAATAATAATAGAAGTCAAAAGTATGAAAATAGTACCTGTTTGACTTATAAGTCGCATCCGCTGAAACAACATCATCGAAGAAAGAAAAACTCTTGCGTGAAATAGGATCTGAATAAAAAAGTCTGCAAAGTTGATTCTGATCATTTACTTCATAATCAAAGTAGAATGCCTCGCATCTCTCCTTTCTTCGAAACAAATTGTCAATAAGCATTTGGCCATCACATCCAATCATGTAAGTATTCAAGTCCCTCTGAAAATTCTTGAAGTCCACAAGTGTAGCACCCACATTTGAATAAGAACCAACATAATTCTTGAACAACTTGTACGCTTTGCTAGTGCCAATATTTGTTTTTAAGCAATTGATGATGAAATCTTGATGAAAAGGCGTGAGTTTTCTGTTGTCGGATGCAAAATGTCTCTGCGAAGGAGGTAACAACGGATGGTTGTGACGTTCTTCAAACATTTTCGAACAAAATCCATCCCTTCCTGCTTGCCGAAATATAAAATGTGCAGGACAGTCACAACGATTAGACATCCTCCTTCGATTAGGCTCACTGTTTTCACCATTAGAAGGTTTGTATGGACCCAAATGTCCTTGCCTATTACAAACAAGATACCGCCACAGTTTAGTACCATCTTTCGCCTTTGTTCCAGTACCTCTTCTCATAGTAAATCCTACTTCAAGAGAGTAAAACTTGTAAAATGCTTCAGCCTCATCATAGGTTGCAAACACCTGCCCCTCATATGGCTTGATATCATCACTACAGATCGGCGCATAATAAGTTGTATTATTCGGCGAAACAGAAACAACAACACTAGCTTCATCTCCTATAGTTAAGAAAACAAAAAAATAATTAATAGGGTTGAAACAGTGTGCATCATAATAAAACACAATGTGCATCAATTTATATCAATTGTGCACCAATATGATAGTAATGTGCATAATATTATAGATAGAGATACACATTATACAAACAGTGTGCATCAATATAGAACACAATGTGCATCAGTATAAACAAAATGTGTAACAATATAGTAGTAATGTGAATTAGCACACAAAGTACAAAAATATCTCAGTAACACAGTGCATCATTATTCACACAAATGTGCGTCATTATCATTGAGAATGTTCATAATGATCCATAATATTGCGTTGTGCATCAAGTTCAACAAAAAGTTCACCAGTTCACTTGGATTTGAGTATGTTTGATCATATAAAACTTCAAAATAAACAGAGGAGAGCGATCGATAACAAAATTGCAAAAGGATAAGAACCTACAACCTGAATTCATGACAAATTGAAGGAGATTTGAAGATTGAAACCGCGAAATCTGCAGGATCAACAAAAGAGCGTAATTAATCGAAAAGATAAACAAAACAAAGAAAAAAAACTGCAGGATCAACGATTACTTACCGGAAGTCGAAAGGAAGAACTAGAGCGAGCTAGGGCTTGGGAAGATGGCAGGAAGAACGAGAGCGAGCAAGCTAGGGCTGGAAGCTTGGGGGAAAAGAGATCGCGAGCTTCATGTAACAGAAAGGAGAGAGAGAGAAAAAGAAAAATAAAAATAAATGATATACACGCGCCGAATCTCAGCCATCCGATGTGTTTCAGATCAACGGCGCAGCCATTCTCAATTCTCATGGGGCATAAGTTTCTCACCAGACACTTTCCCCCAACTTTTATATATACTAGATACTGGCATCGCGCTCCGCGCGAGAAAATTACGGATTTTCGTATGTGATTTAATATAGTTATACATTATTTGTTAATATGTTGTTGTTGTTATCAAATTTATTAATATTTGTAAATATAAGTATTTTTTATTTTCTTATATTTATGTTTGAATAGTTTTAAAACATAATATTAGAATAAGTTTGCATTGTCATAAGAGAAGCTCACACATTAATTTAATTTGTGACTTAATCAAGTAGACTATAAATAAATATAACATAGGGATATAAGAAAGATATTTAAATACATGTCCAAAAGTTCAATAAGAGGTGAATAAGAAATGAGTAATGCATTAAATTGGTACTAATTTCATTCAATTTTGACAATGTACATCCAACTTTTATATAGATAAGATAAGATAAGATATAGATGAGGTGTGTTATAGGACAAACTTATCTTAAAATAAGAACTAAGAACCCTTCGTGACCCGGAAGATCAACGATCCGGATGAGACATTCAAAATAAGAAGGAGAAAGTAGAGGCGGTGGCATTTTTGCAATTTTGGAAAACAAAATAGAAAAAAGACGGAATTAGCCTCGATCTGAAATCCTCTCTCATTGCGATTTTGTGCTGAGCGATCTTTCATTGGCGACTTAATGTGCTCGCTCAGTCATCTTCAATGGCGGTCTCGGCCGAAATTCGCCCAAATTGACCTAGCCCATTGAGAGCTTCTTCTACCTCCACCAACGCCCCGCAGAAGGAAGCTACACAACCGACGATTCCTCCTCCGCAGCTCCACTTGACCGCTCCGTCCAGCAGCAGGTAATTTCTCTTCTCCTCCACCTCGACTCCTCAATCTTTGCTTCAAATTCGTCTCATATGTGATTTTCTTGTCTTCGTCACTTGACTCCTTAATCCTATAGAAATTCAACACTACCTGTATTGTTAGGATGAGTTGCACGCCAACTGTTTGATATATTGTCTCAAAGAGAATACTGAGTACAAAGTACAAAGTTATTCCTCCTCGTCTACTTGTTGTTGACAAGCTAGTGATCTCATTGGAGTTGCAGGAGATTTACTAGAAGGTTGAAGAAGCTGCTTCTCCAACAGATATGTAAGTTTGAAAGACAAAGAACGCATTCCTACCTCATCAAAATCAGCAGCTACACCACACCAAATGGAGTTGAAAATGCCTCTTCAATCTGTTCCAATCTATTAGAATTGCCGAATCGGTCAGCGTCTCTTTTGATCTTCGGTCGTTTTTAATTATATAAATCAATTGTATCATACTCATCACGATCGGAAGAATTCAGTCCTTGTTCTGCTGAACGATGTTTTTTCACACCGAATTGATGAAATGTATAATCGGATCCCTATGTTCCACTTGACTTGAATGACCAAACCATTGATTATTATATGTTTGTTGCAGACATTCCTTCCTCAACAAAGCCTTTATCCTCCACTTTTCAGGCTAAATATCGCCTTGTTGGATTCAAGCAAATGGTTGGGATATTTCTTTCTGTATGGTCTCGACAACAATTGATCCCACACATTGCACATTGGTTCATGATGCTGATCTCCCTGTGGTCTATGGGAAGCCTGCCTATGGAAGACTTCTGCCTGTGGTTTCGCAAGGGGCAACAAGGGGCATGGCACCTCGTGCAAGGTATACTCGTGTTACTTATATTCATCTTTGAATTTGAAAAAGAAGAGGAAAATGAATTCTGAATGATGTGGTTGTTTTTATATAGAAGAATTGCTGTGTACAAGGCTGCATATCCATCCATTGCTACTCTTACTGATGTGCTGGCTGCAATTGATCAGGTAAATAAATGAAGCAAATATACACCTTTATTCATGTCATTTATATTATGTTTACATGGGTGAAGAGTATGTGCCAAAAACAGGCAGTAAGAGATGGTGTGGACGTCTTGACATTATCAGTAGGACCTAGTTCATCGTCTCTTGTTATATACTCCGCACTCGAGCCTCGTCGTAGCGCCGTCAACCTTTTCTACCATTTTCTTAAGCTTTCTTCTTCGGTCAAGGTACATGCTTTACATGCCTATTGCTCTATCTTTCAGTTTTTATACCTGCTTGGAGTTTGCTAAGGTTTTGGGTTGATTTTTGAGTTAGGGGTTCGTGTTTATACGGGTGGGGGTATTATATCTGATGAGGGGATAAGGATGATGGGTAAATGAACTGGGTTTTCTAAATAGTGATAAATGGAATTGGAATTAGAGTTGAATTGAATTTTGTTTAGATTTCTTAGCATTTTAGGCATTTCCTGTTTTGTTCTTGGTATTGGCCCTTTTGTTTGTGTCGGTTGATACTGTCTGATTTGTGAGGAATTTGGATAGACGTGTGAGATATGGATTAGCGCGCTTTATGGCTAAGAGAAATTACACAACAGAATAGGGTTAGACAGATGCTTGCGGGATCTCTATATGTATATGGCCAGTTTAGGAGGAAAAGAGTAGTCCGGTGAAGCATAATTACTATTGTTGGCTCGTCAAGCCGGAGTGTTGAGCCCAAGCTCTGTGGTTTCATTTAGCCCTTGGGTTATGGGTGTGGCTGCTTGTAACACAAACAAGGTTTACCCTGCCACTCTTATCCTTGGAAATGGCCTAACCATTAATGGTGTGGGCCTATCAAGTAATCAAATCTCCCTCGTCTTACTTTTGGCATTACAGTCCTAGGAGTTACTTGGAATTGAATCTGATTTTTGTATTGAACTGGAAATGACTTTAAAGTCTATTAGCTCAAATGGAAGAGCAATGTGTTGTTTTACAACACATGATGTGAGTTCGAATCTTGCATAGACTATAAATACAAAATATAGAAAAATAGAAAATGAACCTACAAGAGTAAACTTATGTACTTCTAAGTGTAAACTCATGAACTTGTTAGACAAAACTTATGAACTTTACAAATTGTAGGTTCAACAAGTTAGACCTGTAGGTTCAACAAGTTAGACCTGTAGGTTCAACACATATTCAGAAGTAACCTAAGGTTCATAAACTTAAAAATGAAAGTTCATAGAATTTTTTTAAAAGGTCACTAATTTTAAATTTATGATTCATGAAAAATGTACTAAATGTTATAGAGAAGTAATATGAAGTTCATCGATTTTATTTTGAAGGTTCCCATGAATTTTTCTTCTTCTTGATAGTGCGTTGACTTTCTTTTTCATTTGTGTTAGGGCTCTCGTGATTACGTGTCCATGTAATTTCAAAAGGCAAAAGCAACTAAATTGTATCAACCAGAGAAATAAACATGCATACAAACTAATATGAACCTGCATCCAAAGTACTATGAACTTTTCTTTATGTTTTCTTGATAAACTAAATTCTTATTAATTACTCCATGAACCTGGATCAATACTAGTGAACCTGCAAGTGAGAACTAGAGAAACGGTAAGTTAAAATTTATGAATTCGCAACTTAATACTAACGAACCTGCAAGTTAAAACTAATGAACCTGCTATAAGTCCTATTATTGTCAGAAAGTTTCTTGTATATTGGATTTATGATGACTTTAGAATCATTTCAATATGTATGTTTATTGACTACTTGAAATTTGCAATTCAAAGACACATTTCAAGGTTAGAGCAAACACATCCATATAGGTTCATTGGTTAAGCTAGGTAGGTTCATTAAGGTCTCAATGCAGGTTCATGAAGTAAGCAAAAGTTCAAAAAAAAATGAATCAATCACATGAACTTTGATATGTATGCGCATTTTGTTCAGAAGAATAACAAGAAAAAAAGCTGGGGATAAATATTTCATGAACCTATAAGACTACCAAAATGAACCTGCAAGGCTATCGGCGTGAACCTGCAAAGCTATCGTCATGAACTTAAAAATCTCTCGTCATGAACTAGCGAGACTATCAATTTGACCTTTAGAATAGGATTCATGAACCTATAATTAGTACTCCCTCCGTTAAAAATTACTTGTCCCTGAAGTCCAAATCATTTGTTAAAAATTACTTGTCTTTTAACATAATTTTACACCTTTTTTCCAAATTTACCCTACTGTTATTGATTCTTTCCTTTATTCTCTCACTATTCTTTTCTTTATTTTCTATGCAATTACTTAAACTATGAAGGGTATACTTGTCTAAAATTTTGATCAATAAATTCTCCCTAAAATTGCTCCAGGAACAAGTAATTTTTTACGGAGAGAGTATAAAGCTAGCATTAATTTTATGAGCCACCCGATAATGTTCATGAACTGACAATATAAAGTGATGAACCTGTATGCCTAAATTAATGAACCTACAAGTATCTCTCATATAAAGTGAGAAGTAAAGAAACGCCTAAACTAATGAATTCGCAAATGAAATGTGGATGAACCTGCAAGTAAAAACTAGTGAACCTACAAATGAAAACCAATGAACCTGTAAGTAAACATTAATGATATAAAGAAACATTTCCTTTTCGTGAACGTGACGAATATAAAAGTACATTTGATGAAAAACAAAAAATGAGTTATATAGAAACTAATGAAGATGCAAGTGAAACTCATGAACCCGGATATAGAAACTAATGAACTTGCAAACAAGAAATGCATGAACTTAAGATACATTTTGTTTTATGAACTTGAGGATTGTGAGAGTATTTTTTATGAAAAACAAAAAAAAAGTTATAAAAAAAACTAATGAACTTGTTAGACAAAACTTATGAGCTTGCAAGTTCAAACACATGAACCTACAACTACGAACTTTAGGTTCAACAAGTTAGACCTGTAGGTTCAACAAGTTAAACCTGTAGGTTTCAAGCGGGTTCATTAATATTTTCTTTCAGGTTCATTAATTTTTTTTTTCTATGGATACATTTTAACTTGTACGTTTTAACATCTAGTTCCTAAGTTTTAACTTGCAAGTTCACGAGTTTTAATTTATGGGTTCATTAAATCTAACTTGCGGGATCATGTTTCTTAATTGATGAATTTCTTCTTCTTGCAGGTTCATGAGTATTCTCGTATGGGTTCATCAAATTCGAGAAGTACCCTGGTAATGTTACTTCAAGGAGACAAGTTGCAAACTTTTTGCAGAAGGTGAATTACGAAGATCGCGGAGAGCTAAACGTGACACAGTGGTCGCTTAAGTTTTTGCGAGACCACGACTACGTAGTTCACCCACATAGAGACACGACAAACGGAGAGGTTGCAATATTATTCTTTGCTAACCAAGAGTCGTTGCGTTTGTTGAAGAAGTACCCGTACGTGGTAATTGTCGATGCGATGTACAAGACAAACAAGTAAGTCTCTACAATACCTTGGTCGATATTTAGTTACTCCATGAACCTGGATCAATACTAGTGAACCTGCAAGTGAGAACTAGAGAAACGGTAAGTTAAAATTTATGAATTCGCAACTTAATACTAACGAACCTGCAAGTGAAAACTAGTGAACCTGCAAGTTAAAACTAATGAACCTGCTATAAGTCTTATTATTGTCAGAAAGTTTCTTGTATATTGGATTTATGATGACTTTAGAATCATTTCAATATGTATGTTTATTGACTACTTGAAATTTGCAATTCAAAGACACATTTCAAGGTTAGAGCAAACACATCCATATACGTTCATTGGTTAAGCTAGGAAGGTTCATTAAGGTCTCAATGCAGGTTCATGAAGTAAGCAAAAGTTCATAAAAAAATGAATCAATCACATGAACTTTGATATGTATGCGCATTTTGTTCAGAAGAATAACAAGAAAAAAAGCTGGGGATAAATATTTCATGAACCTATAAGACTACCAAAATGAACCTGCAAGGCTATCGGCGTGAACCTGCAAAGCTATCGTCATGAACTTAAAAATCTCTCGTCATGAACTAGCGAGACTATCAATTTGACCTTTAGAATAGGATTCATGAACCTATAATTAGTACTCCCTTCATTAAAAATTACTTGTTCCTGAAGTCCAAATCATTTGTTAAAAATTACTTGTCTTTTAACATAATTTTACACCCTTTTTTCAAATTTACCCTACTGTTATTGATTCTTTCCTTTATTCTCTTACTATTCTTTTCTTTATTTTCTATGCAATTACTTAAACTATTAAGGGTATACTTGTCTAAAATTTTGATCAATAAATTCTCCCTAAAATTGCTTCAGGAACAAGTAATTTTTGACGGAGAGAGTATAAAGCTAGCATTAATTTTATGAGCCACCCGATAATGTTCATGAACTGAAAATATAAAGTGATGAACCTGTATGCCTAAATTAATGAACCTACAAATATCTCTCATATAAAGTGAGAAGTAAAGAAACGCCTAAACTAATGAATCCGCAAATGATATGTGGATGAACCTGCAAGTAAAAACTAGTGAACCTACAAATGAAAATCAATGAACCTGTAAGTAAACATTAATGATATAAAGAAACATTTCCTTTTCGTGAACGTGACGAATATAAAAGTACATTTGATGAAAAACAAAAAATGAGTTATATAGAAACTAATGAAGATGCAAGTGAAACTCATGAACCCGGATATAGAAACTAATGAACTTGCAAACAAGAAATGCATGAACTTAAGATACATTTTGTTTTATGAACTTGAGGATTGTGAGAATATTTTTTATGAAAAACAAAAAAAAAGTTATAAAAAAAACTAATGAACTTGTTAGACAAAACTTATGAGCTTGCAAGTTCAAACACATGAACCTACAACTACGAACTTTAGGTTCAACAAGTTAGACCTGTAGGTTCAACAAGTTAGACCTGTAGGTTCAACAAGTTAAACCTGTAGGTTTCAAGCGGGTTCATTAATATTTTCTTTCAGGTTCATTAATTTTTTTTTTCTATGGATAAATTTTAACTTGTACGTTTTAACATCTAGTTCCTAAGTTTTAACTTGCAAGTTCACGAGTTTTAATTTATGGGTTCATTAAATCTAACTTGCGGGATCATGTTTCTTAATTGATGAATTTCTTCTTCTTGCAGGTTCATGAGTATTCTCGTATGAGTTCATTGAACCTATCAACCCACAAGTGAGAAGAAAAGAAATGTCTAAACTAATGAATCCGAGAGTGAAAACAAATGAACCTGCAAGTAAAAACTACTGAACTTACAAATGAAACTAATGAACTTGTAAGTAAAAATTAATGATCTTAAGAAACATTTTCTTTTCGTGTTCTTTTGGTTGTTATAAACTACTTCCTTCGTAGCCTGTTTCAGTTTAAGTGTCTAGATGTTACACTTAGCTGAGTGCAATGATTTTGTTAAAATCCTAATCAGAAAACTATGTTGCATCCAGTTTTCACCACCCGCAATATATATGTGACTTACCACATTGATTTCTCATCATTGTTAAGAAAACAAGTAGAAAGAAAATAACTTCAATGGCAGATTCATGAGCTACTATCGAATGATCAACAAAGTACAAACGGAACATGGTCATGAATAATGAATTCCATGTTTTTTAATACCACAGTGATTCAAATGATATACAAAAAAACAAACAAATAGAAGAATATATATTCATTTCAGAACCATATGCTTCATCAATTAACACATTTGCATCCCTTGCTCCACCAACAGTATAGCAAAATTAAATATGCTTTAGTATATTTTGCAAGCTAAAACATAGAGTACAATTCAGCACTGCAAGATTCTCGTCATGTTTCAATATGATTAGACTTGTTTGATCATGGCCTGATAACAAAGGAATTCTCTGCTCCTCACCTACTGCAACCATATGTCATATTGAGCATGTTCTACTTTAATTTATGAACGAAGGGCCTACCTGAAGTTCACCTCTTGCCAAAGTTGGTTTAAGAATGTTGGCAGCATCAATAGCACATTCTGCTGCACCAGCTCCAATAAAAGTGTGCACCTCATCAATAAAGAGAATAGTATCATCACTCTGCTTAATTTCCTCCATCAGTTTTTTTAGCCTTTCCTCCAACTCTCCCCGGTACTTAGTACCGGCCACAAGAAGACCCATGTCAAGAGTAATAACCTGAAACAGCAAGTTGAAAAAAGCTACATCATCATACAACACTAATCAGGATTAAAAAATGAGTTAGACTAAGTTGGGAGCATATAATGTCAATAAATGAATCCAAGTGATCCTTGATTCCTTGTTGATTATGAAAATTTGCAAATTGGTAACAGTAATTTGCCCCATACGATAGTGTGACAGACATATGTATTGAACATAGAAACAAAAATGATAAAACTTGGAAGGGAACACAATGAACGAAAGAGCTTCTGTCATCGTAGTAATATAAAAGGCATTTTCAATAACTTCATACCTTTTTCCTTCAATAGTCTCTCGAACATCACCAGTTGCAATGCGTTGAGCAAAACCTTCAGCAATTGCTGTTTTACCAACACCTGGTTCGCCAATTAGGCACGGATTGTTCTTGGTTCGTCGACCTAAGATCTGTGTGACACGCTCTATTTGCGCATGCCTTCATACAACAGGGTCCGGTTCCGGTCCTCCGGAATCCGGAACCGGGAAAAACCGGTTCCGCCGGTTACGGTCCCGGTTCCGGTCCGGTCCGGTTCAATCCGGTTCTGGACTGGAACCGGCCGGTTCAGTCCGGTTCGGGCTGAACCGGCCGGTTTTTTATTTAAAAAAAAAAAAATTATAAATTTATAAAACTGAAAAAAAACCTAAAAAAATGTAAACATAATTTTTAAACTTAAAAAAAGTGATTATAAAAAAACGCTATTAAAAAAGAATGTTTTGTCATTTTTTTTAAGTTTAAAAATTATGTTTAAAAAACTTTAAAAAAATGATTATAAAAAACGCTATTAAAAAGGAATGTTTTGTCATTTTTTTTAAGTTTAAAAATTATGTTTAAAAAACTTAAAAAAATGATTATAAAAAAATGCTATTAAAAAAGAATGTTTTGTCATTTTTTTTATGTTTAAAAATTATGTTTAAAAAACTTAAAAAGAATGATTATAAAAAAACGCTAGTAGAGCCCGAAGAAGCCGGAGGTAATTGTGAAGTAGTCGGAGAATTAGAAAAATGAGTAAATAAAGTTTCAATGTTTGTTCTAGTTCTAGAAACCATACCTAATATATCTTCTAGTTCACCTTCGGCTAAAATATATGCATAATAGTCATTTAAAAGAGCGTGTAAAACGGATAATTTAAGTCTAGGATCTAAAACACAAGCAACACGAAAACAATCGGGAATATATCTATAGTAGAACAACCACTTACTCCTCATTCTTGCAACGGATTCCTCAATGCCGGGAATTTTAGCTCCCTCACTTAAACCACACATAACATTACAAGCTTCCAAGACAAAAACATTACTACTTGGTGTATAAACATGACTAAATCTCTTTGTTGCATCATTAAAACATTTTAAAAACGTTGCAATACTTTGACATATATCACAACCTGATTCGCTAAAATAGAAAAGAGAGCCAGAAAGGTTTTGAGAAACAAAAGACGTTAAAACTTGTTTATATTCTATACATTCACATAGTAATATGTAAGTAGAGTTCCATCGGGTACCCACATCTTTTGAAAAACGTTTTGGGTGCACCCCGTTAGTTTTACAAAAGGTCATCCAATCTCTTGTAACTTTAGGATGCCCCCAAATATACTTAATAACGTTCTTAATTGGCTCAAAATGAAAACTCATAGCACGTAAACCATCTTGAACACATAAGTTTAAAATATGACAAGCACATCGAATATGAAAAAAATTCCCACCAAATAAAGGTTGACACATTTCTTGTAAATCTCTAATAGATGCGGTGTTAGCAGATGCATTGTCGAATCCAATTGAAAAACTCTATTAAGTAGTCTATATTCTTCTAAAATTGCACGAATCATCATAGCAATATTTTGTGCGGTATGTGAATCATCAAAGACTCTAAATGCCAATAAATGTTTTTTCATTGTAAAATGATGATCTACAAAATGACATGTAACACCCATGTAAGAATGGGTTTGAGTATTATCACTCCATATATCACTACAAATAGAAACATGCATATCATTTTGCGAAAAATAAGAAACTAATTCGGCCTTGCGTCTTTTATAAGCCTTAATTACGTTTTTCTTAATCACTTTCCTAGATACGGATTTAAAAGCGGGTTGTGTATGATCTTTAATATACTCATTAAATCCTACATTTTCACTAAATCGAAATGCTAAATGATCAACACAAATAGCTTCGGCTAATGCTACACTATTAGCTTCATGATCAAAACGAAATAAAGGGTTACCGCTAGTAGAAGATGCAAATCCGCCGGAAATTTGTGTTTGTCCCCCTAGCATTCCCATCTCGGCGACGTGTTTGTGCTCCATGTGTCGTTGAAGGGTTCCATATCCTCCACTTTTCTTCCATTGGAATGTCACCTCGCAAAAGTTACAAGAAACAATAATTACATCGGGATCATAATCCTCAACTTCTGTGTTCTCTTTCAACATCAAAGCAGCTGCAAATGTCACTGATTTCATGTGATTATCTACTCCTGTAAATGGTATAAATACCATATTATACATGCATGCAACTCAGAATGTTATCTCATTCTTCAAATCCACTATATGAAAATGTAATTCTCATTCTATTCATATCCTAAGCTATTCATATGCAAATCAGATGCTCATTCATATGGTCAGCTGCAATTCAAAAGTTTTTTTTATTCAAATGTAAATGTCCCTGTATGCAATCCAGAATTTCATTTGAAATGTATTCTTCTAAATCAAATTTATCAAATACCTAGTTTCCTATATTCACATCTGATTTCATTATATTCAAAAGCCAACTTCTATGTATGCAATTCAAATTATTATTTTCAAAGTCACATCAAACATATTCTCATTAATAAGATCTGAATTTAGACATGAAAAATATTACCTGTTTTTGTTGTAAGTTGCGTCTGCTGTAACAACATCTCCAAAGAATGAGAAACCTTTTCTACTTATAGGATCTGCCCAAAACAGTCTCTCTAGCTGTCCTTCCTTGTCCACAAAATAGTCGAAGTAGAATGCCTCACATACTTCTTTCTTCTTCTTCAGTTTATCTATTATCATTTGCCCATCAAAGCCTTCCAAATATGAATTTAGATCTCTCTTCAGATTTTTAAAATCTGTTACGCTAGCTCCTATAGCACCATATGATCCTACTAGCTCTTTGTAGATTCGGTATCCCTTTGTTGCCCCAATATTTGCCTTTCCACAATTTAGAATGAAATCAGCTTCAAAAGCTCCTATATTTCGGTTGGATTTGGCAAACTGATGTTCTCTTTCAGTCATCATCGGGCGCGTGTGTCGTTCTACGAATCCTTTTATCTTGAACTTCCCTTCCTCAGTCCCTTTCAAAGTTATCCTTGCCCTGCATCCAGCCCGATTTGTCACTCTTCGTCTCTTTACTTTGGTTATAATAGGTGTTACTGCCATGACTGGTGAAACTCTTTTGTGTCCTTCTCTATTACATAAGAGGTACTTCCATACTGTTTTCCCATCTATCTTTTTGTTTGTGCTCAGTGGCGGAGCTAGGGGGTGCTTGAGAGTGCTCTAGCACCCCCTTCGTCGCCGGAAGCAGTGAAGGTTACCTCTGTTTTTGAAAAACGCCATTGAAGCGCACCTGCTATAGTTTTAGGGCCGGCTCGAAAGAGAAGAAGATGGGTTTACTTTTCATTTTCATTTTATTTTAAATGTATATCAAAACGGAGTCGTTTTACTAATGCGTTGTACCTCAGGTTTGAATCTTCCACGAATAACATTTCAATTGCGTGTGTTACAGTGTTAGTTATGTCACAGATAAACCCGATTTATGTTTGTCCATGGGCCTTCCTAGCCCATTATTTTTAGCCCATAAATTTCTTTACCTATTTATCTTTTCTAATAATTCAAAATAAAATAACGTAAGATAATTGTATTTTTATATTATTTTGCTTGTATTTGTGCATGTTACATAACTATATTTTATATAAATAAAATAAAATATATCTTATTATAGTTTTTCAAGTGTGCTAATTAGTAAAAAAATTATAAAATATTAACTATATTATATTTGAATTTATACAATTAAATTTAACATCAATTATTTCATATACTACTTATTTGTCCCTCTAACAATAATGAAATTGAGCACCCCCTAACAACATTTCTGGCTCCGCCACTGTTTGTGTTTTTCCTCACTTCAAAACCACACTCTTTTGCATAATTATCATAGAATTCGTCTGCTTGCTCTGTGTTGTCAAATTCTTGTCCAACCACTGGTTTCATTTCAGTTCTGCATACTGGGATGTAATATGTTGTGCCCCCTTGAGAAATATGAATTTCATTGTTTTCTGCAACAAGATTCATATATATTGTAAATCTCCAAATCCTAAAGCACATGTTTCTCTCAAAATGAAACTTCCTCTATATGCAATTCAGAATCTCAGATCATTCATTAGCAAAACAAAGTGCACCCAACTCAGTAATATCAAGTATCATTACTCCTTCTTATGAATATTTCTCTATATACAATTCATATTCTCATAGTATGCAGAAGCTAATTTCCTAATATGCATAATTTAATCGTAATCCTATCAACAGCAAAGCAATCTGAATGCAACTTAGGATTTTCAATTCAGATTTTCAACAACAGCAAAGCAACTTAGGATTTTCAATTCATATTTTCATAGGGTTGAAATCTGGAATTCCATAAATTCTATTCAGAATTTCAATTTTCATATCGAAAATAAGTTAAAATTCATTGTTAATACCTGTTTCTTCTTCTTGATGTGTCGAATTAGGGTTTAAACTCTCAGACGTAGTCGAATTGGGACCTAGGGTTTCTTCCTGGTTAGTTACAGTTGAATTTGTATTATGCTCTTGTTGTAGATTTGTTACAGTTGATGTCGACGCTATTGCTGAAATTGGAGTTCTTCGTCATGCTTTTGCTTTAGGGTTACCCAATTTTGATTGTGATTTGATCGAAGAAGGAATAAAATTTCGCCGTCGAAATCGCCTTCCCCAATTTCTATTGGGTTTGAGAAGAAGGAAATTTTTCAGACACACGCGTGTTTGGACGCGTCCGTTTAGAAGGCCGAGACGCGCGTGAACACTTTTTCTCTCCTCCTTAGCGATGACGCGCGCTCCGCGATGGACGACTCAGATTCGTTCTCACCTACGAATCTGTTCTCACCAGATCCTGACACTATATATATATATATATATTTTTGTGAAAACATACATTTATTCTCTTACAAACAATATAACGTTTGTTAAACACGAACCAAGTATTGATCTCACTCAAACTAACATGAAAGGTCTTCACCAGGAAAAACCCCAAATTGTTGGCAATAGTGCATATAATACTTAACCCTAATGGCTCGTATGGTGGCCGGGCGTTGTTCATCCAATACCATAAGGCGGTTTTGAACGAGATTTTGGGGTCGTTAGAGACCGTCTCGGGAGAGTTGAGTCCGTCAAATCCAATACTCTGCCCTGCGTCCGTAATACCCTTTGTTAATTAGGGTTGCATGGATATTGTGTTTTCGTCTCGTCGCAGTAGTCCTTCCATGCTCCCTTTATCTCTTCTATGCTACAAAAGACTACAATGAATTGTTAAGGGATGTTACTTAAATGATATGTTATACACTTAATTATACCTATGTAAAACGTATGGGTTGTGAAATGTGAACCGGGTGAAGATCTACCTCAACCAATATTTATCCTCGAAGAACATATTCGAGGTTGTTTAACCGTGTATATTGTTCATGACTAAAATTTGATGCTATATAGTCATGAAGAATTATGTTGGTGTTATAATCGCGGGCACTTAGCCTCAATTACAAATTGTGGCTAAATTCGAGGGTATATTAGATAATAGAATGACCTCCAAAGTTAGATTCAAGCTCAATTCGAGGCTATCTTTCGAGATTATTTAGTCGCAAAATATATTTGAGGGTAAATGCGAGGTTATATTTTGCCTTTACATTTAATGCTAAATTTGAGGTTATATATGATACTACTACCCTCAAATATACCCTGTAATACAATTGAATGTTATATTTAGGCAATGGCTATATGCACGCGAATCGATGCATATATGCACGCGATTCTGTGCGCGCAACTTATGCGCACGCATCTGTGCGCAGTTCTTATGCGCATACGTGTTTTACGGGGTATTACGGGTACTTTTCGTAAATTTTCAGAGTCTGTAACACCTTGTGCGCCTAACTACTGCGCACAGGTTGAGAATCTGTGCGCCGTGTTTCTGCGCACTGTTCAAACATAGTAGCCGTTGAAATTTTAGAAAAAAGTAGCCGTTAAATGTAAAACTGTGCGCTTAGGTTCTGCGCACAGATGAAACAAGTAGCCGTTAAATGTAAAACTGTGCGCTTAGGTTCTGCGCACAGGTGATTAATCAAAGTTGTGAAGATAGTGATGAAGAACACGATTGGGATAGCGGATCACAAGAAGAGGAAGACGACCCGAACGACGACGAATGGTTGGATGGTTTCTTAGAAGACGAAGAGTTCGGCGACTGGGATCCGAGTGGTGAATTTGTGGTTAGTATAATATGTTATAATTTGAAACATATGGTAGCGTAATTAGTTTCAAATTAGTTTCATATTCTAGAATAATTAGTTTCATATGCTAGCCTAATTAGTTTCATATGATAGCCTAATTAGTTTCATATGATATCCTAATTAGTTTAAAGTAATGATTCGTATTTTGCCTTGTTATTTTGGTAGTAGTGTAATTGTCGCTCTACAATTACGTATAGGGGAAAGATTATTCAGATTATTTTAGAACCGCACAATATTGGGATACTCCGCAAGAATTGTACGAGTGGGCGAGAGATAGAGGAAAGGAGTTAGTGATAGCTTTGGTAACGCGTAATTCAAGTCCGTACCAAATAAGTATTGTGTGCGATAGATTTGGAAAACCAAGATCTGGGAGGCCAAAGGTGAACAAAGAGAATCCAGAGTTGGCTGTTCCTAGGCTTAGAAAGTCGAAGTCGAAGAAGTGTGAGTGTAGATTTCAGCTACTGGCAGTGCGAAAGAAAAACATTCCCGGGGTCGCAGGAGAAAAATGGATTTTAGGTGTGATAGAAGGTCGGCATAACCATGTGCTACTTGCTAGTTTTCATGGGAATGCATTCATGGGTCGAATGACGGAGGAGCAAGAGCTTTGTGCTAGGCGGTGGGGAGATGGAACTGGACGCAAGACGCCAAAAGAAATTATCTCTAAATTGAGGGAGAAGTACCCTGGTAATGTTACTTCAAGGAGACAAGTTGCAAACTTTTTGCAGAAGGTGAATTACGAAGATCGCGGAGAGCTAAACGTGACACAGTGGTCGCTTAAGTTTTTGCGAGACCACGACTACGTAGTTCACCCACATAGAGACACGACAAACGGAGAGGTTGCAATATTATTCTTTGCTAACCAAGAGTCGTTGCGTTTGTTGAAGAAGTACCCGTACGTGGTAATTGTCGATGCGATGTACAAGACAAACAAGTAAGTCTCTACAATACCTTGGTCGATATTTAGTTACTCCATGAACCTGGATCAATACTAGTGAACCTGCAAGTGAGAACTAGAGAAACGGTAAGTTAAAATTTATGAATTCGCAACTTAATACTAACGAACCTGCAAGTGAAAACTAGTGAACCTGCAAGTTAAAACTAATGAACCTGCTATAAGTCTTATTATTGTCAGAAAGTTTCTTGTATATTGGATTTATGATGACTTTAGAATCATTTCAATATGTATGTTTATTGACTACTTGAAATTTGCAATTCAAAGACACATTTCAAGGTTAGAGCAAACACATCCATATACGTTCATTGGTTAAGCTAGGAAGGTTCATTAAGGTCTCAATGCAGGTTCATGAAGTAAGCAAAAGTTCATAAAAAAATGAATCAATCACATGAACTTTGATATGTATGCGCATTTTGTTCAGAAGAATAACAAGAAAAAAAGCTGGGGATAAATATTTCATGAACCTATAAGACTACCAAAATGAACCTGCAAGGCTATCGGCGTGAACCTGCAAAGCTATCGTCATGAACTTAAAAATCTCTCGTCATGAACTAGCGAGACTATCAATTTGACCTTTAGAATAGGATTCATGAACCTATAATTAGTACTCCCTTCATTAAAAATTACTTGTTCCTGAAGTCCAAATCATTTGTTAAAAATTACTTGTCTTTTAACATAATTTTACACCCTTTTTTCAAATTTACCCTACTGTTATTGATTCTTTCATTTATTCTCTTACTATTCTTTTCTTTATTTTCTATGCAATTACTTAAACTATTAAGGGTATACTTGTCTAAAATTTTGATCAATAAATTCTCCCTAAAATTGCTTCAGGAACAAGTAATTTTTGACGGAGAGAGTATAAAGCTAGCATTAATTTTATGAGCCACCCGATAATGTTCATGAACTGAAAATATAAAGTGATGAACCTGTATGCCTAAATTAATGAACCTACAAATATCTCTCATATAAAGTGAGAAGTAAAGAAACGCCTAAACTAATGAATCCGCAAATGATATGTGGATGAACCTGCAAGTAAAAACTAGTGAACCTACAAATGAAAATCAATGAACCTGTAAGTAAACATTAATGATATAAAGAAACATTTCCTTTTCGTGAACGTGACGAATATAAAAGTACATTTGATGAAAAACAAAAAATGAGTTATATAGAAACTAATGAAGATGCAAGTGAAACTCATGAACCCGGATATAGAAACTAATGAACTTGCAAACAAGAAATGCATGAACTTAAGATACATTTTGTTTTATGAACTTGAGGATTGTGAGAATATTTTTTATGAAAAACAAAAAAAAAGTTATAAAAAAAACTAATGAACTTGTTAGACAAAACTTATGAGCTTGCAAGTTCAAACACATGAACCTACAACTACGAACTTTAGGTTCAACAAGTTAGACCTGTAGGTTCAACAAGTTAGACCTGTAGGTTCAACAAGTTAAACCTGTAGGTTTCAAGCGGGTTCATTAATATTTTCTTTCAGGTTCATTAATTTTTTTTTTCTATGGATAAATTTTAACTTGTACGTTTTAACATCTAGTTCCTAAGTTTTAACTTGCAAGTTCACGAGTTTTAATTTATGGGTTCATTAAATCTAACTTGCGGGATCATGTTTCTTAATTGATGAATTTCTTCTTCTTGCAGGTTCATGAGTATTCTCGTATGAGTTCATTGAACCTATCAACCCACAAGTGAGAAGAAAAGAAATGTCTAAACTAATGAATCCGAGAGTGAAAACAAATGAACCTGCAAGTAAAAACTACTGAACTTACAAATGAAACTAATGAACTTGTAAGTAAAAATTAATGATCTTAAGAAACATTTTCTTTTCGTGTTCTTTTGGTTGTTATAAACTACTTCCTTCGTAGCCTGTTTCAGTTTAAGTGTCTAGATGTTACACTTAGCTGAGTGCAATGATTTTGTTAAAATCCTAATCAGAAAACTATGTTGCATCCAGTTTTCACCACCCGCAATATATATGTGACTTACCACATTGATTTCTCATCATTGTTAAGAAAACAAGTAGAAAGAAAATAACTTCAATGGCAGATTCATGAGCTACTATCGAATGATCAACAAAGTACAAACGGAACATGGTCATGAATAATGAATTCCATGTTTTTTAATACCACAGTGATTCAAATGATATACAAAAAAACAAACAAATAGAAGAATATATATTCATTTCAGAACCATATGCTTCATCAATTAACACATTTGCATCCCTTGCTCCACCAACAGTATAGCAAAATTAAATATGCTTTAGTATATTTTGCAAGCTAAAACATAGAGTACAATTCAGCACTGCAAGATTCTCGTCATGTTTCAATATGATTAGACTTGTTTGATCATGGCCTGATAACAAAGGAATTCTCTGCTCCTCACCTACTGCAACCATATGTCATATTGAGCATGTTCTACTTTAATTTATGAACGAAGGGCCTACCTGAAGTTCACCTCTTGCCAAAGTTGGTTTAAGAATGTTGGCAGCATCAATAGCACATTCTGCTGCACCAGCTCCAATAAAAGTGTGCACCTCATCAATAAAGAGAATAGTATCATCACTCTGCTTAATTTCCTCCATCAGTTTTTTTAGCCTTTCCTCCAACTCTCCCCGGTACTTAGTACCGGCCACAAGAAGACCCATGTCAAGAGTAATAACCTGAAACAGCAAGTTGAAAAAAGCTACATCATCATACAACACTAATCAGGATTAAAAAATGAGTTAGACTAAGTTGGGAGCATATAATGTCAATAAATGAATCCAAGTGATCCTTGATTCCTTGTTGATTATGAAAATTTGCAAATTGGTAACAGTAATTTGCCCCATACGATAGTGTGACAGACATATGTATTGAACATAGAAACAAAAATGATAAAACTTGGAAGGGAACACAATGAACGAAAGAGCTTCTGTCATCGTAGTAATATAAAAGGCATTTTCAATAACTTCATACCTTTTTCCTTCAATAGTCTCTCGAACATCACCAGTTGCAATGCGTTGAGCAAAACCTTCAGCAATTGCTGTTTTACCAACACCTGGTTCGCCAATTAGGCACGGATTGTTCTTGGTTCGTCGACCTAAGATCTGTGTGACACGCTCTATTTGCGCATGCCTTCATACAACAGGGTCCGGTTCCGGTCCTCCGGAATCCGGAACCGGGAAAAACCGGTTCCGCCGGTTACGGTCCCGGTTCCGGTCCGGTCCGGTTCAATCCGGTTCTGGACTGGAACCGGCCGGTTTTTTATTTAAAAAAAAAAAATTATAAATTTATAAAACTGAAAAAAAACCTAAAAAAATGTAAACATAATTTTTAAACTTAAAAAAAGTGATTATAAAAAAACGCTATTAAAAAAGAATGTTTTGTCATTTTTTTTAAGTTTAAAAATTATGTTTAAAAAACTTTAAAAAAATGATTATAAAAAAACGCTATTAAAAAGGAATGTTTTGTCATTTTTTTTAAGTTTAAAAATTATGTTTAAAAAACTTAAAAAAATGATTATAAAAAAATGCTATTAAAAAAGAATGTTTTGTCATTTTTTTTATGTTTAAAAATTATGTTTAAAAAACTTAAAAAGAATGATTATAAAAAAACGCTAGTAGAGCCCGAAGAAGCCTAAGATCTGTGTGACACGCTCTATTTGCGCATGCCTTCCTACAACAGGGTCCAATTTACCCTACAAACATCCATAATCACTTTCTAGTTTCCACTTGTGGGTGTGAAAGAGGAGGAGGGGAAAATAGCAGTTGCAAATGACAAGTTGGGGTGGAAATTGTGGGGTGGGTGCAGTAATACTAAATGGGTTGATTTTGTTTTCTTATTATGATTACATGGCAGTCCTACTAATACCCTATTCTTATTTTATGGAGTATAAAAAGAAAATTGATTCTTTTCAAACATCCAATTAAGGTTGCTTTGAGTAAAAAAGTTGATTACTTGGGAGTTGAAGAGGGAGGAAGGTGGGGTGTGTGAATTGCTTACTTGGATAGAGTAAGCAAAGTGGGGTTCTTTTTTTTTTTTTTTTTTTTTACAAATTAACAAAAGGCCATCTATTACACATAGACTACGCCTAAATCATCCGTACGAATGATATTGAAGAAATCTCTGACGAGAAAAAGTCTCGATAGCGGGGAGAGAAGGTCGCTCTTCAAACTCTCAATTTGATGGGGGAAGGGAGGCTTCGTTCCATCTCATAATGCCACTTCTGAGGTCCTGAATGTCAATCTCTTTCTTAGCAAGGAAGTCCGCAACTCTGTTAGATTCCCTAACAACATGAAACACCTGAAAATTATCAAAGAATTTCAGTGATTCTTTGATATCAAGAACAAAAGACCGAATTTCCCACGGGACTTTCCGGGAGTCCCTAATACTCTGAATAAGGGTCAAGTTGTCTCCTTCAATAATAATATTTTTAAGGTTAAGACGGATCGCAGCTCGAAGGTCTTCAAGGAGCGCAACAGCCTCAGAAACAATGACCGAGGAGTCAGGGATTCTGAGCTGTTCAATAAAAGAAACACGGCCTGAGGAGTCTCGAATTATGAAACCAATAAAGGAGGCAGAGCTAGGTTTTTTAGACACATCAAAATTGATCTTATAAAAGTTGGGAGGAGGTTTTTTCCAAATAACAACATTTCTCCTCTTCTTAAGTTTGTTATGAGTACGAGGATGGATCTTGGTATTACTGGCCTCCCAGTCAGCCAGTTGTGCGAAAGCAGAATGGGCAATCCGTTCCGGGGAGATGTGGAGACTTTTTCATGAGGGCGGAAAATTCGATTATTGCGGTAATTCCAAATATTCCACCAGCAAAAAAAGGCAAGGTCACCATGGGTAGTTGTGTGAACAAAATCTTTAATAGAATCTCTAAAGTTAATAGAGTTTGGTAGTTGCCAATTAATATTGAGGGAGTTAGTCATACTAAGGAAGACATCTTTGGTGAAAGGACAATTGAAGAACAGATGCTCAGAGTCTTCATTCGTAGTGCCACATAGACTACAGATAGGGTACACACAGTGGTTATATCTGTTGAGCCTTTCCGTTGTCGGGAGACAATCAGAGAAAGCCTTCCACAAGAAGTTTTTAATCTTGGGGGGAAGTTTCTTATTCCAAAATGTAGTTGTGTCAAGAGTAGGGGTGTTCATAGGTCTAAGAAGTTTATAGGCTGATTTGACAGAGAAACGACCATCCGGTGAGGGAGTCCATATGATATGGTCCTCATAATGGGTGATAGGGATTCGGATTTAAGCAATCTTGGACACAATATTATGGGGGAGAATATTTACAAGTTTTGGGTAATCCCATTGAGAATCAGGTGTGATGAAATCACTGACCTTTTGATTAGACGAGGTGTTACCTTTAAAAGGAGTAATGTTAGTATTTGGGATCCAGTGATCATGCCAGAAATTGATTGAGTTGCCATTGAATTCCCGCTTTAAATTGGTCTAGTAGAAGAAGCAGTCTACTAAATTGCCATGATTGATTCGAATTGCGTTCTAAAGAGAGGAAGTCTCTATTCGTAATGTATTTTTCTTTTATGATATTGACCCATATGTTATCAGGCATTGTAGTGATTTTCCAAAGGAGTTTTAATTGGAGAGCCACATTATTATCCCATGATTTTCTAAGTCCAAGTCCGCCTAGAGGCTTAGGCTTACAGATAGAATCCCAGTGGAGATGGTACATTTAGACTTTCCTTTTTTGTTCTAGAAGAAGTCTTTATTGATATCATCCATTTCATCACACACACCTTTGGGGAGTAAGAAGCTTTGCATAAGGTAATTTACCTTAGAGGACAAGTTTGTTTGAATAAGGAGGGCCCTTCCAGCCTGGGAAAGGGAGTCTGCTTTCCATTGAGAGCGTTGTTTTTTGAGTTCGTTAATGGCTTCACAAAAAATATCTTTGGTGACACGTCCTTGAAGAATGGGGATACCAAGATATTTCTCCATTTTAGAAGTGATGGGAATATTCATAACGGAAGCTAAAGCAAGAGCATGGGATTTGGAAACATTCTTAGAGGCTTGGAGTGAACTTTTATGGTAGTTGATACTCAACCCACTCTGGGTAGAGAAATCTTCTAAAAGTTTCTTAAGAAAGATTATGTTGGAGTGGTTTGCATTGGCTAAGATAATAGTGTCATCAGCAAAAGTTAGGAAGGGGATAGGAGTTCCTCTATTGGTGATTGTGATCCCAACCTTTGGATTAGGAGCAACGGCTTCTCTATAAAGTTTTTGAGCCAGAAATTCCATAGAGATGACAAATAGTGCAGGAGCTAAAGGGTCTCCCTGTCGGATTCCACAAGAAGGCTTAAATTCCTTACCCGGTTGATTGTTGACCAAGACTGAATAAGCAGAGGTGGTAAGGCAAGTCATAATAGAGAGATCCATTTAGGGCTAAAGCAAAGCTCTTTAAAACTTTACAGAGAAAATTTCAGTCTAGCTTATCATAAGCATTTTCCATGTCTAATTTTAGGGCCATCCAACCAGTCTTACCTTTGGTATTCTTATGAAAGGAATGGAAGATTTCATGAGCTGCAAGAATATTATCCTGGATTAATCTTCCTTCCACAAAAGCACCTTGATGAGGGGAGATAATTCGATGCAGAAGGGGTTTCGGTCGGTTAGCCATGATTTTTGTAATGATCTTATAGGAGGAGTTACAAAGACTAATAGGTCTATAATGGTTGAGAGAAGAGGGGGAGTCGATTTTAGGGATAAGGGTGATGAAGGAATGATTAATTCCGGAGAGAAGATTTCCAGAGTGAAAGAAGGCCTTAACAGCCGGAAGAAGCGACTTTTTAACAATGTTCCAGTATTTTTGGTAAAACTCAATAGGAAAGCCATCCAGACCCGGGGTTTTATCAGGCGGTTGGTCAAAGATGGCTTTCCTAAGCTCAGCTTCTGAAGGAGGTTTAGTCAAATTTAGGTTATCGTCATCAGTGATGATGGACAGGATAATAGTTAAGTCCTCATCCGAGATGTCAGTGAAGGGGGATTTAGTAAATCTATTTTGCATTTCGACAGTAATGGCAGAGGATATACTCTCTTGGTCATGCATAGTGAAACCATCTTTAGTGAAGAAGTTCGAGATAACCTGTTTACTCATACGAGTTTTGGCTATTGCATGAAAATATTTAGTATTATGGTCATTGTTACTAATATGTTTAATTTTAGCTCTACGTCTCTAGTATTCAGTTTGGAAATTGAGAAGGTGCTTATATTTCACAGAGTGTGTGGCAATTTGTTTAATAATGATAGGATTTCCAGGTTGTTTCAGGAAGGCAGTATGAAGAGCTTCCAGTTTAGCTTCTGTATTTTTAAGTTGGTTAAAGTTATGATTATTGTGGCTACGAACCCAGAGTCTAGAAATTTTTTTTAGCAGTTTAAGTTTAGAATTAAATTTTAACATATATGAACCATGGAATTTGTAGCTCCATACTTTTTGGACTAATTTGATAAAGGAAGGTTTAAGGGCCCAAGCGCTTTCATAACGGAAAGGGAGTTTCATTTTGTCCTTGTTTATGCCTAGGGAGAAAGTTATGAGGGCGTGATCCGAGGTGGTAAAAGGGTGGTGATGGATGGTAAGATTTGGAAGAACGGGGACGATGGAAGAGTGGATGAGCACCCGATCAAGTCGTTCCATGATATTACTGTGCATACTTTGTGATTTCCTCCAGGTGAAGGGGAAGCCCGAGATTTTGGTATCAGAGAGGTCGAAATCATTTATAAAGGTTTGTAGTCGTAAGAAACGGTTAGAGTTAGGTTGCACACCACCTATTTTATCATTAGGGTGGAGAAGTTCATTAAGATCGCCAATAATGATAACCGGTAGATTAAGGTTCACAATAGTCCGACTGAGGAGATTCCAAAAATCCGGGTTGTCCTCTTCGCGAGAGGGAGCGTATAGGAAAATAATAATAATATTTGTACCGAACAGAGTATAGTTGAGAACAATCATATTGGAATGGATAAGATTTATATGGAGGGAATTAAGCTTTGGATTATTTTTATGGAGAAGCCAAAGGCCGCCTTTGACTCCGATGGAGGGAACAAAAGTAATCTTATCAAAGCCAAGTTTTTTAACAAAACTTGTGAGGGTGGTGAGTCTACTTTAGTTTCGGATAAACACAAAAGATCTAGGTTGTTATTTTTTTGAACAAAGTTGATTTCAGTAGCAAGTTCTTTTCTACGAGACCCTCGAATATTCCAATATCCTATATTCATAATAAACCAATTTTGAGAAGAGCACCCAAGATTAAAGAATGGATTAGATTTTTGTAGGCTAAGCAAGTATGATCAAGACTAGGGCAAATCATAACATACAGAAGCAGTTTGGTCATTTGGAAGAGAGGAGTAAGATAATTGCAATTATCATAATGGTAAGAGTCTACAAGATTAATATGATAATGTGTGTTAAGTAAGATATAAATAATAATGTAACAATAAACAATTTTATTGCCTGCAGTAATAGTTACATTCATCTTAGAAGATTGTGGGTTATTGTTAACAATATAGGTTCTAATTAAATCGTACTTGATTCCCAAAGTTTTAAAAAAGTTAATTAAGGACAAAAAGTAATGCATCATTAAGGGAAATACATCAAAATAGGAAAAACTGCCAAGTATTGTTAAAGAAACTTCAGTAAAAGAAAACAACAGTTCATGGGAATAGGTCTGATAGAGTTGGTTCGAACCCACGCAGGGGCTAAGCATAACAGAGTAATCAAAGTTCTTCAAAACATCAAACAACAAGATAGGATGACTGATGCCATATAAAAAGGAATTATCACTGTCATAGTTTGATAAAATATCAAACCATAAAGAAGAGAGTCCATTATACATAACATACAAGATAAGATCTTCAAGGAAGATAATGAAATCCAACGGACTAGTAAAAAAGAAGAGGAGCAAGTAAGTATAATTACAATGACAAGGGTAAGAGATCAAACAAGAGTAAAGAGGCTGAGTGGCAATTTTCTTTTCCAAATATTTGTAGATCTTGTCCATGAAAATATTCCAAGAGCAAGTATGAGTCTTTAAGAAGGGGATCCATACAGTCACTTGAAAGGTTACAAGGCCATGAGCTGAGCCAATAATCATCAATTCAAGCATGACCAAGTGACCAACACAATACAGAGAGCTCCCAATATCAAATCGAAAGGATCGATCCCATTCATTGTAAAATAAGAGTTTTGATATATCAAGTTGAACGTCAAAGAGCACAAGGGGTTTTGAGGAACAATAAATGATAAGCTACAAACAGGCAAAGTCACCAGGAAAAGCACTCTACCGAGTAAAATAGTAAGCAAAATTTCAATGGATATAATCCAAGTTGTCAAGAGAAGGGTCATAAGGCAAAATGCCGGTTCGTGAATCATCCACCCAAGATTAACCACCATTATGGGGTACTTAGCACAACTCTGCAGCTGCCTGTAAAGATTTGGGGCAAAAGACCCAAATCTCAGGGCAAGCAAACCGAGTAAACCAAGGAGCCAACCACTCATGGGGATCTAGGTAGTGATTTGAATATAGAAGAGACAAGAGAGAGAATACCTGAGAAGTCCAAAACGACTTTGACGCCAGCAAGCGAAGATCCCAAAGCTGCAGAAAAGACGCCTCGGAAGCACCCGGGCAAGTGAGCGCAATCCAGACTCGGGATTTCCAAATGCATGCACCAGTGGAGTGGATCTTCGTCATCAAGGGAGCAACGAGCAACCAATTGTTGCACTAGAACCAGGGGGAGGGCAAGATTCTGGAAATAGATAGCCGAAAATTTCTTAGGCCTAGGGTTCCAAATCTTGAAAGGGTAAATTAAGGCAAGGGGTCTGGAATCATGGGTCAGATTTAGGTTTTCAACATAACAAGGGTTCTGGAAAAGATTAAGAGGAAGGTTGAAGATCCAAATGGAAGAGAAAAGAGAAGGGGGCAAAGCCCCTTCAAGCGTAGAAAACCAGAATCCCAGCAGAAGAGCACAAATAGAGAGAGAAAGAAGAGAGAGCGTTTGGGAGGCAAATTGCAAAGTGGGGTTCTTGATTTGAAATTGATATGAGACTGCAATACTCTGGTTTCTCCCACTCCTAATTTTTTTTTCACTTACCTTACAATGCACAAAGGCTATAAATTACTTCACAATAATCAGTTACAAACCGCACTTACTTTGTTGATTCAGACCACCATTACAGCGAACACGAAGATAGCCATTAGTTTCTTTTGGCGGTGCTGCAATGAGACATATAGTTTAGACGATTGATATTACATTTTTTTAACGAAGGAGAAACGGATTCTATGAATAGAACAATTAACGGAAGCAGACTTACGTGGCCAATTAGATCGAGGAGCAGATGATGGCCTCCAGCCCCCGGCCAGATGGTGCAGTTTCCCAAAGTCCTTCTACATTGATCTATGATATGCAGAAGAAAATATTAAAGCTAACTCATGGTTAATCACACTCAAAAGGAAATTTCCAAAAAGACCAACAGATAGCAACCCGGTTTTCTAGATTAATATCCCTAGATCCTTGACATAACTCAGAATTTAGTAAGACACGGGTTCATTGCTACCACAATCAGACATTCTCTACTCTCTCCTACTTATCAAAAATTCCACCAATCGATCCTGTAACTCCTTATCCAAACTAAGCTTATTCCCACACGATTTTGAATGTCGGTTGTAGCTCAAAGAAGCAAAAAATGGCACAAAAATAACATCAGCCTACCTTGAATTCTGAACCCTAATAGCACTACATGGTCTTGCTATGTTCTTGCTATTAGATGACAGAAAATCAAGAGAGTAAAACCTTATATTCTTCTTTCACTTTCTGAAGTAACTCAGCAACATGGTATTGTGCTTGGTCCCGCTGTCGTCTAAGCTCTTCAATCTTTCTCTCCATCTAAAAAAGCCTTGTGCATCATTCCCTGTTTCAGAAAAACAAATGGCGCCTATTTCACTTAGTTGCAACTCCAAATCAGGCGATGAAGCTTCAAATGTGTTCACATTCAAGATACTGTCGATGGATGGAATGTTGTCTTCATGAGTTGTTTTGTCCTTGGAAGAGATTGCCTGAGGCAGGCTCTCTGATTTGTAGTCTGTAAATGATGATCTCTGATCTTCTTTTCTCTTCTCAGCTAAATCAACTATACAGAAAATGGTATAAAAATAAGGCTAAGATTGAATAGCTCCTAATAACAATATCAATTTAGGCTTAGGAATTTAGGCATTAAAACCTACAAAATGGATCCTCAAATTTCTGACACATACCAAAATAGCTTCATCATGTACTGTGAACACGAATTACACTCATGAACCTACAAGAGTATATTCATGAACTTGTACATTTTCATAAATTTTCTAGGAAAAAAACTAACGATCCTACAATATAAAGTTCATGTACCTACAATATAAAGTTCATGAACCTATAATATATAATTCATGAACCCCTAATAAAAGTTCATGAACCAATAAGAAAACAAATCTTTTGATCAGTAAGAAAAATTTCTTAGAAGTAAGGAAAAAATACTAAACCAACAAGTTTAAATTCATGAACCAGGAAGAAAAAAAACATGAACCTCCAAGCTATCGTACTATGAACCTACAATGCAGTATTTATGAACCTAAACCACTGTCAAACAAACATAAACCTGTAAATATACTAACATGAATGCAACCAATCAGTTCCATCAACAAGAATATTTCATAGAAGTTCAAGTTCATATAAGTTTTAGTTTAAAAAACTCCTAAAACAACAATCAAATCCTAGAGATTTACCTTTGTTCTACTGGCACTTCTCCATGGTAGTTAACAGTATATATACTATTTTCACCAAGAAAATGATCCACAGCCCAGCTGGAGCTCAAAGTATTGAAGAATACCATCACTCTATTTCCTTTCGCCAAGCTATAAAGTTAAGATTTAACTAATGAATAAAGTTGCATTCATGCTTGTCTAAGATGTATCATGCTAGTATTTGTTACATACAGGCTACAACAAGGCAAATTTCCCACTACAACTAAGCAGCAACTGCACTGTATAGCCTATACTGGAAGTGCGTACAGTTTTTACCCAAGAAAAAACAGTAAGTGCATAATGATCAGCGAAACCCTCCAAGACAAAGCTGAAGAAAGCTTAGCTTTTAATTTTAATGTTTCACAACTCGAATGTACATTCTTCAACAATGACCCAGAGGAGTTGTTCGCACTGAATTCAACCTGAAAATAGGAACAAGCTAAAAGTAAGGGTGATCCAGAAACAAGTAGAAAAAATTACTTCGTTCGGAAATACTAAAAGGAAACTGAACTGAAACACCAGACTATAAAAACTATACACACTAACCTCGAACAAATCAATGCTGATCGAATCATCAGTTTCTTCCTTCTTCCTAATCTTAGGAGTCCCGCAGTCTGATAAGTTGGGATACTAACAACATGGATTTTTTCTCTGCGGGACTTCCTTATCCCAGCTTCTGATCCTAAGATGCGACTCAGAAATTGGTTGCAGCTCCTGTTTCAGAAGGAGACAGAGTGATCAAAGAAACTGACCCTGCATCCTCTGCATGAGCATGTTCTTTAATCAATTTTTTACAATTTTGTTGACCTCAATTCTTTCAATTCGTTGTGTCCTAGCTCGTAAGAACTTAGCATGTTTGTCATTCATTAGAATAATTATTGTCTAATTCTGATCTCCTGCATTAAATTCTGTGACGAAGACCATTAACTACTAGTACTGGTGAACTGGTATGAATGCTCGGGAACACAAAAAACTTGCAGATGAGCAGCCTAAGCACTGATAGTCTGATATAGACAAGAAATCTGATATGTCATGCTCAGAAGGCAATTTCAAGCTTGTTTCTGAACTTGGATACTCAAAATACACTAAGACGGGCATCATATATAGAACGGAAGCCACACTGGCGATGGGATAGTAAACTAAAGCTATTTGTGATGAAATAGCAAAACCATGAACGCACACCTCCGGCAAGAGAAAAAAGTATCAATTTGCATCTAATTTCAATTATCAGATCTCATAAATTTCTACAGCTTCAATGCAATTCTGTAATCGCAATATCTCAAATAGAAGGTCGTAAAGAGAAGGAGATAGATGAAATTACTTACTAAGCAGCGATGACCTCAATTCGAGTCGGCGAGCCGTAATTTGTAGAATTGTATGGATTTGGATTTCGTCGTCGCAGAACAAGGAACCAAGGGCTTCGTCTACGACAGTAGGAAGATGGAGATTCCTCAAGCGATGATATATCGAGCTACGCAGGAGGTGATGTATCAAATTTGACATTGACCTCGCACAGAGAGAAATCGTCTTTGTCCCAGAGAAGATCGATTGTGCCGCCCACGGTGCCTCTAAGCACTCCGAAGACGACGATACGGAGGAGAGGGGAAGCGAAATTCGTCGTCGGTGGCAGAGCGAGGAACCAATAGCTTCGTGTGTGGCAGAGCAAGATGTCTTCAGCGAGAAATTCGTCGTCGCCATAGAATTCGAGAAGAGGAAGGAGAAGTTGTTTGGCCGGGCTAGATGTGTCATTTGTCTAATTTTCTTTTCTATTTACGAAAATGCCACCGTCTAATTTAACTCTTTTTTGCTTTTTATAATTTTCCAGATTTAATCTAAAACGTCGATCTTTCAAATCTGACGGTTTATATTAGTTATGAGTTCTTATCTTAACATAAGTTCTGATCCTATTTGATCCTTATATGAGCTGTATTAGATTTGGTAAACATAATAATTGGGCTTCTCAATCAAATTTACCAGATTGGGCCGCTCAATCGGATTGGGCTAAAAAGCCCAAACCGAGAGCAACCCCTGGAGCCCATCAGATGACTTGGTCATCCCTTCCCTTTCGTTCAACAGAGAACAAGGACAACCCCAACAACAATGGTGCAGAGCTTCGGCGATGGCTCACCTCGACACCTCCCGGCGGCAGTAACGAACTCGGCGACGACGAAGCTCTAATCGGTGGCGACGAACTCTCCGGAAACGCTCAACACTGAAGAAAAACAATAAAACATTAAGGTTTAAATAAACCTTGAGCTCGGTCGTTAATGGTGAATTGACGAGCACTTACCGGAGTCGAACCAGACAAACGAAAAACACAACTAGACCCTCTGGCAAACTCACCGGAAGAAAAATAGAATGATTTTGGTGAAGAATGAGAGAGATCGAGAGAAAAAATGGATATTTGAGTGTGTGGTGAAGATTTACAAATGGGTTTATATACCCCAATCCGACCTCGGATTCCTTTTCGGTCGAACGACGCAATGAATGGGAATAAATCCCGTCAACGGAATTACTATTGAAGGCAATGAATGGGAGAATTGAAGGAGGGATTAAATCAGGTTGAAAATTCAGTCGTCGTTACAAGGTTGAAGATGATGACGCCACGATGACGTCATCATGACGTTATCAAATTGCAGAAGTTGCATTTTTGCCCTCAATTCTATTGATATTACATAATTGGACCTTGATCAAAAATAATTTGCTCAAACAACCCTAACTTTATAACGTTGTACAAAAATACCTTGGAAACTTTTCAGAAATTATAAATTGTGCCCAAATAAATTATAATAATTTATTTAGTACACATTCATCAAATAAATAACATTGCCTTTATTATTATCGTAAAATAAAATTACAATAATAACCTTGAATAAAAAAAAAGTGTTATTACACAAAGCTCTTGTACCTGACCTGAACAATGAATACATGGAAGATAATGATGACATCGTCACAAATCCACAGAACACAAAGATGTGTGCCATGGCTCTCAAAGTTCTTGAAGATTTGCATGATGAACCATTTGAGGTAATCCCCGACTCTTACATTGAAAGCTTTCAAAGTCTAAAAAAGGATGACCTAATCTCGCTTGTGAAAAATCTGTTTTATAAGAATGTGGCTAAAAGACATGAACTAAGAGACATCAACAAGAAATATGATATACTTTCCTCATTTGTGTCTAAGAATTTTGATCAAGCTAAGGTTATCTGTTCCCCTTGTAACAAAAGCATTGCTCAAGTTGAACATGAAAACTCTAGTAACTTTGCTCGTGCTCGTGAAGAAATAAGAAAATAATGCATGAAATAATTTAATCATGATGCAAGTCTGCTAAAACGAGATCTTGACATAATGCGCTATCAATTGAAAAAGGTTCATAATGCTTTAACGGATGTGTCATGTTTTATAGCACAACCAAAGTTATGGCAATGTGATGGTTGATAGATATATGTTCATTATCTTTTTTGTTTTTGTTGTTTCATTAAACTTGATTCTTCAGCAATATCCAACTATGTTCGTATAAATGCAGGTTTCTTCGTTCATGCCAGCAAGTCAAACGAGAAATGCCTTATAATATTTACAGGGACGAAAACTCTTCTTTTGCGTTCTGTGACTAAAGTGGATATAGCAGCATGGATTGAGGCGTTGTTACCTGCTAAAGATCATTTCCCGAAAGTGTTGACTAATAATGATATGGCTCCTACGAAAGACATTGTTATCTCAACGGAAAATGTTGGAACAATGCCTTTGAGGATTTGTTCAACACAAGTGTTCCTTACTTTATTGCCCTTAATGTCCTCGAGTGTTTCTTTAGTCTTTCACGGGAATATATGATAAAAGGAACAATTAGGACAAACAAGTGAAGAAAGCAAAAGCAGAAGAGAGGAGCAGTAAAGAAACCAACGGATCAGCGCGCCCAGAAGCGCAAGCATGTAGCGGTGCGCCTAGGGTTGAGAATCCGTCTTCCAAATATGAAAGGTGGCACACCTACATGGAATATCCGATCTTCTCCTTGATGGAGAGGATCTTCTTGAGCTTGCCTCACAAGGAGGATATCTGCTGAAGATATTAGATTGTTTATTTGTGTTTCTTTTAATGTATTTTTGGAACATATCTTAGAACTTGCATGGGTGGACTACGTCCACCCACTAAATGTTATGGTCCTGCTCAATGGTAATAAGCCTACAAAAGTAATTGCACTATTGGCTTGAAATTTGTTTATTAAGTGGTCTCACCATGTCCCTTATGTTTTCTTTTTGGAATTACATTATGGAAGATAAAGTTGAGTTGGAGACTACAGTTGTTGAAAGAACTGTTGGAGTTAGTTCTCGAGGCCTTAAGGTCTATTGGGCTCGCAAGGTATTTGCAAGAAGGTCGGCCCAAACGCGAGAAAATGGCCATCGGGAGATGATGAGGTTAAAGTCGTAGTGCCAAATCAAAGAAAACCCTAAACAATAACTAGAGTATAGCAAATAAGTAGAGGTCGAACCCAAGAGAATCAAAACACCAAATCAATGCAGTCAAGTGAAATATCAACTAGTAATAAGTAACCAAAGGGGGGGGGGGTTGATTGCAAGAACACACAAGTAACCAATAACAAGCAGAGGAAGTTTGGGTGAGAATATTATGCGAAGGGGTTTCACCTAGCAAGTATCCACACAACAGTCAATCAAGTTGATCATAGATTTATCTCAAGTTCTATTCAATCCTAGGGAATGTTCCTATTCCAATCTTTAATATATCAGCAGGCCAACCGGTCTTGATAATACTTACTATTCAACAATCAGGGAAACCTCTCAAGATTAGATGAAATAGCAGCAAAGAGCACAATAATCATAAGGATGCATGCAATAACTTACAACCGTCAAGTATTAACATGCAATCAATTCTCTTTCATAAAAGCAATCAACTACCAGATCATGCAGATATGAGTGCTACAATGACAAGGATTTTCACCGTATATTCCTAATCTAGCAATAGAAAACTATCGATCAAACTAGGTGATCAAGCTAGCAAAACTAATAGAAATCAATAGATGAAGAACAAGATAATTAATACAAACCCATAGGAAAAGAACAAGAGTTTAGAAATCTTACAACTTAATAACTGAAGGTTTCAACCGCTAAGCAAAACAATGGAGATTAGTTCCTGCTCATGGTTGCCAAACTAAATTGTCTGATGGAAAAGATGATGATAAGATAATGAAAGCTAGGGTATAAAAAGAGTTTAACCCTAGAATAATATCCTAAAAGATAAATCCTAAAACTTATTAAGGAAAAAAGGATAAGAAAAGAAATAAAACAAAACAAGGAAAATAACCAAAACATGTCTCGGTGGAATGATGTGAATTGCTTCACAATCGTCCAGCTGCCTGCTTCTCACGTGAATTAATTTCACGTGCTTGCTTCCAATATTTGACCCAGCAGATTGCTTGCAAAGCCCACTAACGAACGACCCATCTGATCCAGCAGTTTGCTTCCTGCTCTTCTCGAGTGGGCTCCTCCTCCTGCTGATCTCCAAGTCTCCAAGCAAGTGGGCCGGCCATCCTCCGCTTGGGCGTTCATCTTCACGGACCGCAACTTATATATAAATTTGGATTCCTTCTTTAAAAGGATAAACCGCGATCGCCATATACCAAATAGCGATCGCCATCGTGGCTCAGATTGTTACTTCAACTTCAATTCTCCTAAATATTCATAAATATCTCATATCATAATAATGACTCCAAACACATATGATAACACTCCTAAAAAAATACAATAACCCCTAGTTACGCTATACAAAGTGCAGCGTATCAAATACCCCCATACTTAGACTTTTACTCGTCCCGAGTAACTTACAGAAAAGTTACCCATACAATAAAATGCTCAAAGCCTCGGGAAGCACAATAATATCTCCTAGTGATTACATAACCAATAAGCTCCTCCAAAACACAACAACAACAGTCAAGAACAACGTGATAAAATAAGCACATACCCAGAACTACACCTTATTCCTCCAAGTGGCCTACCCGAATCCTCCTATGCACCTCCTTCTTATGTCTCCATACGCCAAGATGATAAAGATCCTAAAACACTCAATTTTTTTTATAACACTCATCTTGCTTGGGCGCCCTTTCGGGTTTTCATCCCAACCACTCAATAATTGTTCCAGGCTCACAAAACTCACATCACTCAAGACTTATTTTTTGCCCCAGCCTAATGTCGGTCAAGCCACCTTCTTATTGCATAGATCTTGCTATCCAAGGATTTTGTATGCCTTTTTTTTCAATTTTTGTGGCTTTTTCATACAATATATATTCAATAAGCTCATGCAGATACAACCAACACTCAAATAATTACATGTGAATACATTCTCCTCCCCCATACTTAAACATTGCATTGTCCTCAATGAAATGGAAGACATAAAAACGAACCCAGGGAAGGAGACAAAAGACTCACATACAAGGTCGGATGACCTTCCTCCAATAAAACTCAAAGTGTGGTAGAATGAGAAACTAGATGAGCACTAAATGTAATCCAATAATGCATAGATCATCTAAAGCAAAAGAAAGAATACCTCCAATGTAGAATGTGACCCAAACAAATCAACTCATTGCAAAGAACATGGTCATCAACAAGCTAAGCTCCAGCGAATGTAGATCTAGAATGATAGTACTAATGAAACCAAACTTGATGTAATATAACTCCTTACTTTCTTTTCTCTCATATTTTTTTATTTTCATTCTATTTTTTTTTAATCCGATAGATTATTTTTTTTCTCGGAATGATTTTCAGATTTTCGGTTTTTTTTTTTGACGGGAGAGAAGACTTACAGCGAGATTGACTACTGACTGTAGCTGACCCTAAGCTTCGGTGATTTCCTCCTGTCCATAGAAAAACTAAAAAGAAAATTAAACCGAACAAAAACAAATAAAAACAAACTCAAACCTCGGGTTGCCTCCCGAGTAGCGCCTTATTTTATGTCGTGGCTCGACATGAAACTCAAGAGATTTAACTAACGTCATTTGGCTTTGTGAAAACCGTCTCTTGTCTGAATTCTCTCTTGAACCACTCATGGAACGTCTTAAATCTCGTCCCTCTCACCTTAACCACCTTGTCTTTAGCAATGAAGGTGGTTTCATTCACTTTCTCCTCCTTGACCGTATCAGGCGGTTGTTTAAGCTCAATGTCAAGTGCCTGCACACTAGACATCAATGGTATCTCGCCTGGCGAGGTCAGTGATGGAGGGCGATTACCCAAAGGATGTGAATAAAGCTTACCTTTAGGCTCTAGCTTAGCATTACACTCCTGCATGTTAGTAGATAAAACAACATCTACTTTTGGGGGGTCTAAGATATTCTCTAAAACAGGTTGTAATTCATCCTTACAAGTAGGCTTAATCACATCAATAGCACATAGAGAATTCTTATCAATGAGATCCATGTCATAAATATTATACTCCACCTTATCCCCATCAAACTCCATAGAGAGAGTCCCACTATTAACATTAATTTTCGTTTGTGATGTTTTCATAAATGGTCTACCTAACAGTATAGGTGTGACATTATTAGCATGCTCCATATCCAACACAAAGAAATCAGCAGGAAAAATCAGATCACCAACCATAACAAGAACATCCTCAACAACTCCTTTTGAGTATACAGTAGACCTATCAGCAAGTCAACAGTTCCTGTTTTATGCAAAGGTCCTAAGCCTAGTGATTCATACAAGGAGTAAGGCAAAACATTGATTGATGCACCTAAATCTAGCATGGCTTTGTCAAATTTAGTTTCACCAATCACACATGGAATGCTAAATATGCCTGGATCACCACATTTCTTAGGCATGCGTTTTTGAAACACTGCAGAAACTTGTTCACTTATTTCAGCTTTCTCCTTTCCTTTCAGTTTTTGATTTCTCTTGATAGTGCAAACTTCTTTCAAAAACTTAGCAAATCTAGGAATACTCTTAACAAGTTTTAGCAAAGGAATGTTTACCTCACACCTACTAAAGGTTTCGAAGATTTCTTTGTCGTCATCCAGTCTTCGAGTATCCTTCAACGCCTCAGGAAAGGGAGCAACAAGCTTCTGAGAGAACAGAGGGGGAAAATTTGGACGAACATAATCGTCTACATATTCAGGGAACTCCCGGCGATCGCCATCAACAACTGGCGATCGCGGTCGCACAAATTGGGGTTCTGCAGGAGACCCGCGATCGCGGATCATCATCCGCGGTCGCAGATTTGTGACGAGCAAATCTGGGGATTCTGGAGCAAGGCCGCGATCGCGGTCTGATTCCGGCGATCGCGGTTTTGGCACAGAACATTCATTTAAAGTTTTTCCGCTTCTCAAGAACACTGCACTGACGTTCTCTCTCGGGTTTCTTACCGGTTCCCTGGCCTCTAATTTACTCACAGCTTGAGCAATCCGTCCTAACTGATTTTCAAGATTTTGGATACTCGATTCCGTTTTAGCATTTTGTTGCATCACATTCTGAGCTAAGGACTTGATCATATCTTCAACAGTGAAAGAATTCTGAGGTTTAGGTAGCTGATAATTAATATTATGAGAATCATACCTTGGCCTTGGTTGCCATCCATCAACAACGTTTACCTCAGCATTGGGATCATGAAGGGAATAATTTTTCAGCATCAAAGCCTTTACCATCTCTTTCAACTCATTCATGCCAGTCTGTAATTGATCTGAATTAATTGCTTTGACTGAGTGGGATCCCTGCCTACTGCCAAACTGCCTTGAACTCTCAGCTAGCTCTTCAAACATTTCAGTGACCTGAGGTATAGTTAGTTTCAGAAAATTACCTGCACAAGATGCGTTTACCATTCGACGATCCTCATCAACAAGCCCACTGAATAAGTAAATAAGGAGATCTTGGTCAGTATAACTATGGAATGGGCAGCTTGAGCAAAGCTTCTTGAATCTCTCATAATATTCATAGAGACTCTCAGTTGAGTGTTGTTGAAGATTCGTGATCTCCTTCTTCAAGCTGCTTAGTTTTGTAGCTGGAAAATATTTCTCTAAAAAGACCTTTTTCATCTTAGCCCATGTATCAATACTCCCTGGAGCTTGATAATAGAGCCAATCATTCGCAGCGTCTTTCAGAGTAAATCCGAAAGCTCTCAGCATGACCTGCTCCTCAGTAACACCTCTTGGCTTCATACTAGAACATATGGCATGGAATTGAGCCAAGTGTTTGTTGGGATCTTCTCCTGCTAAGCCATGGAAGTGTGGTAGCTCATGAATTAAACCAGCTTTTAATTCAAAGTTCACACCTTCTTCAATCTCAGGAAACCTCACTGCCAAAGGTTGTTGGTTTAAGTCTGGGACAGTGAGTTGCCTCATAGTAGGCAATGGCGGTCCATGTCGATCACCCATCTCGTTATCTTGGTTCAGAGCTGCTCTTTGGTTCCGAAGGAACGTCCTTTCAATCTCTGGGTCAAAGGCAACAAGAGATGAATCAGTAGCACGGGTCTGAACCATAAAGGTTCACACCAAACAGTTGATAATTTCACAATTAACACAGAATCAGAAAAATTTAAATTCCCCGGCAACGACGCCAAATTTGATGAGGCTAAAGTCGTATTTTTAAATCAAAGAAAACCCTAAACACTAACTAGAGTATAGCAAATAAGTAGTGGTCGAACCCAAGGGAATCAAAACACCAAATCAATGCAGTCAAGTGAAATATCAACTAGTAATAAGTAACCAAAGGGGGGGGGGGTTGATTGCATGAACACACAAGTAACCAATAACAAGCAGAGGAAGTTTGGGTGAGAATATTATGCGAAGGGGTTTCACCTAGCAAGTATCCACACAACAGTCAATCAAGTTGATCATAGATTTATCTCAAGTTCTATTCAATCCTAGGGAATGTTCCTATTCCAATCTTTAATATATCAGCAGGCCAACCGGTCTTGATAATACTTACTATTTAGCAATCAGGGAAACCTCTCAAGATTAGATGAAATAGCAGCAAAGGGCACAAGAATCATAAGGATGCATGCAATAACTTACAACCGTCAAGTATTAACATGCAATCAATTCTCTTTCATAAAAGCAATCAACTACCAGATCATGCAGATATGAGTGCTACAATGACAAGAAATTCCACCATATATTCCTAGTCTAGCAATAGAAAACTATCGATCAAACTAGGTGATCAAGCTAGCAAAACTAATAGAAATCAATAGATGAAGAACAAGAGAATTAATACAAACCCATAGGAAAAGAACAAGAGTTTAGAAATCTCACAACTTAATAACTGAAGGTTTCAACCGCTAAGCAAAACAATGGAGATTAGTTTCTGCTCATGGTTTCCAAAATAAATTGTCTGATGAAAAAGATGATCATAAGATAATAAAAGCTAGGGTATAAAAAGAGTTTAACCCTAGAATAATATCCTAAAAGATAAATCTTAAAACTAATTAAGGAAAAAGGATAAGAAAAGAAATAAAACAAAACAAGGAAAACAACCAAAACATGTCTCGGTGGAATGATGTGAATTGCTTCACAATCGTCCAGCTGCCTGCTTCTCACGTGAATTAATTTCACGTGCTTGCTTCCAATATTTGACCCAGCAGCTTGCTTGCAAAGCCCACTAACGAACGGCCCATCTGATCCAGCAGTTTGCTTCCTGCTCTTCTCGAGTGGGCTCCTCCTCCTGCTGATCTCCAAGTCTCCAAGCAAGTGGGCTGGCTATCCTCCGCTTGGGCCTTCATCTTCACGGACCACAACTTATATATAAATTTGGATTCCTTCTTTAAAAGGATAAACCGCGATCGCCATATACCAAATAGCGATCGCCATATACCAAATAGCGATCGCCATATACCAAATAGCGATCGCCATCGTGGCTCAGATTGTTACTTCAACTTCAATTCTCCTAAATATTCATAAATATCTCATATCATAATAATGACTCCAAACACATATGATAACCCTAAAGGAGAGATAAAGGGAGATCAGATCTTTTGGCAAGCTTCTTCCCTAAGAGAAAGAGAGAGAGAAAACACACAGGAAAAGTCTCACTACGAGCTCAATTCCTTCCCTCCTGATTCACCTCTTCCTGGTAGGAAATCGGATGATCGACGCCTGGATTCTGACTCTCGATGTCGTTATCGTGCTTTTGGTGTAAGAATCAACCCTTTCGGGTAAGATTCGTGAGTGAAATGAGTTGTTTTGTGTTAGAAATAATGGTGTTTTGTTAGTTTGTCCTTATGTTCCCTTTTCTCCTTGTTTGAGCTTGCATTTGGTATTGCTTTGGGTCCTTACTCTCATTTACTTGTGATCAATTACTGACTTGGGTGTCGGAGAGCCAAATTCGGGGTCCAACTTTCTTGTTTGGTTGTGCATGTATAAGCTCTAGTTCAAGAAGACGAAGAACAAGGAGGAATGAGGAGTTTGATCGAGCAATTGTAGGGTGATGATCAAACTAGACGGTAACAATCTCTTCACTCAAGAACACGATAGGAATAATAGGGTTACAAGCTTGTACTTGTGTATTACTCGTGGAGGCTAACTTGATTACAAAGAAGGCGTTAACCCTAGTTCTATCTTTAAGAAAAAAGAATCATATATTTTCCTTCTATCTATTATCGACACAAAACATGTTAAAAGATATTCTTTCAATATCTTTTACTACTTCTTATAATATTTACATAAGGAATATTAAATAAAAGACTTAAATATGCTCGACCGACTTTATCTTCGATGACGCCCTCGTACTCGCTTTTCTCTCGTCAACGTCGTTGTCTACGCGTAGCTCCCTGACGCGTTCCTTACTCGTCGTATTTTTAGGTACAAACAGTTACGATGGACTAGACTCATATTCACCAGGCGCCTTAGGATACGCATCACTGAACTCTCTACGTTCAGCCTCTGCGTCCCAATCGAGATGCTTCCCGTCGCGAACGTCCTCCATCGTCTCCACCTTTCCTAGCCATGAGTAATAGATGTTGTCCTCCGTCAAATCCGCCTTGTGTTGCACCATCTTCTTCTCCACATCGAATCTGAGCGCGTCGATGTCCTTCTCCAAGTTTCCTACGCAATTAGCAAATTCCCCGCTTTGCTTGATGGCCTCGTCAGCTTCAGAACGAGCCTTCTTCTCCGCGTCATGATCCTCCTTAACAAGGTCGGAGAGCCTCTTGATCTGCTTCGCGTCTTCAGATGCATTCTTGGCGAATTTCTCCATCTCCGCAAGAAACTCGGCGAATTGCCTCCAGGCACAGAGAGAAGCTTGGATCCCCTAAATAAGAACAAAGAGGAAAGTTAAGAAAAAAGGACTAAAGAAGAAGAAGCAAGATGAAGAAATAAAGAAAAGACGATTCTTACCTTACTTTGGGCGGGGTAAGCCTCTCCCATCACGTCGGGAGAATCAACTGACGCGTAGTGATCCACCGTCGCCAGAGAAAGAAGCCCGGTCAAAGCTTTAAGCAATTCTCTACCCGGAGCAATAGCAAGCGAGATCGCCCCAGGAAAGTTGTCTACGTTGGAATATTTGGAACACGACGCCATGGGATCTTTGCCTTCGTTCTTCTTTGTTTTTGGCGTAGCGGCTGGAGAAGGGGTAGGTGACGCCATCCTAAGTGGCTCAACATCGATGGGAGCGGTTGAAGAAGATCCCCCAGCAAGACGTAGACTCTTCTTCATCGCGATGAGCTTAGAATCAGACTCATTCTTGCAAGTACGAGAGGCGACGACTGAAAGAAAGGTCAAAATAAAATAAGATGAGAATCGCCAAACGCCTAAAGAGGAAAATACAAGCTAAAGAAAAGAAAGAAATAGAACGACTTACCACTTGAAGGAGGAGGGGTAGGAAGGCGATAACCCTTCCCGTCGTGACTATGAAAGGTCTGATGAACCTCTGAAATCTCCAAGAGTCTGACCACAACTGCCTCAGTCTCCGCCTTCGGAACGATGACGGTGATGTTGACTGCACAGACACAAGGTACGCGTAAGAGAAGGTGCCAACGTGTACGATAAGAGAAAAATAAATTTATAGTCAATGCACAAGAAGATAAAAGGGAACTCGCCTTTGGCTTTCCATTCCTCGATGAGCCAAGAGCATTCCTCGCCAAGATACGACTTCTTCACAAAGTAGAAGTGGTCCTCCCAACCCCGATCGGTTGTGCTCCCCTCGACGTCTATACGAGATGCATGGCCTCGAGCTTTGAAACCCACTCTACGAGGAAGAGTGTTGAAAACGATAAGAGAGTGAACGAGATCCCCCACAAAGACATCGACCTTGAATTTCGCCACCACGTCATCCAGTGCTCCTAATATTCTCCACGCACTAGGAAGCAACTGCCCCACATCAACGCCCAACACCAGCATGAACGCCTTCAACAGAGGCGAAAATGCAAAACGGTGACCCGCTAGGAATGGGTACTCGTAGATTAAGATCTATCCTGGGCGACGTGCATCAACATAAACTCCCTCCTCTGGAAACTTGATCTCCACCTCAGGAGATAGCCCCGCCAACGCTCTGAATCGCTCGACATCGTGAGCCAAGGAAGAGCGGCGATTGGTCCCGTTGAGAACTGATCTTGGCTCGTAGATCACTGGATGTGCCATTTGTAGAGATGAAAAGTAAGAGAAAAGGTTTGAGAGAATATCTAAAGGAATAAACGAGTGAACAAGGATTGAGAAATGAAGAGAGTTCGAATGAGCGGTGAGAGAATTAGAGATTGGAAGAAAAGTGTTTAAAGAGGAAAAAGTCAAGGTCTTAAATAGGAGAGAATCACCGAAGATCTCGGCCTCAATAATTCTTCAACGGCATCATATCCGTTGAGCAAATTTGCCGTTAGAAAAGAGCCGTTGTCGGCACACTAGACGATGAAGAGTTATCAAATCTAGTACAATAATGCAAGTACACGGAATCCGAAGCACGCCTGCGAGATGAAACGTTAATCGACGACTTCACTAAACGCGTCCCAAATTATGAGAAGACGTATTTAGAAGAAGAGGAAGGTGTTTCCCAGATTTACAAAGGAAGAGATATGCAAAATACCTTAAGGGTACTGTTTGTGCCTAAAAGCACGACTAGAAGGCGAAGCGTCCGAAAAGCTACGCAAAAACGAGACGAGTACGAGAGAAAAAAGTACGAAGTCGTCAAACGGGTAAAGAGAAGGGTTGTCCGGGTTTATTTAGTCCTTTATTATTATTGTTTATGTAAATTGTAAAAGAGATAGTAAAAGATATAAAAACAATATCTTTCTACCATGTTTATATTAAGATATAGATATAAGGAAAAATATATTATTCTCTTCCTTATAGATAGAATTAGGGTTAGCCTATTGAAAGGGGCTTTCACCTTCATTATAATCAAGTCAGCCACCGAGCGAGTAATACAAAAGTCGAAGTTTTCACCATTCTTAACCTATTGTTCTTGAGAGTTGAGTTGTTACTATTCTTTTTTATCGTAAACCCCCTAATTGCTTAAGTTTATACACGTAGTTACTTTTGCTACAAAAAGGGACCTTTCGACCCTAAAGAGCTTAAGAAGTTGCATAGTAAGGCCGCCCGTTTCTACATTAACATGGGTGAGTTGTACAAAAGAGGGGGTGACCCTCGTGAGCCAAAATGTATGGATGAATATGATGTTTAAGTCTTCCTGGAAGAGTTGCATGCCAGATTATGCGGGACTCACATGGGCTAGAGGTCTATGGTATACAAGTCCCCGAGACAAGGCCATTATTGGTCAACAATGAAGTAGGATGCTCAGAACCTCTCGCGAGCCGGCAAAGCCTGTCAGTATTATGCTCCCGCCTCATACCAGTCGGTAGTCGAGCATCAAATCATGAGTAGTCCAGTCCCCTTTTCCATGTGGGGGTTGGACTTACTATGCCCTTTCAAACAAAAATCTCTCGGACAACTTGAGTTCATCATCGTGACAATGGATTATTTTACCAAGTGGGTCGAGGCGGAGGCCCTCGCGAGAACTACTGTACCTGCAGCCAAGAAGTTTTTGTGGAGGAATATCATATGCCGGTATGGCCTCCAAGAAGAGATAATCACATACAGAGTCCCCCAATTCAATTCTCCTCAATTGCTCGTGTGGTGCAACGACATGGGCGTAAGGTTGAATATTGCCTCGGTGGCACACCCTCATTGCAACAGCCAAGTTGAGGCTGTCAACAAAAGCATAGTGATGGATCTCAAGAAGAGGTTGAAAGGTGCTAACGGAAGATGGGTTGTGAGGTGCTATCTCTTACCCTTTGGGCCAACCGCATGACAATTAAGAAAGCAACATGAGAGAGCCTTTTGCTCTCACCTATGGAGTAGAGGCGGTTGTGCCCGTGGAGTTTCTGCTCCCCAATAAGAGAATTTTCCAATACAAAAAGACACCAATGAGTAAAGAATGCATCTCGAGCTCCAGCTTCGCGAGGAGTCGCAATAATCAGGACGACAACCCACAAAGCTTGAGTCATGAGATATTATAACAAGAATGTCAAAGCAAGAGGATTTGTGAAAGGGGACCTAGTCTTGCGAAAGCCAGAGGGTGGAAAGCTAGACCTTAGATGAGAAGGGACATACATCATTGACCACGAAGTCGCACCGGGAGCTTATCGTCTGAAAGACAACTCCGGTAATCACGTTGCCAACTCCAGGAATTTGATGCAACTTCGTTGTTTCTATCCCTAGCCGCTTCCCGACCTCAGGTATGTTCCCCCTAAAAAAATTATCATTTTTTAATACAAAGCTTGTTTCATTTGTAAGAGTGACCCCCGTGAACTACATTCACTAGTAGAAAAAACACCTGATGAGGCGGGCAAAAAAAACCCTTCTAAGGAGGTCAGGGTTTGCTGCAACTAAGGGGGCTGCAATAAATCAATAAAATTTGAGGCGGGCACTTATTCCCCTCAACAAGTGACTTGTTGAAGGGGGTCAAAAAGGTGCCCGCTTCAACAAGTAGAAAAATATAATGTTTTGAATCCATATTTGAGGCGAACAGTCTCTGCCCGCCTCAATTGATTGCCTCAAAACCATATTGTCTGCCTCAATATTTTGGCTTAAAAGAAAATTGTTTGCCTCAAAACGTTATTGGCCTCGGTCAAATCAAATTGAAAAAAATGAAATTATTGTCTCAGTTTAATTACTGGCCTCATTTTTTTAAGATTCTAAACATCAGCATCACAACAATTATGGTGTGTTTTGATAACCTTCATAATGTTATTAAAATGTCAAATTTAGCATTAAATTTGGTATTATAATGCCAAATTTGACATTATAATGACATTATGAGAGTAATCCAAATGAACCCATAGTATCGCCACAAAAGCATATCTACAATTTGTATTATGAGATTGCAACACATCAACAACAAACTATGAACAAAATAAAGAACTGAAACAAAAAAATATGGATCGGGTGAAAGATGGTTGGACCACATCCATCATCCGATCCATGGGTTGGATAACTCATCCAATCCATCCGCATCCCTAATGGGACATCATCCGCTCTAATCCATCCAATCATCCGCGGGTGATCGGGTGATTTCGGGTGGAAATTATTTAAAAAAATATTGAAGCAAAAATGGATATAATTGTTTTAAAAGAACATAAAAAGAAATATAATCTAAATTTCAAGTCTAACAAAATAGTAAGCATTCTTTAAATACATCAAAGGGCTAGTTTAGTTCATGAAGAAAATTTAAATACAAGGAAATTTAGTTCAAGAAGCAACCATGTAGGGTTTTAAACATGGCGGGTGAGCGGGTGGATGCGGATCGGGTGGGGTGGTTTGGGTGATCGGGCCGGGTTGGGTGGGTGAGATTGGTCATCCACATCCAATCCGTTCACCCATCCAGTCACTCGTCATCCAACTTTCATCAACGTTTTCCGGGTTATCATCCATTTTTTCGGGTCGGGTGAAATTGCCATCCCTAATACTGTGTGCGTCAATTTTTTGGCTTAAAAGAAAATTTAAGTTATTGGCCTCGGTCAAATCAAATTGAAAAAATGAAATTATTGTCTGGGTTTAATTACTGGCTTCATTTTTTTAAGATTCTAAACATCAGCATCACAACAATTAGGGTGTGTTTTGATAACCTTCATAATGTTATTATAATGTAAAATTTAGCATTAATTTTGGTATTATAATGCCAAATTTGACATTATAATGACATTATGAGAGTAATCCAAACGAACCCATAGTATCGCCAAAACAAAAGCATATCTACAAATTGTATTATGAGATTGCAACCCATCAACAACAAACTGTGAACAAAATAAAGAACTGAAACAAAAAAATATGGATCGGGTGAAAGATGGATGGACCACATCCATCATCCGATCCATGGGTTGGATAACTCATCCAATCCATCCGCATCCCTAATGGGATATCATCCGCTCTAATCCATCCAATCATCCGCGGGTGATCGGGTGATTTAGGGTGGAAATTATTTAAAAAAATATTGAAGCAAAAATGGATATAATTGTTTTAAAAGAACATAAAAAGAAATATAATCTAAATTTCAAGTCTAACAAAATGGTAAGCATTCTTTAAATACATCAAAGGTCTAGTTTAGTTCATGAAAAAAATTTAAATACAAGGAAATTTAGTTCAAGAAGCAACCATGTAGCGTTTTAAACATGGCGGGTGAGCGGGTGGATGCGGATCGGGTGGGGTGGTTTGGGTGATCGGGTCGGGTCGGGTGGGTGAGATTGGTCATCCACATCCGATCCGTTCACCCATCCAGTCACTCGTCATCCAACTTTCATCTATGTTTTCCGGGTTTTCATCCATTTTTTCGGGTCGGGTGAAATTGCCATCCCTAATAGTGTCTGCCTCAATTTTTTGGCTTAAAAGAAAATTGTTTGCCTCAAAAAGTTATTGGCCTCGGTCAAATCAAATTGAAAAAAATGAAATTATTGTCTGGGTTTAATTACTGGCCTCATTTTTTTAAGATTCTAAACATCAACATCACAACAATTAGGGTGTGTTTTGATAACCTTCATAATGTTATTATAATGTCAAATTTAGCATTAAATTTGGTATTATAATGCCAAATTTGACATTATAATGGCATTATGAGAGTAATCCAAACGAACCCATAGTTAGGGCTGAGCAATCGGATTATCCGATCCGGTACGCCGGATATCCGCTAAATTTTTTTTTCACAAAACCCCGATCCGTATCCGGTCCGTTTTGGAGCGGATATCCGGTAAATATTGTCCGGATCGGATCAGATATTTGACTCGGATATTCGAATTATCCGATTTTTAGATGGTATATGAAAATTAAATTAAACTTTTTATTTCTATTAAAATTAAAATTCACAAAATATAAAATAAATGTTAAATATATAATTATATATATTATATAGAGGAATTAAGATGTGAAAATTAATATATTTGATTCATTTAGCGAATCAACAATTTAAATAATCAATTAAAATATAAATTTTTGAGAACAATAATAAAAGTTATGTTATATACAAGAGAATTTTTGTGTTGAGAGAATAAATCCTATTGTTTAAAAATATATAAAAATAATTATTGAATCATCTACACTTATAAAAGTATATTTTAGTTCTATAAAAATATATTTATATATTATAATAATAGTACCGGATATTTTCTGATATCCGTAAGCTAAATATCCCGATCCGTATCCAGTCCATATATCTGGAAAATTCGCCCGGATCGGACCGGATTCGGATAAAACTTAATCGGATATTTTCGGATGCGGATTTTTAAGGATCGGATCGGCGAATTATCGGATCGGTGAATTATCGGATCGGATCGGCCGGATCGGATATTTTTGCTCACCCCTGCCCATAGTATCGCCAAAACAAAAGAATATCTACAAATTGTATTATGAGATTGCAACACATCAACAAACTATGAACAAAATGTAGAACCGAAACAAAAAAATAGAATGAAATCGCCAACAACAAGCATATCTACAAACTATGAACAAAAAAGTAGAATTGAAACAACCTAATTTAAACCTTGAGACTGCAACACAACAATGAAATCGCCAGATCCGGAACCAGAAACAATGAAATGCGACTAGAACCTTGTGGTTGCAGAAAATTCGATGCAAAAACAATTGGAACAAGAAAGGAGGCGAAGGGAGGCGGAAACCAAACATAATCAATACGCGGCTGAAGATCCGACTTTGCGACTTTGGATTCGGCATTGCGACTGCATATCCCAACGAAGGTGGCAAGGTGGAAAAGAAAGTGAGGCTGCGAAAGAATGGCAACAAGGTTCCAGTTGTCCAATAGTCAATATCTGATTCGGCGAGATGGAGAAGAAGGCGACTTCAGATTCGGCCTTTCCCAACCATCATCCATATCCAAGGAGCTAGTAGAAGAGGACGATTAAGGATTTTGCAAGGCTTTGCGACTTCAGCTCTTGTGACTCCATGGATCCATCATCGTGTCAGCACAAGTGTTCGTCGTCGGCATCTGGATTCATCGACGATATAGAAAAAGAGGAGGACACGAAGGCGAAGGAAGACGGAAGGAGGCGAGGTGTGGTGAAGTGTTAGCGAGGGGAGGCGAGGCGAGGTGTGTGAGGTGTGGCGAAGAGGGAGATTTATGAAGATGGTGAGATTGCCGATGGAGATTGATGAGGAGGAGAAGAAGGCTCCGGAATTCCAGATGCACAGATGAATTGGGGTTAAGATGGCTATCCGTGGACTTATATAAAACTCAAGGGGTAAAAATTATTAAGATTTTAAATCTGGTGGACCTTTTTGAGGCGCACATTTTCCGTACCCCTCAACAAACACCTATTGAGGCGTACAAAAAATTATGTGCCTCAACAACATAAACCCTGTTTAGGCGTACATTAAGATGTATGCCTTAACAGAGGTTTGTTGAGGCGAGCATTTTAATGTCCGCCTCTCCCTTGGGCACGCCTGGGCCCGATGGCATTGGGCTGCAACAAGTGTATTTTCCACTAGTGATTCTAACAAATGTTCAACAACCGAAAGAACCGGGCATTTTCAAAAGCAAAATCATGAACCGGGTTACAAAGAGAATAAATGCTTTCGCCCGAGTGTTTGTGACTGCAAATAAACCGGTAGCGTACCGCCTTATGCAGTGAACTGGGGTCCGAAAGCTCCCACCCAGACCATGAAATATCGTGACCTTGAATACCACCCGGGTCACTAAAAAGCAAGATTCTAAAGCTTCTCGTGTATTATGCAGTGAACAAGCATCGTGAAAGAGTTATAACAAAAAGATTTCGTGAGGGTAGGTTGGGGCAAGAAAGAACACGTAGCCCAAGTATGTGAATTTGTGAGCTCGTAAGAATCACAAGAAGAAAGAGCGCAAATGACACTTGTAAACGTTACTCTGCAGATATATCCTGGTGATCCTATTCTACAGAGTATTAAGTATGAAAGAAGAGAAGCAATTAGAAGCACTCACGAGCTTTAGAACATGTGTAGAGATTCTTGGGGCGAAAATACACCCATGGCCCAGGTATCATTTTTCTACCATATTAAGCAAAAAACATTGAATCGACATGGCGTCACGAGTTTTATAACATACCTTTGTGTATTCAAGAAGCTTTCACACGCATTAGAAAGGTCTGACTAGAAAGAACAAAAAGCCTTGTCGCAGGCTAGTGCACATGCAATGATTAGGTATGCTCGCCAGATATGGATTTAAAGAATATATAAGACGAGCTAGATCGTCTAACGGAGACAAAAATGATTATAATTTACAGGGCTTCTCGACAGGAGCGAGACACACTTGAAGAATTTTCTCTATGAAGCATGTTATATGTAGTCTATAGACCTGGCCATACCCGGGCTCGGGCCGGGCACGACTCAAATTTTTAGCCCATATTTCCGGGCCGGGCTAGCCCGAGGCCCGGTTCGAGGGCATGTAACAGTGCCCATACCCGGCCCTCTATCCGGGCCGGGTTGCCCTCCGGGTAGCCCGATTATGTTAAACCTGTTTTTTAATGATTTTTAAAGAAAAAAGATGAATAAAATACTGCATAAAACAACAACTTCTTCAAACATTAGGCATCCATATCAACAACTAACTGTGAAGTCTAAGTATACATATAGTCATACACATCAGGAAATAATTAAATGAAAGATGCATCTTTCATGAGTAAAGAAGAAAATATATACACATAGTCATTTGTGACCTAGGTTAGAGAAAGAGTGAGACCGAGTGAAAGAAAAGGAGGCGGAGGCAAGTATGAGGAAACAAAACCTAGGTTAGATTATTTTTAGATAGTATATATATATATACTTTTTAATTAATATATAATACGAGCCGGGCCTATCGAGTATCGGCCCTTAAGGGCCTGAGTTCTATACCGTACCCGGCCCTCGTACCCTTACGGGCCGGGCTTAGCGGCCCGACAGGAATTTACCTAGTATCCAAGCCCGCCCGAATAGAGGGCTGGGAGGGATGGCCCGAGTTTGACCAGGACTAGTAGTCTACTAAAGAAAATTTACTCCATATGAAGGTCGCGAGGTTTTTGTAGTAAATTTATTTTTCATCAAACAAGTGATTTTATTATTGGAATCAACGTTTGAGAGAGATACCCAAACACTCAAAATGCAGAACAACCCTTCCCTCTCTTTATACATACCTTTCTCGAAAGCCATAAACTCTCGCGAAGGGCATGGAGGGGGGAAGAGGGTAAGATATTAATATAAAAACAAACACTCGTGACCGAAATAACAAAGGAGCGTAAGAAACATCAAGAGGACCGTAAAATGTCCAAATCGTAAGCCACACACCCAATCAACGCCCCTTGGATCCGTCGTTATGCTCTAAAATCACGTCCCAAGGATGATACTTGACTGAAAGGATGATTGGACGACCATCAAAGTGTCGCAAGTATTCGTCGCAATGTCCTTGAGGAAATGGCTACAAAGATATTCAAAGAGAGAATCATTGGGTATTCACAGAGAATACTAAGTGAAGAAACCAACGTATATATAATACCAGACAAGAACCCCTCAGTGATGCACAACGGAATCGGATCAACGGTCAATACTTCCCCCTCCATGGCCGAAGTCCTTAAAAGAGAAAATAGATTCAAAACATGAGAGAAATTCACTAGCTAAACAACAATATTTATAAGAGGGCAGGGCCAACAATTTAACCACCTTAAATGAGAATAAATGGTTGGTGGTTGATAGTTGGAAGTTGGCATGCGAGGAAATAAAGGCAAAGTAAAAGCTCGCAAATCCCTCCTAACCTATGAGAAGGATCGCGTCATCATCAATAAAAATCCTAGTGGGAGATAAAAAGACGAGCTTGAAGTGAGACTCCTTTTCTGCAGATGAGCTCCCTATCTATAAAAGAACCTCCAGTCTCTCTATACATATCCTTCCCACGAGATTTGGTCTCCCGTGAGGAGTATGGAAAAAGAACAGAAGAAGGATAAAAGACATGATCGCAAATTTCAAAAGCAACGTAATGGATTAAGAGATTTTCATCATTCATTTCTGCCATCTAATAACGAGGTAAAATTAACATTGTTCATCATCACGACAGGAAAAATAGAATAGCAATTTATATAATATAGGATCACGTCAAAAGACTATACACGACTTAACTAAACAAGTTAAATATGTTTTTTCCAAAACCAAGAAACTAGGTCCAGAAGTAAAAAGATAACTAAGACTCCATGTCATTAGGAGTAGTCAATTAGCCGTCAGGCCGTTTTCGAGTCTTGCTCAGCATCACCCTCCTGCCTATCTTCTGGGACCGCAGCTGACCTAGACGCCTCATTACCGGTCTGCTGATGCTTAGCTTCGGGAGCATCGTCATTAAGCATATCCTGGGTAACCACCACCTTTCACTTACTCCTTTTCAGCGCAAGAACCGACGGGATCAATCCTCTTTCCCTTTGACCATTCCACCTTCCTTTATGGTGGCGGGAGCCCAATTCTCGAGCGGATAGTCCCCGTCGTCAATATAGGTGTCGGGAGGTTGTGGAGTGTATTCAAGAAGGTAAGGAGAGAAGCCGCATAAATCACTGGGGAAGTAAGGAAAGTCCTTGACGCCATGCTTGTGAAGCTGAGCCTTAAAACTTACTGAAAACGTTCACGTGACCACCTCCGCGAGAGCTAGAACAATATTCATCCACGACCTCATGACGCGTGTAGGCAACCTTCTCAGTCAGCTGAGTCTAAAGGGTCTTAATGTTCTTGGCGGGGTCTTTTGTCTCGGCCGCGAGCTGCAGTTGGAGTTCTTAAGCTTTCTTCTTGTGCTCCTCGATCTGTTTATGATACTCGACCACTTGACTCTGTTGTCCCTTCTTCTCATATAGGAGTCTGTACTTGAAAGCCCGTTGTTGCTCCTGCATGGAATCTGCCTCCTTCTCCAAGTTTACCTTCTCGTCCTCTACCTCAAAAGCACGTCGAGCCAATGCCTCGAGACCTAGAATTAACTGAGAAGTAAAACAATAAGCATAGATACGCAAAAGGAAATAAGAAAAATAAACAGCTAAAAAACTTACGGTCATGACCATGGTAGACATGCCGTCAGGTTTATCTAAAACCCTGTAAAAAAATAGGCAGAGTGTCGAGAAACACTCCTTGGTCCGACACAATAAACTCTCGCACCACGTCTGAGTTTTGGAAGAGAGGAGTTCTCTTCTTTCCTTCGGGAGGGTCTAGATCAATTATGGGATCTTTCCCCTTGTTCTTGGAGCTTCTCGCAAGCACAACCTTCTTCCCTTTGTCTTTTTTCTCCTTCGAAGTGGAAGCTTTCTTCTCCTTCCCGGAAGAGCGGGAGACTCTTTTCTCCAGACCGCGAGTCCTGCAGGAGACCTCGGGAGATTCTGTAGCGTCAATAATCTCCTTGTTAGGTTTGGTAGGCTTCTGAGAACGAAGTTTGCAATCAGAAGTCTTTGAAGCACTCGCGACTACGTCTTCGGCAGGACTGGGCTTAGGCTTGAAAGTTTTCGGTTTGGCACCTTTCCCACCTCTTCCACTTCAAAGTTAGGGAAATCAATGTTGTCAAGGTTCGCGAGCTCAGAGTAGTAGTCGCCACGTACAAACGAAATCGCTAAGAAAGTTAACAAACATACCCAAAGAAGAAAAATAAAGGTGAGAGTATATAACAAGTAAGCATAAGTCTCGCAATACCCTACCACCGCTAAGAAATTTTAGACTCAACCCTCTCTCTTCGATGTGACATGAGGGTGTTATAGATGCGTTTGGTCCTAGGATTGGGATAGTCAATGTATGTTGATTTCAAGTTTTCACAAGTAGTTGAGACCCAAGCCGGCGTAAAAGGCATGACGGGCCTCACAACAACCTTTACCGATATTATCGAATTAGGCGGCGGACGGACCAGAAACCAATCCACTTTCCACCTCGCGACCTTGGAAGGGAACTCCCATTCGCAAGAACACTTTTTCTGGGAGGTATACATTCCTTCCTCAAGTGAACACTTTCGGGTGGTAAAACCTAGAGGGTGGTGAGCCAGATTGGTAATCACACCAATGTCTTGAGCTCTCATGATATAAATAAGAATAGAGGGCCAAAAATTAAGATGCATTTGAGAAGTACTATATTGTAGCTCTGACATAAGCTGGTGAGTAAAAGATGTCCAAGGAAGTCAAAAGCCCGCTTCCAGAGATGGAAGGCATAACGCGAAAAAGGGACCATATTGGTCGAGAGAAGTACCCTTGCGATCCGGGAGAGCGAGGATGGTACCTTCAAGAAAGGGGTATTTCTTGTCCACAAACTTAAGGCGAGCAAGCGTGAAATGGCTCTTCAGGGTAGAGAAGGCGTTACCAAGGTTCTTTGTCGGGGAATGTTTTATACGGCGAGTAAGAATTTGTAAAGGTTTGGCTTCCGCACGAAATTTATCCATAATTATGTAGTAAGATCTCCTCTATAGACAAAAAATCGGTTGTCAGTGTAACGTCCGCCGCTTTGGGCCGACTCAATCCCAAGGGTTGCAGTGTAGTTGGTTACCAAGTTGCGCTGCCGCTTGGTTAAGGGTGAAGGTCTCAGGTTCGAGCCTCACCAACAACCTCTTGTGAAATAACTGCTTTATTAATTAGCGGAGCTACCAAGGATGGGTTGGAGTGTATGGGCTGTAACCCTTGGGATTGGGCCAACCCAAAGCGGCGGACGTTACAGTGAGGTTCCCCATAATCCTCCTCGTTGTTGGCATTCCTGGTTTGAGGTTGTCGGGAGGCTCTAGCCTTATTTGAGGCCTCTTGTGACGTTGAGGGCTCATTATTCCCCTTGGGAGTGTCGGAAGGACCTGAAAGAGTTGAAATAAGAATTAGCTTTCCAGAGGAGGAAAGAAAGAAAAAGAACTCGGGAGCAAGGGAAACCTCGCGAGATATGAAAAAAGAGAAAAAAGAAAAACCCTGGAAAACTGAGGAAGAAAAGATCAAAAGAGGAAGTAGAAAGGACAAAAGCAATGCATGAAAAGTTCATCAGAAAAGAAATGAAAAATAGCGAGTTTTAGATTGAAGATGGAATAAAGAAGATATAGTGAAGAGAGATAGAATCGAATTTATAGGGCGGGAAAATGAAGGGTCGAAGTGTCCATAAGATGCCGCGTGTAAGAATGTTTAAGCGCAGAGTTCGAAACATTTGAAAAATAAAAAAGGAGTAGGAGAATATTAAAGTGAGTCGCAATACCTACATCGGAAAATGACGGGAGGATGAATAAGCTTCTGAGAACCCGAGTTTAAGAAAAGAATCCAAGTCTTACCCTTATTCTAAAAAAGGTAAGGACTTGGCGGGCTGGATGTTGGAGATGGTCCTCAAGGCCTTAAGGTTTATTTGGCTCGCGAGGTATTCGCGAAAAGGCCGGCCCAAACGCGAGAAAATTTCCATCGAGAGAGAAAGCACAAAAGAGCTCCAATGCGGATTATGTAATAAAAGACCTAGAAGATGGATATTGTGGGGCCTACGAATTGGTTATAAAGCATAACAAAAAAGAGAGAGAGAAAGGGAGATCAGATCTTTGGGCAAGCTTTTTCCCCAAGATAAAGAGAGAGCAAAAACACACAGGAAGAGTCTCACTATGAGCTCAATTCCTTCCCTCCCGATTCACCTCTTCCTAGTAGGAAATCGGATGATCGGCACCTGGATTCTACCTCTCGGTGTTGTGATCGTATTTTTGGTGTAAGAATCAACCCTTTTGGGTGAGATTCGTGAGTGAAATGAGTTGTTTTGTGTAATAAGTAATGGTATTTTGTTGGTTTATCCTTATGTTCCCTTTTTTCCTTGTTTGAGCTTGCATTTGGTATTCCTTTAGGTCTTTAGACTCATTTACTTGTGATCAATTACTGACTTGGGCGTTGGGCAGCCAAATCTAGGGGTCCAACCTTCTGGTTTGGTTGTGCAAGTATAAGCAGTAGTCACGAAGAATAATGAGGAAGGGGGAGTTTGATGGAGAGAAGATTGAAGTTCAAAGTTGTTTGTCTAGCTGTGCACGCGAGCTCTCCGACAATTCAAGAGATTCGTAAGCTGGCCAGATCCCGCGGGGTGTTGATTGCGAGGTAATAAAAGCAAGGCTCCAACAGAAACAAAACGAAGAGATTCATCGCGTAGACAAACACATAGAAGATTTAACAGTAAGGTAAAACTCCAAGCCAAAATCTTCCATTAAATTAAAGAAGCTCTCTTTATACATTTACTCTGCTTGTTGATATGCATAATCTACTTTTCATCATATGATATACGTATTGTATCTCCAACACTCTCTTTCTATGTTACAAATCAAGTTTTAGGTTTCAACTATGTGCATAGATATTAGTATAATACTCCCTTTGTTGGATAGCATCGTAGATTTTGTTAAGAGAAGTTGGTCGTCTTAGGGCCCGTTTGGATATCCAATTTATAAATAATAAATAATTTAATTTTATGAATGTATTATGAAAATTATAAATCAACATTTATAATATTTTACTATTCGATAAGTGTATTTGGGCTTTCAATAAGCGTTCATAATATTGTATGACCTTCCCCACCTATCTTCCTTTACGTATTCTCTTCTAGTATAATACTATTTTCTTTTTACAGAGCAAGTCATGGTCGTCGCCGCCGTCATCGACGACGACACCGACACCACCACCACCATCTTAAACTACAGTAGATATCTGACCACCACCATCTGATGCGCCCCTGCCTTGCCTAGAGCCAAGCCATGGCTCGCCTCAACGAGTGTCTCCTGCCTTCACTCTTCATGAAGATCATTTTAAGGTTAAGCACCGTTGGCGCCTCTTTTCTAGCGCTTTGTCTCGTGTCCCCTGCTACTATTCAAAGTTGAGGTTACATTTCCCTCACGAGCGCCTGACACCAAAGCCCCCAGGTGTGGAACAGCGTCGCCGACATCACTTCCATCGGCGCTCATTGGGAGCGCAACTACCTGATTGCCGGAGATGGTCCAGCCAGCGCCGACAGAAGCCCCCTCCAAGACACAGAACGCCGCTCTAGCGCCTTGTCTAGGATCTTGACGTTGCAGCGCCTCGTTCCCATGCCTCGTCCTTGACGACCTCCTTGGCTTGGCACTATAGAGACTCCAAAAAAGACTTGGTCAACTTGGTATGATCAAGCCATGGTTTTTCCATGTCTATCTTTATTTCATCTTTGAGACTCTTTTTAGGCACACTCGGGAAACTTGCTATTTTTAGCAGTTACTATTTTAGCAGGTTGCTATTTTATAGTAAGTAATATTTTTAGTCCTCGTTTTCCGAGATAGAATTGCATTGCTGGACTTTCTATTTTTAGTAACTTTCCATTATTACCAGATTTCTATTTTGGGAAGTCTAGGTTCGGTTTTTGCTAGAGTTTTAGAACTTTCTATTCTTAGAAGGTTTCTAAATATGGAGTGGTCCAACCTTCCATGGTTTGTGCCGTCCTATTGGACTCTTGGCCATCAAGCCCAAGATCGTCCAAACCCTAGCCCAAACCAAACCCTAGCCGTCACCCCCTAGCAACCCTAGTCGTCTCTTCCCTTTGTTTTTCCCTTTATATTGGCTTTCCGCCTCCATTGTAAACTTACGCTTAGATTAATGAACCTAGAACCATTGTTGAGATGAATGATTTCCTCCATCTTCTAGGTCTGGGCGTCACAAATCCTTCGGGCTTTGTCTTCTCATCTCCTTCACCATATCTTCTAGCCTCTATCTTCTACATCCCTAACCAAAAGTTTCCATATTTTTCTAGCCTCTTTCTTCTACATCCCTAGCCAAAACTTCCCTTTGTTTGAGTGTCCCTCAATCGTCATCCTCGAATCCATCACAAACCAGTTTGTTGAAGCCCAATCAAAATCCATATCCCAATTCGGTGAACCTCTCACCGTCTATATCCAAACAATTCCGCTGCCATCTCAACCCTCAACCCACAAAAGTCATCCACCAACCACTTACTTCATTGTCAATCGAAGATCCTCGAGAGCCATTGGCTTCCCCCGAGACCAAGCGCGCATCACCATCTCAAACTACAGTAGATATCCGACCACCACAATCTTAAACTACAGTAGATATCCGACCACCAACTTCCAATTTTACCGACAACGCTTTGTCTTTGACTGTCCCACACTAAACAACACCACACCGCTTAAGGTGACCACAACCAACCCCCAAAATTTTCATCCACATTGTAGCTTGTGACAAGTCCGGGTTCATAATCTGGATAAATGGCTCTTGAACAATGGAAATTATAGAGGATATTTTGATTGAAATATGAAGGGTGGAGATTTAGGGTTTGTAGTGGTTGGGGGTGGTTTTATTAAGACCATATTTGAATGAAAAGAGGAAAGAAGGGATTGTAGGAGATTTAGATACGAATCAGCGGGTGTCGATGTTTGACGGATTTATGCAATGGCGGCGTAGGGTGGTTGTCGAAGATGGAGTTTCTGATCTGGACAAGTAATGGAGAGAAGTCAAGATCTAGATTGTAAACTTCAGCAGGAATAACATAGGAGGTTCTCCGACCACCACTCCATCTACCATCTGCGATGGAAGATGGAGTGGTGGTCGGAGATGAAGGTTGCCAATCATAGGGGCGGTGAGAATCATCTGGAAAGGAGGATAAAGAATTATGCTAAGAATCAAAATCAATGTAATATAATACATTCAAACGGGTTCTTAGGGATTTAGATTATAATTCTTGGCGCATTATGAGGTTTGTTATTAAAAATTGCACTCTTTAACTCTGCTCATGCAAATTCTCTTTATTGGATAAAAATGAGGTGAGTTATTAATAAATGCAAAATTTAAGAATAGTTTACAAGACTCTAACTTGAAACTGAATTATTGCATTTCTTAATAGTTGTGTCAAAGTCTAAGATAAGATGACAATATTAGGTGAACGAAGGGAGTATATATCATTATTCTTTTTGTTTTGATTTTGATTTTGAATTACTCTTTCCAACTTGTATGGAAGATCTCTATTCAGTCATGTCGGAGGGAAGCATAACCGATTCTGACGTGGATAATGAGAGTCAATATGGTGTTGATACTTAAAGCGATGAAGAGGATGAAATCTATTTTGACACAAATGATTATTTTTTGTTAGAATTTATCAGAAGCGCTTCCTACAAGAGCAAGGATTCTATTGGAAATGGTTGTAGTTCACTGATTCATGATACATCCTCTAACTTTCCTAATCCTTCGCAGGAGCTTCAAAAGGGCATCAGACGGGTTGAATATCCATTCATTAAAAGAATAGACAGTCTACCACAACCAAAAGAGAAAGATAAGTCCATTGGCATGTGGTCAATTATCAAGGATAATATTGGAAAGAATCTCTGAGGAGTTTGTCTTTTTGTTTACTTTAATGAGCCTTTGTGCTCTCTATAGAAGTGCTTTGAAGATTTAGAACATTCCTACTTGGTAGATCAACCTATTGAATGGGGGAAAGCAAGTCAGTGCCCACAAACTGTTTTTCTTGATCTGGTTATGCCTCAAAAGAAAGGCGACAATGTAAACCTTTCAATCCTCTTATTGGAGAGACATATTAGGCTGATTATCCAGACAAAGGCCTGCGCCTTTTCTCACCTTTTTAGCAATAAGGTGAATCTCTGGTCTAGCTCATAGTTCAAAGGTCTACTTTGTGTGTTTAATATTCTTATATGAGTAGGATATTAATGCCCAGGTCCTCAATAGTTGGCCTTTCTCAAGTGATGCTTCATATACATATCTAATGTAATATATATAAGATGAATCTCTGGTCTAGTTCATACTTTAAAGGTCTACTTTGTGTGTTTTGGTATTCTTATATGAGTAGGATATTATTGTGGAGGTCCTCAATTGTTGGTCCTTTTCAAGTGATGCATCATATACATATGTAGTATGTAGCGCTTTGTTTAGGTGATCCATCACCCTATTGTTGTTGCTTGTCACTGTGACGGTTGAGGCTGGAAATTTTGGGTTAAATCCAATCTGAAGGGAAATTTTGTGGGCGTTCTATTCAGCTTTATCCTATTGGCGCTTTTACACTTGAATTTGAAGATGGTGAAACTTTTCAGTGGAGCAAGGGCAGCACCAAAAATTGTGTTGCAAGTTGAATATTCATGTACTCTTTGTATCTTTGTATTAAGTTAATGCTTTTCTTTAACGCGGAAACAAGTCAATAATGTTATTTAAATTATAGGGGACCTATTATCTTTGGTAACGATTGTTGGAGTTTCAGGTTCATGGACAATCATACTGGAGAGAAGGTGGCTATGCTAACGGGGAAGTGGGATGAGGCAACGTACTATGTTGTAGGTGATCCAAGCTACAAAGCGTGTTAAAATGAAGAAATAACTCTAGAAACCAACTTGATTATTCACTAATGGAAATGGATAATATATACCCTTACAGAAAACTCAATCTTAACTGCTATCAAGCCACTCGGCCCATTGTTGTCATTGTAGGACAATAGGGCTTGTTCTTCACCTTAGTCCTTCTTAAACTTTTCTTCATGAACCAGAAGCGAGCTTTGCAAAGCATCTATTGAAAGATCATCGATGTCCTTGGCTTCCTCAATGGAACAAACAATGTAATTCCATTTGTATATGAGCATTCTTAATATCTAGCTTCTCCACGATCTTGACATCAACCATGTTCTCTACAGAGTTTCTCATTTTGTTTGCTACCATCATCACACGCCCAAAAATATCATTGATCGACTCTCCTTGTTTCAGGGCTAGAACTTCAAATTCCCTTCAAAGTTGATTCAGTTGTGCTCTCTGAACTCAAGCATTCCCTTGAAATTCATTTTCATGGAATCCCAAAGTTGTTTGGATGTCTCCTTCTTGGTCATCGTCTTCATAATTGACTTCTCCAAGGATTGGAATAAGTAATTCTTTGCCTTCAAATCCTTGAGTTTCATCTCCTCTAGCGTCTTCTTTTGTGTTGCAGTCACAACTCCATCCTCCTCAGGTTGTTTATAGCCAGTATCCACCACGACCCAATATTCCCTTGAATGAAGAAGATTTTCCATGACCATGCTTCAGTGGTCATAGTCACCATCAAATTTGGGAATTGAAGGTTGTGAGAAACCATTGTTTTCTGACCATATCTCCCCATATTCTCTTCTCTAGTTTCTGTCTATCTCACTTTTTCTTTTCTCCGAAGTATAGCTCAGATACCAGATTGTTAAAAATGAAGAAAAACTTTGTAAACCAACTTGATTATTCACTAATGGAAATGGCAAATATATAGCTTTACAGAAAACTCAATCTTAACTGCTACCAAGCCACTCGGCCCAACCTTAGACTCAAGCTAAATAATAGGAAACTAAATTTGACATAAATAAACTAGTGACTAACCGTACTCTGGCTAATAGCTACTAACAAACTCGATAACGAACAATAATTAGATAATAGAGAAATGGGAATTCAAACCCCAACAAAGTCGAAGGGTTATGATCCAATGACAAAATCGGTGTTGTTGTGGGAGAGAGACAAGACTCTTACTAAGACTCGATACATCCTCCTTTTGCAATATCTTTTAATGAATTGACAGTCGGGCTTGGAGAGAGGTTGCCTCCAACGCAGTCGTGACTTAGGCCCGATCAGAGGCACTTGGAGAATTGAGCGAATGAGATGGCTAATGCAGACAAACTTAGGCTCGAGCACTTGCAACGCCATGTAAAACTCTTTTCAGAAAAACAAAACTAAATATAATAGTCATTCAAACTAAAAATAGTGTCTAACGAACAGTCGTTGGTATTGTGACAGACAAGGAAAATGCAGGAGAGTGGGTGTCAGCCTAGATGGTCTGAAAGAGACGAGGATTGTAGTTAAAAATACATTGGTGAGTAGTGGGAGGATATGGTTTTAGTGGTTCGACTCTTAGGGCTGTCCTATCCGGCCCTTTTTATATATAATATATATAATTTTAATTAAATTATACAAATAATATTATATAAGTATAAGTTAGTATTAATATTAGACTATTAGTAAATTGAATTTAGCACGACATAGAAATGAAAAACCATTTAATTTTGGAGTATAAACTTTGAATTGTTATGTAAACATGTTTTGAATGCTTTTTCGGAGTATAAACTTTGAATTATGTAAACGTCAAACAGATTTTGAATTTTAAAGGGTTTTTTAATTTTTAAAATAGGTGTAGAGGGCCGCCCTACTAACCCTTGTGGGAGGTTATTGACAAAGGAATTTTCCCAATTAAAAATTATAGGGTTTGATCCGACCCTATTAAATAGGTAGAATTTAGATTTTGGACCCGTCCAGCCGATGAGGTCTAATTACTTGTGCAATTGAAGTGATACTTGATGGTAGGACATGACATTTTTTGTCTTCGAATCACTTGTTAGTTCTTGGTTTAAGATATAAGTCGGAACTCAAATGTAAATTTAAGATCTTCTCCTGTCACAAGGAAAAAAGACAGATTACATAGCCTTCTTGGCAGCTTCCTTCCCTCAACACAGTTGTGCACTTGTGGCTGTTTTTCTAGTCTTATCACCATTTCTTCACATTTTGAAGCTGTTTCAAAGGTATCTTCAATTGTATCCTCATTGTAGTGGGCTTAATTTGTTGCAGTTTGCGTTTGATTCCCTGATGTTAAAAAATACGGAACTGAGACTCATGCAACTTGCACTTACTTTTCGGCATATAAAATTCAGCTCGATTGTTCAAAACCTAATATTGGCACCAGACTTGTACAATGAAGCTGCATAATCTCCATTTTCCCCAAATCAAACTCTTCACAAACACGACGTCGTTTCGTTCACATTGTACAACATTCACATCCCAGGTACCCCGAATTTCTTCTTCTCTCTCTTCAAGTGCCAGACTATGTCTTCAATCTAGTCCCTGACCATGCTTATGAACGCAAGTTAGTTAAAATCATGCAGGCTGCCGCAGAATTTAGTCAACCTGATGAAGAATTCGTCTCTAACTTGCTCAATCGAAGATGGATGTTGCAAAATCCTGATGCTAAAGTTCATCAACTAACGCTTTCTAGGAAGCAAATGCAAACTGGTAACAGTTTTTTTGGAAAATTCAACTTTTCTTTCAATGCTCATCCACAATTGGGCGATGGGATGCTGGAGAAGAAGGCTGGAAACTCATTTTATGTGGTGAGGGATGACTTGTTGCATCCGCTTGTAAACGGAAATAAAGCGCGCAAATTAGATGCATTCCTTCCGTTTGTTGAAGATTTTGGCGGAACTGATGTGGTAATTCCCCACTCTTTTGAAATCCACGATGATAATAATTTGTTTTAGCTGATACAAATATTTAGAACTTCTAGCATCATGATACGAAGTTATATCTCCTAAGCTATTATATAACACGCAATTCGAATATCTATCTTAGGTTACATGTGGTGGCTGCCAAAGTGCTCATACTGCAGCAGTGGGTAGGCAATTTCTGAGTTATTTCCATATACAATGTCCATATATTTTCTTGTCAATTCGTGTCTATTTGTATGTGTTTTAGCCGTCTCATGCGCGGAGAGAGGGCTGAAATCGCATCTGCTTCTACGTGGGGAAGAGCCAGAGGTTATGACCGGCTACAACTTGATCTCATCAATGTATGGGAATGTTTTGTATGTTCCAAGGTCTATTTATGCCAAGAGGCAAGAAATGCTCATGGGCCATGCAGAAATAGTGGCGGGTTCCTGTGGTTCTGTCACATCTCTTGCTGACATCCTCGAAAATTATGCTTCGTTAAGATATGTATCAAAATTTGAACCAAAAAGTGCAGATACAAGTGATTGCCCAAGAAGGGTTGTTGTTCTAAACGAAGGTGCAGGAGATGCAGTGGCTCTTCTAGGTGAGCTTAAAAATCATTATAGAGTTTTCTAAGTGTTGCTTATATTAAAACTGTCGTTTTAAAAATTGAAATTCATTATACGTATGCAACCATTTGAGCATAGAATCTATTTAGCTGTAGATTTCTTATAAATTTCTTGTATGTTTAGATAGAATATTGGAATTCAGCAGATGCTTCTGGAACCTTTGTGACATGTTTTGTTGGTTTACATAGACTACAGAAAACTGGGAATTTTGTTTCTAGCATTTTTTTTCTTAGGATTTCAAAAGAAGTTTGCATGCTTTGTTGTATCAGTTTGTTCAACGAATAAGTGAAATATCAGACATAATGCCGCAGCATATCCTTCTATCATAGGGATCATCCGGCTTGTGCATTACTTGTCCGATTCTAATTTACTGGGGAAGGAGACACCTCTTACTTTTGTGGTTGATGCTGGTACGGGAACAACTGCAGTCGGGCTAGCTCTTGGAGCATTATGTCTTGGGTATGTGCTCTAATAATAGTATCTCTTCTTTGTTATAGGTTCTTGGACTGCTTAAAAAGTGTTGTTTGTAATTTGGACACATGGTATTCAGGCTGCCTTGGAAGATCACTGCAGTAATGCTAGCTGATACACTTGCTGGATACAAGCAACAAGAAAAGCGTCTCGTATCAGATTTCAACAGATGCTTTGCTCACACTATTGCCATATCAAACACTGAACTCGTCAATTGGGCTGACCGTTTCAATCCAAGAAAGTGAGCTTCAAACTTGTCTCTTCTTCTAAGATAAAGAGTAGGGAGTCCTCCTTATTGTTCCATTTCATAAGAAGTTTATTGTGCCAGATTTGGCAACGTGTTGGACGGAGAAGTGAAGGCGTGTCAACAAGTTGCAACCCAAACTGGAATTCTGATTGATCCAATTTACACATTAGCGGCATGGGAGTTGGGCACTGCACTATGCCAAGAGGAAGCCGAGACGGTGGTTGTGCTTCACACTGGTGGCACCCTCGGCAATTTTGGTTTAGCTCAAAGATACAAATCCTATTTCAAAAACCTTAAAAAACCACCTGATAATAACCTTTGATGACCCCCATAGTAGAACTGTAGAACACAGCCAGAGATCACTAAATGTGTTCAGACCATTTTTCAGGGTAGCACGGATTTTAAGGGCCTGTTTCCAGATTTCTTTGGTCATTAAAAGGGCCTAGCCCAACAAGAAAATTTTATATTAGATTGGGGGAGCTGTATACGCCAAAGAAGAGAGCACGTCAAGTTCATACAGATGCTTGATGCAAAGTGGAAGAGAAGTAAAAAAACAAAATTCAGGAGAGCAACTAAAAGACACCTGGGCAAACTCATCCGCTACAACGTTGCTTGCCAATTTTTGGGTAAATGTCTCGAAACATCGTTGTTTTGTTGGTTTTTGTTGGTTTTTACACTTGGGAATTTAAGTTCTAGGTTTATACCCTATACCTCGCTCACCCCACACCTGCGGTTCCCGCCACCTCACTCATCACATCTGATACGAATCTGCTTGACTCGTATGCCCTCGGGGAGGATTGTGGTAGAAAGGGAAGTCGTCGTTCTTCAACTCTTCTAGGGTTTGATAAGTATTGATCCTTTCGAATCAATAAGAACTCGATGTCTTGAGAGTCCACTGAAGATATGAACGAATTCAATCGTTTTGCTTGATGACAGCTCGCTAACGAGAACAACTCCAGATCCAATCAGTAGAATGACGTCGAAATAAAGGAAGGAGATAAGCTCTGTTATAAAATCCAACGTGAAAACAAAGTAAACAATGAAGCTCCTTATATAGATAACTCCAACAAACTTAAAACATGAAAAAGAAACTACGGAAATAAAACGACGACTGCTAAACCTAATTCTCAGCCTTAACAATTAAAGAAAATCATAAAAATAACCCAAAACAAATAATCCAAAAACATCATTAAAACAAAAACAAAAGAGTTCAACAAATCATCGCGACGCGATCACCACCAACACGGACACGATCGCGTCATGGTTCGAGTTGCTCAGTTGAGATCTTGTAATTTCATCTTTCATGGGGGACGTCAAGGCCTCAGACTCAATAGTGATGTCGTTGCTAGGTCGTCCTTCTGATATCGCTTCATTCTCCCCTTCTTAGCCTCGAAGCGTCCTCACTTCGATCGTGTAGGTGCACAGGAGAGAAAGAGATCAAGTAATATGGAGCATCTCCCTTTCATAAGAACAAACTCATCTGTTCGGAGCACTCCAAAAGCACAATTAATGGGGACTGAAACCAAAGGTGTTGTGGTGAATGGGCCCATATCTGCAAGTGTTTGAACACCAGAAGGCATCCAAGAAAGCTTTGGGTGTGAAAGTTGTATGCATCATTAATGGAAGTTCCTGCTCACAGTTGCCACAATTTGAGGACTTGTCCTCCTCATTGTCTTCAATAGAATCCCAACTTGGGAAGAAATCTGATCTGTGACCGACTCCTCAATTACTGACACTTCACTTATTGATTCCAAGTTGAGAACCGATACCTGATTGAGCTTTTGGGCTGCTTCTATGAGAACTTCAGGCGGATTAATTACCTCCTTGGCTCGTTGCTCAAGAGCTTGTCGTTTCCTGGCAATTTCTTCCTTTAGCCAAGCAATTTCAGCTTCAAGGTCTGATGGACGACACTCCTTTGTACGTGACTTGGGAGCCTTTGTTGGAGGACGTCGTTGCCGGGGCGCGCTGTAGCGTTATGGGGATGGCCTGTAGCGTTGTGAGAACTACGTCACCTTTGAAGAACATAGTAAGAAAACCAGAACGTGGTAGTGAAAGATTTATTCGAGAAGTTTGAAGGTTGTCAGATCAGGCAAATCCCTAGAGATGTTAACGCACAGGCCGACGCGTTGGCAAAGCTTGGATCATCAATCGATCGTAGAGAATACCAGAAGATCCCCTTCCTCCACCTAAGCAACGCGTCCATCAACAAAGTGGTAACTCCAGAGCAAACACTCACCGTAAGAAGTCAAGACTCATGGGTAACGCCTTACTACGAGTGGCTACAACACAAACGCTTCCCGAGTAACGCGTACAAGGCGAGGCTTTTGAAGCAGAAAGAAACCACCTTCGTGGTAGATAAAGGCCAATTGCTAAAATGGTCCTCCAACGCCATGTTCTTGACCTGCCTGACGGAAGAAAAGATCCAGGACATCTTGCGCGAGTTACACAACGGAGAATACGAAAACCACTCAGGCGGGAGAAGCCTAGCGGCCAAAGCACACTCGACGAGATATTACTGACCCACAATGAGACAGGACGCCATGAACCACGTCAAAAGATGCGATGCTTGCCAAACACACGCTCCAATCCCACATCAACCGGCAGAGAAGCTCCACGTCGTCATGTCACCCTGGCCATTCATGCAATGGGAGATGGACATAGTAGGTCCCATGCCATTAACTTTGGGTCCAAAGACGTTAATGCTCACCGTAATAGACTACTTCTCCAAGTGGATAGAGGCCGAAGCGTTCAAGAACATCAAAGATTCCCATGTTATCTCCTTCATCGAAAGAAATATCCTGGTAAGATTTGGAATCCCCCATACCATAGTCTGCGACAACGGATCACAATTAATAAGCAAGAACATAGTCGCGTTCTGCGAAAGCAAACGTATACGCCTAGTCTACTCGACGCCAAAGTACCCTCAAGCGAACGGCCAAGCGGAGTCAAGCAACAAGGTTATAATAAATAACCTCAAGAAAAGAATTGAAGAGTGCAAAGGGAATTAGGAAGATCAACTAAAAGCTATACTATGAGCCGATAGAACTACGCCAAAGAAAGCAATAGAAAGAACGTCATTCTCCTTAGTCTACGGGTGTGAATCCGTCCTCCCCATCAAAGTAGAAGTACCAACAAAAAGATACCGCTCGCTCCTTGAAGAAAAAAACACTTTGTTGATGACCTTCATGATGGATACCGTAGACACGTTAAGAGATAACACCTCATTGAGAATGGCGGCACAAAAGAAAATCGCCGCCCGAAGTAACAATCGACGAGTAAAAGCATGAACTTTCCAGGTAGGAGATTGGGTACTAAGAAAAGTCTTTCCAAACACCGAGGATAAGACCGTCGATAAGCTCGCCGCGTCCTGGGAAGGTCCATACCAAGTAGCACAAGTGGTGGGACGAGGAGCCTACGAGCTTGTCACACCTGAAGGAGTACCTCTGATGCGTTCATGGAACACGACTCACCTCAAGAAATACTATCACTGAGAAGCTTGATGATTGTTGTGCTTTTTCACTCCCTTGCATGCCTTGATTTCTTTTCATTTAGTAAAATTAACGTCATCTTAGCGTCGAGACGACAAGGGGTCGTCGAGACTAGGGGTAGGCGTCGTAGTTTGTCAAAGTCATGAAGTTTTTGCTAATATACAAGTAAGCACTTTCTCTCCAACGTGTTAAGCATGCTGAGTTGTTTCATTTCCAATTACTTGCTATATGTCTATGAAAAGAGCATACCTACTGTTTGTAGCTAAATTACCAACGAGATGATAACTAAGCAATTGTAGGGCAAAGATCAAACTTGACGGTAACAATCTTGACACTGAAGAACACGATGGGAAATTAGGGTTTAAGGGCTTGTACTTATGTTATTTCTAGAAGTGGCTGAATGACTACACCTAGTTTTATCTTTTAGGAAATAGAATAATATTTTGTCCTTCTATCTAATGACGATATAAAATACTCGGCCGACCTTATCTTTACTGCAGCGACGCCTTCGTCTTCTTCTTGTCACATCGACGTGGTCTCCCTACGCGTAGCAACTGACACATTCCTTACTCATCGTATTTTTAGGCACAAACACCTACTGAGCACGACGTAACAAAAAGTACAAGAAGGCCGCGGCGAAAATCCGCGCCGGGGAGAAATTTCGTTAGCCTACGTGTTCAAGGCTCCATCTACGCCTACGCAACGTTAGCCAAACAGGCGACTACGAGTCGACGCTTCCTGTTTGTAGCTAAATTACCAACGAGATGATAATGAAGCAATTGTAGGGCAAAGATCAAACTTGATGGTAACAATCTTAACACTCTAGAACACGATGGGAAATTAGGGTTTAAGGGCTTGTACTTGTGTTATTGCTCAAAGTGGCTGAATGAATACAAAGAAGGCGTTAGCCTCTTTAAATAGGCTAACCCTAGCTTTATCTTTAAGGAAATAGAATAATATCTTTTCCTTCTATCTAATGACGATATAAAATATGGTAAACGATATTCTTTCCAATATCTTTTACCAATTACATAGGGAATATACAATAAAGATACATAAAACACTCGACCGACTTTATCTTCACTGCAATGACGTCTTCATCTTTTTCTCGTCACGTCGATGTGGTCTTCCTACGCGTAGCGTCTGACGCGTTCTTCACTCATCGTATTCTTAGGCACAAACAATACCCTAAGGAATTTTACAGAGCTTAAAGCCCCGTAGATCTGGAGAACGCCTTCTCTCTTCGTGGAATACGTCTTCTTCAAATCTGGAAAGCGTTGATGATGAATTTGAACGCCACGCTGCATTGATCTTTTTGAACATTGCCTTACTCGCATTTAATGCATCTAATTCTAACCGACTTGCTTTGGTTCCAACGGTTATTTTCCCCAACGTTCGGATTTTTCCAACGGTCACAAGGCAATTTCTTGGAAGATCTTGGCCAAGATCTTTTTCTTTCCTTATTTAAACCTGCTCTTGATTCTCTCTTCTTCTTGTTCTAATTCCAGATCTCCTTGCATATCTCGATCTTTGTTTTCTTTGTCTTGCTAACCTAATTCTTCATCCTACTCCTTTCGCCGCCACATCTCTTTGATGACTCCTATTGTTTATGATCCCAAGATGATCCTCGGCGACGCCAATCGACGTTCTTCCTTTGCTCGCAGCGTCGAACATTTTCGTTCCATAGCGGGGCTTTTCGCTCACGTGGAGATTGCTATTCCCCCTCCCGACGTGTTTCCTGATGCGCTACATCCGGGATGGATTTGTGTCTACGATTACCCTTTCTTGGTAGGACATCGTTTTCCCTTCTCTCCTCTGGTTAGATCTTTCTTGACTTTCCTGGGCGTCACGATTGGTCAAGTCTTTCCAAGTGCTTGGAGAGGCTTGGAGGTATTGGATCATATCTTGGCTAACTTTGACGTTGAGTTTACAATTGCCGACGTTATGCACTCTTGTATGATTTCTACCCATTCGACGGGTAGAATTAATATCAAATCTCGCGTCGGGGCGGCTCCTTTCGTGAACGAGGGGACTTCGTCCGATCGTGGTTGGGCGGACAAGTTCTATTTCATTAGGAAATCTACTTTGGGGGAAGAATGCGCTTTCGTGCTTGAAGAATGGACTCCTTCTAGTAAGTCTTCTTTTCTCTCGTAACTTCTTTTACTTTATACGTGTCGACGCCTAATCTTACGTGTGACTTTGCGTGTAGTTGATATTTACGCAATCGTGGCGCAAGAAGAGTCGGAGGAGATTACCAAAAATATTATGGTGATTCCTTTGGTGGAGCGTACCTTTACTGGGCCTGACGGGAAGGGATATCGTATCGCGGCCCCTACTCCTTCTCGAGGTAGAATTTCTTTAGTAGATTATTGACGAGGCGAATTGTCGTATGCCAAGTCAAGTAATCCTAACAAGCTCACTAACAAGTATAGTAGGAAAGCAAGGGTCGAATCCCAAGGGAATCAGGTTATCGATTCTTAAAGTTATAATAATGATTAACGAGTGTAAGTAACCAAAAGGGGTTTTTTTTTTGTATGTTTTAAGAACAAAGTAACGAAGGCTGATTTGGATTGTAAATATATCAATGGAAGGTGTTTCACTCGACAATTATCCACTAACAAATTAACAAGTTTATCATAAACTCCTTTTAATCCTATGTCGAATTACTCATATGATCGTTTTAATCCCTGTTCTAATGTAGTTATTAGTCCAACTAGTCCTAATAAACCTTACTCAACTATAACCTTGAAACTATCAAGATTCAATAATAAAGCAGAATTAAGTTCAGGAATGGATAGATACATGCAATACCATAGACAACTAGTCAGATACTCGACATGTACTCAATTCTCTTCACAATTGACATTCACAACTAGTTCATGCAAATTGTGTGTTCTACAAACAAGTATGATATTTCAACTAGAAATAACCAAACAATAGCAATATGAATGAGATGAAACTACTTAGATGGCCAATCTAAATGAGCAAATCTAATTCAATAACAATACACACAAGAGAATAGAGACAATCAATATGAATAGAACAAAGGAAAGGAATCTCACAACTTAATCAATCTGAAAGCTTCAAATGTCAAGAAAACCAATGGAAACTTCAGCAACTCATGAAGTTCTTGGGAGAAAACTCTAAAACTTGGAAATGGAATGTAGAAGATGATAGAAGATCATCCACAACTAAAAACATATAAGTCTCTGCAGAATTCAACTGCCAAATTGAAGGTAAAAACGTTACAAAACTTAACACAACATACTAAATCGGGCAAATGAAGAAAAGTCATCTCTGGCGGATATCTGCGATCGCGGTTTGGGACCCGCGATCGCGGATTTTCTTCTGTGATCTAGCTTCTTCAGGTGGCATATCCGCGATCGCGGTTTGGGACCCGCGGTCGCGGAATTTCTTCTGTGGCTTCGTCTTCAGCTGCTTCCAATGCTTCGTCTTTGTCTTCATCCTGTGGTCTTCATCAGCTTCGACTCCTCTTCTTATGCTTCAATGCTCCGCATCATCCTCTGTAATCTCATATGTGACTCAACTCTCCAGAACTCCATGATTACAGAATACATCATAACATCTAGCATAATCCTATACAAAATGAGCTAATAACCTATAGTAGCGATATGTAAAATACCGCTTATCAAACTCCCCCATACTTAGACCTTGCTCGTCCCCGAGTAAGCTAAATGAAACTTACCTTTACAGTCAGCACACATAGATCTCAGGAAGTATAGAGAAAGAATGAACTACAAATTACAAACACACTTCGCCTCCAAACACCATAGTGAGTTCAAAAGATAAATCTAATCCTAGCTCCTATCTAGCACCTTATTCCTCCATAGTGACCTACCTTTCCTCCTTATATCACCACCTTCTTATGAAACCTCGCCAGCAACAACAAATGGTCCTAAGACACTCATTTCACTCATTCTGCCTAGGCGCCCCGAAGGGTTTTCACCTAGCCACTCATTTCATTTTGCTAGATAACTCACAATTGGCTCACATCTCTCAAGACTTATTGTTGCCTCAGCCTAGTGTCGGCCAAGCCACCTTCTTATTGCATAGAACTTGCTATCCAAGGATTTTGTATGCTTTTTTTTTCAATTTTTGTGGCTTTTTCAAACAATATATTCAATAAAAAAGTAGATACAACCAACACCAAATAAAGACATGTGAATACATTCTCCTCCCCCATACTTAAACATTGCATTGTCCTCAATGAAATGGAAGACATAATAACGAACCCAGGGAAGGAGACAAAAGACTCACATACAAGGTCAGATGACCTTCCTCCAACGAAACACAAGGTGTGGTAGAATGAGAAACTAGATGAGCACCAAATGTAATCCAACAACGCCCAGCTCATCTAAAACAAAAGAAAGAATACCTCCAATATAGATGGTGACCCAAAATCAACTCCTTGCAAAGAACATGGTCACCAATAAGCTAAGCTCCAACAAATGTAGATCCATAGATGGTAGGAATGATGAAACGATGAAACCAAACTTGATGAAATACAACTCCTTACTTTCTTTTCTCTCATATATATTTTTTTCTACACTCTATTTTTTTTTTAAATCCGATTTATTATTATTTTTTCTCGGAATGATTTTCGGATTTTTTTTTTTTTAGACGGGAGAGAAGACTTACAGCGGAATTGGCTACAGACTGTAGCTGACCCTAAGCTTCGGTGCTTTCCTCCTGTCCATAGAAAATCTAAAAAGAAAATTAAACCGAACAAAACACACAAAAACAAATAAAAACAATCTCAAACCTCGGGTTGCCTCCCGAGCAGCGCCTTATTTTATGTCGTGGCTCGACATGAAACTCAAGAGATTTTAACTAATGTCATTCGGCTTTGTGAAAACCGTCTCTTTTCTGAATTCTCTTCTGAACTACTCATGGAACGCCTTAAACCTTGACCACCTTGTCTTTAGCAATGAAGGTGGTTTCATTCACTTTCTCCTCCTTGATCGTATCAGGTGGAGGACCTAAACCAAGCATCTTATACAACGAGTAAGGCAAAACATTTATAGATGCACCAAGATCAAGCATAGCTCTCTCAAAGTGAGTATCACCTATAAGACAAGGAATGCTTACCATGCCCGGATCGCTGCACTTCTTAGGCATTCGCCTTTGGAATACAGCGGAGACACGTTCGCTTACCGTCACCTTCTGCTGTCCCTTCAATTTTTTATTCCTCTTGATGGTGCAGAGTTCCTTCAAGAACTTAGCATATATAGGAATACTTTTAATGAGTTTGAGTAAAGGGATATTTACCTCACATTTGCTGAAGGTTTCGAATAGCTCCTTTTCATTTTCCAGCCTTCTCGTATCCTTTAGAGCATCGGGAAAAGGAGCGGGAGGTTTGGTTGAGCTAAGTGGTGGGAAGTCGGGGCGGACATAGTTGTCTTGTCTCAATCGGAAGTCGCCCCGGTCCTCGACCTCATCTGCATCTTTTGAAAACTCCTCAACCTCGGACTCACCAGGAGCATTTCCGCGATCGCGGCTGTCAGTCCGCGCTCGCGGATTTGCATCGGTTTCCCCAGAAGATATTCCGCGATCGCGGATCTCATCCCGCGGTTGCGGAATTCCCACTATTTCTTCAAAACAACTTTCGCGATCGCGGTTCTCCTCCCGTGGTCGCAGATTCTCACCTGTTTCAGATTCTGCCTTTTCAGCAGCAACATTTTCCAACACTTTTCCACTCCTTGTTGTCACAACACTAACATTTCTGGTCGGATTCACTATCGTTTGAGATGGTAGAGAATTGGATTTTTGCTGTGCAAGAGTGGTCACAACTTCAGCCAACTGCCCTATCTGTTTCTCATGTTCTTGATACTAGACTCAGTAGTTTGGACATGGGTTGTGAAATGTTGAGTCAATGATCGCAACATATCTGCAGTTGAAGGTCCAGAATTGGGTCGTGGGGCTTGAGCTTGAGGTTGGGGTTCATTCTGATCACGCCATGTGAGATTTGGATGATCTCTATACCTCGGATTGTAGTTGTTCTGCTGATCATTTCGAGGTCGTGGAGGTCCATATCCACCAGTAGCATTGACTTCAGCAATATCATCATCTTGAAGCTCAGGGCATTTGTCTGTAAAATGAGAAGGGTCAGAACAAATACCACATGCCTTTACCTGTTGTTGTCCTTTGTGCAGCAAAGAGATCATCTTCTTTAGCTCAACGAGCTCGGTCATAAGAGCGGGGTCTCCTGAGCTTGTGGCATTCACTCCTTTCCTAGTGTATGTCCTACCAAAACTCCTAGTGCGCTCTGCCATGTCTTGCTACTTTTCCATGGCATCTTCTGGTGTCATGTTGAGAATTCTCCCACCACAAGCAGCGTCTACCATTCTCCTTTCATGATTAAGGAGACCATTGCAAACATATAGGACCAGGTCCTCGGTATCATACCCATGAAAAGGGCAACTAGCACACAACCCCTTGAAACGCTCAAGGTAATCATAGAGAGTCTCATCTTCACCTTGCTCAACATGGGCAATTTCCTTCTTTAGAGAATTTGCCTTTTTAACTGGAAAATACTTACCCAAGAACACCTTGTGCAACTTCTCCCAGCTATCTACCGAACCGGTAGGCAAATGATAGTACTAGGACCTAGCACCATCTTTCAAAGTGAACCCGAAGGCTCTCATCTTGATCTGCTCCTCAGTGACATTTGGTGGTTTGGTTGTCATGCAAGTGTCATGGAATTGATTCAAATGCATGATCGGATCCTCACCAGGCAAACCATGGAATGCGGGAAGCAGATTGATCACCCCTGACTTGAGCTCAAAAGTCACCCCATGAGCAAGGGGTGGAAGAACCACAGCTTGAGGTTGTTGTGTCAGATTGGGAGTAGTACGCTCCCTCAATGTGCGGACGACACCGCCGTCTCTTAGAGCATTTGCATCTTGCCTTGCCTCAAGCAATTCCCGTTGGGCATTAACAACTAACTGAATTTCAGCCAATTGATGTTGGGTGTCAGCAAGAGCTCTTTGCTCGGGATTCAACAACTGGTTGTCTTCCATTGCACCCGTATCAGTCTCAACTCTGTTCTCTCTCTGATTTCGATGGAAAGTCCTCTTGATTTCTAGATCAAGAATAAAAAGAGATTGATTAGTAGAACGGGTGTTGACCATTCACTAGTCAACACTAAGGTTAATCAAAACAAGAACTTTAAAGAAAAGAAAATTTGATTCCCTGGCAACGACGCCAAATTTGACGAGGCCAATTGTCGTATGCCAAGTAAAGTAATCCTAACAAGCTCACTAACAAGTATAGTAGGCAAGTAAGGGTCGAATCCCTAGGGAATCAGGTTATCGATTCTTAAAGTTATAATAATGATTAACGAGTGTAAGTAACCAAAAGGGGTTTTTTTTTGTATGTTTTAAGAACAAAATAACGAAGGCTGATTTGGATTGTAAATATATCAATGGAAGGTGTTTCACTCGAAAATTATCCACTAACAGATTAACAAGTTGATCATAAACTCCTTTTAATCCTATGTCGAATTACTCATATGATCGTTCTAATCCCTGTTCTAATGTAGTTATTAGTCCAACTAGTCCTAATAACCCTTACTCAACTATAACCTTGAAACTATCAAGATTCAATAATAAAGCAGAATTAAGTTCAGGAAAGGATAGATACATGCAATACCATAGACAACTAGTCAGATACTCGACATGTACTCAATTCTCTTCATAATTGACATTCACAAATAGTTCATGCAAATTGTGTGTGCTACAAACAAGTATGATATTTCAACTAGAAATAACCAAACAATAGCAATATGAATGAGATGAAACTACTTAGATGGCCAATCTAAATGAGCAAATCTAATTCAATAACAATACACACAAGAGAATAGAGACAATCAATATGAATAGAACAAAGGAAAGGAATCTCACAACTTAATCAATCTGAAAGCTTCAAATGTCAAGAAAAACAATGGAAACTTCAGCAACTCATGAAGTTCTTGGGAGAAAACTCTAAAACTTGGAAATGGAATGTAGAAGATGATAGAAGATCATCCACACCTAAAAACATATAAGTCTCTGCAGAATTCAACTGCCAAATTGAAGGTAAAAACGTTACAAAACTTAACTCTCCAGAACTCCATGATTTTCTTCTGTGATCTAGCTTCTTCAGGTGGCATATCCGCGATCGCGGTTTGGGACCCGCGGTCGCGGAATTTCTTCTGTGGCTTCGTCTTCAGCTGCTTCCAATGCTTCGTCTTTGTCTTCATCCTGTGGTTTTCATCAGCTTCGACTCCTCTTCTTATGCTTCAATGCTCCACATCATCCTCTGTAATCTCATATGTGACTCAACTCTCCAGAACTCCATGATTACAGAATACATCATAACATCTAGCATAATCCTATACAAAATGAGCTAATAACCTAGAGTAGCGCTATGTAAAATACCGCTTATCAATTATGCGTTGCTTCCTTACGTTCTGTTCTTTTTTTGTCTTACGGTTTATCTTATGCTTTCCTTTAGGCGTTGCATCTCGTACTCGTCAAGAATAGGCCAGCGACTTGATCTCGGAAAAGAGAAGGTGTATCTCAGAGAACAAATTGAAGGTTGTGAAGGAAGAAGGTACTTGTTTGTAGCGAAATTACCAACGAGATGATAACTAAGCAATTGTAGGGCAAAGATCAAAGAATACGGTATAATCTCAACACTCAAGAACAATGTAGGAAATTAGGGTTGAAACTTGAACTTGGTATTACTCGAATGGTAGCTGAATCCTTACAAAGAAGACGTTAGCCTCCTTTTATAGGCTAACCCTAATGATATCTTTAAGGAAACGAGATCTTATCTCTTCCTTCTACCTAATGACGATATAATAATAAGGTAAAAATATATTCTTTCTCGTATATTTTACCAATTACAATAATATACAAGGAAATAAAATAAAATACACTCGGCCGACTCTATCTTCAAGGAGAACGAGATCTTTGCCACGTCTCGTCACGTCGACGGCATCTTCCTTTCTCCTCGTCACGTCGACGTGATCATCCTACTCGTAGATTGTCATGCGTTCCTTACTCATCGTATTTTTCACCGCGGCCTTCTTGCTTCTTATTTGGTGCACCGTACTCAAGAGGCACGTTCTCTTAATAGACACGGAGCAAGTCATAAAAATGAAACAACTCGGCATGCTTAACACGTTGGAGAGAAAAGGTCTACTCGTATATTAATAAAAGATGCATCATGCAACAACAAATACTGACATCGACGCCTACCCCTGGTCGCCGTGACCCCTTGTCGCTTTGACCTAAAGATAACGACACGTTCTTATTAAAAACTTAATCCTACTCATGCAAAGGGAAATAGAAGGGAATCAAAAGATGCATAAAAATCTTTCAAACTTTTTCCGGTGGTGTTTTTATGGTGGGTGGTGTTTCAAAAACATGTAGCTTAGGTCAGGGTTTTCCTCCATAAATTTTCGCCACTTTTGAACTCGGAAATTTTTCTTATGTTTCCGTAGGGACGCGTCGTGCTTATCGACGCTCTTATCTCGTTTCTTGGATGATTCTTTATTCGACGCATCGAGGGTTACTTTTCTACCCCTAGCTTTTTTCTTAGGCTTTCCATGATTCTTCCGCATTCTTAGGCGTTTCAATCCGTTGTTACTCGGTGATTCAGACCATGAAGACGCTTTTCTTTTCTCTACTTTTCGGACGGCATAGGACTTGATTTCCAGGATGTATGTCTCGTCGCCTACCTGGCCAATTTCTTCTTTTACCTCATAGAGTCTTCGTTGAGAATTTCTTACTTGTTCTCAATTGTCTTTTAATTGCTACGCCTTACTCTTTTTCTCTAGGGACGCGTTGGTTGTATTCTTCATTCCTATGCTGTAGCATTCCCTTGCTATCTGTGGTTCACCTTTGATCTCTTGGATTCCCCATCGAGATGGAAACTTCAGGGATTGATGGTATGTCGAGGGTATAGCTCTCATATCGCGCAACCACGGCCTTCCCAAGATCATGTTATAGGGCGACTCTGCTTCCATTACCACGAATTTAGTTTGCATATTGACCCCTTCCGCTAAAGTGGTTAGGGTGATCTCTCCTAGCATGTCAGCGACCTCGTCGTTGAATCCTACTAAGGAGATGTATTTCTTTACCACGTCGTCGCTAGATAATCCGAGTTCTTTGATTGCGGATAAGGTGATGATGTTGGCCGAGCTTCCGTTATCGATGAGGATCCTTTTAACCTTGCAATTACTAATGGTTAGGGAGATAACTAACCCGTCGTGATGATCTACGCTTCCATTGGGTTCCTCGAACGTGATTGGACAATCTCTTCTAACAGTCCTGACGTGGTAGATAGGCAAAGTACTTCCTTCACCGCGTAACGCCTTGACGCTTCTCTTGGCGGCGGAGGCGGTATAGCCGCTTATGGGAGAGCCTCCAAAGATAGTATTGACTGTCTTTCAATGATTTGATGGAGGAGGCGGCGGTGTTGGAGACCCTTTTCCTTTCCTCGCTCATCTTTGGAAAGTAGATCTAGCAGGTCGCCTCTTTTTAGGAGGCGTAGCACTTCTTTTCTCAGGGTATAACAATCATCTGTGGGATGTCCCGAATCGTTGTGGAACTCACAATATCCTCTTCCTGATCCTGACCTCTTTTCCGGATTTGGCTTTTTAGGCCACTTTACGTCGTGGAGTTTTCCCTTCGCGTTCATGACTCGCAACGCGTCGGTTTTCATGTGTACACCTCTTTCGACTGTGTAAATGTTATTGATTTCACTCACATTATGTACCATGAGAACCTCTCTCTGGAATGGCTTGTTTCTCCTATCGTGGTGTTCGCTACTTCTCCGTTCAGGAGAATCTCTGCTCGGAGGGGTTCGTCTACGCGGAGATCGAGACTTCTCTTCAGCATGCCTCGGGAGATCTTCTTCAAGACGCATGGCTTCCATGGCCCTTTCTCTCGTCGAGACGAATGAATCAGGATGAGTCTTTGTCAATTCCTTGTACAGGTCACTATCTCAGGGGAGAGCACGTCTGAACGCGTCGGCAGCGGTAGATTCGCTACAATCTGGGTACGTGATCTTTTCGTCATTGAAACGCTTCATAAAGGCTCTTATGGTTTTGCCTTTGTTCATGCGCATGTTATGAAGATCTGAAGGTTGCTTTGCGAACATCTTACTGTTGGCGAATTGTAGACGGAATATGTTGGAGAGTTCGGCATAAGACGAGATACGTCCTTTAGGGAGGTGGATAAACCACGTCAAGGCTGGACCTTTCAGCGTTGAACTAAAAAATTTGCACATCATTGTCTCCCTTAGCTCTGGCTCGATTGGACTCGTGGAGAGCTTGGCTTTGTAGAGTAGAATATGCTCTTCTAGGGCGTCAGATCCGTCGTAGACGGGGAGATCGGCGACGGTGAACTTCTTGGCTATCTTCTGGGCGGCGATAGCAGTGACGAAGGGACTCTCTTGATATCCGAACTCATGCTCAGGGACTATGGACTTAGGGGCTCCGGGCATTAACATTATCTCTCTCCTTAGAGCCCCGACTTGCTGTGCTACGAGCGCAGCGACGGCGTTCAAGGTCATACTTTCCTCGCATTTCTTCGTTGGAATCGTCTCTCTCAATGGGACGATGCTTTTATGTTCTTGGGACCCATAAATCTCTCCTTCCTCGGCGACGACCTCCATGTCTAGGCGACGAACGACGCTCTGGCTAAGAACATAGGTGTGTGGCCTCGCTGATTCTGCCTTAAGTTCTTTTATTATGGAACGCAGTCGCTCGTTCTCTTTGGTGAGCCCTAACGTGTTCTCTTCGCTGGCGTTTTTTGTTTCTGTCCACGCTTTCTGGAGGATATCGAATTGGACTCTGATGGCAGCCATGCCAGTTATCTCGCCGTTCGTCCCCTGCTCTTCTACGGGAGCGTTGCTCTTCGGAGCACTGGGAGTGCTCTTGAGATCTTTCTCTGTATCTTCCCCCACTGGAACGAGAGGAATCGTCGCGGGATCTTCTTCCTCAGATCTCTTTTCGCTGTTACGCAGGCTGTTCGTCAGACTCGTCCTGGTTTCCTGCAAAAAAGAAGCTCTTTTCGTATGGAGAGACGATACCTTTTTTATCTAGCCCCACGGTGGGCGCCAATTTTTTGTAGCGAAATTACCAACGAAATGATAACTAAGCAATTGTAGGGCAAAGATCAAAGAATACGGTATAATCTCAACACTCAAGAACAATGTAGGAAATTAGGGTTGAAACTTGAATTTGGTATTACTCAAATGGTGGCTGAATCCTTACAAAGCAGGCGTTAGCCTCCTTTTATAGGCTAACCCTAATGATATCTTTAAGGAAACGATATCTTATCTCTTCCTTCTATCTAATGACGATATAATAATAAGGTAAAAAAATAGTTTTTCTCGTATCTTTTACCAATTACAATAATATACAAGGAAATAAGATAAAATACACTCGACCAACTCTATCTTCAAGGAGAACGAGATCTTTGCCAAGTCTCGTCACGTCGACGACATCTTCCTTTCTTCTCGTCACGTCGACGTGATCATCCTACGCGTAGCTCGTCATGCATTCCTTACTCGTCGTTTTTTTAGGCACAAACAATACTCCTATCCCGGCGAAAGTGGAGGAGATTACTCTTTCTAACGTGGAGGCGACGGTGTCGTCCGATACACCCTTGAACGCGGAGGTGGAAGGATCTTCCGTAGACTTCTCGACGAGAGGCAACAAAGGCAAGGGTAAGTCTCTCAATACAACTTCCATCAAGTATGTCAAAGTTAGCGATTTTCCTGCGATAGTGTCGCGTTCTATTGCGCCTACGCGTAATTTTGTCCCTGCGATGCAAGCTTTGGCGTCTTCTTCTTCATGGAACCACTATCTTCCCATGCTGGTTATGGATGTTTTGGGTGATTCTCTTGTTGCACAGTGGCAGGTACGTTCTTTTTCTCGTTCTTTAGCTTTTACTTTTGGTGTCTCATTTTTTCTTACTCGTCGCGACCTTTCAGGCTTTTCAAGCTTCATTGTGTGCCTGGGAACGCCTTCACAAGTCTTTGAGTTTTGAGGAGGTGTTGAAGGGCCAAGTTACCGATCTTAACAAGAAAGTCAAGGAACATAATAAGAAGAGCACTCATCTTACGGCGTTTGAAAAGGATGCTCGTGCGGAGACGGCGGAACAACCTCGCATACTGGCACGACACGTTGAAGTATTGACAGGGTAGATTGCGTCGCTCAAAGCTGACGCAGAGGAGAAGGCGAAGACGTACGAGAAGAACTTGCGGGAGACGAGTACTTACTATTCTTGGACGTCTCGTATTGAAGTTATGGAGGATTTTCGTGTCGGTCGCCATTTGGATTGGGATGTGGAACGCGAACGTAATGATTTTTCAGTTCTTTATCTCGTCGCTCCTGAGGGGGTTGCTCTTATACGTGTTCCTTCTGCTTTGAACTCGCCAATTTTAGCTTCTGAGGGTAAAGGAGTACATGAGGGAGCCGCGTTAGATGGTGATGTTGTCTCTGCGACGAAAGACGCTTCTCTTAGTGTTTAGCGCTTTTACTCTTTGATTTCTCTTGCAGTTGTTGTGCTTTCTTGTGAACCATGGATCTTATTTGGCTTGTTTGTTTTTCATCATGTTTCTGTGTGGTGATTCCTTTTGGTACGCGTTTAGCATTTATTGCTTCCTTCTTTGCGTAAGATTTTGCTTGTCTTCACTTTTGGCGGGGCTCCTCTATCCCCTTTTGGAGGGTTCGGCTTTAGATCTGCTATGAAGTCGGATCTTGCAAATACTTTAACTTGGTTTTGCTTAACGCGTAGGTTTCTCGTTGCTCTATGGCCCTTTTTTTCTGTGCTTACTTGACCCCTTGCGCATAACTTGTTTGTGAGTACGTAGGTTTAGTCTTTGGTTTTGGCTACGTTTCCTTTGGGGTGTGTTTTTCTACCCCTGGCGTGATACTTTTGTTTGTAGTGAACGTGTTAGAGAATTTTACTTACTTGATAGGGTGGTACGGTTAATGCGGCTGTTTTAATTCTATTGTCGGCTTACATGAGGGTTGGGTCCAGCATTTCCTCTAAACTCGAAGCGAGTGGCGGATGTAGGTCAACGTATGAATATATCAGCTTGTGACGTCACCTCTTACACATGGTGAATCCTTTACCACACACTAGCGTCAGGTTGACGTCGAACTCTTTTAATCGATGGGCCTGTTAATCGTGTAGCGTCCAACTCGTGACTTTTTGGACTTCCGATGCCGGCAGACGCCTCCTAACTGGATGAAAAAGTATGCCCGTGGTTTCATGACTCTCAGAGGGGCCGTGGAAGGTGTGAAGACGCGTTCCTGGAGAGTGGTCGTGTCAATTGGTTTCCCTTCTTTGCTCAGCGGACCATGCCGGTTTCGTAAGGTTCCGGGCTTCATTCCCCATGACCATTTCCACACATCGCTCACAATGATGGAAAGCGTCGACTCGGAGTCGGTGGTTTGGCTAATGTTGCGTACGCATAGATGGAGCCTTGAACGCGTATACTAACGAAATTCCTCCCCAGCGCGGATTTTTCGCCGCGGCCTTCTTGTACTCTTTGTTACGTCGTACCAAAGAGGTACGCTCTTTTCATAGACATGGAGCAAGTAATTGGAAATGAAACAGCTTAGCATGCTTACAATGTTGGAGAGAAAGTGCATACTTGTATATTAATGAAAACTACATGAATTTTGACAAACTATGACGCCTACCCCTAGTCTCGACGACTCCTTGTCGTCTCGACGCTAAGACGACATGATTTTTATTTGATGAAAATAAATTAAAGCATGCAAGGGAGAAAAAAGAAACACGTCAATCATCAAGCTTCTAGTGATAGTATTTCTTGAGGATGGTCGCGTTTCATGAACGCATCAGCGGTACTCCTTCAGGTGTGACGAGTTCGTAGGCTCCTCGTCCCATAACTTGTGCTACTTGGTATGGACCTTCCCAAGATGCGGTGAGTTTACTGACGCTCTTATCCTCGGTGTTTGGAAAGACTTCTCTTAGTACCCAATCTCCTACCTCGAAGGTTCTTGCTTTTACCAGCCGATTGTAACTTCGGGCGGCGATTTGTTTTGTGCCGCCATTCTCAAGGCGACATTGTCTCTTAACTCATCTACGGTATCCATCATGAAGGTCATCAACGAAGTGTTTCTTTCTTCACGGAGCGAGCAGTATCTTTCTGTTGGTACTTCTACTTTGATGAGGAGGACGACTTCACACCCGTAGACTAAGGAGAATGGCGTTCTTTCTGTTGCTTTCTTTGGCGTAGTTCTATCGGCTCATAGTATAGATTGGAGTTGATCTGCCCAATTTCCTCTGCACTCTTCAATTCTTTTCTTGAGGGTACTTATTATAACCTTGTTGCTTGACTCCGCTTGGCCGTTTGCTTGAGGGTACCTTGGCGTCGAGTAGACTAGGCGTATACCTTTGCTTTCGCAGAACGAGACTATGTTCTTGTGATGAATTGTGATCCGTTGTCGCAAACTATGGTATGGGGGATTCCGAATCTCACCATGATATTTCTTTCGATGAAGGAGATGACATGGGAATATATGATGTTCTTGAATGCTTCGGCCTCTATCCACTTGGAGAAGTAGTCTGTTACAACGAGCATTTAACGTCTTTGGACCCAAAGTTAACGGCATGGGACCTACTATGTCCATTCCCCATTGCATGAACGGTCGGGGTGACGTGACGGAATGGAGTTTTTCCGCCGGTTGATGTGGGTTTGGAGCGTGTCTTTGGCAAGCATCGCATATTTTGACGTGGTTCACGGTGTCCTGTCTTACAGGGCATAACGTCTAGTAGAACTGGGAGACGCCTTCTTTCTTCATGGAATACGTCTTCATTAAACCTGGAACGCGTTGGAGATTATGTCACCTGGGATTTTAACTTCTTCGTAATGCTTTGATCATCATTTCTCTTTCATCATCTTCATGTATCTGATGGAGCGTTTCGTAATTTGTGTCGGAAACGTTCACTTGCAACGGCTAGTTTTCCCAACGGCTATAATGCCGTTGAAGTTTCGATCTTTCCGTCCTTTACGCGATTTCTTTACTTATATAAGGCGAATGCTTCTACTTTCTTTCAACCTTTCTTCAACTCGTCTTCTCTGAATATTACTTTGCTTTCTCATTTTCTTACGCTCATCAGATCACTCGTCCTTCCTTTCTTAAACTAAATTCCCTTTTTCGCTTTTCCTTCAATTCTTATGATGGCCATGCCTTCTTTCTACGTACCTAAGAACATTTTGAAGGGTTCCGACTGCAAGTCTTCTGAGGCACGCAGCGTTGACCGATTAAGGTCATTGGCAAATCTTGGTCCTGAGGTACCGGTTTCCTTTCTCGCCTTTGATGAAGGCATTTATGCTTGTGTTAGGGGTAGCAGTCGGGCAACTCTTGCCGAGCGTGTGGAGAATATTCGGCGCCTTAGACGATGTAATGGCGAAACACGGCATCGAGATCGCCGTCGAGGATCTCGTCCATTCTTTGATGATCCAAACCAAGGGGAGGGTAGGTCTGAAGTCGAGACCCAAAGCAACCCGAATCACCATTGAGGGGAGTCATGCTGATCGTCACTGGGCTGATTTCTTCTACTTTGTGAACAAATACACCCTTGGCGAGGAGTGTTCCTGGCTCGTCGAATATCGACGTCTCGCTTATATTGACTCTTGCTCTTTGTTCCTACGTAGTTAACACGGATGTTATCGTGGCGAGGCGAGATACCAAGAAGGTCATTGTTAAGCTCTTGGTGATTCCAGAGAACGAACGAACATTTCATGGTCACGACGGGGAAGGTCACCGTATTGCTCCTACGGCTCTGACAGGTATGGCGTTTATGTCTCTTATCTTTGTTTTTCCTTTCACTTGTTTCAGAGGGTTCTAACGTTTTCCTCCGACATTCTTCAGTACCTGCAGTTTCCTCTCACATTCGTAGTGGGGGAGAGTCTGCGTCTGACCTTATTGCATCGAAGAAGAGACGCCACGTAGATGAGGTGTCTGCGTCTGAGGCTCCCATCCATGTCGCACCTATGATTTCATTGATTTCTTCCCCGTCTCCTTCTCCAATTAAGGCGACGAGGTCGCGCAAAGATAAAGAAAAGGTCGTTGAGAAGTTGGAGTTTAAATACGAGACTGTTGACGATTTCCAAGGGGTTACTTCACTTGTTGTTGTGCCTAGAAATAAATTTCTGCCTACTATAAAAAGGCTTATGTCTCCTCCGACGCTTGACCATTATTTACCGATGGAGACGGAGGACGTAATGGGAGAAGCTCTTGCCACACACTGGCATGTAGGTTTTCTCAACGTTTCCACCGTGTTTCTTGTCTTTAATTTATTTCTAACCTTTTTGTTCTTTTAGGCGCTTCAATCCTCTCTATGCGTTTGGGGACGCTTCTCTGATTTCGTTGACCGAATGAAGGTCATGGAGAAGAAGCAGTAAGCCGACGACACGAAAATTCAGGAGCTCAACGCGACGAATGAAACGTTGCGTAAGGCGGAGAGCGAGGCTCAGGAGAAGGTTACGGCGTCTCTAAAACTTCACGACGATCTTGCTAAGCGGGTTGAGGACTCGAAGGCGAGTATCACTGCTTTGGAGGATGAGATGGCAAAGAAAGAGAAGAAGCATGCTTCAGAACTACATGAAGAGAAGATCTACTAGTCTTGGCTGTCGAGGGTGGAGGTTCTCGAGCAATATGGAGCTGGGAATCATGTTGATTAGAATCCGGAATTCGAACGACGGGAGTTCGAAGCGGCATATCCTTTTCTTCCTGATGGCGTCAAGGCGGGTCCTTCTTCTTCACGTCTTCCAACGGATTTCGACGCTACAAAGGGAGATGCTCGTGATCTCGATGGTGTTGATCGTGGGGGTGTTGCTGAAGGCGAGGAGGACGTCGTGGAGGAGACTGTCGTGGAAGACTCATAGGGCAAAGACGAGGGCGAGTGTGAGTATGAGGATGCAGACGGTTCTTCGTCTAGTTCTTCTTAGGGCGAGGATGAATCTTCGTAGTTTCTCGGAGTTACTCTTTTCCTTCTTTTGTAATTATTTCTTTTTAGCTTATTCGTCGCTAATCTTTAGGGGGCTTTTTGTGAACATTGTCACCTTTACTCTCCTCGACGGGAGTTTTTTTTGTAATGTATTCGCTTTGTTTGTTCTACTCTTTGAATTCTCTGAGATTAGATGTGATGCCTTGCCTGAAAGCGTTTTCTATGCAGATGACATCTCTCCGCGTTTGATTTTCTTGTTTTCAATCTTCCCTACGTGACGACTTGTTTTTGGCGCTTATCTTCAAGTTGTCGTCATGATAGATTACTTCTTCTGACTTTTTTGGGCGTAGTCCTACCCCTTTTGATAGGTCTAGATCAGGCTTCTTGTCGGCTGGGATAGAGCTACCAAAGACTGTTGTACTATTTTTTCTTTGACATTTTGTGGTGCTTTATACATGGGTATCTTGCTTTGTGTACGCGTAGGATCTTTGCGACTTCTTACGCGTAGCTTGCCTATGAGTGTGTAGGTTTGGTCATTGACCTTTGTTACTTTATCTTTAGGGTGTGGTTTTCTACCCCTGGTGTAGTGCTTTGTTCGTTTCGCGAACGTATTAGAAGAATTATTTGCTTGTTTGATAGGATGTTATGGTCATTGCGGCTACTTTTGTTATTTTGCCGGCTTACATGAAGATTGAGTCCAACATTTCCTCCGAACCCGGAGCGAGTGGCGGATGTAGGTCAGCGCGTGATTTCATCAGCTTGTGACATCACCTCTTACTTATGGTGAATCCTTTGTCACACGCTAGCGTCAAGTCGACGTCGAACTCTTTTAATCGACGGGCCTGTTCATCGTGTAGCGTCCAATTCGTGACTATTTGGACTTATAATGCCGGTGGACGCCTCCCAGCCGGTTTGGCGACATGCCCGTGGATTCATGACTCTCAGAGGGGTCGTGGAAGACGCAAGTACGCGTTCCTGGAGAGTGGTCGTGTCAATAGGTTTCCCTTCTTTGCTCAGTGAACCGTGCCGATTTCGTGAGGTTCCGGGCTTCATTCCCCATGACCATTGCCACACGTCGCTAACAATCATGGGAAGCGTCGACTCGGAGTCGGCGGTTCAGCTAACGTTACGTACGCGTAGATGGAGCCTTGAACACGTAGGCTAACGAAATTCCTCCCCGGCGCGGATTTTCTCCGCGGCCTTTTTGAGCTTTGTGTTACGTCATAGACATTGAGCAAGTAATTTGGAAACGAAACAACTCAGCATACTTTAACATATCAAAGAAAAAAGAGTATACTCATATATTAATAGAAAGACTTATCATGGAATAACAAACTATGACATTAACGTCTACCCCTAGTCACTGCGACCATAAGATGACGACGCTATCTTATTTAAACTTTTAAAGGAAGCTAATTCTACTCATGCAAGAAAAGACAAAAGAAGACAACACTAGAGGGCATGGAAGTTCTTATCGCTTTGGTGGATCTCGATTCATGGCGGATGGTGTTTCAGGAACATGCAACTCAAGTTTTCACTTTTCGCCGCGAACTTCTGTCGTCTCTTTACTTGGAGGCTTCGCTTGTACTTACTCTGTAGATTGATACTGTTCTTTTTACTCCGTTTGACGGACTTGACTTTTCCTGTCGCATTGGGGATTGATCTTCTACCCCTAGCTTTCTCTTAGAACTTCAATTTACTTTTACGGGTTTTTTGATGCCTCAACCCCTTAACGTTTTGAACTTTAGACCACGAAGACGCCTTTCTTTCTGTTACTCGTCGGAGGGCGCAAACCTTGATCTCTAACACATATTCTTCGTCTCCCACATGACCAATCTTCTCTTCCGACGCGTAGATTTGACACTTTATGTACCTTGCCGGCTCTTCGTGGCCCTTTGGTTGCTATGCATCTTCTTCCTTGCTCAATGCCGCCTTGGTGGCGTTCTTTATCCCAATGTCGTAACACTCTCTTGCGACTTGGAGTTCGCCTTTGATTTCTTGGATCCCCCACGGGGATGGAAACTTTAGGGACTGGTGGTACGTTGATGGTATGGCCTTCATGTCATGCATCCATGGCCTTCCTAAAAATATATTATAAGGTGATTCGATCTCCATGACTGCAAATTTCGCCTATATGTTGATCCCTTTGGCCAAGGTAGCTAACGTGATCTCTCCTAGCATGTTCGTTACTTCTCCACTGAATCCCACCAGGGGGACGTATTTCTTCACCACGTCGTCACTAGAAAGTCTGAGTTCCTTAATAGCGGACGAGGTAATTATATTAGCGAAGCTTCCGTTATCGACGAGGATCCTCTTAACCATACAATTGCTGATGGTGAGGGAGATGAATAATTCGTCGTGATGTTCTACGATCTCGCTTGGTTCCTCGAACGTGATCGGATAGCTCTTTCGGGTAGGATAAACGTGACAGACCGGCATTGCGTCACTCTCATCGCGTAGGATTTTGACATTTCTTCTAGCGGCGGACACAGTGTAGCCGCTCGCGGAGGAGCCTTCGAAGATGTTATGTATTGTTCTAGTATGACCTGATGGCGGTGGAGTAGGAGTAGGAGACTTCCTTTCTTTCTTTACCCCTTCGAACACGTTCTTTCTTTCTCTAGAGAGCAAATCTCTCAAATCTCCCCTCTTCAACAGTCTCAATACCTCTTTCCTCAGAGTGTAGCAACAATTCGTGTTGTGGCCTGTGTCGTTATGGAATTCACAATATCCCTTCCCTGTTCCGGGTCTTCTCTCTGGATTTGGCTTCTTAGGCCATTGTACGTCACGTAATCCTTCCATTGCATTCATAACTCGCTACGCATCGGTCTTCACGGGGATGTCTCTATCGACCATGTAAACGGTGCCAACCTCGCTCACATTATGCACCATGGGTGGCTCTCTTTGGAATGGTTTATTTCTCCTATCGTGACGTTCCCGTCACTCTTGATGGCGATCATTATGTCGATGTTGTGGAGAGTTCCTACGTGGAGGAGATCGTCTATGCAAAGATCGAGAATTTTCCTCAGCGTGCCTTAGGAGATCTTCTTCGAGGCGCATAGCTTCCATGGCTCTTTCTCTGGTCGCGACGAAGGAATTGGGACGAGTCTTCGTCAGTTCTTTGTATAAGTCGCTATCTCGAGGGAGAGCGCGCCTGAACGCGTCGGCAGAAGTAGACTCGCTACAATCCGGGATGGTGATCTTCTCATCATTGAAACGCTTCATAAAGGCCCTTATGGTTTCGCCTTTGTTCATGCGCATGTTATGGAGGTCTGAAGGCTGCTTTGCAAACATCTTACTGCTGGCGAATTGTAGGCGGAACATGTTGGAGAGTTCAACATAAGATGAGATACTTCCTTTGGGGAGATGGATGAACCACGTCCAGGCCGGACCTTTCAGCGTGGAACTAAAGAACTTGCACATCATTGCTTCTCTCAATTCTGGCTCGATTGGACTCGTGGAGAGTTTGGATTTATAGAGTAAGATATGCTCTTCTGGGTCATCGGATCCATCGTAGACGGGGAGATCAGCGACGGTGAACTTCATAGCTATCTTATGGGCGGCGATGGCGCTGACGAAGGGACTCTCTTGATATCCGAATTCATGCTCGAGAATAATGGACTTAGGTGCTCCGGGCATCAACATCATCTCCCTCCTCAAGGCTTCGACTTGTTGCGCTACGAATGCGGCGACGACGCTTGGGGTCATATCCTCCTCACGCTTCCTCTTTGGAGTTGTCTCCCTGGGGGGATATCATCACGATGCCCTTGGAATCTGTAAACGTCATCTTCTTCGACGACTGCGTCCATGTCAAGGCGTTGGGCGACACTCTAACCGCGAACATAGGTATGTGGCCCTGCAGATCGCGCTTTGAGTTTCCTGATTACAGAATGCAACCTTTCATTCTCCTTAGCGAGCTCCGACGTCGTCTTCTTGCTGGCGGTTTGCTTCTGCCCAGGTTTTTTCGAAGGCGTCAAATTGTGCTGAGATGGCGGCTAAATCGGTTATTTCGCCGTCTACTCCTCGCTTTTCATTAGGTACCTTGGTCTTTGGGGTGTTGGGAGTCTCTTCGAGAGCTTTTTCCACTCCTTCGCCACCAGGAACGAGAGACGTCGTCGCGAGATCTTCTTCCTCGGACCACTTCTCGTTGTCACGTGGGATGTTCGTCGGGCTTGTCATGGCTTTCCTGCAAAAAAAGAAGATCCCTTTGTATGGAGAGACGATACTTTTTTGATCTAGCCCCACGGTGGGCGCCAATTGTTTGTAGCGAAAATTACCAACGAGATGATAACTAAGCAATTGTAGGGCAAAGATCAAATATTACGGTATAATCTCAACACTCAAAAACAAGATGGAAAATTAGGGTTGAAGCTTGAACTTGTGTATTATTCGAAAGGTGGCTGAATGAATACAAAGCAGGCGTTAGCCTCTATTTATAGGCTAACCCTAGTTTTATCTTTAAGGAAACGAGATCTTATCTTTTTCCTTCTATCCTATGACGATATAAAAATAAGGTAAAAGATATTCTTTCTAATATCTTTCACTAATTACATTAATAATATAGAAACAGGATAATAGTCACTCGGCCGACCCCATCCCTAACGCAAACGAGACCTTCGTTCCATCTCGTCACGTCGACGTGGTCGCCCTACGCGTAGCCTATAACGCGTTCCTTACTCGTCATATTTTTAGGCACAAACAAGGACCATTTCAGCAATTGGCCCTTGTCTACCACAAAGGTGGTTGCTTTCTGCTCAGGAGTCTCGCTTCGTACGCGTTACTCGGGGGGCGTTTATGTTGTACCCACTCGTAGTAAAGCGTCACCCATGAATCTTGATTTCATACGGCGAGGGTTTGCTCTAGAGTCACTTCATTGTTGATAGACGCATTGCTTAGGTGGAGAAAGGGGATCTTCTGATATTCTCTGGGATCTATAGATGATCCAAGCTTTGCCAACACGTCGGCTTGTGCGTTAGCGTCTCTGGGGATTTGCCTGATTTGGCAACCTTCAAACTTCTCAAATAAATCTTTCACTGCCTTGAGGTACAACGTCATCTTTGAATCTTTGGTGGCGTACTCCCTTCGGACTGGTTGACTACGAGCAGTGAGTCGCAATAGATGTCGAGCTTTTGAACATGTAGGTCGATGGATATGCGTAGGCCGGCGATCAAGGCTTCGTATTCGGCATATTTATTTGTCGCCTTGAAGTCACATCTTATAGCTTGGACGACCCTATCCCCTTGTGGTGATTTCATGACGATGCCTAGTCCTAATCCATTTTGATTCATGGCTCCGTCTGTGTGTAATGTCCACTTTGCGTACTCTACTTTGTTTACCTATGACGTTGCTTCTTGTTCTAAAGTTGGGCTACAGTCTGCCACAAAATCTGCTAAAGCTTGGGACTTGATCGCTTTTCTTCCTTTGTAGACGATGTTGTAGCCGCCAAGGTGGACTATCCACTTCGTTAGCCTCCCTGACAGTTCATGCTTTCTTACTATGTTCTTCAAGGGTGATGTAGTTCTTACTACGATAGTGTGGGACTCAAAATATGGCTTTAACTTGACTGAATCCATCACCAACGCTAGGGTTAGCTTTTCCATGGCGGAGTATCTCGTCTCGGTCGAAGATAGCGTTTTGCTCACGTAATAGACGGGTTGTTGCTCATCTCCTTCTTCTCTGACTAGTATGGCGCTGACGGCTATCTCAGAGACCGCCAAGTACACGAATAGGGGCTCTCCCTCTTTAGTCTTGGATAGAAGTAAACAATTTGTCAACGGAAAGTACACAGATACGCTTTCCGACGACATCGTCGACAGAAAGTCCGAGTTCAATGATGGCGGAGAGGGCTATGATGTTGGTTGAACTTCCGTTGTCCACCAAGATCCTCCTGACGTCGCAATCTTTGATGATCACAGAGATTACCAGGATGTCGTGGTGTTGGACTCTTTTGCCTGGGCTTTCGAACGTGATAGGAAGGTCACAGTTCGTCGATCTGGCGTGGTAGACGGGGGCTGCGTCGCCTTGTCCTTCAACGGTTCTAGCGAGCGTTTTTGTGTTGGAGGCGAGATTGGGAGGCAGACCCCCTAGAACGGTTAAGATTCTGTCATTGTATCTTTCGGTTGAACTTGGTCTAATCATGGTTTCTTGGAAGAAAAGTGTTGCCTTTGTGTGGAGAGATGGAACTTTTTTTTATCCTGCCCCACGGTGGGCCCCAATTGTTTGTAGCTAAATTACCAACAAGATGATACTGAAGCAATTGTAGGGCAAATATCAAACTTGACGGTCACAATCTTAACACTCAAGAACAAGATGTGAAGTTAGGGTTTAAGGGCTTGTACTTGTGTTATTGCTCAAAGTGGCTGAATGAATACAAAGAAGGCATTAGACTCTTTAAATAGGCTAATCCAAGTTTTATCTTTAAGGAAATAGAATTTTATCTTTTCCTTCTATCTAATGACGATATAAAATATGGTAAAATATATTCTTTCTAATATCTTTTACCAATTACATAGGGAATATACAATAAACATACATAAAACACTCGGCCGGCTTTATCTTCACTGTAATGACGTCATCATCTTCTTCTCGTCATGTCGACGTGGTCTTCCCATGCGTAGAGTCTGACGCGTTCTTCACTCGTCCTATTCTTAGGCACAAACACTTCCCATGATTGTTAGTGACGTGTGGCAATGGTCATGGGGAATGAAGCCTGGAACCTCACGAAACTGGCACAGTTCGTTGATCAAAGAAGGGAAACCTATTGACACGACCACTCTCCAAGAACGCGTCTTCACGCCTTCCACGACCCCTATGAGAGTCATGAATCCACGGGCATACTTTTTCATCCGGTTAGGAGTCATCTGTCGGCATCGTAAGTCCAAATAGTCACGAGTTGGACGCTACACGATTAACAGGCCTGTCGATTAAAAGAGTTCGACGTCGACCTGACGCTAGCTGGTTGGTAAAGGATTCACCATAAGTAAGTGATGTCACAAGCTGATATAATCACACGCTAACATACATCCTCCACTCACTTCGGGTTCGGAGGAAATGCTGGACTCAACCCTGATGTAAGCCGACAATACCTGCATTGACCGTACCACCCTATCAAGTAAGGAAAATTGTCTAACGCGTTCACTACGAACAAAAGTATCATGCCAGGGGTACAAAACCACACCCTAAAGTAAAAGTAGCAAAAGCCAAAGACCAAACCTACGTACTCACAAACGAGCTATGCGCCACTCGCTTCGGGTTCGGAGGAAATGCTGGACCCAACCCGCATATAAGCCGACACCAGAACAAAAGCCGTCGCAATGACCGTAACACCCTATCACGTAAGTAAAACTACTTCACACTCTCGCAAATACGCAATACCATACTAGGGGAAAAAAGCGACGCCCAAAAACTAGAGTAACATAAGATCTTTAAGCAAAAAGCTAAGGACCAAACCTACGCACTCCCAAACATGTGAGCTGCGCGTAAGGGGTCGAGAAATCTCAAAATCAAAGAAGCTCTACGCATACGCAAAGCAAGATACGCGTACAAAAGCATAAGCACACGAAACATATAAATCAAAGAAAGAAAAGGCTCCAAGACGTCTCAGACGCGAAGAGCGACGCGCACGACGCAAGGAATAAGTACAGACGCATTAAATCAAAGGCAAGTACAAAGATCTTTTGTTGTCTTAACCTAGACTACGCGGAGCCTAAGTCAAACCTACCAAAAGGGGTAGGACCACTCAAGGAAACAAGGATCACAGATCCAACGCGTTCGTAAGGTCAGAAACACTCATCTTTTACAATATTTTTACTTCTATACAAGCAATTTATCTTAGAAAAGACGTAAGCATGTCCAAAATCCCGGAACGCGGAAGATACGTGTCAGACCAAGGCAAACTTGTAAGAAAGGGTAAAGAAGCCGAGAAGAAAAATAGAACGCATTTGAAGTCAGAAAACGACAAGAAGAGGAGTACTATGAAGTCAACCCAAGAAAAAGATCTACTAATTCTACGCGTAGAGAATACGCTATCGCCAAAGAAGATAGAGTAGGGTCGAAAAGATCACGCAACATAAGAGAGATAGTTCGTAACGAAAAAGAGAAGTTCAAATAAAAGCTCGGAAAACCGAGATAGGTACATTACAAGCTCCCACAGAAGGGAAGCCCCAAAGATCGTTCAAAAGCGCCCTAAAGACTAGCGACGCAAAATAGAAAAGGAAGGAAAAAAAACAGAAAAAGACTACGAGGACTTAGACTCAGAACGGGACTCGCCCACTGAAGAATCAGAGGAAGTGACCTCCGCATCGACGGAACCCTTCGCAATAGCCTCCTCGCCATCTCCCACGTTCTCCTCAAGCTCGACGTTGTCAACATCAACAACATCGTCCTCGTCGGCATTATCAGACGCTACTTGGTGGCGCGAAGAAGAAGGGTCCATCACGGAGCCACCAGGAACCTCAGAGTATTCTTCCTCGAACTCCCAACGCTCGGTCTCCGGATCCCAGTCATGATGCTTCCCATCACGATACTTATTTGTAGCGAAATTACCAACGAGGTGATGACTAAGCAATTGTAGGGCTAAGATAAAATAATAAGGTATAATCTCAACACTCAAGAACGATATGGAAAATTAGGGTTGAAGCTTGAACTTGTGTATTACTCGAATGGTGGCTGAATCCTTACAAAGCAGGTGTTAGCCTCTATTTATAGGCTAACCCTAGTTTTATCTTTAAGGAAACGAGATCTTATCTTTTCCTTCTATCCTAGAACGGTAAACAAGGTAAAAGACATTCTTTCTAATATCTTTTACTAATTACAATAATAACATAAAGGAACAAGATAATATTCACTCGGCCGACTTAGTCATCAATGCCAACGAGATCTCCGCTACATTTTGTCACGTCAACGTGGTCGCCCTACGCGTAACTTAGAACGCGTTTCTTACTCGTCGTATTTTTAGGCACAAAGAATACCCCTAAGGCGTCTTACAGGGCTTAACGTCTAGTAGAACTGAGAGATGCCTTGTGTTTCTATAGAATACGTCTTCATTAAACTTGGAACGCGTTGGAGATTACGTCACCAAAAATTCTAACTTCGTCGTAATCTTCGATCATTATCTCTCTGTCATCGTCTTCATGCATCTGGTAGATCGCTTCGTAATCTGCTCCGGCAACGTTCACTTGCAACTGCTAGTTTCCTTTAGTGGAGGATAATGCTGTTGAGGGAATATCTTCTCTCGTAATCTTCGCGATTCTTCACCTATATAAGGGCGAGATCTTCCTTTCTTTTATACACTTCTTCTAATCTCGTTTACTTCAAACACTTCTTTGTTCTCTTTGTTGCTTTTCATTCGATTCCACTCTTAACTTCTCATTTCCCTCTCTACTTATGGCGACACCAGTTCTCTACGAGCCAAGGAAGATGCTTCGTGACTCGAATCGATATTACTTCGAGGCGCATGACATTAGCCGCCTGAGATCCATTGCTGAGCTGGGTCCGGAGGTGAAGATTGAAATCCCTTCGAGGGGGGTTTGCGCTGACGCTCACCGACAGGGGTGGATCTCGGTTTATGAGTATCCTTTCTTGGCGGGACATCGATTCCCGTTCTCACCTCTGGTTAAGGAATTTATGCTTACCCTTGGTTTGGCGATGGGCCACCTTCTCGACGACGCCATAGATAAATATGGCTTGGATTTCGTCGCAATGGATCTCGTCCATTCTCTTTCAATCTCTCTTTCATCCCTAGCTAGGGTCTATTTCAAGCTCAAGCAGAAGAAAGCTCGGATAGCTTTCGAGAAGAGTACGGTTGATCGGGGTTGGGCCGAGGTGTTTTACTTTGTGGAGAAATCTTCTCTCGGAGATGAATGCTCTTGGCTCATCGAGGATTGGAATCCTAAGAGTAAGCTTTCCAATTTTGCTTGTTGAGTTTTCCTTTTCTTTTATTCATCTCTCATGCGTTGATGCTTTACTTACGCGTAACTCTGCATATATTTCAGTCAATGTGGAAGCTCTTAAGACAAGGGCTCAATCGAAGAAGGCGATCGCTGCGCTTCTGGCGATCCCCGAAGTCGATCGAACTTTCCATGGGCATGACGGAGAAGGTCATCATAGCGGCCCTGCGTCTCCATCTGGTAAACTAATTTCCCTTCGTTCACTTATCTAATTCTTCTTATCATACGCGTTCTTTACCCATTGTGCTTTGTTGGTGGTCACAACTTCAGTTTCTCACGTTCGTGCCCGTGACGAGTCTGCTACAAATCTTGTGACGTCGAGAAAGAGACAAATTGCCATAAAGGGGTGCTCGTCTTCTGCTCCCATAGACATCGACCTTATGGCTACCTTAGAGTCTTCGCCAACTCCTTCTCCGGCCAAGGCGACGCGGTCAAAGAAGGGTAAAGAGAAAGTGGTTGAAGTCTCTGAAGACAAGTATTTGTCTGTGGATGACTTTCCTGGCGTGATTTCACATGCTTTTTCTCCGGGAAGGGAACTTCTGAAGGCTTTGATTGGACTTCGTTCCTCGTCGTCACTCGACCATTACGCGTCGATGGACCCAGCCGACGTCATGGGAGAAGCCTATGTTGCTCAGTGGCAAGTAAGATTGTAATTCTTATTTTACTCTGACCTTTCGCGAGCTTTCTTTCTAATTCCTTTCTTTTCCTTTTTTCAGGGAATTCAGGCATCGCTATGCGCCTGGACGCTTTTATCTACGTATCCGAAATGGATGGAGATGTTGGAGAAAAGGGTGTCCGACGCGGAGTCGGAGAACAAGCGTCTTAACGGCTTGTTAAAGAAAGCATGCGATGCGGAGAAAGCGGCTAAGGACAAGGCCACTGAGGTTCTCAATCTTCACGGCACGGTTGTCGAGCATGTCAAGGATTTAGAGAAGAATCTTGCCACTTTGAGGACAGATGTTGAGAAGAAGAAGGAGCAGCATGATTCGGAGCTACACGAGGCGAAAATTTATTGATCTTGGTTGTCCAGAGTGGAGGTCTTGGAGCAGTATGGCGCTGGCAAGCACGATGATTGGGATTCGGAAGCTAAACGTAGGGAATTTGAGGTGGCTTATCCGGAACTTCCCGAAGGCATCGAGGGAGGTCCTTCTTCTTCGCGTCTCAACACGGATCTCGACGTACGTTCCTGATCTTACCGATGCGGACGTTGAAGGTGACGAAGGTGTCGACGAGGAGGAACCTGCGGCTGACGACGAGGAGAGCGATGGTCATGCATCTGGCTCTGGGTCGTCTGAGGGCGAGTCTAAATCTCTGTGACTTTCTTTCGTTCTTTTTCTTCGTTTGTTACTACACGTAGGATTTTTGTGCGCGATGTCCATATCTTGGGGCATTTTTCTTTTGAACAGTGTTACCTTTGTTCTCCTTGGTGGGAGTTTCTTTTAATGCACTTTCTTTTTATATTCCTTGAGTTCTCTAATATTGAATATGCTTCTTTGGCGATAGCGTTTCTCCGTGTTTGAATTTCTCGTTCTTGATCTTTCCTATACTATCACCACTCTTTAACGTATGTCTTCGAGTTATTGCAACGATACTTCATATTTCTCTGGTTTCTTGGGTGTGGTCGTACCCCTTTTGGTAGGTTTAGCTCAGGTTTCTTGTCGGCTGGGCTGAAGCTACCAAAGACTTCTGTACTTTCTTTGCTTTTGATGTTTTGTGATACTTATATTTTTGACTATGTACGTTTTCCGCGGGCTTTTTATGATTTCTTACGCGTGTCTTGCTTATGGGCGTGTAGGTTTGCTCTTTTGACCTTTGTTACTTTATCTTTGGGGTGTGGTTTTCTACCCCTGGTGTAGTGCTTTGTTCGTTTCACGAACGTATTGGAAGAATTTTTTTCTTACTTGTTAGTGTGGTATGGTCATTGCGGCTACTTTTGTTATTTTGCCGGCTTACATGAAGGTTGGGTCCAGCATTTCCTCCGAACCCGGAGCGAGTGGCGGATGTAAGTCAGCGTGTGATTTCATCAGCTTGTGACGTCACCCCTTACTTATGGTGGATCCTTTTCCACACGCTAGCGTTAGGTCGACGTCGAACTCTTTTAATCGACGGGCCTATTCATCGTGTAGCGTCCGATTCGTGATAGTTTGGACTTACGATGCCGGTGGGTGCCTCCTTTCCGGTTTGGCGATATTCCCGTGGATTCATGACTCTCAGAGGGGCTGGAAAGCGTGAAGACGCGTTCCTGGAGAATGATCGTGTCAAATAGGCTTAACCTTGTTTCCTCAGAGGATCCGGCCGGTTTCGTGAGGTTCCGGGCTTCCTTCCCCATGACCATTGCCACACGTCGCTAACAATCATGGGAAGCGTCGACTTGGAGTCGGCGGTTCGGCTAACGTTGCATACACGTAGATGGAGTCTTGACCGCATAGGCTAACGAAATTCGCCCCCGGCGCGGATTTTCGCCGCGGCCATCTTGCTTCTTATTTGGTACACCATACTCAAGCGGCACGTTCTCTTAATTGACATAGAGCAAATCATTTAAAAATGAAACAACTCGGCATACTTAACACGTTGGAGACAAAAGGTCTACTTGTATATTAATAAAAGATGCATCATGGAACGAAAAACTATGACATCGACGCCTACCCCTAGTCGCCACGACCCCTCGTCGCTTTGACCCTAAGATAACGACATGTTCTTATTGAAAAATTTAATCCTACTCATGCAAAGGAAAATAGAAGGGAATCAAAAACGCGTAAAAAACTCTCAAACTTTTTCTGGCGGGATTTTTATGGTGGATGGTGTTTCAAGAACATGTAGCTCAGGTTAGCGTTCTTCGCCATGAACTCTCGCCATCTTTGAACTTGGAGATTTTGCTTATGCTTGCGTAGAGACGCGTTACTCTTGTCAACGCTCTTATCCTTTTTCTTAGATGGTTCTTTCTTCGACGCGTCAAAAGTCGCTTTTCCACCCCTAGCTCTTTTCTTAGACTTTCTATGGTTTTTTCGTATTTCGAGGCGCTTCGACCCCTTGTTACTTGGCGATTCAGACCATAAAGATTCTTTCCTTTTCTCGATTTCCCGAACAACATAAGACTTGACCTCCAACATATATATTTTGTCACCTACCGGGCCAATCTCTTCCTTCGTTTCATAGAGCTTTCGCTTAACATATCTTACTGGCTCTTCATTGTCTTTTAGTTTCTACGCCTTACCCTTTTTCTCTTGAGATGCGGTGGTTGTGCTCCTCATTCCTATGTTGTAGCATTCCCTCGCTATATGTGGTTCATCCTTGATTTCTTGAATCCCCCATGGAGATGGAAACTTCAGGGATTGATGGTATGTCGAGGGTATGGCCTTCATATCATGCAACCATGGTCTTCCCAAGATCATGTTGTAGGGCGACTCCGCTTCCATTACCACAAATTTAGTCTGCATATTGACCCGTTCTGCTAGAGTGGTTAGAGTAATCTCTCCCAGCATGTCTGCGACTTCGCCACTGAAGCCTACTAGGGGGATGTATTTCTTCACCACGTCGTCGCCGGATAACCCAAGCTCTTTGATGGTGGACAAGGTGATGATGTTCGTCGAACTCCCGTTGTCAATAAGGATCCTCTTAACCTTGCAATTACTGATGGTGAGGGAAATAACCAACCCGTCATGATGGTCTACGCTCCCGTTGGGTTCTTCGAACGTGATCGGGCAATCGTTCCTGACAGTTCTGACATGACAGATGGATAGAGAGCTTCCTTCGCAGCGTGACGCGTTGACGCTCCTTTTGGCGGCAGACGCGGTGTAGCCACTTATGGAAGAGCCTCCAAAGATGGTATTGATCATCCTCGAACGATTTGACGGAGGAGGCGGCGGGGTCGGGGATCTCTTTTCTTTCTCCGCTCCTTCAAATACCCGTCTCTTAATTCTTTGGAGAGTAGATCTAGTAGGTCGCCTCTTTTTAAGAGGCGTAGCACTTCACTTCTCAAGGTGTAGCAATCATCTGTGGAATGGCCTGAGTCATTGTGGAACTTACAATATCCTCTCCCTGATCTTGGATTCTTCTCCGGGTTTGGCCTTTTTGGCCACTTCACGTCGCGGAGCTTCTCCATCGCGCTCATGACCCGCAACGCGTCGGTTTTCATGTGTACGCCCCTTTCGACCGCGTAAACGTTATATATCTCACTCACGTTGTGCACCATGGGAGGCTCTCTTTGGAACGATTTGTTCCTCCTATCGTGACACTCGTGACTTCTTTGTTGGGGAGAGTCTCTACGCGGAGGGGTGCATCTACGCGGAGATCAAGATTTTTCCTCGGCGTGCCTTAGAAGATCTTCTTCGAGGCGCATTGCTTCCATGGCTCTCTCTCTGGTCGCGACGAATGAATCGGGATGAGTCTTCGTCAGTTCTTTGTATAGGTCGCTATCTCGAGGGAGTGCACGCCTGAACGCATCGACAGCGGTAGACTCACTACAATCTGGGATGGTGATCTTCTCGTCATTGAAACGCTTCATGAAGGCCCTTATAGTTTCGCCTTTGTTCATGCGCATGTTATGGAGATCTGAAGGCTGTTTCGCAAACATCTTACTGCTAGCGAATTGTAGGCAAAACATGTTGGAGAGTTCGGCATAGGATTAGATTCTCCCTTTGGGGAGGGGGATGAACCACGTCAAGGCCGGACCTTTCAACATTGAACTAAAAAACTTGCACATCATCTCTTCTCTTAGTTCCGGCTCGATTGAACTCGTGGATAGCTTGGATTTATAGAGCAAGATATGCTCTTCCAGGTCATCGGATCCGTCGTAGACGGGGAGATCGGCTACGGTGAACATCTTAGCTATCTTTTGGGCGGCGATGGCGTTGACAAAGGGGCTTTCTTGGTATCCGAACTCATGCTCGGGGACGATGGACATAGGTGCTCCGGGCATCAACATCATTTCCTTCCTCAGGGCACCAACTTGTTGCGCCACGAGTGCAGCAATGGAGCTTGGCGTCATATCTTCCTTGGTCTTTTTTCTTGGGACTTTTTCTCTAGACGGAACGACGTCTCGATGCTCCTGAAATTCGTAGATTTCGTCCTCATCGGCGACGGCATCCATGTCGAGGCATCAAACGATACTCTGATTACGAACGTAGGTATGTGGTCCCGTAGATTCTGCTTTGAGTTCTTTGATTTCGGAGCGCAACCTTTCGTTCTCTTTGGTGAGTTCTGTCGTGGTCTTTTCGCTGGCACTTTTGGTTTCTGCCCTAGCTTTCTAGAGTGCGTCGAATTGAACTCGAACGGCAGCCACATTGGTTACTTCACCGTCTACTCCTTGTCCTTCACTAAGTACTCTGGTCTTCAGAGCGCTGGGGGTTTCTTCGAGAGCTTTATCCACTTCTTCGCCGCCATGACTTTTCCTGCAAAAAAGAAGTTCCCTTTGTGTGTAGAGACGATAATTTTTTGATCTAGTCCCACGGTGGGCGCCAATTGTTTGTAGCGAAATTACCAACGAGATGATAACTAAGCAATTGTAGGGCAAAGATCAAATAATACGGTATAATCTCAACACTCAAGAACGATATGGAAAATTAGGGTTGAAGCTTGAACTTGTGTATTACTCGAATGGTGGTTGAATCCTTACAAAGCAGGCGTTAGCCCTTATTTATAGGCTAACCCTAGTTTTATCTTTAAGGAAACGAGATCTTATCTTTTCCTTCTATCCTAGAACGATATAAAAACAAGGTAAAAGATATTCTTTCTAATATCTTTTACTAATTACAATAATAACATAAAGGAACAAGATAATATTCACTCGGCCGACTTAGTCATCAATGCCAACGAGATCTCCGCTACATTTTGACACGTCGACGTGGTCGCCCTACGCGTAACTTAGAACGTGTTCCTTACTCGTCGTGTTTTTAGGCATAAACAATACTCCTCCAGTACCTCCACCAAGGATTTCCAAGGCTAATAGATCTTTGCTTCACGTAATTCTGAGTTGTGTTGCTCCTCCTTCTTCTCCACGTCAGCCTTCAAAGCATCAATGCTCGACTTCAAGCCCTTTCCCTGCTCGACGAGATCACCATGGAGATCAAGCACCTTAGCAGCCTTATCCTTGGCTTCCTTCTTCGCGTTGCGAGACGACTCAACTAAGTCATTGAGTTGCTTAATCTTTGCCTCATCCTTAGCCTCGTTCTCCTCCAGAGCCTTCATCCGTTCAGGATACTTGGCAAAGCGCTTCCAAGTACATAAAGAGGCTTGGATCCCCTGAAGAAAGGAAAAAGAAAGTTAGAAAAGAAAAAGTCTAAACAGAAAACTCAAAAGCAAAAGAAAAACTCAAGGCTTACTTGTCATTGAGGGGCAAAAGCTTCTCCCATCATGTCACCAGAATCCATCGACGTGTAATGATCAAGCCTCGGAGGAGAAAGAAGCCCCAGCAAAGCATCAAGAAGTTCTCTCCCTAGAACAATAGTGCGAGTAATAGCCCCATGGAAGTCGTCTACGTTCACGTACTTAGGCTCCCACGTCTCGATCACCTTCTCTTTCCCTCTCCTCGACCTCGGCGTCTTGACTAGAGAAGGAGACGGAGAAGAGATCAACGAGATCATGGGCTCAACCCGGACGAGAGCCTCAGAAAAAGACGATTGAACAACCCTTTGTCTCCTCTTCGCCGCGATAAGGTCGGAAGTAGACTCCCCACAGCCATGAACGCGAGAAGCAACGACAGAAATGGAAAACACCAAGGAAGAGAATGAGAACGCGTAATGAAACAATACCGGACAAGACATTAACAGAGGTTGAAGAAGAGGAACTCATGAGCATACGCTCACTAGGCCCGGTGACCCAAGCTAGAGCAAGAGCGGTAGCCAATTAGGCTACTCAGTCAATGGTCACAAAAGGCTTAGCCAAAAATGGCGACATCGGTGCAACCGAGAGAACGTGGAGCTTGACAACGCTCGAAGAGGTGAAGACTACCGGACTCTTGGCGAAGCAGAGCAAGTGTTTCAGAGCCCCGACGGCGATCGCCATGTTGATGGTGGCGATCGTGGCCATCCAACAGAAGCAGCCAATTAAGCCAAGTCCGACCGCGATCGCCATCCTGATGTCGCAATCGCGGTAGGACAACAGAGAGCTCTCGGATTTGTTCGAGAGCCCGATGGCGATCGCCACACTCATATGGCGATCGCCATCACCACCCTCATATGGCGATCGCCATCGCCTATCCTACAGTTTTCCGTACTTTCCTTTTTTAGACCCTTTCTTTAATTGTTTTTCGTTTAATTCGGTTTAGGGCTGCAAAATTAGGTTTAATGTTAGTAGCAGCCTCTGTTATAAGTTGAAAATTTTCCCACTGTTGTTTCTTACGTTGAAATTGAATAGCAGAGCTTTAGTTGAGTTTTATCTCCTTCCTTTTCTTCGACGTCTAACTACTTATTGGATCTGGAGTTGTTCTCGTTAGCGAACTGTCACCAAGCTTACCTATCGAATTCGTTCATCCCTTGAGTGGACTTTCAAGACATCGAATTCTATTGAGTTGAAAGACTCAATACTTATCAAAACCCTAGACGAGTTGAAGAACGACGAATTCCCTTTCTACCACGATCCCCCCCGAGGCATACGAGTCATCCCAATTTGTATCAATTGGTATCAATTTCTAGCGGTTTAAAGGTGTAGTCATTCTAAAACTCTTTCTTTCACGTAATCCCTTTCGTTTCCACCAAATTCCGCATTGTTAAGTAAACTGAAAATTTCGAGTGAAACCCTAACCCTAGGTGACGAATTATTGTACTCAAGAAAACGTCATGGCTTTACTCACAAAAGCAGAAAAACCCAGAGAGATTGAAGATAACTAAAAAGCCGAAGATCGCAGATATCTTAGGCTTCATCAAATTGTTAAATCTTTTACTGTTGCTTCAAGTTTTTGTGATTTACTTGATTATCTTTCATTCTTAACTGCTTTACTATTGTCTCTTCTTTACCTTTAGCATCAAACGAAATTGCATGCTATTCTTTCTATAAAAAAAAACAGCACTTGAGTTCATAAGTCGATCTTAAATTCGTGCAAAAAGAAATCCACAAGAGATCTTGACTAGTAGTCTATTCACTATCTCAAGTGTCCATTGTGCCTATCTCCCCATTGTCTACTCATAAGTTTGGCGTCTTGATTGCATGCTAGTTAAGTTTTGATTAATTACTTGCTTGCATCTTTCTTTGATTTCTGAATTTGTTGTTGACTTGGATATATTGATCTTTGCCCTGAGCTAGCCTATCCTTCCCTCACGGATTGCTGAAATTAGTCACCTTACCACGTGATTGATAGTGTTTTGTTTGCTACTCTTTGAGCTCAGATTTCTGATTATTGTTGATATCTAATCTGTGACTATGTCTGACAAAGGTAACAACGGGAACAGTCCAGCAGACCTCATGGCTGAGGTGGCTCGCTTGAAGGAGGAGTTGGCAATGACACAACAAGCTCTTGCTGAATCCACATCTTACAATCAATGAGCCAGAGAGAAAGGCAAAGGTCCTGCAGTTCAACGTCTTTCTAGTTTCATTGAAAAATATGATATTGATGATCGCTACAAGCCACAACGGTCCAGACACGAGTCAGACGAGAGTTGTTCTGAGAATGATGAGACTCCTACCCATGAGGAGTACAGATCTATAGTCCGGGCGAAACCCCGAACTAGACGGTCAAATAGGGCTAATAGACGACGCCAGGAGTCCTCTGATAGGAACTCCAGACGCCCACACCGAAGTGGAACGCCAATTACAGGTATGATGATCGGGGTTACAACAATAATGAGTACCATGATGTGAGATGTCCACGAGTACCTCAGAGAGGACGAGGACGTGCCAATGACGGTACAGGCAATGACAGACGTGTTCAACAAGAAGCTTTCTATGAAGATAGACATCCAACCCGTCGTGACATCAAGGTACATATTGAAAATTTTGCAGGTGAATATGATGATGTTGTATTTATGGAATGGCAGCAGACAACAGAGCATATTTTGAACCATTGTCACTATGAGGATCATGAAAAAGTGGAGGTTGCAACTCTACATTTCACCGGAGCAGCAAAGACATGGTGGAATAGAGATGTAACCATGAGAGAAAGACGAGGCCACAGGTTGACACTTGGAATCAGCTGATGTTCATCATGACACAAAAATATGTGCCAACTGACTACAAGAATGAGCTGCGTTTGAAGATAGCACTTGCTAAACAAGGTACACAAACTCCCAATGAATTTTATGCTTCTTTGGAAGATATGTACTATAAAGCAGGTATGAGTGTGTCAACAGCTACAATTCGAACCAAGTTCTTGAGTGGTTTGAATGTCAAAATTAGAGACCAATTGGAGATTTTGCCTATTAAAGATCTCAACTCCCTTGTGCACACAGCGATGCAAATCCACAACCAATTAGTGCGCAAGAAATCCTCTCCATGGGCTTCCAATCAAACGTATAACTCTCGTCATAGTTTGTCAAAATCTATTAATTCTACTCTAGATGTGCAACAGAGAGGTCAAGGACAAGCTAGACCACCATACAAGAAGGAGGCACAACAAAACACTCCCCCAGAGCCATCCAGAGGTGCCAACCGCACCAACAATGTTGCGTCTTCTACAAACCGAGGTAGCACAGCAGACAAGGAGTGCTACAAGTGTGGAGGTCATGGGCATATTTCTAGAGAATGCTCAAATCCAAGAAAAGTGTTGCTCAATCAACAAGGTGGCTATGAGAGTGTTGAAGAGGAGGCTGAATATGAAAAGGCTGCACAAGATGAAGAAGATAATGATCCTTATGTTTGTGCACCCTCGGATATGCAAGGAGGTACAACACTTAGCCTTGTCACAAGGAAGTCCTTAACTATCAAAGAAGCCGCGCTAATGGACCAAAGGGAGAATTTATTTCAAACAAAATGCTTGGTTCAAACGGCGTCTTTGAGTGTTATCATTGATGGTGGGAGTTGCTGCAATATTTTGAATGATAAGGTGGTTCACCACCTAAATCTCAAGACAACTCCACATCCTCAACCATATGGCCTTGAATGGATAACCGAAGGTAAGGGTGATATGGTAAACAGGCAATGCCACATCTCATTCTCTATTGGTCCATACAAAGATATTGTTTTATGTGATGTTATTGCAATGGATGCTACACACCTTCTTCTTGGTCGTCCTTGGCAGTTTGATAGGAAGACGGTGCATGATGGCCTCCTCAACACTTACGCGTTCGTCCATGGAGGAAGACGTGTAACCTTACTGCCCATGACACCACACGAAGTACTCATGGATCATCAAGAAAGGAGCGGAAACAAGGCCTTGGAAGCAGCCCACAAAGAAACTCGAAGCCAAAAAGCTCGTGAAGCTATTCCACAGAAACCCGCGATCGCGGCCAATGATATGGCGATCGCGGGAACCAACCAGAGAGCCTCATATTTCAACAGGAGCAAAACCACGATCGCGGCCCCAGACATGGCGATCGCGGGAACCCAACAGAGAGCTACTGTTTTTGACGAGCCAAAGGCCGCGATCGCGGCCTGGATGGACGCGACCACGGCACCAAAATCCAGCAGCAACTCGGATTTCCCAACTACTGCTCGAATGAAAAATCCATACCAACAAAATTCGGCAATACAGGGACGATGTGAGAATAGATTACTACTTACACACTCTCGGGATATCACTCCAATCATTCAGGGACGTTCTCCTTGCTTTCTTTTAATTCCTAAAGCGTGTCTTTCTAGTAACAAAAAGAATGATTTACCTCTTATCATCCAATCTCTTTTGCAGGACTATAAAGACGTCTATCCTGACGACTTACCAAGTGGATTGCCTCCAGTCAGAGGCATCGAGCACCAAATTGATTTGGTTCTCGGCGCTTCCCTACCCAACAGAGTTGCATACAGGGCAAGCCCGGATGAGACAACTGAGCTACAACGACAAGTTCAAGACTTGATGGATAAAGGCTATGTTCGAGAAAGCCTATCGCCTTGTGCAGTCCCAGTTATCTTGGTGCCAAAGAAGGATGGCACATCGCGTATGTGTGTGGACTGCAAAGCGATCAACCAGATTACAGTGAAGTACATGCCTTCTATCCCTCGCCTGGACAACATGCTTGACGAATTGCATGGTGCTACTCTATTCTCCAAGATCGATCTCAAGAGTGGCTACCATCAAATTCGTATGAAGGAGGGTGATGAATGGAAGACAACCTTCCAAACAAAGTATGGTCTCTATGAATGGTTAGTAATGCCTTTTGGACTTACAAATGCACCAAGTACTATCATGAGATTAATGAACCATGTGCTTAGACATTTCTTAGGAAAATTTGTTGTGGTTTTTTTTTATGATATATTGGTGTATAGCCGTTCATTGCATGATCATGTTGACCATCTTAGACAAGTCTTGGAATGTCTTAGGACTGAGCAATTGTATGCTAATTTGTCAAAATGGGTATTTTGCTCTATTTCTACTGTTTCCTTGGCTATGTTGTTTCTAAAGATGGATTGCAGGTGGACCAAGAAAAGGTCCGAGCCATAAAAGAGTGGCCAAATCCTACTACTCCCATTATGGTAAGATCATTTTTAGGTTTGGCAAGCTTTTACAGGAGATTTGTGCGACACTTCAGCACAATAGCAACCCCATTACATGAGCTCAAAAAGAAAGGAGCCACTGTAGAATGAAAGGACAAACAAGAGGCTGCATTCCTCCGGCTCAAGGAAAGTCTTTGCAATGCCCCATTGTTGCAACTCCCAGACTTCCAAAAGATGTTTGAGGTTGAGTGTGATGCCTCTAATTTCGGCATTGGTGGTGTCTTGCTCCAAGAGAAAAGGCCTATTGCCTACTTCAGCGAAAAAATCTCAGGTGCAACACTCAACTACCCTACTTATGATAAAGAACTTTATGCTTTGATTAGGGTATTCAAGACTTGGCAACACTACCTATGGCCAAAACAATCCACTCTAGGACGACGCCATGCCCGTTGGGTAGAGTTTATGTTGACCTTTCCATATGTTGTCATGCATAAGAAAGGTAAGGAGAATGTGGTAGCCGACACCCTTTCTCGCAGGTATGTTCTCTTAACTCACCTCCAAGCTAAATTACACGGATTTGCATTGATAATAGACTTGTACATGCAAGATGATTTCTTCAAGTCTATCTATGAGAGTTGTTTAGCTAAAGGTGAGGTAGTATCCCTTCTAGTTCTATAAGGACACTTTTGATTCATTAAGTTATGAAGGGCGAGGACACTTTGGAATAGCCAAAACCTTAGCCGCTCTTCAAGAGCACTTCTATTGGCCACATATGATCAAACATGTCACACGATTTATCAATGGTTGTGTGACTTGTCATAAGGCAAAGAGTCGCTCATCTTCTTCGTTGTATACACCCCTACCCATTCCAAATCAACCATGGGAAAACTTATCTATGGATTTTGTTATGGGGGTGCCTACAACTAAGAAGGGGAGTGACTGCATCTTTGTTGTGGCTGATAGGTTCCCCAAAATGGCTCATTTCATGGCATGCAAAATGACTAATAATGCTACCGACATTAGTAATATCTTTTTTCAGCATGTTGTTAGGTTGCATGGAATTCCTAAAACTATTGTTAGTGATAGGGATGTGAAATTTGTGAGACATTTTTGGAGAACATTGTGGGGAAAGCTAGGTACTATACTCCTATTTTCTACTAGCTATCACCCACAAACTGATGGACAGACTGAGGTTACGAATAGGACTCTAGGCTCACTTCTTAGGACCATGCTTCGTGCTAATCCTAAGAGGTGGGAGGACTTACTTCCGTATGTTGAGTTTTCATATAACAGGGTCGTCCATTCGGCAACAGGGCTGAGTCCATTCGAGGTGGTGTATGGTCGAAATCGTTTGACCCTGATGGACATGATTCCACTTCCCTTGAAAGATGGTGAACAGGCTGCAGAAGCTAACCGGGCTGAGATGATCAAGGAATTGCATGAAAGAACCAAGGAGCAGTTGCAGCGCCGTTAATTACAACATGAGTACAAGGCGAACAAAGGGAAGAAGAGGGTCACCTATGCCCCAAGAGATCTCGTGTGGCTGCACATGAGAAAGGAACGCTTTCCAGCTAGACGAAAGCACAAATTGGATGATAGAGGTGATGGACTCTTCAAAATTCTTAGATCTTTTGGTCCTAATGCATATGAGCTTGAATTGCCTCCAGGTATTGGTGTTCATGGGACATTTAATGTTGTTGATTTGTCCCCATACATTCCCCCGGACTTAGACATTGACGACACGAGGACGTGTCGAGGCCAAGAAGGGGAGAGTGAAGCAATACCGGACAAGACATTGACAGAGGCTGAAGAAGAAGAACTCATGAGCATACGCTCACTAGGCCCAGTGACCCGAGCTAGAGAAAGAGAGGTAGCCAAGGCAACTCAATCAATGGTCATTAAAGGCTTAGCCAAAAATGGCGACATTGGTGCAACCGAGAGAACGTGGAGCTCGACAACGCTCGAAGAGGTGGATGACTACCGGACTCTTGGCGAAGCAACGCTGGCTTTCAATCCAGCCTCATGAGTCAAGGGTCGACACACGGGTCAGTTCGCCATCTCGAACGAGCCAGAGCAAGTGTTGCACAGCCCCGACGGCGATCGCCATGTTGATGGTGGCGATCGCGGTCATCCAACAGAAGCAGCCAATTAAGCCGAGTCCGACCGCGATCGCCATCTTGATGTCGCAATCACGGCAGGACAAGAGAGAGCTCTCGGATTTGTCTGAGAGCCCGATGGCGATCGCCACCCTCATATGGCGATCGCCATCGCCTATCCTGCATCTTTTCGTACTTTTCTTTTTTAGACGTTTTCTTTAATTTTTTTGCGTTTAATTCGGTTTAGGGCTGCGAAATTAGGTTTAATGTTAGTAGCAACCTCTCTTATAAGTTGAACATTTTCCCATTGTTTTTTCTTACGTTGAAATTGAATAACAGAGCTTTAGTTGAGTTTTATCTCCTTCCTTTCCTTCGACGTCATTCTACTAATTGGATCCAAAGTTGTTCTCGTTAGCAAAATTTCACCAAGCTTACCTATCGAATTCGTTCATCCCTTGAGTGGACTCTCAAGACATCGAATTCTTATTGAGTTGAAAGACTCAATACTTATCAAAACCCTAGACGAGTTGAAGAACGACGGCTTCCCTTTCTACCACGATCCCCCCGAGGCATACGAGTCATCCCAATTCGTATCACGTAAGATGAAGCATAGGACGCAAAAGAATAAGAACAATGCAACGTACCACTCGAAAGCACAGGGACAGTACGATGACCCTCCCCGTCATGACCATGAAAGGTACGTTCATTCTTCGGGATTTCCAGAAGCTTCGCGATCACGTTCTTAGTCTCCGGCCTCGTGGCAATAACGTCTGCGTCGACTAAGGGAACATGCAAAGTCACGCGTAAGCAAGGCGTCGACTCATACAAAAAGGAACAAAGAGAAGATAAAGTTCAAAGGATGGAATAAAAAACTTACTCGCAGGGTTCCAGCACTCGATGAGCCAAGAACAATCTTCGTCGAGGGTAGACTTCTTCACGAAATAAAAGTAATCACCCCAGTCACGATCAACCGTACTCCTCTCAATGGCGATTCGAGTCGCCTTGGGCCTGGATTTGTGACCCACTCGCCAAATCATCTTGGTGGAAACCATCAGAGAAAGAACGAGATCTTCAACGGGAATCTCGACGCCATAGTTCGCCACCACGTCGTCCAGAGCTCCGAAAATTCGCCAGACGCTTGGAAGGAGCTGCCCTACTGCAACGCCCAACACCATTATAAATGCCTTCACAATCGGAGAGAAGGGAAATCTATGCCCAGTAAGGAACGGGTATTCATAAACCGCGATCCACCCCGGACGATACGCGTCGGCATAAACCTCCCTCAGCTCGTAAATAGTCGGAGTCGCAATTGAGATAGGAATGAGAAGAAGTGAAAGATTATGGACGAGTGAGTAGAGAATAAAAGAATGAAGAAAATGCTCGAACGAGAGGAAGAAGACGAAGTTAGAGAAAGTGTGCAAAGAAAGATAAAATCTCGCCTTTATATAGGCAGGGAATCGCGAACATTACGGCATAAATTAATCTCCTAACGACATTATACTCCACTAACAAAATAGCCGTTGAAGAAAGTGAACGTTGCCAGCGCAATTCACGAAGAGGTCCGTTAGACGAAGACCAATAATGTAAAGGCGTGACGATCGATGCATCACGACGAGGTAATCTTTTGGATGACGACTTCAGCAATGCGTTCAAGATTAAATGAAGACGTATTCTATAAGGAAAGAAGGTGTTTCTTAGATCTGCAAGGCAATAAGCTCTGTAAAACGCCTTAGGGATATTGTTTGTGCCTAAAAATACGACGAGTAAGGATCTTGTTGAGGAGCTACGCGTAGAAGACCACGTCGACGAGATGAAGAGAGAACGAAGACGTCAACGTGACAAAAACGGAGTCGGCCGATTATATTTAAGTTATTTATTGTATATTCCTTATGTAAATAGTAAAAGATATTAGAAAGAATATATTTTACCATGTTTTATATCGTTATTAGATAGAAGAAAAAGATATAAATATTTTTTCCTAAAGATAGAACTAGGGTTAGCCTATTTAAAGGGCTAACGCCTCCTTTGTAATCAAGTTTTGTATCCTTAAGCAATACACAAGTACAAGCCTATAACCCTAATTTCTCACCGTGTTCTTGAGTGTTAAGATTGTTACCGTCAAGTTTGATCATCACCGTACAATTTCTTAATTATCACTACGTTGATAATCTAGTTACAAACAGGGGTTGGATGTTGGAGCCGATTCTCGAGGCCCAAGGCCTGACCCTCGCGAGACCCAAAGAGAGGGCCAAACCTGTTATCTTGTTTCTAGCCAAGCAAGGCCTAATGAGAAAGGGCCGCCCACGAGGGAGAAAGCCCAATTGAAGAAGTCCAGAGGCTTGCTAGCGAGCGTAACAACTCGGGTGAAAAGCGATGTGGGACCCATGTGAGGGTATAAATCCCTAACAGAAAGGAGAGAGACTGGTCTTTTGGCTTTTGCATAACAAATCTTCTTCTGAAATTGAGGGCAAAACACTGAAGCGAGAGAGAATACGAGCTCGCTTCATTCACCCCAATCTATCCCTTTTAGTGGAAGATTGGACGATCGACAGTTGAATCTTGACTCTCGGTGTCGAGTTTATGCTTTTGAAATGAGAATTAGTGTTTTCCGAGATGTTTCATGTTGAAGAACTGAGCGAGCTTGTAAAGCTTGTTGATGGTTTTGGGATTGACCTTCTAACTCTTCCTCTATAGCTTGTTTTCTCCTTTTGTGATAATTTACACCTTGTGATTCCCATTTTGTTGCTCATTTATTGACTTGGGCGTCGGAGAGCCAAATCCGGAGAATCAACCCTCCTGATTTGGTTATGCAGGTTCGAGAGAGCCCAAGAACAAGTTAAAAGGAGACGAGAGAGAGCTAGAAGGCGTCGTTTGATCGTGTGAGACACCAATTACAAGTTGTTTGTCCAGACGTGTTAAACAGGTACTTGGCAAGTTACTGAAGATCTTTTGACTCGTACCTCGCGATTGTTGTATCGCGAAGTCTATATTTCTTGACACCAACACTCATAATTTCAGCTCCATCCAAAAAAAACATTGACACCCATATAAATCAAATAATTGAATCGCATGGTAGGTAAATTATGAATCATCCCGAAGCGGTCAATAGCAATTTTTCATACTTTCCATGAGTACTCGACCATACTCGCTTGTTTGTGAGGTAGCAAGTGTCAATTTACTCAAATGGAGCGTTTCAAGAATAACGCAAAATTATAAATTATATTCCCTCCGTCTAGGGTTGGCTCCCGGTCCGGTCCGGTCCGGTCCGGTTCCGGTCCGGTCCGGTTCCGGTCCTCCGGAATCCGGAACCGGAACCGGAACCGGGAAAAACCGGTTCCGGTCCGGTCCGGTTCCGGTCCTCCGGAATCCGGAACCGGAACCGGAACCGGGAAAAACCGGTTCCGGTCCGGTCCGGTTCAATCCGGTTCTGGACCGGTTCCGGTCCGGAACCGGACCCGAACCGGACTGAACCGGCCGGTTTTTTATTTAAAAAAAAAAAAAAAAAACGCCGGTTTATAAATTTATAAAACTGAAAAAAAACCTAAAAAAATGTAAACATAATTTTTAAACTTAAAAAAAGTGATTATAAAAAAACGCTATTAAAAAAGAATGTTTTGTCATTTTTTAAAAGTTTTAAAATTATGTTTAAAAAACTTAAAAAAAATGATTATAAAAAAACGCTATTGAAAAAGAATGTTTTGTCATTTTTTTAAGTTTAAAAATTATGTTTAAAAAACTTAAAAAAAATGATTATAAAAAAACGCTATTAAAAAGAATGTTTTCATTTTTTTTAAGTTTTTAAAATTAAATATGAAGGAACAAAAAAATTAAAAAAATTGGGCTTGCACTTAACAGTGACTTACTTGTTAAGTTGCATACGTATCCTCTCGGGTTAGAGGAATCAAAGCCCACGTAGTTCTTTACCTTTTTTCAAAACCCGTTACCTAAGTCGAATCTTCGGCGGATGAATCGGTGCGTATCGTAGTAGAATCTCCAATCCACTCGTCTTCCGATGACTCGATAATGTTACGTTGTTGCCTAATTGCGGCTCTCTTCCAATCGCAAACACAACATTGCGCCTCCAATGACTCTGGTGCCAAATTTGATCTCTTCCTCGTTAAAGTGTTGCCTCCTGCACTAAAAGTTTGTTCCACCGCCACGGTTGAAGCGGGGACGACAAGAACTTGAGCCGCAATCTTCGCAAGCGTTGGAAACATGCTCCTATGATCCTCCCACCACTTCAAAGCATCTAAAGTTTCACAACTAACAAACTCAAAGTTGGTGTTAAGATAGTTATCAATTTCCGCATTCGTGTTTGAAACTCTTGGTCTTTTACTAAAATACTTAGCTCCAAAGGCCCCCAAGCTAGTAGAGCCCGAAGAAGCCGGAGGTAATTGTGAAGTAGTCGGAGAATCAGAAAAATGCGTAAATAAAGTTTCAATGTTTGTTCTAGTTCTAGAAACCATACCTAAAATATCCTCTAGTTCACCTTCGGCTAAAATATATGCATAATAGTCATTTAAAAGAGCGTGTAAACCGGATAATTTAAGTCTAGGATCTAAAACACAAGCAACAAGAAAACAATCGGGAATATATCTATAGTAGAGCAACCACTTACTCCTCATGCTTGCAACGGATTCCTCAATGCCGGGAATTTTAGCTCCCTCACTTAAACCACACATAACATTACAAGCTTCCAAGACAAAAACATTACTACTTTGTGTATAAACATAACTAAATCTTTTTGTTGCATCATTAAAACATTTTAAAAACATTGCAATACTTTGACATATATCCCAACCTGATTCGCTAAAATAGAAAGGAGAGCCAGAAAGGTTTTGAGAAACAAAAAAAAGACGTTAAAACTTGTTTATATTCTATACATTCACATAGTAATATGTAAGTAGAGTTCCATCGGGTACCCACATCTTTTGAAAAACGTTTTGGGTGCACCCCGTTAGTTTTACAAAAGGTCATCCAATCTCTTGTAACTTTAGGATGCCCCCAAATATACTTAATAACGTTCTTAATTGGCTCAAAATGAAAACTCATAGCACGTAAACCATCTTGAACACATAAGTTTAAAATATGACAAGCACATCGAATATGAAAAAATTTCCCACCAAATAAAGGTTGACACATTTCTTGTAAATCTCTAATAGATGCGGTGTTAGCAGATGCATTGTCGAATCCAATTGAAAAAACTCTATTAAGTAGTCTATATTCTTCTAAAATTGCACGAATCATCATAGCAATATTTTGTGCGGTATGTGAATCATCAAAGACTCTAAATGCCAATAAACGTTTTTGCATTGTAAAATGATGATCTACAAAATGACATGTAACACCCATGTAAGAATGGGTTTGAGTATTATCACTCCATATATCACTACAAATAGAAACATGCATATCATTTTGCGAAAAATAAGAAACTAATTCGGCCTGGCGTCTTTTATAAGCCTTAATTACGTTTTTCTTAATCACTTTCCTAGATACGGATTTAAAAGCGGGTTGTGTATGATCTTTAATATACTCATTAAATCCTACATTTTCACTAAATCGAAATGCTAAATGATCAACACAAATAGCTTCGGCTAATGCTACACTATTAGCTTCATGATCAAAACGAAATAAAGGGTTACCGCTAGTAGAAGATGCAAATCCGCCGGAAATTTGTGTTTGTCCCCCTAGCATTCCCATCTCGGCGACGTGTTTGTGCTACATGTGTCGTTGAAGGGTTCCATATCCTCCACTTTTCTTCCATTGGAATGTCGCCTCGCAAAAGTTACAAGAAACAATAATTAGATCGGGATCATAATCCTCGGCCTCGAGTTCCTCGAGACCGGGTTCTAATTTAGTAAACCACTTTACAAAAATAGGAGATGTTAGTTTCCGGGATTGGTTCCCGGAGGACCCGGACCTCCCCCCCCCCCCTAGGCCTAGGGGCCCTAGCCGGCCTCGAACCGCTAGCTTGCCCTTGAGGCCTAGCGGTCCTACCCCTACCGGACCTAACTTGGGAGGTGGGAGTGGGAGTGGGAGAAGTGACATTATCACTCTCTTGGGTGTCAAAATGTTCCGCCATATGATTAAGAACAATTAAATAATATGATTAAAAGCAATTAAAACAATAAAACAATAAAACAATAAAACAATAAAACAATAAAACTTAGAACAATATAATAATGTGATTAAAAATGTAAAAGCAAAAAAATATTGAAAGACAAAAGCTAATTAAAAGGAAGAGATTAAGAGAGATTGTTGATGGAATTTGAGAGATTATAAGATTGAGATTTGAGAAAGAGAAGAGAGATTGTTGTTGTTGGATGTGTGATTTGAAGATTGTATGGTATGGTATTTATAGGGGTTTGATATGGGTTATTTTAATATTAAAAAATTAATTATTTTTTTTAATTTCCTAACGGCTAATTGTATAAAAAGCCGTTAGGACCGCCGGTTAACCGGCAACGGCTAGTTTTTAAAAAAAAACCGGCGGTTAACCGGCGGTTCCGGTTAACCGCCGGTTTAGTTTTTTTATTTTATTTTCTAAAAACCGGCGGTTCCGGTTAACCGCCGGTTAAAAAAATTTTAAAAATAAAATAAAAAACCGGCCGTTCGAACCGCCGGTTTTGAAAAATGTTTTTCGTGAACCTGAACCGGACCGTGACCAAACCGGTTTCTACCGGTCCGGTTCCGGTTTTGACCCGGTCCGGTTCCGGTTCGAACCGGCGGTCCCGGTCCGGTCCGACCATCCCTACCTCCGTCCTATTATATAATTGTTATTTCATTTTTGACACTATTTACATTTTAATGTATTTTGTTGTATAATTTTTGAGCTATAAAAACAAACATAATCATATAGGGTCTTGTTTAATTTGTCTCGATGAGTACATTAACATATTATAATTTTATAATTTTTTATTAACATATAGTTAGAGATATTAGTACTTTAAGATATTATAATTTTATAATTTTTTATTAATATATAGTTAGAGATATTGACAATACAAAACATGTCTTGATAAATGTGAAAAAAGAAATAGAAACTATATAATGGGGGCGGAGGGAGCACTATAATACTTAATTGACAAGCATAAGTGTATGTTGCAAAATGATGTTAATCTCTATATAACTACTAAACCAAACACATTTCTCCAATTCTAGGTATGTCACGTGGCATACTCTTCATCTAGCTTATCCACTTGTTGGCATTCCATTGGTCATGATTTTTTACTATTTATTGTAATTTTCTTTAAAAAAAATTTAAATTTGGAAAATCCCGTGCAAAAATATAACAAAAAGATTGATTAAGATCTTTCAGATTACAAAAAGATTTTTATGTGTTAATTTTGTAGATTTTGACCTCCCAATATCCTATTATGTTATTTTAAAAATTTATAATTTTATTTTTATGACATATCACAAAAAATTGATTTCTTAATAAATAAGAGAAAATATTATTTATTTGTGTTATGGTAGTGTTCTAAATATATAGCATTATATATGTTGAAATTATTTTATTTAAATTTGTTAAAAATTTAACTATGATAATTTGATCAAATAAGATATTTTGTATAAAAATTCATTTATATTCGTTATTTATTATATTTAAAATTTTAAAAATTAATTAGATATCAATATCATTTTAAGATATCAACTTATTTTCATATAAAATTATATATTACATAATACTACTTATTAACTATATTGAGTTATATAACACCGCGCATAACGCGGGAACTAGGCTAGTGGAATCGTAAAGGAAGAAAGAAGAAATGCACAACTCGTATGAACATGCAAAACAAAGAAGGCCGCCAATTTACCTGGGTACTCCACTTTGTAAAAAAAGTTGTACAAATACTCCATTAGTTACCAAATTGCAAGGTATGCCTTTTAGGGTATTTTTTCCATTAATAAGTTATTATTTTATATTTTCTTTAATAACAATATAATATTATTTTAATAAAAAGAAAATATAAAATATTTCTCCCTCCCTCCCTTTTTGTTTGTCCATAAGTACGATTTTCGCGGAAATTAAGTAATTGTAGGAATATAATGATTATAGGAGAGAGAAAAATATAAAGTGAATGGTTAGAGGAGAGAGATAGAATGAGTAGGGATAAAATGAGTAGAATAAAGTGACATAAATGGAATAATGGACAAATAAAAGGGGACACCCGAAAAGGAAAGTGGACAAACAAATAGGAAAAGAGGGAGTAATTTCTTTGATTTATAAAAAAGATTTTGTGATGTGGTTGAAAAAAATAATTGAAAGATGAAAAAATATTACACAATTTTTTTAATAAGTAACTAAAAGATAGAAAGTAACATTTTTTGATGATATGTATATAAATTTCTTTTTTTGTTTTTATTAATTTCATTGTTACTCTCGTTTAACTTAAAACTCATTTATGATTCCGACTTAACATTTTACTTTCTGTCAGGACACATATTTTGTCATGTCAAAACAAAATGATCCATGACACCAGTCAACCCATAAACTTGGTCAAGAATCAAGATCAAGAATGACATGCGAGAAAAATTAAAAATCTAACACATGTCAAATTGACTAGGAGGAAGCACAATTTCTTTTCCTACGGAATCCACTAATGATCCGCTCTTAAGGAAGTAATTGGTTGTTTTTCAAGTCATACTTGTATTGTTAACCTGTCATTGTGTCACCATAATATTCTTTTGTCATTGTGTCACCATAATATTCTTTTGTCATTGTGTCACCATAATATTCTTTTAGTGATGAGTTAATCTTTTTCACACTTTCATCTTTTATCTCTAACATAAAATAAGATTATAAAAGATAATATGAGCTGATTAAAAAAAATACATAAAGATAATTAAAAGATAGAAAGTAAAGATCTTGTGAAGATATGTATCTAATTTTTTTTATCATTCTTTGTTAATTTCATCATTACTCTCGTTTAATCTATTTTAAAACTCATTCATAAATTATGTTTTGTTCTCGTATGATCTCCATTAAAGGATACATGAATGACAATTTGGGTTCTTGTCACTACTCATATTGTATCCTGTCACATTCAAAGGCTTGTAATTCAAACAACCCATGACAAATTGACTATCCAGTCATACTAAAGTAATGTTTTGTTCTCATCTTTATATTCCAACTTTAGGGTTTAATGGACTTTCAATGGTGACCCATAGATATCTCTGCCTTCAATTTCAATTTTTAGATTTTCAATTTTTCATTTTCTTATTTTCAATTTTACATTTTATTACTTTTCAGTTTTTAATTACATTATTTTATTATTATTTGTTATTTTTAAATAAATACAAAATAATATTTGAAAAAGGGTAGTTTTTAAAATTTGGGCATAGTTTGCAATTATTATAGACATTTTTCAAATATTTTTGGACATATGTGCAACATTAAAAAATTGAAGATATTTCTGCAAAGTATATTGTAGAATGCGGTATCTACTACTACCTCCGTCCCATTATATAGTTTCCGTTTCTATTTTGGGTGTCTCGAAAAGTTCTTCTCATTCCCCCCTTCTTTCCATTTTTATCCTACTTTTTCCTCAAAAACTACACTCATTTCTCTTCTCTTACAAACTTTTCTACCTCAAAATTCACATAAAACCACTTTTTATCTTCTCTCCTACATAAAAACTCACACTCACTCACATTCTCTCTCCCTTTCACTTCACTTCTCTCAATTCCTTAATTCTCGTGCAAAAACAACAATGAGCACTATAAAAGGGGACGGAGGGAGTACTATTTTCTCAACAAAGAATTAAGCCCACGCCTCCTCTACACAATAAAATTACCATAAACCCAAGATCGAGAGGCTGCAAAATCAAAAATTCCTACCCAAACAGCACGTTCAATCTTGGAAACCCTGCCCAAAAGGAAAACTTACCATAATTTGTCTCTTAGACTATGTGTCATGGGGAGCAACCACGTATGGAGTATATACTATGGGAAGTCTGAAAGTAACTTTTTCCACTACATTGGGCTTCACAACTTAAATAGGCAATACTTTGTAGCCCATATCTAAATTTTGTTCCTATCTTTTTTAGACAAATATATTAACGTATGCTCTCTAGGGCGGTATCACTCTCGCTACATGTGCCTCCTAAACGTTTTTCTCATAAAAAAAAAAAAAAATTCTAAATAATAAGATCTCTATGATTATATATTTTTTATATTAAAAAATATCTAACAAATTCTAATAAAATATAAATAATATTATAAGAACATTTATGAACGAGGGAGTAACAGGAAACCTCAATTTTCTTATTTGTAATTAACTACATAAATTTTCTTTCTAGTCTTAGACCATAGAACACCAATTTTGAATAACACTTAACATTTCTCTTTCTTCCACTTCATATTATGTTACTTTATCTTTATAATAGTGTTATTCTATTATATTTTCATATTCAATTTTTAATTATTTTTGTATTTAATAATCCACTCTTTGAATTATTAATTATATTTGCAACTAATAACTAGTTAAAACCAGTTTTTAATGTCAAAATACAGTTTAACAAATTTTTGAATCCAAAATCTACTCCCTCCGTTAATAAATACTTGTCTCTAGAGCAATTTTAGAGAGAATTTATTGATCAAAATTTTAGACAAGTATATCCTTCATAGGTGAAGTAATGACATAGAGAATAAATGAAAGAATAGTGAGAGAATAAACGAAAGAATTAATAATAATAGGGTAAATTTGGAAAAAAGAGTGTAAAATTATGTTAAAAGACAAATAATTTTTAACAAATGATTTGGATTTCAGTGACAAGTACTGTAATTTTTAACAGATGAAGTATTTTTTACTAGTTTTATTCAACTTTAACACAAACTTAAACTAAAACATATTAATTAACTAATTTAACAAACACATCCATGCACAACAAAGGGAAGATACGATCAGCAGTTTCCGCACTATTGTTTTTTTTGAAAGGCGTTTCAGCACTTATTAAATTAAACAGTAATAATTGGTGCCTTTTTTGCCCTTTCTATTTAAATTGGAAAAAAGCCTGTGCAGGTGGAATTGATGGGCAGAAATACAAAGGATTATGGAAGAGTGGCAGATCCTTTTGCCATGAGATCTTGTTTAATGGATTAAAAGCGTATTACTATAGTATGCAGGAAGAAAGAAGAGCTATATTAATGGCGGGCGAGATGTTATACAGGTAGGCACCACTTTAGAAGGCAAAAAGTAGGAAACTGTGCGTGTTGGGTGGAGGAGAAAACACGAGGGCTTTGGGTTATAATTAGTATTTTTAAGGCGTTTAACCCAACACCCGAAAAATTATAACTGACATTCGTTCGATGCATTTTAGATGCGTCCAAAAAACCGGATCTATCTTGGACGCGTGACCTAGATGCACCAAAAAAAAATTAATCTTCCTCAAAACAAGGGCCAAGCAATAAAGGAGGAGGATGGTCCCCCATCACTTCACTTTTTTTTTTGTTCTGATCGCCATCACTTCACTTAATTTTTAAAGTTTGATACTCAATTTAACCTAGTTTTGTGAAATTCTAAATTAAAATGAGTAATCCCTCCGTCCCCTATTGATCTTTTCATTTGCTTTTGACACATTTGTCGAGACACGTTTTATAACGTTAATATCTCTAAATTTACGATGATAAAAGATATAATTTTTTTATTGTCAAAGTGCTCAATGAGACGAATCAAACGAGATCTCGCATGCCTATATTTATTTTTATATATTGAAAGAAAACGAGAAGATTCTCTCGATTTGTGAATAGTGTCGGAAAAGCAAATGGGTCTTATATTAAGGGACGGAGGGAGTACAATTTAATTATTTTATTTACTGCCCGAGGAGCTATATGTATTTCCACATAGAATCGTATTGATACTACAATTTTAATTTATCGAAATAAAATTAGTAAAATCTTGTAAATAATTTTTATTTTAGATTCTATGTTTTTGTAAACAATTTTACGATTTCACACAAATGACTATTATTAGTATATATTGTTATTTTTATAATTATCATGAGTTATCTTGATATTATTAGTAGTTATCATAATATTTATAATATTCTAAGCATGCGGAGTAATATATAACGAAAATAATAATACATTTTCAATATATACACTTTTTAATATAGCGTAGAGTCTTACAATTCATAACTCTTAAGATCCGGTTCACAGAACTTCTTTTGATTGGATTCTAAAATCTCGATTTTAATAACCTTGATTAGTTTGATTACACTCTTTAATTCATATTAAATGAAATTTGGGTGTCAATCTACACTTGTGATATGAAGTTGTAAGTTTTGGAAATTCTTTATACTTTAACATAACATATAATATTGTTTGATCATCTTTCATCATGAAGTGGAGATGAGAGATAAACTCAAAGTGTATCTAGATCTTTGATCTCTCAGATTAAACGGTTTAGATTAATTTAAATAAATTAAAAAGAGAAAAAGAAAATAAGTGATAAGGTGGCAAACCGGTAATTAGGGAGGGAAACGGAGGGGAAAATTATTATAAGCTCCGAAAAATATTTCGAAACACTAGGGAGTGAAGCAAAGAGAAGTGAAGAAGAGGTTACACGACTGATCAAAATTATTTTTGAACAAGAGGTTAAATCGAAGCATCTGAGTGAAGAACCAATTTGAAAAGTAATTGGAACCTTTAAAAGGATTGATCTTTACCTTTATGTCTCGGCTCGAGGTGTGGCGTTGTGGAGGTTCTTGTGGCATGGCTGGGGTTAAAATTCTTTGATGTCGTCCAACATTGGCTTGAGCTCCATGTTGCCTAGAGATGTTTATGGTTATGGAACCGCCGATTACGGTTTCAAAACGGCCGGTTACGGTTTCACAAAATCATAAACCGAAACCGGACATAGGCGGTTCCATCCGATTTGCATGTTTTAGTTCCGATTTTTAATCGTTTTGGCCAGGTTATGGTTACGGTTTCAAAACAGGGAAAAACTTCTTCGTAAGAAAAATAAAAAATAAAAAATAAACATTAAAAATGACATAACATTAATCGTTCAGTCTTTTCAATAATTTAATATACACTAAATTTTTTAACTATATGAGATATAATAGTTATTTGTCTTAATCGATCAACTATAAGGAATTGTTTTTTGAAAAATTACGAGTTTTTATCTAATATTCAATTTGTCTACTTAACTATTCGGACTTCACAAGTCTATTAAAGACATGCAATTTTATTACTTTTATAAGTAAATTTCTCTATTTAATAGAAGTGGTGGTTTCCAACCGGTTTGGAATTGCCAGTTTCATAAACCGGAATCAGAACCGATTTGAACGGTTTTTCCCGGTTTCGGATACGTTCGGTTTCGGTTTAAAACGGTTTTACACGGTTTCAAAACCACCACTTTCGTGATTTACTCAAATTGTTGAACATCTCTAATGTTGCCTTGTTGCACTTGGCCATCGTTCGCCGCGCCTTGAGCAAAGGCGTTGGCATTGGAGCCTTGTTGCATTGGAGGCCATTGCTTCGAGATCCAATCACATGGGCGATTTTAATGCTCAATAGGATCGTGCAAATTCTTCCCAAACGCCAAAAGAGTTATATTGCGAAGTGCCAAAAGAATCATATAAGGAGGAATTTGGTGTTCTAAGTGATCCTCAACATGAAAGTGGACCGCAATGAGCTCCCTTTGGCGTGAATGGCTTCTGAAAGAGTGGCAAGAATGGTGTCGTGCGCTGTTTGGGGGCGTGAATCACGGCGCAACCGACGTTCGATCTCTTAGGCTTCTTGGAGCAATTTCTCTGCGCGCTCCTTCTTCTTTTCTACCTTGAGCACCTCATGGTGGTGTCTTGATCGATGTCTGCCTTCAAAAGAGGAATAACACACGGTGGAGTAGCCATCGTCACTCTCAACGGTTCTCGAATTTGAGAATTATCGGTGCAAAGTTTGGCGCCTTGCTTTAGGGACGTTCCTCTGGGTTCTCAAGGAAGATTTCTCTTATGGAAGAAATCTTTTGAAGTTTGGCATGTTGGGTGATTGAAGGCATGACTCCTTTGCCTTTAAATTTGGCCCATTAAGCTTGGGCGTTGATGTGGTCTTGTGAGGCATTGGCGTCGGGCACTTGGCGAATAGAATTTTTTTGGCTTCGCCGTATGTAGCCTCTGATCGATTTTCGGCTGAAATCCTTTGGTTCTCGGCCTAAAGATGTTCAAGTCTAGCCAAGACATGGGGTCGCCTTAGGTGGACCATCATTGTTTGTGCCTAAAAATACGACGAGTAAAGAACGCGTAACAGGCTACGCGTAGGATGATCACGTCGACGTGACGAGAAGAACTGAAGATTTCGTCAACGTTGACGATAAAGTCGATCGAGTAGATATTATCCTATTTCTTTATTATATTGTTGTAATTGGTAAAAGATACGAGAAAAAATATCTTTTTACCTTATTGTTATGTCGTCATTAGATAAAAGGAAGAGATAATATCTCATTTCCTTAAAGATATTATTAGGGTTAGCCTATAAAAGGAGGCTAACGCCTGCTTTGTAATCATTCAGCCACCAGGTGGTGAAATAAGCGAACGAGAAGAAGAGTCGAAATAAGCGAACGAGAAGAAGCTAGTTTACCAGGTGGCGTTGCAGGGGCACTACGATGACCTTATCCGTCATGCCCATGGAAGGCCTGATCAACCTCGGAGATCGCCAGAAGCGCGGCTACCGCCTTCTTCGATTTAGCCCTCGTCTTAAGAGCCTCCGTATTGACTGAAAAGTACATAGGGTTACGCGTAAACAAAGCGTCAACAAATAAAAGTATACTTCTTTGAAAAGGAAAAGTCGATAGACAAGATAAGAAGACTCGCTCTTGGGGTTCCAATCCTCGATAAGCCAAGAACATTCGTCTCCGAGAGAAGATTTCTCCACGATGTAAAATACCTCGGCCCAACCCCGATCAGCCGTACTCTTCTCGAAAGCTATCCTAGCTTTCTTCTGCTTGATTTTAAAGTAAACTCTACCTGGTGAAGAGAGCGAGACAGTCAAGGGATGGACGAGATCTGCCGCGACGAAGTCCAAGCCATATTTCTCAATAGCATCGTCAAGGGCACCCAGGATTCGCCAAGCCCCTGGGAGAAGTTGACCCATTTCTAAGCCAAGGGTGAGCATAAATGCCTTAAACCAGAGGCGAGAACGGGAACCGATGCCCCGCCAGAAAAGGGTACTCGTAGACCGAGATCCATCCCGGTCGGTGAGCATCTGCACAAACCCCCCTTGGAGGGATTTCGATCTTCACATCTTGACCAAGCTCAGCAATGGATCTCAGACGGATGATGTCATGCGCTTCAGAATAATATCGATCCGAATCACGGAGCACCTTCCTTGGTTCATAGAGCACTGGTGTCGCCATTGAAAAGAAATAGAGATGAAAGAGCGGCGTAATAGAATGGTCGAATGAGAAAGAATAAGGAGAGCAGAGAAATGTTCAGAGGAAGTGAAATTAGAAGAAGTGTATAGAGAGGGGAAAGATCTCGCCCATTTATAGGCAAGAAATCGCGAGGATTACGGGAAAAGATACTCTCCCAACGACAACATCCCCCACTAATGAAACTAGCCATTAAAGAAGAACGTTGCCGACACAAGTCACGAAGCACTCCGTCCGATGTGTAAGAATAATGAAAGAGAAATGATGATCAAAGCTCTGCGATGATATTGAAATCTTAAGTGACGTAATCATCAACGCGTTCCAAGTTTAAAGAAGACGTATTCCTTGAAGAAAGAAGGCGTCTCCCAGCTCTACTAGGCGTTAAGCCCTGTAAGACACCTTAGGGGTATTGTTTGTGCCTAAAAATACGACGAGTAAGGAACGCGTAACAGGCTACACGTAGGATGATCACGTCGACGTGACGAGAAGAAATGAAGATGTCGTCAACGTTGACGATAAAGTCGGTCGAGTATATATTATCCTATTTCTTTATTATATTGTTGTAATTGGTAAAAGATACGAGAAAGAATATCTTTTTACCTTATTGTTATGTCGTCATTAGATAAAAGGAAGAGATAATATCTCGTTTCCTTAAAGATATTATTAGGGTTAGCCTATAAAAGGAGGGTAACGCCTGCTTTGTAATCATTCAGCCACCATTCGAATAATACCTAAGTTCAAGCTTCAACCCTAATTTCATATATCGTTCTTGAGTGTTGAGATTATATCGTGTTCTTTGATCTTTGCCCTACAATTGCTTAGTTATCATCTCGTTGGTAATTTCGCTACAAACAATCATTATTTCTTTGCTCCTCTCTTTGTTCTTTCGAATGTGACATAGTGCCTATCACAAATGAGACATGCACGAGGATCAAAGCGCTCAAGAAATATGCATGAGTGTGACAAAGAAACAAGTTAAGACACACCTGAGAATCAAACAAGCACATAGGTGTAATAGCTTCTCTTATTGATTTTTGGTCAAGTGTTTAATCAAATTCAAGTTTAATTGCCGTAAAAAATTTCTGATGAAAATCAATCGAAGATGCCTGCTATATTGTACTTCTAATATTGAAAAGCTTTAAAAATCATGCAATCAATTGAAGCCGTTCGTAAGGGTAATGTTTTTGTCGATGTTCGTGGCCTGACAATGTCGTTCTCGAAGTCGAGAAGAAGTCCACCCCAAAACTTCAGGATTCTTTGTTTACGGATTTTCCTCTTTCTGATTCAATTTCGTTTCGCTTTATCGAATTTCAGTTATTTACATCAAAGACTTGTACTAGGAGTGATTAATATGTTTCGGTTGGCTGATTGGAAAATAACTTTAGGATTGACAATATGTTGTGCCTGTTCTTTTTAGTGATGACGGTCAGTTATGTTTGGTTTTTTGGAGATCATCGTTGTAGATTAGGTTGCATCGGCAAATTGGTGTATTTGATCTTAGAACCTCTAGAAATTGGTTTATTTCAGTTTATATAGGGAACTATAAACAATAAAAAATGATGTTTTGGGGTTTGAAAGAAAAATAACTGATCTTGAAAAAAAATTGATGAAATCCGAACAACTTATATTATCTAGCAAACTGGATGACAGTACAACGTTGGATTACTAAACACAAAAAAAGGATGACAAAATTAGTATACACAATCATTGATCAAATATAAAGCAAAAAAAGAAAGATTTCATTTAAATGGCATCACTAAAATAACAATACAACAAAATTGTCATCATTACAACCAATAGTGTCATCTTAAAATCTAAAACCAAACATATTATCCTAATTGTCACCATGATCAACCTATGAATATACCTAAACACATGAAAAGCACAATGAACAAATCATTTCTTTGCCTTAGTACGAGAAAGTGGCAGTGGCTTCCACACAAATTCCCGATGAAAACGTTCAATGGCCATCTTATCCCTAAGGGCCCTCACATGATCATAATCTAGCTCATCCAAGGTACTCCCAAATGCAAGAGCTTCTATGTACTTGATTGTAAAAAGACAATAGTTACCACTGCAAAATAAAAAAACAAAGAAGAGAATAACCAGTATGAGATTATGAAAATAAACACAAAGACATCAGAAAATCATAGAACATTTGCAAAAAAGATATTGAAAATGTACCCTACGTCTTGAGGAAGAGAAGGGTTGTGACTGAGAGTAAAATCGATGTGAAGGTTTCCTAAGTGATTAAACGTCCCACTTCTGATTAACAAAACAAGACGTAATTTGCAAAGAGGACCAACAGTTTCAGTGATGAACTCATCCTTGTAGAAACTAGCTTTGGAATCTTTAACATACAAATAGTCTAGAACAATGACATGCTTCTTAATTTCAGTCAATCTCTAGGCCGACCCAATGTTTTTCCTTGATATTAAAGGGTGAGTAAACCTTTGTGACACCATTACCCTAAGACTTTCCATAAGTTTTTGGATGAGCACCATAAAAGTAATGAAGGTGGACATTACGTTGTAATCTACATGTGACAAAACTTTCTCAACACAATGAGAGTTGATCACTAAACCAAGTCTAGTCTAAAAAAACTACATCCTTCAATGTATCACCCTCATTATAAATTTGATTCCGCATGTGATATATTGCTTCAAATAAATGTTGGAAAACATAAAAGAATTCTAAATACAAAACAAAAAAATAGATATAATAAAGGATCCAAAAGATAAACACTTACATCATCCTCAAATCAACAATTCTTCTTATTCAATTTCCGAAAGAATTCTTTAGACAGAACAATATCATGACCCTCTTACTCCAAAAAAAAAAGAGAGAGGAAACATGCAAAAAACACTTCTCAACATACAAAACCTGTCATCATGCAAAAGTTGTAATGAAAGATTCAAAATGATATAAAAAAATGAAGACTATCATCATAAAAGATTACAATGTGATACGGATATGAGAATAAATATGTATTAATAAAAAGACTGTCATCATTCAAGAATTATAAATATATCATTGAACATGTTTGTAATACAAGTCATTGATGACAGTAATAGACTATAATGAAGATTGTCATCAAGATAATAATGTAATCATACAAAGACTGTAATCATGTAAAAAATATAATCTATCATTAATTTTTTTTATCACAAATAGGATAATTGATAATAATTATAGACGTCATGAAAAATGCAAACAAAGAAGCGTGTTTTAAGGAAAAAAAACAAATAAAATGCCTGATGACAGATTTATGATAAGTCTTATAAAAATGTTGATGAAAGAATGTGTTGATGACTTAATCACAAATAAGACGGTTGGAGTTATAATGAAGTGTGCGTAGCACGCTTCATAAGTAATAAAAATAAGATGAAAGTAATGAGTACTTAAGATATTTATGACATATAAGTTTTAAACTTAAAAAGAAACTAGGATGCTTAATGACAAACTTAGCATAAGTATTAGAAATATATTGATGACAAAATATATATATTGATGACAAGACAAATTAGAGAATTATAATTAGAAAGGCACATACCCATCTTTTAGGGTATTCAAAGAAAACTTTGTGGTCGTCATATTCATAGAATGAGTACGCATGTCTTGGAGGCATGCCTATCTTTTTCAGCAGAATTGTGAATGGAGACATAATATGAGGGCTTGGATGACCAACCCTTTTAGACTTCATCAACAACACATCATCTAGAGCCACATTGTCTTGAGAATCGACATTTTCAGAATCAACACCTTCACCACCTGTTGTTGAATAAAATGGTACAACTGGAATAGAAATGTCATCATAAGCACCATCCTGGTTTGTGTTACCATGGTTTAACTTTTATCCACAAAGTTTAAGATTTGATTTTGAGAATTTGAGGGAATAACCAAAAAACCAGCATCATTGTTGTTTGTAGCGAAATTATCAACGGGATGATAACTAAGCAATTATAGGGCAAAGATCAAATATGACGGTATCAATCTCAACACTCAAGAACAAGACAAAAATTAGGGTTGAAACTTGGACTTGTATTATTGCTCGTGGGTGGCTAGATGATTACAACGCAGGCGTTAGTCTCCTTTTATAGGATAACCCTAGTAATATCTTTAAGGAAACGAGATCTTATATTTTCTTTCTATCTTATGACGATATAATAATAAGGTAAAAATATATTATTTCTAGTATCTTTTACCAATTACATTAATAATATAAAGGAAAGAGATAATATTCACTCGGCCGACTCTATCTTCAACGTCAACGACATCTTCATTTCTTCTCGTCACGTCGACGTGATCACTCTACGCGTAGCCTATAGCGCGTTCCTTGCTCGTCGTATTTTTAGGCACAAACAATATCCCTAAGGCGTCTTTCAGCGCTTAACGTCAGGTAAATCTGGGAGACGCCTTCTTTCTTCATGGAATACATCTTCATTAAACCGGGAACGTGTTTATGATCACGTCACCTGGGATTTGAACTTCGTCGTAACGCTTCGATTATTATTTCTTTTCCATTACTCTTACGCATCTGATGGAGTGTTTCGCGATCCTTGCCGGCAACTTCCATTTGCAACGGCTAGTTTCCTAACGGCTATAATGTCGTTGAAGTTTCAATCCTTTCGCATTTCTCGCGATCTGTTTTCCTATATAAGGAGAAGGCTTCTACTTTCTTTCGACCTTTTTGCGACTCATTTATTCCGAATACTTCTTGCTTTCTCATTTTCTCACGCTCATCAGATCACTTGCCTTTCCTTCCTTCAACCAAACACTCATTTCTACTTCTCCTTTAGCTCTTACGATGGCCAGACCCTCCTACTATGTGCCAAAGAACATCTTGAAGGGTTCCGACTGTAAATCTTCCGAGGCGCGCAATGTCGACCGATTGAGGTCATTGGCGGGTCTAGGCCCTGAGGTAGAGATTGAGATACCTCCGCAAGGGGTGTCTTCTGATGCGTATCGCCCAGGGTGGATTGTGGTGTATGAATACCCATTCCTTACTGGTCATCGGTTCCCTTTCTCGCCTTTGACGAAGGCATTTATACTTGCGTTAGGGGTAGCCATCGGGCTACATCTGCCAAGCGTGTGGAGGATTTTCGGCGCATTGGACGATGTAGTGGTGAAACATGGCGTTGAGATCGCGGTCGAGGATCTCGTACATTCTCTGATGATTTCAACCAAGTCAATCAAGAGAGTGGGCCTCAAGTCGAGACCTAAGGCAACTCGAATCGCCATTGAGGGGAGTCAGGCGGATCGTCACTGGGCCGATTTTTTCTACTTTGTGAACAAATCCACACTCGGCAAGGAATGCTCTTGGCTTATCGAATGCTGGAATCATGCGAGTAAGTTCTCTTTCTTTCTGAACTTTTACCATGTGTATCTTTAGACGTCGACGCCTTACTTATGTTGGATCTTGATATTCCTTTATAGTTTACACGAACATTATTGTGGTGAGGCGAGAGACTAAGAAGGTCATTGCTAAGTGTTTGTAGCGAAATTAACAACGAGATGATAACTAAGCAATTGTAGGGCAAAGATCAAAGAATACGGTATAATCTCAACACTCAAGAACGATATATGAAATTAGGGTTGAAGCTTGAACTTAGTATTACTTGAATGGTGGTTGAATGAATACAAAGCAGGCGTTAGCCTCCTTTTATAGGCTAACCCTAATGATATCTTTAAGGAAACAAGATCTTATCTCTTCCTTCTATCTTATGACGATATAATAATAAGGTAAAAATATATTCTTTCTAGTATCTTTTACCAATTACATTAATTATATAAAGGAAAGAGATAATATTCACTCGGCCGACTCTATCTTCAACGTCAACGACATCTTCATTCCTTCTCGTCACGTCGACGTGATCACTCTACGCGTAGCTTATCACGCGTTCCTTACTCGTCGTATTTTTAGGCAGAAACAATACCCCTAAGGCGTCTTACAGGGCTTAACGTCTAATAGAGCTGGGAGACGCCTTATTTCTTTAAGGAATACGTCTTCATCAGATTCAGAACGCGTTGGATATTTATTCGAACCGAAACCTTGATTTCGTAATAATATCTTTTCTTCGATTCTCATTTAATGCGGCTAACCAACTCGTATCCGCTCCAACGACTATTTCCCCAACATTTGGATTTGTCTCTAACGGTAACAAACAGATTCTTGGAAAATCTCGAACGAGATCTTTTCTCCTTCCTTATTTAAACCCGTTCCGGCTTTCTTTTTCTTCTCATCCGTAATCCTCTTGCAAACCCTAATTTTTACTTTCTCTTCTCAATGGCTCCAATTGTCTACGATCCTAAGATGATTCTCAGCGATGTCAACCGTCGTTCTTCTTCGGCTCGCAATATTGAATACTTTCGTTCCATAGCCGGACTTTCTGCTCATGTGGAAATTGCCATTCCTCCTTCCGACGTGTTTGCTGACGCCTTACGCCCAAGATGGATTTGCATCTACGAGTACCCTTTCTTGGTCAGACATCGTTTTCCTTTTTCTCCCTTAGTCCAGTCCTTCTTGACTATTTTGGGCATTGCGGTCGGGCAAGTTCTTCTGAGCGCTTGGAGAGGTTTGGCGGTGTTGGATCATATTTTGGCCAACTTTGACATCGCGTTTACGATCGCCGACGTCATGCATTCTTGCATACTTTCCACTCCTTCGGCGGGCAGAATCAACATCAAATCTCGCGTCGGGGTGCCCCCGTTGATGAATAAAGGAACTTCGTCCGACCGTGGATGGGAAGATAAATTCTATTTCATCAGGAAATCTACCTTAGGGAAAGATGGCGCTTTCTTGCTCGACGAATGGACTCCTTCCAGTATGCTTCTTTACTTTTATGATTTTCTTTAGACTTGTGTATCTTGACGCTTATCCTCACGTGTGACTTCATGTGTAGCTGATATCCACGCTAATGTGACGCGGGAGGAGTCAGAGGAGATTACCAAGAAAATCATGGCGATTCCATTGGTAGAACGTACCTTTACAGGCCGTGATGGGAAGGGCTATCGGATCACGACCCCTACTCCTTCTCGAGGTGAGTTCTTTTGCATAAATTACGCGCTGCTTTTCTTTTTATCTTTTATACTGAGCGTGGCTTTACTTCAGGCGTCGCATCTCGTACTCATCAAGAGTCAGCTAACGACTTGATTACTGCTAAGAGGAGGTGTATTTCGGAGGATAAGTTGAAAGCTGTGAAGGAATAAGTCGCTCCTACTCCGGCATGTGTAGAGGAGACGATTCCGTCGGCTACGGGGATACAGGCGCCTTCAGACGCGCCTCTAAACGTAGGAACAGAAGATTCTCTCGTAGACCCGTCGATGAAGAACGAGAAGAGCAAAACAAAGCATCCCGGTGCAGCTTCCGTTACATTTGTTGAAGTAAGCGATTTTCCCGCGATGGTGTCTCGTTCCGTTGCACCTACGCGTAACTTTATCCCAGCGATACAAGCTCTGGCTTCTTCTTCTTCTTGGAACCACTATCTATCCATGCAAGTCGTAGACGTTTTGGGCGATTCTCTCGTAGCACAGTGGCAGGTGCGTACCTCTTCTTGTCTTTTTGTTTTTCTTTTTGGCGTTGTGTCGTTTCTTATCTGTTGGGGTCTTTCAGGCCTTCCAAGCTTCGCTGTGTGTCTGGGAACGTCTCCATAAGTACTCCGAATCCGAGGAGGCCTTGAAGGGTCAGGTGAGCGATCTTAGCAAGAAGATCAAGGAACTTAATAAGAAAACTGCTCGTCTTACAACGTCTGAGAAAGACGCTCGCATGGAGACTTTGGAGACGGCGAAGCAGAGTGGTGTGCTGGCGCGACGTGTCGAGGTGTTGACCGGGAAGGTCGCGTCCCTTGAAGCCGATGTTGAGGAGAAAGTAAAGGTGTACGAGAAGAATTAACTTGCGAGAGACAAGTACTTACTACTCGTGGTCATCTCGTATTGAGGCTATGGAGGAGTTTCGTGCGGGTCGTCACGTAGATTGGGATGTGGAGCGTGAGCACGGCGAATTTTCTGTTCTTTATCCCGTTCCGCCTGAGGGTGTTTCTCTTATACGCGTTCCCTCGAACTCGCGAGTCTTAGCTTCTAGTGACGCGATTGTCGCTTTAGATGGCGACGTTGTTCTTGCGGATGAGGATGTCTCTCCTTCTTCTTAGTTCTTAGGATTTTATCTTTTTGCTTGTTGCACGGAATCTTTTGCGGGCTATGGATTTTGGCTTTTCGTCACGTTCCTGTGTGGCGATTTCTTTTTGAATATGTATTGGATACTTGTTGTTTCTTTCTTTACGTAAGGCTTTTGCTTATCATTAACTCTTGGTGGGAGTACTATCCCCTTTTGGCGAATTCGGCTTCAGATCTTTTATGGAGTCGGGTTCGCCAAATATTTCTTACTTGCGACGCGTAGGTTGATCTTTTGCTTTTTTTTTAACGTCTTATCTTCGAGGTTTTGGTATTTCTACCCCTGGGTCCAGCATTTCCTCCGAACCTATATGAATGTTGGGTCCAACATTTCCTCCGAACCCTGAAGCGAGTGAGGAACGTAGGTCAGCGTGTGATTTTATCAGCTTGTGACGTTACCCCTTACTTTATGGTGAATCCTTTGCCACACGCTAGCGTTAGGTCGACGTCGAACTCTTTTAATCGACGGGCCTATTCATCGTGTAGCGTCCGATTTCTCGATTGTTTGGACTTACGATGCCGGTGGACGCGTCCCAGCCGGTTTGGCGTTTTGCCCGTGGATTCATGTCTCTCAGAGGGGCCGTGGAAGGCGCGACTACGCGTTCCTGGAGAGTGGTCGTGGCAATAGGTTTCCCTTCTTTTCTCAGCGGACCGTGCCGGTTTCGTGAGGTACCGGGTTTCATTCCCCATGATCATTGCCACACGTCGCTAACAATCATGGGAAGCGTCAACTCGGAGTTGACGGTTCGGCTAACGTTGCGTACGCATAAATGGAGCCTTAAACGCGTAGGCTAACGAAATTCGCACCCAGCGCGGATTTTCACCGCGACCTTCTTGTACTTTGTGTTACATCATAGACACAGAGCAAGTATTTTGTAATGAAACAACTCAGCATGTATTGCATATCGGACAAGAAAGTGCATTCTTATGTATTAACGAAGACTTCATGAATTTCGACGAGCTAAGACATCTACCCCTAGTCTCGACGACCCCTTGTCGTCTTGACGCTAAAACATGCTTGGACAGAATAAGGAATTTAAGATATGCATAAAAACATATAGAAATCACATCAATTATCACGTTCCCTAATGGTAATACTTCTTAAGATGTGTCGCGTTCCACGAACGCAATAGTGATATTCCTTCTGGCGTAACGAGTTCGTAGGCTCCTCGCCCTACGACTTGTGCCACTTGATATGGGCCTTCCCAGGACGCGGCGAGTTTACCGACGCTCTTATCCTCAGTGTTTGGGAAGACTTTTCTTAAGACCCAGTCTCCTACTTGAAAAGTTCTTGCTTTTACTCGTCGATTATAGCTTCGGGCGGTGATTTGTTTCTGTGCCGCCATCCTCAACGCCACGTTATCTCTTAACTCGTCTATGGTATCTATCATGAACGTCATCATTGGAGTGTTTCTTTCCTCAGGGAGAGATCGGTATCATTCTGTTGGTACTTCCACCTCGATTGGCAGGACGGCTTCGTAACCGTATACGAGAGAGAAAGGTGTCCTTCCCGTCGCTCTCTTAGGCGTTGTTCTGTCGTCCCATAATATAGCCCGAAGTTGATCCGCCCAATTTCCTCTGCATTCCTCTATCCTCTTCTTGAGATTACTCACGGTGACCTTGTTACTTGATTCTGCTTGTCTGTTCGCTTGAGGGTATCTTGGCGTCGAGTAGACTAGACGTATACCTTTGTCTTCGCAGAACGTTACGATGTTCTAATGAATTGTGACCCGTTATCGCATACAATGGTATGGGGGATTTCGAATCTCATGATGATGTTCCTCTCGATGAAGGAGATGACATGGGAATCTTTAATACTCTTGAATGCCTCGGCTTCTATCCACTTAGAGAAGTAGTCTGTAACAGCGAGCATTAGCGTCTTCGGTCCTAGGGTTAAGGGCATGGGTCCTACTATGTCCATCCCCCACTACATGAACGGCCAAGGAGACGTTATGGAGTGGAGCTTTTCCGCCGGCTGATGTAGAATTGGGGCGTGTCTTTGGAAAGCGTCGCACATTCTGACATGATTCATCGCGTCTTGTCTCATCGTGAGCCAATAATATCATGCTGTGTGTGCTTTGGCGGCTAGGCTTCTTCCTCCCGAATGACTCCCATATTCTTCGTTGCGTAGCTCGCGTAGAATATCTTGGATCTTTTCCTCTGTTGGGCACGTTAAAAACATGCCGTTTGACGACCATTTCAGTAGTTGTCCTTTGTCTACTATGAAGGTAGTTGCTTTTTGCTTCAACAGCCTTGCTTCATACGCGTTACCCGGGAGACGTCTGTGTTGCAACCACTCGTAGTTGTGATGACAACCACTCGTAGAAGCAAATAAGGAAGACTAAGCATCCTTGCAAGATTAGGCTCAATAACAAAACAATCATTTAAATCTTTCAACTTGTAACTTCAGACACCAAACTCATCATACATGCTTGCTTTTGGAATCACTTAATCTGTACTAATGTGAGAATCTAAACCTGCAACAACAACAAACTCTAGAAGACCAAATCTGCACACTTTGCCTTTCACGATGAACCATATCTAGTGTTTTTTCTAAGTTTTGACTTCATGCAGTATGAAGAAGTAAATAAGTTGTGATGACAACTTCAATGTCGGCCCAAGTCACAATGGGAGCAAAGGTTCCATAAGAAAATTCATGAAACTCTTTATGACCAAGCTGCTCTTCAATTATCCTAAATATATTTCAATTTGCAAACATCTTTACTTGGGATGAAATGTGAAAATCTTTTGGAGCAACATACTCTAGCTTTGAGACATCCATTACAACCTAGAAAAAATAATGATTCCATAAGAAAATTGTCATCATAACAAGAAAAAATATTATATTCAAAAAGGGAGAACTGCAAATATAGTCATAACAACAATGGAATCACAGAAAATGGTGAATAACTACAAAACAAGATACTGTCATTAACCACATTAAAGTGAGAATAACTATTGTCATCAAACTTTATTTGTCATAAAAAGAGAGGAAAAGTCATAAAGGGTGATTGACTACCAAAAAAAATGAAAGGAAGAAATAAGATCAATGATTATAAAAAACACAATTGTCATCAAAATGAACATTGTCATCATTAACAAAGAAAGAAATAAGTTCAATCATTATAAAAATCAACATTTTAATTAACAAAAAATAAACTACTTTGTATTGTCATCATAAGGAATGTGATCACATACATACAAAACATGTGTCATCAATATAAGAAGCAAAAGCCAGAAATGGATTGTCAACACGAGAATAAAATATATATTGTCATTATTGTCCTAAAACATTTTCATCAAAAAGAAAGAATAAAAAAGAGATGGATTGTCATCATACAGAAAAAATAGTGTCATCTAATATTATGATATTCACAGGGCACTCTTGAATTAGAATAACAATATGATATGATCAAGGATCTTATAAGCCTCTCGGTGCAAGCCTTGCTCGGAATGGATCTGAAATGGACTCGTAATTGAAGAGGGAATGGTCGATCAGTTATGGATGATGAAGGTGAAGGATATGAAACTCTCTCCACTTAGATATGACTCACTAAGTTTTGATAATCCCTAGGTGAGAATTAGAGATGTAACACACTCAAACCCTCAAGGAAATCTTGATGTAACTCACAAGATCAATGGGGAAGAAGAGAGGTTTTATTTAGCTTCAAAGCTTCTGATTTTAATTCAGTTAAAAGTGTTGAATACAAATGAGTTCCTAAGCCTTATAGCATGCCGAAAATAGTAAAATAAAAGAAAAGAATATGCAAGAAATTGTCTCCACTCCTCCACAAACACAAGTGCACTACTTAGGTAGGCTTTTAAGGAAATTAAAGAAAATCCAGAAAATAAATACTCCTTTTCCTCCAAGCATGGGCCGGCCATCTGGTTTAGGAAGGGTTTTGAGGGCCCACCAACCTTGTTGCGCCGAGCCAAGTGGTCCCACACCCAGTTCTTCTTGGTTCACTCCTCACAAGCGTCGAGCTCACCGACGCTGGTTTGAATGCATGTGATGAAGGCTGAATTTGTATGGTTTGAAACTCCAAGGCATGTCAATCCTTTTAATAGCTTATAGTGAAGTTGACAAGCCTCGGAATACCTGATGGATCTAGGCTTAGGGACATCGATGCTCTTGTGTATGTCTTTGGCACCTTGGGTACTTGTCCTTGCTTCAACTTCATGTTGTCCTTCGTTGCGAAGCTCTTCCTTCTTTTGCTCCCGCTCCACGTCCTTATCCAGCTCATCCTCACTTGAATCACTTGCCTCCTTGTCCTCATATGTGCCTTGATGTGGCTTGGTCACATCATCCTCCCTCTCTTGAAAGAGATTCGACCACGAATCAAGCTCGTCTTGCTCGTCCTCATCATCACAATATAAGGAAGCAATTCAGTCACATTAAACACATCGTGTACTCCAAAAGTAGGAGGAAGGTCAAGGAGATAGCCTTTGTCATTAATCCTTTCAAGCACTTGACATGGCCCATCTCCTCTTCGCTTCATCTTGAAATTCCGGAGTGTTGGAAAGCGTTGCTTTCTAAGGTGTAACCAAACAAGGTCACCCGGTTCAAAGATCACTTCCTTGTGCCCCTTATCCACTGGCTTCCTGTATTGCCCAATCCTTCTCTCCAATTGCAACCTTGGTTCTTCATGTAGGTATTTGATCCTATCAGCCTCCTCAGTCCCTTCTTTTCTTTCTCGCTCCTTGATGGCATAAGGCAAGAGCTCTAGGGGTGTGGTAGGGTTTACGCCCATATACGACCTCAAATGGTGTCCTCTTGTATTTTATGCTCAAGGGTTCGATTTACTACCTTTGTTTGTCCATCTGTTTGAGGATGACAAGTTGTGGAAAAGAGAAGATTAGTTCCAAGTTTAGCCCAAAGGGTCTTCCAAAAGTAGCTCAACAACTTAACACCCCTATCTGAAACAATTGACCTAAGAACTCAATGTAATCTGACAATATGATCAAAGAAAAGATTAGCAATATGAGATGCATCATCGGTTTTATGGCATGCAATGAAATGTGCCATTTTAGAGAACTTATCCACTACCACAAAGATTGAATCCCTCCCTCTCTTAGACCTTGGTAGTCCTAAAACGAAATCCATGGAAATGTCTTCCCAAGGTGTTTAGGAATAAGTAAGGAGAGTAGAGGCCATGGGGTTGCATCTTAGCCTTGGCTCGCATACAAGTAGTACAAGAAGTGCAATGCTTCTCTACTGCCCTTAGCATTTGGGGACAATAGAAATGCTCTCTTAGCACATGCAAGGTCTTAAGAACACTAAAGTATCCCATTAACCTCCCTCACGAGCTTCTTGCACAAGAATGGCTCGAATTGAGCCCCTAGGAATGCCCAACTTATGCCCCTAGCATCTAATATGGTCAAAAGTGTGTATCTCCTAGAAAGGGCATATGCCACCACATTGCCCTTTCCCTTCTTGTGTTTGATCACATAAGGGAAAGACTCAATGAACTCGACTCACTTAGCATGTCCTTTGTTGAGCTTGCTTTGCCCCTTTAGATATTTCAATAGGTCGTGGTCCGAGTGTATGACAAACAATATAGGCAACAAGTAGTGTTGCCAAACTCTCAACACTCTTACAAGTACTAAAAGCTCTTTAACGTACGTGGGGTAAATCAATTCAGTCTCTCCAAGTTTCTCACTAAAATAGGCAATGGGTTTTCCCTCTTGCATAAGGACACCTCCAAGGCCTACTCCCGAAGCATCGCATTCTATGTAAAAAGTTTTGTCAAAGTTTGGCAAAGATAGAAGTGGTGCTTGAGTGCATTTGGCTTGACCTTAGCAAAGGCTTCTTCTTGTGTGACGCCCCATTGGAATGCCACTCCTTTCTTTGTCAATTCTGTGAGAGGCGCATCTAAGGTGCTAAAGTCTCTCACAAAACAACGGTAGAAGCCAGCCAAGCCAAGAAAGCTTTGGACTTGAGTCATTGTGGTAGGTGTGGGCCATTTATGAATACCCTTAACCTTTTCATCATCAAATCTCAAGCCTCAACCTTTTTATCATCAACTCTCAAGCCTTCTTTGCATACTACAAACCCAAGAAACACCATATGATCTGAATAGTAATGACATTTCTTGAAGTTGGCATACAACTCTTTTGTTCTAAGGACCTCAAGAACTTGTCTAAGGTGTCCAACATGTTCATGAAGATTGTGGCTATATACTAAGATAACATAAAAATATATAGCTACAAACTTGCCAATGAAGCGCCTTAAGAAATGGTTAATGAGTCGCATGAATGTGCTTGGGGCATTAGTGAGACCAAAGGGCATTACCAACCATTCATACAACCCTTGTTTAGTTTTAAAGGTTGTTTTTCATTCATCGCCCTCTTTCATGTGAATTTGGTGGTAACCACTCTTAAGGTCTATCTTTGAAAAGACACTTGCCCCATGCAACTCATCAAGCATAACATCTAGTCTTGGAATTGGATGGTGATACTTGATGGTTATGTTATTGATTTCTCGACAATCAACACACATCCTCCAAGTATTGTCTTTCTTTGGGACCAAGATGATTGGGACGGCGCAAGGACTAAGGCTCTATCGAACATAGCCCTTGCTAAGCTTCTCGTCCACTTGCCGTTGCAGCTCTATGGTTTCCTAGGGATTCGCCCTATATGCAGCCTTTGGTAGTGATGCCTCTGGTATGAAATCAATTTGATGTTCAATTCCTCTTACCGTGGCAAACCACTTGGTACTTCCTCTTAAAAGAGATCATTGAACTCTATCAAGAGACGAGTAATGGGTTGTTGAAGTCCCTCAAGATCATTGACATTGAGAAGAATATCCTTGTTTATGAACAAGAGACATTTCTCCCCACGTTTGATTGCTTGAGCATCTTCCTTGGGCTGAGCCAAGAGAATATGATTAGAGGCACCTCCTTTTCCTCCAATAGCCATTTTCTTTCCTTTATCTTCCCTATTGGTTTGAGCTTTTCGTTCCCCCCGTGCCACATGTTCAACCATGATTTCGTGAGGTGTCAAGGGTAGGAGAGTGATTCTCTTCCCTTTCATGATAAAAGAATACTAATTTGTCACCCCTTGATGGATAACACCCCTATCAAACTTACATGGCCTTTCTATAAGAATATGGCATGCGGTCATGGGTAGTCCATCACATACAGTTAAGGTCTCTAGTCCTACCCTCCCCTTCATTGTGTTGGGGTTGAGCATGCCTAGTACCTTCCCTTTTAGGCGGGCTAGTTTGACCATTCCTAGTTGGTTCTAAGCGTCCTTGCACATTTCTTGTTTGATTATCTTTGACAAGAGTGTGAGCTACTATCTTGAGACGTCTTGAGGGAAGTGTCTTATATATATGGTTCGTATAATAAAGCACTTCCTCCATAGGTGTCCCTCTCATGAAGTTCATGAGTAGTTGCCTACTCACGATTGATCTAAGTTCATGACTAAGATTATTGACAAATTTAGAAATAAGACACCCTTCGGGGACCCTTAGTCCTGATCGGTAGAACAATGTCCTTAGCTCAATGTAGAACTCATGTGGGGTCTTATTTCCTTCCTCCAATTGCTCCAATCTTGCATGAATCCTTTCTTGATAATAATCCAGCACAAACCTCTCTCGGAGAGCATCCTTGAGATCTTGCCAAGTCTCAACTAAGACTTCTCCGGCATAGAGCCTTTCTTCTTTGTCACCTAACCACCACTGGTAAGCAAACCCCTCGAACTTGATTGTGGCAATGGCCACCTGTTACACCTCAGAGTAGTTGTAGAAGTCAAAGATTTGCTTCGCCTTTTGCTCCGTGTTTTGCTCCCAATCTAATTATGTTTCAACATCACACTTATCTCCAAAGGGTTGGACTTATAGCTTAAATCCATAGGGGCATGCTTGCTTAGGTGCTTCCCCATCCCTCCTTGATAAGCAACTTCCTCCAATTGCACCAATCTTGTACGAATCCTTTCTTGATAATCATCCGGCACAAACCTCTCTCGGAGAGCATCCTTGAGATCTTGCCAAGTCTCAACTAAGACTTCTCTGGCACAGAGCCTTTATTCTTTGTCACCTAACCACCATTGGTAAGCAAACCCCTCGAACTTGATTGTGGCAATGGCCACCTGTTACACCTCGGAGTAGTTGTAGAAGTCAAAGATTTGCTTTGCCTTTTGCTCCGTGTTTTGCTCCTAATCTAAGTATGTTTCAGCATCACACTTATCTCCAAAGGGTTGGACTTATAGCTTAAATCCATAGGGGCATGCTTGCTCAGGTGCTTCCCCATACCCTCTGATACGCTGCACTTTGTATAGCGTAACTAGGGATTATTACATTATATTAAGAGTATATTCATATGAGTTTAGAGACATTTCTATGTTATGGATCATTGGAGTTATTATGAAGACTTAGAAGATATAAAATGAAGAATTGAAGTTAAGAAGAGTTGAAGACGAAAAGACGAGTTTAGAATCAGGAGCGACCGCGATCGCCATGGTTTGATGGCGATCGCTACCTTACAGCAGCAGAAGCCACACTAATATATATTGAAGAGTTGGGCCATTATTTGAAGTCAGCCCACGCTATTACAAAGAAGAGGAAGCTGCTGCTGGACCGAGGTGGACTGGGCATGAACGAGTTGGGCCATAGCTTGGAGGAGATGTGTCGTGCAAAACATGGGGGCCCCACATTGGAAGCTTGCACCGTAATCAAATATTTGAAGCAAGTAGCACAAATTCATCACTTTGCTACGTTCCTTTATTGTCTTTTGCTTTATTTTCCTTTTTGGTTTTACTTCTTTTCTTTTCCTTTTTTCCTTAATTAGTTTTAGGATATTTATCTTTTACCATATATTTTGGGGTTAGTTCTCTATTTAAGGACCCTAGTTCTATCATCTTTTCTATCATCTTTCCATCAGACAATTTAGTTCTGCAACCATGAGCAGGAACTAATCTCCATTGTTTTACTTAGCGGTTGAAACCTTCAGTTATTAAGTTGTGAGATTTCTAAACTCTTGTTCTTTTCCTATGGGTTTGTATTAATTCTCTTGTTCTTCATCTATTGATTTCTATTGGTTTTGCTAGCTTGATCACCTAGTTTGATTGATAGTTTTCTATTGCTAGACTAGGAATATACGGTGGAATTCCTTGTCATTGTAGCGCTCATATCTGCATGATCTGGTAGTTGATTGCTTTTATGAAAGAGAATTGATTGCATGTTAATACTTGACGGTTGTAAGTTATTGCATGCATCCTTATGATTCTTGTGCTCTTTGCTGCTATTTCATCTAATCTTGAGAGGTTTCCCTGATTGTTGAATAGTAAGTATTATCAGGACCGGTTGACCTGTTAATATATTAAAGATTGGAATAGGAACATGCCCTAGGATTGAATAGAACTTGAGATAAATCTATGATCAACTTGATTGACTGTTGTGTGGATACTTGCTAGGTGAAACCCGTTCTCATCATATTCTCACCCAAACTCCCTTTGTTTGATACTTGTTACTTTTGTGTTTCATACAATCAAAACCCCCCTGGTTACTTGTTACTTGTTCACTAGTTGATATTTCACTTGACTGCATTGATTTGGTGTTTTGATTTTCCTTTGACCCAGAGATTGAAAGGACGTTCCTTCGGAACCGAAGAGCAGCTCTGAACCAAGATAACGAGATGGGTGATCGACATGGACCACCATTGCCTACTATGAGGCAACTCACTGCCCCAGACTTAAACCAACAACCTTTGGCAGTGAGGTTTCCTGAGATTGAAGAAGGTGTGAACTTTGAATTAAAAGCTGGTTTAATTCATGAGCTACCACACTTCCATGGCTTAGCAGGAGAAGATCCCAACAAACACTTGGCTCAATTCCATGCCATATGTTCTAGTATGAAGCCAAGAGGTGTTACTGAGGAGCAGGTCATGCTGAGAGCTTTCGGATTTACTCTGAAAGACGCTGCGAATGATTGACTCTATTATCAAGCTCCAGGGAGTATTGATACATGGGCTAAAATGAAAAAGGTCTTTTTAGAGAAATATTTTCCAGCTACAAAACTGAGCAGCTTAAAGAAGGAAATCACGAATCTTCAACAACACTCAACTGAGAGTCTCTATGAATATTATGAGAGATTCAAGAAGCTTTGCTCAAGCTGCCCATTCCATAGTTATACTGACCAAGATCTCCTTATGTACTTATTTAGTGGCCTGATTGATGAGGATCGTCGAATGGTGAATGCATCCTGTGGAGGTAACTTTTTAAGATTGACTATACCTCAGGCTACTGAAATGTTTGAGGAATTAGCTGAGAGCTCAAGGCAGTTTGGTAGCAGGCAAAGAACACAATCAGTAAGTTCACTTGATCCCGCTAAAATTCAAAGTGATATGCATGAACTGAAAGATATGATGAAGGTTTTTATGCTGCAAATTGGTGGTCAACAACTCCAAGAGCCGAATGCTGAGGTAAACGCTGTTGGTGGATGGCAACCAAGGCCAAGGTATGATTCTCATAATTTTAATTATCAGCAACCTAGACCTCAGAATTCCATGACTGTTGAAGATATGATCAAGTCCTTAGCTCAAACTGTGATGCAACAAAATGCTAAAACGGAATCGAGTATCCAAAATCTTGAAAATCAGTTAGGACAGATTGCTCAAGCTGTGAGTAAATTAGAGGCCAGGGAACCGGTAAGAAACCCGAGAGAGAACGTCAGTGCAATGTTCTTGAGGAGCGGAAAAACTTATGACGACTGTTTTGGGCCAAAACCGCGATCGCCAGATTTGAGTGGCGATCGCCATGAGATTACAGAGAGCAAAACAGATTCTGCATCCCGACCGCGATCGCCATATGGCGATGGCGATCGCCATTCCATTCCAGAAGATGAGGTGCAAAATCATCCGCGACCGCGATCGCCAGTTGTTGATGGCGATCGCCAGGAGCCCCCTGAGTACATTGACGATTATGTTCGCCCGAATTTTCCACCTCTATTCTCTCAGAAGCCTGTTGCCCCCTTTCCTGAGGCATTGAAGAATACTCGAAGGCTGGAGAACGACAACGAAATCTTCGAAACCTTTAGTAGGTGTGAGGTAAACATTCCTTTGCTCAAACTTGTTAAGAGTATTCCTAGATTTGCTAAGTTTTTGAAAGAAGTTTGCACTATTAAAAGAAACCAAAAACTGAAAGGAAAGAAGAAAGTTGAAATAAGTGAACAAGTTTCTGCCGTGTTTCAAAAACGCATGCCTAAGAAATGTGGTGATCCAGGCATATTTAGCATCCCATGTGTGATTGGTGAAACTAAATTTGACAAAGCCATGCTAGATTTAGGTGCATCAATCAATGTTTTGCCTTACTCTTTGTATGAATCACTAGGCTTAGGACCTTTGCATAAAACAGGAACTGTTATTCAACTTGTTGATAGGTCTACTGTATACCCGAAGGGGGTTGTTGAAGATGTTCTTGTTATGGTTGGTGATCTGATTTTTCCTGCTGATTTCTTTGTGTTAGATATGGAGCATGCTAATAATGTCACACCTATACTGTTAGGTAGACCTTTCATGAAAACTGCCCAAACGAAAATTGATGTTAATAGTGGGACTCTCTCTATGGAGTTTGATGAGGATAAGGTAGAATATAATATTTATGACATGGATCTCATTGATAAGATTTCTCTATGTGCTATTGATGTGATTAAGCCTTCTTGTAAGGATAAATTGCAACCTGTTTTAGAGAATCTCTTAGAGCCCCCAAAAGTAGATATTGTTTTGTCTACTAACATGCAGGAGTGCCATGCTAAGTCAAAGCCTAAAGGTAAGCTCTCTTCACATCCTTTGGGCAATCGCCCTCCATTACTGACCTCGCCAGGCGAGATACCATTGATGTCTAGTGTGCAGGCACTTGACATTGAGCTTAAACAGCCGCCTGATACGGTCAAGGAGGATAAAGTGAATGAAACCACCTTCATTGCTAGAGACAAGGTGGTCAAGGTAAGAGGGACGAGATTCAAGGCGTTTCATGAGTGGTTCAAGAGGGAATTCAGACAAGAGACTGTTTTTACAAAGCCAAATGGCGTTAGTTAAATCTCTTGAGTTTCATGTCGAGCCACGACATAAAATAAGGCGCTACTCGGGAGGCAACCCGAGGTTTGTAACTGTTTTTATTTGTTTTTGTTCGGTTTAATTTTCTTTTTAGTTTTTTATGGACAGGAGGAAATCACCGAAGCTTAGGGTCCGCTACAGTCAGTAGCCAATCTCGCTGTAAGTCTTCTTTCCCGTTCTTAAAAAAAAAAAAAAAAAAAAAAAAAAATAGAGTGCAGAAAAAAAAATGAGAGAAAAGAAAGTAAGAAGTTGTATTACATCAAGTTTGGTTTCATTAGTAGTATCATTATAGATCTACATTCGCTGGAGCTTAGCTTGTTGGTGACCATGTTCTTTGCAAGGAGTTGATTTATTTGGGTCACCTTTTACATTGGAGGTATTCTTTCTTTTGCTTTAGATGAGCTATGCATTATTGGATTACATTTAGTGCTCATCTAGTTTCTCATTCTACCACACTTTGAGTTTTATTGGAGGAAGGTCATCCGACCTTGTATGTGAGTCTTCTGTCTCTTTCCCTGGGTTCGTTTTTATGTCTTCCATTTCATTGAGGACAATGCAATGTTTAAGTATGGGGGAGGAGAATGTATTCACATTGGGTGTTGGTTGTATTTGCATGAGCTTATTGAATATATATTGTATGAAAAAGCCACAAAAATTGAAAAAAAGGCATATAAAATCCTTGGATAGCAAGTTCTATGCAATAAGAAGGTGGCTTGACCGGCATTAGGCTGGGGCAAAAATAAGTCTTGAGTGATGTGAGTTTTGTGAGCCTGGAACAATTATTGAGTGGTTGGGATGAAAACCTGAAAAGGCGCCCAAGCAAGATGAGTGTTATTAAAAAAGAAAAAAAAAAGAGTGTTTTAGGACCATTATCATCTTGGCGTATGGAGACATAAGAAGGAGGCGTATAGGAGTATTCGGGTAGGCCACTTGGAGGAATAAGGTGTAGTTCTAGGTACGTGCTTATTTTATCACATTGTTCTTGATTATTGATTGTTGTGTTTTGGAGGAGCTTATTGAGTATGTAATCACTAGGAGATATTCAATGTAGAACTCATGTGGGGTCTTATTTCCTTCCTCCAATTGCTCCAATCTTGCATGAATCCTTTCTTGATAATAATCCAGCACAAACCTCTCTCGGAGAGCATCCTTGAGATCTTGCCAAGTCTCAACTAAGACTTCTCCGGCATAGAGCCTTTCTTCTTTGTCACCTAACCACCACTGGTAAGCAAACCCCTCGAACTTGATTGTGGCAATGGCCACCTGTTACACCTCAGAGTAGTTGTAGAAGTCAAAGATTTGCTTCGCCTTTTGCTCCGTGTTTTGCTCCCAATCTAATTATGTTTCAGCATCACACTTATCTCCAAAGGGTTGGACTTATAGCTTAAATCCATAGGGGCATGCTTGCTTAGGTGCTTCCCCATACCCTCCTTGATAAGCAACTTCCTCCAATTGCACCAATCTTGTACGAATCCTTTCTTGATAATCATCTGGCACAAACCTCTCTCGGAGAGCATCCTTGAGATCTTGCCAAGTCTCAACTAAGACTTCTCTGGCACAGAGCCTTTATTCTTTGTCACCTAACCACCATTGGTAAGCAAACCCCTCGAACTTGATTGTGGCAATGGCCACCTGTTACACCTCGGAGTAGTTGTAGAAGTCAAAGATTTGCTTTGCCTTTTGCTCCGTGTTTTGCTCCTAATCTAAGTATGTTTCAGCATCACACTTATCTCCAAAGGGTTGGACTTATAGCTTAAATCCATAGGGGCATGCTTGCTCAGGTGCTTCCCCATACCCTCTGATACGCTGCACTTTGTATAACGTAACTAGGGATTATTACATTATATTAAGAGTATATTCATATGAGTTTAGAGACATTTCTATGTTATGGATCATTGGAGTTATTATGAAGACTTAGAAGATATAAAATGAAGAATTGAAGTTAAGAAGAGTTGAAGACGAAAAGACGAGTTTAGAATCAGGAGCGACCGCGACCGCCATGGTTTGATGGCGATCGCTACCTTACAACAGCAGAAGCCACATTAATATATATTGAAGAGTTCGGCCATTATTTGAAGTCAGCCCACGCTATTACAAAGAAGAGGAAGCTGGTACTGGACCGAGGTGGACTGGGCATGAACGAGTTGGGCCATGGCTAGGAGGAGACGTGCCGTGCAAAACATGGGGGCCCCACATTGGAAGCTTGCACCGTAATCAAATATTTGAAGCAAGTAGCACAAATTCATCACTTTGCTACGTTCCTTTATTGTCTTTTGCTTTATTTTCCTTTTTTGTTTTACTTCTTTTCTTTTCCTTTTTTCCTTAATTAGTTTTAGGATATTTATCTTTTACCATATATTTTGGGGTTAGTTCTCTATTTAAGGACCCTAGTTCTATCATCTTTTCTATCATCTTTCCATCAGACAATTTAGTTCTGCAACCATGAGCAGGAACTAATCTCCATTGTTTTACTTAGCGGTTGAAACCTTCAGTTATTAAGTTGTGAGATTTCTAAACTCTTGTTCTTTTCCTATGGGTTTGTATTAATTCTCTTGTTCTTCATCTATTGATTTCTATTGGTTTTGCTAGCTTGATCACCTAGTTTGATTGATAGTTTTTTATTGCTAGACTAGGAATATACGGTGGAATTCCTTGTCATTGTAGCGCTCATATCTGCATGATCTGGTAGTTGATTGCTTTTATGAAAGAGAATTGATTGCATGTTAATACTTGACGGTTGTAAGTTATTGCATGCATCCTTATGATTCATGTGCTCTTTGCTGCTATTTCATCTAATCTTGAGAGGTTTCCCTGATTGTTGAATAGTAAGTATTATCAGGACCGGTTGGCATGTTAATATATTAAAGATTGGAATAGGAACATTCCCTAGGATTGAATAGAACTTGAGATAAATCTATGATCAACTTGATTGACCGTTGTGTGGATACTTGCTAGGTGAAACCCCTTCTCATCATATTCTCACCCAAACTCCCTTTGTTTGATACTTGTTACTTTTGTGTTTCATACAATCAAACCCCCCCTGGTTACTTGTTACTTGTTCACTAGTTGATATTTCACTTGACTGCATTGATTTGGTGTTTTGATTCCCTTGTGTTCGACCTCTACTTACTTGCTATACTCTAGTTAGTGTTTAGAGTTTATTTCTTTGATTTGGCACTACGACTTTAGCCTCATCACCCTCCTTGATAAGCAACTTCTCAAAAGTGGCCTTGGTTTGCTCCTCATCCATAAGGTGCTCGGTATGGTTCTTCTTGGAAACACTCCACGTCCACCTCCCCTTCTTCCTCCTAATACTCCTCTTTGGGGAAAGAATGGTTTTTGACGCCTAGGTGGTTCAGGTGGAGGCATCTTTGGCGTTGCTCTTGCTCCCAAATCTGAAAAATTATCATGCAAAGGTAAACGATTCACATGAACTTGAGGAAAAGTAATTTGAGAAGGGGAACCATGCTCTTCCCTTGTAGTTGTCACTATAGGAACAAAGCCATCTCTTGAGATAAGGCTCCAGCGACAAATGCTTCGAGTCACCAAATGTGTGCTTGTCAAAGCAATTTGTTGAGTGCATACCTTCATTGTCCACACTTGGTGCTGGCACTAAGCTTGGAACTTGAATCAGGCTTTGGACTTGTTCCCATTTACTTTCAAGGGCTCTAATAAATCTTGATTGTTCATCTCTTAAGTCTTGGGGTTTTTTCCTTGTGCTTTCCTCAACCGCTTCTCTTGAAGCTCTAATGGACGAAAGGATGTCTTCCATAGACACGAATGATGTTTCTCTTGATTCATCACTAACAACTTGCTTGTCCTTCGATTTTGCCATGTTTGATCCTACACAAAGTCAATGCAAACGACAACCCACAAGAATCCACAAAACACACAATGGTACTTAGAACTAGTAAGCTAGCTACACTCTTGCATCTAGCTTCAAAAGTTCAATCAATTCAAGCTCGCTAGAAGGATGTTGGTAGGGCTTCCTATATGCAAATATGACTCTTTTATAAAGACAAAATAAAGTGCATTGCAACTTAGTTATGTCCTTGTGCTAGGCTTCAGAATTTCAAAACCAATTTTACAAGTACTAGCTCCTTGTATCTTTTACAAAAGTTGATTTACTTTCTGATCAATACACTAACACACTTCCACACTTTAATTTGAAGATTCAAAAAAGCCACTCTTTCCGGGCTAGTCTTCTTCTTTTTGATTTAAGGCCTGATTGTTCCGGTTTTGATTCACTATTATTTTTTATTTATTTAGGATGACATAGAAATGAAATAATATCAAAACTAAGATTAAAAGATTAACTTTACAAACTTAATCAACACATAAAATACTTGGAGCATTCCTACGTGCAATTGGAATTTTGTATGCTATGCTTTGCAACAAGTAATAACGTATTGATTATATGCAAAATACAAATTAAAACACTCAATTTTCCTAACTAAAATGAAGCTAAATGATAGGAATAGGCTATTTAAGCAGGCAGGACGTTTTATATTTTCTAAATTTAAGTCAATAATAGCTTGAACAAATCCCTAAAAATAGGAACTTCCTAACAATGCTCCTAGGTTCTAATGCATGTTTTCTAATCGAATCATGGACGTTTTTGTTTTGTTTTCCCCTTGTTTATGACTCTCTAAACTACCCTAGACTCTAAAACACACAAATAACACACATCAAAACTTAAAGATACTCTAAATGCAAGAACAAATCAATGACACAAAATCTAGAACATGAACATCTTGAATTCTTGAAGAAAAAAAGAAAACGATTGAGAAAAGACTTACATAGCTCTGATACCACATGATATGATCAAGGATCTTATGTGGGTCTCGGTGCAAGCCTTGCTCGGAATGGATCTGAAATGGACTCGTCAATGAAGAGGGAATGGTCGGTCAGTTATGGATGATGAAGGTGAAAGATATGAGACTCTCTCCACTTAGATATAACTCACTAAGTTTTGATAATCCCTAGGAGAGAATTCGAGATGTAAGACACTCAAACGCTGAAGGAAATCTTGATGTAACTCACAAGATGAATGGGGGAAGACGAGAGGTTTTCTTTAGGTTCAAAGCTTCTGATTTCAATTCAATTAAAAGTGTTGAATACAAATGAGTTTCTAAGCCTTATAGGCTGCCAAAAATAATAAAAAAAATGCAAGAAAGTGTCTCCACTCCTCCACACACACAAGTGCACTCCTTAGATAGGCTTTTAGGGAAATTTAAGAAAACCTAAAAAATAAATACTCCTTGTCCTCCAAGCATGGCCGACCATCTGATTTGGGAAGGGTTCTAAGGGCCCACAAACCTTGTTCTGCCGAGCCAAGTGCTCCCACGCTTGGTTCTTCTTGGTTCACTCCTCATAAGCACCGAGATCGCCGACGCTGGTTTGAATGCATGTGATGAAGGCTGAACTTGCATGGTTTGGAACTCCTTGACATGCCAATCCTTTTAATAGCTCATAGTGAACGCATGATGGAACTAGACTTAGGGACATTGACACCCTTGTGTATGTCTTTGGTGCCTTGGGTTCTTGTCCTTTCTTTAACATTATGTTCTCCTTCCTTGCGAAGCTCATCCTTCTTTTGCTCATGGTCCATGTCTTTGTCCAGCTCATCCTCACTTGAATTAATTGCCTCCTTATCCTCATATATGCCTCGATGGGATTGTCATCAAACAAATGATTAACATTGAAAACAATGAAAAGCAATGGATTATCATCGCAGTTTTAACACGTTATATCAAAGTCACAAGAGATCATAATAAACAAACTGTCATCAAAACAAAATGCAAACTCATACATTCATTGTCATCGTATCCAAAACAAATTTTTAGAGTAATAAATTGTCATTACAGTACAAAACAAACTATAATTACACAAGAATGAGATATATTTCATCTACAATATAATCATAGAAAAACTTGATTGCCATCACAAAAATACAACAAATATTGTCATCCAAACAAAATATAGAACAAACAAAAGATTGTCATCACAAAGAAAACAATATTGTCATCTAATATTATGATATTCACAGGAAAAAAAATCATGATGACACTATTTAATTAGAATAATTATCTACACTACTGTTATCAAGAAAATAACATTGAAAAGAACATTGAAAATACAAAATCATAAACTGTCATCGTATAAGAAAACAAATGATTATAGCAATAAATTGTCATCAACAATACAAAACAACCTATAATTACACAAAAACACACAGAATCAAACAAGCAACACTAAGAGATCAACACACAAAATCAAAAGAAATACTAGAAATATGATGACATTGCAAACACAAAACCAAAAATTGAACAAAGGTAAACTGTAATCAACACAAGCAAGAGCACAAACAAGTGAATTTCAAGAGATACTATCATAATAAGTACTCGCAAAATAGTAAATGAATATTGTAATCGACATAAGAAACACATAAAAACATAAGATTTGAATCGTATACCCTAAAAACACCAAGAAAAACGAGAACCGAAAACAAAAAGAAAAACATACCTCAAAGTGATTATAGTTGCAAGAGATTCGAAAAGTAAAGTTGAAAGCAAGATAGATGGTCCTGGAAACAAAAGCGAACACCGGAACAAAATGAGAAACCCTAAATTCGTGAAATCTCAACCAAAACACACAAAAAAGCTTACCTGAAGTAATTTGAGGGGAGGAAATCACAAAATCGATGAGAAAATGCAAGCATCACGCTGGAAATCGATGGGAAATGCTTGAACATGTTTGGATGAAGTTAAAGGGTGGAGAGAGTAACTGGAAAATGAAATTGAAAATGGGGCGCGTGTTTGGGATTGAATGAAGCGTGTGTTTTTTATTCCGGAATATATATATACAGTGTTCTAAAAAATAGTCTATACGGCTGATTAATTGTTGTATAGACATTCCACGCTTCATTAGTGTATAGAATAGTGCCGAAACGGTGCTCGGTACGGTTAAATGCTAAAAAACGGCTTTGGAACGGCCGAGACGGTTATAAAACGGCACGGGACGGTAATAAAACGGTACAGACCGAATATTTGGTGCTGGATGGAATAGGGTTTGTCCAAACAACGCAACCCTGCTTCCGCTCGTCCTCTTGCTCAATCCCGCTCTTCCTTTCGACTCCGTTGTTCATCCTCTGCTCATAACTCCTATGTACTGCAGTTGGGCTTTCCTCTCGAGTCTCGAATCCTCAGAACGACCTCCCATGAAGTAGCCAAGCAACACCTCTTGCCTCTTGGTTAGTCTCAAATTGCTTTCTCATTCTTTTCTCTCGACATGTAAGGCTGTAATTTAGAGCACCTCCATTGTTGCACCTTGTTGTGCTCATCCTCTGCTTTCGGAAATTTGAAAAGAAACTTTCTTGCCTAATGCTTAGTGCTTAATCCATGTGGATTTCTTCTTCTTTTTTTTTTGAGTTAGTGCTTTGTCAAATAATTGAATATTACATAGTCAAGTTTTCATTAAAGGTTTCGATCTTTGTTGTTTGTTTCTTCCAGAGTTTGGTCAAATTGAGTACTGTCAAATTACAAAGTGCTTAATTAATGTCACACTTTATACTGTTTGTTTATTTGTTTCCAGTTTGACAACTAAGTGTTTGGGTGTTTGAGTTAATGCAAAGTTGATTCATGAGTTGTGATTATTGTTTGTTTATGACAGGTGGAAGTGCTTAGTGATTTCGAGTGTTTAGTGTTATTTAATTGGTTTCGAGCTACGAAGTTATTGAGTGCTTTGTTGTTTAACTGAGCTAAGTTAATAGTGTTTATGCAGGAGTTACAATGTCCATTCCAAATCAGAGTGCATCTAATACAAATTCATCTACCACTTCTTCGAAATTGAAATGAAATAGTGGTGTTGATTGATGCAATGAATCAAGAAAGGTGGAAGTTTATGTTGCACTTGGAGACTATGAAATTTGTAAACATGCCTAGTACCTTCTCTTCATTGTGTTGGGGTTGACCACGACCAGTTTCGTTGGGTCCGTATTGATCCTAGCTTTCACCAGATATGTCTCTCATCGCCTGATATGGAGGAACGAATTTGTAAATATCCATTTACAGTAGAAGGTACGCACGAGACTTATGCGTGTTCGGGTGGCTCGTATGGGGTCGTTCGAAATCAGAATCGAGCGAGAGACATATCTGGTGAAAGATGGGATCAATACGGACCCAACGAAATCGGTCGTGATCGATTCCGATTTCAAACGAGCCCATACGAGCCATCCAAACACGAGTAAGTCATATATAATAATATATATATATAAACTTTGAAAAAAAAAAATTAACAAATGCCTTGTATAAGGCGCTGGTTCTCCCAGCGCCTTATACAAATAATTTTTTTTTTAAAACATTTTACGTGTAAGAGACGCTGGTTCGACCAACGTCTCTTACACGGGGGAATTAAAAAATAAAAATCTGTATAAGAGACGCTGGTTCGACCAGCGTCTCTTATACATGTTCAAACAATAAAAAAAAAGACCATTTATATGAGACGTTGCAGCCTTAAAAAAAATAAATTAAAAGAATAAAAAATTTGGAAAAAAAAAAAGTAACATGTATAAGAGACGCTGGGCGAGCCAGCGTCTCTTATACATAAAAAATTCCAAACAAAAATTACCAGCTTCGGACGAGAGACGCTGGTTCTACCAGCGTCTCTCACACATAAAAAAAATATGAAGTTGGCATAAGTGCCTATATTGGGAATTTTTTTGAAAAGAGCTTACGTCGGGAATTTTTTCTGAAAAAAAGCTCATTTCAGAAAAAAATTCTATATTCAAAGATCATAAATATATTGATATCATTTCCTTATTTCAAAATATAAAAGATTATAAATCAATTGAAATTTCTTTTCTATATAAAATATTGATTTAAATCAATTAAAATAAATATAATTATATAATGCATACTTTTATTTATATTAATATTATCCCTATGTGTTTTTAAATTATATACATACTTATAACAATCGTTGTACAAATTTTGCGCATGGCTTGTGAATAAAACTAGTTAATTACTATAATAATCTTCCTATGGAACATCTTCCTTTTACAACCTCTACTCATTGTTGTATTACGTTAGAATTAGGAAATATTAGAAGGCAAAAAAATCACCCTTTCATTTTGGAAAATGCACACTTACAACACCCACAATTTCAAAATATGGTACAAAAATATGGAATTTTAGTACACCAGGTTCTTTTATGTTGCAATTATTTTCTAAACAGAAAAGAATTAAGATAGAACATAAGATGTGGGCAAGGAAAAATATCAACAATATTCATTATCAACTAAAACAAGCAGAGGATACACTTAAATTTCTTCAGCAACACCGTACCATTACTAATCCCAATAGTACGTAACACTTTAAAAAAATATAATAATATGAGGTTCATAACCAAATACAATAAATTACTAGAGTTTCAACATACTTACTAAAAACAACGTGCAAACATTAAACATCCGACTGACATGGACAAAAACACAAAATATTTTCAAAACACAGTGACAATAAGAACCTTTAAACAGAAAATAAATTGTTACGAATCTCTTCACAATATAAAATACTATAATCATTATGATATCACTACAAATATTACAAATGATTTAAAATCCAGATTTCTCCCATCTCATACAAATGATATCTTTGAAAGAAACCTAAACATGATACCTAAACTAATTACGGACGAGCATAACGCCCAACTATTTTCTCGCTGGTATACCTTTTTTTTATAGGCATACTCACTACGAGATTCTATTCCTCGCATTATTCTTAAAGAACCAAAAGGAGAAGAAATTAGAAAAGTTTTCTTTGAACTACCCAATAATAAAACACCGGGCCCAGATAGTTTTACATCGGAATTCTACCAGCAATACTGGCAAAGTACATCAAATGTGGATTTAAAAAGTTATAAAACTATAAACTTTTGGTCTGATCCATGGGTACCATATGTGGATTTAAAGAGTTATTTTAATCCTATTTTTTCAAATATAGAAGAAACAATCTTTACGACTGGCTATAGAAACAAAAACTTCCACCGAGAATCAGTAACTTCCTTTGGAAGGTCTTATCTGATAATTTACCAACAATTGAAAGGCTAAACAGATACTACAATAGGGTTCCCCCATATTGCTCTGTATGCAACCATTTGTCAGAAGATAGCAATCATTTCTTCTTTCACTGCCCGAATACAGTTTCCAACTATAAGACATTCTTTTTTTTACTATATTTAGGATTTGAAATACCTACATACATCGAAGTTAATCAACTTATTAGCAAATTCATATCTACTTCTAATAACAATATCATCCAGCCTTTAGTTTTTCTTTACTATGATTTATGAATCTTCAGAAATAATATTGTATTCAGTACACAAAATAAAGACAACAGATCTCCGGCAGATATTGCATTCTTCAATCTTAAACAATGGGAGAGCACACAAACAACATAAACCAGACAATTAAGCAAAAATAGAAGAAATAGAAACAAAAGGAAAAATACAAAATGGATATCACCCCCACAACACTGGATCAAAATAAATTTCGACGGTTCTCTACAACACGCAAACGAAGGTTACACATCTTGCATAGCAAGGAAACATGATGGAACCATTTTGTTTGTTGATAATCAACATTTGAGAAATTCATCTATTATACGTATTGAAGCTTTGGTTGCCCTAAATGCGATTCAGCTTGCTACTATGCACAATTTAAACAACATCATATTCGAAGGTGATAATCTAAGTGTTATTAACCCAATCATTCGTCAATGGAAATTCCTTGGGAAATTTCGCCTATTATTAAAGATTGTTGGAAACTGCTTCAGAATATACAAAATTATGAGTTCAAACATTGTTTCAGAGAAGCCAATCAAGTTGCTGATTACCTTGCAAATAAGGATATTAATATCCTTCTCATTAAACTAGCGTTATTCGGGCCAAATTCCACCCTACCTGATGCTAATATCAGGAATTTAAGGAGTAATATTCTCTTATATGGTTGTACTCCATCACTTCGGTCTTTTCTGCAGATCGCACTGCGTGATGAACAGGGGTTGTCCACGTCTTAGGACGAGGGATCCCGGTTCTTTCCCAATTTTTTTAAAATAAAATATATGTATACTATAGGGTGTATATCCCGATTCTTTCCCAATTAGCAATGTATGTACTTATTATCTCCATAGATTAAGAGTCTTGTAAGTTTACATATTATTTCATCACCATCGGCAAAATTCTTGTCATCCATGTTCCTTGTAGCACCCCCCCCTCCCCCCCCCCCCCCCCCCCTCCCCCCTTCAAATATGGACTTATTGAATTCATCACACATATATTTAGAACACATTATATAATTACAGATATATTAACCAAATATTTCATTTATGATTAATAACTTATTAATGCAATATTTAAATAAATAATTTTTTTTTTTTTTTTTTTGCCGAAGGTAAATAAGTATATTTGTATGAAAAAACCGGCAAGTTACACTAGTGTGAGAACACACGTCGGAGCATAGCTCTCCCCCGTCTACCACTAATCCTAAGCTTGTGCACAATACGAAACTTACAAGCTGATTTGATCTCACCTATAAGCCCCCCAACATCAACCTGCTTATGATTAAAAATGACATCATTTCGCAGTTTCCAGGAAAAATAAATAACGCTAGTAAACGCAAGCAATTGACATAAGTACATGTTATTTCCCCTACCCGAGGAGCTAGAAAACCATGACCACCAGTCTTGGAGGGAGTCCGAAGTGTGGCTAACACCTTGCCAGCGCATAACGACGCCCAACACTTCCGAAGTAACGCTGCACTTGAACCAAAGATGACCAATTGTCTCGCTATCATCACCACAGAGGACACATGTATCGTCTTGAACACCTCCCCATCGCAGCATCGAAACTTTGGTAGGGAGACGATTTAGAGTGGCCAGCCAGCATATAAACATCCACTTGCGGGAGTGAACACCGTTCCAAAGCACATCACACCAGGGTAACTTGTTTGCAGAAGGCGAAAGATAGGAATAGACAAGGCTTGTGTCAAGCTTACCAGCTGCTGTGCAGATATCAGTAGGCTCAGGACAGCAACCAAAACGCACAAGTGCAGCCTCCTTGACCCCGCACAGTGACTTCCACAAAGAAGAGCTGTTGGCAGAAGGAAAACAATCCCACATGGAGCGGCCTTTCAGCAGATTACGGTGAGCCCAAAGTGTCCAAATACTGCTGCGGTGATGTAGGATATCAAAGATGAATCTGAAGAGAAGGGATTGGTTCCAAGATAGAAGTTCTTTAAAGCTGAGTCCCCCTTCTTGCGGATCCCTACAAACATTTTTCCAGCATACAAGCGACCTTCGGTTCCCTGTTTGACCAGTCCAGAGGAATGAACGAAAGAGTGATTCAATTCTTCGGATTATGGATTTGGGAAAGATGATAACTTGCATCCAAAAGCTTACAACACTCTCTAAAACGGCTTTGATGATTTGCACACGCCCAGCATACAAGAGATGGCGAATCTGTCTACTAGAAATGGCGCTTTGAATTTTCCCTAGAAGAGGTTGAAAGTCACCTTTTCGAAGACGCTTAGAGTGGAGCGGAGTTCCAAGGTATCGAATAGGTATACGTCCAAGCTGAAATCCCAGTAAAGAGGCATAGTCTCGCCTCAAATCAGCGCTTAGCCCCCCAAAGAACACGCTGGACTTCTTGTCATTCACCACCAAGCCAGATTCAGCTGTGAATAAGTCAAGTTCACGTCGAATAATCCTCAAAGATGCTGGTGTTGGCTTACAGAAGATCAGCAGGTCATCTGCGAATGCAAGGGAAGTGAGTTTCAACTGCTTACATCGAGGATGGTAGGAGAAGCCTCTGCGCTGACAAGCCCGATCAAGTCGTCTAGTAAACATTTCCATGACAAGAATAAACAAGAACGGAGAAAGTGGATCGCCCTGTCGCAGCCCCCGCTGACCACGAAAGAAACCCTCAACTTCACCATTAATCAGAACCGAGTATGAAGGAGTAGTGACGCATTCCATGATCCAATCAACTATTCGGATGGGGAAATTGAAGTAGACGAGAGTGCTTCTTAAGAACTTCCAGCTCACACAATCAAAGGCCTTCTGAAGGTCAATCTGGAGAAAGCATCTCGGGGAAGTGTACTTGCTATCATACCCCCGAACAAGGTCTTGAGCGACAGCCATGTTGTCAGAAATACGACGGGTCGGAACAAATGCACTCTGATTACTAGACACAATAGAAACAAGAACCGGGCGGATACGGGCAACCAGGATCTTTGAGATGACCTTCATGAAGGTGTTGCAGCACGCTATTGGTCTAAAATCCTTGATCAAGAAAGGTTGATCAACCTTGGGGATGAGATTAACGAAGGTAGCGTTCATTTGGCGGAGCAGCCGACAGCGGCGGAAAAAATCATAGATAGCGGCGCAGAAATCACTCCTGACAATCTCCCAAGAGCGCTTAAAGAAGACGCTACCAAACCCATCAGGCCCCGGCGATTTAATATTACCGACATCAAAAAGGGCAGCGCGAATCTCTTGCTCTGAAATAGCCTCACAAAGGCCAGTATGAATATCAGGATCAATAGTCGGACCATCAAGGCCCTCAACAATCAGGTCAGATGTGGGAACTGCAGTACCAAACAGCCGTTGATAGAAGGAAACAATTTCTGTAACAATACCTGCACGAGAAGTAATCAGGTTGCCAGTACCATCTTTAAGAACATGAATGGAAGAACGTCCCCTACAAGCCTTAAGACCGTTATAGAACTGCGCAGACCTCTCTTCCCCCATACGAATCCAGTCCATCTTGGTTTTTTGAGCAACAAAGCTTTGATACTGATCAGTGCAGCGATCAAGAGCATTCCTAGCAGCCAAGACACTAGCCTGAAGTGAAGAGTTCATAAAATCAGCCTGTAGAGCATCATTAGCAATCCGAAGGTTATCATAGCATTCCTCCATACGGATCTCAAAGGGTCTAAACCGACCATGTTGCCAATTCTGAAGCAAAACCCTGACTCTCTTCAACTTGGCAGCGAGCACAAATTGTGGATTACCTATCACTGTCTCAGACCATGACTGTCGGATAAGGTCAGCAAAGTCGTCCTCCTCAACCCAGAAATTACGGAACCGAAAAGGAATTCTTTTGGAGGCAGAAGAAGGGTTAACACGAACAATCCCGGGAGAGTGATCGGAGAAAACAGGGTCCGCAAAAAAGACCTCAGACGTAGAGAACCTGGGTGCCCACTCGTCATTGACTAGAACACGATCCAACTTACAAGCCACACGGCGACTCCCCTCTTGTTGATTAGACCACGTAAAATGCGCTCCCGAGTAAGGATGGTCAGAAAGGTTCCAATCATCCAGGAACCGACATAGGTCTTGATCAAGAGTGTGAAGTTGGCGGTTAAAGGTAATTTTGTCATCCTGGAGAGCAATACAATTCAGGTCACCGAGCAAAACCCAAGGACAAGTGGAGAGATTGGGCAAAAGACGCAAGTCAGCCTAGAGCTCCTCTCGCCCAATACGAGAATTACTAGCATAAACGAAGGTCGCAAGAAATTCAGGTCGAGAATCCCTGCATTGAACAAGCACATGAATAAACTGACGATGAACCTGCAGAATACTGATATCAACGACACTTGAGTCCCACGTGAGCCAAATACGACCTTTATCAGAAGAAGTGCTATTGGAAACAAAGGGCCAAGTCGGACAAAAACGGGCATGGAAAGAAGCTTCAGCATCAAGATCAATCTTAGTCTCTAAGACACCAATCATCGCAACATTAAACTTACGCAAGAACTCTGTAATATGACGAGCTCTAGAGGCAGAGTTACACCCTCTAGAGTTCCAAGCAGCGAGAACAAGGTCAGACATGACCCTTAGCCCCATTGGGGGCGCCAGAGCTTCGAAGGTTGCGGTTGGGTTGGGTGACATTGGCATTATCTCTACCTTTTTTATTCTGATTTTGCTGTTTAGGAGGAAGTTTGGTAGGGGGAGTCAGCTTGGATTGACGAGTAGCAGGTGGTTCAGACTGAGTGGAACTTGTCTGATTAGAGGTAGAAGGAGTGCTCTGTTGCTCAGAAGAGTTAGAGGTAGACGTTTCAGTATTATCTCCAGCATCTGCAGGATGATCAGTGGAGTCTGTAGTATCATTGCCTTTACTGGTGTCAAGAGCATTTTCAGTTTCATTACCCTTACTGGTAACAGGCTGAACCTCTTTAGAAGCTTGGGTCGCCTTCTTTGCACGCCTACAGTGATTAACAACATGCCCAAAACTCTTGCAATGGTTACAAACCCAGGGTACCCATTCGTACCAGATACGCTGATGGTAGAGGACACCATCTGGATCTCTTAGAGTAACTCTGTCCTTAAGAATATCTTTGGCAGAGACAAGAACAAGAATACGAGCAAGATCAGACCTTGTGCGAGTAGCCGTATGCTCATCCATTAGAACCGGGGTGCCAATCATCTTGGCAATAACATTGATCATGTGTTTGGAGTAGAAAATGGCATTCAGATTACGCAATTGGATCCATGCCGGAACCACATCGAAGCTGGACCAAGAGTAGGGCATACCAGACTCGTATTGCTTGAGCGCCATAGGGTATTTCCCCTTGAAAAACCAGGGTCCATGCTTGAGGACCTTATCACATTCTTCCTGAGTCTTAAACCGGTAAGTCCATATACCATTACGACGAGCACTACAAGACGGTGAGGAGTCGGACCAATTGGCAGCAATGAAAGCCTCCATTTCCGAGAGAGTTGAACCAGGACCCATAATTCCCCCAAGAATCGTGAATTGACGTTCATCGGATTCATGCTTCACTTCCTCAAAAGAGAAGTCATATATGTCTCCTTCCACTGTCTGAAGATCCTCCAGAATGGAATCCGACGAAAAGATTGGCTGATCATGGTGCTTGATCGATGAAGACGAAAACACATTAGGGCTTACTTCCTTGGAAACCACGGCAGCGTAGGAGGCCATGACAAAACGCAATCTGTGCACAGGGCAAAGGAGAAGGACCAGCGCACACCACCCACGGGAACCTGACCGCCGACGCGCTGCGTGGCCGCCCGGAAGGGGAGATGGAATTAACCGCCGGCGGAAACCCTAATCGCCTAAACAATATTAGAAGATTGCAGATATAAATAAAAAATTTATATAAGTAAATAAAATCATGAAAATAAACTGAATTTGAGTCAATATGAACAAGTAAAGAAAAAGCCTAACAAACTAATACATCTCAATATTATAAGTTTTTTAAATAAATTGTGTTGTTTTCGTTTAACTAAATATAAATTATGGAATAAAATAAAATCAGTATCACAACCATGTTTCTATGTTCAAGTAATGCTCTGAACAACTAAATGAACATATGCATATGTAATGCAATACGCAACTCTGTGCATTTGTACTACAAATGCGCAAACATGTGCATTTGTATTACGAATGCGGAAGAATATGCATGTGTTTGCAAATGCATCTATCAAATTGTTTTTTAACTATGAACATATGCATATGCATTTGCATTCCGGATACATATACTTGAGTATATGTATCCTCTTTGAAAATACATAGACTGAGTGCATATATAAAAATGTTATGGGTGTGTTTAATGCCCCGAATAAATAATATTTATTTAATAAATTGAAAGAGGAAGAAATTGGTGTTGGTTTTGTCTCGTAGTGATTGAAGTTGCGAGTTTGACATCAGACATTGGAAATGCATGTACAATAAAGTGGTTATTTCTCCATTTTGTAGGTTTGTAGAGATGGATAGCATTTGTGGCGCACACACTTGACTTGTTATTTGAATTGCTAAATTTTTTAATTAAGATTGAGAAGTAAAGCATCTCTAAAATAATATTCTTATTATTTGTCAATTTAGCTAATTATTATTGATACTCCCTCCGCCCCCACAATATAAGCTACAATTGAGGTGTTTCATCGGAATTCAGAAAAATGTGAGTTTAGTGATTAAAAGATAGTGAAAAGTAAAAAAGTGTAATAGTTAGATGAGAGAGATAGAGAGAAAAAGAAGAGAGAAAATAAAAAATTGAATGATTAGAGAAGAGAGGAAAGTGAAAAGTTTATTGAAAGAAGATAAAGGGGTGTACAAAGTATACTATTTATGGAAAATGTTGCTTATATTTTGGGATGCTTAAAATAGAAATGTTGCTTATATTATGGGACGGAGGAAGTACATCATAAAAAATGTTTTATTTAATGCTATTTGAAATGCTATTTTTAGCTTTTGATTTGGAAAGATAGAGAATTTTTAAGAAAATATTTTTCATATCTTCATTTTTAGCTTGCTGTAGAAAATAGATTTTGCTATAAATTTGCTATAGTCATTTTTAACACAATAAGACAAATCAGTATCCTAATCAGGTCCTGCATAGAAGGGGCCCGCCGTGTTCTCCAATTTATCCTCTCGGAGCAGTAAATTAAATTAGTAGTGTACTCGGTAATAATAATCGACACCATATTTATACAAAGTCTTTATTTGGCACAATCTAAAAGTTTATTTAACACACTCATACATTCGTTGCGAAGGTATTTGGTCATACATTCGTCACGAAGGTATATGGCCAGACATTCGTCACGAAGGTTCGAAGGACAAATAGTAAGCCCAATTTATATAGTGCGTGCGTTATAAATATAAAAGAGAATGGGAAAGGTTAGGGTGGTAATTTGAATGATCCAGGTTTTGTTCTTCTTGTTGGGCGGTCAGTGTTTTAGGTTGTTAACGGGGGAGTAAGCAAGATCGGCGTCGTTTTGATTCGTGTTGTAAATGGAGGAAAAGGGAGTGGGGCGTTTCCATGGAAAGCTAGACCCGAGAGCGTCAGAGTTCTGGCCGTCATACAGTATGGAAGCAGGGTTGGCGGTGGCTCCTCCGGCTACGCTTCCACCGACTAGGGCTCTTCTCCTAAGCTCGGTGGCCGTAGAAGCGAGCGAGTCGAGTGTGCGGCGGGATCTGGAAGTGTTCGGAGACGTGAGGGCTGTGGAGATGGGGAGAATCAGAGATGGAATCGTGGGCGTCCATTTCTACGATCTGAGGGCGGCACATGCAGCGCTGGAACACATACGACTTCAACACATGCAACACCAGCACCGCCTCCGCCTCTACTATACCCAGTTCGCCGGAGCTCCTCCTCCTCCTCCACCGCCACCTCCCTCTCATGGTTTGGTTTCCGGTCGGGTCGTCTGGGCACAGTTCGTCCTTCCCCCTTCCAACGCCTTCCCTGACTCCCACAATCAGGGCACGCTCGTTGTCTTTAACCTCCACTCCCATATCTCCGCTTCCGTCCTTGTTCAAATCTTTTCTTCTTTTGGTACTTTTATCGTCTCTAATATATGATTACCTACAGTTTTCACTTTGTTTTTTTTAATTGTTGTGGTTGTGGGTGTGGTTGTGGTGGTGGAATTGAATATTAGGGCCGATAAGGGAGGTGAGGGATACGCCGATGAAGAGCCATCAGAAATTCGTGGAGTTCTATGACGTGAGAGATGCGGGTGCGGCGATAGCAGAGATGAACGGAAAGGAAATCGGCGGGAAACAGGTGACCATAGAGTTCAGTCGTCCTGGTGGTAGGCGCCCCTTCGCACCCCCACCGCCGCGTTTCTCTCTTGCGCCGCCGCCCTCGAGGAATACTTCAAAGAAGAGCGCAAGGAATCTACAATGTTCAAGTCAGAGTCCACCAGCAGTCGTTGGCGACTTGAGATTCAACACAAAATCGAAGCCCTGTCCGAGTCAGAGTCCGAGGGAGGCCAAAATCAGCAGCAAGCCATGGAAAGGGAAGCATCACAAGAGCTTCGATCCAAGGTTCTTGATCAAGGAGGATACAGTTGTGGACCCAGATTGCAAAGATACTCCTCGAACAACAGTGATGATCAAGAACATTCCCAACAAATACAGGTTAGATTACTATACAAATTAATTAAAATCCTGGCCAGCCGGCCTAGCTCATTAATTAATCTTATCGGAGATCCGACTATACAGTCAGAAGTTGGTGTTGAACATGCTTGACAACCACTGCATCCACTACAACGAACAGAAGAAAGAACCCATGTCCTCTTACGACTTCCTCTACCTCCCCATCGATTTCAAGTACGCCGGCCCCTCACCTTTAACTTTAGTAAATTATTTGTACCATACGTGGTTGATTGAAATGGTACTCGGTGGTGTAGTAACAAGTGCAATGTGGGATACGGATTCGTGAACATGACATCGGCAGAGGCGGCTTTGAGATTATACAAGGCCTTCCACCAGCAGCACTGGGAAGTGTTCAACTCTAGAAAGATTTGCGAAGTTACATACGCCCGGGTTCAGGTAATTAATTTTAATTAATCAAGTGTGTGTGTGGGTGTGGGTGTGGGTGTTCCAAAAACGCACATACATCGACGAGACGACCGCACGCATCCTGTGGGCCGGGGTTTGAATGAATCATCGGGCGTTTCAATTGGTTTAATTAAATTGTTACTTACTTACTTACTACAGGGATTGGAAGCGCTGAAAGAGCATTTCAAGAACTCAAAGTTCGCGTGCGAGACGGAGGAGTACATGCCGGTGATTTTCTCTCCACCGAGGGATGGACGGGCCCACCTCTCAGACCCCCTCCCCATCGTCCCTTTTTCTTCAACTGCCGGCGACGACTCTCATCATGATTTTGACGTGGAGGGGTGACAATCAAATCAACTGCTACTACCCTACACTCTTTCTCTGCACCTCTCTTAACCCACCCTGACTTGACTCATCACTCATCTCCCTCTCAAATTACTCACTTCTTTTCTTTCAAATCTTTCTTTACCTTTTTTGCTTACTTGCCTTTATATTTCCTGCTTTTAAATACAGACCAACTGCAAAAATTTCCTCTCTTTTACTCTAACCTTTTATAAGTATAATTACAATAAAAAATAATTATAATATTATAAAAATAAAAATAATAATAGATTTTAATAATATATTAAATAATTATTATTATATTATAAATTTTTAAATAATAATAGTTAGTATTAAATATAATAATACCTATATAGTAATGACTAGAACCGGACACCCGCGCTACGCGCAAGTCAATTACGGTTTTTTCTATATGGTTTAACACTTTAACGTTGTTTAATAGACGTCTTGCATTTTGATCAGACTAATCATATTCACAATCTCTTCAATTAAAGAAATGTAACCCCAATAAGGTAAAATTTATAAACAACGTGAATCAATTCAATCAACATAACGACAAAGGACATAATGACTTTTTTCAGCGGATAAAAAGAAGTAATTTTAGCCTCCGTAAATAGAGGATATAAAAAATGTTGAAGTGAGACAAACACAATTTTTTGATGTTAAGCTCGTTCCTCTTTCACCTAATGCGTTAAAATACAAAATAGTTCAGTTTACCAATTCTTTTAGCATTTCAAAATTGTCCTATTAGAGAAGTATATCCCAATAAAAAATTAAGCGATCGTTACCCCTTCTCGTAGTTATCTTGATGTCATCTCAACAATTACAATTGCTCTTAGCATCATTATAGATATATAATATCCGAGCGGAATCGTCGGAAATTCGACCGGATACATAACCTCGCTTCAACCTCCGTCGCCGCCTGTCATTGTTGCACCTACGACGAATCCGCCACCGACCACCAATGTCGGAAATGAAACCCCACACGCATGTTCAAGGTTGCAGTAGCTTCAACTGGATACTGCTGATTTCTTTCCTTTTTAGGGTTTCTTCAATTTGATTGCACTTCTTTTGTATTTCATCACATTGAGCATTATCAATATACATCTGAGAGCAATGGGTTACAAATTTTTTTGGGAAGAAAGCACTATCAATCATGTACCTTTTGTTGAGCGAGAGGAAGAATGAAGGACACTCACACGAGGAAGACTAGTTTTTCTTTAAAAAAATGTTTTCAAGAGGCTTTGTGAATGTTGAAGAAGTAGGGATAGATCTGACCAGAAGAGACGATATTTTGACAAAATATCGTGGTCAAATTAAGTTTAGATGGAAGTTCGAATTGACCCTCAAATTTTTAAATTAAGTGAGGGTAGAATCATAATTTCAATAAATTAACAACGGAATTTTAGAAAGGGTGGTAAATTGTTAACAGAATTACATTTAGGTGTGGTTTTGTGCAAACAATGATATAAGGGGTGGTTCCGTGCAAGACATGTCCAATAACGGGTGGTTTGGCGCAAAAACCTCTAACCCATATTAGTTTTTAACCAAAGAAAAAAGGAGGGGGTGTCAGGATAAAACGAATGGATTGACGAACGAGATTAGATGTGAACGAGTTTGAAGGTTGTGGTAGAGGAAGGAGACGAAGACGATGTGTTCTTAGTTAAATAGTTAGTGATGAAATTGACATTTAAGAGAATAGATAATTAGGATAAAAATTTAAAATATTAGCATTTATTAGGTACAAATTGACATTACTTCATCAAACCCAACAATTTTTATATATATACTAGATCCGGAATTCCGCGCTTCGCGCGGGGAAATTACTGTTTTTCGGATGCGGTTAGTCATTAAATAGGTCCTAAATTCAAAATGAGTGAACAATGATATAATACAATTGTACAAACTTGTATAATAATAAGTATTTTAATTATTAAAGTTAAAATTATTAATACAACAATAATTATTAGATTAACTAATAAAATATAATAATTATTAATAATAATTGCAGAAATCGTTCATTCCGACAACATACCAGAATCAAGTTCCGGGAATGATATAACCTGATTCCTGATTTCATTATCGTTACATACATCATACCAAAAAGGACCTTTTGAACTATTTTACCCCTACATTTTTGATGTTTACTATCAATGGATCTCAGGAACAACCTCCAAACCATAGAAAGAGGAATTAGCTTTTGATTTTGTTTTATTAGTCTCTTTGCGACCCGCCTCGAGGAACCGACCTAAAGGCTCCGTGCGGCCATGAGAGCGGAGGTCGGGATCCTCCTCTTCGGTGGCTGGGTGACAGAGAGTGGTTTGATTCGAAGGGAAGCCGAAGCCGTGAGTTCGAAAAGAAGGTGATAACATGGATTTTGATTTGCTTGGCTCCTTTGAAGAATGAAGAGGGAGGTCGACGAGATTATTTGAGTGGAGAGAGAGAAAGGGGTTGAAAGATTAGAGTTTTTTAAGTTTGGGTTATGAATTAGGGCTAACTAATGGACTGGTATAGAAAAATGGGTTAGGGGATTTAGTAGTTTAATTAATTTATTATAATAAGTTTAGGCAGTGATTAATTAAAATTATGAGTTTATGAAAATATATGTAAGGGTTGAGTTTTGTGAAAATGGTGAAAATTGGTGAGAGAGAGTGAAGATCAATTAGATAGTTGGTTTGACCAATAAATTGTTATGGGAGTTATAAATAAATAAGATTAAAATATATAGAGTAACAGTATAACGAGAAGAAAATAATGGATAAAATTGAAAATGAGATTAACTTTAGGTACATCAAAAAAGTAAACGGGACAAACTTAACAAATGCACAATAGTGCCCGTTTGGTTGTGAAATCTGAAATGTTAAGTTTTTTTTTTTTGTGCAAAGGAGGGGGTGACCCATATATTATTTTGATGAAAGAAAATTACATAGCCTCACTAGTAAGAATGTCTACTTCTAACAATTTAGCTAATCCTTCAGTTGGAGTGTTGAACTGAGTAATCCCAAGGTCACCTTCGAAGCTTTCTTTTGCCAAGAAGTCAGCAGGAGAGTTTGCTAGGCGGGGAGTAAACATCAGTTTGGTCATCCATGAGGGGTCACCCAGTAGTTGCCGAATTTGAAAAATGGACTCTCTGTGGAGAGCCGGTGGTTCTTTATCTTCCGACACCAAATCGATGATTTCTAATGCATCAGATTCAATTTCGAGTCGGTGTATGTTCTGGTTTCTAGCCGTGTGCAGTCCTCTGATAATACCCATTAGCTCAGCAGCAGCAGAAGAACAACCGTATGTTTTCGTCTTAAATCCACAGATAAAATTCCCTTGATCAGATCGTATGACACCTCCAGCCCCAATAAATGGCTCTTGAGATCTGTAGGCTCCATCTGTGTTTAACTCGTACCACCCCGTCTGAGGCCTCGACCATACCGCGGCTCCTGTGCGATTGCTGAACTTGGAGTGTTTCTACAAGTTAGAAATATATTCATCCGCTCTATCGCAAATAAATCTTGCTCGTGGTTCCGATACTATCAGTTCAGACCCGAAGACCCTGGCGTTGCGCCACATCCACAGCCACCAGATGCCGTATGCGAAAGTAGTAGGCCAGGTTCCCTCCTGATTGATGTTCTGATAAATCCACTCGATTAGTTCTTCGCTCATAAATTCCTGATAGCGCTGACCTGGGAAGAAATCACGCCACATCTCACTAGCTGTGGGGCAATCACGGATGATGTGAAGAATGGATTCACATGAATGAGCACAGGCGCCGCAGGAAGCATACGGGCTCATGTGTCTCCGAGCCCTGTTGGCATTTGACATGACAACATTATGGCACACCAGCCAAAGGAAATTTCTAACTCTTTCGGGGACTTTCACCTTCCAGATTTTACGCCAAATCGGGTGCCGATTACTTTCATCATCATTACATATAATTTCCAGAGCTGATTTAAAGGAGAATCTGCCCGAGGTCGTCCCATTCCAACAGAACTGATCAACATTTCCAATCGGCGTCAAGGATATTCCACGCATTTTCAGCAGTATATTGGGGGGAAGCAAATGAGAGAAGCTGTTCCAGTCCCAATCTGATCCTGTCCAGTACTCCGCGACTATCTTATCTTGTTCCTCTACTCCAATCTTACCCGTGACAGGGATGACCCCAGAAGAGAGTGCGTGTGCCATCCTTAACTACTGCTTTGGTGCCCAGCAACAGCGGAGTCTTGTCTTTTACTACTCCACTCCACAGATTCGATCGAAGTACCTGTAGTCCCATGGAACATGTCCCTATCACATCTTCCACTACAGTACTTTCCCCGAACAACTCTTGACCAAAGAGACGAAGGTTCATCCAACATTCGCCACCCCATATTTGTCATGAACGCCGAATTCACTTGCCTCATGCTCTACATACCAAGACCTCCAGCAACCTTTGGTTTCCTCAGTTCTTCCCATTTAAGCAGATGCATTTTATATTTTTTTGCGATTGAGCCCCACACGAACCCCCGAGTCTTTTTTTCGATCTCGTAGAAGATGTACCGAGGCAGCTCGTGCGTTTGCATCGCGTAATATGGGAGAATGGCGAGTGCTGAGTGTGCAAGAGTAACCCGTCCAGCCATGGACAGAACCTTAGCCTTCCATCCACTTAGCTTAGACTCTACCCGATCAAGTATATATTTGAAGGACTGCTTGTTCATTTTTTCCTTTGACATTGGGATTCCCAAGTATTTTCCCAAGTCATTTGTAGCTGACATTCCTCCCACTTCACATATCTCAGTAATCAGATCAGCCGGAGTGGAGTTCGAGAAGCATATCATGGATTTGTTCAGATTTACCTTCGATCCAGATGCCCTGCAGAATTTATCAAGACAGTAGCGGATGGAGTTCATTTGCTCAACGCTTGCTTCAGCAAACAAAATGAGATCGTCTGCAAAGAATAGATGGGAAAGCTGCGGTCCATTATCAGACAAGGCGATCGGTTTCCAAGCACCAGTCTCTACGGCTTCATCAATTATATGGCCCAGACGTTCCATACAGAGCACAAAAATATATGGCAAAAGTGGGTCTCCCTGTCTGACTCCTCGGGTCGGAGTGAAAGTCTCTCCCATACAACCATTCCACATAATTCTCATACGGCAAGCCGAAATGTTGTCCATGATTTCCTTAGACAGATTTGACGGAATATGGAGATCATGAAGTGTGTTTCTGATGAAAGGCCAACGAATACGATCGTATGCTTTTTCCAGATCGATCTTGAGAGCCATGAAGTAGCTCTCATCGAATGCATTAGTTCTTGAGTGATCACGATGTTATCAGTTATTCGTCTGCCGGGAACAAAACTGACATGTGTTGGCGCAACCACTTTTTTCATAATCGGCTTGAGTCGTGCGACAATAGCTTTGGTAGCAATTTTAAAAGCTACGTTATAGAGGCTGATTGGACGAAGCTGACTTACTGTTTCTGGGTTTTCTGTTTTGGGTATGAGGACGACTGAGGTTTCATTGAGATTTTCTGGAACTCCCCTTCCTTCCAGGATCTGAAACACAGAGGATTCCACTTCATTATGTACCTGCTCCCAATTTTTTTGAAAGAAGATGGCTTGAAATCCATCCGGCCGTGGTGCCTTAAGCGCACCCATATTGTCAATAGCAATCTTTATCTCTGAAGGTATGAAAGGACGACTAAGCAAATCAATATCTTCAGCAGATAAGGCAGGGAATCTACCATGAGGAGCATCAGGTGTGCTTTCGTCAGGGTTATCATCTGTAATATCCGCTGAAAATGTGAGGAGACCATCTCTTGCAGCAAAGCCTGGTCCCAAACCCATTCATCTGCCTCGTTTCTCAACCCTTCGATTCGGTTCTATCTTCTTCGGATCACAGCACAGGTATGAAAGAAACGTGTATTTCTGTCTCCATCAGACATAGCATCCGATCTAGCCTTTTGCATCCAGAACACATTAATTGCTCCAGGACCGCATCAAGTTGGTTGCAAAGTTTTTTGTCCAGATGAATTAACCCAGCAGAGTTTGAGTTGCAAAGACTACGCTGGGTTCCTTCAATCCTTCTCCAGAGTTTGTCTCTTCTTCTGAAAAGGTTCCCGAAAGTGTTTTTATTCCACAAATCGAGGTTAACCGCCAGATTAAAGAGAGCATTAGTCAAGGGAGTTCCAAGATTCCAGTGTTGAGCTAGGAAGGATTGAAACTCCTGATGTAGCAGCCACGCAACCTGAAATTTGAAGCTTTTATTCGAGGGTCTGAAGTTATTGAATCCCTGAATATCAAGTAGTATGGAAGAGTGATCTGATTGGAGTGCAGCAAGGTGCTTGACTGCGCCGTCTTCAAACAAATTTCGACATTCTAAGTTACAGAGTCCTCTGTCCAGACGGGCACTAGTTTTGGTATTGGGGTCAAGACCCCTGTGCCAAGTAAACTTTGGTCCGGAGAAGCCCAGATCTAGCAAACACATCTCATGAATCCACTTGCTGAATTTATCACATCTTCGGCTCATGTTATCAGACGTACCTGTTCTCTCCATAAGTGAGGTTGTTTCATTAAAATCTCCCATGAGGAGCCAGGGAGTCTGATTGTTATTGCTGAAGCTCAAGAGTCTGGACCAAATCTCCTCACGGTTAGCCGGTTAAGGACTAGCATAGATCGCAGAGAACAACCATTTGGTTTCATTACTTCTGGACACTTTAACAGTGATGACTTGCTGGTGAAAGTCAACCTGATCTAGTTGCACTAAGCTCTTGCGCCATAGAATCCAAATTCCTCCTTTTAATCCAACTGCCTCCGATCTCAGTACCCCATCGAAACCAAGTTGTTCACATACTTTATCTGCCTGAGTGCCACTAATTCTAGTCTCCAGGAGTACGAGAATAGTCGGGTCATGAATGCAGATTAAATATTTGAGTGCCCGGAGAAACTCCCTGCTGCCCGCACCTTGGGCATTCCAGGAGATAACTTTGAGGGTTGTACTAAACATTGATAACACTTGGGCTAGGAGACGGTCTTCTTCTATCCAGGATGGAAAAACTTCAGATATCTGACCCATCCATGGAGGAGTCAGCATTCTGTATTGCACTGCTGCCTTCTTCAAAATTGTGCTGGCCTTCCGGAACCACATCTTCCATTCCGGAGTCCAACTTTCTATCAGTCCCAGTCGCGGGTGGGAGGGACGGATCAAGGTCCATTGCATGCTCATTCCTTTGTGGAGGGTCGCTCACGTGTTTGTGTGAAATCTCCTTACTGATGCCTTTACCAGTACTCAAGTTCCCCGGGACACTGGTTTCTGGAACAAGAGAGGTCGTAGAGATTATTTCCTCTGTTTTCTTCGTATTTATAGAGAAGCAAATATGCTGTCAATTTCTCTGTATATTGATCGTGTGATTACAGTGTCTTATATACAAGAAAGCAAATAAAGTCTAACTAATTGAGACCTCTAAGGTCGGCACTAACAGCACTAAGTTAACCACTACCATAGAATCAGGATGAAATCTTTTGACTGATTCTTTTCCTAATTTATCTCTAGTTGTTTATTACCCCCCGGCAAGCTGAACAGTGGGTTTAACTTGAAGCTTGGAGCGAAGCATGGCAATGCGTTCCTTGCCTAGAACTTTGGTGAAGATGTCTGCTAGCTGATCAACAGACGACACATGGTTTATATGAAGATCACCTGCCTCTATTTGCTCCCTGACGAAGTGGAAGTCAAGTGCAATGTGTTTTGATCGAGTGCTGATGACAGGGTTCTTGGACATAAATGTGGTGCCAACGTTGTCACACAGCAGAGTGGGAGCTTGCTGAACTGGACCTCGAAGATCACACAGTAGCTGTTTGATCCACATTAATTCAGCTGATGTGTAGGCCAAGGCTCGATACTCAGCCTCGGTGCTCGAGCGTGCTACTACCCTTTGTTTCCTGGATGCCCAACTGATGAGATTGGTACCATGAAAAATGGCAAATCCATAGTGAGATCTACTGTCGTCCTTGTCGGAGTTCCACCCAGCGTCGGAGTATGCAAGGAGGGACTTGGCAGCTGTTGGTTGAAAGTGAAGACAATGCTGAACTGTACCAGAAAGATATCTCAGAATTCTTTTGACAGCCTGCCAATGTAGAGTAGTAGGAGAGTGCATGTATTGACAGACACGGTTGACAGAGTATGCAATATCAGGCCGGGTGATTGTGGCATATTGGAGAGAGCCGACCACTTGACGGTATAATATGGGATCAGAGAAAGGATCACCCTGAATTTCCAGACGAGTGGATGGGTCTGCTGGTGTGGAAATGGGTTTGCACTCAGTCATTTTGCTGCGAGCGAGGACATCACTGATGTAGCCTTGCTGAGAGAGAGTGATACCTGAACCTGTTCTTTTGATTTGAATGCCGAGAAAGTAATTTAGGTCGCCAAGATCCTTGAGGGCAAAGGTCTGATTCAGATTACAGATGAATTGCTGGACGAGCTGAGAGTTGCTTCCTGTTATAATCAGATCATCGACATACACAAGTATATATATAGTAGCAGCAGTGGAAGCATGAACAAATAGAGAAGTGTCAGATTGACAAGCTTTAAATCCTTTTTGAACCAGGTGATGTTTGAGCTTGTTGAACCAAGCTCGAGGGGCCTGTTTAAGCCCATAGAGAGCTTTGTGGAGTCTACATACATGAGTGGGTCGAAACGAGTCTTCAAATCCGGGTGGTTGAGCCATGTACACCTCTTCGGAGAGATCCCCATTGAGAAAGGCGTTATTGATGTCCAATTGCCTAATTGTCCAGCGTTGAGAGATTGCAATTGAGAGGACAAGCCGGATAGTCGTCGGCTTGACAACGAGAGAGAATGTATCAAAGAAATCAATTCCTGCCTCTTGATTAAATCCTTTTGCCACCAGCCTCGCCTTGTATCGTTCAATCGAGCCATCCGAATTCCTTTTGATCCTGAAAATCCACTTACAACCGACAATATTAGCATTACAAGGGTGAGTAACAAGCGACCATGTTTTATTTCTCATTAGAGCATCATGTTCAGCTTTCATTGCAGCTTGCCAACAAGGATTTTTGAGTGCTTGGGTCACTGTTTTTGGTTCGACTGGTTGTGTTGTGGAAATAGATGTGTGGAAGGTTCTTGGTTTGAGGGAATTGGTGCTGGCCCGAGTGACCATGGAGTGCTGATTCGTGTCAGCTGCCCGGAAATAGCGCGGTACAGTCTGTTTTGCACGGGAGCTTGTTGTTGGGAGTTGGTAGTGTGGGCTGGATGAGGTGGGTGAGGGAAGGGAAGGGGACTGATTCGGAGTGGGAGTAGGTGAGGGTATGGGCTGCGTGGAAGTTGGGAGGGATGTAGCTTGGTCGAGAAGACTAGATGTGGCTGGTTCGTTTATGGGAGTGGTGGGTGAATGGTGAGGCACACATGAATCACTGGCGAATGGAAAGATTCCTTCGTTAAACATCACATGGCGAGAAACATATATGCGACCTGTGGGTTTGTGAAGGCATAAATAACCCTTATGAGAGGCACTGTAACCGACGAAAATGCATGGGAGTGAGCGGAAGTCGATTTTGTGTGAGTTATAGGGCCTAAGGAAGGGATAGCATAGGCAACCAAATGATTTTAGGAATGCATAATCTGGACTTTTATTGTATAAAATGGAATATGGAGATTTATAATGTAAAGCAGGAGTGATTGTTCTGTTATGGAGATACGTGGCTGTTTTGAAAGCATGTTCCCAATATTCTTGTGGAAGGGATGATTGAGCCAAGAGTGCAATACCCTTCTCAACGATGATGCGGTTTCGTCTTTCGACTGCACCGTTTTGTTCGGGTGTGTATGGGCATGAGATTCGATGGTGGATTCCACAAGTTTGTAAGAAGGTTGAAACATTTCTAAACTCGCCTCCCCAATCTGTTTGGAGGTTTTTGATGTGACACGCGAACTGAGTTTTGATCATTGTACGGAATTGAGTGAATGTGGAGAATACTTGAGATTTATGTGACAAAAAATATATCCAAACAAACTTTGTACAATCATCGATAAATAGAACAAAGTAGCGATGGCCATTTATTGAAAACTGAGGAGAAGGACCCCAGACGTCTGAGTACACTAATTCAAATGGTTTATTTGAGGAAACGTGAGAATGAGATAGTGGATATATGTGACTCTTGCCAAGCTGACATGGTTCACGTACATGTGGAAATTTATTTGAATTTAAAGGAAGTTGATAAGTGGAGACAAGTCGTCGGAGAACCGATTCATGGGGATGAGCAAGTCGATTATGCCAGCCAATTATGGATGTGCGAACACCAGTGAGTGCCATGGAAGAAGGCTTTTTATTTGGAGATGGAGATAATCTGTATAAGACGTGATCAACGTGTCCGTGGAGGATTGGTTTGCCCTGAAAGTTCTTAACACAACAATGGTTAGGCCAAAATTCAATGTACACATCATTGTCCTTGGTTAATTTGGAAACACTGAGTAGGTTTTTGGTTAGATGGGGAACAATGAAGACACTAGGCAAGCGTAAATTCGGCAGTGAACATGATCCAAAATGAGAAATAGAAAGATGATTACCGTTACCGACTTGAAGCTTATCGTCACCGGTGTAAGTTTCAGAGATGTTCAATTTGCTGAGATCAGGGGAAACATGATCTGTTGCGCCTGTATCGAAGTACCAGGAGGGGTCCATGACAGTGGATGGGCTGTTGTAGCTGGCGACATGAGCTTGCTTGTTGGAGTCTCGGGGATTTGCACGTCGAGACGGAAAGTCTGTCTGATTGGTTCGTTGCCAGCAATCAATGGCTTCATGACCAGGTTTGCTGCATAATTGACACTGAGGTCGACGACGTCTCTGATCTGGACCACGAGCAGATTGGTTGTTTGAGGAGGATGGTTGTCGATGTTGAGAGCGGGAGATGGTGTGTGCTGCAGGATTGTGGGGAGGGTGGACAGTTTGTGTGGGAAGGGGAACTTGAGCAGCAGCCTGGCGAGCATGTTCTTGTTCCAATCGAGCCTCTTCTCGAAGAAGGAGCCCAACGAGATCATCGACTGAGAGATCAGTAGGTTGCATCATGAAAGCAGCGGTGAATGAGCCATATGATGAATCAAGGTCAACCAGTATGTATCCAATAAGATCCTCATCCGAGATTGGATGAAGATTTTCAGCCAATGAGTCAGCGATCGAGCGTTTGCGCTCAATGTATTCAAGCATGGACAGTGCGCCTTTGGGGAGAGTTTGAATTTGACTCTTCATGGCCATTCGGCGTGCCCGTGTCTGCGCCTGGAAGGTGCGTTCTATGGCCAACCAGGCAGTTTGAGATGAGTTGGATCTGGCTACAATGGCTAGAGCTCGTTCAGATAGTGTGGATTTAATCCACAAGAGAACGAAGCGGTCTCTCTTTTTCCAGATAGTGTATTCTGGATTTGGATTGAGAACGACAGGTGCTCCATCAGCAGGAGTAGACGGAATGGACTCTGAAGGTGGATTTGGGTCCAAAACAAATGATTCGAGATCAAAGGTCTCAAGAGCAGATATTATTGTGGTGCGCCAGAGGGAGTAGTTATCACGATCAAGTTTGATGCTGATCGATGGGATTTGGAAATTTAGAGTAGAGGTGCCCAGATTGGCGGCTGAAAGGAGGTGCTGGGTTGTTTGAGCCATTGAACTGAGATGTGGTGGAGAAAAAAAAATAATAATAGCTCTAATACCATATAGAGAAGCAAATATGCTGTCAATTTCTCTGTATATTGATCGTGTGATTACAGTGTCTTATATACAAGAAAGCAAATAAAGTCTAACTAATTGAGACCTCTAAGGTCGGCACTAACAGCACTAAGTTAACCACTACCATAGAATCAGGATGAAATCTTTTGACTGATTCTTTTCCTAATTTATCTCTAGTTGTTTATTAGTATTCCTAGTGGGTGTCCTTGTGATATTTCCTTTTTGCGCAATAATTCCTGACCTTCCGTCCTTTTTCCGAGCCTTGTTAAGATCTTTTTGATTCTCCAATATATTTTCCTTCTGCACAATCTTAGTAGTTATATTTTTCCCATTATCTTTCAAGGATGATATTTTCTTGGGCCCACTTGGAATAACGATATTCTTGGTCTTTTGATTGTCCTTGCTAGTTGACCTATCTTCCGAGACTTTGCAGGATTTGAATTTTTGGCGCCTCATCTACTGCAATATCCTATTCCATATCTTGGCCGACTCCAACGTTTTCCTTAAACTCAGCTCTTTCCCGATTAGTTACCACGCTCTCTTTTTGAGATTCCTCTTTCTCCTCCTCAATTTTCTCCCTCTCTTCATGATTTTCCTCATTCTCCCCCGGATTCTCCTCTTGCTTACCCAGAATATTAAATCTTGAGCCCGTGCAATCCGCACCTTCCTTATCTTGCTGGCCCTGATAAGGAAGGTGCGGATTGCACGTGCAATCCGCAGCTTCCTTATGTAAAGTTAAACACAATCAGAAAAGAAAGCTCATTCCGTTGTAAATCGATTGGTTTAACCATTGAAAATCGATTAAAACCCTCTATTCTTCTTTTATATAAAAATTAGGATTTTTATTTCGCAAGAGAGACGGTCAGGAGGAGTGACGAGATGAGTAGTGTATGAGATGAGTAGTGCATGTACGAGATCAGGAGTGCGATGGTGATTCCGCCAATACCTTTTGTCCCTCATTGATGCTCTTAACAAATTGAATCTCCAATTCCAACATGCTTGTTTGAATGCCAACAAAGGCTTTTTTCTGAAGCTCTAACTGCCTTTGGATCAAATGAGGTATAGGCTATTCACTCAAGCAAATCAGCTCAAGGTTTGCATTTCTATTGAGAAACATTGGATGTCAGAGGTAATCGAAGTTAAGAGAAAGTTTCAGGTGCAATGAAATGTATTGTTAGATCGTTAAGATCTATGGTTTCGTAATGATATAAGCTAGAAAGTAGATTTTTAAAAATAAGTACAATTGTAAATCATCCAAGTTATTTGTTGGGAGAACAAAACCCCTCTCCCTCTCCTCTCTTTTCAAATTTATGCTCATTCAACGCTCTCTTTAATACACTCTTCTCAAATCCTAAACCTTCTCCTCTCTCCTCCTTTTTCCTTAGAGTTCGAGCAATATTCAGTAGTATTGTGCGATTTTGATGAGCTTGAAAGCATCACTTTCGAAGAATGAAGAGAAGCGAACATCAAAAGAGGTAAAAACTCATATATGTTTTTGAATGTGTGTTTTTTGTATGATTTTAGTTGATTTCGCTAGTTATTTCAACTAATTGAAGATGTTTTAGCAATTGTATCATTTTTTTTTGAGATTCGAGTTTTAGGGTTTACAAAAATGTCGAACATATTTTTTGGTGATTTTTTATTGATTCATTTGTTTATTTTGGTCGAATGATGATTTAAAGTCCATATGTATAGTCGACTTTAATAAATTTGATTCTTTTTTTTGGTCAATTCGAATGTTGAATTTCGTTGATTTCGTGAGTTATAGTGATTCAACTGGTCAGTTTACTTGATTTTGTTTTAAATCAAGTTTTAAGCTGATAAAGAGGAACATGTACCACACGTTCACATATGATGTTCATGTTTAGGACTTATATGCTATTTGTGTTAGAAATCTATCTATCTATATATAAAATTTGATGGATTTGAAAAAGTAAAAGCAACATGTACCTAATAAATGCTACTCTAATATTTTAAATCTTTTTTTTTACCAAAAAAAATATATTTTAAATCTTTATCCTAATTACCTATTTTCTTAAATGTTAATTTCATCATCAACTAAGAACACACCATCTTCGTCTCCTTCCTCTATCACAATCTCCAAATTCATTCTCATCTCTATCAGGTTCATCAATTCCTTCGTTTCATTCCGACGCCTCATCCTTCCCCGATTAAAAATGAATCTGGATTAATTAGATATTTTTAATCTATATATTGACAACACCTAAGATTGATTCATATGCATGGCCTCAGTAAAACATGTAACACGCCAAACAACATTGGCCTCAGTAAAACATGAACATCATATAAATACTTTATGTTGCAGATTTCGGTTGCAACCACTGTTGCAATAGTTGTATTTGCATTTTACGAGTTTGTAGAATTGAATTATATCACCGTTCACTCATTTTAAATTTATGACATGTTTAATGACTAACCGCAAACGAAAAACTGTGATTTCCGCGCGCGAAGCGCGGGTTTCCGGATCTAGTCTATATATAAAAGTTGATGAGTTTGAAAAAGTAATGGTAATTTGTACCTAATAAATGCTAATGTTTTAAATTTTATCCTAATTATCTCTTCTCTTAAATGTTAATTTCATCATCAACTAAGAACACATCATTTTCGTCTCCTTCCTCTATCACAATCTCCAAACTCATTCCCGTCTTTATCCCGTTCGTCAATCTCTTCGTTTCATCCCGGTGCCTCCTTCTTTGGTTAAAAATTAATCTGAATGCTAATATTTTAAATCTTTACCCTAATTATCTCTTCTCTTAATGCTAATTTCATCACCAACTAAGAACACATCCTCTTCGTCTCCTTCATCTACCACAATCTCCAAACTCATTCCGATATCTACCCCGTTCCTCAATCCCTTCGTTTCATCCCGATGCCCCTTCTTCCCCGGTTAAAAATCAATCTAGGGAACGTTGTGGAGTTGCTTAAGGAGATGGAGGATGATGGTCATCTTTCTGATATATCGAATTGGTGAGAATGTGAGGTGATAAGTTGAAATTTAGCCATATACATAATTGTTGTTTCATATACGTGCCATATTTTTATTAAAATAAATGAAAAGAAAAAAATTTAAATCAAAGAAAAAAGGTCGCTCATCGTCACCATCCTTCTCTCGAAGATCTCTGTTTTATCTTCATCTCCATTGTCGTCCTCCGACTATCTACACCCTAAACCGCCTATTTACAAAATTATACCGTATACGAAAATCCGTAATTGCCCCGTGCTACGCGCGGGGGTCCGAATCTAGTCTATATATAAAAATTCATGGCTTTGATGAAGTAAAAGCAATGTGTACCTAATAAATGTTAGTATTTTAATTTTTTACCTTAATTAATTATTCTCTTAAATGCTAATCTCATCACCAACTAAGAAAACCTCCCTCTACCACAATCTCCAAACTCATTCTCATCTCTATCCCGTTCATCAATCCCTTTGTTTCATCCCGACGCCCCCTCCTTCCCGGATAAAAAATAATCTGGTTTAATTAGATATTGTTAATCTATATTTTGACAACACCTAAGATTGATTCATATGCATGGTCTCAGTAAAACATGTAACACGCCAAACAAAATTAGACTCAGTAAAACGTGAACCTCATATAAATACTTTATGTTGCATATATACATACATAACAACAACAAAATTATTAAAATGATAACACAACTTCAATTGAATAGATCCATTCGGTGAAGAGAAATGTCACCTCTGACAAGAAGAAGAGAAACACCACCGCTGATAAGAAAAGGAAGTCAATGAAAAAATCGACAAAAAATGGATGCTAAGGCGGAGAGCTGAATTTAATGCGGGATGGCGGTAACGTTTTTTTTATATGAAGGAGAGATTGAGAGATAATATTGTGAGCATTTATTGTATTTTTTTATATAATTACATACATTTATCCAAAATATTATAATTAATATCGGTATTTGACCCGTGGGAAGCACGGCTTTCGTATCTAGTTTGTTAATGATGGGAATTCATTTGTTTTTGAGAGATCTAAGTTCATTGAATGTTGATTTCATTAGTTCAAGGTATAAGACTTCCAACCAAAATAACAATTATGCTCTATTTTGTTCATTGATTGTTGTTTTCGCACTTAAAAGTGAAATTGATATTTGATGTTCATGATTAACTCTATTGAAGTATAATCTGAGATTCTTGTTGCTAGTTGTATAAATAGGTGTATATACTATTTTTTTTATTTTATGCTTCACGTTCATGCTTAATAATGTGAGGTTCATACTTAATAATGTGAGGTTCATCACGTCGACGTGACAAGAAAGAACGAAGATGCCGTCGACGTTAAGGACAGAGTCGGCTGAGTGAATATTATCTTTTTTTCTTTATGTAGTTAATGTAATTCTCTTTTACCTTATTTTTATATCGTCATAATGGTAGAAGAAAAAAGATAAGATCTTGTTTCCTTAAAGATAAAACTAGGGTTAGCCTATAAATAGAGGCTAACGCCTGCTTTGTAATCATTCAGCCACTTCCGAGCCATACACAAGTTCAAGTTTCAACCCTAATTCCCATCTAGTTCTTGAATGTTGAGATTGATACCGTCATATTTTATCTTTGCCCTACAATTGCTTAATTATCATCTCGTTGATAATTTCGCTACAAACAATTGGCGCCCACCGTGGGGCGAGATAAAAAAAGTACCATCTTTCCGTGCAAATAGAACTTCTTTTTCCCCAAGAAGCCATGATGAATCCAAACTCAATCAAGAAGTTCAGAGACGGAGCCTTCACCATCCTAGGAGGTCCACCTCCCTATACCACCTCCGACGCGAAAAGGGACGCTAGGACTATCGAAGGACAAGCCGCCGCCGCTCCGGTTCACCATGTCAGATTGGCGAATCACGATCTTCCCATCACATTCGAAGATCCAGGCGAAAGGGTCAAACATCACGACAGTCTGGTAATCTCTGTAATCATCAAAAATTGCGACGTCAAGAGGATCCTGGTAGATAACGGGAGTTCAACCAACATCATAACCCTCTCCGCCATACTCGAACTCAGACTTTCTGTCGACGATGTCGTCGGAAAGCGTATCTGTTTGAAAGGCTTCAGCGGAGAAGTAGTTGAGATGTTGGGAGAGATTACCCTCGTAACGACGACCCAAGGCGTTAACATCTCGATGAGATTCGCCGTGATGGAGGCAGAGTCGCCCAATAACGCCATCCTAGGGAGGCCTTGGATCCACGATATGAAGGTGGTTCGATCCACATACCACCAATCCTTTAAGTTCCCGACGCCGTGGGAGATACGCGAAGTCAAAGGAGATCCCTATACGGCCAAGGAGTGCTATCGAATTGGGATGAAAGGAATCGTGACGCCAGATCAAGAGAGACGAAGTAAAAGAATTCCAAACCAAAGCGCCAACCAAATACATCAAGCCAAAGTGTCCCGAGTTAGAAGACGTGATTATTGACGACTCCAAGCCGGAACGGGTCGTAAAGATAGGAATCGATATCCCCAAAGACGTAAGAGAGGAGTTGATAGCGTTCTTGAAGTCAAAGGCCAAGTGTTTCGCCTGGAGTCACGAGGACATGACAGGTATATCTCCAGACGTGATGCTTCATAGGCTAAACGTTGATCCAAAGTTCACTCCAGTGAAGCAAAAGAGAAGAAAATTCAGCCCCGAACGCAACAAAGTCGTAGATGAAGAAGTCAAGAATCTCCTTGAAACAGGCAAGATACGAGAAGCAAGGTATCCCGACTGGCTCGCCAATGTTGTGGTCGTCCAGAAGAAGAATGGAAAGTGAAGAGTATGAGTAGATTTCACCGATCTAAACAAAGCCTGCCCCAAAGATTATTTCCCACTCCCACATATTGACGCCATGGTAGACGCGACGACAGGGCATGAGATATTGACGTTCATGGACGCGTTCATCGGATATCACCAGATCCAGATGAATCCCGCCGACCAAGAAAAAACAGCATTCATAACGAACCAGGGGATATACTGCTACAAGGTCATGCCTTTTGGCCTCAAGAACGCCGCATCTACATATCAAAGACTAATGAACAAGATGTTCGAAGAACAAATAGGCGACACGAGGGAGGTCTATAGAGACGACATGCTCGTGAAGTCCAAACGAGCGAAATATCACGTAACACATCTAAAAGAAGCGTTCGAGATCCTAGAAGATTATAGCATGAACCTCAACCCCACCAAGTGCTCTTTCGGAGTCTCCCCGGGAAAGTTCCTTAGATACGTGGTCACGCAACGAGGAATAGAGGCTAGCCCGGAACAGATCAAAGCAATACTCGATCTTGAATCTCCGCGTTGCGTGAAAGATATCCAGAAGTTGACGGGTAGAGTCGCTGCACTAAACAGGTTCATCTCCAAAGCTTCAGACAGAAACCGCCTCTTCTACGACAGGCTCAGGAAAAACGAATCTTTTTCCTGGACGGAACGACATGAAGAAGCGTTCATGGAGCTCAAAAGCTACTTGACAAATCCTTTGCTCCTATCTAAACCCAAGGAAGGAGAGCCCTTGTTCGTGTATTTAGCAGTCTCCGAAATAGCCATCAGCGCTATCAAGAAGGTTGACAAAGTGGATAGTTCACCTCGGCGGTTACGACATCATTTACGAAGGAAGAAAAGCAATCAAGTCCCAAGCACTAGCGGATTTTGTGGTAGATTTCAGCCCGACTCTCGAACAAGAAGCAATCTCGCAGTTAAATAAGGTGGAGTACGCCAAGTGGACATTGCACACAGACGGAGCAATGAACCAGAACGGAGTTGGACTAGGCATCGTCCTAAAATCTCCACAAGGGGATAGGGTTGTCCAAGCTATAAGGTGGGACTTGAAAGCAACAAATAATGAAGCCGAGTATGAAGCTTTAATCGTCGGCCTACGCGTTGCTATCGACCTACAAGTTCAAAAGCTCGACATTGTTTGCGATTCATTGCTCATAGTAAACCAAGTTCGAGGAGAATACGCCACTAAAGATTCCAAGATGACGTTATACCACAAGGAAGTAAAGGATCTGTTCGAAAAGTTCGAAGGCTGTCAAATCAGGCAAATCCCCAGAGATGCTAACACGCAAGCCGGCGCGTTGGCAAAGCTAAGATCCTCCATCGATCCCAGAGAGTACCAAAAGATCCCCTTCCTTCACCTGAGCAACGCGTCCATCAACAAAGAGACAGCTCCAGAGCCGGCACTCACAGTAAGAAGCCAAGACTCGTGGGTGACGCCTTACTATGAATGGTTACAACACAAGCGCCATCCGAATAACGCGTATGAAGCAAGACTTTTGAAGCAAAAAGCAACCACCTTCGTGGTGGACAAAGGTCAACTGTTAAAATGGTCATCCAACGACATGTTTCTAACCTACTCGACGGAGGATAAGATCCAAGACATCTTACACGAGTTGCACAACGGAGAATATGAGAATCATTCAGGAGGAAGGAGCCTAGCAGCCAAAGCACACTTAGCGGGATACTACTCGCCCACGATGAGACAAGACGCATTGAACCATGTCAAGAGATGTGACGCCTGCCAAAGACACGCTCCGATCCCACATCAGCCAGCGGAAAAACTCCACTCCATGACATCCCCCTGGCCATTCATGCAATGGAGGATGGATATAGTAGGTCCCATGCCCCTAAGCATAGGTCCAAAGACATTGATTCTCGCCGTCACAGACTACTTCTCCAAATGGATAGAGGCCGAAGCATTCAAGAATATCAAAGATTCCTATGTCATCTCCTTCATCGAGAGAAACATCATCATGAGATTTGGAATCCCTTATACCATTGTATGCGACAACGGATCACAATTCATAAGCAAGAACATTGTCTCGTTCTGCTAAAGCAAAGGTATACGCCTAGTCTACTCGACGCCAAGGTATCCTCAAGCAAACGGACAAGCGGAGTCAAGTAATAAGGTTATCGTGAATAACCTCAAGAAGAGAATAGAAGAATGCAGAGGAAATTGGGCAGATCAACTCCAAGCCATATTATGGGCCGACAGAACTACGCCTAAGAGAGCAACGGGAAGAACGCCATTTTCCCTAGTCTATGGTTGCAAAGCCGTCCTACCAATCGAAGTGGAAGTACCAACAGAGAGATACCGGTCGCTGCCCGAATGACCTTCATGATAGATACTGTGGACGAGTTAAGAGATATCGCTACATTAAGGATAGCAACACAAAAGCAAATCGCCGCCCGAAGTTACAATCGACGACTAAAAGCAAGAACTTTCCAGGTAGGAGATTGGGTCTTAAGAAAAGTCTTTCCAAACACCGAGGATAAGAGCGTCGGTAAGCTCGCCGCGTCCTGGGAAGGTCCATACCAAGTAGCACAAGTTGTAGGATGAGGAGCTTATGAACTTGTCACGCCAGAAGAAGTACCATTAATGCGTTCGTGGAACGCGACCCATCTCAAGAAATATTACCATTAGGAAACGTGATAATTGATGTGATTTCTATCTATTTTTATGCATATCCTAGATTCCTTATTCTGTCCAAGCATGTTTTAGCGTCAAGACAACAAGGGGTCGTCGAGACTAGGGGTAGATGTCTTAGCTCGTCGAAATTCATGAAGTCTTCGTTAATACACAAGTATGCACTTTCTTGTCCGATATGCAATACATGACGAGTTGTTTCATTTCAAAATACTTTCTCTGTGTCTATGACGTAACACAAAGTACAAGAAGCCCGCGGCAAAAATCCACACCGGGGAGGAATTTCGTTAGCGTACGCGTTCAAGGCTCCATCTACGCGTACACAACGTTAGCTGAACCGCCGACTCCGAGTCGACGCTTCCCATGATTGTTAGCGACGTGTGGCAATGGTCATGGGGAATGAAGCCCGGAACCTCACGAAACTGGCACGGTCCGCTGAGCAAAGAAGGGAAACCTATTGACACGACCACTCTCCAGGAACGCGTCCTTGCGCCTTCCACGGCCCCTCTGAGAGTCATGAATCCACGGACATCTCTCCAAACCGGTTGGGAGGCGTCCACCGGCATCGTAAGTCCCAACAGTTATGAGTTGGATGCTACACGATGAACAAGCTCGTCGATTAAAAGATTTCGACGTCGACCTGACGCTAGCGTGTGGTAAAGGATTCACCATGAGTAAGAGGTGATGTCACAAGCTGATAAAATCACACGCTGACCTACATCCGCCACTCGCTTCGGGTTCGGAGGAAATGCTAGACCCAACCTTCATGTAAGTCGGCATAGAACAAAAGTCGCCGCATTGACCGTATCACCCTATCAAGTAAGTAAAATTCTCTAACACGTTCGTCACGAATAAATAATCACACTAGGGGTAGAAGACCACACCTCGGAGACAAAGTATCAAAAGCAAAAGCCAAAGACCAACCTACGCGTCACAATCAAGAGTATTTGGCAGATCCGACTCCATAAAAGATATAAAGCCGAATCCGCCAAAAGGGGATAGAGTAGCCCCACCAAAAGGCAAGTTAAGCAAGAATTCTATGCAAAGAAACAAGCAATAAATGCTCAACGCATGTCCAAAAGAAAATCGCCTCACAACAACGCAATGAAAAGTCTAAACAAGATCCATAATCCACAAGAAGTGCAACAAGCGAAAAGAAAAAGAGCAAGAAAACTAAGCAGAAGGAGAGACATTTTCATCCGCGAGGGAAACATCGCCATCCAAGGCGACTCCCACGCCTTCAGAAGCCAAGACCGGCGAATTCGAAACTGAAGGAACGCGTATAAGAGAAACTCCCTCGGGGGGAATGGGATAAAGAACAGAGAAATAATTACGCCCGCGTTCCACATCCCAATCTACGTGACGAACGACGCGAAATTCCTCCATAGCTTCAATTTGAGACGACCAAGAATGGTAAGTACTCGTCTCTCGCAAGTGCTTCTCGTACGCTTTCACCTTCTCCTCCGCGTCGGCTTCAAGAGACGCCACCTTTCCAGTCAACACTTCAACACGTCGTGCCAGCACACCTCTTTGCTTCACTGTCTCCAACGTCTCCGCACGAGCATCATTTTAGGACGCCGTAAGGCGAACAATCTTGTTGTTAAGCTCCTTGACATTCTTGTTGAGGTCGTTAACTTGACCCTTCAACATCTCCTCGGAGTCGGAAGACCTATGAAGGTGATCCCAGACGCACAATGAAGCTTGGAAAGCCTGAAAAATCCCGACGAATAAGAAACAACGAAACACCAAAGGTAAAAGCAAAAAGACGAGAAAGGATACGCACATGCCACTGCGCTACGAGAGAATCACCCAAAATGTCCGTAACCGGCACAGAGAGATAATGGTTCCACGAAGAAGAAGACGCAAAGCTTGCATCGCTGGGATGGAGTTACGCGTAGGCGCAACGGAACGAGATACTATCGCAGGAAAATCATTTACCTCAACGTACGTGATGGAAGTTGTTTGTGCCTAAAAATACGACGAGTAAGGAACGTGTTATAAGCTACGCGTAGAGCGATCACATCGACGTGACGAGATGTATCGAAGGTCTCGTTTGCATTAAGGATAGGGTCGGCCGAGTGAATATAATCCCGTTTCTTTATGTTATTATTGTAATTAGTAAAAGATATTAGAAAGAATATCTTTTACCTTATTTTTTATGTCGTCATAGGATAAAAGGAAGAGATAAGATCTCGTTTCCTAAAAGATAAAACTAGGGTTAGCACAGACCCCACTCGGAGGAATTTCAATCTTCACATCCGGACCCAGCTCAGCAATAGATCTCAGAGGACTAATATCATATGCCTCAGAGTAGTATCGATCCGAGTCACGAAGCACTTTCCTTGGCTCGTAGAGAATTCGTGTCACCATAAGTAAGAAGGAAATGAAGAATTAAGTGTAGAATCGAGTGAAAAAAGAACGAAGAGAGCAAAGAAATGTTCAGAGAAGATGGAATTAGAAGAAGTGTATAAAGAGAAGGAAGATCTCGCCCTTATATAGGTGAAGAATCGCGAGGATTACGGGAGAAGATATTCTCTCAACGACATTATACCCCAACTAAAGAAAACTAGCCGTTGCAAATGAACGTTGTCGGCGCACATTACGAAGCACTCCATCAGATGCATAAAGACGATGACAGAGAAATAATGATCAAAGCATTACGACGAAGTTAGAATTCCAGGTGACGTAATCTCCAACGCGTTCCAAGTTTAATGAAGACGTATTCCATGAAGAAAGAAGGCGTCTCCCAGTTCTACTAGACGTTAAGCCCTGTAAGACACCTTAGGGATATTGTTTGTGCCTAAAAATATGACGAGTAAGAAACGCGTTATAAGCTACGCATAGAGCGAATATCTTTTACCTTATTTTTTATGTCGTCATAGGATAAAAGGAAGAGATAAGATCTCGTTTCCTAAAAGATAAAACTAGGGTTACCCTATAAATAGAGGCTAACGCCTTCCTTGTAATCATTCAGCCACTTTACGAGTAATACACAAGTTCAAGCTTCAACCCTAATTTTCCATCTTGTTCTTGAGTGTTGAGATTATACCGTCATATTTGATCTTTGCCCTACAATTTCTTGATTATCATCTCGTTGGTAATTTCGCTACAAACAGAAGCTGCGCCAGGAGATTTGCCTTTGCTCTTTTCGCTCTTTGCTAAGAAGTCTACGGAAGGCTCTACCCCCCCCCCCCCCCGCATCTAAAGGTATGTCCAACGGCACCTGTACCTCCACATATGAAGGAATAGTCTCCTGTACGCTCGCTGGGGATGGAATAGTTTCTTCCTTCACGGCTTTCAGTTTGCTCTCCAAAATGCATCTCCTCTTGGCTGAAATTAAGTCGCTCGCCGATTCCTGACGAGTGTGAGACGCGACGCCTGAAATAAAGTATAAAGTATAAGAGATGAAGGCAGAAAAGGCGACGCATAGCCTATACAAGAGACTTTACCTCGAGAAAGAGTAGGGGTCGTAATACGACATCCCTTCCCATCACGCCCAGTAAAGGTACGCTCTATCAACGGAATCGCCATAATTCTCTTAATAACCTCCCCCGACTCCTCCCGTGTCGCAATCGCGTGAATGTCAACTGTACACAAAGTCACACGTAAGAGTAAGCGTCAACGTGTATGAGTTAAAAGAAAACAATGAGAATAAAGAAGACTTACTGGAGGGAGTCCACTCTTCAAGAAGGAAAGCACAATCCTTTCCCAAGGTAGATTTCCTAATGAAATAAAACACTACAAGAAAAACCGTTTATGGCAACGACATTTCGCAACGACAATTTTTTGTCGTTGCAAAATCAACCTTTTAGCAACGACAATCTTGTATCGTTGTTAATACTGTAGCAATACATAAAAAATTCATTTCCCTCCAACTATATCTAGCGCGCGCCCACTATAAAATTTTGTGTTTAGTTTTTGCAACGGGTTTGTCGTTGCGAAATATAATGAATAAGAATGACAACGAAAGTTGTCGTTGCAAAAGCTTTTTTAAAACAATTGCAACGAGCAGGTCGTTGCTAAAGAATAGGTAAATAGAAAACAAATTGCTGAAACCTTTATCGTCTCCCTCGATTTTTCCTGAAACCCAACCCTACCTCCAGCTCGCTCGATTTCGCCTCTTCTCGCTCGCGCCCTCCAGCTCGTTTGCATTAAGGATAGGGTCGGCCGAGTGAATATAATCCCGTTTTTGTATGTTATTATTGTAATTAGTAAAATATATTAGAAAGAATATCTTTTACCTTATTTTCTATGTCGTCATAGGATAAAAGGAAGAGATAAGATCTCGTTTCCTAAAAGATAAAACTAGGGTTACCCTATAAATAGAGGCTAACGCCTTCCTTGTAATCATTCAGCCACTTTACAAGTAATACACAAGTTCAAGCTTCAACCCTAATTTTCCATCTTGTTCTTGAGTGTTGAGATTATACCGTCATATTTGATCTTTGCCCTACAATTGCTTGATTATCATCTCGTTGGTAATTTCGCTACAAACAGAAGCTGCGCCAGGAGATTTTCCTTTGCTCTTTTCGCTCTTTGCTAAGAAGTCTACGGAAGGCTCTACCCCCCCCCCCCCCGCATCTAAAGGTATGTCCAACGGCACCTGTACCTCCACATATGAAGGAATAGTCTCCTCTACGCCCGCTGGGGATGGAATAGTTCTTCCTTCACGGCTTTCAGTTTGCTCTCCAAAATGCATCTCCTCTTGGCCGAAATTAAGTCGCTCGGCGATTCCTGACGAGTGTGAGATGCGACGCCTGAAATAAAGTATAAAGTATAAGAGATGAAGGCAGAAAAGGCGACGCATAGCCTATACAAGAGACTTTACCTCGAGAAAGAGTAGGGGTCGTAATACGATATCCCTTCCCATCACGCCCAGTAAAGGTACGCTCTATCAACGGAATCGCCATAATTCTCTTAATAACCTCCCCCGAATCCTCCCGCGTCGCAATCGCGTGAATGTCAACTGTACACAAAGTCACACGTAAGAGTAAGCGTCAACGTGTATGAGTTAAAAGAAAACAATGAGAATATAGAAGACTTACTGGAGGGAGTCCACTCTTCAAGAAGGAAAGCACAATCCTTTCCCAAGGTAGATTTCCTAATGAAATAAAACACTACATAAAAAATTCATTTCCCTCCAACTATATCTAGCGCGCGCCCACTATAAAATTTTGCGTTTAGTTTTTGCAACGGGTTTGTCGTTGCGAAAAATAATGAATAAGAATGACAACGAAAGTTGTCGTTGCAAAAGCTTTTTTAAAACAATTGCAACGAGCAGGTCGTTGCTAAAGAATAGGTAAATAGAAAACAAATTGCTGAAACCTTTATCGTCTCCCTCGATTTTTCCTGAAAACCAACCCTACCTCCAGCTCGCTCGATTTCGCCTCTTCTTGCTCGCGCTTCTCCCTCCAGCTCGTTGCAGCGGTTCCTCTTCTCCCACCTTCATCTCCGGCGACCTTCTACTTCGGTCCGGTGCTCCGACGACTTCGCCTCTGCAACCGGTACTCTCTCAATTCCCCATCAGGTGCGTTCCCGATTTTTAGGGTTCTTATTCACCCCGATGACTTCTGCAATCTCCTTCCGTCAAACCTGCCTTCTTAGGGTTCTTATTCACTCCAATTTTAGGTTTTTTATTTCACCAGGTTTCTCCTCTTTTGCAGTCACCGTCTTGTTGTTCCTCCCCTTAGCCGTTTCGCCGGGTTTCTCCTCTTTTGCAGCACCAACCTGCCTTCTTCCTAGCAGGTGCGTACATGACTTTGTGTGTTCGTCTCTGTGTGTTCGTTTTCGTTTTCCTAGTGTTTAAACTCATTTACAAAAACTTAGCTGAATTGAACTCATTTACAGACAGCTGAACTAAACTGAACTTTTTTTTGAACTTCTGTTTCTGGATTGATAAGATAAATTGGTTCTGTTTTTGCATGTTTCTGAAATGATAATCTGATAAGTTCAGCTGATAGCTGAACTGAACTTTTGCTGAACGGAACATTTTGTATGCTCAGTTTGTGATTCTTTCCTCACAATTATTAGCAAGCTGATAAGTTCAGCTGAATGCATATACTGTTTAATGGCTTAGATCATAATTGAGTTTTAGATTAAGTATAAGACATGCAAACCTCCAGTTAAGAATTATACTTATGTTGTCTTTCATATTTTATTCAGTTATCAAAACAAATGCTTTTAGTTTTTAGGTTCTTGGAATTTTTCTTACTAGTTCATTAAATATGTCTTGCACTTGTGGATCCCTGAGGATTGAGCTAAATCCTAATCTATTTAAATCTCAGACGCATAACAGTTCTTGGGATTTTTCCATTCATGCGGCCAATTTGCTCTCTTTCTTGATAATTTTATTTCCTTTGAGTCCTATTTCTCTTTGTTTTTTGAAGAGTGAATTAAATCCTAATCTTTTTAAAATGTCAGGAATGGTCAAACAGTTTATTCCTGCAACTTCCACTCATCATGGAAAGCAAAAATATGAACTGTTATACATCTGTTTTAACCAAGTTACTATCAAGCTACTATGCTGAAAAATGACAGCTTTTCTGTTTCCTTTGATTTCTTTTTCTAATTCTTAGTTTGATTTGGTCTAACAGTTTAATCTAGAAACGTCCCAAATGCAGTAAGAGCATTTAGTAACTTAATTTTGTATATTAATACTGCAGTTTGTATTGTGCATATATCTTTGGGTTGCGTCTATATGCACACGTTTTTTTTTGCTAAATGCACACTATTCTGTGCGGTAAGAGTTGCAGTACACTTCTGTGCGTTAAGGATTACCGCACCAAAGGACTCCGGGGCATTGTTGGAAATTTTTCTGAAACCTATACGACGCTGGTGCGGTAACAATTACCGCACAGATCTGTGCGTTAACAATTACTACACTACATTAATACGAGATTAAGCAAACAAAAATTTAACTTCTGATGTACGTAAAACCTGTGCGGTAATTGTTACCGCACATGATTTTTTTTTTTTAAAAAAATAAATTTAAAAAAAAATAATTAAAATATGAATAAACCTGTGCGGTAATTGTTACCGCACAGGTTTTATATATTAAAAAAACAATAAAGTGGTGCGGTAACTCTTACCGCACCACTTTAAATAATGAATAAACCTGGTGCGGTAACAATTACCGCACCGTTTTTTTTTAATAATTATTTGAAAATAATTAAATTAAATTTTTAAGAAAATAATAAATATAATCTGTGCGGTAACTGTTACCGCACATGTTTTTTTGAAAAAATGCCCGTTGGAATTTTATGCCCGTTGGTGCGTTAACTATTACCGCACCAACGGGCATAAAATTCCAACGGGCATTTTTTGGTTGTATATAGAGGTTGAGCTCTCTTGTTGAAGTTTTGCAATGCACACCACAATGTCTTATAATTATGAGAGTAGTGAGGATGATGGTAACGACAATTGGATATCAGGGGTCGTGGAAGAAGAATACGAAGTCGACGAAGAAGAGGAAGTGGACGAAGAAGACGAAGAAGTCGATGAGGAAGTGGACGAAGAAGAGGAAGAAGGCGAAGCAAATGTATCAATTGCATTAGACGATTGGACTCCGTTACCGATTTTGGTTAGTATATTATGAATTTAAATTTTGTATTTAATTGCATGAGATTTAGGTTAATTAGTTAAAATTGCGTATCTAAGTAATGTAGTTTAATCAATATAGGAAGAAGACTTTAGACCACATTTTAGTACTGCGCAAATGTGGGATAGTAAAGAAGAGATGATGGAATGGACAAAACAGAGAGCAAGGGATTTAATGATAGTTTTGGTACATCGTACATCTAGCAAATATTGCGTTGATTTTGTATGCGATAGGTTTGGAAAACCTAGATCGGGTAGGCTGAAAGTGAATTTAAAAAATCCAGAATTGCCGGTTCCGAGGCTTCGTCACCGAAAATCGAAGAAATGTGGTTGTACATTTGAGTTATATGGGGTTCGTATAAAAGAAGGGTCTTATAGTTATAAATGGATCGTGAATGTTGTAGAAGGTCGTCACAACCACACCCTTCCTACTAGTTTTCATGGGAATTCATTTGTGGGTAGAATGAGCAAAGAGGAGGAGAAAATAGCAAGGGAAGCGAGGGATGATCGCAAGACGCCAAAAAACATACTTATTCAGCTTAGGAAAAGAGACCCGCAAAATGTGACATCCATGAAGCAGATTGCCAATTTTTTGCAGAAGATCAATTTTGAAGATCGTGGTGAATTGTCAGTTACTCAGTGGTCTCTAAATTTTCAGAAAGAGAACAAGTATTTTTGTCAACCTTTGAGGAACACGAGGACGAATGAGGTTGAAGTCCTTTTTTTCGCTCACCCGGAGTCGATTCGTTTCTTCAGGAAGTTTCCTCACGTGATTATCATGGACGCCACATACAAGACAAATAGGTATGATATGACTTTAGTGGAGATGGTTGGTTTCACTTGCACGCACAAGACATTCAACATCGCATATGCATTCATGGCTCAGGAGACAGTAATGCATTACAAGTTTGTGATGATGTGCGTTCATGAGTTGTGTAGAAATTTGGGAGTGATGCCGAAGGCTATAATGACCGACTGTGACAAGGCTTTGTTGAGATCAATCAAACTTGTGTTCAAAGACACAGATGTGAAGCAACTATTGTGTTGGGTGCATATTAAGCACAACATCCAGTCACACACAGAAAAAGTGATTAAAAATACTAAAAGGGCGGAGAACTTTGTTACGCAATGTTGGGGGATATTTTGCTCGAGCACTGAAGAAATCTACGAAGAGAGGTTGAGAAAGCTGAGAGATTCATGGAAGAAGGGCATTGTTGGTTACGTTGAAAAGTACTGGTTTACTCCGTACAAGAAGTTCATAGTTAGAGCGTGGACGGACTACACTCTTCACTTTCACACAAGGACTACAAACAGGTATCTTTGTTTGTTTAGTTGTTAATTTGGACCACCATATTATTTATGCTAATGATTAGAAATTGTGTTTATTTAGGGTGGAGGGGATGCATAAGGTGTTGAAAGAAATTGTGGGTTCTAGTAGAGGAGGCTTCAACAAAGTGATCGTGAGGATCCACCATGCGGTCATAGTTCAGATGGACCTGATTAGGGCGACGATGAACCAAGCACTTACCACTCGGCAAATGGTCTTTGATGACCCAACCTTTCCTCCTGGCATTCGAATGTTGTTTTCAAGGCTATTTTACCGAGTGTCGGATAGGTGTTTTCTGTTGTTGTTGGAAATGTACCAACAAATATTGAAGGAGGAGTATTCAAATGTTTGTGATGATCATTGGGTTCGAGATTGTCTTGGGATGCCATGCGTACACGATCTTGCTAGGGCAATCATTTCAAAGACACCTCTTGTTCCGGATGATTTTCATGACTTCTGGAAGGAACTGAGATGGGAAGATGATGCAATAAATTTGTCCTTACCCGACGACAATCGTTCAATGTCTATTCCGGAGATCAGAATGCGTGAAATGTGGGCGAAATGGGAAAGTGGAGATTTGAGGGATGGAACTCTATTCAGATTAAGTGAGTTGTACATTGACTTGGAGCATCCGGAACAAAGTTCTTTGGTAGAGCCAACAAACTTGTTTAGGAAAGGAAAAGGAAGGCCGCCGGGATCAAAGAACAAGGAGAAGCAGCGAAATGGGAATTCTCCTCCGAGAGAAAAGAGGGAAAAGAGTTACCACGAGTACGTTAGAGAAGACTTAACAAATACTGAGAATGCGCAAAAAGTCGCAAAGGAGAAGGCAAATAGGCAAAGTGAACGACCAACTTGTCCTAAAAAGCAAGCAAGTCAAGTGTCATTCGACTTCGGATCACAGTCCCAACCTGAACCATTGTTTTCAGAGACCATCGATTTAGAAGACGAAGACATGAATGTCGTGCCCCTAAGAGCTTGCTATCCAGATCGAAACGAAACAGAGGAAGGAGAAGATGAAGAAGAGATTGAAGAAGCCATAAGTTATATGGGGGTGAACTTGGGGGTGAAAAATATTGACTACTTTTGGCTTTCCTACATGACTTCTGTGAAAGATGTGCGTTCAGACGGACATTGTGGGTATCGGTCAATGGCTCTACTTACAGGTATGCAACAGAGTCAATATCGTATGATCCGTGTTGCGTTGGCGGCGGAGCTTCTTGGAAACAAAGAGACATGGGAGCCCATACGACGGGGACTACGGGTAGGAACATGGGATGATCTTATTGCTCAAGTTAACTACATGAGAAGTCCTTGTGAGAGACCATTTTGGATGGACATGCCATTTATGGGTTTGGTGTTTGCCACAGTGTATAATGTTGGTTTAGTGCAACTATCCTGGGATGCGCCGTGTTTATGCTTGCCAATAAGGCAGTCTACAGTGAGCCCTGGTCCTCCACAGAAGATTTTTGGGATAGCTCTTGTCGGATGCAGTAATCACTGGATACCGGTAAGAATCTGTGGTAATCTAAACAAACATCATGAAACGTCGAAATCATTTATATTTATTGATTAATTTTCTTTGTATATCTAGGTTTGGCTCCGTGATGGGGCACCATTGCCACGTTGTTCCGGTTCGTGGAGAAGATTTGCAGATGACAACATCAAGTGGTGGGAAGGGATATATGCTGGCCAAGTGGACTTGTTTCGACAATACCGCTTTACTGCTGGAAAGCGTATGGACTACATGACTTGATTTGTAATAGTTTAGTAGCCTTGATCTTTAGACTTCGATTGGAATTGATTTATAATATGTAATGACTTGTCTTGTCTGCTTTGAAATATGTAATGACTTGTCTTGTTTGCTTTAAATAGTGTTTTCAGTAGAGTTAGATGAGGTAGGTGAAACAGTGAAGTGAAATCAGTGAATCCATAAACTACAACACACTCAACATAAATTAAAAAGACAACAGACTCATTAAGGAAAGACAACAGACTCATTCTTGAAATTTAAACTAAACACAGACTTAACAGAGATTCACTGATTTGATACCAAGATCCCTAATCGGAGTCACTGTCATAAAAACTAGGAACAGGGTCATTGGGAAACCTCTGTTGTATCCAGTGTTTGGCTACTTCAATACTCTTAGCCTGGTGAAAATATACCAGCTTCAACTGCTGGTCAGCTATTTCCTTCAACAGTTTTGCAATGACTCGGAGATGATGGTGCGTTAGCAATAAACGCACAACTGATAACACAACTTCGTCAAGATCCAACAGAAAAATCCCAGCCCAACAAAGACGACCAGCCCAACATTCAAGCCCAGCCCAGATTCTGGTGCGTTAACAATTAACGCACAGAATCTGTGCGTTAATTGTTAACGCACCAACCCTTTTACCCAGAATCAAATGTTTCTGGTGTTTGTAGGGTTTAGGGTATTAGGGTTGGTGCGGTAACTGTTGTAGTACCAACCCTAATTACATAAAAATTCATTTTTATGTTGTTTTCTTATACTATTTGATATTATAAAAAGTTTTATGACCCAAAGTAATGTTATACTACTGAAATATGTCGTTATTGAGAGTTTTGTGAATAATTTTATCAAGTTTTACTAATGTAATATGAGATTACGAAGAGTTATATGATAAAAAATCATATTATACTAATGAAATACGAGGTCAGTTGAGTCAAACGATAACAATTAAGTGTTAAACTAATGTTATATGATGAAATAAACACATTATATGAAGTTCATTTTAGTAACGAAGTGGTGTCACATACATATGAGTATAACTATACAACTTATATACTTGAGAGTAGTAGCATACAGGTGAAAGTCTTCGTTTACATACTTCTAAGTGTTAAAGTTGTTAATTTCTTATAAAAACGATAGCGTTTGATTGGTAATGCTCAAATATTAATGTTACATTCTTGACTTTTACGTTTTAAGTGCTTATTAAGCCGTTTTATGTCATTTTTTGTCGTTTTTTGTGTTTGGGCCTCATTCAAAATTCATTAGGCCTTATTAGGCCCGTTGACGTTTTCGATAATAATTTTTTGATTCCGAAAAATGAAAATAACTATTCGCCGTATTTGTTGTCATGTTACAATTTCAAAATTTCGATTTTCATCGTTTCAAGGCGTTAAAACGATATGGGCCCAAACTATACACATATGACATCCATTATCCATTACCCACTATCCACTATCCACTATCCACTATCCATTATCCATTATCCATTATCCATTATCCATATTTCGATTTGGCTTGTTTTATATCGTTTTGAGTCGATTTTTTTCGTTTCTTAGTCGTTTCGAGACGTTTTGAACCATTTTTATCAATATTTGACGTACTTGGTCGTTTTTCGCCTTTTTCAAAAAAATCAAGTTTTGCTAAGATTTGCTCAATTTGGCCATATTATGCCATCATTTTGGCCACATTTTTACAACTTGTTCGGAATTCCTTCAAATTTCGATTTGGCTTGTTTTATATCGTTTTGAGTCGATTTTTTTCGTTTCTTAGTCGTTTCGAGACGTTTTGAACCATTTTTATCAATATTTGACGTACTTGGTCGTGTTTCGCCTTTTTCAAAAAACTCAAGTTTTGCTAAGATTTGCTCAATTTGGCCATATTATGCCATCATTTTGGCCACATTTTTACACTTTTTTACAACTTGTTCGGAATTCCTTCAAATTTCGATTTGGCTTGTTTTATATCGTTTTGAGTCGATTTTTTTCGTTTCTTAGTCGTTTCGAGACGTTTTGAACCATTTTTATCAATATTTGATGTACTTGGTCGTTTTTTGCCTTTTTCAAAAAACTCAAGTTTTGCTATCAATATTTGACATCACTCCAAGTCACGACCCTCATTCCCACTACCTTGCCCACTACCTTGGCCTTCCTCGTGGATTGAATGCCGAAAAAGCTGAGATTGACGAACCGGAGCTGGAGCCATCGGTGGAGCCCCGTCAGTCAAAACTCCAAGGAGACGCCTCATGAACTCATCGATATCTGCAGGCCTCCTCTCTGGTGGTGTCTCCAAGAAAGCTCGAATCTCACAAGTCACTAGCTGGGTCCGCTATATTAACAACATATCAAAACATTACAATCAAATATACTAATTGAATGAATATGACTAATAAAATTTATAATCGTACCGCAAAACTGTCAACCGAAGGTGGAATACGCAGCGGACCAACTGGACGATCGAGTCTACGTGATCTGGGATCCAACAGAGGATGAGAAACTCGATCATACCAATCGAGATAATCATCTGTGACTGCCCAATAGTACGTCGCTCGTGGCTCCCGAATCTGTATCAAAGGCCTGGGGTCCTGGTCCCACACACCAAGCAGATCCTTCTCAAAGTGAACTGAATAATGCGTCAGCCTGTTGTTACGTGTCACCTGGATGGGCTCTGGGGGAGGATCTGGGATACCCTGCACATGTCCAAACTGTCGCAGCAGACGACCTGGCTGATAGAGCTCCTCGATATCCAGACAACGGAGAATGCCCTGAAACAAAGACGGGGCGTACTGCGGAAGTCTGAAATCCACATTTGAAAAGGGAAACCAGTTAACCTGCAACAAAACATTACAAAACAGTTAGTATAGTTTACATTCACACAATATAACGAAAGCATACATTCTTAAAATCTGACCTCCTCATAACGAACACGGTCAAGCATGCCACGAATGGCAACCAAACGATCCGTGCTCTTCCCCTGTGGTACCTCTCTGCCCTCCCTCATAGCAGTTGCAACGTGGTCCATAGAAAGTGGATCTGTCACAAAATGTCCACGAAAATGTGGAAAATATGCCCAGATCCACGACTGCAAAAAAAGGATAATTAGAACTCGACTTCCTAAACATAGCCAATCGTATAGTTGTTTGCGTACTAACCCGCAAAAGAATGCCAGAACTCCCCATCCCCATAGCCAATCGCCTCGACGCCTGTCCAAGGTTGCGATACAGATGAGCTAACACTCCAGCTCCCCAAGCATATCGGCCAGTGCTGTCGTGGTCGGCCAAAAGAACTAACCACCAGTGCTTGACTGCTGTAGTCGACTTGTCCACTAGAACTGTAGTGCCGAGAAGCAATAGTAATTACATAGACGCAATGAGGCTCTCATCTCTCTGTCCATCCTCCATCCGCATCATATCCTTCAATCTCTGCTGAAGATAACCCAAAGGAATGCCTCCATCCCTATACCAAGTCTTCAAGCTCTGTTTTGAGCAAGGAGGAGATCTTCACTCTCCAAATGGCAAATGAAATGTGTTGGTTTCTGGGTGCCATCTCTCGACGAAAGCAGAAACCAACACATGATCGACAGGACCAGACCCGATATAGCGTAGATCAGTCAATCCAGATCGCTCTGCAAGCTGAAACCATGAATCTGGACCAGGTCTCCTAAACGCCTGTAGTGGAGTGCAGTAGGCGGTGTGGAAGTGAACCTTGACGACCTTCCGTGTCTGGAAAAAAAGTAAAAAAATAACACAGTTACTTCTACAGAATGCCGTTCATATTTCACATATGAACATTATAGTTCAAATACATACCAAATCAAGAGGAGCCTCGCCTTCTGGAAGATCAGCAGGCTGTGGAAAATCAGCATGATCTGCAGCACGTCCACGTCCACGTCCACGTCCTCGTCCTCCGCGTGGAGCGCGTCCACCTCGTGCTGGTGGATCAGCAGCGTCTGCATCAGCAACATCATCATCTGCCTGAGCTCCTCGGCCTCCTCGCTGTCTCTGTATAAATGGAGGAAGAGGACGGGGGCCAGCTGGAATCACAGGTGCGGGAGGATTAACAACTGTAAGCTCATAAATAGCCCTGGCGATGTGCGTCTCATAACTCTTCAGCAACTCATTTGTAAAGGACCTCCGGGCATCCAAGGTACAGCAGGAGGTGGTACAGGATCTGCATCGGGAGGTGGTACAGTCGGGGGAGGTGGTACATCTGGCGTAGGAGACGAAGGACCTAAATCTGTAGGAGCTGGCGATGAAGGCCCCATACCAGCATGATCCTCTGAAATAATAGGAGGGTCGTCTCTCCTAAGCTGATCTGTCGGTATCTCGGGATGAGATACAATATAATCTGTACCTAAACCCTCACCGTCTCCCAGCATATCATCATCCAAATCAACAGCTGTATCATCGACGTCCATATCCTCCTCCTCACTCTTACTGTAACCCTCATCATCAGCAGACGGATCAACATCTAGACCACAATCCCTAACTGCCCCAGTATCTGTAAGTGCACCAGTAACATCAGTGGGTGTCGAACTAGAAGCATTCATCTGGTCTCGAGCAGTAGCAAAACTCTGACGTATGGACGCTGTAATCTCCGTCCTCCTAACACGCTCTACAACAACAGGAGCCCCCGGAACAAAACCACTAGAAGCCATCGTATCTCGTACCCCCTAATGTTGTTGTTATAGCGTAACGTTATTTTCATAGCGTTACAAAAATAACGTCAAATTCAAAAACGTCTTTTCCATGACGTCGTAACGTTACAAACAGTTGTTGTAACGTCAATCCTAATCAAAATCATCTCTAATTTCTAAACATTTTGTTCATAACGTTACGAAATTAACGTTATAATTCGCCTAATTTCAATACTTTATATACTAATAATTCATAACGTTACAAAATAAGAGAAGAACAATGTCATATTTCATAAAATAATTAATTCATTAATTTTACAATATAGAATGTCATATTTCATAACATTATGAAATTATTATATTTAATAACGTTATAAAATTTCATTAATTTCATATCGTTACGAATAAATTAATTAATTTCATAATGTTACCAAATAATATAATTTTATAACGTTACGCAATAAATTACTTAATTTCATAACGTTACGCAATAAATTACTTAATTTCATAACGTTACGCAATAAATTACTTAATTTCATAACGTTCCGCAATAAATTACTTAATTTCATAACGTTACGCAATAAATTACTTAATTTCATAACGTTACCATATAAATTAATTTCATAATGTTATAAAATAAATTAAATAAATTTATAACGTTACGAAATTAAATAACTAATTTCATAACGTTATAAATTTAATCAATTAATTAAATTAAATAATTAAATAAATTGATAACGTTACAAAATTTATTTAAATATTTCATAACGTTATCAAATATTATTAAATTCATAACGTTATGAAATTAAATAACTAATTTCATAACGTTATCAATTTAATAAATTAATCAAATTAAATAAATTGATAACGTTATGAAATTAAATAACTAATTTCATAACGTTATAAATTTAATAAATTGATAACGTTACGAAATTTATTTAAAAATTTCATAACGTTATCAAATATTATTAAATTCATAACGTTATGAAATTAAATAACTAATTTCACAACGTTATAAATTTAATAAATTAATTAAATTAAATAAATTGATAACGTTACGAAATTTATTTAAAAATTTCATAACGTTATCAAATATTATTAAATTCATAACGTTATGAAATTACTTATTAAATAATTTAATAACGTTACGAAATAAAATAATTAAACTATTTAAAAACATTACAAAAGTTATAGAATATTTAATAAAAATACATACTTGATGTAGATCTACGGGAGTCGAAAAAGCTTCCGGTTGCGCCTCGGTTTGAGAATTCAACCTTCTATTTGCTCGAGTAGCGTACCCGGGACCGACGTTTTGGACGGGTCGCTTTCGGTTTCTTGGCCTCGGAGCGGGTTGGGCTGCTGGTATCGGGTCGGGTCGGGCTTCGGGAATCGGGTCGGGCTCGGGATTTTGGCCGGTTCCGGGCACCACCACTGTAAATCAGTGGCACCTCGGCTTCCTCCTCGTCTTCATCCTCCACAGCCAGCCACGTCGTCGCCGTCGTCGCCGCAGGAAGAGCTGCCGTCGGCGGGAAGCTTGGACCCTCGTCTCCGGCCAGATTTTTGGGCCCAGAAGATGCGGCTTGCTCGGGGGAGCTCGAATCCATCATCAATTTGTGCATTTGGTGGCTTAATTGACGGGAAAATGGCCGGCGATTTTAAGGTGGCGGCGGAGGAAAAAACTGAGAAAGAGGGACGGAGGAAGAAAGGTCGGGGAGGGAATTTGGGTTTACAATAACCTAAATTGGTGCGGTAACACTTACCGCACCAATTTATTATTTTTTAATTACTTAAAACTGGTGCGGTAACACTTACCGCACCATATTATATATTTTTTTAATATATTAAACCTGTGCGGAAAATCCTGTGCGGTTAGAGTTACCGCACAGGTGTTTAAGTTATCAAAATCTGTTTTTTTTGGGGTTAATCTCGTATTAACGTTGTGCCTTAAATGTTAACGCACAAATCTGTGCGGTAAGAATTACCGTACCAGAATCATAAACGTTTCAGAAAACATTCCAACAATGCCCCGAAGCCCTTTGGTGCGGTAATCCTTAACGCACAGATCTGTACTGCAACTCTTACCGCACAGATTAGTGTGCATTTAGCCAAAAAACGTGTGCATATAGACGCCGCCTATCTTTGTTGGTTAAAAGAACTACTCTTTTCTGGTTAAAACAAGGACCCCTCTAGCATTTTTAAACCTAACATGGAATAAGTGGTTTAGATGAATGATGATAATAATAACTTCTAATAAAATACTAGCCTTGTTTGAGGATAAAACCATCACTTCATACTTACTGTGTACAATTTGGTGCTTTCTATATAAGCTTAAACATGAGTACGCTGACTTGTTCCTAGTATTTCTAATTCATTCCACTGGGGTAGGAATATTAAACTTTGGGTTATGAAAATATTAATGGGTGCACAGGTTGACAGTGAAACAAGAAGGTAAGTGAGTAGAAATTATTATAGTAGAGTAATATAAGTTTATAAATGGAGTGGGTTTTGACGGTTAGCTAGGTAAAGTCTAATTATTGTCATTTTATTCTTTGTGAAGCTGTTTCACTAAGTGCACTTAGTAACACTTAGTGAATCAGTTTATATAGTCATAGTCATAGTCATTTTATTCTGCACTTAGTAACACTTAGTAACACTTTAATGGTGTTGGTGCTCAGGGTACTTTATGTTTTTTGTGGTTACATTTATTCATAATACATCAAGAACTGCAGTAGCTTAGAAATTATAGATCTTCTAAAGTACATGGTTATATTTCCAGAGTTCCAATAACCTGCTAATACTAATTAATGTCTTAGCTTTTTCCAATAACCTGCTAAGTGATCAATTATTTTGGACCTCATTAGTACGGCTAATTGAACATAATAGCTGAGTGGTTTATATTTCTCTTATTCCAGTAGTCTTCCTAGTACATTTCTATGCAGCTCAATATTCTTAGCATATTGATGCAACCTAAGTCCCGTGCTTGTCAGCTTTAGTAACACATAGCACTAAAACAGAACATTTGTTGCATATAATGCATTATTTTGCATTAACTGTGAGAATTAGTATGAAATAATGCATTTTTTGGCATCCAAACAGACCATTAGTGGGGGTTAACAGTGCACTTTCTCTGTCTCCTTTTCCCTCGTTTTTGTGCCTTATACTTTGGCATCCATTATTCATCTACTTGAGCCAGTTTAACATTACGGCCTTGCAGATATCAGCAGAGGCACAAGGACCATGCTGATCGATCGAAGCTGTTACATTGATTAGTAAAGTTCATGTCATCTCCGCATTCTTGAAGATTATTCAACACACGGAATCAACCTCATACATACATTGGAGTTTCCACAGTCCTCTCTTACAGTAAGTTGGCAATTGACAATATACATGTATAATTAGTAAGATACCATAACGTATAGTAGATGCATAGTTAGCCAAGAGAAATCTGCAGAAGTCAATAGAGTGTTACGTTACATCAACCTATAGTTTACATGTTTACATCTTCCATTTGAATTTAGAGTATTAAATTCCTACAAACAGAAGATTAATACCACAGATATATTTCATTATTGGACTACTTTCATTATGAGCTCAGTTAAGGCCCAGTGATGATCACGTGGGCGGGGTTTCTTAGACCCAAAGAGTCATTACTAGCTCACTTAGGCCCAAGTTTTAGCGTCAATCTTGAGTATATTTGAACCAAGCTCAGGGGCGCCAAATTCCTTTTGCAGGCTGGCAACTGAGCAGTGAGCCCGTAGTCCCGTACCTCTCTGTGCTAACAATGCTCACATGACATCACATGGTCATATTCACCATATTAATTGAGTTGAACATGATATCAATCGCTTAGAAACAAAGTCAAATACTAAAAAAAGAAAGTCAGACCTTAAATTAAGCACTTGCCTGAAGCATTTGAGCATAGGACAAGTTCGTGGCTGTTATGATTCTGTATACAACTTTTTGCTTCATTCAATATTTTAGTATGGAGATTTGCTAATATTATTAGGTTTGTCTGTATGGATCAGTTTCTTGAGTTGTATCAAAGGAAGTTTACTGGATTTGTTTTCTATCATCAGCTTTTCAATCGACAATGATATTGCAATTTCATTTTCGTTTATGATATGCTGAGTAGAATCTGTCTGCTACAAAACATAGGTAAATCAAAGTGAAGTCTATTAGCGTGCTCAAGGAGATTTTGGTAGGAGCTTTTTCACAAGGAAGAATTTGCTAAGGACACCTGGTATACTCACCTATCTCACTCTCTTTCACTTTAAATTTACCATTTTCGAGCTTAACTTAGACTGTTGTGAACAAATTGTTATTACTTATGTAATTATGCACTAATTTGATGTGGGAGACTGATGAGTTTTATTATTATTTGATTGTGGTGTCAATTTTAGTTACTTAGGTGAGTAGGTATTGGTTGTTGAATAGAAAGTTAAAATGTTTTTAAAATAATAGTTTCTGTTTTAAAAAAATAGGAGATGGACTTGAATAAGGCATGGGTCAAAATAAGAAATCGTTCATCCCCTGATTATGTAAATGGTGTTGATAGCTTCCTTGATTTTGCTCTTTCAAGTGTCAAGGAAGAGGAAAGAGAAACAACAACTATTAGATGTCCTTGTAATAGTTGTCGTAATATATTTTTTTAAAGAAAATCTGATGTGCGATTTGACTTGCTTAAGCGGGGAATGTATGATAAGTACACTTTATGGGAATTTCATGGAGAAAAATCAGATCATATAAGTGTAGAGGGACACGACAACAACTCAGATAATGATGATTCTGGGTTTATTATGCTACAAGATGCATGTGGCATGTCTGGTATGAATATAGGTGGAGATGAGCAGACAATCAGTGCATCTTCAAGAACCTAATGAAGATGCACAAAAATTTTACCGGCTCTCAAAAGAGTATGAAGAGCCATTGACAGTAAAAGGCAAAGCCATGTCTAAGTTGTCATATATTGTAAGATTACTGCATTTGAAGGTCCTCAATAAGTGGAGTGACAGTTCGTTTACCAGTTTACTGAAGCTACAACGTGAGGCTTATGGAACCTCACTTCCAGATTCTTATTATGAGGAAAAAAAAGCTCATTAAGGACTTGGGTCTTGATTATATAGAGATTGATGCTTGTGAAAATGATTGTGTTCTTTATTGGAAGGAGTATGAGAATTTGAATGAGTGTCCCACTTGTGGTTTATCAAGATGGAAAAGTGTTAACAAAGGGTCTGGTAAGGGTGTGAAGGTGCCTCACAAGGTTTTACGATATTTTCCGTTGAAGCATAGGTTGCAAAGGTTATACATGTCAAGAAAGACGGCGGAAGATATGCAATGGCACAAAAAGCATGAGTTCGGAGATAACGTAATGAGGCATCCTCGTGACTCATTAGCTTGGAAGTCATTTGATGTGGAGTACAGTGCATTTGCCAAAGAATCACGTAATGTAAGGCTTGGACTAGCTTGTGATGGATTTCAACCTTTTGACAATTCACAACATAGTGTCTGGCCTGTTGTTTTTATCCCGTACAATTTGCCTCCATGGATATGCATGAAACCTCAATCATTCATGTTAACCTTACTTATACCTGGACCTAGCAGACCTGGGAGAAACATAGATGTATACCTCCAGCCCCTAATTGAAGAACTGAAAGAGCTATGGGAGGTAGGGGTTGAAACTTATGATGCTTATTCCAAGGAAAATTTTAAAATGCATGCAACAGTTTTGTGGACTATCAACGACTTTCCCGCTTATGGAGACTTGGCTGGATGGTCAACTAAAGGTATTTTTGCATGTCCAAGCTGCCATAAGGAGACGAAACGTACATCTTTGATGAGTAAGGGTGGCTATTTACATCATCGTCGCTGGCTTCCACTTAGCCATAAGTGGAGAAAAGAGGCCCGTTCCTTTAACAATAAAAAGGAGAAAGGGCGTGCACCAATCCCTTTGAGTGGGGATCAAGTGCTAGAACACTTGTCTTGTTTAGTACCTGATAAGTTTGGAAAGGCTTCTAAGAAAAGAAAAGGGAATGAAAGGGATGTCTTAAACAAGTTATATGGGTGCAATAAAAAAAGAATTTTCTTTGAGCTGCCTTCTTGGAGTAAGTTGAAGATCCGCCACAACTTAGATGTGATGCACATCGAGAAAAAAGCATTTTCTTTGAGCTGCCTTATTAGGCTATTTACTTTTCTTTTGATTTGCTGAAGTGTGGTATATATTTACAGGTTTTCTTCGCTGATTTTCTAGTTTCATATATGGGGAAAGAAGTAGACTACTAGAATGGATGAAAATCAATTTCGTATCAAAAATGAGGAGTATGAAGTGAGATAAAAATATGAGTTATGACATTACAGTGGACTAGTTTCTTCCAATTTGTGGTTCATTTCTATGATTTTGAACCAAATAAGGCATGAATGTGTATGTTGCTGAATGCTGATGGTAATTGTTTTTGATTGGCTGGATTGAAGTCGAATATAGTGTGCATGCAGTAGCTTAAAGAATGTGTATTTACGAAACTACATATGAATTGCGTTATGGAATATTTTTGTCCTAATCATTATTTTGGCCTTGCAGGAAAAGTTTCAAGTTAGTGATTCTAGTTGCGATCTGAAGATGTATAATTTTGTTTTAGATACAATGCAACGTTTGTATAGGCTATGGAAAAGTCGATTGCACTATTACTACAAGAGTCCTGAATGTGGAAAAACTGATATTGAACGCTTAAAAAATCCCCCACCTGATTTGCCTTAAGAGCAATGGGAATGGTGTGTGAATTATTATGGTTCAAATGAATTCAAGGTATTCACTCTTTTAACATTCATTTATCTAGCTTCATAGTTGTTCCTTTATAAAAATATGTTTGAATTTATCTTACAGATTGTAAGCGAAAGGAACTCCCGAAACAGATTGTTTGAGAACAGATGTGCTCATACTACTGGAAATTTAGCCTTTGCTTAAGTTGAGGAAATGATGGTAAGACTTAATATAGTAGTTAATTAAGTATTATTTGCACATGTTATTCATTGTAATTAAGGTAAATTTACTAATAAATATTTAATAATGTGCTAGATAAAAGAGAATGGCGGGGTGAAGCCTTCTACTGATGTGATATGGCTTATGGAGCACACTCGTACAAATAAAGAAGACAAACTTGAATGAGTTGATGGAACTCGTTCTAAAATAATTCATGTATGTATCATAGATTCTAATAGAGAAACTTTTACATTATTTTCTCTGATTATAATCTTCTTTTGAATTTTGTTGAAGGAAAAAATGAAAAATGTAGTTGCTACAGCTGGTGAATCAATGACACAAGAAGAAATATTGACAAAAGTTCTGAAGCCAAGGTCTGGATATGTTCGTGGAAAAGGGACAGCTTTACATGGTTATACCAAAGGAAAAAACCAGTTGGAACAACAAAGACTTATGGAACAACAACAAGGGAAAATACAAGAACAAGACGAAAGGATAAAGGAACAAGACCAAAGGATAAAGGAATTAGAAGAGAACCAGAAAAAACAACAACAAGCAATGGAAGATTTCAAGCGTGAAATGTTGCAGCAGCTTGCAAACACGGGTGTTTGGTAATTATGTCAAAAGGTACGTTTTTAAACAAACTTTCTAATCAACACTTTTCCACTAGAGATGCATGACCCTAAACCAACCTTCTAATCAACAAAAGAGTTATTATCTTGAATCATTAGTTGCTGGGAATTTAAGGATCTGAAAACTGAATTAATTTTGTTCTGCAAACTGCATTTTCTGGAATCTTAAATTGTTGGGAATCAAAGGATCTGCAAACTGAATTCTCTGGAATCATTAAAACTTAAATAATTTTATTCTTCTAGTTTGATAATAGACAGAGGATCTGCAAACTGTTTACTTCGTTTACAGAAGCGATCTGCAAACTGTTTACTCCGTTTACAGAAGTGATCTGCAAACTCTAGGAATCTTCTATAAAGTCAACTCAAGATGATGACTATCTCCTTTGTTTATAGAAGTGATTTGCAAACTGAATTTTGCTCTTGTATGATAATAGATAAATTGTAAGTTTTTAGCCTTGTTTATATGAAATTTTTTATTCAATGGTGCAGGGAAACAAGTAGATGTCGAAGGATGATTTTGGGATATTGTGGATGACACAAATATTATGAAATGATTTTGGTTTTATGATTCGGGATGTAGCTAAGTTGGCAAATTAAATACTTGAATGTTAGACATGTTTTTGGTACAGGTTGTAAATAACGTTGCAATACGTTGATATGTATTGCAACGACAAATGACGTTGAAATACGTTGATATGTATTGCAATGACATTTGCCGTTACAATACGTTGACATGTATTGCAACGACATTAGCGTTGCAAAAGATGTGACGAGTTCGGACTGTTATTAGCAACGACAACTAATTAGCAATGAACAAAGTCGTTGCGAAAAATGTTTGTTTTGGCAACGAAAAAAGTCTTTGCAATAGCCTTTCACTACGGCGTTACCAGCAACGACCTAGCAACGACAATTTTCGTTGCCAAAACCTGTTTTTGCAACGACTTGATATGTATCGCAACGACTTTTGTCGTTGCTAAAAACGGTTTTTCTTGTAGTGAAACTTGTCTGCCCAGCCACGATCAGACGAGGTTCCTTCGTTTACCAAAGGAGGCACTCCAGCACGAGATTTGATGTTAATTCTACCCGTCGAAGGGGTAGAAAGTATGCAAGAATGCATGACGTCAGCGATCGTAAACTCGATATCGAAGTTGGCTAAGATATGATCTAATACCGCCAAACCCCTCCAAGCACTTAGAAGAACTTGCCAACCGCAACACCCGGATTAGTCAAGAAGGACTTGACTAGAGGAGAGAAGGGAAAACAATGTCCCACCAAGAAGGGGTATTCATAGACGCAAATCCATCCCGGGCGTAAAGCCTCAGCAAATACATAGCGGGAGGAATAGAGACCTCCACGTGAGCAGAGAGCCCAGCTATGGAGCGAAAATGCTCGACGCTACGAGCGGAAGAAGATCGACGGTTAGCGTCGCTAAGAATCATCTTGGGGTCATAAACGATCGGAGCCATCGAAAAGAAGAAGCAGGAGAAAGAAAGTAAGAAGTAGGGTTTGCGAGAGGATCAAGGGTGAGAAGAAAGAAAGATCAGGAATGGGGTTTAAATAAGGAAAGAAAAAGATCTCGTTCAAGATTTTCCAAGAATCATTTTTTCACCGTTAGAGAAGAATCCGAACGTTGGAGAAATAGCCGTTGGAACGGATGCGAGTCGGTTAGCCGTATTAAATGCAAATTAAGGAAAAATTCAAGAAAAACATTACGACGAAGTTGAAATCCCAGGTGACGTAATCATCAACGCGTTCCAAAGTTTAATGAAGACGTATTCCACGAAGAAAGAAGGCGTCTCCCAGCTCTACTAGAAGTTAAGCCATGTAAGACGCCTTAGGGGTATTGTTTGTGCCTAAAAATACGATGAATATGGAACGCGTTATAAGCTACGCGTAGGGCGATCACGTCGACGTGACAAGAAAGAACGAAGATGCCGTCGACGTTAAGGACAGAGTTTGCCGAGTGAATATTATCTCTTTTCTTTATGTAGTTAATGTAATTAGTAAAAGATATTAGATAAAATATCTTTTACCTTATTTTTATATTGTCATAAAGGTAGAAGGATGATGCCAAGTTCAAGTTTCAACCCTAATTCCCATCTAGTTTTGTTTTGGGCCGGTTCGCTACCTCCGTTTCGATGATGCCAAAGCTTCGTTTTAGTGGTTTTCCAGGGCTTGCTCCTCGCGTCCTCCGCACCTCTCTTTCTCCCTCTCCCCCAACGTCACCATCTCCCTCCCTCATTCATCATCTCCGGCGGAAACCCTAAAACGAATCTGCTATGTTCCACTTTTTTTGTTGCTTGCTATTGTAATTACTACTCTTAATTTCCTTAAGAAACCTGATATCGCAGGGGAGTGAATCAAAAGGAGAGGAAGGTCGGCGAGGCCCGAGGAAGAGGAGTCCGGTCACCTGTTACAGAGAGCTCTTTCCTTCCTTGCTTGTTGTTGTTTCCTCTGTTACAGAGAGCTTTACCCTTCATTGATCATTTGATTACGATTTGCTTGCTATCTTTTTATACCTTACCTGTCTTATTGTTGTTTATGAGAATGCTTCCTGAAGTTCGTAAGATATGCTTTAATTTTAGATGATGTTAGGAGTTATCCGTTTCATCACGTGTGTCGCGAGGCTAATTGGAATGTCTATCACTTAGCATTCTTTGTTTTTAATTTTCCTCTTGGTTTTCATGTTCTCAACGAATCTCCTAATAATGTTAGTTCTTTGATTTTTGATAATGTTAGGGATTTGGCTATGTCCGGTATATTAGACAGTAACTTTTTGACCTGTCTTATTGTTGTTTGTGAGAATGCTTCCTGAAGTTCATAAGATATGCTTTTCAATTGTTTGTCCTCTTTTAAGCAAGCTAATATTTGATTTCGTGTTCCCTTGAAAGGTATTCAATGTCCTTTGTATGCTAGATTTTAGCCTTCCTATTCTAACATATTAGTGGTTGCAAAACTGGGAAACTTGATTGTTGGAATTTGGAATGATTAATTAAAGTATTGACTTCAATGATTTTTCCCGGATTGAAATATGAAGAACTACTGTTGTCTAATACATATAATGTGCAACAAATTCTTTTGTGTTCGAGTTACTGGTCAATTTTTCTGAAGTGGAATATTTTGTGATGTAGGGACAATGAAGATGAATTGTAGGTGGAGTGCAGCAACAATTTTTCTAACCGTAATAGTATTGGTTTCATCAGCAGCAACATGTATGCAAAAGCGAGTCCGAATTCCAGATAATTACATGTGGCTTCATTATGTCTACGCATGAGAGCACCCCATGAAATAGAGCGAGAGTGAATCTAAGGTCGGAGAAGTCGATCACCCCATATGGGTTCAAGCAAATCTAAAAAACATACAGAAAAATTTATACATGTGCGACATTTAGATCCAACTACTCTTGAAATAACACATATTCTGCAGAAAAAAAAATGCAGAAATGTACATTTTTGTGTGTATTGCACAGAATGTGTTCTCGCGTTACGCGTGAACTATTTCTGTGTGTTACGCACAAAAGTGCATGTTTCCATATTTTTTCCTGCAAAATCTGTTTATGGACCTAATCTGTTCAGTTCAACTTATTCATCCAGTTCTCTAATTTCATCTAGTTCAACAAATATGTCATGTAATCAATAATTACAAATCTCAAATGCAAAAATAAAAATGATATAGGTATAAGGTAATTACCTCTTATAGCAACATAATACCCAATTCACCTCTATAGTCTATTCCATGTTGCCCTTTCTTCAGCTTGACATTGTGAGGCAACAAACGATAAGCCCATGCATGCTCTGGCATCCAACGTGGACTCTGATTAGGTTGAAATTGGGAGAAATAATTGTATATCCATGTCTAGTACAAATAATTTCTGTAAGTTAAGTGAAATATCAAAAATTAATATAGTCAAATATTTGCAAAATATTTAAACATATACCTACAACAATGTGTAACAGAACCACATCTAGGCACATCATTAGTGTGTACTTATTCCCAGATTCTGATATAGGTGTGCGAACAGACCTGAGCCCCACGAGGTGTTCATAGGTGTTTCTAATGTGCACACAAAATCCCCATATCTGAGTTGGATCATGTGTTGGGGCTTGTCAGGAAATAAGGTCGACGCACCAATATACAACACCCAACCTAAGCGTCGTACTTCATCTGCCAATCCTTGGCAAAATGTCCGCAGCTGAGCTTCATCTACCCTCCCAGATTTAACAATTTTGTTTGGTATGCCTAACGCTTCGTGACCCAAGGCAGCATAATGGTCCTTCCGATCACGGTTCCCCAATCTCTCACCCGTTCTTTCGATGGTCCCATGCTATTCCAATGTATAGAAATCCCTAAAATCTTTTGAACATCTAGCAAAATGGGCGTCATCTCACCACAACGGAGGTGAAAAGTGTTGGTCTCTGGATGTCATCGCTCAATGAACGCAGAATTCAACTTAAAGTCAATTTCTTCGTGCATGATCCCCTGGAGATGTCCCAATCCAACTGCAGCGAGCACCTAACTCCACTCTTGGTCTGCTTGTAATGGCCAAGATTGTGTTTGTGCAATCCTTTGTTGTCCCTTCATTGTCCCTTTGTTTTTTAAAATAGAAATTATAATAATAATACAAGTTAGATTCATATAAATAAATTATTTAAAAAAAATTATACAATAATTAATATATTACTCACAAAGCCTTGCTGGATGTGGTTAGCCACATGTGCATGAAATCCCTTCAGCAACTCTGGATTTTGAAGACCTCCAGGTACGCTGAAGTCAACTCAGGATCATACCTCGGCTCCCTCCTTGCTCTTCTGCGCCTCAGAGCTTCATGCTCTTCCTCTTCTTCTTCCTCTTCATTATCTTCTTTTTCTCCATCTCCTACTTGATACTCCTCTTGCTCTTCCTCATGATATTGTTGATTATGAGATGAAGAAGAGCTTGTCCACTTTCCTCAGAATGTGCAAGAAATCCCTTCAGCAACTATGGATTTTGAAGAGCTCTAGGTACGCTGAAGTCAACTCAAGATCATATCTTGTCTCCCTCCTTACTCTTCTGCGCCTTGAAGCTGGATCCTCTGACTCTTCTTCTTCCTCTTTCATTATCTTCTTCTTCTCCATCTTCATCTCCATCTCCTACTTGATCCTCCTCTTGCTCTTCCTCCTGTTCTTGTTGATTATGAGATGAAGAAGCAGCTTGTCCACATTCCTCAGCATGTCCACCGCCTCAACCATGACCATTCCCTCAACCATGTACTATGTCCACAACATGTCCAGTCCCTGCAACCTGTAAGAAGTTGTCCCAACCCAGTCTAGTGTCTCCAACATATCCACTACCCTTCGGTTGTCCAACAGAAGGACTGCTAGACGGCGTTGCAACTTCAAAATAATATCTCGCATGATACCTACCCTGATAAGAGGCGTAGCCTGACATAGACGCACTCTGGATGTTGTCTACACCCCCATAGTTGGCCGCACCAGGGTATTGTTCATCATACATGTTGGGTTCCTCAGCCGAGAACAACTCACGCGGGGAACCTTTCTTTGTTTTCTTGCCTTTCCCATTGTCAGCTTATGGGTCTTTTCTTTTTTCGTCTCGGTGTCTAACCCGAGTAGAGCGTCATGGACGATCCATTACCTAAAACAGTACAAAATCAATATTAAAAACCTATAACAGACCAATCATACACATTAGAATTATGCAATTTACTCCCAAATGAGATTCAGAATGCAGAATTCACCAATATAAAATAAACTGCAATTTCACGCGTCACGGGGGACAACAATTCTCACGTTACGCGAAAGTGTGATGTCGAGAGTTACACATGAAGTCACACTTTCTTCTCCGACCATCAATCAAATTCCGGTCACATTCGGCCATTTTCGCACCGGATTTCATATTAATTGCACATAAATTCAATACTTTTACCACAAAACCTATCAATTTAAGTAAATCACAACATCTAAACCTTAATCATAATCGAAACCTGTAATATCATCTATTCAATATACAAAATTATCAAATAGAAATCATTCACTAATCAACCATAATATAAAATTATCACCTTTCTTCAATTCCAAACAACCTAATTCAATATAAATAAATATCTATATTAACATTCAATACCAAAATCATCATATTATATGCAATTTCATATACAATTAACATATTTATCTAGAACCAACATACAATGCATAAAACAATAAAAAAAAACATACCTCAATTGATGGATTATGTATTGTTAGGGTGGAAAAGAGAAATTTGATTGCTCTGATTTTTTCATGATGCAGTATACTGTAAAAATGGAGCTGAAATAAGATTTGATTGTATCTATAATATTGCATTTCTTGCGTAACGCAAAAAACCTGACGATATTTGAAATTTAACCATGAACGTATATAGTAAGGTGCTTGTTATTCACCGCCCACCATTTTTTCTCTTTACCGCCTGTTTGTGCCTAAAAATACGACGAGTAAGGAACGCGTGATAGGCTACGCGTAGAATGATCACGTCGACGTGACGAGAAGGAATGAAGATGTCGTCGACGTTGAAGATGAAGTCGGCCGAGAACATATTATCTTATTTCTTTATTATATTGTTGTAATTGGTAAAAGATACGAGAAATAATATCTTTTACCTTATTATTATATCGTCATTAGATAAAAGGAAGAAATAAGATCTCGTTTTCCTTAAAGATATTACTAGGGTTAGCGTATAAAAGGAGGTTAACGCCTGCTTTGTAATCATTCAGCCACCATTCGAATAATACCTAAGTTCAAGCTTTAACACTAATTTCCTATATCGTTCTTGAGTGTTGAGATTATACCGTGTTCTTTGATATTTGCCCTACAATTGCTTAGTTATCATCTCGTTGGTAATTTAGCTACAAATAATTGGCGCCCACCGTGGGGCATGCTCAAAAGAGTGTCGTCTCTGCATACGAAAAGAACAACTTCTCCCGCAGAAGCCATGGAAGATCCCAAATCGATCGAAGTTTTTCACAACAGAACCTTCACCGTTTTAGGAGGTCCGCCGTCCTATACAACCTCCGACACGAAAAGGCTCGCGAGAACTGTCGAAGGACAAGACGATTCCACTCCAACTCGCCACGCTAGAGCGACGAATCGCGATCTGCCTATCATGTTCGAAGACCCAGGTGAAAGAACCAGACGTCATGATAGCCTGGTGATCTCCGTGGTCATTCGGAATTGCAACGTAAAGAGAGTCCTGGTAGACAACGGAAGTTCGACCAACATCATCACCCTCTCCGCTGTTCTTGAACTTAGACTTTGGGTCGACGATGCCGTCGGGAAGCGTATCCGTTTGAAAGGCTTCAGCGGAGAAATTGCGGAGATGTTGGGGGAAATCACCCTCGAGACAACAACCCAAGGCATCGATCTCCCAACCAGATTCGCCGTGATGGAGGCGGAATCGCCCTATAACGCCATCCTAGGAAGACCCTGGATCCACGATATGCGAGCGGTTCCGTCCACATATCACCAATCCTTGAAGTTCCCAACACCATGGGGGGTACGCAAAGTTAAAGGTGAACCCTATACAGCCAAGGAGTGCTACCGAATCGTGATGAAAGGGGTCGCGGCGCCAGAAATCAAAAAAGATGAAGTAAAAGAATTCCAGGTCAAGACGCCAAGTAAGTACATTAAGCCAAAGTGTCCCGAATTAGAAGACGTGATTATCGATGACTCCAGACCAGAACGAGTCGTAAAAATAGGGATCGACGTCCCCAAAGAAATTAGAGAAGAATTGATAGCGTTCTTGAAGTCAAAAGCCAAGTGCTTTGCCTGGAGTCACGAGGACATGACGGGCATATCTCCAGACGTGATGCTCCACAGGCTAAACGTCGATCCAAAGTTCACCCCAGTCAAGCAGAAGAGGAGGAAATTCGCCCCCGAACGCAACAAAGTTGTGGATGAAGAAGTCAAAAATCTCCTCGAGACAGGCAAGATACGAGAAGCGAAGTATCCCGACTGGCTCGCCAACGTCGTGGTCGTCCAGAAGAAGAACGGGAAGTGGAGAGTATGCGTCGATTTCATGGATCTTAACAAAGCCTGCCCTAAAGACTCCTTCCCACTCCCTCATATCGACGCCATGGTAGATGCAACGGCAGGACACGAGGTGCTAACATTCATGGACGCATTTAGAGGATATCACCAGATAAAGATTAATCTCGCCGATCAAGAAAAGACCGTGTTCATAACAAACCAGGGGATATACTGTTACAAGGTCATGCCTTTCGGCCTGAAGAACGCCGGAGCTACGTATCAAAAGCTGATAAACAAGTTGTTCGAGGAACAGATAGGCGAATCCCTTACTCCTATCGAAGCCTAAGGAGGGAGAGCCTTTGTTTATATATCTAGCAGTCTCTGAGATAGCTATTAGCGTCGTGCTCGTAAGAGAAGAAGTGGAAGAACAACAAGCCGTCTACTACGTGAGCAAGACGTTGTCCTCAACAGAAACAAGATACTCCTCCATGGAAAATCTGACCTTGGCACTAGTGATGGCGTCAGTGAAGTTGAAACCCTATTTTGAATCCCACACCATCGTAGTAAGGACCACGTCTCCTTTGAAGAACATAGTGAAGAAGCCAGAACTGTCAGGAAGAATGACGAAATGGACAGTTCATCTCGGCGGCTATGACATCATCTACGAAGGAAGAAAAGCAATCAAATCCCAAGCGTTAACAGACTTTGTGGCGGATTTCAGTCCAACTCTAGAACAAGAAGCAGTCTCACAAGTAAACAAGGTAGAATTCGCAAAGTGGACCTTACACACAGACGGAGCAATGAACCAAAATGGGGTAGGACTAGGCATCGTCCTAAAATCGCCACAAGGGGATAGGGTTGTCCAAGCCATAAGATGCGACTTCAAAGCGACGAATAACGAAGCCGAATACGAAGCCTTAATTGTCGGTCTACGTGTCTCCATCGACCTACAAGTCCAAAAGCTCGATATTTATTGTGATTCATTGCTGGTAGTCAACCAAGTTCGAGGAGAGTACGCCACTAAGGATTCGAAGATGACGTTGTATCTCAAAGTAGTAAAAGATTTGTTCGAGAAAATCGAAAGTTGCCAAATCAGACAGATCCCCAGAGACGCTAACGCGCAAGCCGATGCGTTGGCAAAGCTAGGCTCATCCATCGACCCAAGAGAATATCAAAAGATCCCTTTATTTCATCTAAGCAACACGTCCATCAACAAGGAAGCAGTTCCATAACAAACACTCACAGTAAGAAGTCAAGACTCATGGGTAACGCCTAACTACGAGTGGTTGCAACACAGACGCCTCTCGAGTAACGCTTACGAAGCAAGGTTGGTGAAGCAAAAAGAATTACCTTCATAGTAGACAAAGGCCAACTACTAAAATGGTCATCAAACGGCATGTTTTTAACATGCCCAACAGAGGAAAAGATCCAAGATATTCTACGCGAGCTACATAACGGAGAATATGGGAATCATTCGGGAGGAAGAAGCCTAGCCGCCAAAGCACACTCAGCAGGATATTACTGGCCCACGATGAGACAGGACGCGATGAATTACGTCAAAATATGCGACGCTTGCCAAAGACACGCCCCAATTCCACATCAGCCGGCGGAAAATCTCCACTCAATAACGTCTCCTTGGCCGTTCATGCAATGGGGGATGGATATAGTAGGACCCATGCCCTTGACCTTAGGACCAAAGACGTTGATGCTCGCTATTACAGACTACTTCTTCAAGTGGATAGAAGCCGAGGCATTCAAGAGTATCAAAGATTCCCATGTCATCTCCTTCATCGAGAGGAACATTATCAAGAGATTCGAAATCCATCATACCATTGTATGCGACAACGGGTCACAATTCATTGGTAAGAACATCGTGTCGTTCTGTGAAGACAAAGGTATATGTTTAGTCTACTCGACGCCAAGGTACCCTCAAGCGAACGGACAAGAAGAATCAAGTAATAAAGTCATCGTGAGTAATCTCAAGAAGAGGATAGAAGAGTGCAGAGGAAATTGGGTGGATCAACTCCAAGCTATATTATGGGCCGACAGAACTACGCCTAAGAGAGCGACGGGAAGGACACCATTTTATCTCGTATACGGTTGCGAAGCCATCCTGCCAATCGAAGTAGAGGTACCAACAGAAAGATACCGGTCTCTTCCTGAGGAAAGAAACACTCCAATGATGATGTTCATGATAGATACCATAGATGAGCTAAGAGATAACGCCGTATTGAGGATGGCAACACAGAAACAAGTCGCAACCCAAAGCTATAATCGACGAGTAAAAGCAAGAACTTTTCAAGTAGGAGACTGGGTCTTAAGAAAAGTCTTCCCAAACACTGAGGATAAGAGCGTCGGTAAACTCGCCGCGTCCTGGGAAGGCCCATAACAAGTAGCACAAGTCGTAGGGCGAGGAGCCTACGAACTCGTTACGCCAAAAGGAGTACCACTAATGCGTTCATGGAACGCGACACATCTTAACAAATATTACCATTAGGAAACGTGATAATTGATGTGATTTCAATCTGTTTTTATGCATATCCTAGATTCCTTATTCTGTTCAAGCATGTTTTAGGGTCAAGACAACAAGGGGTCGTCGAGACTAGGGGTAGATGTCTTAGCTCGTAGAAATTCATGAAGTGATGTGGGACACCCCTTGACATTGACAGAGGCACAAGGGGAAGCGATGTTGAGTGTTCGTTCAAACGGACCAATTACGAGAGCACGTGCCAAATCCATTGCCCAAGCAACTACGAGCATTGTCGCTAAGGCATTTGCAAGAAATGGAGCGTCTTCCAATCATACACCATCCTTCGTCATGTTATCAATGGCTACTTATAGTGAAGAGACGTCCTAGACCTACACGTCCTAAGATTCAGCATGATACCAAGGACGACTTGCACTGAAGGGACGTCCTAGACTTAGGCGTCCGTCCTAGAACTGTTTTCTATTGTTTTAAAGTCTTTCTCATTACTTACTATCTTTAGCATTAGCAAGTTATTATATTTGGTAACCCTAGTTAGGAGTCCTATATATATGGACTTGGAACCAAGAGTTGTTTTCACGTTGAATTTTATAGCAAGCCTAGTTGTTGAGATTTTCTCCACCCCTTGCTTTCAACGCCAAACCCTAGCTCGGGCTCGAACCTCCACGAGCCATTTATCCAGTCGTTGTTACTCAGTCCAGGTCGTCGCCATTGTCACAGTCCCAAACCCTATCCGCCGCCGTCATCTCCATCAAACCCTAGCCGCCGCCGCCACCCTTCCCAAACCCTAATTGCCGTCACACTTTCTAACCCTGTCCGTCGAAGCCGAACCGTCCTAGGACGCCGTCCTACCCAGATTCACATTCGCCCATCTTGTGAGTTCAGTCTTTGACCTAGTCAAGCAAGTACTGCGTCTACAAGGATTCTCCAGCCACGCGTCCTGCCTAGATCCGTCCCCCGCGAGCCTTGCAAGAGGTTTTCACATCAATTGGTATCAACTTCCAGGGGTACGACGTGTGGTAGATTCTTCTCTTGTTTTCAATTTCTCCCTCATTTATTGTTATTACCTATAGCTTTTTCATCATTTCATTATCTTCCATCAGTTTGTCTAAACAAAAATACAGAAAAAAAAGAGTGACCGAAACCCTAGGAGATTTGACTTGCACTGCAAGTTTGAATCAAACCGAGCGTTTGTTTTTGTTTGCGAGTAGCCTCACCTCCTTGGTTGCAATAATTTATCTTGCTTTGTCTATCTTGCTATTGTGCTTGTGATTATTTCACTGCATCATATATCTTGCATGAATGATATGTTCGTGATGGTTGCATCAAGTCTATAATTCCTCTCTTAAACTTGGTTGCATTCCACGAATACGCTGAAATTTGTGTTGCTTACCTGTTTTCTTCTTCTTAAATCTCATTGTGTTGTCTGACTCCAAATCAAAAAGAAAAGTCACGACTTAAGACAAAAAAAAAAAACAGTTCGTCCTACACAAAAGCTTCAACCAAAAAAAAAAAAACTGTCTTCTAGTCTAGCACAATCTATAAAAGACCTTATCTTGCATCCATACTTGATTTGATTTAATCATCTTAGGACGATATTGCTTGCTTGATTTGTCTTGAGAAGGTTATTGCATACGAGTTCACTTCCTTGCCTTGACCTCCCTCACGGATTGCCTAAACTAGATACCGGGAGACTTTGATTCTTGAGTTGAGTTCTCTGCATATTGTAGCTCTTGTTGTTGCTTCCTTTTGTTGTATAACCCATTTGCTATGTCTGTGCATGGGGAGGACTACGAGCCGACAACCGCTGAATTGTTGGAGACAAAGGAACTCCTTGCTAGGAAAGAGGCAGAGCTTGCAAGATCATAGGCAGAGCGCCTTGAGGCAACCGATCGCCTTGCTCATTTGACGCGGTTGATGGACGCTCAACATGGTCCTACGACCGTAGTGGTAGATACACCGTCGCGTGCTAACAATGGCCAGATCACTTCTCAACCTTCTCGCTTTGACAAAGGCAAAGTGATGACACAAGGTCGGAATTAAGATCGTGGATCTGCTAGGATTTTGATGGACGATGGAGATTGAAGTCGACGGTGGCGGCGGATGTGATCGACGACGGCGGACGGTGGGTGAAGCTGAAGTCGGGCGGCTTCGAGAGATCGTTGTGGCAGATGATCGAACGAATCTTGGTCTTCGACAAGTGTTATCTAACTTGACTCATTCGTCGATCTAGGTAGACTAGCCTGACTCGGACACGATAAGCAAGTGACGTCTTTCTTGAATCAGTCGTTAATCTAGAAGGACTCACTTGACTTGAACTAACCCAAGGAATCCACCTATGGTTCTTTCAAGGTTTGGAGATCGAAATATGTGTAAACAACAGATCGATTTCACAGGCCAATATCAAACCAAGCGTTGACTTCTTGCAATTCAATATCAAACCAAAACTACAGCTACACAACGTCAAAACCTAAAAGGAAGAGTAATTCTCAATTTGTCAAAGTCTGCCTCTAAACCCTAGAAACTTATCTATTTATACTCCTAAGAGTAATACTAAGAATGGAATTGTCCAACACATGCCCATTGGGCCCAAATCCTCTTCATGACCAAAAAGGCCCATATCTCTCTCGAATTGATCTGATTGAACCACTAGCTCCCGACTTCCAATGGACCTCATTTTTGGAAACATGAAAGATAAGTCCAAAACCGGACACATATCTAAAAATGGGCCCAAACGGATAAATGGTTCGCCCGAACGAGCTGTTGCAATTTCTGACCTTGTAGAAGTCATAACTTGATCATCGTTTGTCCGTTGGGCTTCTACTTTGGAGAGCAAGTCATTTGGTCCTGGGTCCCAAACATATCCAGAAATGAGCTCAATTGCGTTAGCCAATTGTGAACGCCACTCTGCCCTTGTTTCGACCCATCTTCGATAGCACCGCCTCTTGTCGTCTCTTCGGCCTTCAGCTTGGCGACGGGATCGCATCATGGGTTGTCCTGGGAGACGCTCCAGCGTACGTACATCATCCTCCTCCCCTTGAAAAGGATTCGTCCTCGAATCCTCGATTCCTTCAGCTCGTCTTAAAATGGGGCCCTTGAGAGCTCACCCATACAGCCATGGGTGCCAAAGATGAATAATGCTCCAGCTCTTGATGAAGCTCCGACGTACGTACATCATCCTCCCCTCCTTTGAAGAGATTCGACCTCGAATCTTCTTGACCTACAAAAAGGAGAGCTACGTAACAAGTATCTGGACACACAACAAGACATACACATCTACCTGAACTAAACAAAGCTTGGTGTGTGTTTGGTATTCTCCGACAAGTAACATTGTTATCCTTCTTAAGATGCAACTTATCTCCTACATGCAGATGAAACACACGGATGCAAGCACTCTTTACACCACTTTTCTTTCTATACCCAATTGGATGCCTAATCATGCTAGCGATAACATAATAAGCATACTGGAATAAGAAAGACTTACTAAGTCCTGAATACAATCTATATGACTTGTCTTTAAAAGGACGATGATATGCAAAATGATCCAAACAATGCGAGTCAATATAGCGAGTAAATGATGCATTGTATTGAAGGGAAGCATTTATTACGACACGTGGAATGGGTATTGGATTGATATCAAGAAGAAAATGTTCCTTACCCACGTGATATGCATTAATATTGATGCACACTAGTCCATCCTTCTTTTTATGCCTATGTATATGCTTAATAATGCTACTACAAACATAATATGCATTCTTAAGCAAACCAAAAAACATACGAAACAGGGGAAACACATGATGCATACGATATATATGACGAACACTAGGCCTATATGCAACAGGAGATGTAACAAACAGATGAGAAAAGGAGGGAGTAAAGGATTCTTCCCTGAAAGGTTGACTCGTCAAATTCTCATTGACAGAAAGGCTCTCCTTAGCTATGTTAAGTTCAACGACATCTTTCGAGGTGATGACGTCCTTGTTGGCCTTTTCTACTTCTCCTCCCGTCTCCTGGTTGTCCTCCTCTACAACCTGGTCTACATCAACGACTTGGTTCTGAGCTCCTTCTTCTTGAGCCACATCAGGAACTACATCCAGGGCTTTCTCCCCTACTTCAGTGGCGACTTCTTCAAACACATCCTTGACGTTTAGCTGCGACTCCTTTTTGACATCCACGTGTGTCATTTCTCGGACGGCCTCCTTTCCACAAGAATTGACGTTATCTGAGGTTGGTGTCTCATCAACTTCATCCTCGTAGATGTAGTCGCGATTTGCGCAAATATCAGCCAAGTGACCTCTTCCTCCACACATAACACATATGATGTCACGTGTTCGAATTCGAGATTGCAGAGCTGGTCCATACTGGTCATAAGGATTGCTAGCAAATATCTCAGGTGAGTCATAAACTCCCTCGGGCTGCACCAAAGAGTCAAAAGAAAAACCATAGGAGTCATAATAATAATGTTCATGCTCGTACCTCATATGTGGGTTTATATCATGAAAATCAAGTATTTGATCCTCTAGATGTTGCACATCCTCACAATATGAAAGATCATCATAGTGGTAGACCCTAGTTTTTTCATTGAAGCTCACCTTCTTCTTCCTCCTTTGAACAGTCCCATACGTCGCTCCATAAGCTTGGGCTCCATAGTAGTCATATCCTGAGCGGTTCATCGACAAGTATTGGCCATGTGAGTATCTCATGTCCTCCCAGTTGGCATATCTATGATTAGTCCAACCAACGTCAAACACTTGACGATCCATGAATGGATCCGTAGGTTTGGCTTTGGTCTCCTAGACCTGCACAATTCACAAGGAAAACAGCAGCACACAGAAAGTACAAACGATTCCTACTTTTTTTTTTTTTGGTTTAAAGAGGGACAGTACCCTCGGTTAAATTGTATAAATATGACCCTACAAAGAGGGTAATAAACAGTACACAAATCAGTTCAAAGCAATAAACAAAGCCACATTTGGAAAAGCACGTAGGCCTTCCAAACTGTTAGCAAGGTGAATATGGGTAGGCAAACAAGTCATCCAAGCTTCACAAACCAAGATAAAGTGTATATGGAGAGGCAAACAAGCCATCCAAGCTACACAAAAATCAAACCAGGTGTAGATGTAAGGTACACAGACCCTCCAAGATACACAAAACAAAAGAACAAAACATAACAAAGTAAACAAAGTCCAAACACACATAGACAAAGAAATAATAAACACACAACCAACAAACAACCAAACAGACAAAACAAAACAAACACTACAAACCCATAACCATGCAAGGCGGGAAACGTTCATGAAGAAGTCTAAAAACACTAACAAAAATCAATCGCACAACGTCCTGCCGAGGAATCCGGTTGCCCTGAAAAATAAGAGAGTTCCGAGCATGCCATAAGTAATAAACAGTAGAGGAAAGGGAACATACCTGAGCCTGGGCCAGACAGTCACGAGTAGAAGCGCGTCTCCGAAGCCAGCGAAGAGAAGACTTGATCGACGAAGCCGTGGCCGGGATCCCAAATCTGACTCTGATCTCTCTCCAAATGGTAGCTGAGTAGGGGCAATCAAAGAACAGATGCTTGTGGTCCTCCAGAGCAGCCCCACACATCCGACAACCCGGGTGAACACCCAAGAACGACAGGCGATCATACGTAGAGAGCTTCCCGAGGTTAGCAAGCCAAAGAAGGAACATATGCTTGGGCGTGTTGTGTCTAGCCCAAACCTCTCTATACCATCTGACAGTAGGCCGCTTTGAGCGTAGCGCCTCATATGCCAAGGAAACCTTGAAGTGACCGAACTTGCACCACTCCAAGAGAGACTCCTCGACATTGAGAACCCTACTCTCAAGCTGAACAACCGTGTCCCGCGCATGCAGAATACCCTTAATCAACGGAGAGTCACGCTTATGCAAAGTCCAATCCAACGCCCCAACAACCCCTAGGTACCTGTGATGAATCCAGCGAGTTCACATACTATCCCTCTGCCGAAAGATGTGCCAAAAGTGTTTGATCATAAAACACTGGTTCCAAACACCAATATCAAGGAGTCCAAGACCCCCTTCCTTCTTAGGCTTACACACCTCATCCCATCTCACCTTAGGCCTATGCCACAGGAATCCCCGACAAATGCTAATCACACTCTTCCGAACACCCACAGGAATGGGCAAGATAGACAACCAGAATCCCTCAACCCCCTGTAGAACTGACTTAATCAGCTCCCGCCTCCCAGCAAAGGAGATGGACTTTTTAGTCCAAGCAGTGAGGTAGTTGCTGATCTTGTCAAGCAGGGGCTTGAAGTCCAAACTCCTAAGCCCATGGGGGTTAATGGGAATCCCCAGATACCTGAACGGGAAGGTACCAGCTCTGAAACCAGAAGCCTCAATCAGGGAAGATCTCACCGGATCCGCAACCGAGGCCAAGAACATAGACGACTTGCCCACATTCACACTCAGCCCAGCCATAACCTCAAACTTCCGGAGGCAGCCAAGAAGCACATCAGTAGAGCCCCTATCTCCCCTGCAGAACATGACCACATCATCAGCGAAAGTCAAATGAGTGAGCCTGGTGCTCTCACAGTGCTAATGGAAGTGGAAAGAACTACAGGAGGTCTCCTTCTTGACTAAGCGGGAGAACATCTCCATGCATAGAACAAAGAGGAGAGGGGATAAGGGATCCCCTTGCCTAAGGACCCTTTTACCCAGGAAGAAACCATGAATGCCCTTGTTGACCTTAATGGAATAGGTGGGAGAGCAAACACATTCCATCACCCAGGAAATAAACTTGGGCGGGAAACCAAGATGGCCAAGCGTGAAACGCAGGAAGTCCCAAGAAACCGAATCATAAGCCTTGGCGAGGTCCACATTAAGGAAGCACCGCGGGGTGTCCCTCATCACATTGTAGCGTCTGAGCAGCTCTTGAACCAAAAAGATGTTGTCTGACATGAGCCTTCCCCCAACAAAAGCACTCTGAGCCTGATCCACCAAAATCCCCAAAATCTTACTAAGGCGGGAAGTCATGATCTTGGAGATGATCTTTATAGACCACATTACAGCATGAAATGGGTCTAAAGCTCTCCACTCTATCTGGGTCCTCCACCTTAGGAATAACAGCAACAATGGTGTGATTGAAAGACTTCAGAAGCTTCCCCGAAGCAAAGAACTCCTTAATAGCAGCACAAACCTCAACCCCCGTGATGTCCCAAGTGGCCTTGAAGAACTTGGCATTGAAGCCATCAGGCCCCGGGGCCTTGTCCACTCCAATAGCCCATATAGCCTCCTTGATCTCAGCATTGGACACAGCACCAGCCAGCATAGAAGCCTCCTCATCACTAACCGACGGCCCCTGAGCAAACTCAGTGGTACTAGGAAGCACCACCCTAACCTCAGAACCAAAAAGACTCTTGAATAAGCTAATGAAACCATCATGAACTTCCTTAGAGGATTTGGTCCTGGTCCCATCAGTCTTGCAAATGGAAGCAATGTGGTTCCGCTTGCCATTTGCCTTCATGAGAGAATGGAAATACCTAGAGCACTGATCACCCTGGAGAATATACTTGGCCTTGGCCTGTTGCCCAAGAAACGAGGCCTCAACCCGGTTGAGTCTCTTGGCTTTCGCCTTAGCCTCCTCTACCTCCCTCCTACCCTCCTCAGAATCCGGAGACACACTCAATCTGGTAATGGCACTAGCAAGCAGACAATTGGCCTCTGCAGCCTTCCTAGAAATGTGGCCAAACTCCCTGGTGTTGAGCGCCTTCAGGGGCCTCTTCATACCCTGGAGGATCTTGGCAAGCCTGAACTGGTACGTACCCCTCTCTTCCGCCTTCCAACCCTCCTTGACCACCTCCAAGAAGCGAGGATGGTCCGCCCACATGTTGAAGAACTTGAAGTACTTCTTCCCCTTCCCGGTATCCCTCACTAAAGAGACAACCCCTACCTTATGATCCGAGATGTGCCACTTCTCAAGGAAGCTCGTCTGGCAATGAAACCCAGAGTTGGTCCAAGAGGAGGTAGTAAACACTCGATCAATCCGGCTCCAGACCGTATTGTTGGTACAGGTAAAGGGGGTCTCATTAGAGCAAGGAGCGTCCAAAAGCCCATGTCTCCTACAAGCATCAACCATGTCCTTGCAATCATAGTTCGAGACCGGTCTCCCATTGACCCTCTTGTGATCAGCCATAACACAGTTGAAATCACCCATAATCAACCAAGGCACAGAAAGAGGCTCAAGCAACGCATCAACACTGTCCCAAATATCCCTGCGAGCCACAACACTATGAAGCCCGTAGACGAAGCAAACACCAAACTCTTCCCCCGTCTTCCTGCAAGTCAGGGCACACCCAATGTACTGGATAGACATGCTCACAACACTCAAAACACCACACGCGGGATCCCACATCACCAGAATACGAGCCCGGGGATCCAAAGCAAAGTTCTCCACAAACTGCCAACCAGGAGCCACCCGGCGAGCCACAGTCTCCATACTAACACCACCACACTTGGTCTCGTACAGACCACAAACCTTGGCCTCAACCTCACGGATGACACCTCCGACGCCATTTTGTTTCAGGGCTTGGCAAAGCCCTTGCACGTTCCACGAGACGACAATCATCGGGAAACCTTAGGGGTGGGACCCCGGTTCCTAAGTGAGTGTCTCGTAGGGATGGCTGACTTACCCCACTTGTCTGGGGCCGGGAGGGCAATCAACAACTGAGTAGCCTCAAACCGCGCCTTGTTAGCTCTAGCCCGAGCCTTCTTGCGCTGAGACTTGGAGAGCACACTCTCCATCTCCTTGGTGCTCTCATCAACCTCGGACCCACTGCCACGTTTACTCACACGCTCTTGGGATTCACACTCTCCCTCTTCCAGATCCTCATCCGACTCCTCACTAAAGGATGTGTCCTCACTCTCCTCTCCATCCACACCGGACCCTAGGTCCTCGGTCTCACTCTCCTCCTCAACACCAGGCTCAGCCGCTGGAGTCTTGCCTCTAGAAGGCAATCCTAACACTAGGGGTATCTCCTTAGGACTAGCATCAACCGCACTCCTCCCTTCTCCCTTCCCAACACTCTTGGCCTTCGGAGTAGCCTCGGGGATCCCTCCGAGTCCCTTGCCAACCGTCGAGGATTGTAACTCCTTCCTAGTGGCCTCGGCATAAGTCTCCTTACCTTTGCCAATCTCTCCAACCTTGCTCACACCATGAGCCCTCTTAGCCTTAATACCAACATTCTCCTTCTTTTCCTTGAACTTACACTCCTCCAACATATGACCAAACGAGCAACACTCGGTGCAATACTTAGGCTCATTCTCAATCACAAAGGAGAGGGTGACCTTCTCCCCATCATCAAAGTTCACCTCAATCTCCTTAGGGTAAGGTAGAGCGAAATTAATCTCCACAAGAACTCTAGCATATGACCCTCTCTTCCTAGAATCCGTGACCGGGTCCATGAAGAGGGGCTTGCCAACATGCGAACAAATACGACTCAAGATATCATGTGTCCAAAAATTCCTAGCAAGGCCATTAATCCTAATCCATTGTGGGATAGTAGCAATATCTCTACGGTTAAAAGCAAACTTATCCGGGATATTCTTAAGGACCATAGGCTTGCCATGAATAAAATAGGGGCCATTTCTAAGCACGTTATCCCTATCCTCTTCGGAGTTAAAATAAAAGATCATCCATCCCTCCTCCTCTTTAAAGTGCGCCTTAACCCCCCAAGACCTAATCATGGTATTAATCATAAAGCTACCCGGGTGAAAACCAACGTATTGACCTAAAAGGCTCCAACCCCAAATTTCATGCGTAGTAAAACCTTCGGAAATCTTAATGCTAACATTATTTGACAAAGGGGGTTCATAGGATAACTTACCTCCCACTCCGGCTTTCATGAAGACCTTCCGAGGTGTCGAAGTCCAAGCGTTGGCCTTCGGAACCGTGCGATCCCCGGAGCCCAAGGCGCCTTCCCGATTCCCCGGAACGCTTGCGCCCGGACTAGCCACCTTAGCGTCGGTCTTTCCCGTTTTCGCCATGTCACTAACCACTTCAACCTGGCATGCCACGTCCCCTTGACTGGCCACATCAACCTTCGTAGCCACGTCATCCTTGGCGCCAAAATTCGAGTCCAAATTCAAACCCAAAACCGAGTTCAAATCTTGATTCCCGCCAACTATTGGCGCCAAAGTTGGTTGGCTCTTGGACGAGGGCCCCACAAGATCATTGCAGCCCTTAGCCACCTCACTCCCTCCAAAAATGGTGTTCAAATTCGGCTTGTGGACCCCATCCAAAATAGGAGTCAAAAGGCTATAGCCTTTTGCACTATTGTAGCCGTTAGGAATAGTGGCCCCTAGGTGTAGCCTTTGACCTTTGCCCATGTTTTTGCAGCAGCTGCTGCCCTTGGGGGGTCCATGCGTGCCATGGCTGAGCAAGTACTCATCCCTACCAACTCATCCACACCTCCATTGCAGCCCACCAAGCTTCCCGGAGCCACCTCGCCCTCACCGGACACCTTACGCTACGTAGTAAACTCAAGAAATAGCTAAGGTAAGCAAATAAGGTAGGCAATAGGCACGAAAAGGAGCAATCAATCAATGAACAAGATCTGTAATTATAATTCAAAAGAAATGATAAAGAGCAAAGTAGAAATGGTGAACAGAAAGAACCAACAAACAAACAGGACGTCCTCAAAAGAAATTGTCGAGCGGGGTCCTATTGGGCTACTAGCCCAGGACCACTTGACTTGCACCCTAGGACTTCTCGCGGTTACTAACCGGGGTCCGCTTGAATCTTGGTTCTAAGGCTACTAGCCTAGAAAAGGGTTTTGCCCTAGTCGGGTTTCTCTTCAGCTAGTCCTTTCTTTTTGCCCTTTTTTTCGATTTTTTTTTAATTAATTCCGAAAATAATAATCTGAAAATTCAGAATTTCGAAATTAATTAAATTTTTTTTTTTTTTTTTTTACCAAAGATAAGCAAAACAAAATCTAAAGATTCTATCCTAATTTGGTTGTTTGGAAAATCTTCTCAACCACTCAAATATCGTACAAGATATCAAATCTTAACAAATATAACAACAAAATCTTATCAAATAATTAATTGCAATTTTGAAAAGATTTTATCTCTGCCTTCCCGAGCCACGCCGGCAGCGGCCTAGGCGGCTCGCGCCCAGCCACGTGATGGTTCTCACCACTCTCTCGCACAAAGGATAATGAGGGGCCCTAAGAAAAAATTCTATCGTCTCTCACGCTCGGCTTTGATAGATCCCTTGAATCGATACTTGCTTTGATTTAATCATCTTAGGACGATATTGCTTGCTTGATTTGGCTTGAGAAGGTTATTGCATACGAGTTCACTTCCTTGCCTTGACCTCCCTCACGGATTGCCTAAATTAACTAGATACCGGGAGACTTTGATTCTTGAGTTGAGTTCTCTGCATATTGTAGCTCTTGTTGTCGCTTCCTTTTGTTGTATAACCCATTTGCTATGTCTGTGCATCGGGAGGACTACGAGGCGACAACCGCTGAATTGTTGGAGACAAAGGAACTCCTTGCTAGGAAAGAGGCAGAGCTTGCAAGATCAGAGGCAGAGCGCCTTGAGGCAACCGATCGCCTTGCTCATTTGACGCGGTTGATGGACGCTCAACATGGTCCTACGACCGTAGTGGTAGATACACCGTCGCGTGCTAACAATGGCCAGATCACTTCTCAACCTTCTCGCTTTGACAAAGGCAAAGTGATGACACAAGGTCGGAATTAAGATTGTGGATCTGCTAGGATTTTGATGGACGATGGAGATTGAAGTCGACGGTGGCGGTGGATGTGATCGACGACGGCGGACGGTGGGTGAAGCTGAAGTCGGGCGGCTTCGAGAGATCGTTGTGGCAGACGATCGAACGAATCTTGGTCTTCGACAAGTGTTATCTACCTTGACTTATTCGTCGATCTAGGTAGACTAGCTTGACTCGGACACGATAAGCAAGTGACGTCTTTCTTCACTCAGCCGTCAATCTAGAAGGACTCACTTGACTTGAACTAACCCAAGGAATCCACCTAGGGTTCTTTCAAGGTTTGGAGATCGAAATATGTGTAAACAACACATCGATCTCACAGGCCAATATCAAACCAAGCGTTGACTTCTTGCAATTCAATATCAAACCAAAACTATAACTAAACAACGTCAAAACCTAAAAGAAAGAGTAATTCTCAATTTGTCAAAGTCTGCCTCTAAACCCTAGAAACTTATCTATTTATACTCCTAATAGTAATACTAAGAATGGAATTGTCCAACACATGCCCATTGGGCCCAAATCCTCTTCATGACCAAAAAGGCCCATATCTCTCTCGAATTGATCTGATTGAACCAGTAGCTCCCGACTTCGAATGGAACTCATTTTTGGAAACATGAAAGATAAGTCCAAAACCGGACACATATCCAAAAATGGGCCCCAACGGATAAATGGTTCGCCCGAACGAGCTGTTGCAATTTCTGACCTTGTAGAAGCCATAACTTGATCATCGTTTGTCCGTTGTGCTTCTACTTTGGAGAGCAAGTCATTTGGTCCTGGGTCCCATACATATCCAGAAATGAGATCAATTGGGTTAGCCAATTCTGAACGCCACTCTGTCCTTGTTTCGTCCCATCATCGATAGCACCGCCTCTTGTCGTCTCTTCGACCTTCAGCTTGGCGACGGGATCGCATCATGGGTTGTCCTGGGAGACGCTCCAGCATACGTACATCACAAAGGCATTGCATCCTCATCCCAACATAATACTGAGTCTCAGCGAGAAAATGGAAGGTTAAGGTCCATCATTGAAAAACCGACGAATTACTCATTTGAGGATAAATGGGAGCCACGATCCCACTCACGGGACCATGATGACAATGACCACTATTCGAACCAGGTTGACACACAACGTCAACACATTCACTCTTATGACAGACCAAGGTATGACAACTCGAACCATGATTCTTATTATGATAACCATCATACGGCTGTTGTAGGACTCCCGTCTAGACAACGACTCAGTCGACTGCAGCAGGGTCAAAGAGCCCCATCTAGACCATATTCCATTCAAGCCTTCGGTGAATATGACGAGGAGGAGATGGATTTCGCTGGTCAAGTAAATCCAGGGAACTTTCACCCACCACTAGCCGAGCCTATCGAAAATCAGACTCATCCGGCTGGATGGATACCGCGTAAGATTCCTACTCTTATGTCCTATGAAACTAACCCCAATGACTATGATGAGTATGATCAGGGATGCCCTAGACGTCGTAGGGGAAATAATGGAGGTCGTGGCAATGCTCATGGTTTCCATGGAGAGCGAGAACGAGAAGAAAGATGCCAAGTCCAACCATACCACAACTCCAGACGAGACATTAAGGTAAAGATCGAACCTTTTCTCGGTGAATACGATGTGGCTGTCTTTTTGGATTGGTTGCAAGGTACGGAACATGCACTTCCGCATTGCCACTATACCGAGGAGGAGAAGGTAGAAATTGCAACCTTACATTTCCAAGGAGCCGCACGTTCATGATGGCATAGAGACATGACGAACATGGCACGTCTGGGACAAGACCCTATTGAGCAATGGCACCAACTTGTCTTCGTCATGACGCAGAAATACGTCCCTCCGGAATATAAAAACGAGATGCGCTTGAAGATTGCTCTTGCACGCAAAGGTACAAGCACACCTCTTGAGTTCCTTGCTCACCTTGGGGATTTGTACTTCAAGACGGGCATAAGCGTCACTCCAGCGACGATCCGGAAGAAGTTCCTCCCTGGGTTGCATGTCGATCTACGGGAAGAGGTCGATGTGTTGCCTATCAATGATTTGACCACTCTTGCACATGCTGCTCAAAAAGTACATCAAAGACTTGTGCGCAAGAAGGTCTACCCATGGCTCTTGACATCAGCGTCGCGAAGGTATGATCCTAAACCAAATCCTACACTTTCCACTAACCAAACTGTGAGTGCGCAGCCTAGGTCCCAACAACCTACTTTGAGCCGACCTCCTCTTCGTTCAGAAGCTCCAAAGTTGCCCACGGCTCTACCTCATCCAAAGACGGACGATCGACATGAGAAGACCAGCGACCGCGTTTGTTTCAAGTGTGGCGGTCGTGGTCATTTCATTCGTGACTGCTCCAATCCCAGACGAGTCTTGTTCACCCAAGCAACGGGATACGAGTCCTATGAGGATGATGAGGACTCTGAGGACGCACCACAAGCTGCGTATGACGACTATGAAAATGATGAGCCATATGAATGTGGTCCACCAGACTTGAATGACGGCACACCTCTAACCCTAGTTGCTCGTCGTGCTTTGACAGTGAAAGACGCATCGATAGGGGATCAACGGGAGAACTTGTTCCACACCCGCTGTATTGTGGGCACTTCCTCCTTGAGTGTAATTGTAGACAGTGGTTCATGTTGCAACATCTTAAATGAGAAGGTGGTTCAGGTCCTGAGCTTACCTACTTCTCCACATCCACAACCATATAGTCTACAATGGATTTCAGAAGCTAACGGTGATGTGGTAACAAGGAAATGCCACATTACCTTCTCTATTGGTAATTACATTGACACAATTACTTGTGATGTTGTTGTTATGGATGCCACTCACCTCCTATTAGGACGACCATGGCAATTCGACAAGAAAGCGGTCCATGACGGCTACTTGAACACTTATACATTCCAAAGTAATGGACGTCGGGTGACACTGCTGCCTATGACTCCACAAGAAATCATACATGATAAGGTGGAAAGAGACCGAATCAAGGCAATAGAGAGGGCAAATGCAGCAGCACAAAAACTGAGGCCTACTGTTTGTAGCAAAATTATCAACGAGATGATAACTAAGCAATTGTAGGGCAAAGATCAAAGAGAACGGTATAATCTTAACACTAAGAGAACGAGACGAGAGAATAAGGTTGAAACTTGAACTTTCTTGTGGTATTGATATTACGGCGTAGTACGATGTCTCTAGAACAGGCTGACGTTAACCTTTATATAGGTTAACCCTAGGATCTTACTAAGGAAATAATATCTTGTCAAGAGTATTCCTAGATTTGCAAAATTTTTGAAAGAAGTTTGCACAATTAAAAGGAATCAAAAACTCAAGGGAAGACAAAAGGTTAAAGTTAGTGAACAAGTTTCTGCTGTGTTCCAAAGACGTATGCCTAAGAAATGTGGTGACCCAGGCATGTTTAGCATTCCATGTGTGATTGGTGAAACTAAATTCGAAAAAGCTATGCTAGATTTAGGAGCATCAATCAATGTTTTGCCTTTTTCTCTGTATGAATCACTAGGTTTAGGACCATTGCATGAAACAGGAATTGTTGTTCAACATGCTGATAGATCTAATGTGTACCCGAAAGGGGTGGTTGAAGATGTTCTTGTTATGGTTGGTGACTTGATTTTTCCCGCTGATTTCTTTGTTTTGGATATGGAGCATGACAAGCATGCAGCACCTATTTTGCTAGGTAGGCCTTTTATGAAAACTGCTCAAACTAAGATTGATGTGAACAGTGGGACACTGACAATGGAATTTGATGGGGAGAAGGTTGAATACAATATTTATGATGCTATGAAACACCCCATTGATGACCATTCTTTATGTTCTATTGATGTGATTTAGCCTATTGTGCAAGATGTGTTTGATGTTACTTGTTGTGATGAGCTGAAATCGATCATTGAGAATGATGTGGAGGATCCACATGCATATATCTCTCTATCCACTAACATGCAGGTAGTCTTGGCACAATTGAACGCTGAAGGTAAGCCTCCCTACATTTATGTGGGCAATGGCCCCTTAGAACTAATAGTACCGAGCGAGAAGCTCCTACCATCTATTGTGCAGGCACCAGAAGTTGAATTGAAGGAGATGCCCAAACATTTGAAGTATGCTTTTCTTGGAAAAGGTAAAACATTACCGGTTATTATTTCAAGCCATCTTTCCAAGGAGCAGGAGGAGAAATTAGTGGCAGTGCTTGAAGAGAATAAGGTAGCTTTGGGATGGACCATTGCAGACATCAAAGGGATAAGTCCCTCGACATGTATGCATAGGATTTTGCTAGAAGGGGATCCCAAACCATCCAGACAACCCCAGAGGCGGCTCAATCCCCCAATGACTGAAGTGGTGAAGAAGGAGGTGCTGAAACTCCTGTAGGCAGGTATGATTTTTCCTATCTCTGACAGTCAATGGGTTAGTCCTACACAATGCGTCCCCAAGAAGGGTGGTATTCAGGTTGTAGAGAATCAACAAGGAGAGTTGGTTCCTACCAGGTTACAAACAGGTTGGCGAGTTTGCATTGATTACCGTAAGCTGAATGCGGTAACTAGAAAGGATCACTTTCCTTTACCATTTATTGATCAAATGCTTGAGCGACTTGCTGGTCGCCCTTTCTATTTCTTTTTGGATGGATACTCAGGTTATTTTCAGATTGCCATAGCTCCAGAGGATCAAGAGAAAACGACATTTACATGCCCTTTTGGTACTTTTGCATACCGCAGGATGCCATTTGGGTTGTGTAACGCACCCGGTACGTTCCAAAGGTGTATGGTGAGTATTTTTTCTGAGTATGTGGAAAATTTCATTGAGGTTTTTATGGATGATTTCACAGTTCATGGTGACAGTTTTGATGCATGCTTAAACCATTTGACACTAGTGCTTAAAAGATGTGTAGAAACTAACTTGGTTCTTAATTCTGAAAAGTGTCATTTCATGGTTGAGCAAGGTATTGTGTTAGGGCATATTGTGTCAGCTAGGGGTATTGAGGTCGATAAGGCGAAGATTGATGTAATTCAATCTTTGCCTTATCCTACTAATGTGCGGGAAGTTCGTTCTTTTCTAGGCCATGCAGGTTTCTATCGCAGGTTTATTAAGGACTTTTCAAAGACCTCATCACCACTATGTGAGGTGCTGAACAAGGAGGTTGATTTTGAGCTTAATAACGAGTGCAAGAAGGCGTTTGATGAGTTGAAAACTCGTTTGACAAGTGCACCAATTATTCAGGCGCCAGATTGGTCTCGACCTTTTGAGATCATGTGTGATGCTAGTGACTATGCAGTGGGAGCAGTTCTTGGACAAAAAGAAGCAAGAGCTTCTCATGTAATTCATTATGCTTCTATGACTTTGAACGGAGCGCAAAGGAACTACTCCACCACTGAGAAGGAGATGCTAGCAATTGTGTTTGCCTTGGAGAAATTCAGACAATATCTACTTAGTACCAAGGTAATTGTTTATATTGACCATGCAGCACTTCGTTATCTTATGACGAAGAAGGATGCCAAACCAAGATTGATTCGATGGATCTTATTGCTGAGTGAGTTTGATGTGGAAATTCGAGACAAGAAAGGTGCTGAAAATTTGGTGGCTGATCACTTGAGTAGATTAGTCAGTGCAGATGACAAGCCAGATATGCAGGAGCAAATTCAGGGAAATTTCCCCGATGACAATCTGTTCGGAGTAGCTACTGTGGCCATGAAGCGATCGCTACCATCTAGTGGCGATCGCCATGATTATTCTAATGTTTACAGGAGTACTGAGTCACGACCGCGATCGCCACAGATCATTGGCGATCGCCATGCTTCCACAGAAGCTACCCTCGATTCTAGACCGCGACCGCGATCGCCATGCATTGGTGGCGATCGCCGTTGGCTCGCAGAGACTTACATTAACGTTGATCTTGAAGCTACGCTCCTCGCTCTAAAAACCTTCAAACCCTGGTACGCAAATTTAGTGAACTTTCTTGTCATAGGCGAGTTCCCCCCTAATTTTTCCAAGGCTCAAAAGGATAAGATGAAAAGCGAAGCTAGATTCTATGTGTGGGATGATCCCTATCTTTGGAGACACTGTAATGATCAGGTGATTCGTCGATGCCTTCCTGATAATGAGGTACAATCTGTCTTGTCTTTTTGTCATTCTTATGCATGTGGAGGTCACTTTGGGGCAAATAGAACAGCTAGGAAAGTATTGGATGCAGGTTTGTATTGGCCACACATCTTTCGGGATGCTTATGCTTATTGCAAAACCTGTGATCAATGCCAACGAGTTGGGAACATGTCTCAAAAGAATGAGATGCCTCAAGCACCAATCATCTTTTGTGGGATTTTTGATGTTTGGGGGATTGACTTTATGGGACCTTTCCCTAGCTCATTCGGGAACTTATATATTTTGCTTGCGGTGGACTACGTTTCCAAATGGGTGGAAGCGAAGGCCACCAAGACTGATGATTCTCAAGTTGTAGTAGGGTTCTTGAAAGAGAACATATTTGCTCGTTTTGGTATTCCCAAGGCTCTCATAAGTGACAGGGGTACTCACTTTTGTAACAAGACGGTGAGTGCATTGCTGAAGAAGTATCATGTTACTCAGAGGGTCTCCACTGCCTATCATCCACAGACCAATGGACAAGCTGAGTTGTCAAACAGGGAGACCAAGGCCATCTTACAGAAGACAGTAGCTCCCAACAGGAAGGATTGGAGCCTAAGACTTAATGATGCATTATGGGCCTACCGCACAACCTATAAAACTCCTATAGGTATGTCACCCTATCGATTAATTTTTGGTAAAGGTTGTCATCTTCCAGTGGAGCTTGAGCATAAGGCATTATGGGTTGTCAAGAAATGCAACATGCAAATTAGTGAAGTTGGAGATTTCAGGAAGCTACAATTGAGTGAGCTAGAGGAAGCAAGACTCGACTCCTATGACAATGCTGTCATATATAAGGAGAAGACGAAAGCTTGGCATGACAAGAACATTTTGAGAAAGAACTTCAAAACATGTGATAAAGCTACGCGTGAAAGCTACGCGTAGAAGGATAGAGGCGACGCGACGTATGAAACGGAAGATGCCGTCGACGTGACGTTATAAAGAAGAACGTGTCGTTATGGGAATTAGGTCAGCCGCCACTTAGTTACCTTGTTCTATATTATATTCGTGTAAATGGTAAAGGATAAGATGAAACAAATATCTTTTACCATATTTATTATATCCTTAGAAGGAAAAGGAAAAGATATTATTTCCTTAGTAAGATCCTAGGGTTAACCTATATAAAGGTTAACGCCAACCTTTTGTAGAGACATCGTACTACGCCGTAATATCAATACCACAAGAAAGTTCAAGTTTCAACCTTATTCTCTCGTCTCGTTCTCTTAGTGTTAAGATTATACCGTTCTCTTTGATCTTTGCCCTACAATTGCTTAGTTATCATCTCGTTGATAATTTCGCTACAAACAGGATATCACTCCAATTATTCAGGGACGTTCTCCTTGCTTTTTATTGATTCCATCTGCGTGTCTTACTGTTACAGAGAATGTCGATAAACTACCATCGTCTGTGACATCTCTTTTGCAGGAATTTGCGGATGTCATGCCAGATGAGATACCTGACGGACTACCTCCTTTGCGCGGAATTGAGCACCAGATCGACTTGGTATCGGGTGCCTCTTTGCCTAACCGAGCGGCATACAGGGCAAGTCCGGAAGAAACTAAAGAGCTGCAAAGACAAGTCACCGAACTCTTGGACAAGGGCTATGTTCGAGAGAGCCTAAGTCCGTGTGGTGTTCCAGTGATACTAGTGCCAAAGAAGGAGGGATCGTGGAGAATGTGCATGGACTGTCGGCCTATCAATCAAATAACGGTGAAGTACCGTCATCCAATTCCTCGCCTTGACGAGTTACATGGTGCCGTGCTCTTTTCCAAGATTGATTTAAAGAGCGGCTACCACCAGATTCGCATGAAGGAAGGCGATGAATGGAAGACGGCATTCAAGACGAAGTATGGTCTCTACGAATGGCTAGTCATGCCGTTTGGACTCACCAACGCTCCGAGTACTTTTATGAGGTTAATGAACCACGTCCTTCGTCACTTTCTAGGGAAATTTGTGGTTGTATACTTTGATGATATTCTAGTTTATAGTAGGACGTTGGATGACCATGTTTCACATCTTAGACAAGTTCTAGATTGTCTTAGGACCGAGCGGTTGTATTCCAACTTGGAAAAGTGCGTGTTTTGCTCGGACACTACGATTTTTCTAGGATTTGTAGTTTCTAAGGATGGGTTGCGGGTAGATGAAGAAAAAGTCCGGGCTATCAAGGAATGGCCTACCCCGACAACACCGACTATGGTCCGATCCTTCTTGGGGTTGGCCGGATTTTACAGGCGCTTTGTGCGTGACTTCAGTACCATAGCTGCGCCCCTTCATGAATTGACTAAGAAGGGCAACACCATTACTTGGGAGCCAAAGCATGAGGCAGCCTTCGAGAGTCTTAAAGACAGTCTATGTCACGCACCATTGCTACAACTGCCAGACTTCAACAAAACCTTTGAGGTTGAGTGCGATGCATCCAACATCTGTGTTGGTGGGGTTCTGACTCAGAATCGTCAACCAATGGCGTACTTCAGTGATAAATTATCCGGTGCGACACTCAACTATTCTACATTCGATAAAGAACTGTATGCTCTTATCAGGGTGTTGAAGACTTGGCAACATTACTTATGGCCAAAAGAGTTTGTCATCCATACGGACCATGAGGCCTTGACATATCTCAAGCACCAGTCTACTCTAGGTCGTCGGCATGCTCGATGGGTAGAATTTATGGAGACATTTCCATATGTGGTGATGCATTAAAAAGGTAAGGAGAATGTGGTAGCCGACGTCCTTTCTTGCAGGTATGTTCTCTTAACTTCCCTTGATGCTAAAGTCTTCGGTTTCTCTTTGATTAAGGAATTGTATTTGCATGATACTTTCTTTAAATCTATTTATGAGACTTGTGCATCTCAGGGGACCTTAGATACCTATTTCCTTGACCAAGGGTACCTCTATAAGGGTGGAAAACTATGCATCCCATCCTCATCCATTTGAGGGCTCTTAATTAAGGAAGCACATGAGAGTAGGGCACATTTCGGCATAGCCAAAACTGTAGCAGCCCTTAAGGAACACTTTTATTGGCCACACATGACTAAGCAGGTAACAAACTTTTGCAATGCCTGTGTCCCATGCCATAAAGCCAAATCTAGATCGAGTCCCTCACTGTACACTCCCTTACCTATACCTAATGGCCCTTGGGAGGATATATCCATGGATTTTGTGATGGGGTTGCCTAGGTCTAAGAAGGGGAGGGACTCTATTTTTGTAGTGGTCGATCGGTTCTCCAAGATGGCGCATTTTATACCATGTAAGGGAACTAACAATGCTGCAGAATGTGCTTCACTTTTCTTTGAGCATGTGATTCGTTTACATGGTATACCACGTTCTATTGTTAGCGATAGAGACGTGAAATTGTTAGTCACTTTTGGAGAACTTTATGGGGTAAGTTAGGTACAAACCTCCTATTCTCTACTAGCTATCATCCACAGACAGATGGTCAGACCGAGGTGACCAACCGAACATTAGGGACCTTGCTCAGGACCATGCTTAGGACCAACCCGCGCCGTTGGGAAGACTTACTTTCTTTTGTCGAGTTCTCTTATAACAAGTATGTCCATTCAGAGACAAAGATGTCCCCGTTTGAGGTGGTCTATGGGAGGAACCCGTTGTCGCCCCTAAACCTTGTACCGCATCCCTTGAAGGGCGGTGATCACGTCCGTGGAGCTGCTCGAGCGGAGATGATTCAGGAGCTGCATCATAGGACCAAGGAACAACTAGAAAGGAGGGCCCGATAGCTGGAGCAGAGAGCCAACAAGGACAAAAGTCGCATCACATTCGCACCAGGGGACCTGGTCTGGCTGCATTTGAGGAAGGACCTATTTCCCGCTAGACGACGATCCAAGCTGAACCCAAGAGGTGATGGTCCATTCAAAGTACTGGAAGCACATGGTCCAAATGCATACAAGCTGGAGCTCCTAGACGACTATGGCGTCCATGCGACATTCAACATCGACGACCTATCACCTTACACGCCTCCAGACCTTGACATTTACGAATCTGGGACGATTCGAGGCCAAGAAGGGGAGAATGATGTGGGACACCCCTTGACATTGACAGAGGCACAAGAGGAAGAGATGTTGAGTGTTCGTTCAAACGAACCAATTACGAGAGCACGTGCCAAATCCATTGCCCAAGCAACTACGAGCATTGTCGCTAAGGCGTTTGCAAGAAATGGAGCGTCTTCCAATCACACACAATCCTCCATCATGTTATCAATGGCAACTTATAGTGAAGAGACATCCTAGACCTACACGTCCTAAGATCCAGCATGATACCAAGGACGACTTGCACTGAAGGGACGTCCTAGACTTAAGCGTCCGTCCTAAAACTGTTTTCTATTGTTTTAAAGTCTTTCTCATTACTTACTATCTTTAGCATTAGCAAGTTATTATATTTGGTAACCCTAGTTAGGAGTCCTATATATATGGACTTGGAACCAAGAGTTGTTTTCACGTTGAATTTTATAGCAAGCCTAGTTGTTGAGATTTTCTCCACCCCTTGCTTTCAACGCCAAACCCTAGCTCGGGCTCGAACCTCCACGAGCCATTTATCCAGTCGTTGTTACTCAGTCCAAGTCGTCGCCATTGTCACAGTCCCAAACCCTAGCCGCCGCCGCCACCCTTCCCAAACCCTAATTGTCGTCATCTTCTTCCAGCCTTCATATCATCGTTTCAACACCTCATTCCACTTCACAAACCCTCAATCATCATCCCTTCATCAAATCGTTTCCGCCGTCACACTTTCTAACCGTGTCCGTCGAAGCCGAACCGTCCAAGGACGCCGTCCTACCCAGATTCACATCCGCCCATCTTGTGAGTTCAGTCTTTGACCTAGTCAAGCAAGTACTGCGTCTACAAGGATTCTCCAGCCACGCGTCCTGCCTAGATCCGTCCCCCGCGAGCCTTGCAAGAGGTTTTCACATCATGAAGTCTTCGTTAATACATAAGTATGCACTTTCTTGTCCGATATGCAATACATGCTGAGTTGTTTCATTTCAAAATACTTGCTCTGTGTCTATGACGTAACACAAAGTACAAGAAGGCCGCGGCGAAAATCCGCGTCGGAGGCGAATTTCGTTAGCCTACGCGTTTAAGGCTCCATCTACGCGTACGCAACGTTAGCCGAACCACCGACTCCGAGTCGACGCTTCCCATGATTGTTAGCGACGTGTGGCAATGGTCATGGGGAATGAAGCCCGATACCTCACAAAACTGGCACGGTCCGCTGAGCAAAGAAGGGAAACCTATTGCCACGACCACTCTCTAGGAACGCGTACTCGCGCCTTCCACGGCCCCTCTGAGAGTCATGAATCCACGGGCAAAATGCCAAACTGGCTGGGAGGCGTCCACCGGCATCGTAAGTCCAAACAATCAAGAATCGGACGCTACACGATGAATAGGCCCGTCGATTAAAAGAGTTCGACGTCGACCTAATGCTAGCGTATGGCAAAGGATCCACCATAAAGTAAGGGGTAACGTCACAAGCTGATAAAATCATATGGTGACCTACTTCCGCCACTCGCTTAGGGTTCGGAGGAAATGTTGGACCCAACCTTCATATAAGCCGGCAAAATAACAAAAGCAACCGCATTGACCACAACTATACCAGGGGTAGAAAAAACCAAAACCTCGAAGATAAGACATCAAAAACAAAAGCAAAAGATCGACCTACACGTCGCAAGTAAGAAATATTTGGCGAACCCGACTTCATAGGAGATCTGAAGCCGAATTCGCCAAAAGGGGATAGTACTCCCACAAAAAGTTAAAGATAAGCAAAAGCCTTACGTAAAGAAAGAAACAATAAGTATCCAATGCATATTCAAAAAGAAATCGCCATACAGGAACGTGACGAAAAGCCAAAATCCATAGTCCACAAAAGCAGCCGTGCAACAAGCAAAAAAAAAATCCTAAGAACTAAGAAGAAGGAGAGACATTCTCATCCGCAAGAACAACGTCGCCATCTAAAGCGACATCCGTGCCACTAGAAGCCAAGACTGGCGAGTTCGAAGGAACGTGTATAAGAGAAACCCCCTCAGGCAGAACGAGATAAAGAACAGAAAACTCGCTGCGCTCACGTTCCACATCCCAATCTACGTGGCGACCCGCACGAAACTCCTTCATAGCTTCAATACGAGATGACCACGAATAGTAAGTACTAGTCTCTCGCAAGTTATTCTCATACACCTTCACTTTCTCCTTAGTGTAGGCTTCAACGGACGCGACCTTCCCGGTCCACACATCGACGCGTCGCGCCAGCACACCCCTCTGCTTCGCCGTCTCCAAAGTTTCCATGCGAGCGTCTTTCTCAGACGCCGTAAGACGAGCAGTTTTCTTATTAAACTCCTTGACCTTCTTACTAAGATCGCTCACCTAACCCTTCAAGGCCTCATCGGATTCAGAGTGCTTATGGAGACGTTCCCAGATACACAGCGAAGCCTGGAAAGCCTGAAACACCCCAACAGATAAGAAACGACACAACGCCAAAAAGAAAAACAAAAAGACAAGAAAAGGTACGCACCTGCCACTGTGCTACGAGAGAATCGCCTAAAACGTCTGCAACTGGCATAGATAGATAGTGGTTCCAAGAAGAAGAAGAAGGCAAAGCTTGCATCGCTGGGATGAAGTTACGCGTAGGTGCAACGGAACGAGATACTACCGCGGGAAAATCACTTACTTCAACATATGTAACGGAAGCTACACCGGGATGCTTTGTTTTGTTCTTCTCGCTCTTCGTCGACGGGTCTACGAGAGATTCTTCCACCCCTACGTTTAGAGGCGTGTCCAAAGGCGCCTGCACCCCCGTAGTTGATGGAATCGTCTCCTCTACACATGTCGGAGTAGGAGCAACTTCTTCCTCCACAGCTTTCAACATAGCCTCCGAAATACACCTACTCTTAGTCGTAATCAAGTCGTTAGCCGACTCTTGACGAGTACGAGACGCGACGCCTGAAGTAAAGATATGCTCAGTATAAAAGATAAAAGAAGCAGCGCGTAACTTACGCGAGAGAACTCACCTCGAGAAGGAGTAGGGGTCGTGATACGATACCTGTTTGTGCCTAAAAATACGACGAGTATGGAACACGTGATGAGCTACGCGTAGGAGAATTATCTCGACGCGACGAAAGGAATAAAGGATGTCGTCGACGTGATGAGACGTGGCAAAGGTCTCGTCTATCTTGAAGATTAGGTCGGCCCAATATATTTTATCCTATTTTTGTATTATATTATTGTAAATAGTAAAAGATACGGTAAAGAATATATTTTACCTTGTTTATTATATCGTTATTTAGATAAAAGGAAGAGATAAGATCTCGTTTCCTTAAAGATATTATTAGGGTTAGCCTATAAATAAAGGCTAACGCCTGCTTTGTAAGTATCTAAGCCGTCATTCGAGTAATACCAAGCTAAAGTTTCAACCCTAATTTCCTACCTTGTTCTTGAGTGTTCAGATTATATCGTACTCTTTGATCTTTGCCCTACAATTGCTTAGTTATCTTCTCGTAGGTAATTTCGCTACAAACAATTGGCGCCCACCGTGGGGCAAGATCAAAAACGGTGTCGTCTCTGCATACGAAGGGAACAACCTCGCCTGCAGAAGCCATGAAAGGTTCTAGAACGATCAAGAATCTCCAAAACGAAACCTTTACCGTGTTAGGAGGTCCGCCATCCTACACAACTTCCGGCGCTTAAAGACTCGCAAGAACTATCGAAGGATAGAACGATTCCTGAAACGATACCGGACATGACATTGACAGAGGTTGAAGAAGAAGAACTCATGAGCATACGCTTACTAGGCCCAGTGACCCGAGCAAGAGCAAGAGCGATAGCCAAGGCTACTCAATCAATGGTCACCAAAGGCTTAGCCAGAAACAGCGGCATCGGTACAACCGAGAGAACTTGGAGCTTGACAACACTCGAGGAGGTGGAAGGCAACCGGACTCTTGGCGAAGCAACGCTGGCCTTCAAGCCAGCCTTAATAGTCAAGGGTCGAAACACGGGTCAATCCGCCATCTCGTACGAGTCGAGCCAAACGAAAGAAGCCAACAGAAGCTTTTCCGCGATCGCGGAAATGGCACCCGCGATCGCGGACGATGTCGTAGCCTGAGTGGTTGCCTTGATTTCCGCGAGTGATCCGCGATCGGCCCAGAATTCCGCGATCGCGGACACTGCGTTGAAGATGTGTCGAGTTTCCTTTTTTAACATTTTTAATTATTTGATTAAGACTTTTTAATTCCGAATTAGGGCTGCACTTTTAGGTCATTGTTAGTAGCAGCCTCTTTATATGTTGAACCTTCACCTTTTTTGTTTTTCACGTTGAATTTGAGTTTAAGCATTGAAGTTGAGTTATCTCCTCCCTTAAACCTTCTTCGGCAAACCCCACTGATTGGATCCGGAGTTGTTCTCGATAGCGAACTGTCATCAAGCCTACCTATTGAATTCGATCATCCCTTGAGTGGACTCTGAAGACATCGAGTTCTTATTGAATCGAAAGATTCAATACTTATCAAACCCTAGAAGAGTTCTAGAAGCGCCATCGACTTCCCTTTCTGCCACGATCCTTCCCGAGGGCATACGAGTCATCCCGGATTCGTATCAATTGGTATCAATTTCCAGCGGTTTAAAGGTGTAGTCATTCTAAAACTCTTTCTTTCACGTTTTCCCTTTCGTATCCACCAAATTCCGCATTGTTAAGAAAACTGAAAAATTCGAGTGAAACCCTAACCCTAGGTGACGAAATCTTGAATCAAGAAATCGTCGTGGCTTTACTCACAAAAACAGAAAAACTAAGAGAGATTGACGATAACTAATAACCCGAAGATCGCACATATCTTAGGCTTCATCAAATTGTTAAATCTTTGACTGTTGCTTCAAGTTTTTGTGATTACTTGATTATCTTTCATTCTTGATTGCTTTACTTTGTCTCTTCATTATCTTTAGCATCATACGAAATTGCATGCTATTCTTTCTATAAAAAAAAAAACAACAACACTTGAGATCTAAAGTCGATCATAAATTCGAGCAAAAAGAAATCCTCAGGAGATCTAGACTAGTAGTCTATTCACTATCTCAAGTGTCCATTGTGCCTATCTCCCCATTGTCTATTTATAAGTTTGGCATCTTGATTGCATGCTAGTGAAGTTTTGATCAATTACTTGCTTGCATCTATCATTGATTTCTGAATTTGTTGTTGACTTGGATATATTGATCTTTGCCCTGAGCTCGCCGAACCTTCCCTCACGGATTGCTGAAATTAGTCACCTTATAACATGATTGATAGTGTTTTGATTGCTACTCTTTGAACTTACAGTTCTAATTACTGTTGATCTCTAATTGTGACAATGTCTGAAAAGGGTGAAGGAAGTGGTCCAGTAGACATCTTGGTTGAGAATGCTCGATTACAGGAGGAGCTGGAGCTCACAAAAGGAGCTCGATTACATCTTGTTGAGTCCCATTCTTACAACCAGAGAATCCTAGCCAAAGGAAAATACCCAGCAGCTCCGCGACTATCTAGTGTCATTGAAAGAGACACCATCAATGACCGCTACAAACCAAACCGGTCCGAACAGGAGTCAGACGAGAATGGTTCTGAGGAAGATGAGACTCCCACCCATGGGGGGTCACGATCTATTAGGCGATCAAAACCGCCTAGAAGAACAGACAGGTCTAATAGAAGGCGACAGGAGTACTCTGATAGGGATTCCAGGCGCCCACAGCGGGTACAGACGCCAATTGCTTTTGGCGAATATGATGAAGAGGACCTGGAACTCTTTGGACAAGCCAACCCAAACAACCTCCATCCACCACTTGAGGAACCAATTGAGAACCAACAACATCCTGAAGGTCACCTCCCTCCCCCTATATATGACGATCCTCCTGCTTATCGTAATTTTAGGAACAATGCTCAGGGTTTCAACAATAATCAGTACAATGATGTGAGACAGCCCCGGGTACAACAAAGAGGGCGAGGCCGTGCCAATGATTACAGGGGCTATGACAGACGTCCTCAACAACAAGATCACTACAAAGACAGACGCCCAGCCCTCCGTGACATCAAGGTACATATTGAAAATTTTGCAGGTGAATATGATGCTTCTGTATTTTTAGAATGGAAGCAGACAACAGAGCATGTCTTGAACCACTGTCACTATGAGGCTCACGAAAAAGTGGAGGTTGCAACCCTACACTTCACCGGGGCTGCAAAGACATGGTGGAATCGAGATGTGACCATGCGAGAGAGACGGGGATTTCCACCTGTCGAAACGTGGAATCAGCTGATGCACATCATGACACAGAAATATGTCCCAACAGATTACAAAAATGAGGTGCGTTTGAAGATTGCACTTGCTAAACAAGGTACACAAACTCCCAATGTAAAAATAGAGACATTCAAACCAATGTACACAACTAATTGGTTGTGAATTAGCTATCCAAATTCACAACCAATTAGTGTGCAAGAAATCTTCTCCATGGGCTTCCAATCAAAGGTATAATTCTCGTGAAAGTTTGTCCAAACCTATTAAATCTACTCTAGATGTGCAGCAAAAGGTACAAGGACAAACTAGGCCACCATACAAGAAGAAGCCACCAATACTCCCCAAGAGCCATCAAGAGGTTCCAACCGAAGTAGCACAGCAGACAAGGAGTGCTACAAGTGTAGAGGGCATGGGCATATTTCTAGAGAATGCTCAAATCCAAGAAAGGTGTTGCTCAATCAACAAGGTGGCTATGAGAGTATTGAGGAGGAAGATGAATATGAGGAGGCTGCAGAAGATGAAGAAGATAATGATCCTTACGTTTGTGCACCTTCGGATAATGGAGGTACAGCTCTTAGCCTTGTCACGAGGAAAGCATTAACAATCAAAGAAGCCGCGCTAATGGACCAAAGGGAAAATCTATTTCAAACTAAATGCTTGGTTCAAACGGCATATTTGAGTATTATAATTGATGGTGGAAGTTGCTGCAATATCCTCAATGCTAAGGTGGTTCACCACCTTAATCTCCAAACAACTCCCCACCCTCAACCATATGGTCTAGAATGGATAACCGAAGGTAAGGGAGATGTGGTAAACAGGCAATGCCACATCTCATTCTCTATTGGTCCATACAAAGATTCGGTTTTGTGTGATGTTATTGCAATGGATGCTACCCACCTTCTTATTGGTCGTCCTTGGCAGTTTGATAGGAAGACGGTGCATGATGGCCTACTCAACACTTACTCGTTCGTCGATGGAGGAAGACGAGTCACCTTGCTCCCCATGACACCACATGAAATCCTCATGGATCATCAAGAGAGGAGCAGAAACAAGGCTATAGAAGCTGCAAAACAAGAAATTAAGGGCCCAACAACTCGGGAAACCGAGATCAACAGTAGACAATCCACGATCGCGGCCAATGGAGCCGCGACAGCGGATCCCAAAGCCCGAAAAATAGAAACTCGCAGAGACAAATCCGCGACCGCGGGTGTCCGACCCGCGACCGCGGGCACCAACAGAGAGTTTTCCGGGATCGCGGAGACTCAAACCGCGACCGTGGATCCCAAAATCCCCGACAGTTCCTCTGTTTCGCACTCGGTTCGAATGAAAGACCCATATAAGCATCAGTCGGGTATACAGGGACGTTCTGAGAACAGAATACTTCTGACGCGCTCTCGGGATATCACTCCAATCATTCAGGGACGTTCACCTTGCTTTCTTTTAATACCTAAAGCGTGTCTTTCGAGTAACAAACAGGAAGATTTACCCCTTATGATTCAATCCCTTTTGCAGGACTTTACAGATGTTTATCCCGACGACTTACCAGGTGGATTGCCTCCAGTCAGAGGCATCGAACACCAGATTTACTTGGTTCCGGGCGCTTCCCTCCCCAACAGAGCTGCATACAGGGCAAACCAAGAAGAGACAGCTGAGCTACAAAGACAAGTTCAAGACTTGATGGATAAAGGCTATGTTCGGGAAAGCCTTTCCCCTTGTGCAGTCCCAGTAATCTTAGTGCCAAAGAAGGATGGCACATGGCGTATGTGTGTCGACTTCAGAGCCATCAACCAAATTACAGTGAAGTACATGCATCCTATTCCTCGCCTAGACGACATGCTTGACGAATTACATGGTGCTACTCTATTCTCCAAGATCGATCTCAAGAGTGGATACCATCAAATTCGTATGAAGGAAGGTGATGAATGGAAAACAGCCTTCAAAACAAAGTATGGTCTCTATGAATGGTTAGTAATGCCTTTTGGACTTACAAATGCACCAAGTACTTTTATGAGATTAATGAACTATGTCCTTAGACACTTCTTAGGAAAATTTGTTGTGGTTTATTTTGATGATATATTGGTGTATAGCCGTTCATTGCATGATCATGTTGACCATCTACGACAAGTCCTAGAATGTCTTAGGAATGAGCAATTGTATGCTAATTTGTCAAAATGTGTCTTTTGCTCTACTTCTACTATCTTTCTTGGGTATGTTGTTTCTAAGGATGGATTACAGGTCGACCAAGAAAAGGTCTGAGCCATTAAGGAATGGCCAACTCCTACTACTCCCACTATGGTAAGATCATTTTTAGGATTGGCATGCTTTTACATGAGATTTGTGCGAGACTTTAGCACAATTGCAGCCCCATTACATGAGCTCACAAAGAAAGGAGCCATTGTAGACTGGAAAGACAAACATGAGGCTGCATTCCTTAAGCTTAAGGAAAGTATTTGCAATGCTCCATTATTGCAACTCCCAGATTTTCAAAAGATGTTTGAGGTTGAGTGTGATGCCTCCAATTTCGGCATTGGTGGTGTCTTGCTCCAAGAGAAAAGGCCTATTGCCTATTTCAGCGAAAAACTCTCAGGTGCGACACTTAACTACCCTACTGATGATAAAGAACTATATGCTTTGATTAGGGTATTCAAGACTTGGCAACACTACCTTTGGCCCAAACAATTCGTTGTTCACACGGACCATGAGGCATTGGCGTATTTGAAACAGCAATCCACTTTAGGGAGACGCCATGCAAGATGGGTAGAATTTATGGAGACTTTCCCATATGTTGTCATGCATAAGAAAGGTAAGGAGAATGTGGTAGCCGACGCCCTTTCTCGCAGGTATGTTCTCTTGACTCACCTACAAGCTAAGTTACTCGGTTTTTCATTGATAATAGACTTGTATATGCAAGATGATTTCTTCAAGCCTATTTATGAGAGTTGTGTAGATAAGGGTGAGGTGGATGGCTACTTTGTGGATCAAAAGTTTCTTTATAGACGGGGCAAGCTTTGTATCCCTTCTAGTTCTATAAGAACATTTTTGATTCATGAAGCTCATGAAGAGCGAGGACACTTTGGAATAGCCAAGACCTTAGCCGCTCTTCAAGAGCATTTCTATTGGCCACATATGATCAAACATGTCACACGATTTGTCAATGGTTGTGTGACTTGTCACGAGGCGAAAAGTCGCTCATCTTCTTCATTGTATACACCCCTACCAATTCCCAATCAACCTTGGGAAGATTTATCCATGGATTTTGTGATGGGGGTGCCTAGAACTAAGAAGGGGAGTGACTGCATCTTTGTTGTAGTTGATAGGTTCTCCAAAATGGCTCATTTCATGGCATGCAAAATGACTAATAATGCTACCGACATTAGTAATATCTTTTTTCAGCATGTGGTTAGGTTGCATGGAATTCCTAAGACTATTGTTAGTGATAGGGATGTGAAATTTGTGAGTCATTTTTGGAGAACATTGTGGGGAAAGCTAGGTACTAAACTTTTATTCTCTACTAGCTACCACCCACAGACTGATGACCAAACTGAGGTTACAAATAGGACTCTAGGCTCACTTCTTAGGACCATGCTTCGTGCTAATCCTAAGAGGTGGGAGGACTTACTACCATATGTTGAGTTTTCCTATAACAGGGCCGTCCATTCGGCAACAGGGCTGAGTCCATTCGAGGTGGTGTACGGTCGAAATCCTTTGACCCCGATGGACATGATTCCACTTCCCTTGAAGGATGGTGAACAAGCTGCAGGAGCTAACCGGGCAGAACTGATCAAGGCATTGCATGAAAGAACAAAGGAGCAGCTGCAGCGTCGTTCATTACAATATGAATCAAAGGCAAACAAAGGGAAGAAGAGAGTCACCTATTCCCCCGGAGATATGGTGTGGCTACACCTCAGAAAAGAACGCTTTCCGGCAAGACGAAAGCACCAACTGGATGACAGAGGTGATAGACCCTATAAAATTCTAAGATCTTTTGGTCCTAATGCATATGAGCTTGAATTGCCTCCAGGTATTGGTGTTCATGGGACATTTAATATTGCTGATTTGTCCCCATACATCCCCCCGGACTTAGACATTGATGACACGAGGACGTGTCGAGGCCAAGAAGGGGAGAGTGAAACGATACCAGACATGACATTGACAGAGGCTGAAGAAGAAGAACTCATGAGCATACGCTCACTAGGCCCAGTGACCCGAGCAAGAGCAAGAGCGATAGCAAAGGCTACTCAATCAATGGTCACCAAAGGCTTAGCCAGAAACAGCGGCATCGGTACAACCGAGAGAACTTGGAGCTTGACAACACTCGAGGAGGTGGAAGGCAACCAGACTCTTGGCGAAGCAACGCTGGCCTTCAAGCCAGCCTTAATAGTCAAGGGTCAAAACACAGGTCAATCCGCCATCTCGGACGAGTCGAGCCAACCGAAAGAAGCCAACAGAAGCTTTTCCGCGATCGCGGAAATGGCACCCGCGATCGCGGACGATGTCATAGCCTGAGGGGCTGCCTCAATTTCCGCGAGTGATCCGCGATCGGCCCAGAATTCTGCGATCGCGGACACTGCGCTGAAGATGTGCCGAGTTTCCTTTTTTAGCGTTTTTAATTATTTGATTAAGACTTTTTAATTCCGAATTACGGCTGCACTTTTAGGTCATTGTTAGTAGCAGCCTCTTTATATGTTGAACCTTCACCATTGTTGTTTTTCACGTTGAATTTGAGTTAAGCATTGAAGTTGAGTTATCTCCTCCCTTAAACCTTCTTCGTCAAACCCCGCTTATTGGATCCGGAGTTGTTCTCGATAGCGAACTGTCATCAAGCCTACCTATTGAATTCGATCATCCCTTGAGTGGACTCTCAAGACATCGAGTTCTTATTGAATCGAAAGATTCAATACTTATCAAACCCTAGAAGAGTTCTAGAAGCGCCATCGACTTCCCTTTCTGCCACGATCCTTCCCGAGGGAATACGAGTCATCCTGGATTCGTATCAATTCCGTTCCGATTCACCACTCCAGAGCAGCCACTGGCAATCTGCCTATGCCATTTGAAGGCCCAGACGAGAGAATCAAGCATTACGATAGCCTGGTAATCTCCGTGGTAATTTGGAATTGCAACGTGAAAAGAATCCTGATAGATAACGGAAGTTCGACAAACATCATCACTCTCTCCGCCGTTCTTGAACTGGGACTCTCAGTTGACGATGTCGTCGGGGAGCGTATCTGTTTGAAAGGCTTCAGCGGAGAAATCTCCGAGATGTTAGGGGAAATCACCCTCGAGACGATAGTCCAAGGCGTCAATCTCCCGACCAGATTCGCCGTGATGGGAGCGGAGTCGCCTTACAACGCCATCCTCGGAAGACCCTGGATCCATGATATGCGAGCGGTCCCATCTACGTATCACCAATCCCTGAAGTTCCCAACACCCTGGGGAATACGCGAAGTCAAAGGCGAACCCTATACGGCCAAAGAGTGTTACAGAATCGGGATGAAAGGGAGCGCGACGCCAGAAATAAAAAAAGATGAAGTAAAAGAGTTTCAAGTCAAGATGCCTGCTAAGTATGTCAAGCCATAGTGTCCCAAATTAGAAGACGTGGTCATCGACGATTCCAAACCAGAAAGTGTCATAAAGATAGGAGCCGACGTCCCAACAGAAGTTAGAGAAGAGCTAATAGCGTTCTTGAAGTCAAAAGCCAAATGCTTCGCATGGAGCCACGAAGACATGACGGGGATATCTCCAGACGTGATGCTCCCCAAGCTAAACGTTGATCGGATGTTCACTCCAGTCAAGCAAAAGAGAAGAAAATTCGCTCCCAAGCGCAATAAAGTCGTAGACGAAGAAGTTAAGAATCTCCTCGAGACAGGTAAGATATGAGAAGCGAAGTACCCCGACTGGCTCGCCAACGTCGTAGTCGTCCAAAAGAATAATGAGAAGTGGAGAGTATGCGTCGACTTCACAGATCTTAACAAAGCCTGTCCTAAAGATTCCTTCCCACTCCCTCACATCGACGCCATGGTAGACGCGACGGCAGGGCACGAGATGCTGACGTTCATGGACGCGTTCAGCGGATATCACCAAATACAGATGAACCCCACCGATCAAGAAAAGACCGTGTTCGTGACGAACCAGGGGATATATTGCTACAAGGTCATGCCTTTTGGCCTCAAGAATGCTGGAGCTACGTATCAACGACTGGTGAAAAAAATGTTCGAGGAGCAAATAGGGGACACAATGGAAGTTTACATAAACGACATGCTCGTGAAGTCTAAACAAGCAAAAGATCACGTAGCACATCTGAAAGAGGCGTTCGAGATCCTAGAAGAATATAGCATGAAGCTCAACCCTACCAAATGTTCATTCGGGGTCTCTTCCGGGAAGTTCCTCGGGTATGTAGTAACCCAGAGAGGAATAGAAGCAAGTCCCGAACAAATTAAAGCCATACTTGATCTCGAATCTCCGCGTTGCGTAAAAGACATCCAAATGCTAATAGGAAGAGTCTCCTCGTTAAACAGGTTCATCTCCAAAGCCTCCGACAGAAATCGACTCTTCTACGACACCCTCCGGAATAACGAGTCCTTCTCTTGGACGGAAAGCCACGAAGAAGCCTTCACAGAGCTTAAGAGTTATCTGACAAGTCCATTACTCCTATCAAAGCCTAAAGAAGGAGTACCATTGATGCGTTCATGGAACGCAACACATCTTAAGAAGTATTACCATTAGAGAACGTGATAGTTGATTTGATTTCTACTTGTTCCTATGCATATTTTAGATTTCTCATTATGTCCAAGCATGCTTTAGCGTCGAAACGACAAAGGGGTCGTCGAGACTAGGGGTAGACGTCTTAGTTCATCAGAATTCATGAAATCTTCGTTAATACATAAGTATGCACTTTCTTGTCCGATATGCAATACATGCCGAGTTGTTTCATTTCAAAGTACTTGCTCTGTGTCTATGACATAACATCAAGCTTAATAAGGCCGCAGAGAAAATCCGCGTCGGGGGCGAATTTCGTTAGCATGCGCGTTTAAGGCTTCATCTACGTGTATGCAACGTTAGCCGAACCGCCGACTCCGAGTCGACGCTTCCCATGATTGTTAGCGACGTGTGGCAATGGTCATGGGGAATGAAGCCCGACACCTCACAAAACCGGAAAGGTCCTCTGAGCGAAGAAGGGAAACCTATCGCCACGACCACTCTCCAGGAACGCGTACTTGCGCCTTCCACGACGCCTCTGAGAGTCATGAATCCACGGGAAAAACGCCAAACCGGCAGGGATGCATCCACCGGCATCGTAAGTCCTAACAATCAAGAAATCGGACGCCACACGATGAATAGGTTCGTCGATTAAAAGCGTTCGACGTCGACCAAAACGCTAGCGTGAGGGAACGGACCCACCTTAAAAGTAAGGGGTAACGTCACAAGCTGATAAAATCACACGATGACCTATGTCCGCCACTCGCTTCAGGGTTCGGAGGAAATGCTAGACCCAACTTTCATGTAAGCCGGCAACATAACAAAAGCAGCCGCAATGACCACAACAACGCCAGGGGTAGAAAAAACGAAACCCCAAAGTCAAAGATCGGCCTACGCGTCGCAAGTAAGAAATGTTTGACGAATCCGACTCCATAAAAGATTAGAGATCAGATTCGCCAAAAGGGGATAGAAGTCCCACCAAAAGTTAAAGATAAGCGAAAGCCTTACGCAAAGAAAAAAAAGAAATAAACGTCCAATACGTATTCAAAAAGAATTCGCCACACAAGAACGTGACAAAAAGCTAAAATCCATGTTCCACAAAAGTATGTTTGCAACATGCAAAAAGAGGAAAGAACATCGTATACTAAGAAGAAGGAGATACATCTTTATCCGCGGAAATAACGTCGCCATCTAAAGTTACATCCGCGTCACTAGACGCTAAGACTGGCGAACTTGAAGATCCGCGTAGAAGAGAAACCCCCTCGGGTGGAACGGGATAAAGAACGGCGAATTCACCACGCTCGCGTTCCACATCCCAACCGATGTGACGACCCACACAAAATTCCTCCATAACCTCAATACGAGACGACCACGAATAGTAAGTACTAGTCTCCCGCAAGCTCTTCTCGTACGCCTTTGCTTTCTCCTCAGCACCAACCTCAAGGGACGCAACCTTTCCATTCAACACCTCGATGCGTCGCGCTAGCACACCCCTCTGTTTTGCTGTCTCCAACGTTTCCATACGAGCATCCTTCTCAGTTTCCGTAAGACAAGCAATCTTCTTATTAAGATCTTTGATCTTCTTACCAAGATCACTCACCTCACCCTTCAAGGCTTCCTCGGACTCAGAATGCTTATGAAGACGTTCCCAAGAACACAGCGAGGCTTGGAAAGCCTGAAAGATCCCACCAGATGAGAAACGACACAACAACAAAAATAAAAACGAAAGGATAAGAAGAAGTACACACCTGCCACTGCGCCACGAGAGAATCGCCCAAAACATCTACGGCTTGCATAGACAGATAATGGTTCCAAGAAGAAGTAGAAGCCAAAGCTTGCATCGCAGGGATAAAGCTACGCGTAGGCGGTACGGGACGAGACACCATCGCGGGAAAATCGCTTACTTCGACATACGTAACGGAAGCAACACCAGGATCTTTTTTTTTGCCCTTCTCGCTTTCCTTCAAAGGATCCGCGAGGGATTCCTCTACTTCTACATGTAGAGACACGTCCGAAGACGCCTGCGCTCTCGTAACCGGTGGAGTCACCTCCTTCGCGCATGCCGGAGTGGAAGCCGCCTCTTCCTTCGCAGCTCTCAATTTTTCCTCTGACATACATCTCCTCTTCGCAGCAATCAAGTCATGTGCAGATTCTTGACGAGTACGAGACGCGACGCCTGAAGAAAAAGCGCATTTAGAAGACAAAAAAAAGAAGAGTAAAGCAACATATAATTTGTCAAGAAAGCTCACCTCGAGAAGGAATGGGGGTCGTGAGACGATATCCCTTCCCATCACGACCAGTAAAGCTACGTTCTACCAATGGAATCGCCATGATCTTCTTGGAAATCTCCTCTGATTCCTCTCGCGCCACAATAACGTGGATATCAACTACACACAAATTTGCACGCAAGAATAAGCGCCGAGATGCATAAGTCTAAGGGAAATCATAAAGGATAGAGAAACATACTGGAAGGACTCCATTCTTCAAGCAAGAAAGCACAATCTTTCCCTAAGGTAGATTTCCTAATGAAGTAGAACTTGTCTGTCCAACCCCGATCGGATGAAGTTCCCTCGTTCACCAAAGGAGGTATCCCGACACGAGATTTGATGTTGAACCTACCCGCCGAGGGGGTAGAAAGGATGCAAGAGTGCATGACGTCGGCGATCGTGAATGCAATGTCGAAATTAGCCATAATATGATCCAACACCGCCAACCCATCCCAGGCGTAAGGAGTCGGCGAATACGTCAGAAGGCGGAATAGCAATTTCCACATAAGCAGAAAGCCCTGCTATGGAACGAAAGAACTCGAGAGAAAGTAGATGATCAGAGCCATTGAGAAGAGAGAAAGTAAAAGTTAGGGTTTTGCAAGAAGATTACGAGTGAAAGGAGGGAAGCCGGAACGTGTTTAAATAGGAAAAGAAGATCTCGTTCGAGATTTTCCAAGAATCAATTTGTTACCGATAGGAACGAATCCGAACGTTGGGGAAATAGCCGTTGGAGCGGATATAAGTCGGTCAGCCGCATTAAATGAGGATCGAAGAGAAGGCATTATTACGAAGTTGAAATTTCGGTTTGAGTGAATATTCAACGCGTTCCGAATTTAGTGAAGACGTATTCCATGAAGAGAGAAGGCGTCTCCCAGCTCTACTAGACATTAAGCCCTGTAAGACGCCTTAGGGGTATTGTTTGTGCCTAAAAATACGACGAGTATGGAACGCGTGATGAGCTACGCGTAGGAGAATTATCTTGACGCGACGAAAGGAATAAAGGATGTCGTCGACGTGACGAGACGTGGCAAAGGTCTTGTCTATCTTGAAGATTAGGTTGGCTGAGTATATTTTATCCTATTTTTGTATTATATTATTGTAAATAGTAAAAGATACGGTAAAGAATATATTTTACCTTGTTTATTATATCTTTATTTAGATAAAAGGAAGAGATTAGATCTCGTTTCCTTAAAGATATTATTAGGGTTAACCTATAAATAAAGGCTAACGCCTACTTCGTAAGTATCTAAGCCGTCATTCGAGTAATACCAAGCTAAAGTTTCAACCCTAATTTCCTACCTTGTTCTTGAGTGTTGAGATTATACTGTACTCTTTGATCTTTGCCCTACAATTTCTTAGTTATCTTCTCGTAGGTAATTTCGCTACAAACAATACCCCTTCCCACGTCACAATAGCGTGAATATCAACTACACATGAAGTCACACGTAAGAATAAGCGTCAAGATACACGAGTCTAAAGAAAATCATAAAAGTAAAGAAGGCATACTAGAAGGAGTCCATTCTTCGAGAAAGAAAGCGCAATCTTTCCCTAAGGTAGATTTCCTGATGAAATAGAATTTATCTGCCCAACCGCGGTCAGACGAAGTTCCTTCATTCACCAAAGGGGGCACTCCGATGCGAGATTTGATGTTGATTCCGCCCGTCGAAGGAGTAGAAAGTATGCAAGAATGCATGACGTCGGCGATCGTGAACTCGATGCCGAAGTTGGCCAAAATATGATCCAACACCGCCAGACCTCTCCAAGCGCTCGGAAGAACTTGTCTGACCGCAATGCCCAGACTAGTCAAGAAGGACTGCACTAAAGGAGAGAAGGGAAAACGGTGTCCGACCAAGAAAGGGTACTCGTAGACACAAATCCATCCTGGGCGTAAGGCATCAACAAACACGTCGGGAGGAGGAATGGCAATTTCCACATGGGCAGAAAGTCCAGCTATGGAACGAAAGTGTTCAATATTGCGAGCCGAAGAAGAACGGCGATTGACATCGTTGAGAATCATCCTAGGATCGTAGACAATTGAGAAGAGAAAGTAAAAATTAGGGTTTGCAAGAGGATCGCGAATGAGAAGAAAAAGAAAGCTGGAACAAGGTTTAAATAGGGAAGGAAAGAAGATCTCGTTCGAGATTTTCCAAGAACCGGTTTATTACCGTTAGAGACAAATCCGAACGTTGGAGAAATAGCCGTTGGGGCAGATGCGAGTCAGTTAGCCGCATTAAATGAGAATCGAAGAAAAGATATTATTACGAAATCAAAGTTTCGGTTCGAGTAAATATCCAACGCGTTCTGAATCTGATGAAGACGTATTCCTTGAAGAAAGAAGGTGTCTCCCAGCTCTACTAGATGTTAAGCCCTGTAAGACGCCTTAGGGGTATTGTTTGTGCCTAAAAATACGACGAGTAAGGAACGCGTGACAGGCTACGCGTAGATTGATCACGACGACGTGACGAGAAAGAATGAAGATGTCATCGACGTTGAAGATGAAGTCGGTGGAGAAGATATTATCTTATTTCTTTATTATATTGTTGTAATTGGTAAAAGATACGAGAAAGAATATCTTTTACCTTATTATTGTATCGTCATTAGATAAAAGGAAGAGATAAGATCTCGTTTTTCTTAAAGATATTACTAGGGTTAGCCTATAAAATGAGGTTAACGCCTGCTTTGTAATCATTCAGCACCATTCGAATAATACCTAAGTTCAAGCTTCAACCCTAATTTTCTATATCGTTCTTGAGTGTTGAAATTATACCGTGTTCTTTGATCTTGGCCCTACAATTGCTTAGTTATCATCTCGTTGGTAATTTCGCTACAAACACCGCCCACTATGGTGTGTCGGGTATGAAATAATTCCATACGTGACACCCGATGACATTAGTAAAAAACCAATCCGTATTTCGTGTATGGAATTCTTCCATACGTAACGTTTGAATTTTTTTGTTTTTTTCCCATCATCTTGTAGATAATTTCAATATGATCGCGTGCATATAAAATTCGTCAAAAACTGACATCGTTTGCCCCTTCAAAAGGCCGAAATACAAATTTATCACACATAATTTCTCGTGTCAAAAGGTGCGTTAAAACTCAACACACCATTTTTCAATTTTTTTATGATAAGGTAGATAACTTAACGAGGATTTTATTTAGTAATACACTAGTAATACTTAAATATAATCCATAACTATAATTTATAAATAGTATATTCGTAACACTTAAGCATAATTACATAAATTTTCTTTGTTTTTTGGCTTTTTGATGGGGCAAATGATGTCCGTTTTGGACGAATTTTATATCCACGCAATCGTATTGAAATTATCTACAAGATTATGGGAAAAAAAAATCCATATGTGAAGTACGGAATTATTTCATACGTGTCCTATGAATTATTTTTGAAAAAATGTAATCCATACGTATTTCATACATTAGACATAAAACTGAATGGTATAAAGCAAAATGGTGTGCTATGAATTAGACACTAGGTAAATAAACATACTTTCTATTTAACGCCCACCTTTTTTGCTATTCGCCGCACAGGTCATCCGTGCATGATGCATGAATTTAATCCGTGCATGACGCTTGAATTTAATCCGTGCATCACGCACGGATTGCACATTTCAGAAAAATGGGTGTTAAATAGTAAGGGCCTAAATAAACACATCAAATAAGTTTTGATTCAACGTCCTCTAATGAGGTGTTCGTGGCATTGGGTTCAGAAGAACGTGTGGTCCAGATTGCTTTGACTTGAAATCGTACAGTCAGGGGTCTAAATTTGTAAACATCTTTTTCCCACTTTTATCCCACACCTACGGCCTACCTACGCGCACATAGCCCTGCCCACCTATGCAGACTGAGAGCAGAGAAAGAGAGTTACGTTGAATGAACACACACATCATTGGATACCGCTTGTGCCTGAAGTGGGCCCATGGGCGCACATTTCACGGCCCACGACCCACTATTCTCAGAGGCCACTGCATTCAAACGTACCCTCCTTTTGTTCCCTTTTCTGTCACCCTACCTTTTACCTTTGGGCTTGCAGGGGGTTCTGACGCGTGGCCCTATCCGATCTGCACCACGTGTCTTCATCCTCTGGCTGCTGTTTCACCCACTCGTTTGAATTTTACCTCGTATTGTTGGTGTCAACACCTCCTTCTTGGTTAGGGCATCTCTAATAACTTGCTATAAATGGAGATAACAAATTTATAGCAAAAAACAAATACTAATAATAAGAATATTCTTTTAGAGATACTTTATTTTTCCATCTTGATTGCTAAATTTGGCAATTCAAATAGCAAGCCAAGTGTGTGTGGTCCACTAAATAAATGATATTTCTTTAATAAATTAAAAATCGAAAGAGTGAGAAATTAGTGTTACACTTGAAAATGACAAAATTATAGCAAGTGTTGTTGGTGTTACATTTGTTTGCTAAAATAGCATTTGCTATAATGTGTCATTTCAACTTGCTATAATCCTAGTTGACTTACTAAATTTAGCAAGCCATTGGAGATGCCCTTAGGGGCGGAGCCACTTAACGCTCAGAGGGTGGTTATAGCCCCCCTCGAAAAAAAACCTTGGAAAAAAATATTTAGTGTTTTTTTATTTATTCCCTCCTAAATATATGCCTTTAATATTTTATACTTCCTTAGTCCCATTATGTTTGTACCATTGAAAATTTTGACACTATTTACAATTTAAGGGAATATTTACAATATCTTTCAAGAAAATATTGTCTCAAATACCCCCTTTTCGTACATAAATTACACAACTGCCCAATTTCAAACGGATATGACTGTCATATCAGCGTTAAGTGGCTCCGCCATTTTTATTCCCTCCTAAAGATTTATTATAATTTAATTTATCTTTATTTTTTTAACTCAGATGATTATTTTAATATATTCAGAAATTAAGAAAAAGGAAAATCGAAATAATAAATAAAAATAAAAGAAAATAAAAAAAGGAAAATTCTGACATTTGAAAAGACGGTTTATGCTTAATAACAAAAAGTAACTGCTACTTAATCTTAATTTCACTTAAGTAGCATTATGCTTAATTAATGCCAGTTACCATTACGCAGCTTCTCCATTCACCAATTTTCTCTCTCTCGTTCAAAACTCATTCACCCATTCGACTTCTCCATTTTCACCATTTTCACCATTTTTCTTTCCGATCCCAGCTCTCAACCGCTCTCAACCGCCCTCAACCTCTCTTAACCTCCGGCAACTCTCTCGCTTTCTCTCCCAACTCTCTCTCCGGCAACTTTTTCTCTCCCAATCGCTCCAGTTATGGCCGTCACCAGAGCTTTCGCACCCCAAAAAAGAAAGAGAGACACACATGGAGACTCTAAAGGAAAAAAAAGGAGGCAAACCGAGAAAACCCCCAAATCTGCTATGGGTTCGTCGGCAAAGTCGGAGGCCAAAGGGGAAGCCACATTCTCCCAGAGGAAGAAGGAGGTCTAGAATCTTTTGGTAAAATGGAGAAGCATCGAGCCTCTGGCTTTTAACGACAATGTAAGTGAAATTTCTGAAATTATGTTATTCAATTCGAGTATATGAGTTAAATTGGTGAATTTAGGGTTCATGACTGAAGCCAATGCATGTACATTTGAGATAATATGTACATTTGCACCTGTAATTGGAGTTGAGAACAAAGTTGTGAATAATTTGATTATTGTTTAGGGTTATCCTCACATCCTCCTTTCTGTGTCCGGACATCCTCTTCTCTGTGTCCTAACATCCTCTTGTCTGTGTCCCGACACTTGAATTTTGTTTTTGTGTAGCTTATGTGCATTTAGGAGTTTATGTAGTGGAAGTATTCTGATTTGAGTTTCTGAATATTGTTAGTTTTTAAGGAATTTCATTTCATCATGTGTATTATGAATCCTGACACCTCTAAAAATACTTCCTGTCATGTGCATTGTGAACCAGTTTATGTAGTGGAAGTATTTGGATTTGAGTTTCTGAATATTGTTAGTTTTTAAGGAAATGCATGTACATCCTCTTCTCCTCACTATGTCTAGATTGTTTAGGGTTATCTTGACAACCTCCTCTCTGTGTCCTAACATCCTCTTCTCTGTGTCCCGACACTTGAACTTTGGTTTTGTGTAGCTTATGTGCATTTAGGAGTTTATGTAGTGGAAGTATTTGGATTGAAATTTTGTGAAAAATGTTAGTTTGTAAGGAATTTAATATGTGCATGGGTTAATGAGATCTTGTGTAGTTTGCATATCTCTCCACCTTTGAATAATGTTTCTTGTCATATGAAGTGTGCATATTGACATCTTACTAATATTTTCCTGACATGTTATGTTTCTATAGGTGATGTATGCTTTCTTCAAGGGAGATGCATTGCATGGTCGTGTGAATATTAACTGTAGGAGGCAGTATCTCAAAGACATAGAGTCCAAGCTAACCTGCCAAGATTGGAGAAGAATATGTGGCAGCCCTTTTGGGGAAGTTGTGAAAATGGTCAATCAAGTGACCTTTTCTTCTCAAACCGTGCACTCCGTTCTCTTCAAGCAGTTGAAGAGTAATAAGAAGTGGGAGACATGGTATGAGATTGGTGGTAAGCCATTGAGATTTTCGTTGGAAGAGTTTGCTTTGATAACTGGCTTGAACTGTGGCCCTCTTCCCAAGGAGATTAAATCATCTAGGAAGCAAGACAACCAAGTGATGGACAATTTTTTTGGTGGTCCTGATGGTTCTAAGACTTCAGTGCAAGACCTTTATAAAAGGTTCATGAAGCACAAAGTTTTAGACAACCACAAGTTCAAGTTAGCATTATTGCTGATTGTGGAAGAGATTCTTCTTGGAGGTGATAAGAAGAGGCTTGTCAAAGTTGAACATGTGAGGTTAGTGGAAACCATTGACAAGTTTTGGAGTTATCCATGGGGAAGAGTTGCCTACATGGAGTTGCACAGGGCACTGACCAGATCAATGGCAAGAAGAATGATATCCTTGGAGAAGTCTATGAAACTCTCAGATGATGGAAGGATACCATACGACCTTCAAAGGATGCCAGTGGTGTTTCAGGTATAGTAGTACATCGCTGACAGGATATATATTGAAGTGTGACAGGATTACTAATGGTTTTGTTTGTTTATGTGGATTTTGGAGTGTGTACAGACTGTTGGAGTCCATTATGCTTCAAGGATTAGTGAGACCAAAATCCCCAGAGGAGTGCGTTGGTCTGCAACCCAATGCCCTGAGCATGGATCATTGAGGTTGTCTTTTGAAGAAGAAGGTCTAGAAGTCTTGCCTCTACTAGTTGCTTAATGGTTGCAAATTCTCAGATGAATCTTTGACCAAATTACATCTGAGTTTGTGTCAAGGACAAAGGACAATGAGCCTAGCAAAGAAGAAGACCAATCCCAAGGAAAATCTAGTGGGGAACAAGGTCAGCTGATGGAGGTCATGAAGGCTTTGTTCATGAAGATTGATAAGTTGGAGACTGGTCTTTGTCAGAGGACTGAAAGGCTGGAGAGAAAGAATTTTGTTTGTGAGGAGGAGGAGGTCCCCAAGAAAAGGAATGCAAAGAAGAGAGTGACTGTTGTTGTTGATGATGATGAGGAGGAGGTCCCTAGGAAGAGGATGGCAAGGAAGAGTGTCAAGAGACCAGCCGGGAAGGGTAAGCAAAAGGAACCAGTTTCAACTTCTAGTGAAGAGAGTGAAGAGTATGAAGAGGAGTCTGAAGGTTCTGATGCTTCAGGGGAAGGCAGTGTCAGTGAAGGCAGTGACAGCGGGGAAGATAAGGTGGAGACAACACAATGGGATGATGAAGCCAGTCGAGAATCTGAGTGGAAAGCAATGACAGTGGTGAAGATGACAATGGAGGAAATGATGATGGTGGAGATGCAGATGATGGATGTGAGAGAGCAGAGGACAAGGCAGTGATAGTTGAGAATGAGGTATGTATACTTTGTTTTGTTCATTTAGTTTTTTATTAAATTATGACAGGATATTATTTGAGTATGACAGGATAATTTGGGCTGCATGACAGGATGGTATTAAATCATACTAGGATAGAATGTGAAGCATGACAGGATATGTTATGGAGTATGTCAGGATTATGTTTCAAGTATGCCAGGATAGTTTGTGAAGTTTGAAATATAGGATTTAAGAAACTTTTATTGCAGGAAAGAGGACTTGTTATTTACCATGAACCAGTATTTGATTTTGGTAATAATGAAAAGTTGGAGGACCATCTTTTTCCACAGGATAATGCTTTTGGGGATGAAGTACATGTTGTTGATGAAGTTGTTGTTGAGGATGGTGAGGAAGTTGTGGAGCCAGTGGATAATGTTGCTGCTCCTTGTGAAAACTTGAATGAGGAGTTTGTAAGCTCCAAACACTCGAGTGACAATGAGGTATGATTAGTTTATTGGTGTCTAGGAAGTGTTTGTTGAATGACAGGATATATATTGAAGCATGACAAGATTGTTTGCAGGGGGTCGAAGATTTTCATTTAATTAGTGTTGGTAGAAGAGAAGGAGATGTGGTAATGAATGTTGTTGCTGAGCTAGCTGAGAAGGCATCTGATAAGGATGAGAGCGACCCTAGGGTGCAAGATGAGTTGAAAGAGAATGAACTTGAAGAAGCACCAAGGGAAGAGCTCACTCAGAAGGCTACAGTTGTGGAGAAAAATGCCGAGGAAGCAAAGGCCGAGGAGAAAAAGGCCGAGGAGGAAAAGGCTGAGGAGAAAAAGGCTGAGGAGGAAAAGGCCGAGGTGGCCAAGACTGAGGAGGAAAAGACTAAGGAGGACAAAGCTGAGGTGGAAAAGGCTGAGGTGGTCAAGGCTGAGGTGGCCAAGGCAGAGAAGGAAAAGATTGAGCAGGACAAGGCTGTTGTGGAAATGACTGAGGTGGAGAAAGGTAAGGAGGGCAAGGCAGGTGATTTTTCCAAACCCAAACTTGTGTTTGGCAAAAAGGTGAAGCATGTTAGTGACTGTTTGTGCCTAAAAATACGACGAGTATGGAACGCGTGATGAGCTACGCGTAGAAGAATTATTTCGACGCGACGAGAAGAATAAAGGATGTCGTCGACGTGGCAAAGGTCTCGTTTATCTTGAAGATTAGTTCGGCCGAGTATATTTTATCCTATTTTGTATTATATTATTGTAAATAGTAAAAGATACGGTAAAGAATATCTTTTACCTTGTTTATTATATCGTTATTTAGATAAAAGGAAGAGATAAGATTTCGTTTCCTTAAAGATATTATTAGGGTTAGCCTATAAATAAAGGCTAACGCCTGCTTTGTAAGTATCTAAGTCGTCATTCGAGTAATACCAAGCTAAAGTTTCAACCCTAATTTCCTACCTTGTTCTTGAGTGTTGAGATTATACCGTACTCTTTGATATTTGCCCTACAATTGCTTAGTTATCTTCTCGTAGGTAATTTCGCTACAAACAGTGATCGTTCTCCAAACAAGGTGTCTCCACAGAAAATAAGGTAACTTCTTAAATTACAGGATAGTTTTTGGAGCTTGACAGGATAGTTTGTGTTGAATGGCAGAATATGATATTTTATGGGTTCACTGTGGTTTTGAAGGATCCTTTCCAAGCGTAATATAAAGCCTTCTACTTCTCGCAGCTCTCCTTAGACATCCAAAACCACCAAGAAGAAAAACACCAAAAAGGCCAAGAAGGCCAACAAGGACAAGAAGGACAAGAAGCACAACAAGGTAGTCTATTCGAAAGCTTTCTAGAAGAAGATAACCAATAATCCTGCTGTAAGAGAAATGAGAGATGCAATACAATGGTACCAAGGGGAAAGGTAATTGAAAAAATTGGTGTATTAATATACTAAATATCATTTATGATGATTACAATGAAATTTTATACTCCTATATTGTGTTTTATGATTCAGCCCTGAGGAGTTTGATGGTCTGACTGGAGTTTTTATTGACAATGCTTTCTTTGAGTCAATTATTGAACCACAGTACTGGTGGGGTAATTTGTTAAGGGTGACAGGATAAAATTTTCAATATTTATTTTTTCAGTCTTGAGTGTAATAGTTGTGTACTTGTGTTGGCAACACATCGATGAGGTTCTTGCACACCTGAGGTCTGAGCTCAGGAAAAAACCAGCTGATAATCACAAGGCTGCCATAATGGATTGTCTATGGTCTGAGGATTACAAGGACCAACATAGGAGTGAAGCAGGTGGAGTTGAAGTACCAGTTATTTCAGATCGTGTTGTGAGGTACTTCAAGGGAAGTCTTCCATTTCTATTTGGAAAAAATTGGGAACATGTGGACTTCATTTATGCACCACTCATTGTTGGAGGCAACCATTGGGTGGCCATTCAAATAGACCTCCAGAATTGGAAGCTCAATGTGTATGACTGCAACACTGATTTGACGCCAGAGCGGGTCATAGAACAAGGTGTGGCCCCAATCCTAAAGTATGTGCCCAAGTTTTTGAGAAAACACGAGGCTTTGTCCACAAAGTATGCACATAGGCTTCAGGAGGACATGGCTTACACTGGAAGGGTTGATGGTTTACCACAGAATAAAAGAAGGCAATATATCTCTCCACTACTCTATTATTTACCCGCCACACTTTATAAATTTGTGAGTAATGGTTTTTTTTGTTTGCAGTGGTGATTGTGGTATATACACTGTGAAATATATTGAGTGGTTGTGTTTTGGAAATAATGATCTCTCTCTCATTTCGGACAAGACGATCGACTTGCACATATTTGACCTTGCTAACAGCCTGTTTGACGAGAAATGGGTCACTAGGTTGAATAATGTTGATGATGTTACACAGTAGGAATAATTTGTATTTGTGATTGTTGTGTGTTATGTTTCAGAACAGTTTTAAGGTGTGTTTGTGTGAATATTTGTTTTGTTGACCTATGTTTGTCTAGCCATGATTGAAAGTTGAACAATGGTTTGATTTTTGTTTTATTGTCATACAAATTTCTAGTATGAATGAAAGTTTATTGTCATACATGAACCACCTATGACATCTCAAAATGGTATGATGTGACAACTGCCAAAGTAAAGCAGTTGTCCTTGTGCAGGATAAAAAAGCCACATTGACAGGATGAAAAGGGAATACTGTCAGGATAAAATTTTCAAAATTGAAAAAACCCGCCTAAAATTTAAAAAAACCCCGCCTTTAATTTGTGTTAGCCTTGAAGTCTATAAATAACAAAGTTTCCTACCCCATTGTTCATGCTCTCAATCTATAAATTATCAAAAAAATGGATCGCGTTATGGATTTGACAAGAGTGTATTATGAAGTTCACTATGGTGGTTCCCTTGTCCCCAGCAGCGGAAGAATGGCCAGTGTCCCGAGCCACACTTACGAAGGTGGTCTCTGCGAAGATTGGGCTCCAGCGGCAGATAGTGTGAGGGACATCAATTGGCTAAGAGGAGAGCTATGGACCCTCAACAACTGCCAGAACAACACACATTATTTATTTGAGATGGTTCATGCTCATGGAGGGAAGAACACTATAAGAGCCTTGCAGCACTCACATGATGCTCATGCTCTTGCCGATCTAGGAAGGTCCGTTGCTCTAATCAAAATCTTCATTGCCACCGATCAACACCCCTTGAAGCTGAAAAAGAGGTGGAGGCGTGACTTCAAACCCCCAACCAGGGAAATGGACTATCGTCTCGACATACCATGCTATGGAGACTCTAATGTTGTGTAATCTATGTAGGGCGACAGGATGTGTGGGCAAGGGTGAAGGGATATGTTTTAGTTTGTGATCTAAGTGCAATGATGTCGGCTTTTTCAGTTTCTACGCTTTAATCTTCTTTTATAATGAAAAATTATCTCTCTTTAGTGTGACTTATCATATCAAAGAGGCATTATGGTAGCATTGAAATTCGTCAGGATGTAAGTGAATTAGTGACAGGAAAAAACAGAATGGGTAGAGGGATAATACAATACAACTTAACAAAGGGTGGGGGGATAAAACATCAATGGTGACGAGATAATCTTACCAAATCCGTACCAAACAGAAACATAATACAGGTACATGAAGGAAAAAACGACACAAGGAAACTGAAAAGATTGAAATAACATGAAATGATAAAGCTAGTTGGCATTGTTGGTCACTGCATTCCTTCATAGTTGTACACTTGAATATCGTACACGACACCATTTGAATCTGCACTTTCAAGGTCGAAGAGGCACTCATCCTTATACTTGAGCTTATTGTGCTCAACAAAAGTTCTTCAACCCTTGCCCAAGCGGTAGGCATTGTTGGGGTGTTTGAGAAGAACTTTCCAAGTCTGAAGTCCAACTTTAAGTGTTATTTCACAGTTCTTGTAGTCTTTCAAATACTTGTCTTCATGGCCGGTGGGGATACATGACGATAGTTCCCCTCTACATATGAGAGTTTCATTTCAACGAAGAAACTTTTGATTTCGTAGTCTTCGTCGTCGGAGGAGGGGTCTAGCACAATAACCTCGTGATAATCAACCATGAAAGAGTTGAGAGAAAGAGAGAAAGAAAGGAATGAGCAGGATAGTTTGTGCTCGGTGTATACATCAATGGCCTATTTATGCTTCCAAATTTGACCAAAAATGAGTAAATGTGTTAGGTTGGGTTGGTTAACGTGTTGGGTTGGTAAACGTGTTTGACTACTTTTATGATTAAAAACATGTACTTAGTTAGGTTTTGCAGGGAGTAAATGTGTGCTTTGACTGCATTTATGTAGTGGAGTTATGTGGCGGGATATTTAAAATAGAAGCCGGATGGATGTTACAAAATATGGGTGACAGGATAAAACAACATGTGTGGCGGGATAATACCATACAACTTAACAAAGCATACTAAAAGCATTTCAGCATCCATAATAAAAGCATTTCAACATCCATCCCAAAATAATATGACTTATAAAAGTACATGTGACATGATAAAACCTGTATTTTGGCGGGATAAAACATCAAATGTGGCGGGATAATCTTACCAAAGCCATACCAAAAAGTTAGAACCTTGATGTCTTACCCTTGTACCCTATGGTCTTCGACTTGTCTGTCCTCCCCATGCAGCCAAGAACCATGTGTTGTGAGTATGGCCAGACAAACCACATCTTGCACATCTCGTGGACACTCGTTTGTAGGGCCTCTCCCACCTAGCCTTATATCTATTCAACCTTGGTCGTCCAGGTCCCCTTTTCCATGGTGGTGGCAAACACGACAGAGAGGAGACTGATTGTGGAACTTCCCATTGGTTGTGTGGAGGGATCAAATGGATGGTTTCCTTGTAAACTTCTTTCAAGATGTTGTTGGTATAAAAGTGATGAGGCTAAAGTCGTAGTGCCAAATCAAAGAAATAAACTCTAAACACTAACTAGAGTATAGCAAGTAAGTAGAGGTCGAACCCAAGGGAATCAAAACACCAAATCAATGCAGTCAAGTGAAATATCAACTAGTGAACAAGTAATAAGTAACCAGGGGGGGTTTTGATTGTATGGAACACAAAAGTAACAAGTATCAAGCAAAGAAGGTTTGGTTGTGAATATGATGAGAAGGGGTTTCACCTAGCAAGTATCCACACAACAGTCAATCAAGTTGATCATAGATTTATCTCAAGTTCTATTCAATCCTAGGGAATGTTCCTATTCCAATCTTTAATATATCAGCAGGCCAACCGGTCCTGATAATACTTACTATTCAACAATCAGGGAAACCTCTCAAGATTAGATGAAATAGCAGCAAAGGGCACAAGAATTATAAGGATGCATGCAATAACTTACAACCGTCAAGTATTAACATGCAATCAATTCTCTTTCATAAAAGCAATCAACTACCAGATCATGCAGATATGAATGCTACAATGACAAGGAATTCCACCGTATATTCATAGTCTAGCAATAGAAAACTATCAATCAAACTAGGTGATCAAGCTAGCAAAACTAATAGAAATCAATAGATGAAGAACAAGAGAATTAATACAAACCCATAGGAAAAGAACAAGAGTTTAGAAATCTCACAACTTAATAACTGAAGGTTTCAACCGCTAAGTAAAACAATGGAGATTAGTTCCTGCTCATGGTTGCAGAACTAAATTGTCTGATGGAAAGATGATGATAAGATGATAATAGAAAGAAAGAAACTAGGGTTCTTAAATAGAGACTAACCCTAAAAATATATGGTAAAAGAAATATCCTAAAACTAAAATAAGGAAAATAAGGAAAAAGAAATAAAGAAATAAGGAAATAAAACAAACACAATTCGGTGAAACTTGCTTCCTAATCCATGTACTGCTCTTCCACTTGGGCCCACCTTGCTTCTGATCCATGTACGGCCCACCTTGTAAATCAGCAGTAGCTTCCCATGCTTCATGGCGATCGCCACCTCGTCTATGGCGATCGCGGTCGCTGATGTCTTCTCGAATGACTTCTGTTGAATGATGGCGATCGCCTGGATGGTAGTGGCGATCGCGGTTGACGTCGCAGAAGCTTCTTCATTCTTCAAGTCTTCAATCTTCTTTGGTTCTGATCTTCATTTCTTCACTTGTTAATAAATATCTCAGAACATAATAATGACTCGAAACACATATGATAATACTCCTAAACTAATGTAATAATCCCTAGTTACGCTATACAAAGTGCAGCGTATCAAAAAGTGACTAACAAGAGTAGAAATATCAACTCCCCTGTCCTTTGCTAATGACAAAGCATGCTTGCAAGGAATCCGATCTCTCTGAAACACGTTGCATTGGCAAGTTTGTTGGCGAAGATTGACCTCATACTTGTTCCTTCCATCAGTCACCTCTGCTTCAATATCACTAAGCCTATTGATGCTCATGCTCATAGATGCCGCATACCTATTATCAATGGTCTTGGTCACTGCCCTAGTAGTCACCTCACACCATGTAGTAGCCGACTCCCTTCTTTCACAGAACCAGGTGGAAAAGGTAAGTAATATAACATCAAACAATGCTACAATAGGCCACATACGCTCCTGTTTAAACACCTTGTTCAGACATTCTGCATTGTTTGTCGTCATGATGTTGTACCTCTCAGCTGTGAAATATGCCCTAGACCACTTTTCAAGAGACACTTTGAGAGCCATATTTGCCACAACTGAAGTTCTGTTTTGTAGGATCCCAAGCTCAGTCCTATACTCTTCTACAGTGTACGCCTTTGCAACCTTAAACCACTGGTCTTGCAAACCTCCCCACTATAATCGACAATTACATTTGTTGGGGATTATTACCATCAACTATGGACGTCACTTTATTTTGTTTCCCGACTAACATTGACGTCTATATTTTCAACAATTATATTTGTCGGTATTATAGATGTGACGCTCAAATCCGTTAGGAAATTACTAACGACAAGCAAAATTGTCGGTAAAGTCAATATACATATCCGTCGGTATCAACCACATCGATTATTCCGATGGTTTGAATATTATCAACATTTCCGACGAAATTCAAAATTATATCAGCATTTCTAACGAATTCAACCATCACTAAAGTGCATTGTGGTGTATATGATGGAGTCAGTTTTGTTAGAATACCACAACTCCTCAAATCATAGTCGAATACTTGGCTCAAATATTCTCTCCCTCGATCTGATCGAAGTGCCTTTATCTTCTTGCTTGTTTGTGTCTCAGCTTCATGCTGAAATTCTTTGAATTAATTCAAAAGACTCGGATTTATGTTTCATTAAGTAGATATACCCATATCTACTAAAATCATCAATAAATGTAATAAAGTATCGATAGCCTCTCCTAACTTCTGTGCTCATCGGTCCACACACATCAGTATGTATGAGAGCTAAAAGCTCAGTAGTCCTTTCACTGATACCTTTGAAAGGTGATTTTGTCATCTTACCCATTAGACATGATTCACATGTTTCAAATGATTCTAAATCAAACGACTTTAGTCTACCAACTGTTAGCCATCGATTGGTTTCACTTATGTCATTCGACTTTTGCCGTTTTGTATCAATGTTATAAACTTCAAATTTGAGATCCAATATATATTGTCCACAACTATTCATATGGGCTTGAGCGTAAATAATGTCATTCTTAAAAATAGAAAAACAATTCTAAATGACAAAATTATATCCCTCAAGTATCAAAACTGAAATCGAAATCAAATTCTTAGTAATAGAAGGAACAAGATAACAATTTATAATGTTTTAAAACCAAGCCGGAAGGTGAAGGTAGAATATAATCTCCATTGACAAGTGCAACAACTCTTGCTCCATTTCCAACGCGAATATCTATCTCACCCTTCTGCAACTGTCTCCTATTTATTAGTCCTTGCACAATCGAAATAATATGAGAACCACATCCAGTGTCTAATACCCAAGAATAAGACTTATTTAATAAGATTTCAGTACGTAAACCCTTTCTTGATCTTCTTGACCATCAGATATGAGAACAGTTCTCAGATTTCTTTCCCAATCGAGAATATTGGTGTCGAGATACAAAACAGAAATTTAAGGTGTCGAGAATATTGATTTCAACAATTGAGCGGAGCGTGAATTTGAGGTGTTCAGTAGACATAGTAACTACAAAACAGAAATTAAAACATGCTGATAAATTATGCTTGAAATGCAAAGACTTTATTTTAGACATGTTCTAAATAAAAAGTTATTGCATATTCTACTCAATATAATATTGTCCCTTTGTAAGTAAAATAAATCCAAGATCCTATTTTAGATGAAACTTGAGCGTATTAAGGCACTTCCCCAAATCTTATGTAATCAACGTATGTAAACGCTTTACTAATTATAACACTTTATATTTCTTGGTTGCTGGTCACATCATATGTTAACTCATCCTTATGCATCGAGATCCAAAACTATATCTTTTGGTCTCTTGTTGAGTATAACCATATCAAGGCAGCATGCCCCCTATTAGATCCAATTTTCAATTTTAGCCATTTTGTTAAGTTGATTGATAGATAACTTCGATTATATATCTCATTGGTTTAAAAAAAATCCACGTTGTTACTCGGTTAAAAAATAAATAATTCTAAATATACTAACAAATCGTAAAATGAATGATTATAATTTGATTTAATAATTATTCTTTACTTAAGTTATTGTTTAGTTAATAGATTTATCAATTTAAAAAAAATCTTAATCTATTTTATATATATACATCTATATTAAAGCAAAGGGTGCTTATTCAAATATTAAAGAAAATGTATTTAATAGCTTCATCCATTCTAAGTGTCATGTATACTCATTTTGTTATTAAGTTTTTTGAAGTTGCATTAGAATTTAATATTTATTAGTATTTAATTTATATAAGTTTTTAAAACAACATCTTGATGAATTTGCCGCTTCTTACAGATGAACGTTATGATGTAAGTACACCTGTACTAACTCAAGGAACTAGCTCAGACATATCAGGGCCACCGATGACACGTGCTAGACGTTGAGCTGAGGAAGATGACCAGACCAGAATTTTTGAAACACTTGGACCAGGGACCGGACCGGAATTTCTCGGGTCGGTCCGGACCGGTGGACCAGAATTTTTCAAATCCATGGACCGGGGACCGGACCAGACCGGAAATTTCCGGGCATTTTTGGACCGGACCGGACCGAGTTTTTCTATATATAAAACTCGGACCGTCAGTAAATTATTTTTCTATATATAAGAAATATAAAAATATGTGGACCGTAAATTATTTTTCTATATATAAAATCAAGCAAAAAAGGATCGTAAATTATTTTTCTTTAATAATTTTTTATCCGGGTTTACGGTCTTGGACCGGACCGGACCGGAAAATTCATGGACCGGACTGGACCGGAACCCGGAATTTCTCAAATATGTGGACCGGGGACCGGACCGACCCAACCCGGTCTTTGAAACGACCCGGAAAATTCCGGTCCGGTCCGGTCCGGGTTTCTGGTCCGAGTCTTTTTTGTGCATCCCTAGATTCAGACAGACCGGGAGCCATCACTAGGAGTCGAGCCAAACAGCTATTGATCGCCTTACAAAATGGGATGCACATCATGGAGAACACGGGACAAGGAAGAGAAGAGTATGTCATGTTGATTCAAGCAGAAGAGGAGAAGCCGAGTTGCATAGGAAGGAGAAGGCCGATCGACCCATAAAGAGAAAATACAAATTTGGGCCCAAGGGCCTTATTGAGTTGGACGTTTCCCTTTTAAGTATTTTCTATTTTTTAGAGTATAAATAAATAAGTTTTTAGGGTTTAGAAGCACTTTTGAAATCAGCCAAAAACTTATCGAGTTAGTTTGATAATTGTAGAACCCTAGTTGTAGTTTTCGATTGAATTGGATTTCGTGAGTCGGTTTTCAATTCAATATTGAGAATGAGTGTTTGGTGGGTCCAAATCTCTGCCTCAGTGATCGAACAAGTGGTTGGTGTGTCCATAGCTCATTAGATCAAACCTTGAAGGCGTTCTTCGTGGATTCGAAGAACTAACTCAAGTCAAGCGAGTCTTTCCAGGTTGACGACTAAGTCAAGAGAGACGTCACTTGCTTATCGGTTCGAAACCCTATCTTCCCTGCCACCATCTGTACGCCACCGCCGTCTGCATCCATCAGTTCGCCGCCTTGCAGCCGCCAATCCGTCGTCGCCATCGTCAACCTTGTTGCCGCCGTTGAGTTCTTGTCTCGACGTTCATCAAATCCTAGCAATCTTCGATCTTCATCCGACCTTGTGTCATCATTTGGTATCAGAGCCAGTGCTAGGTAAAAACACTCTTCTGTTTAATTTTTACGCTTACGTGTTGAATTTCAAGAAAAATTAAACCGGGTTGTTGCGGGATCTACCAAAACCGAGAGCGAGAGCCGCTAGAATTTTTTCTAGGATCGTCATATCCTGTGCGAGAGAGGGCCGTGAGCACCTCGACGCGGTTGGGCGCGGTTCGCCACCTAGGCACCGCCGGCGTGGCTTGGGTTGGGTGAGAGAAAACCCTAACCCTAACCACCTTATCTTGACCCGCAAGACAAAAATCTTCTTATTTTAGCAATTAATTATTTGATTTGATTCTGATTCTTATTTTGTTAAGATTTGATATCTTAGGAAATCTTTGAGTGGTTGAGAAGATCTTCTAGTAACTAATTTGGTTATCTAGAGATTTTGTTAGCTTATCTTAGGCATTAAAAAAATAATTTTTTTTTATTTAATTAAATCCGAATATCAGATAATTATTCTTTTATTTTCGGATTTATTTATTTAAAAAAAGGAAAACAAAACGTCTAGCTGAAGAAAAACCTGGGTAGAGCAAAATCCGTTCTAGGCTTTAAAAGCCAACAGATTTAAGCGGACCCCGGTTAGTAACCGTGAGAAGTCCTAGAGCGCACGCCAAGTTGTTCCGGGCTAGTAGCCCAAGAGAACCCCGCTCGACAACTTCTCTAGGGTATGATCGGTTGTTTACTTGAATTTTCTGTTCACCATCTCTGATTTTGTTTGCTGTCATTCCTTTCATTATAAATTCAGTTTCTTTTCATTAATTAATTGTCCCTTTTTCGTGACTTGCTTTACCATTCTGCATGTGCCTAGCCTTTCTTGTATTCAACTACGTAACGTAGGAATAGCGAATTATGTTTTTCCTTCGTGTGCTACTGTTGCCTGTGATTTGCGCAGGTTCAGGAGATGGAACCACCATGGGCATGTGTTGTCAAGAGGTCGTTGATCTCAGATGAACAGATTGCCCTACCATTCCAACGGGAGACAATCTTTCATTCTCGGTATCTAATCAAAGGAGCCGTCTGCAATTTGATCATTGATGGAGGATCTTGCTGCAACATCATTGATAGAGAAGTGGTGGAGCGTCTAGGGTTACCAACAACGCCCCATCGTCAACCCTACAACCTGAATTGGCTTAATGCTGACTCGCCGCTACGAGTCACTGAGCAAGCCAAGTTGGTCTTTGCTATTGGTGGGTACACCGACGAGGTATTGTGTGATGTTATTCCTAGGACTGCCTGTCACCTGTTGCTCGGGAGGCCTTGGCAGCATGATCGAGGTGATGCACAACGGTGTTACAAACAAATACTCGTTCTTCATGGAGGGGAAGTGATATACACTACTTCCAATGACGCCAACCGAAATCATGACGGCGCATATGGAGGACGAGAAACGAAGACAAGCTAAAGAGAAGGAAAAGAGCTTGACCAAAGCAAAGAAGATGGCTATAGGTCAAAACTCAGGAGCCGAAAACCACATTCTCTTAGCTACTGCTAAGGAGGTTGACACTGCAATCCAGGGAAGTCTTCCATGTTTCTTACTTGTTCCTACCTATTCTCTGCATACCACTCAAGATACACTTGATCTGCCTATTTCTATTTCTTCTTTGTTGTAGGAATACAAAGATATGTTTTAGGAAGAATCCCCAGGACTGCCACCTCCGGGATTGAGCATCAGATTGATTTCATTTCGGGAGAGAATCTTCCCAATCGAGCCGCCTACCGTACAAACCCAGAAGAAACCAAGGAGCTACAGCGACAGGTGCAAGAGCTCATAGAGAAGGGACATGTACGAGAGAGTTTGAGTCTCCTCATTTCACCTTCAGCCTCCTCATCCTCTTCCTCGCTCAAAACATGGACGAGATACGTAAGAAGCCTTAGATCGGTGGATTCCTCGCCATTGCGTTGACTGACGACAGTAAGCCATACACCAGGAGATTCCTCTCCACTGCCTTGAGCGTCGCCAGTAAGCCCTACATTGGTCGATTACTCACCATCGCCTTGACCGACGACAGTGAGTAGAGAAGGTGGGTGGGGAACAAATATTTTTCCTCATCTCATGTCCAATTCACAAAACCCTCACCCTCTCTCTCTCGTTTTCTGTTGCTTTACTTGATGGGTTTTCTTCTTCCCGTCATATCAATTCCTGTGTTTCTACTTTCCTTTCACAAAAAACCTACTTCGGCAATTGCTTCGTCATTCCTTTTTTCTAGTGTATTTCAATTACCAATTTATATTTGGAGGGTATTCTTTTGAGTGGGTATACGTCAGAGGCGGTGGAAAAGATGAGGAATTGGACCTTCGGCAAAGCACAAAAGGAAGAAATGAATTTAGGAGGCCCAACAATAAAGGCCCAAAATCAAGCTCATTCAATTCGATACTGATTTCATTCAATTCGGTCATTGGTCAGCCAATTTTTATATAGATAAGATATATAGATGGAAGATAAATTCTTCAACAATTTTATTTTCTCAGCCTATTCATTGACATAGTCCAATCCCTTAAATTTGACGATGCCGCACCAGGATAACGACATGTTATCCCCTTAACCATCTCTATTATCTTCGTTTGCCTCTGTTTCTAAGCACCACATACATATCTAGCTATCTTCAAGTCCCAACTTTGGCAACAATCTCCACAAAACTCATCTCCGATCAAAGGATTTACACCGATTTCAACTAATTCCTAGTTTTGGTAGAAACAATTAGGCATGTATGAATAGGAATTATTCGTTATTTCAGCAACTTATGTCGGTTTTTGAAGAAAGGAAACGAACAAGAGAAGGGAACCAAGTGAGCTTGGTCATTTCCCGGTCAAGCTTTGCCGGATTGACACCAATATTGACGGTAGAGGTTCAATTGAAAGAGAAACAGATGAGAGGAAGGTAACGGTGGAGTCACTTTCACGGTTGAGGATTGAATAGAATTACTTAGGGAGAAGGGAAACTAAGTATAATCTAAATATATACAGGAGTGTGTGAAGAGGTTTGAAGGTGCGCAGAGAGCTCCCTTTTATATTATCCTTCGTTCTTCATTCATTGCCTATTGGCCCCTTTTTCATGGTGGAGAGGTCTTTTTGTTTTGGCATGTATCATCTCCATAACTCCCTTAAATTGCCAAATTTACTTATGAAGCGTTACTTTGCATTTTAGAGGGAAGGAGTTGGGTGAGATTGTTGTGGTATATAAAGTTGTTGCATCTGGTGGAAGTTTTTGTTGTAACTTTTCGATCATTTCCCATGCGTGTGATTTATAGTTTTAATAGGCACACGAACGCGTTGCATGACCGTGGTATTTGTGGTTGCGAGAAGCTTTAGAGATTAAAGAATAAAGATCAAAGAAGGTCGTGATGGTTTCCGAGATTTTGTTGCTAAAGACGTTCAGTCCATGCGTCATCGGTATTGAGTAAGCCATAGCCTTCTTCACTCTGTTTGTTTAACTCATTCACATTTATTTCGGTGTTTTAATTCTCCTTTTTTCCTTATATGCCTACGGGAAGTACCGCCACACTAAGACACCGGTGAATAGGTAAGAATAATTTAATAATTTTATTTGAATCGACCAGTAAACCGTAAAACAATCAAGTTGTTTGATTTCTTCACTCCACTGCTGATTTTGAAGGAATAAATATATTTATCTTCAGGTATTCACTACTCTTTTTATTATTTTTTTCTTATTAAGCACGAAATGAAATATCTGATGTATTATTTTATCTCCTTTTCATGCTAGATGTATTTGAGATTGTGGTATTTGCTATATTCACATTTTTATTTCTCGATATATGCAAGTAATAGAGTAATTAACGTATATGTACTCCAAAAAATGAACAAAGATGTGGGAAACGAAATTATTACGTGTCAAAACTATGCTTTGCATATTTTATAATCTCATTTTTTTTTATATTTATGAATGAGTACTCAAGTGTTTATTCTTTTTATTGAATTTCAAATAAATATTGTCTACATGAAAAAAGAATAGAAGAGGTGGAAGAATTAAAATTAAAACATTTTATAATAAAAACTCATATATAAAAAGAATTCAGCATAATATGAAGAATTAAAATTAAAACATTTTAGCATCAATATAATAAATCTTGCTCTATATTGTTATTATTTAACCTATTATAAGATGTCATATAATAAAAACATATGTAACTAAAAATTTGGGCCCGGCGTAGCAGAGTCTATAAATCACTAGTACATTATAATTTTTTTAAGTCAAAAAATACAAACTCATATATAAAATGGGTTATTTAGCCATGAATCAATCACTGGGATTGGATTGGCAAGCGACAACATTGAAAGTAACGGTCCAAGAATGTCGATCAGGGCCCAAAATAAAGCCCAAAACATAATGTATGTAGTGCGATCTCTGGTTTGTTTGAACTTGGAAAACGCAAAGTTGCTTCAAAATGGCGCTGTCTTGACTAATATCCACACAACAATTTGGTCCGCTCCTCCGATCCAAGTTTTTAGAGTGAGTATACTCCGGACGCAGAAAGAAGGCATTTTTAGTAGCCGTTGCGATTGCGTTATTGCCATATCCTGGGAGCGCTCTTTCTGCCGTAACGCAACCTTGAGAAAGAGAAAAAGAATTTATAGTCTCTCCACTTTCTTTGAGCGGTCGATTGATCGATACAGAGGGTTTTTGAGGTGCTAGACCTTTATTTGGCATTCTTCTCCACCATGTAAGCTTCATTCTTTTCCCTAATTTCAATCATTTCACTCTTAAGTTTCTCTTTTTCGGTGCTCGATCACACAATCTACTTACTTGAACAGGGGAGCATTTCGCTTCGATGTGCAGGCTCCGAGAAATGTTCATGGAATTGAGATAGGGCTTGATCCTGAACCCAATTGGAGTTTTGATGATATACTGCTAGAGTTGAATCTGCTGGAATCCAAGTTTAATTCTTCTCCTTTGCTTGTGAGACCCCCCTATAAAGCAAGCCCTAGGTAAGCAGCATTCTACATCTTCCCTAATGCCTACTAAGTTGACAGCTATACTAGTACATATGTGAAGTTTCTTGGTTAGGGTTGGAGATTATTATATCAGTTACTTGCTCTTTAGTTTTAATATATTTATCATACTTGAATTGAATTCTTTATATAAGAATTCCTCACTAAACTGGCTCAATTTCCAGATACTTGCATTATCGTATCTTGTTTAACTGTTGTAAGGGTTCTAACATGGTTCATCTGGACAGTTTAAAGGAAAGTTCCCAAGATAACAGGAAAAATGGCATTGAGAATGGGTTTGTTTTGCGGGTGTCCGATGATGATTTTGATGACGATGAAACACAGACTCTGAATCGAACCTTAATTCCAGCTAATGGATATGCTTACCCTAATATGTATCTTAGGTATGAGCTTTTTTTTTAATTTGTTGAAACCGTAATCAGAATGTCATAAATTTAATCTGCTTGCCGCTGTTATTTGTATTGCTATATAGAGGGAAATTTAGGGTTTGATATGACAAGAAATTAATCACAACAAGAAAAATTAAGAAGAGGATTACTTATGTTTATTTCATTAAAGTGCCAGTGCATTGGACGTTATATGTGGGCATCATTCATCATCTTTACATTTTCTTACTCAATTCTGCTGTTATCGTGATTTTGATTGGGTGCTGAATTATTCTAGTGAAACTGATTCGGAATCGGAAGATGAGTCCAGGCTACAAATACAAGCAGCACGACTGGAGAAAATGGCAGTGGTGGAAGGAGCATTACTGGAGATATCCCATGAATACCATCTTTATGTGAAGGCATGTGCTTATATTGTATCTGATCCAATTGATTTTTAACTTTTTTTCTGATTTGGATCACAGTTTTATTGCTCTCCCTTATTCTCCCGTTTAAGGGATACTGTGAGTTGAGTATATCATTGACCTGTTTGTATTTATGACAATTAACTTATGGTGATCGCAATAATGGCAGTGGTGGAAGGAGCATTACTGGAGATATCCCATGAATACCATCTTTATGTGAAGGCATGTGCTTATATTGTATCTGATCCAATTGATTTTTAACTTTTTTTCTGATTTGGATCACAGTTTTATTGCTCTCCCTTATTCTCCCGTTTAAGGGATACTGTGAGTTGAGTATATCATTGACCTGTTTGTATTTATGACAATTAACTTATGGTGATCGCAATAAATCATGTATCAGTTAATAAATCATGTATCAGTAACAACTGCAACATGTTATTTTATTTATTCTGCTATCTTTGATATCTGAAAGAAATATGTCTCATACTCTCATCTAGGCCTAGGAAGCATTTTGTACCAAAGCTTTCAAAAGCATTACTGAGGGGACACATGTGATTGAGGAGAAATATGGAGTTCTACTTCAATATTTTGCATGACCATAGGTCTCCAAATTCAGTAAAAGAGATATGTAGCCTATCGAAATGGTGTACCCTGGGTACATCTGTCTTTCCCTATCTCTTTGTTTTGATAGGAGGAGGTCAGGAGTCACATATCATCATTGGAAACAGAATTGCTTGCTGAAATAGAGAAGTCTGCCTCTGCTCATTACCGACTTGAGAAAATAACTCAAGCTAGAAGGGACATGGATCGAAAGCTGGATATGCATTATCAAAGAAAAACGTAAGATCTCAATCCTTAACTTTTCTAGATCTTTTTCTGCATCCTTTGTCCCTTTGAAATGATCTCAGCCGATAACTTGCATATAGTGAATCCTTAGTCGGAGAATGTAATTCTACATTAAAATTATAAAACACACACTTTAAATATATTATGAACATGTTCAATGCTTCAGACTTGTGTCATTTTGTATTTTATTAAAATACAAATGCCACATCTGATCTTAATTGCTTTGAGAATAACCAGAGTTGTAAATTGAAGTTGAGACGGCTCAGTTGATCAGTACGAACATTTTGATGACAAGCTAATTTTGATTACCAATGAGGACAAGCTAATTTTGATGCTTGGACATCCATATTCTGTACAGAACATTTTGGCTTGTGCTTTTCTAATATTTGCTAATCGTGTCACATTTCATTACCTCTTGGATTATTTTTACAGCCAATTTGTTTCCTGTCTGTGTGACAATATGATCATTCTAATTTCCACAAGAGTATTATGTAGTTAATCACTACTTCTGAAGGGTGTTTGTAGTTTTGTCTGTTCCAAGTCACTCAATGTATAATTTGTGTTGGGAACGGAGGTGCCAAGATATCTTACATTACATTACATATCAAGGTTTGCTTATGAATCATGCCTGCATCCACACCATTCATGTAGTTGATATGGAATACTACTGCAGGGAAGAAGCACTCGATGATCACTTGACTGCTCTTCAGAGGGACCATGAACATAAGTCGCAAAAGGCAGAAAGGGAAATCAGTGATGCAGCTGCTGAAGAAGCCAGAAGAAAAGAGAAGGTTCTCCAAGAAGAAAAATTACGTGAGCAGAGAACTAAGGCGGAAGAAGAGGTTTGTAACTAAAGTGTAATACCATTTTCATCATGCTCGAGATTTATCTAATAGAAAGTCGATCATGATATTTCTATGACATTAACCATGCATCACATTCTATAAATTCTGTATCGTTGTATTAGTTCACTTTTCTCTACCAGAAGTCATTCTCCGTCATTATATATACACTGCAATCTGTATGCTCAATATTGATTTTCTATTTCTTTTTGTCCTGCTGGAACATTTTCTGCCCTTCTTTCTTGTTTTCCTACACTTTTTTGTTGTTGTCAACACTTCTTTTTAAGAATCTATCTATCTATCTATCTATCTATATACAGGCCAAGCAGGAAGCACAAAGAAGAGTCAATGCGGAAGGAGAGGTTTGTAATTCAAATACCATTTTCACTATATTATACTCCGATTTAGCTAATAGAGAGTAGATCATGATATTTCTGTGACAGTACCCTTGAATCACATTCTACAAATTCTATATCGTTATCTTAGTTCACTTGAGCATACAACTTGTAGTATAAATAGAACTCATTCTACATCAATATATACACATACTAAAAGTTGTATGCTCAGTTTTTATTTTGCTGTTTTTTTATATTGCTGGAACATTTTCTGGCCCTTGTTTCTTGTTTTCCTACACTTTTTTGTTCTCAGCAACTTCTGTCTTCGGTACTTATCTATTTATATACAGGCCAAGCAGGAAGCAGAAAGGAGAATTGAAGAGGCCAGAAGAGCTGAGGAGGCAAGAAAATCAGATGAAGCAAGAAAAGCTTCCATAGATGCAGAGAGAAAATCCAGCATTGTAAGGGTCACTGAAGGTGCTAAAAAACTGGAACTTAGCAGGCTTCAGGTCATGAAGGAAATGGATGAAAAGAACCAATTGTTAATATCTAGTGCCGGCAAGGTAATACTTGTTTCATAGATCATTTTGATTTTGTATATATTTTTGGCTCAATGTGAGCCACTGTTCACTGTTATCAGCAGTTAAGAGTTGAATAGTGTCATGTGCAAATATGCTTTTTCTCCTCTGTTGGACAATTTGCCAAATGTGAGTTTTGAGGTATTTTTTTGTTATTTGTTTCTTACTTTCTTGGCTCTTTGGTATCTCCTATTCTTCAAAATCCAAATCTTTGAACCATGTCAACTTGTAGTTTCTAAATCAAGTATGTCAGCGGCCATTTCATTGATCAAATAGCTTATGACATGAATCTTTTTTTTTTATACTCCCTCCGATCGGAAATAGATTTCGTTTTAGAAAACACAACAACAACAACATCATTCCCTATTTATCCCGAAAAACGGGGTCTGGGGTGGTCGGGATTGGTATTTCCTTACCTCGTTTTAGAAAAATGCACAAGAATTAAGGAGGAGCCTATTTGATTTTTAAAGCAATTGATGTTTCTTTTACGGGATTGTGAAGGAGTAATGATCTTTGTCTCACCTAATTACAATTAAATGCAATTACTAGTACAAGCACGTAGTTTGATAATAAAAAATAGACATTAATGATTACCCTTGAAAATAAAAGAAGTAGGTTAAGTAGGTTTACTGGTATAAAACAAACAATAATTTAGTTCAAACAATTAAGCCTAACACGAACTTCATTGTTGACCGGAGGGAGTATAAGATAGTGTTTCCTGCATTGGAGGAGAGAGTGTGTCCCAATGACCCCTTCAAAGTTTTTAATTAGGTAAGAGTGTGTCCCAATGACCCCTTCAAAGTTTTTAATTAGGTAAACTAGCTCCAAGTAGTTTCTATTAGTTTTTGTTAAAGAAAACTAACCTCTTGGGGTAGGGGGTTAGTTTCAAAAGAGGAAATTATCCTAATAAAAACGTACACAAAAGGTTATTTACCCAACTCACCGTGTTTCATCGCACGATTATGTGAAATACAAACGAGAGGTTATTCGACTTGTTAAAACAACTAGAGGGACGATAGACAATGTGAGGTTAGTTTCCATACACCACTGAAGGGCCTGTATGCTGTACATATGCTCACCATTTTATTAAAAGTAATGCAGAATAGTTCTTTTCTTGATGATTTTAACAAGCCCCATGCCTTATGTGCTACCTTTTTGGTGGGAGATATCATGTACGATGTGCTTTTAAGAATGGAATTCATCTGCTTCTAGCATCACTAATAAAACATTAGCAAAAAAACTCTTTTGACATTTCACATCTTATGCTGTGTGCTGAGCAACTCTAATCACCTTCTATTATTGAAATGAAATTTGGTTTTGACTATGAATGAAGCTTTCAGCAGGAAAGAGATCCAACTTTATAGTCAAATTCCCATATCAAATTGAAAATAAACTTCATTATACATGTATCATTAGATCAAGTGATCGAAATTGTAACATTAAAAAAAGAAGTGATAAGTATTGTAATTGCAAAAGCCCAAGGTACCTTATGGAGCCACCTCCATAATCAGAGCATATTTTGTACCTGTCTTCTCATTTCTTTTTAAGCTTTGCTTTCTATCTGTGTCCTTCACTCAGATTGGAGACATCCCGTATCTACCAGTCGTACATGCTCTTGTTAGGACATGAATGATGCAGCCAAACTAAGCCTAGAATTAGAGGGGTATAAGGGTCACAACTTGTTAGTAAAATAAAGAGGGCGTTTCGCGTCGAGAATTAGGCTCAATAAGAGAGTACTCTCTCCTCTTGAAATTTAACAATATGTTTAATGAGAATTATAAAGTTTCAGGTTGTGAATTGTGTGTTCTCTAGTGTGAATCTGTGGTTTCTGTGTATTTACTTGAGTTCCTGGTTTTATACTCTATCAGCTCTCTTCTCCCTCTATCCACCTCTCTTCTTTTCTCTATCTTTCAGTATCCGATACCCTAATGTTACTTCTCTCATGTGATGATAGGAGGTGTGAATTTGTCATTCACAAGATTCTGTTTAAAGATGAAGCTCCTGATTCTCAAAGAGAAAATGATTTTATTGATTCAGTAGAGGCAGTTACATGCTTACAACACGTTTTATAGCCTATCTCCTGTACATAACTGACATGAGCTTCTGTAGTAATACATAATAAGCATTTGATAAACTAGTTTCTCAATCTAATCTACTTCATTCTGATTACAAACATGCTTTCATTTTCCTGTGTTGCTTGCAGAACAAAAGCAAATGAGCTAGTAAGAATGTTGAATAATCCTAGTTTTCCCCAGTCTGTCACTGCAGCTATATTGGCAAAAGAGGTAACTGTTAAGCTATATTATTATATTTACATATTATTACTTTTTGTTATAGGTGTACTAGTTGTTGAAATTTCTTTGTACTTGTAGCTTCTTAGATAAGTTTCATTGCTTTTCCCTATATTATATTTTCTTCTCCATCTGGAGTTGTAACTTTCAAATCTGAATAATGAGATTAAACACTTCTCTGATCTCTTCTCAAATTCTCTAAACTCTCTCTAAATGAACTCACAGAACATAAACTACTCATAATTCTGCATTAAGCATGATATTGTTGCTACTTTGATCTGTTTACTCTTCCTCTGATATAAATTTTGTATACCAAATTCGTATGAATAAATATTTCGTATTTTTATGTCCCATTGATATTTATCTTCGTCTGTACTGTAAGTATTACTCATTTTATATATGCCAGCGGAGAGTACAAAATATATTCCATTCTATTATTATTGTGCTTGTAAATTCGTTTTCAGCTGATTTGACTATCTGATGAATGATGCAACAAATATAGAGAAGCAACAACATTACCCCAATGCCTTAAAATCTCCCGGTTATAGGAGGTGGGGGGAGGGGGTCGGATGTACGCAACCATACTCTGTGTCAAAAGAACAGAGGTTGTTTTCGATGACCCAAAATGAAGATTGAGTCAAAAGTTGCATAGTCTAACTACTATTTCACAAAATAAGAAGACAGTTAAATGAGCCATTTTGCTTTATTCCATATAATTTTGAAGCAAAAGAATAGTGAATCTTTGGTTAATTTTCTAATACAAATAACATGCAGCTGACAGGATGACTTTGAAAGCAGTCCTATGTGCATTCTATGCCTACTAATTTGGTATACGTAGTACTGTTACTGTAGCAGTAAACCTGGGATTGACATAATAGATTCTTATTTTTAATGCGATGTGCTTGACTGTATTGAATGTAGATTAACGTTGGCGATTGGACCAGCAAGATACCTTTGGTCATCATATATATTTAATGTGGCAGGTTATTTCAATCTGTGAAGCCCCAAATGGAGATTCTTTTGTTTTCGCATGTGGACATGTCATTGTTCTAGTTAGTGCACAGTCAAACTCTTTAGTTTTTTCACTACGCTTATTGTTAATTTGTAAGGTACCACATGTGATGGACCTTGTTCTTGCAGAATTTCACAAGGCCTGCATATATACAGTCCCCAAGCATATCATGTACTCGGAGGTGACCTATTCTCCCCACTAGTTCACCCGATAGTTAAAGGATTAACCACGTCTTTGTTTCTGATATTTGTATGATCTCCTATTCTGCACCCTAATTTTATCTTCTTGCGGGAATCTCAGTCAGCGTTCAAGACAAAAGAAGCTTATTACAAGTCAATCGGGTACCGAGTAGAAGATGGAGAGCTTGAAAAGACAGAAAACTATCTAACGCGTATGCAATCATACATGAAACTATATGGGGCATTAGTTCAGGTTTGTTCCAACAAATCAATAACATTTCCATACCAGCTGAAGTTGGTAATTAGCTATTGCAACAACTCAATACAAAATGTGATTCACTTCCAGACTGAAATTCAAGGGGTCAAGAACTTGCATGGTGTAGAAGAAGGTTGGCGTTGGCTGGCTAGGTTCTTGAACTCTCTTCCAGCTAACCGGTTTACTGTGGTGGCATTGGAAGCATTCCTAACTGTAAGCTTACAAGCTTGATCTCCTTTACCTTTTTTCCCAACACTGAAACTAACTAGAGTTGAGTTGATTATACATATAAACTTCAGATGGCAGGCTTTGCACTCCATGAGAAGTACAAGTCTCAGTTCCAGAAGATCCTGAACGCCATATCTCGGGATTTTCTTGTCAAGTTGAAGGGAAGAGCAGACTCTTAAGACAATTCCTTGATTATTTGGAATTTGGAGTCGCGCAAATTCCTTCAAGAGCCGGAAGGAAGGCGTCTCCATGGGTCCTTATTATCGCACACTTGTGTCCCAGACGAGGACTTTCAGCAAAACGGGTATAGTAACTCTTATCGCCGTTCTTAATGATGTGACTACCATGAATGTGCCCTCTTATCTCCACGGGTCAAGATTGCATGATCCATGGATCATGCAATCTTGACCAGCTATGCTTCAATTCAGCTGGCTCCTGCCTGGCTTGTACTAGTCTACTAAAACATCAAACCAAACCTCTTCCCACCTAATTTACATCGCACTCTCTTACAACCCAAAACCTAAATTACAAACTAACATAGTTTTCGTTCGTTGCACCATTTTATAAGAATATTAAATTAATATGTTATTAATCTATATATACATATACTAAAACAGAACGTTGTTTTGCCACATGTCGCCCTTATATTCAATTCGCCTATGTGTCGGCCTCTAAGCTATGCTACATCATCCACCATGTCATCCTCTACATCATTCAATTTTATATTTTGATATATATATCTTTGAATTAAATAAGTAAAAAAATCAAAAAGATATCTAATACTAACTCCGTCCCTTATTGATCTTCCCATTTGCTTTTGACACATTTGTCGAGACACGTTTTGTAACGTTAATATCTTTAAATATACGATGATAAGTCAAAGTACTTATTAAGACGAATCAAATGATATCTCGTATGCCTATATTTATTTCTATATATTGGAAGAAAACGGGAAGATTCTCTCAGTTTGTGAATAGTGTCGAAAAAGCAAATGAGTTTTATATTAAGGGACGGAGGGAGTAGGTTATATAACAAAAAGAAATATAGATTTTTATCTTTTATCATATTATATCTTTATCTTATCTTATATATATATATATATATAAATATATATCTTTATCTATTATTATGTTATCAATCTAGTTAAGTTGAGTTATTAATGAACTTAAACTATAAAACATAAATCGTAAACTATAAACTATAATCTATAAATTTTAAACCATAAAGTATAAACTACAATCTATAAATTAATTAATAGTATAAAATATAAATACATTATTAAAATATTTATAACATGTGACCCCGTATATGGTACGAAAACACACGCTAATATAATTCTATTTTATAATCATAAATTTTAGAGGGAATTAGGTCAATATTCATTTTTTAATACTTGTATTTAGCCTATTACATCACACTCTATTGTTTTCTGACCACTATAAGTATGGTTTTTCCCCAAATTTTTTTACTTGATTCTATCTCTCATTAAACCCTGCTCCCTTTCTCAAAGGGCGATTCCGGCGCCATTGATGAAGCTTTAGATATCCAGCGGAAAACACAAAATTTTCGGTGCCATAACACCAGATCTAGGTATTCGAAGGCGTACGCAATTCAGAAAGCATTAAAAGTGGTATAATTAGAAGTCCGAATCGGTTCTATAGTTTTTCATCTACGAATCGAACAATCTCTATGTTTTCGCATCACACGAGAGTTAATTACATATTCTCGCACAATTTTGGGATGATTTGTGTCAGATTATGAATCAACTCCAGTTGTTCTACATCCACTTCCCTAAATTTGCAGCTCTCTCTCTAAGGTTTCCATTTGTTCTACTTCCACATCCCTAAAATACTCTCCCTATTTACACAAGACAATGTGGATGACATAAAACTCTTAAGGTTGATAATATTTTCAAATCAAAGATGATTAATACATACCATTCCTAGTAGGAACAAGGCGCCAAGATTGTCGTTGTCGGTGCATAGTTTGAAGTAATCTAGAGCCGCGTCTTGCAGAGAATTATTAAGACGCCAAGTCTTGAAATCCTTAATGTTTACTTGACGAATCACAAATTTCTCCATCCCGATTTGTTCCAAGGTCTTGCAAGTAATAGAAATAAACCGTCAAAAAAAAAAACGTGTGATCAATGTGTTACTTACCAAACTAACAAAGGGAGGCGTTATTTCTAAACAAAGAAAATAACAAGATACCAAACATGCAAAAAATTTACCTCAATTTGCAACTAAGCAAATAAGTAAGAGAAGAAGAAGCAATTCTAGAAAGAACTTAAACAATCAGATTATTCGGACGAGACTCCATGCGATTCGGCCCCATTATGTTGGTGTTACTTCTTTTTGCCATTCTTGTTGTCTTTGATGTTTGAGAAGCAACACTATATAGAAACTACTTAGCAATTAAGCGAGAGTGGGTTTAGACAAGTCCTTGATTGTTTAGACAACTTTTTGTGATGGGATGAAAGGACGACTCACAATTGACAAGTTTCTTTCCTTTTTGCCTCCTTTATAAGGATTTAGGGTCTGTTCTTCTAACACCATTACAAGAGGTTGGAATTCGTGTCCACATAACAACACACAAAAAATAATAATTGGAAACTGAACAGGCACACGGTTTTTTCTACTCTGCATATTGCTTAATAATTGCCTAACAATTTAATACAAACTTGTTTCTGTACTATATATCACAAATTATTTGGGATAACTTGTACCAATATTAAATCTGTCACAAAACCTACTTCACCCTATTACACTTTATCTGGAGGTTTTGAAACAACTTCTTAAATATGTCACAAAGTAACAAAACAAGTCAAAAATTAAGAGAAAAATCAAAACAATATAAACATTTGTTGATTTAATACAAACTTGTCACTTTATTATATGTCACAAAGTATTTGTAATAGCTTTGTACCAATATTAAACTTGTCACAAAACCAGTGTATGGAGATAACAAATTTTTGTTGGGCAAGATATTCCTCTCTGATTTCCGTTTTGCATCATTTCTTAAATCCTCAAACTTAGAATGCACACCATGTTTTGGTATTGAATCATCCTCAGAACAAGAGATAATGATAATTTCTATATTCTTCTCTGGAGAAACAATTGTTAAATTTGGGATAAACAAATATCATGATCTTCCTTCAAAATTAATTCTCTTCCAACAACATGAACTGTGTTTGAAGAGAAAGGAAACATATCATCAGAGAGAATGTGGCGATAGGTGTTTGAACAACCAAATGATCGACCCAGTTCTAAATGAAGAAACAATAATGTTTACACCATTGTGTTCACCAGAAGTTTCCAAATCAAACTCAGGGAATAAATGGCGCTCCACCCTCTTCTCATCTTTTTGATTCAAAGTTGTGCATTCCTTTGTATTGCAAAAAACAGAATTATTTTTATCCCCACTGAAATCACTCACATCAGCAACATGAGTGGAGTTACTAACTTTGAGAATGTCGTCATAGTTTGACACCCTATCAACCACTGAAGTCATTATAGTACTAATATGGATAACTTTTCCATGCACATCCTTCACGACATTTTCAAGGTTGAAAATTTTGGCATTCAGATTTTTCAACCACCAAGGAGCTGCATTCCTTCGCTCTTCCTTCTTAATTTTTTCAACACCCAAATCACTAGACCCTTTGTTAGGCTTCTTCACCTTTTCAAGAATCTGTTTCGTAATCTTCAACTGTTCCTTCTTCGGTGTAGCAACTTTAGGAACCAATGCAAGTACACTGTTGTCGCTTTCCCTCATGACAATATCAAACAGTGAATTTCCATTGATTTTCCTATCAAAATCCTTGATATCATTTGAAATTTGGGATTGAAAACGAACTCTATTCATTGAGAACAATGCAAGTACACTGTTGTAGATACTTCCTTTGATTTATCCTTAATCCCAACTAGTTGTTTTTCAATGAATTTTATCTTTGTAGAAACACTATCATTTTGAGCAGTCACAAAATCCTCCAGATCATCCCCATTCTCGAAAATCCTCTTTTCTTTCTCAATAAACAGATTATGCAAATAATCATAATCACGATTCCAAGAGTTTGTTGCAAAATTGATAATCAACAACGCATTTCGACTTTCAAAACATCAAAAACTTTGAACTAAACTCAAGAGAAAACACAGATCGGAAAAATAGCACATGCTTAGTATAAATGTCCCGATTTCGAAAAAATGAACATCATGCTGGAAAAAAGCAAATGAATTAGTAAAACGGAACTTCAATGGAAACAGTCAAAAGAACAAAAAATGAGATTTTGAAATTTACCTTGAAGTTAGAACCGTGGAAATCACATTTTGAACAAAAAATGAGATATTAGAACTTGTCAAACTGTGACAAGTTGTATGACAAGTACACACTTGTCATAAATACTCCTCCACCCTTATTAGAACTTGTCACAGTGTGACAAGTTGTATGACAAGTACACACTTGTCATAAATACTCCTCCACCCTTATTAGAACTTGTCACAGTGTGACAAGTACAAACTTGTCACATTGTGAGAAGTACAAACTTGTCAAAGTGTGACAAGTACAAACTTGTCACAGTGTGAGAAGTACAAACTCGTCACAGTGTGAGAAGTACAAACTGGTCACAGTGTGAGAAGTACAAACTCGTCACAGTGTGAGAAGTACAAACTTGTCACAAATTCATCTTCGCCTTTATTAGAACTTGTCACACTGTGAAAATACCCACTCATCACAAACACTCCTCCACCATTATTAGAAGTGACTACAAACTTGTCAAAAAAAATTCTTGTCTCTTATTAGGAGATGTCACAATCGTACAAGTTGTATTATGTTTTAGCAACATCCTTTACAAAACCTAAGTGCTAACAACAAATAAACTTGTAACTAAGTTTTAGTTTATGACAAGTTATGTCACAATGTGACAAGTTGCATTAAAGGTGAAAACAAGTTTTGTGACAAGTTTCATTTGCGACTACTTTGGGGCATAGAGAGTAGGTTAAAATCTCCACATGAATTCATATTCTAACTTGTGATCCTCTCTTGGTTTCTCTTGTTGGTTATCGATAGACTCGATCTTATCCACTCTCTACTTATCTTCTGACTTACTATCAACAACAAACTAGTTGTCGCAATATTATTGTTGTGACAACTAGGTTGAAATGATAAGTTAGTTGAAATAACGTATTTCTCTCTATTTTTATACGACCACTAAAAAACCCGTTAACTACTGTCCACTTTTTTTCTCTTGTTTTCGTTACTTTTGCTCTCTGCATTCTCTCTCTCTCTCTCTCTCTCTCGTTCTTCTCTGGCCTTGTCATCTCCTCCGAAAAATATCTATTCGTGCTTGATTTGGGCTCTACACTGTTTCCTTTGCTCCATTTCTGGTTTGATTAGTCGATTTGCGTTCAACGTAGTCTCCGATTTTACCAGTCTTTGGTGGTTTGAGAGGTAGTTTTTCAACTTCGTTTTTTAAAATTCTAGTGTGTTTGCTTGATTTTTAGTTTATGTTTTTATTTAGGTCTTTGTGACAGTGTTTGAAAGTTAATGTAAGTTGTTTGTAACAATTTTGCAGTATTTTTGTAGGATAAAAGTGATTTTAATAGTTTTTATGGAATGTGAGAAGTTTTTGATATCTATTTTTGTTGTTATATTTAACTGTGACAACATTATGTTTTGTGATTGGGACTAGTTCTTTTTGTTAGTGACCTGAATATCAGAGTCGTCTCTAAGTTTTCTGATATGTTTTGTGACTAGTTGGTCTTTATTATGACAAGTTTATGACACAATTAGATGTTGGTCTTTTTCTTATTAAACATGCTATTATGGATTCTATTCCGTACAAGTACAAGGTTCCTAGGGGATTACATTCAAACGAGAAATGCAATAACTACTGCCAGCTGTCATTGGTAAAACATTATGAAGATACTACGCTGTGTTTTGTGTTTGAAGATGCTTGTAATGGGGTTTTCTCTGCAATACTGTCATCTAGATCCAAATTGACTTTTTGTGGTCCTCTTGTCCATTCTGCATTAATGATTGAGGTGAAAACGAAGAGGAAGGACGAGTTGTGGTGTAGGATTGGTTGAAATATTTTTCATTTTTCTATCTCAGATTTTGCTGCAATTACTGGGTTAAATTGCGGTGGTGAGTTGAATATTGACTCTCCATCTGCCAATATGGATGCACTGCTGGGTTTTAAAAAGATTAGATTTCAAAAGCTTCTACAAATCTTTCAAAACATGGAAAAAGTATTTTGATCTCCTAGTTCATTACTTTGAAAAGTTTTGTAAGTACCCTTAGAGGATTGTTGCTTATCAAACCACCCTTGAGAAGCTGAGGTGGGTGAATAGATAATCACTGAAAAAATGCAAAAATGTCAGAGAGAAGACAAATTCAAGGAGGGGATACAACTTGTATGGATTTCCTTCGGCTTTTCAGGTATTTTTTTTGATTTCATATTTGCCAATTCTTGTTTAGAAATTATTTCTTTTCAATCTCACTATTTCTTATACGCTAATTTGTATGTTTGTATTTGATTAGGTCTGGATAGTTGAAAGATTCCCTGAGCTTGCTGAATTAGCTGACATGTGCATGGAGAAACATTTTGAGAATGATCGCCCATACTATGTAAGGTGGAAAACAAAAGAAAATACGCCTAAGTTGTGGTATAATGGAATTCAAAGCCTTGTTTCTCACAAGATAAAGTTGTTAAGTCTACCATCTGTCGTAGGTGTTATTAATTTCCAGTTGTGGCAGTCCTTAATTAGTACCAAATTGTCTTAGGGATAAGATCATTTTCTGTCTGGTAGACTTTATACTATTTGTCATAACTTTATGTAGTTGTAAAACTGAGAATAGGATTACTTGTTGTCACCACTTGAAGTTTTTACTTATATATATATGTTGTATCTATGATACCTTTTGGTTGCTGTCCAACTTTTCATAGCTGTTACAACTTCTAGTAGCTGTCACAACTTGTAATTCTTTCTAAGTTGTCACAAATTATAACATTTAAGTTATGATATCTAAATATTGGCTATTTGTATTCTTATGGTGTTTGTGTTTTGTATAGTTTTTTTTAGAATTGTGCTTATCAGCCTTACAGTGAATATGTTCATTTTGGTCATTTGATATTAGGAAATCAGTATGTTGATTCAATTTATGACCAGGTTGATGAGTTAATAATTTCAATTGCCAAGAAAAGGCATGATAATCATATGGAAGTTTGTGAAATTGAAGAGCTGTGTGATGAAGATCTCTCAAGCTTAGAGGAAGATAACGATGAAGAAGTTCAAGATAGTTTGGATGATAACGCCTTAGGTAGTAAAGATGTTGTAGCACAAAGAGTTCAGAGGATAAGGTTATAACAAAATGAAGTTGTTGTCTGGCAATGATAATAATGAAACCATTGTTGAGAAGAGGCTTTGTTTACTTTCTGCTGCTAGTCTACAATAAAAGAGATAAAAGAAGTATGTCGAAGAAGGAACAAAAGTTCAAAGAAGAAAATTTATTATGTGGACCCTGAAAACCGATCTAAGCATGCTAATGATACTTTTAATGGTAATGAAAGTGAAGCAACTCATAGTGATTATGATTCCAATCAGGTAAAACCTCAGTGGGCAAAGGATTTGAGTTTATTAGTTGCTTTTGCTGAAGAAAAGTACATTCATTTGGATGCTAAAGTGAATGATCTATCTGCTAGAATAAGTTCTTTATCTGAGAAAGTTGAAGAATTGGAGAAAATTGTCCACAAGAAGAAATTGGATCCTACAACAAATGTTAGAAACAATGTTAAAGAGTCTTCTCAAACCAAATCTTAAAGCTCTTAGCCAGTAGAAGACTCTGTAGATGGAAAGAGATCCAATAAAATTATTGATGATGAAAATCTTGAAAATGCAACTTCTGAATCAATGCTTGAGAAAAAACAGTTTATTGGAGACAATTGTAGAAAAGGAAAATATTTTAGAACGCAGTCCAGTTGTACCACTAGCAAATGATATTGATGAAAACTTTGTTGATGTTGCATATTTTGATAAGGAAATTTTTTTAGAAGGCAGTCCAAATGTTGAAGTTGTAGGGTAAATTACTGAGAATGTCGAGGATCAAAATGAAATAATTTTAAATGCTAACATTGATAAGGAAATTGATGTTGGTTCAATGGTTGATCAGTCTCCCCAAAACAAAGTTTCTTGTGATGGAAAAATTACTCTGATTGTACCGTGTAGTCCAAATTTGAAACCTTGTTCCGGAAAAAGTGCCAAAGAAAAAGAACCAAGTTCAACAGTGATTGTGTACGCAAAAAAAAATTGAATATTTAAGTCATCCAGAAAATAAAGAGCAAGGTCAGATTTTTGAAATGAATACAGAAGTGAACACATAAGTTTGAATGAATTTAGAAAATCAAGTGGGAGCTCACTTGATGTAGTCGCAACACCAGTCAATTATTTCTTGGAACAAAAAGCCCATAATGATGTCAATGAAGAGAATGTTCAAATGTTAGAATTTGGAATTCCAAAATTATTATTGAAGAAATATAGATTGCCAGGTAGACCTCCAAAAGCATATTAGGAAACAGAATATAGTATGTTTCTATTATGACACAGAATATGTTATGATTTTCTAATCACAAATATCATTTGGCATGGATTATTTTATCCTTCTGTTGTCGAATCCTATATAGAGGATCATCAAGTTGTTAGAAGAATTGATTTTAACTATTTTGATGGTTCTCGCCTATACAAATATGACAAACAATGGTATAATGGTGTTAAGAAGGTATATCCCCCCTTCTTCCTCAAAAATGAACATTGGGTGGCGTTGGAGATTGATCTTGAAAAGCATCATGTCACGGTTCTTGACTATTTGAAGAACTTTACTAAATATGTTGTTCTTTTTGCTGCTTTGGCTCCAATTTGTAAACTCGTCCCATTTCTGATTAAAAAATTTGGGAAGTTTGCACACTTTGAGCCTCTGGATAACGACTTTACTGTTAGTCAAGACACTGAAATCTGCCGCGACGAAAATGGGTAATTATATGTAATTTTTATTCATATAAATATATATATTATGTGTGTTGTTAATACTTATCTATTCTTTTTTACTTTTTTTCCGGGCATTTTTACTATCCGATACATTAAAGCTCGAGATCTAGGCATAACATTAGGGGATCTCGATCACACTTGTATGAGGGCTCAGAGAGAAAAAAATTGCAATAGATGATACGAATCCTCATGGATGCGTATGTCTTCGGGGAGGATCATGGTAGAAAGGATAGTTGACACTTCAAAACCTCTTTGTCGTTGGGATAGGTATTGAATCTATCTATTCAACAATAGAGATCGAGGTCTTGAGAGTCCACTCAAGGGATGAATGATCTCAGGTTGGTAGGTTTGATGACAATTTTCTAACGGGAACAAGTTCAGATCCAATCAGTAGGATGACACTGAAACAAAGGAATGAGATAATCTCAAACTTTAATCTTTTTTATTCAATTCAACCTGAAAACTAATAATGACGAACGTTTTCCATATAAAGGAGGAGTTCGAAAGGGAAATGCAGAGGCGGCTGCTAAACCTAGTTTCTCAGCCAACAATTCAAGAAAATCCTAAAAAACCCAAAACTATAATAAAAACATCATTAAAACGAAAACCGGAAAGTTCAGCAAAGAGAGGACGCGATCGCGTGTGAGGGACCCGCGATCGCATCTTGACTCGATCAGTTCGTCTTGCTCTTTGTTCTTGGGACGTGGTCGCTGTTTGTAGCGAGAATCTCAACGTGATAATACTCAAGAAATTGTAGGGTTATGATCAAACGTGACAGTAACATACTCTTTACTCAGGAATACTATGGAAATAAGGCTTAAAACTAGAACTCATATAATACTCTCATGGAGGCTAAGTTGATTACAGTGAAGGTGAAAGCCCTTTAAATAGGCTAATCCTAGTTCTATCTATAAGGAAAGAGAATAATATCTTTTCCTTCTATCTAATATTGATATAAAACATGGTAAAAGATATTCTTTTAATATCTTTTACTACTTCTTTTACTATTTACATAATGAATATTAAATAAAACACTTAAATATACTCGGCCGACTTCATCTTGATCTCTACGACGTCTTCTTACTCGTTCATATCTGGGAAACACCTTCCTTTTCTTCTAAATACGTCTTCATGTGACCGGGAACGCGTTCGTTGAAGTCGTCGGGCGATATGATTTGGTCACTTGCATTAATCTTCTCGGGCCTCGTGATGATGCATTTAATGTCGCCGTTTAAATGCTTCTACACGCTCACGCCAACGGTTCTTTTATAATGTTCGGATTTCTCTAACGGTCACTAGATTGATTCTTGGGAAACCCTTGGCCGATATCTTTCTTCACCGATTTCCTTTCCTTATTTAAGCTCTGCTCTCGATCCCGCTTTGCACTCTTATAAATCTTGTCTTCATAGCCTTCACATTTTCATCCTTGACCTAATTTCTCCATCATCCTTATTTCTGCCTCTTCGTCAATATCTCCCATGATTTGCAATTCCTCCCTATAACGTCTACGCTGACGCCCTTCGTCCTGGATGGATTTGCGCTTACGAGTACCCTTTCTTGGTGGGACACCGCTTTCCTCTCTCCTCTTGTGAGGGATTTTTTGACGTGTCTGGGTGTCGCGATCGGGAATGTTTTTCCTAGTGCTTGGAGGAGATTGGCGGCGTTGGATCACGTCGCAACTAACTTCGACGTCGAGTTCATGATCGCCGACGTGATGTATTCTTGCATGCTCTTTACCCCTTCTCCGGGTAGAGTTAACTTCAAGCCTCGCAACGGAGCGACTCCTTTGGTGATTGAAGGGACTTCATCCGATCGAAGTTGGGCCGACAATTTCTATTTCATCAGGAAGTCGACTCAGGGAGAGGATTGTGATTTCTTGATCGAAGAGTGGACTCATTCGAGTAAGTTCTTTTGCTTTATCTTTGGACTTATTCTTCTTTCCTTTGCACTTCTTTATTTGCGCGTTCTTTCTTACATGTAGTTGACATCCTCTCGATCGTTGTGCGAGAGGAGTTTGAGGAGATTACGAAGAGAATCCTTGCAATTCCTTTATTTGAACGCACTTTCACCGGACGCGACGGGAAGGGTTATCGCGTAGCGACCCCTATTCCTTCACGCGGTAGGTCTTCTCTTATACTGTACACGCTCTTTTTCTTCTTGAACTCGCTCTTCTTTCGATTGTGTTAATGTTTTTCTCCTTTTCTTTAGACGTCACCTCTCGTACTCGTCAAGTATCTGCTAGCGACCTTCTCTCAACGATGAGGAGGCGTACCTTGGATAGTAAGTTGAACGTGGAGACTCTTGTTCCTAAGAATGTGGAGACGACAATTCCTTAAAATGCGAGAGCAACCACTTCTTCGGACACAAAGGCAAACGCGGAGGCGGATGTTCCTTTGAACGCGGAGGTGGGTGGTCCTGCTTTAGCCACTACGTCGAAAGATGATAAAAGCAAAGGCAAGATTCCTAATGCGGCCTTTGTTTGTGCCTAAAAATACGATGAGTAAGGAACAAGTCAAGTGCTACGCGTAGAAGATCACGTCGAGGTGACGGGAAAGAGGTGAAGACGTCGGTGTAGTGAAGATAAGGTCAGTCGAGTCTATATAGTCGATTTATTGTATATTTCTTATGTAATTAGTAAAAGGTATTAGAAATAATATCTTTTACCATGTTTTATATCGTCATTACATAGAAGGAAAACATATTATTCTATTTCCTTAAAGATAAAACAAGGGTTAGCCTATTTAAAGAGGGTAACACCTTCTTTGTAATCATCTAGCCACTTCGAGCAATAATACAAGTACAAGCCCTTAAACCCTAATTTCCAAGTCGTGTTCTTGAGTGTTAAGATTGTTACCGTCTAGTTTGATATTTGCCCTACAATTGGTTCATTGTTACCTCGTTGACAATTTAGCTACAAACAAAATTGGCACCCACCGTGGGGCTTGATAAAAAAAGTATCATCTTTCCACACAAAGGGAACACTTTTCTTCCAAGAAACCATGACTAGTGCCACCAAAGATCCACAAACTCAAGGGAAAGTGTACGAAGAAGTAGTCGTCACGACGAGACACCAAATTCCCGACGGCGAGGAAATCGAAGAAGTTTGTGAAAAAGATCCCAACACTCAAAAGGCCAAGAGCGTAAGCAAAGAGCAAAAGGAACCCAAAGACGGCGAAACAATCGACCTCATCACCGTTAAAGCACAACTCGACGCTTTCTGCAAAACATGGGCAGAAGATAAAAGTGCTAGTGAAAGGAAGACGTTGGAACTCGCCAAAGAAAACGAGAGGATGCGTTCTACAATCAAGGAGCTCAGAGCAGGATCTACAAGACAATACACCTACGTTCGAAGCCAGAGTGTCGCTCGACGCCTTGATATGGATGCCGTCGCCCAGGAAGACGAAGCTTACGGATTCGAGGAGTATCACGACGGTCTCCCCTCCGGAGGAGCGGTGCCCAAAGAAAAGCCAGTAAAAGAGTTGACGCCAAGCGCCATCCGCGTTGGGGGAGAAACAAGTCGGCGCCCTAAGGAAGAAGATGTTGTAGATGCCCGGAGCACCAAGATCCATAGTTCCCGAGCACGAGTTGGGATATCAAGAGAGCCCCTTTATCAACACGATCGCCATCCAGAAGATCGCCAAAAAGTTCACCATCGTCGATCTCCCCGTCTATGAGGGATCCTAAGATCCCGAAGAACACATCTTGCTTTACATGGCAAAGCTCTCCACAACTCCTATCGAGCCCGAACTAAAAGACGCCATGACATGCATATTCTGCAGCTCGACGCTAAAAGGTCCCGCCTTGACGTGGTTTATCCATCTTCCAAGAGGAAGCATCTCGTCCTTTGCCGAACTCTCCAACGCGTTCTGCCTACAATTCACCAGCAGTAAGATGTTCGCAAGACAGCCTTCGGACCTCCACAACATACATATGGAGAAAGGCGAGACCATTAAAGCCTTTATGAAGCGTTTCAATGAAGAGAGGATCAACATCCCGGATTGTAACGAGCCTATTGCTGCCGAGGCGTTCAGGGGAGCTCTCCCGCGAGACAACGACTTGTACAAGGAGTTGACAAAGACTCGACCTGATTCCTTCGCCGTAACTAGGGAAAGGGCCATAGAAGCGATGTGCCTCGAAGAAGATCTTCAAAGACACGCGAAGGACAACTCTCGTTCCCCATGTAGACGGACTTCTTCGTGTAAGAACTCTCCTCAGCGTAGGCATCATGAACGCCAGGAACGAGGAGACCGCCACGACAGGAGAAATAAGCCATTCCAAAGAGATGCACCCATGGTGCACAACGTGAGCAAGGTTAATAGCGTTTACGTGGTTGAAAAGGGAATCCACATGAAGACTGACGCGTTGCTAGTCATGAGCGCAATGGAGAGGCTACGCGACGTGCAGTGGCCAAAGAAGCCAATCCCTGGAAGAAGGCCTGGGTCAGGAAAGGGGTATTGCGAGTTTCATAGCGATATCGGTCATACCAAAGATGATAGTTACACCTTGAGAAGAGAAGTATTGCGACTCCTGCAGAGTGGAACTTGAAAGATTTACTCTCTTGAGAAGGAAGAGAAGCCCTTAAAGGAATAAAGAGAGAAAAGAAGTCTCCAACTCCACCACCGCCACCATCAGGTCACACAAGGACCGTCCACACTATCTTCAGAGGCTCCTCCATTAGTGGCTACACCGCGTCCGCTGCCAAGAGAAACGGCAAAGCTTCACGGAGTGAGGGCGACGCTATGCCAATCTATCACGTCAGATCCATCAAGGAAGATTATCCGATCACGTTCGAGGAGGCAAACGAGACTGTGGAACACAATGACGAATTAGTTATTTCCCTTACCATTAGTAATTGCAAAGTAAAGAGGATCCTTGTCGACAACGGGAGCTCTGCCAACATCACCATGTTGTCCACCGTCAAGGACCTCGGACTCTGCAGTGACGACGTGATAAAGAAGTACATCCCGCTAGAAAGGGTTTAGTGGTGAAGTTGCAGACATGTTGGGAGAAATCACCTTAACCACTCTAGCTCAAGGCATCAACATGCAAACATAGTTTGTGGTCATGGAAGCGGAATCGTCCTACAAAATCATCTTGGGAAGGCCTTGGCTACACGATATGAGAGTTGTTGTGCCTAAAAATACGACGAATGTGGAACGCGTGAAGAGTTACGCGTAGGAAGACTGCGTCGACGCGACGAGATAAGTGAAGGATGTCGTCGACGTGACGAGACATGGCAAAGGTCTCGTTTATCTTTAAGATTAGGTCGGCCGAGCATATTTTATCTTATTCCTTATTATATTCTTGTAATTGGTAAAAGATATGGTAAAGAATATCTTTTACCTTGTTTGTTATATCGTTATTTAGATAAAAGGAAAAGATAAGATCTCATTTCCGAAAAGATATTATTAGGGTTAGCCTATAAATAAAGGCGCTAACGCCTGCTTTGTAATGATTCAACCACCATTACGAGTAATACTAAGTTCAAGCTTCAACCCTAAATTCCTCTCTCGTTCAATATTGTTCTTGAGTGTTGAGATTATACCGTACTCTTTGATCTTTGCCCTACAATTGCTTAGTTATCTTCTCGTAGGTAATTTCGCTACAAACAATTGGCGCCCACCGTGGGGCAACATAAAAAAGGTATCGTCTTTCCATACGAAAAGAGCTTCTTTTTTGCAGGAAATAATGTCAAGTCCGACCAACAGCCCGCGTGATGGTGAAAAAAGGTCCGAAGAAGAAGAGCATATAACAGTTCCTCTCATTCCGGTGGAAGAAGACGCAAGAAAAGGTCTCGAAACCACCCCCGACACTTCAAAAGAAAGCGCTCCCGTAGAGAAACGAGGGGTAGACGGCGAAGTAGCCAACGTGGCCGCTGTCCAAGCACAATTCGAGTCCTTCGAGAAGGCCCAGGCTGAAGCCATGCGCACGAGCGAGAAAACGGCGTCGAAACTCACTCAAGAAAACGAGAGGTTGAACTCCATAATCAGGGAACTCAAAGCGGGCTCCACGGGGCCACATACCTACGTTCGTGGTCAAAGTGTCGTCCGACGCCTCGATATGGATGCAGCCGTCGAAGAAGACGATGTATACCAGCCTCAAGTATACCATGGTCGCGTTCTCCCAAGAGAAACGATTCAGAAAAGCAAACCCGAGGAAAAGATGACGTCGGACGTCGTCGCTGCGCTTGTAGCACAACAGGTCGGCGCCCTAAGAAAGGAGATGATGCTGATGCCCGGGGCTCCCAAATCTATAATCCCTGAAGACGAGTTCGGATTTCAAGAAAGTCCAATTGTTACTGCTATCGCCGCCCAGAAGATTGCCAAGAAGTTCACCGTCGCCGATCTTCCCGTCTACGACGGATAAGATGACCCGGAAGAACACGTCTTACTCTACAAGGCCAAGCTCTCCACAAGTCCAATTGAGCTGGAATTAAAGGAAGCAATGATGTGCAAATTCTATAGCTCAACGTTGAAGGGTCCCGCCTTGACGTGGTTCATCCACTTACCCAAGGGTAGTATCTCCTCCTACGCCGAGCTCTCCAACCTCTTCCGACTACAATTCGCCAGCAGTAAGTTGTTTGCAAAGCAACCCTCAGATCTCCATAACATGCGAATGAACAAAGGCGAGACCATAAGAGCCTTCATGAAGCGTTTCAATGACGAGAAGATTACAATCCCAGATTGTAGCGAAGCCACTGCTGCCGACGCGTTCAGACGCGCACTTCCCCGAGATAGTGACCTGTACAAGGAACTGACAAAGACTCACCTTGAATCATTCGTCTCAACTAGGGAAAGAGCCATGTAAGCCATACGCTTGGAGGAGGATCTCCTAAGGTACAACGAAGAAAGTTCTCGATCTCCACGTAGGAGAACTCCCCCGCGTAGGAACTCTCCTCAACGTCGACACAATGACCAACATCAGGAGCGAGGGGAACGTCACGACAGAAGAAATAAGCCATTCCAAAGAGAACCACAAACGGTGCATGCGGTGAGCGAAGTTGATAGCGTCTATATGGTGGACAAAGGTATCTCTATGAAGACCGACGCGTTGCGAGTCATGAGCGCAATGGAAGGGTTACGCGACGTGCAATGGCCGAGAAAGCCAAATCCCGGAAGGAGGCCCGAAACAGGGAAAGGGTACTGCGAGTTCCATAAAGATACGGGTCACACGACGGATGGTTGTTACACCCTGAGAAAAGAGGTGTTAAGGTTGCTGAAAAGAGGAGATTTGAATGATCTACTCTCCAAAGAAGGAAGGAACGCGTTTGAAGGGGCAAAGAAAGAAAATAAGTCCCCTACTCCTCCTCCACCTCCGTCAAGTCATACCCGGACTATATACACCATATTCGGAGGCTCTCCCGCGAGCGGCTACACCGCATCCGCCGCCAGAAGGAACGTTAAGATTCTACGCGACGACAGTGATATGAGGCGAGTTTATCATATTCGCCCTTCCAAAAGAAATTACCCGGTAACGTTCGAAGAGCCAAACGAGGTGGTAGAACATCACGACGGGTTAGTTATCTCCCTCACCGTCAGCAATTGCCGGGTCAAGAGAATCCTCATAGACAAAGGGAGTTCCGCCAACGTAATCACTACATCCGCTATAAAAGAACTCGGGCTATCCAACAACGACGTCGTGAAGAAACACATTCCTCTAGTGGGATTCAGCGGTGAAGTAGCAAGCATGTTGGGAGAAATTACATTGGCAACCTATGCAAGGGGTATCAATATACAAACGAAGTTTGCGGTGATGGATATCGAATCACCATACAACATTATCCTGGGAAAACCTTGGCTACACGACATGAAAGTTGTACCCTCGACGTATCATAAATCTTTAAAATTCCCATCTCCATGTGGGATCCAAGAAATCAAAGGCGAGCTTCAAGTCGCGAGAGAATGCTATAGCATTGGGATGAAAAAAGCCACTAAATCATCATCACGTAAAGAAAAGAAAGCGTAGCAATCAAGGAATTACAAAGGAAAAGCCAGAGATGGAAAGTCAGTCCTTGACACGTTGAGAAAAGCAAAGTCTGACAAGCAAGAGGACACCAATCCACCAGGTAAGCTCGAACAAAAAGCCCAAGAAAAGAGCAACAACGTAAGCTACATGTTCCTGAAGCACCATCCACCATAAGCCTAAAGAAGTGATATGAGTTTCCAAGTTTCCTGGCATTTTTTCTTTTGTGTTCTTTCTTGCATGAGTAGGATTAGTTTCTTTCAAGAGTTTCAATAAATTTAGCATCGTTATCTTAGTGTCGAAGCGGCAAGGGGTCGCGACGACTAGGGGTAGGCGTTAGAGTCAATGTTTGTTATCGCATGATGCATCTTTTATTAATATACAAGTAAACCTTTCTTTCCAACCTGTTAAGCATGTTGAGTTGTTTCAATTCCACGACTTGCTCTGTGTGTATTAAGAGAACGTGCCTCTTGAGTACGGCGTACAAAATAAGAAACAAGAAGGCCGCGGTGAAAATCCGCGCCGGGGGCGAATTTCGTTAGTCTACGTGTTCGAGGCTTCATCTACGCGTAGGCAACGTTAGCTGAACCGCCGACCCCGAGTCGACGCTTCCCATGATTGTTAGCGACGTGTGGCAATGGTCATGGGGAATGAAGCCCGGTACCTCACGAAGCCGGTCGGATCCTCTAAGCAAACAAGGTCGAACCTATTTGACACGATCATTCTCCAGGAACGCGTCTTCACGCCTTATAGCCCCTCTGAGAGTCATGAATCCACGGGCAAAACGCCAAACCAGCAGGGATGCGTCCACCGACTAGCAATCTAGAAATCGGACGCTACACGATGAATAGGCCCGTCGATTAAAAGAGTTCGACGTCGACCTAACGCTAGCGTGAGGCAACGGACCAACCTTAAAAGTAAGGGGTAACGTCACAAGCTGATAAAAATCAGACGCCGACCTATGTCCGCCACTCGATTCAGGGTTCGGAGGAAATTCTGGACCCAACCTTCATGTAAGCCGGCAACGTAACTAAAGCAACCGCAATGACCATACTGTCTTATTAAGAAAATAAAGCCCTCTAAACGCGTTCACTACAAGCAAAGTATCATACTAGGGGTAGAAAACCACATCCTACAAAGAAAAAGTAGCAAAAGAGAAAACCAAGAACCAAACCTACGTACTCATAAACAAGCTATGCGTAAGGGGTTAAGAAAATTATAATCAATAAGAAAAAATTCCTACACGTACGCAGATACGCGCACCGAAGCACAACGCATAAAAATGGATATGAGAACCAAAGGAAGGGTAAGCTCCCAAGACGTCTCCGACGTGAAGAACAACACACATGACGCGAAGAACAAATGAAGCGAGCATAAGAATCTTTGGTAGTTCTAACCTAGTCTACGAGGAGCCTAAGTCAAACCTACCAAAAGGGGTAGGATTACGCCAAAAAAGAACGAGAAGTGCCTAAAAGATAGCAACAACGTTCGAAAAAGAAAGAAGCGATCCAACTACAAGCAACGCGTACAAATACCCTACGCAAAGAAAAAGATAAAAATTACAAGGACTTGGACTCGCCCTCAGACGACCCAGAGCCGGACGCGCGACCATCGCTTTCCTCTTCATCAGCCGCAACTTCCTCCTCGTCGACGCGTTCTCCGCCTTAAGCATCTACGACGTCGGGATGAACACCTGCGGGAGGTTCCGGAAAAGCTTCCCTAAACTCAGCACGCTTGCCCACCAGATCCCAATCTTTGTGCTTACCAGTAGCGTACTGCTCATAAACTTCCACCCTGGACAATCAAGACCAATATACCTTCGCATCCGCCAAATCCTTGTCATGCTGCGCCTCGTTCCTTTCCACATCCACCCGCAAAGCACTGAGTTTCCCCTCCAAATCCTCGACCCGCTTGGTGATCGTCTCGTTAAGCCTAAGAACCTAAGTAACCTTGTCCTTTGCCGCCTTCTCCGCGTCGCAAGACTTCTCCAATAAACCACTTAGACGCGTAACCTCCGATGAAGCATCAGACGCCTTTTTCTTCAACGCCTCCATCCGTTCCGGATACTTAGACAAGAGCTCCCAAGCGCATAGCGACGCCTCAATCCCCTGAAAGAAGGAACGAGGAAAATAAAAAAGAAAGCTCATGAGAAAATCGTCAAAGAAAGTAAGAGTTGCAATCTTACCTGCCATTGAGCAGCGAAAGCCTCTCCCATAACGTCGGCAGGATCCATCGACGCGTAATGGTTGAGGGACGACGAAGAACGAAGCCCCATCAAAGCCTTCAGAAGCTCCCTTCCCGGAGCGAAAACATTCGAAATCACACCAGGAAAGTCATCCACAGACGAGTATTTCTCCACGGGAACCTTGACCACTTTCTCCTTTACCTTCCGTGAGCGCGTCGCCTTAGCCGGAGAGGTAGATGGCGTAGATTCCAAAGTAGCCATCGGATCAACGTCCAAGGGAGCAGCAAATGAACATCCTTTTATGGCAAGCTGCTTCTTCCTCGACGCCACGAGATCACTGGCAGACTCTTCACGAGCACGAACGAGAGAAATCGAAGCTGCACCACCAACAAAGAACAAATAGTTAGAATGCAAAGTATGAAGGAAAAAGTCGAAGAAAGTGACGAGGAAAACAACCGACTTACCAGATGGCGTCGCCGGGCCACTACGATGACCCTCTCCTTCATGACCATAAAAGGTCCGATCAACTTCGGGAACCGCCAAGAGCGCAGCGACCGCCTTTTTTGATTTCGCTCTCTTCTTAATAGCCTCCGCGTTGACTGGAAAGCACATAAAGTTACACGTAAATAAAGCACCAACAAGCAAAACGTACAACCTTACGAAAAGATAAGATCGGTAAAACAAAGAAAAGAAGCTCACTCTCAGGGTTCCATTCTTCGATGAGCCAAGAACACGCATCTCCGAGGGAAGATTTCTCCACGAAGTAAAAAACCTCGGCCCAACCCCGATCGGCCGTACTCTTCTCAAAGGCTATCCTAGCCTTCTTCTTCTTAATCTTGAAGTAAACCCTGCCCGACGAATTAAGCTAGACAATCAGGGAATTAGCAAGATCCGCCGCGACGAAGTCCGAACCATGTTTTTCAATAGCGTCGTCGAGAGCGCCCAAGATGCGCCATGCCCCGGGAAGGAGTTGACCCATCGCCAAACCCAGAATGAGCATAAAGGATTTAACCAGGGGCGAGAACGGGAACCGATGCCCCGCTAGAAAAGGATACTCGTAGACCGTTACCCATCCCGGCCGATGAGCATCCGCACAGACCCCCTCTGGAGGGATCTCGATCTTCACGTCTAGACCAAGTTCAGCAATGGTCCTCAGATGGCTGACGTTATGTGCTTGAGAGTAGTAGCGATATGACTCGCGGAGTACCTTTCTTGGCTCGTAGAGCACTAGAGTTGCCATTAGAAGAGAAAGTAGATAGAAAAGCAGAGCAATAAGACGATCAAACGAGAGAGAAATGAGGAGAGCAAAAAGATGTTCGGGAGAAATGAAGATTAGAAGAAGTGTATGGAGAAAGAAGAGATCCCCGCTCATTTATAGGAAGAAAATCGCGAGAATCTCGGAAGGATATTCTCTAACGGAAAAATTCTCCACTAGATAAACTAGCCGTTGAAGACGAACGTTGCCGGCACAGATAACAGAGTCCCTCGTCTTCCACTTGGAAATAATTGAAGAAGAACGATGATTGAAACTCTGCGACAATATTAAAAATTCAAGTGACGTAATCATCAACGCGTTCCTAGTGTAATGAAGACATATTCCTTGAAGAAAGAAGGCGTCTCCCAGCTCTACTAGACGTTAAGCCCTGTAAGACTCCTTAGGGGTATTGTTTGTGCCTAAAAATACGACGAATGTGGAACGTGTGAAGAGCTACGCGTAGGAAGACTGCGTCGACGCGACGAGAGAAGGGAAGGATGTCGTCGACGTGACGAGACGTGACAAAGGTCTCGTTTATCTTGAAGATTAGGTCGGCCGAGCATATTTTATCTTCTTCCTTATTATATTCTTGTAATTGGTAAAAGATACGGTAAAGAATATCTTTTACCTTGTTTGTTATATCGTTATTTAGATAAAAGGAAGAGATAAGATCTCGTTTCCTAAAAGATATTATTAGGGTTAGCCTATATATAAAGGATAACGCCTGCTTTGTAATGATTCAGCCACCATTACGAGTAATACTAAGTTCAAGCTTCAACCCTAAATTCCTCTCTCGTCCAATATTGTTCTTGAGTGTTGAGATTGTACCGTACTCTTTGATCTTTGCCCTACAATTGCTTAGTTATCTTCTCGTAGGTAATTTCGCTACAGACAAGAGCCATACCTTCGACTTACCATCAGTCCCTGAAGTTTCCGTCCCCATGGGGGATCCAAGAGACCAAAGGTGAACCAAAAGTCACAAAGGAGTGTTACTGTATCAGAATGAAGAATACCACCAACACGTCCTTGGATAAGAAAACCAAGGCGTAGCAATCAAAAGACCATGAAGAACCAACAAGGTACGTGAAACGCAAACTCTACGAGTTAAAAAACTAAGATTTGCCAAGTAGAAGATGAGGATTACATGTTGGAAGTCGGAGTCTATGCTCTCCGACCAGTTGAGAAAAGAAAGGCGTCTTCATGGTCTAAAGTTACAAAAAGCAAGGGGTCGAAGCACCATAGAACCCGTAAAGATCAAGAAAAAACCAAGAGAAAAGCTAGGGGTAGAAAAGCAATCCCCAAAGCGTCAAGAAAAGTCCCGTCCACAAGAAAAAGTAATTAAAGCCGCAACAAGTTAGGAGATAAGAGCGTCGATAAGAGCAACGCGTATCTAAACAAATCTAAGCTAAGCCTTCGAGTCCAAAGATGGCGAGAATTTATGGCAAAGAATGCCAACCTAAGCTACATGTTCCTAAAGCACCATCCGCCATAAGCAAACTCCATCAAATGTGTTGAGAATTTCTGTGTTTTTTATTTGCTCTCTGTTTCTTGCATGAGTAGGATTAGATTTCTTTAAGTTTCAATAAGACCATGCCGCCATCTTAGGGTCAAAGCGACAAGGGGTCGTAGCGACTAGGGATAGACGTCGACGTCATAGTTCATTGTTTCATGATGCATCTTTTATTAATATACAAGTAGACCTTTTCTTTTCCAACGTGTTAAGCATGCCGAGTTGTTTCATTTCCAATGACTTGCTCTATATCTATTAAGAGAATGTGCCTCTTGAGTATGGTGTACCAACTAAGAAGCAAGAATGCCGCTGCAAAAATCCGCGCCGGAGAGGAATTTCATTAGCCTACGCGTTCAAGGCTCCATCTACGCGTACGTAACATTAGCCGAACCGCCGACTCCGAGTCGACGCTTCCCATGGTTGTTACCGACATGTGGCAATGATCATGGGGAATGAAGCCCGAAACCTCCCGAAACCAGCACGGATCCTCTGAGCAAACACGGGTAAACCTATTTGACACGTTCCTTTCTCCAGGAACGCGTTTTCACGCCTTCCACGGCCCCTCTGAGTGTCATGAAACCACGGGCATACTTTTTTCATCCGGTTAGGAGGCGTCTGTCGGCATCTTAAGTCCATCAAGTCACAAGATGGACGCTACACGATTAACAAGCCCGTCGATTAAAAGAGTTCGATGTCGGTCTGACGCTAGCGTGTTGGTAAAGGATTCACCATGAGTAAGAGGTGACGTCACAAGCTGATATAATCACATGCTGACCTACATCCTCCACTCGCTTTGGGTTCAGAGGAAATGTTGGACCCAACCTTCATGTAAGCCGGCAATAGAACAAAAGACGCCGCATTGACCGTACCATCCTATCAAGAAAGTAAAATTTCTTAACGCGTTCACTACGAACAAAGCATCACACCAGAGGTAGAAAACCACACCCCAAAAGATAAAGTAACAAAACCAAAAGCCAAAGACCAAACCTACGCACTCGCAAACGAGTTACGCGTAAGGGGTCACGGAGGTTAAAGTCCAAAAGAAAGAATTCTCTACATACATTGAGCAAGTAAAGCGTATTAAAGTCAAAGCACATGAAACATCAAGAACAAAGGAAAAACAAGCTCTCAAGACGTTTCCGACGCGAAGAATAGCACACTCGACGCTAAGAAAAGAACGCAAGAAAGATAGAAGTACTGTCACAACAACTCAAAGAATAGAGTCAAGAAGCTCGCACGCGTAGAAGAAAACGCTATCTCCAAAGAAAACCAAGTGAAGTCGAAAGCTACGTGCAAGATAAGAAGAATAGCTCGTGATGAAAAGTCTAAGCACAAAACTCGCAAAAAACGAGACAAATATATTATAAAAATCCCACAAAAAAGGAGTAAGACAACAATGGTTCATAATAAAGTGCTTTAGAGACTAGCGACGCGTACCAGGCAAAAGAAAGATAAAAGAAAAACTATGAAGATTCCCCTTTGCCTTTAGAAGAACTAGACGAAGAGCCCTCGACGCCATCATCTCCATCCTTGCCTTCGGAGTCATCCACGACGACCTCCTAGTCGGCATCCTCGGCGTTCTCCTCAAGGTCAACGTCGTTAAGATTGACAACGTCTTCCTCCACAGTATCAAGGTCTCCCGAATGACGCGAAGAAGAAGGATCCGCCACAATACCACCGGGAACCTCCGAATATGCCTCTCCAAACTCCTGCCATTCAGACTCCGGATTCCAATCATGGCGCTTCCAGTCGCGATATTGCTCCAACACTTCCACCCTTGATAGCCAAGACCAGTAGATCTTTGCTTCATGCAACTCTGAGACATGTTTGTCCTCCTTCTTCTCCACATCGTCCTTCAAAGCAGCGACGCTCGCCTTTAAGTCCGTGACTTGATCAGCAAGATCGCCGTGAAGTTCGAGCACGTCCACAGCCTTGTCCCGAGCCTCCTTCTCCGCCTTGCGAGACGCCTCGACCGACGCAGTAAGCTCTTTAATCTTTGCCTCATCGCTTGCCTGTTTCTCCGCCATATCCTTCATCCGATCGACGTACTCGAAAAAGCGTCTCCAAACGCACAAAGAAGCTTGAAGCCTCTAAAGTAAGAAGAAAGTTAGAAAAAAGAAAAGCCCGAAGGAGGAGACGGGACAAAAACCCAAAGAAACCTTATCTGCCATTTCGCAGCAAAAGCCTCTCCCATCACGTCGTCTAAACCCATCGGCATGTAATAGCCGAGGGTCGGAGGAGATAAAATCCCCTTCATAGCATGAAGAAACTCATTCCCAGGAGCTACAACGCGAGTAACGGCCCCAGGGAAATCATCGACGGTCTCATACTTAAACTCCAGCGCCTCAACAACCTTCTCTTTACCCTTCCTCAACCTAAGCGTCTTAAATGGCGAAAGAGACGGAGAAGAAATCAGAGAAATCATGGGCACAACATAGACCGGAGCCTCGGAAGCCGACGCTTGAGCAACACGACGCTTCCGCTTCGACGCGATAAGGTCAGAAGCAAACTCCCCACCGCCGCGAACACGAGAAGCAACGACTGACGCCAAAGAACACCAAAGAAAAGCCAGAAAGCGTAAGGTAAAAGAAAATAGGTGAAACAAGACGGAATGACGTTAGAAACAACATACCAGTCGAAAGCGAAGGGGCAATACGGTGACCCTCCCCGTCATGGCCATGAAAGGTTCGCTCATTCTCCGGGATTGCCAAGAGTTTCGCGATCACCTCTCTGGCCTCACAATGATGGCGTCTGCGTCGACTAAAAGGCAAAATATGCAAAGTCACACATAAAGAAGGCATCGACGCATACAAGGAAGGTAAGAATTCAGAAGATAAAGAAACTTTCTCGCAGGGTTCCAGCATTTGATGAGCCAGCGACAATCCGCTTGACTCCCCTCGACGGCAATTCGAGTCGCTTTAGGATTTGATTTAAGACCCACTCGCCAGACCATCTTGGTAGAAATCATCAAGGAGTGAACGAGATCCTCAACAACAATCTCGACGCCATACTTCGCCACCACATCGTCCAGCACACCGAATATCCTCCTAACACTCGGTAGAAGTTGTCCAACTACGACCCCTAATGCAAGCATGAACACCTTTATAAGCGTCGAGAAAGGAAACCTATGGCCAGTAGGAAACGGGTACTCATAGACCGCTACTTGTTTGTAGCGAAATTACCAATGAGATGATAATCAAGCAAATGTAGGGCAAATATCAAACTTAGCGGTATCAATCTCAACACTCAAGAACACGATGGAAATTAGGGTTAATGGCTTGTACTTGTATTATTGCTCAGAGGTGGCTGAATGAATACAAAGCAGGCGTTAGCCTCTTTTTATAGGCTAACCCTAGTTCTATCTTTAAGGAAACGAGATCTTATCATTTCCTTCTACTAATGACGATATAAAAAATATGGTAAAAGATATTTTTTCTAATATCTTTTACTAATTACATTAAGAATATACAATAAAGAGATAAAATATACTCGGCCGACCTTATCTTCATCACAACGACGTCTTCCTTCTCTCTCGTCACGTCGACGTGATCATCCTACGCGTAGCTTATGACGTGTTCCTTACTCGTCATATTTTTAGGCACAAACACTACCCATGCTGGACGGTAAGCATCAGCAAATACCCCCTTCAGAGGTATCTCGATCTCAACATCACGACCTAAGCCCGCCAACGACCTCGGTCGATCTATGCTACGAGCTTATGAGGACTTACAGTGCGAATCCTTGAGGATATTCTTTGGCACGTAGAAAGATGTTTTTTCCATCGCAATCAAGTAAAAAAGAATTGTAGAGATGATTCAAGAAAGAAGAGAAGAACAAACGATTCAGTAAGGATAAAAAGATGATAAAGCAGAGAGTATTCTGAAGAGATGAAGTGGTAGAAAGAGTGTAAAAGAAGATGAAATCTCATCCTTATATAGGCAGAAGATTGCGTACGATATGGTGCAAATCAAGCTGTACCGGCATTATAGCCGTTATGAAACTAGCCATTGGAAAAAAGAGGCGTTACCAACACAAATTACGAAGAAATCCATCAGGCGCAAAGGGATAGTAAGGAAGCATGATGATCAAAGCCTTACGACAAAGCAAAAATTCTAGATGACGTCATCATCAACGCGTTCAAGATTTAATGAAGACGTATTCTTTGAAGAAAGAAGGCGTTTCCCAGATCTATGAGGTATTAAGATATGTAAAACGCATTAGGGGTATTGTTTGTGCCTAAAAATATGATGAGTAAGGAGCGCGTCAAGTGCTAAGATCACGTCAACGTGACGGGAAGGAGGTAAAGACGTTGGTGCAGTGAAGATAAGGTCGGCCGAGTCTATTTAGTCCATTTATTGTATATTCCCTATGTAATTAGTAAAAAGTATTAGAAAGAATATCTTTTATTACCTTTTATATCGTCATTAGATAGAAGGAAAATATATTATTCTATTTCCTTAAAGATAAAACATGGGTTAGCCTATTTAAAGAGGCTAACGCCTTCTTTGTAATCATATAGCCACTTCGAGCAATAATACAAGTACAAGCCCTTAAACCCTAATTTCCAAGTCGTGTTCTTGAGTGTTAAGATTGTTACCGTCTAGTTTGATATTTGCCCTACAATTGCTTCATTGTTATCCCGTTGACAATTTAGCTACAAACAACCTTCGTCTCGTATGTTGAAGTTAGCGACTTTCCTTCCGTGGTGTCTCATTCTGTTGCTCCTACGCGTAACTTTGTCCCGGCGATGCAAGAATTGATGACTTCTTCTTCTTGGAGCCATTATACGCCTATTTCGGCTACTAATGTAGTGGGCGATTTTTTCGTCGCGCAATGGCAAGTAGGATTCTCTCTTGCTTTTCTCACGTTTAGCTTTTATTTGGGTGTTTATTCTATCCTTTCTTACTTATTTTGACCTTTCAGGCTTTTCAAGCTTCGTTGTGCGCCTGGGAACGCCTTTGCAAATCCTCTAACCAAGTGGAGAGGTTGAGTGGCCAAATCGTCGAGCTTGATAAGAAGATCAAAGAGCTTAACAAGAAGGTCTTTTATCTTACGAAGAGCGAGAAAGAAGCTCGTGAAGAGACTTCAGAGACGGCGAAGCAAAGTGGTATTCTCGCACAACGCATCAAGGTGTTGACGTGTGAAGTTGCTTTGCTCAAGGCTAACACGGAGGAGAAGGTGGAGATACACAAGAAGAACTTGTTGGAGACGAGTACTTACTATTCTTGGATAGCTGGTGTGTTGAAGCCATGTAAGATGTTTGTGATGGGAAACATCTGAAGTGGAATGCTGATGGCGAATGTAGGGATTTCTCGATTGTCTACCCTGTCCCACCTGAGGGAGTAACTCTTGTTCGCGTTCCTTATTCCTCGAACTCGACTGCTACGGCTCTTTGGAGTGGGGGAGAGGACGTCGATGAAGGAGGATCTTCTGTTCCGTGTGGCGAGGAGATCTCTAAGGAGGAGGATGCTTCTCCTAGCGTTTAACGCCTTAGCTTTTGCTTGTTCTTGAATTTTGGCCCTTATGCACGTGTTGTGCTCTTTACTTTTTAATTTCTTATTCTTGGCCGTTTGTGGCTTGATACTTTTCCTTATAGACTTATCTTTTTCTTATTCATCAATCGTTCATGACGTTTTCTTTATCTTCAGCGTTTGTCGTAGTCTTCTGACTATCTACGCGTAGACCTTTGCTTTAACACGTTTATGGTTCCTTTGTTCTTATGGGAGTATTCTATCCCCTCTTGGTAGATTCGGCTTTAGATCCTATTTAAGTCAGATCTGCCAAAGAATTTCTTTTGCTCATGAATGTTGTACGTAGCTTTCTACCCCTAGCGTTGTTCTTGTTTCTATGAACGTGTAAGAGAGTTTTGTTACGTAATGAGGGTGTTACGGTCATTGCGGCGGCTTTTGTTCTAGTGCCGACTTACATGAGAGGTGGGTCAAAAATTTCCTCCAAACTCGAAGCGAGTAACGGATGTAGGCAGCTTGTGACATCACTTTATACTCTTAGTCAATCCTTTACACACTCGCTAGCGTCACGTCGACATCGAACTCTTTTAATTGACGAGCCTGTTTAATCGTGTACCGTCCAAATCCTGATTTGATGGACTGACGATGCCGGAAGACGCCTCCTAACGGATGAAAAATATTTCTGTGGTTCATGATACTCAGAGGGACCGTTTGGAAGATGTAGATTGCTTAGGATACGTGTTCCTGGAGATAGAGAAGATCGTGTCAATAGATTTCCCTTGTTGCTCAGAGGATCGTGTTGGTTCCGTGTTCTTGCCGGGCTTCATTCCTCAAAGTGGTTTCCACATGTCGCTAACCAGCAGTGATAAGCATCGGTTTTGGCCGACGGTTCAGCTAACGTCACGTACGCGTAGATGGAGCCCTGAACACGTATGCGGACGAAATTCGCCCCCATCGCAGTATTTTACCACGGCCTTAGTCGCGTAGACGAAACGTGTTAAGGGACACACGTCTCGTTACGCTATTTGAATAGACATAGAGCATGTATTTGGAATCGAAACAACTCAGCATGCCACACACATTGGAGAGAAAATATATACTTATATATTAATAAACTTTCATGGATTTGACAGACTCTGACGACTACCACTAGTCTCGACTATAAGACGACGACATGGTATTATTTAAAGTAGAACTAAACATGCAAGGAAACTTTTTAAACACATCAACTACTTAACATCTAAGTTGTAGTACTTCATGAGGTGAGTGGCGTTCCATGAACGCACCAAAGGTGTTCCCGTGGGTGTGACGAATTCATAGGCCCCTCGTCCCACAACTTATCCTACTCGATACTGGCCTTCCCAGAACGCGGCGAGTTTTCGGACGCTCTTATCCTCGGTGATTGGAAAGCCTTTTCTTAGCACCCAGTCTCCTACTTGGAAAGTTCTTGCTTTTACTCGACAATAATAGCTTCGAGAGGCGATCTGTTGTTGTATCGCCATTCTCATGGACGCGTCGTTTCTTAACCCGTCGACGGTATCCATCATGAAGGTCATGAGTGGTGTGTTTCTTTCTTCTGGAAGTGATCTATATCTTTCTGTGGGATCTTCTACTTCTATAGGGAGTACGGCTTCACACCCGTAGACTAGGGAGAGTAGCGTCCTACTCGTTTCTCTTTTGAGCGTTGTTCTATCAGCCCATAGGATGGGTGGGAGTTGGTCTGCCCAATTTCCTCTGCACTCCTCGATTCTTTTCTTGAGGTTGTTTACTATGACTTTGTTGCTTGATTTCGCTTGCCCGTTTGCTTGAGGGTATCTAGACGTCGAGTATACTAGATGTATACCCTTATCCTCACAGAACGCGATCGTGTGCTTGCTTATGAATGTAGACCCATTGTCACAGACTATTGTATGAGGGATTCCGAATCTTACCAGGATATTTCTTTCGATGAAGGAGATGGCGCGGGAGTCTTTGATGCTTTTAAAGGCTTCAATTTCTATCCACTTGGAGAAGTAGTCTGTTACAGCGAGCATCATCGTCTTTGGTCCTAGCGTCGACGGCATGGGACCTACAATGTCCATTCTCCATTGCAAGAACGGCAAAGGCGAGGTAAGGGAGTGGAGTTTCTCTGCTGGTAGATGTGGGATTGGAGCGTGACGTTGACAGGTTTCACATCTCTTCACATAGTTCATGGCGCCTTTCTTCATTGTTGGCCAATAGTATCCAGCCGTATGTGCTTTCGCTGCCAAGCTTCTCCCGCCAGAATGGTTTCCATATTCTCCGTTATGTACCTCGTGTAGGATGTCTTGGATCTTTTCTTCAGTTGGGCAAGTTAGGAATGTTCCTTTGGAGGACCATTTCAACAGTTGGTTGGTGGTTGCTTTATGCTTCAGATGCCTTGCATCGTACACGTTACTTGGGAGATGACCGTGTTGTAGCCCCTCGTAGTATAGCGTCACCCACAATTCTTGATCTCGTACAACGAGTGTTTGTTCGACTACTACTTATTTGTCAATAGATGCGTTATCTAGATGGAGAAAATGGATCTTTTAACCTTAGTAATGTTACTTACAGTCTTTTGCTGACTTTCATTGAAAGAACCCAAGATCTCCTTGAACTGATTGCGCATCTTCGAATTGTATCTATCAAACACAGTGTCTATCTTCTGGCATGGCAGTGACAAATAATTTTTGAAGCTAGAATGTTCACTTTTAACACTGCATAATCAAAACAATAATTTATAACAACAAAGAAAAGCTAATAAAAATGTATAACCCAAATTTGAAACGTAGTAACTGTTTGTAGCTAAATTGTTAATGAGATAACAATGAAGCAATTGCAGGGCAAAGATAAAATACTACGGTATAATCTCAACACTCAAAAACAAGATGGAAAATTAGGGTTGAAGCTTGAACTTGTGTATTACTCGTAAAGTGGTTGTGTCCTTACAAAGCAGGCGTTAGCCTTTATTTTTAGGCTAACCCTAGTTTCATCCTTAAGGAAAACGAGATCTTATCTTTTCCTTCTACCCTAGAACGATACAAAAATAAGGTAAAATATATTCTTTCTAATATGTTTTACCAATACAACAATATTATAAAGAAACAGGACTATTCACTCGGCCAACCTTATCCTTAATGTAAACGAGATCTTCGTCACATTTCATCACGTCGACGTGATCACCCTACGCGTAGCTTTATAACGCATTCCTTACTCGTCGTATTTTTAGGCACAAACAGTAACATCACTAACATGTTTGTGGTGTTGGAACCTAATGTAAAGATTTTATCCACATAGATCGAAAGAAATCTATCGTCGTACGGGTTTAGCCAATTCTTCTTCAGGTAGCTAATCTCAGATGGATATTCTGCCCAATATTTTTCAATACGCCCCAGCCTTATGTTGTATTCCAAATCCGTCGACTGCTTGAATAAGTTAAGACAATCACTTGGAAAATTGGCCCCCTTGCTTTTGACCGCATTGCTAGCTTAGCATGGCCCTCAATGTTCTTTTGGATGTGCCGCCTACAGAGGAGGAAAGTAGAATATGGAAAGATCTTATCCAAAGCGTTCATCAAAGCTTTCCCTCAATCGGTGACTAAGCAAGTTCGCGTCATCTTAACAACCCTAAACAACTCAGCCAATTGATACATGCACCACACATAGTTTTCTTCTTTCTCTTCTGACACAAAAGCCCAACAACGACATAGTTCTTCCACGTTGATGTTATTCCAACAATCTCTATGAAGGGCATGTCGTACCTTTGCAATATAATACATTACTATAAGAATATATGTTGTAGAAATGAACATCATAATTTATAGCTTAATTATACTTACTGATTTGTGTTGTAGGTTGCGTCGATCAACATTATATATGGAAACGCCTTAAGTAGTTTCATCGACTCTGGGCTTGCGAAGAACACATCTGTGATCTTATTTGTGACTTCGTCGCTCTTGTGTCTTACGAAGTAGTTCAGCTCCTTCGAATGAAAGAAGAATTCTTGGACCACAACTCTTCTCTCCATCCTCTCTGTTCTCAACTTGTTACAAAAGTTGTAGACTTGTGACTTCTTAGTCATGTTGTCAGGAGATTCATTGAGCCTTGTGTACATCTGTATTGGTCTAGCATTTCCCTTCCTCATGTCTAGTAACACATTTTCCTCCTCTGGTGTAGGTCTTCCAGCAAATGCATTACCGTGTAAGGATTGGCCAATGATGTGGTTGTGAGTTCCATGATCAACCCTTAAGATCCATTCCCCCTTTTCAGTCTCTCTACATGCAATTTGAAATTTGCAGCCACATTTTTTTGTTGAAGTGTTTTTCCTAGTTCTCCCCACAGAATCAGGAATATATTGTCCATTGCGCTCGCATTTAAGCCAAGACCCTCTAAACTTCCCTTTGAAGTTAATTCTACTAACCTTCAACACGAAGTTATGAGTTTTTCCAATATCTCTTGCCCACTTTTCTGCGTCTACTCTTGAGCTGAAGATCTTATCAGTGACGAAAACTTCTGAATAATCCGATTATATGTGTGGCTCCTCATAATGCACATCACTGTCAAAGTGCGGTACTGTCTTCAAAGTCGGGAAATACTCCATGTCTTGATATGGTTGCGATACGGATTGATATTGAGGAACATTGGACCAATCATTTTGATGGGAATGATATAGAGGAGGATTAAGCTAAGAGACTAATGGCGGATTATCAAAATCAAAACCAAGAACAAACGAAGGCACTCCTTCAGGTCCCAAACGAACATTGGAATTGATCGATAAGTTGTTTAAACCAATGATCATTGGACTATTATACTGTAAAACAAAAAATACACTCAGAAACCATATTTTAACACCTTCATCACGAATAATATGCATTCCTTCGTCACGGATCAAAGGCCAACATGCATGACGAACAAATTTGCACATTTTTTGTGCAGATACATTCGTCACGAATGTCCTCACTATTTCCGACACAAAGGTTTATGGTTCTTCCATCACGAATCCCTTATTTACCCTATTTTGAGATTGCTTTTCACACTATTTGACTCCTAAATTCGAATCAAACCCTAAATTCCAACACAAACACAAAATTTCACACAAACCCTAACTTCAACATTATTTTAACATCTTCTTATCATTCTCATTGTATGTAACACCTAAAAATCACATCTTTTCTATATTACAACATGATTTTCACACAATAAACACAAAACCTAACTTCAAAACTATTCAAGTTCATACAAAAGCATAAATTTTACTACAAACCCTAACTTGTACATTATTTAAAACAACTATAACATACCTCATTGTAGTTCCCCCATGATGGACCACCTTCATCAACATTTTGATGTATGTAGTCATCCCAATTTGACACTTTCAATTGAAGCTTGTGTTTGAATGAGAGTGTTTAGGGTGAAATGTGGGTAAAATGAAGTGAAAAAGGTTGAAGATGAAGTTGGTTCAGATATTTTGATGGTAATTAAATGTAGTTGGTGTGGTGTTTGATCGATTAGCGTATAAAAACTCAAGGAACAAAAGCTATTGTTCCTTGATAAGTAGATTATGCAGAAAGACAAACAATAATGTAAATCAAACCTGGACACGATGATATATAGTGGAAACACCCCAAGTACCAAAAAGTCCTCGAGGCGAAAAAAACCACTCCTCTCTAGCTTTAACTAGAGAGAGTTTGAACGAGTCTACTTGTTGTATTGATATCTTGATTACAATAGAACTTGGATCACTCACCTAGACTTCCTAGCTAGATCTCGGATCACTCTTCTCACTAGAATCTCAATCTCACACACGTAGAACAACTCTAAACCGATTATTAGGTTTTCGCTCTTCAAAGTCTTGCTAAGCTATGTAATTCTCATACAATATATAGCACACTAAATAGCTCAAACCTAACTACCAATCTAGCCGTTCTAATATCACCATAAATCTCACGATATATAGCACACTAAATAGCTCAAACCTAACTACCATGGGGCTTACACTTCGGCGCGCCGCCTAGATCAAATAAGGAAACAAAGCGCATAAGGAAATATTCCTTGCGCGTAATATTTCCTTATTTCTTCGGAAACACTCACACGCGTCTAATGCCCAATCCTTGTCGAGTTGCCACTTTCTTTGTTTGACGAGATCTTCTTTCCTTCTTTGACAAGATCTTCTTTCCTTCTTTGAAATGCAACTCTTCCATAATTCTTCAAGTTCATCCTCCAAGATATCTTCGACCAATAATCTTCCTCGGATGAACTTATTCTTCACAGCTGTCTTCCATTCGACGTAACCTTACGTCTCATGGATTCCAGCAAGACTTCCTTCGTTCCTGCTTGTACTTCCTTTGTTCGTGCCTACACACAAGTAGACTTCCTTCGTTCCTGCACACAAACTAGTAACAATACCTACACACTCAAGTAAACCATTAGTGGATGTTTGTCATTTAATCAAAACCTCATCATATCTCAACAATTTCTCCCTTTATGATGATGACAAACATCCTTAACAATAAGAGTATAAACCTGAGACATATATACTACCTAAGGAACAAAGACTATCAAAGCACTAAAAATCACCCCTCAGAAAAACAACGAACTACAACTAAGTCATGAATTCCCCCTCAAGTCCTGCTATCCTCTAATTTCCCCCTTTTGGCATCATCAAAAAGAATAAAATAAGTCAAATTGCACCTTCAGAGCTCATAGATCGAAACAACTTAAGCATAATTCTATTAAAATCAACAAAGGGTCGCGCCCTCCTTACATCGGACCTCCATACAATCAAAACAATCAAAACATGCTACCATAAACGGCAGGAAGCATGAACAAAGTGAAATAAAAAACAAGAGACAACAGTAGATAAGGCTAGGGAACAAAAAGTGGGGGTCAGATGTGCCAGGGAAAGATAGGATCACTCCGTGTCGTCTGGAGGAGTTGACTAAGGCAGAAGACTTCCAAGTGTCGTCTCTATCCTCTCTAGTCTGAGTCTCACAAGACTCATCTCCTTCTCAAAGTCCCTATCAGCCGCTGTTGTTGATCAGATAGACTAGCAACAACACGGCTCAACTTCCCTATGGCAGCTTGCGATTCATAGACCATAGTCGGCGCTTCATTTTGTTCCCTGTCAGGACTTCCTCAACTTCCTCCAACTGAGCGTCTTGAGCCCTTATCCAGCTTCCATTCCTGTCTTTCTTGAACTTCATCTTCCTCAAATTACTCTCATCCAGATGCTTGTAGAATACACCCTCACCCTCCTCGGAATACACCATTAGGCTCTGAAGAATTTTCTTGATGAGACTGGGATAAGGGAGAGCATGGGTCTCACTGTTGCTGGCGTGTTCCATGTGAAGTAAGACGATTTTTGCAAGGTTTACCTTTTCTTCACTGAGCAATTTGTCCATGAGCATGAAGTCCTGGATGAGAATAATGTTCCTCTTCTGTTCTCTAGGAGTGATGTTGCTGATTAGAACGGAGTGAAGGAGACGATGGACCACCCCCATTGAGTTCGTCTTCACATCAGCATTGGGTGGGTTGTCGTCTTCACTGATCTTCTTCTTCAACTCTATTGGCTGAACATCTTGAGGTCATTGACCCTTGGAGTAGCTGCAGAAGCCCTCATGAGGAACGCCCAAAATAAAGGCAAGTTCAATGCTAGAGACAGAACACTCTTGTCCCTTAGCAGTAAACTTCCTTTTGAGGGCATGAGGTATTTCCTCAAGCGAGAAGCTCCCATAGAATTCTCTGAACAGCTCCATGTTGCAGTCTCTCCTTCCTCGAACAGATGACCCCAGTTTTGAGCCTTAAGGAGCTCAGACACCCTTTCCAGCCCATTCTCCTTCATAAGCTCCTCTTCCAAGATCAACTCCCTCACGATCGACCTCCCAGATACGTCCTTTACCGAAGGACTCTCCTTCTTCACAACGGCTCCCTTCCCCTTTCTAGCACTCTGGGCCCGGGTAACCCTTGCTTTCTTTGGCTTGGGCGATTTCGGCTCGGGTAATTCCTCGATTGTTTCCTCCGAGGACATTTGGACCGCCTCTTTGGCAATCTGGGAACGGGTCTTTCTCTTCCCGGTGACGTTGGGGCTTTTGCCGCCATTCTTTCCCCCTTGCGATAACAGGTTGACGACGTCGGCTTCAGGTTCCTGCTCGAGGTCTTCTAGAGTATCGCCCTACCTTGGCGCCGTCGCAAAGACGTCGCCGGCAGGTCGGGACTCATCATTGTCGACCTCAATGAGCTCAGGGAAGAGCGACTCGGAGGGAAGAGAAGAGGCTTGGGGTTCAGGGGTGGTAAGCTTAGGGTTTTCGAGTTCTTTGTAGACCACCATGGAAGACATGGGGTCGATAATAGGGGCTTGAAAGATGATGAGAGAGGGGTTAGGGATGAGAGGTTCCTGGGACATGTACCCAACGGCGGATAATTTCTTGAGGAGGCTTTCTAGGGTTTCGTCATTGGCAATGACGAGGGTTGGGTTTTGGGTGGAGTTTGAGTTGGAGGCCATTGTTGTTGAGCTTGGGATTTTTGAGGAGCAGGGGAGTTGGAGAAATTTCAGGGAATATTTGGAAGCGTGAGATTAGGGATTTTGGAAAGAGGATTTATATAAGGGAAGGAAGAGATTTACCCGGATAATCGAATCGATTCTTGATGGATTTTAATTCTATCCGTTTGAAAAATCTTCCTCCTTTTCACACGCCATAATTACTGCAAAAGTTACACATTTTCCAAACAACACTTTTCACCTTTCCTTTTTCACAACTCACTAATTATTGCTTTCACATTTAATTCTCACACGTCAACTCCGACCTCGAGCTTCTACACACATCACCTCTTTCTTTACCCAATCGAACTCCTCACGTGACAAAAGCAACCCTTTTCTTTCCAAGGCAATCCAAAAAAATGATATGGGGGGTATCGTTACCAGAGATGGTACAAGATAATATCATACAAAATAATAATATGGATAATTTAAAAATCATGATGAGAGATTCCAGATGTGATGACATAAGATTGACTCATAGGAATATACAATAATGATTTAGGCTTAAGGGATGGTTGTAGAGTACCTCTATCCTTTGGGGTTATAATGAGGGATCAAATCATCAAGAGGACTCTTTTGGGCTACAAATAAGAACTTGTTCATGCAAAATGAAGTTTCAGAGAAGCATGCAATCATGTAAATGATCATAGAGAGGAACGACATGATTTAGGCATTACACAAAGTCAATCTTTCATAGAAATTAAGAGTTGTAGAGCTCTATGAGATTTAGGAGCAAGAAACAAGAGATCATTCAAGTTTCAGGCAATCATTGAAGGATTTCAAGAGATATAAGGAACATGGAGAGAGGAAAACATACCTTAGTGAGTTCCTTCCTTTCTGAGGTGATCTTGCTTAGTGCTCTTGCTAGGGAAGACTGATTTGTCCAACGAATAATGTCTTCATAGGGAAAAGTTTGCATAAATAGAGAGATAATGACGTACCTTTTTGACCAAGGTTTGCAAACTTCTGATTTGGGGAGCCTCCGGTATGAGCAGTTGTGTTCCCTTCGAGGTAAGAGTTCCAATTTTTTTTTCATTTAGGATAAGGAGGCTAGAAGGAACAGAGTACAGAAAACTAAAGCGGAAGCAACAGAAACACAAGAATTAGAGGAAACCATACTTGTGGGGGAACACATCTTCATTTGAAACATACCTTTTCTTGATGACTTGATTCGCTTGATTCGTACTTTATTCGTCTTTGTAGTATCTTCCCCCTTTGACACAGTTGAGTGACTCAACAAGTCAATACCAAGGAGGGACGAATGAGTGAATACCTTTGACCGACTCTGTTGTATCCTTCCTTTGATCCAGAGGGAGGGATCCCTCTAGATGATCTGGTGAAGTAGCATAGAGCTATTCTTTGTTCCCCGTAAGTATACCCCGTCTATGTACCAAGGATAGTTGCGCTTCACCTGAGAGAAAGGGTTAGTTTTTCCTTACCCAAGCACGTCTTGGCTAGGTTAAGTTTTGTGGGACGGATCTATTGTTCGTAGTACCTTGGAGTTCAGATTGATTAACCTCAACTTTTACTTTTGGGGTACTTCTTGGTGATTCTCTTGATCCTATCCCACCTTGAGCATTCACACCCTTAGTCTTGGGAGTGTCTTCGGAGTGATCTTTGGATCTCATCTTTGACTCGGATTGAGTCTCTGATGTATCCTCTGATTTTCTCTCGACTTGAGCTCGATAAGGAGAACATATATTTTCCTCAATTTTAATTCTGAGGGAACATTCATGCTTGTAGTGCCCAGTGTTACCACAGTGCCAACAAACACGATGTTGCTTGAGATTGACGTACTTGCATTGTCCTGGCCAGATGGGAATGTTAGCTTTCCTGGACTCGAAGTCAATGTGTGTCGGCTCTGTGTTTTGAAGTTGGCTAAATCAGATTGCATATGCTTTCTGCCCGTCGAACCATGTGTTTATCCTTTCGACAGATTTGTCCCCCCCTGAGGACTCCACCTTGGTGACACACCTTTTGTATATCCCCGTTCTCTTCTCCAAGTCTTCTAACAATATGAATTAATTGAGTACTAGACATGCTCTGTAATTTAGTGATGATAGAAGGACTTACCTCGACTTCAGGCGTGCTACCTTTGGCTGCCATAAGGCACACTTCCTTCTCACTCTTCTGGTCTTCTTGATCTGAGTCTGAATCCTCCCAGGTTGCCATCATTGCTCGTTTTCCTTCTAGAGCAGGTGGTTCTCCGGCTCTCTTTTTGTAGCAATTTCTGGCAAAGTGACCAGTTTTCTAACAATGATAGCATATGACTTCTTTCATGTCTTTTGTTCCATCATTGGGACGAGAATCAATCTTGCCCCCTCTCCAAGCTTTCCGAAAGGCACTTGTAATCGAGGCTACAGTTTCATCATCTTCAGCCTCGACGTCTTCCATCTGGGATAGATCAAATGCTCTTTCAACTTTCAGGGCAATGGATTGACTCTTGTCAACCTTCTTCCTTCCTTGGAGTTTTCTTTCGAGAATCCCTGAATGACTTTTGAGGCGGCACACTAGATCTTCTAGGGATATATCTTTGATGTCGCTTTGTGCTTGTAGAGCATTGATGAATCCATCCCACTTGGAGTTTAGGGCTTGCATGAATTGATGCGTAACCTTCCATTAGGGGGATATCTTCACCAAGAAACTCTATTTGGCTGACATATCCTTTGAATCTGGCATGAAAATCTTCCAAAGATTCATTCTTTTCTTGGAGAGCCTTCTCATAGTCTTTTTCTGCCGCTAGAAGGCGATTTCTCTTCATATCGCTACTTCCTGATTAAGTTCTACTAAGTGCATCCCATATTTCTTTCGCAGATTTGTATTTTAATACCTTTCTGAGATCACTTGAACTTAGAGCTATGTGAAGAATCTTCTTGGCCCTAGCATTCTTCTCCAAGACTTTATAATCGGCATTGTCATAGTCGATTCTCTTCTTCTCTTTAGTCTTGTCTTCCCCTGAAAGGTCCAGAACAACTATATCTCCGAATTCAATGACCTTCCATAGTTGGGCATCAAGGGATTGAGTATGGGATTCAAACTGGATTGCCCACCAGTCATACTCTCTCGGCTTCAACATTGGGGGTTTCCAGAATGTGTCGTTGATTGCATTTTTGGATGACATCTTTTCCTGCAAAGCTAATTGAAACAATCTAGAGACCAGACTCTGATACCAATTGTTGGATCGATTAGCATATAAAAACTCAATGAACAAAAGCTATTGTTCCTTGATAAGTAGATTATGCAGAAAGACAAACAATAATGTAAATCAAACCGGGACACGATGATATATAGTAGAAACACCCCAAGTACCAAAAAGTCCTCAAGGCGAAAAACCACTCCTCTCTAGCTTTCACTAGAGAGAGTTTGACGGAGTCCACTTGTTGTATTGATATCTTGATTACAATAGAACTTGGATCACTCACCTTGACTTCCTAGCTAGATCTTGGATCACTCCTCTCACTTGAATCTCAATCTCACACACGTAGAACAACTCTAAACCGAGTACTAGGTTTTCGCTCTTCAAAATCTTGCTAAGCTATGTAATTCCCATAAAATATATAGCACACTAAATAGCTCAAACCTAACTACCAATCTAGCCGTTCTAATATTACCATAAATCTCACAATATCTTTACACAAAGAAATCTCCTCCTAAAATATCTTTCACAAGGAATTCTCTTCCTAAGAATTCTTTCCTTCCGTGTGACCTTCCAACTTGTTCTCCAAGTAGTCACCATGGAGCTTACACTTCGGCGCGCCGCCTAGATCAAATAAGGAAACAAAGCGCATAAGGAAATATTCCTTGCGTGTAATATTTCCTTATTTCTTCGGCAACACTCACACGCGCGTCCAATGCCCAATCCTTGCCGAGTTGCCACTTTCCTTGTTTGACGAGATCTTCTTTCCTTATTTGACACGATCTTCTTTCCTTCTTTGAAATGCAACTCTTCCATAATTCTTCAAGTTCATCCTCCAAGATATCTTCGACCAATAATCTTCCTCGGATGAACTTATTCTTTACAACTGTCTTCCATTTGACGTAACCTTACGTCTCATGGATTACAGCAAGACTTCCTTCGTTCCTGTTTGTACATCCTTTGTTCCTGCCTACACACAAGTAGACTTCCTTCGTTCCTGCACACAAACTAGTAACAATACCTACGCACTCAAGTAAGCCATTAGTGGATGTTTGTCATTTAATCAAAAGCTCATCATATCTCAACATGTGGATTAGACATAATAGCTTCACTTTTTCACATATAGCTACATTCGTCACGGAAGTCCTTCATTTCTTCGTCACGGGTCTCCTCTCTACCTTCGTCACGGAACTTGTCTCAACTTACGTGACGGAAGTATTGTCCTTTACCTTCATGATGGATGTCTAGTTCTATACATTCGTGACGAAGATCCTATTGAATACATCCGTGACAAATGTATGGGTGTGTTAAATAAAATTTTAGGGTGTGCTAAATAAAGACTTTGTTTATTTAATAATTTTTCCTATGTTTTCTCGTTAAAAAACGAGAAGAATTTTTGTTTTCACCAGCTCGCCTAAACCTGCTTTACTCAAACAAAATTTTTGTTAGTCATACAAATGAAGGCAATATTTTTCAGAATTAAGATTGTACGAATCCTAATTTCTACAACTTACAAAATGTATTAAAAATGAAATAAAACATAATTAAGGGAAGGAAGAACTAGTGGAACCAATACCAAAACTGGATCGGTTGAACTTGAGAAGAGTCGAGATTATTATCTATTTCCTTAATTCTGAAAACACCTCGTAGTGTTACGGTTACCGGCATTCTTAATCCCAGGATACAACTGTTAACGCTTTAGATTTGCACAACACAAAATACCGAAGCCGACGAACTCTAGAATTGTGTGTACTCTCACACTCAATGAAGAAGAAGAGAAAGAAGTGACAAATACTGTAAACATGGGAGGAGAGAAGAGGCAGATGCTCAGTTTCAGTGTGTGGAAAATGAGAGTTGCAGAGCGTCTTTTTATAGGTTTGCAGGAGAAGAATCCGTGTGACATAAATGGGCTGATCCGCGTGACATAAATGAGCTGAGCCGATCCAAACCGAACCGAACCGCACGCTTGTGGTCTTCGAAGGCCCAAATCCACAAGGATAGCCTCATCTGGCCCAATCACATACATTACAATCCACTCCTAGTTTACATACTAGTGAATTTATCTTCCCATAGTCATTGTGGGATACATTTAATCCCCTTAAACTAAACTTAGTTACATTTAATGCATCTACCTTTGAGCCCTCATTTTTCATCCAAACATAACTTGAATCTGACGTATGAGCATACTACGAAATAGTGTTCGCGGTGACGAAGCCAACACTTTCATAATCCGGTACCAACGGTGCCCGAAAAATTCATTTCCAACATTTTTTCCCAAAAAAACTAATATTACAACATTTATATCCTACACTAAAATCCGATTGATATGTCATTTTCATAAAACTATTATTGTCTACACTTGCTAGTTATATCTCACTATCAAGCCTTTAATGGTTCGTAATCTTTTCAATTGTCCACTTATGCTTTGATTGATACTTTGATTGATACTGCTACTAGTATATATAACCTCATATCAGCAACAACCCCACTCACTAGAATTGGAGAAATACAAAGTAAAGTAAGGATTGATATCAAATCGATTATTTCCCCCCTCACGTTCTCATTTTTAGTTCTTTATATTTAATCTTATGCATTTTTGTGCATTGAATAACAAGATCTTCGTTCTTGACGAAGAGATTAATGATGGCATAACCTTGGACTGGAGCGGATGATGAAAGTTTGCTTCTGGCGTGCATTGCATCATGATCGTGCTCTAGTTGAATTCAAGTCATGGGATCATGTGATTCTCTATAATCATAAGCCGAGCATGTTTACGGGAAGCAAAAGTACAAGATGGTCCGATCCATTCTACCTGAACCGAGTTCTTCAAAATGATTTTGTGAAGCTATGACATAAGAACTCGGGGTATTTTCTAGCGAGAAATATTCGATTGACGCCTTATATAAAGAGCCCGATCCGATAGTTTTAGGTATCACCGACCCGTTTGATCCGAGTACTTGACATTGGTTAAGGTCAAGCTAACGACCATAAACAAGCGCTTATTGGGAGGCAACCCGATGCGCGCTTGGTCTCCGGGGAAGCCAATGACGCTCGAGGATCTTCGATTGAAACGTTGCAAGTGGGATTGTGGATGTATTTTGGGGGATTGAAGGTCGATATGGAGTATGCAACGAAAGGATTTGATATAGACGACAATTTGCCTTGTCGAATTGGGATATGAGTGTTGAGGGTTTCAACAAACTGGTTTGGTGAGGGTTTCAATTATGATGATTAAGGTTCGCTCAAACGGTGAAGGAGATGAGACGGAGAAGAAAGGGACTAGAAGATATGGAAAATTATGGGTTAGGGATGTTGACAAAGGGATTAGAAGCCTATGGTGAAGGAGATGAGAAGACAGAGCCCGAAGGAATTGGTGACGCCTAGATCAAGAAGAGGAGGAATGCTTTCGTCTCAACAAGGTTCTTGATTCAAATTCTAAACATAAGTTTACTATGGAGGCGGAAAGCCAATATAAAGGAAAACAAAGAGACGACTAGGGTTCGCTAAGGTGACGGCTAGGGTTTGGTTTGGGCTAGGGTTTGGACGATCTTGGGCTTGATGGCCAAGAGTCCAATAGGACGGCCCAAACCATGCAAGGCTGGAACACTCCATATTTAGAAACCTTCTAAAATTAGAAAGTTCTAAAACTCTAGCAAAAACCAAACCTAGACTTCTTAAAATAGAAACCTGCTAATAATGGAAAGTTAATAAAAATAGAAAGTTCAACAATGCAGTTCTATCTCGGGAAACGAGGACTAAAAAGAGTACTTACTATAAATACCAACCTGCTAAAAAAAGTAATTGCTAAAAATAGCAAGTTTCCCGAGTGTGCCTAAAAACAACCAAAACATTCTTAAATGTGAAAGATAAGGATAGGCATGGAAAAACCATGGCTTGATCATACCAAGTTGACCAAGTCTTTGGGTGAGGCACCATTGTGTCGACCCAAGGAGGTCGCCAAGGACGAGGCATGGGCACGAGGCGTTGGATGGCCAAGATGTAGGGGAAGCTGCTAGAGCGGGCGTCGGCGGCGCCGACGAGGTTGCTTCCGGCGCTCATGAGGTTGTTGGCCAGCCATGGAGGAGACGATCGTAGAGGTGAGGTGAGCGCCGGTGGAAGTGTGGTGGTGTCTGTGGTGCCGTTGTTGGCACAAACCTTGGCGCATGAAGGGTCGGGGCGTCCGACAAGGATAGAAATGAAGCGCCAACGTTGAGGCGAGCCATGGCTTGGTCCTAGGCAAGGCAGGGGCGCATCACCATCTCCCCGTTGGCTGTGAAACGTCCCCGTTTCACTATGAATGACGTGAGGTGGAGTGAAGTCATGGGAGCCTCTATATATGTCTCAAGCATCCTTTTGTTCATAGATAGCATTGTGAAAATTAGGAAGAATGCTCGAAACAGAACCTAATTCGCACATGTAGAACTCCAGATATGGTTGTTGCAGGGCCAAGGTCCCGAGCGCCGTTGACGCAAAAGTAGGGCAGAGACAAAGGGGCGTTCGTTGGCCATTTTCAGCGGGGCTGGATGTCCAAATCTGGCTCCTTTGATCCCCATTTCCAAAATTCCTTGGGGCGCCGTGAAGGTGGGCGTAAATTTTAGTGACCCGTGGAGCTCCGCCTCGGGAGCCTTAGAACAAGGCAAGATCCGAGGTGGCCCGGATTGAGGTTTGGCCACTTCCTTGGTGCAATCCCCGTTCTTTGCATCGTTCTCATTGTGCTTCACCTCCTTTGCAGCAATGGAGTCCTTGAGAAAATCCATTGTTGAAGCCTCCAAGGTCGAGTCCATGATCATTGATGTGGCCGGCTTCGTTTCCTTGGAATTGTCGTCCTTCACATCGTCTAAGTCCTGCAAGATAGGAGAAACACAAGAGGGGGGCTCAACTAGTTCTTTGTCACTAAGATGACACATAAGAGGTTCCATTAGGGTACAAGTAGAACTTCCCTGACTTAATGGAGTGAGCGTTGCTTGATGTTGGCGCTCCAACATTTCCATTCTTCGTCGTATTGCTTTAAGTTCAGCCAAGGCTTGTTCTAAAGGAGATTGTGTCTTTGTGGCATTGATGACGAGGCTATTAGAGCTAGGTGGAGGTCTTGCTACATGTGTTGAGGCTCTGGAATCATCAAGTTGTGGAGTACGTTTGGATTGGTGCTTGGTGGAATTCTTGATGCCCGTGGTGGGGTGCATTAATGGCTCGGCCTTAACAACTTTCTTCACGCAACTATCCTTGTCTTCTCTTTTGTATTGCCTAGAGGACAGGTGATGTTGAGACTGCTTGATATGTATGTATTGCTGCCTCGGGTGATGAACTACCCCATATTTAGGTCGAAAGGATGGCTTCTCCGGAGGAATCCAGTCAAGCCTTTTTTGAACCGCTTTGTCGTAGTTGCTCCAAGCTTCATCTTCTTCATTTTTGGAGTCCCAGAGAGGGTGCCAATGTGATCGACGTCTCGCCATAGATGGTACCTATTGTAAGAACACGGGGCGAGAGATCAAGTGCACAAAAACAAGTAACAAGAACTAAGAAACCAAGAAAGTGTAACCACTTAAACAAGATCCAAACAAAGCACTCTCAGGGTGACTACTTTGGCTGGCCGTGTGGCGGTTTAGGCTGGCTAAGGTCTCTAGGAATGAGCCAAAAAATATGCAAGATAGTCAAGAAAGTCACAAGCAAACTATTCAATCACAATAGCAAAGAAAGTAGTATGCAAAGACAAGATAAACAATCAAGCGACTCTAGACGGTGGAGGGGTACGAAGATGGTCGAACCAATACAAGTGTAGACTCAAGGGTTACCTTATTTTGGCTATACCTTGGTCGAACTATTGTCTTTACGGTTACCTTATTTGGGCTATACCTAAGACGATTGCATCTTTCTTTTGCTGATTTTTTTTAACTAATAGATCTCGATATGATATGATCTTATGATGTGATATGGTTCGAGATATGCAAGCAAGAAAGCAAAGATATGCTCAAGATAGAGAAAGAGATAATATCGGCCAAACAAGAAAGAAATCAAGATACTATCTTCAACAAAAGGATATAAAAGATATACAAGATATTCTAACAAGAAAATCCTACAACAATTTCGGCAATTCCTAAGGTCAAAGGCTAGGAAATTTTCGGATTTAGGGTTCAATCTCGGCGGCTAGGGTTTTTCAGCATGCACAGTTTTCGTAAAAATGGCTTTTGAGGGGTCAAACGAAATCCGTTTTTGATGTTCTTTATATGGATGGACTCGTATTGAAAAGCTCTATCAGATTCTGAAAAAATTTGTTCAGAACATAAAATTTTGGGTCGTCTAAATCTGGACTGAAGTCGACTCGGTTTTTATGGTTTATGATGGAATGGATGGAGAAAATAAATTTTGCAATGGATCGAATGGAATATGACAAACAAGTGAATTGTAAAGATAACTTGTAAAAGACAATTACACTTACAAGATTACCTTGTTCTAATGCCAGTTGATGCGCGCTTGGTCTCCGGGGAAGCCAATGACGCTCGAGGATCTTCGATTGAAACCTTGTAAGTGGGATTGTGGATGATTTTTGGGGGATTGAAGGTCGATATGGAGTATGCAGCGAAAGGATTTGATATAGACAACAAGTTGCCTTGTCGAATTGGGATAAGAGTGTTGGGGGTTTCAACAAACTGGTTTGGTGAGGGTTTCGATTATGGTGATCGAGGTTCGCTCAAACGGTGAGGGAGATGAGACGTAGAAGAAAGGTTGTAGAAGATATGGGAAATTATGCGGCTAGGAATGTAGACGAAGGGATTAGAAGCCTATGGTGAAGGAGATGAGAAGACAGAGTCCGAAGGAATTGGTGACGCCTAGATCAAGAAGAGGAGGAATGCTTTCGTCTCAACAAGCTTCTTGATTCAAATTCTAAACGTAAGTTTACAATGGAGGCGGAAAGCCAATATAAAAGAAAACAAAGAGATGACTATGGTTTGCTAAGCTGACGGCTAGGGTTTGGATGATCTTGGGCTTGATGGCCAAAAGTCCAATAGGACAGCCCAAACCATGCAAGGCTGGACCACTCCATATTTAGAAACCTTCTAAAATTAGAAAGTTCTAAAACTCTAGCAAAAACCAAACCTAGACTTCCCAAAATAGAAACCTGCTAATAATGGAAAGTTACTAAAAATAGAAAGTTCAACAATGCAGTTCTATCTTGGGAAACGAGGACTAAAAATAGTACTTACTATAAATACCAACCTGCTAAAAAAAGTAACTGCTAAAAATAGCAAGTTTTCCGAGTGTGCCTTAAAACAACCAAAACAATCTTAAATGTGAAAGATAAGGATAGGCATGGAAAAACCATGGCTAGGTCATACCAAGTTGACCAAGTCTTTTGGTCAGGCACCATTGTGTCGAGCCAAGGAGGTCACCAAGGACGAGGCATGGGAACGAGGCGTTGGATGGCCAAGATGTAGGGGAAGCTGCTAGAGCGGGCGTCGGCGGCGCCGACGAGGTTGCTTCCGGCGCTCATGAGGTTGTTGGCCAGCCATGGAGGAGACGATCGTAGAGGTGAGGTGAGCGTCGGTGGAAGTGTGGTGGCGTCTGTGGTGCCGTTGTTGGCACAAAGCTTGGCGCATGAAGGGTCAGGACGTCCGACAAAGACAGAAATGAAGCGCTAACGGTGCTTAACCTCAAAATAGTCTTAATGAGTAGTATAGGCAAAAGGAGCTCGTTGAGGCGAGCCATGGCTTGGTCCTAGGCAAGGCAGGGGCGCATCACAACCCAAGGTATGTATTTACTTTCGTCTTTTATTTTATTTTAGATTTTTTCGAAGTACGAGGTGTGTTCACGAAAATGACACTTTGAGTTTCAGTAATTTTGCACGGTCAACAGTTGATACTCCAAAATTGTTGTTAATTGTGTCACTTTCTCCGGAATGCATTTCAGTAATTTCGCACGGTCAGCAGGACCGTGCAATATTGTTGTAGACCGTGCCAAATTTATTTATCTAAAAAGAAAATGAAAGAAAGTTGCATCCCTATTTATCATTCTTCCTGAGACCTAGCCTCCGCACCGCCCCCTCTTCCTAATTCACCGTCTCACCGCACCTTTGTTGCGCGAACGCTTGCCTCCTCTGGTGAGCTCGCTCCTCTTCCCTCACCGCCATTCCACCATTCCCCCACCAACACACCGTATCTCCTCCACTTCTTCTTGCGATCGAGGTGCGGCCGCGGTTTACCCTCTGATGCTCTCGAATTTCTGCAATTTAATTACACCGGTTGTGGTTCTTGTACAATGGTTGCGGTTTATTCTCTTATACTCCCGGCTTTCTGCACTTCAACTGCCGTGATTGCAAATCTGGTGCCACGGTCGCAGTTTCCTCTTTCGCTGATATTGCAACAATTATTAGACTCTCTAATCGGACCGGAATTGGTCTTTTTTGGACGCAGCCACAACTGACCTTTTCTTCTTGAATTGGTCTTCTTGCGATAATCTTTGAAGGCAGAGCTTACCCCTAACGTTGAGTAGACGAAAACGCACAAACTGAGTCGGTTTCCCCATGTCAACGCCAGTTGACAAGTTCTCTATGGCGACAACACACTACGACGGATGCGGTTCACATCGTCGCAACAACCATTTTCCGGCTGCTCGAACAGGTTTACTGACGACTGCCACTTTTATTGGTCGAACGACCTCTGTCTGCTTTGGCGTCAAGAACATGCTCCTTGTCACGTTCACCATAATCGTATGTCCCCACGGTCGGCACGAAATGATGTAACATATTTTTTCACAATATAGATTCATTGAAAAGACTAATGGATTTCGCGATAGATCCGTTGATTGATGAAGCACCCGCATAATAAAGATAAAAACAAGATTATAGACACGAGATTTGTTGACCCAGTTTTTCATAAATGACTACATATGGAGGCTACCAAGCCAAGATTTCTTCTTTATGAGATTGTTCATTCAATGCCCTGGAGGTTGTTTGTCCACAGAAAACGTAAAAGACTTTTAATTGATAACCTAATTGGGCTCATTAAATACCCTTGCTATCCTCTATCATAATAAATATATTTAATCAATTATCTCCTCATTATTTAATTCAAGCCTTAAATCCTTTATCTCGTAAGTGATATTTTATCATACACAAATATCCCAGAAGCATAAGATGTCCAATACAATTCCATTCACATATGCAGTCAACATACTAGTCAGATACGGAACCTTTAAACGCAGAGAAGATACACAAAAATAAACAACATATGGATTAAGGTAAATAATTATAAGTTAACTCAAATTTATAATAAATAAAACATGTCAATGCAAACACATTAACCGGAATCTTAAATTAGTCTTACAACATAAACATCTTAAGTTAACATAGAAAACTGAAAAATGATTCCGTCTAAACAAATAAGCTACAAAGAATGACTAACGACACTCAGATTATAATTTTGAATCATCCAGTCATACCACGATAGTCATCTCGAGTCCACCACACTACTACTAAACCAATGGTTGTTTACTAAATACTTTAAACTCATGAGCCAACAACTTCACTTTTAAGTCATATCTACAAGTCTTTCCACAACATCAACTGCTTCTTCATATGTATGTTTACCAGCCAACTTTTCCTTGCATGTATAGCTAGATTCGAAATCAGCTTTTATCATGACCATAAACTCTTTCCCTTGATCTCCCATCGTTTTCATCGGGTCAACGTAGAGCCAAGAAGATTCGGACTGTCGCTACTCACTTCCTTTTTTGTGGTTGTGTGTTTGTTGAAGTGCTACCAAATGTTTCCTTGGATTGTGCAAAGGTTGGTGTCCCAATGTTTTATTTTGTTGTAGTTTGTTTGTAGCGAGAATACCGACGTAGTGATACTCAAGCAATCGTAGGGTGATGATCAAACTTTATGGTAACAATCTTAACATTCAAGAACACGATGAGAAATTAAGGTTAAAGGCTTGTACTTGTGTATTGCTAAAGGAGACGAAACATGATTATAAAGAAGGCGTTAGCCTTTTAAATAGGCTAACCCTAGTTCTATTTTTTTGGAAATAGAATAATATTTTTTCCTTCTATCTAATAACGCTATAAAACATGGTAAAAGATATTCTTTTCATATCTTTTACTACTTCTTTCACTATTTACATAAGTAATATACAATATATGACTTAAATATACTCGGCCGACCTTGTCTTCATCATCACGACGCCTTCATTCTTATTCTTTCACGTCGACGTCATCTCCTACGCGTAGCTCCTTGACGCATTCCTTACTTGTCGTATTTTAGGCATGAACAATACCCCTAAGGCGGTTTACGGATCTTATTGTCGTGCAGATCTGGGAAACGCCTTTTCTTTCCAATGAAAACGTCTTCACTTGATCCGAAACGCATTCGTTGAGGTCGTCGGGCGATATTCTTCATCAACTCGTACTAATCTTCTCGGGTTTTGCATTTCTATATTTAATGTTGCTTAACCGCTTCTTTTTACGCCAACGGTCATCTCTACAACTTTCGGATTTTTTCAACGGTCACAAGGTTGTTTTATTGGGAAATTTTGGCCGAGATCCTTCTTGCTCGATCCTCTTCCCTATTTAAACCTTACTTCCGATTTCATTCCACATTATTTTTTCAACTCATATCTCCTTATGAATCTTGCTCTTGCTTCTTCATCTTTTAACCTGGTTTCTCTTCTCACTTCTTCCGCCACCCTACTTTATCAATGGTTTCCACAATTTACGACCCCAGGATGATCCTCGCCGATGTTAACAGGCGTTCTTCCTCTGCTCGCAGCGTCGACCACTTCCGCTCCATCGCCGGGCTCTCGACTAATGTCGAGATCACAATTCTTCCTCCTGATGTTTATGCCGACGCGCTCCGTCTGGGGTGGTTATGTGCTTACGAGTACCCGTTCTTGGTGGGGGCATCGCTTCCCTTTCTCTCCTCTTGTGAGGTCTTTCTTGGCGTGTTTGTGCGTCGCGATCGGTCAAACCCTTCCTAGCGCTTGGAGGGGTTTGGCGTTGGTGGATCACATTGTTGCTAACTTTGACGTAGAGTTCACGATTGCCGACGTTATGCACTCTTGTATGCTTTTTACTCCTTCTTCGGGTAGAATTAACTTCAAGTCTCGCATTGGAGTGACTCCTTTGGTAAATGAGGGGACTTCGTCTGATCTTGGCTGGGCTGACAAGTTCTATTTCATTAGGAAATAAACTCTGGGGGAAGACTGAGACTTTTTGCTTGAAGAGTGGACTCCTTCAAGTAAGTTTCTTTACTCCGTTCTTTGAGCATTATTTTTCTTCCTTTGTGTACGTGTCGATGCCTTGCTTACGTGTGACTTTGTATATAGTTAACATCCATTCGATTGTTGCACGAGAGGAGTCTGAGGAGATTACAATGAAGATAATTGCGATCTTCTTAGTTGAGCGTACTTTCACCGGACGATCCGATCCATCGATCCGCTGATCCGATCTGGAAACATCCGTATTCAATGGATTATGTATCCGTATCTGATCCGATCCGGATAAATTTCCGGATCAATGGATCAGATACGGACCGAGGTTAGATATCATGCGAATATCCGGAGGTATGACACTTATAATAAAATAATAATAAATTATATATAAATAATATAAATACATTATATCTAATAAAAAATTCCAAAACAATATGTAAGTGGGTGTCATTTGTCAATACTCGCATATTGTTTGAACTTTGCCACTGCATTTAATTGGACCAGGCCCATTAATGGTATAATGTTATTGGACTAATCACTAATGGACTCAACAACTTTTACCGACACTAGTGGTCATTCTTTTACGTACTTTTTTTTTTATAGTAGAGAAATTAAACCCTAGTTAATACTCCATTCATTTGTGCCGCTTCAACAATCTGGTCTCCAATTTTATGTCTTCTTCTTCCTTGGCAACCTAGTTCACTCCACAGTCGACACAACTCTATCATCAACTATCGACTAGTGGTAAGATTTTTTCAACTTTTTATGCATCTTCTCCTTCACGTAACTTATATCCTCTTGTTAATTTTTTTATGTTAGGTTGCTGTAATGAGTGAAAATCAATCATGTGGGATAAATGGTCGAATTGATCTTAAATATATTTCAATGGAAGAATCTCAGAAACGCTGTAAGAGGGTCAAAACAAGTGCAAAACCACCAAGGAATCCTAGTTCTAACATATCAAGAAATATGTAGACAAGATCTTGCTAGGATGATTATTGTGGATGAGCTGCCTTTTGCTTTCGTGGAGCATGAAGGATTTCGTTACTTTTGTAGATGCTTGGATCCTGCTTTTGTTATTCCTTCAAGGTCTAGTATTACAAGAGATGTCTATAGTCTGTTTGTTGAGCAAACGAAACTGCTCAGTGGTTGCGTTAATTCATTGTCTTCTCGGATTAGTCTTACCACAAATGCTTGGACTTCTGCACAAAATTTGAGTTACATGTGCCTCATTGCTCACTTTATTGATGAAAACTGGAATTTGCATAAAAGGATCATTAATTTATGCCCTCTTGCTGGCCATTCAGGGCAATTTATTGGTAGAGGAGTTGAAAAATGTTTAGTTGATTGGGGAATCAAAAACATTATGACAATTACTGTAGATAATGCTAGTTCTAATGATTTAGAGGTCGATTACTTAAGAAGAAAGATTAATCATTGGGAATCTGGCCTTTTGGATGGAAAATATTTGCATATGAGATGTGTTGCTCACATACTTAATCTGGTTGTAAAAGATGGTTTGAAGGATATTGATAAGTCAATATTGTTAGGTCCTCTCCGTCAAGACTTCAGATGTTTAAACCATGCGTAGAAGAGGAAAAAATAGATAGTAAAAGCCTTGTTTCTGTGGATGTTGAAACTAGGTGGAATTCTACTTATACCATGCTTGAATTCGCTATGAAGTTTAAGAAAGCATTTGATAATATGTGAATGAGGGATGTTGCTTGCCAGAAAGAGATGTTGAAGCTTGATGATTTTAAAGATGAGGACTGGAAAAAGCTTAATAATTTCTTTCTCATTTTGAAAGTGTTTTATGATGCAACTTTGCTGTCTGGTTCTCGCTATGTGACTTGCAACACTTGTGTCTATCATGTCTTTTCTATTGTTTTGGGGATCGATGGGTTATGCAATGATGAGGATGAAGGTGTTAGAAAAATGGCACAACAAATGAAGTTGAAGTATGATAAGTATTGGGGAGATGTTAATAACATGAATCATATGTTATTTATCTCTGTACTTCTTGATCTTAGGCATAAGATGCAGCTTGTTGATTGGCTGATACGTCAATCTTTTAATTCTACAAAGGGTGCACTTTTGAATATGAATGTGAAGGTTCTCTTTGCTGAATTGTTTGAAAGGTATGGTTCTTCTCTCCCTCAAGTAAGAAAGGAAACAAGTGCATCTCCTTCTAGGATGAACTCGAATGAAGGTGTTGGTTGTGCTGGGAATGTTATGGATTTTACCAAGTTGGTGAGTTCAAGGTTTCAAGGATGTTGGTTGTGATGATACTAATGAAAACAAAACTGAGTTGGACAAGTACTTAGAAGAGACATGAAAAAAGGATGTTGAGGATTTTAATGTCCTACATTGGTGTAGGGACAATCAGAAAAAGTATCTTATTCTTTCAAATATGGCTCGTGATGTGTTGGCTATTCCGGTTACAAGTGTTGCTTCTGAATCTGCTTTTAGTACATGTGGACGCGTGCTTGATTCTTTTCATACCTCTTTAACTCCAAGAATGGTAGAGACCTTTATTTGTACTTAAGATTGGCAACGTACAACTAATACTCCAATTATGATCGAGGAGAGCCTACTAGCCTTGGAGCAAATGGAAGAAGGTTATGATTTCTATCCATTATTTCATTTGTATTTCATATTTCTAATGTCATTATTAATATTTATTTTGTGGTTTCTTTGTGAAATTTGTAGGTATGAAGGACTTAGCTATTGTGCAACCAAACATCATTCTGGATGAGACCCTCACAATGGATGAAGTTGCTAATATTTAGACATTGGATATTATGTAATTTGAAAGTTTGGTATTGGTAGTATTTTGATGACTTGTTTTTACCTTAAATATTGACAGGTTAATTGATTATACTTTTGAGCCAAGTTTGTGGCTGACTACATTGTTGTCGTCATTTTGGTTTGTAAACTCTAGTGGAGTAGTGATAACTTAATGTTTCTTGACAAATTGATTACACTTTGACTACATTTTTGTAGTCATTTTGGTTTGTAAACTCTAGTGGAGTAGTGATGACTTAATGTTTCTTGACAAATTAATTACACTTTGACTACATTTTTGTAGTCATTTTGGTTTGTAAACTCTATAAGATGTAATTTAATGTCTCAGGTATTTTTTGAATTATTTTTTAATAGTTTTCTTAAGAAACATGTTTAATTGATATTTTGGATATCCAATCCGATCCGAGGATTTCGGATCGGATATCCGGACGTTTCAGATACGGATACGGATCGCAATATTGAGGTTTGTTTTGCGAATACCCGATCTGAAACATCGGATCGGATATCCGATAATGAACAACCCTTAGGGCTATCGCGTAGCGACCCCTATTCCTTCATGCAGTAAATCTTTTTTCAAGCGCTATGTGTTTTTTTTTCTCGAATTTGCTTTTCTTTGGCTTATGTCTTTACTTTGTTCTTTTTCCCTCAGGCGTCGCCTCTAGCACTCGTCAAGAGTATGGTAGCGATCTTATTTCGGCGAAGAGGAAGTGTATCTTGGAGAGTAAATTGAAGCGACGACCCCTATTCCTATGAATGCGGAGGAGGCTGCTCTTTCAAGCGTAGAGGCGAGGGTGTAAATGGATGTTCCTTTGAACGTAGAGACGAGGACTCCTTTTGTAGCCCCTTTGTCTACGGACAATAAAGGAAAAGGAAAGATTCCTAACATAACGTCTATTTCGTACATCGACGTTAGTGACTTCCCTGCTGTGGTGTCGCATCTCGTTGCTTCTACGAGTAACTTTGTCCCGGCGATGCAAGCTTTGATGACTTCTTCTTTTTGGAGTCAATATACGCCTATACCGGCCATGGACGTGTTGGGCGAGTCTCTCGTCGCCCAATGGCAGGTACAATTTTCTTTATTTTTCTCGTACTTTGGCTTTCACTTGGGTGTTTTATTTCTTCTTATTTTCTGCGACTTTTCAGGCTTTTCAAGCTTCCCTGTGTGCCTGGGGACGCCTTTGAAAGTTTTCTAATCATGAGGAGATGTTGAAGGGCCAAGTCACTGAGCTTAATATGAAGGTTAACTTAACAAGAAGGTCACTCATCTTACGGAGTGCGAGAAAGAAGCTCGTGTAGAGACTCTACAGAGGGCGAAGCAACGCGGTGTTTTGGTGCAACGCGTCGAAGTGTTGACAGAGGAACTTGCATCCCTCAAGGATAGCACGGAGGAGAAGGAAGAGAGACACAGGAAGAACTTATTTCAAACGAGTACTTACTATTCTTGGGTAGCTCGTATTGAAGCTATGGAGGATGTTCGTGAAGGAAGGCATCTGAATTGGAATGCTGAGGGTGATCGTATGGACTTCTCGATCTTCAACCTCATTCCTCCTGAGGGGGTTACTCTTATACGTGTCATATCTTCTTCAAACTCGCCTGATACGGTTCGTGAGGGTAACGGCGTCAACGAGGGAGCTTCGTCTCCCTTGGGTGGTGAGGATGTCTCTAAGGAGAAAGATGCCTCTCCTGGTGTTTAATACTTTTGATCTTAGATTTCTCTTGTTTTCATGCAAGTGTTGTGCTTCTTGTTTGTTGGTTTTCATAGTCGGCCGTCTTGTGACCTGGAATTTTTTCTTGTAGACTGTTTTCTCCCACGTTGCTACCTGGCGCAAAGTTCTTAATTCACACTCTTTAGCGTTCTGTCACTTTCTCTTGACTTTCTACGCGTAGAGTTCTTGTTTTCTTCGCTCTTTATGGGACTACTCTATCCCCTTTTTGGTAGGTTCGGCTTTAGATCTTTATGAAGTCGGATCTACCAAAAACTATGCTTATGTTCTCGTACGCGTATCGTTTTTTTAGAATGTGTATAACTTTTTCCTTGATGTTTGACTTTTGTAACTTTTTACCCCTTACGCATAGCTCGTATTTTGAGTGCTTAGGTTTGGTCCTTGTATCTTGCTTAGAATTTTTGGGTTACCTTCGACTTTAAAACATAGTTTTCTACCCCTAGTGTTGATCTATTATTTATGAAAGTGTAAAGGCGCCTTACTTACGTGATGGGGGTGTTACGGTCATTGCAGAGGCATTTGTTATGGTGTCGGCTTACATGAGAGTTGAGTCCAACATTTCCTCTAAACCCGAAACAAGTGGCGGATGTAGGTCAGCGTGTGATTATTCAGCTTGTGACATCACCTCTAACTCATGGTGAATCCATTACACACACGCTAGCGTCAGGTCGACATCGAACTCCTTTAATCGACGGGCCTGTTTAATCATGTATCGTCCAACTCGTGACTTGATGGATTGATGATGCCGGAAGACGCCTCCTAACTGGATGAAAAGTATGTCCGTGGTTTCATGACACGTTGAGGGGCCGTGGAAGGCGTGAAGACGCGTTCCTGGATGAAAAGTATTTCCCTTCTTTGCTCAAAAGATCTTGTCGGTGTCGTGTTGTTCTGGGCTTAAATCCCCAAGGTCGCTGCCACACGTCGCTAACAAGTATTGAAAAGCTTCGGCTCGGAGCCGGCGGTTCGGTTAACGTTGCTTACGCGTAGATGGAGTCTTAAACGCGTACGCTAACAAATTCACCCCCGACGCGGATTTTCGCCACGGCCTTGGTCACGTAGATGAGACGTGCTGAGGGACACACGTTTCACTACTCTTTGGAATAGACATAGAGCAAGTAATTTGGAATTGAAACAACTCATCATGCTTTACATGTTGGAGAGAAGAGATATACTTGTATATTAATAAGACTTTCAAGAATTTGGCAGACTCTGACGCCTACCCCTAGTCTTGATGACCCCTTGTCATCTCGACGCTAAGACGACGACGGAACTTTATTAAAAGAAATAGAACTTAAACATGCTAGAAAATTTAAAAGACATCAATTACTCAACATTTCAATGGTAGTACTTCTTGAGGTGAGTCGCGTTCCATGAACGCATTAAAGGTGTTCCCTCAGGCGTGACGAGTTCATAGGCCCCTCGTCCCACAATTTGTCCCACCGGATATGGGCCTTCCCAAGACGCGGCGAGTTTTCCGATGCTCTTATCCTCAGTGTTTGGAAAAACTTTTCTCAGTACCCAGTCTCCTACTTGGAAAGTTCTTGCTTTTACTCGTCGATTGTAACTTCAGGCGACGATTGTTTGTAGCTAAAATACCGATGTAGTGGTAACGAAGCAATTGTAGGGCAATGATCAAACTAGACGGTAACAATCTTAACACTCAAGAACACAGTGGAAAATTAGGGTTAATGGCTTGTACTTGTGTATTGCTTAAGGAGATGATAACTTCGTTACAAAGGAGGCGTCAACCCTTTAAATACGCTAACCCTAGTTTTATCTTTAAGGAAATAGAATAATATATTTTCCTTCTATCTAATGACGATACAAAATAAGGTAAAAGGTATTATTTCTAATATATTTTACTATTTACATAAGGAATATACAATAAATGAACTTAATATACTTGGCCGACTCTCTTTTTGCCATGCCGACGCTTCGCCTTCTCTTCGTCACGTCGACATGATCACCTACGTGTAGCACTTGAACGACGTCATCATCAACGCGTTCCAGATTTAATGAAGACGTATTCCATGAACAAAGAAGGCGTTTCCCAGATCTGCGGGTCATTAAGCTTTCTAAAACTCCTTAGGGGTATTGATTGTGCCTAAAAATATGACGAGTTAGGCGAGACCTTCTTTCTACGTGCCGAAGGACATCCTCAAGGATTTGGATCGCAAGTCCTCTGAAGCTCGCATCGTCGACCGGTTGAGGTCGTTGGTGGGTCTAGGTCCCGATGTCGAGATCGAGATACCTCCGAGGGGGGTATGTGCTGATGCGTACCGTCCGGGATGGGTAGGAGTCTACGAGTACCCATTTCTTGTCGGTCACATGTTTCCTTTCTCGCCTCTTATGAAGGCGTTTATGCTTACGTTGGGGTTTGCAGCCGTACAAATCCTAGAAGATCTTGTTCTTTCCATGATGATTTCCACCAAGACGATTGGGCGAGTGGGCCTTAAATCCAGGCCTAAGGCGACTCGAATCGCCATCGAGCAGAGTTAAGTTGATCGTCGTTTGGCCGATTACTTCTACTTTATGAACAAGTCTACTCTTGGTGAAGACTGTTCTTTGCTCATCGAATGTTGGAATCCTGCGAGTAAGTTTATTTACTTCATCTATTGAGCTCTTATCTCTCTTCTTGTATGCGTCGACTTTGCATGTTTTCTCTTGTTAGTTGACGCGGACGTTGTTTGTGCCTAAAAATACGATGACTATAAAACGCGTGAAAGCTACGCGTAGAAGGATACAGGCGACGCGACGTATGAAATAGAGGATGGCGTCGACGTGACGTTATAAAGAAGAACGTGTCGTTAAGCTATGGAAATTAGGTCAGCCGCCACTTAGTTACCTTGTTCTATATTATATTCGTGTAAATGGTAAAGGATAAGATGAAACAAATATCTTTTACCACATTTATTATATCGTTAGAAAGAAAAGGAAAAGATATTATTTCCTTAGTAAGATCCTAGGGTTAACCTATATAAAGGTTAACGCCAGCCTTTTGTAGAGACATCGTACTACGCCGTAATATCAATACCACAAGAAAGTTCAAGTTTCAACCTTATTCTCTCGTCCCGTTCTCTTAGTGTTAAGATTATACCGTTCTCTTTGATCTTTGCCCTACAATTGCTTAGTTATCATCTCGTTGATAATTTCGCTACAAACAATTGGCGTCCACCGTGGGGCTTGATCAAAAAGGTGTCATCTTTCCACACAAAGGGAACTTCTTTTTTGCAGGAAGCCATGACGTCTCCAACCAATAGCCCTCACAACAACAGGGATTCAGAGGCCGAAGAACGTGCGAAGGATTCCCTCACTCCCAGGGATGAGAACGTTGAGAAGAACCTCGAAGTCACCCCCAACACTTCAACATATAACGATCCCGCTGAAAAGCAAGGGGTAGACGGAGAAGTTACCAACGTAGCCGTCATCCGAGCACAAATCGAGTTTTTCGAGAAGGCCCAAGCCGTAGCCTTGCAAGCAAGTGAAAAGACGGCGTCGAAACTCGCCAAAGAAAACGAAAGGTTAAACTCCACCATCCTAGAACTCAAGGCAAACCAATCCGGACAATACACTTACGTCCGCAACCAGAGCGTCGCTCGACGCTTAGATATGGATGAAGCTCTTGAAGAGGACGACGCCTACCACCCCAGAGAACACCATGGGTTCACCTTACCCAAGGATTCCATGCGGAAGAAGAAGTCCGAAGAAACCCTAACTTCGTATACCATCGCCGCTATCGTGAAACAACAAATTTGGGCCTTCAAAAAAGAGATGATGTCGATGTCGGGAGCCCCTAAATCCATAGTGCCGGAAGAAGAACACGCGTTCGAAGATAGCCCGTTCATCAAGAGTATAGCCATCCAAAAGATCGCCAAGAAATTCACCGTCGCGGATCTTCCAGTCTACAACAGATCAGGTGATCCTGAAGAACACATCTTGCTCTACAAAGCTAAACTTTCCATGAGCCCCATTGATCCGCGATTCAAAGAGGCAAGGATGTGCAAATTCTTTAGCTCAACGCTGAAAGGCCCCGCCTTGACATGGTTCATTCATCTACCACAAGGGTGCATCTCGTCCTACGCCGAGCTCTCCAACCAATTCAGGTTACAATTCGCCAGTAGCAAGCTCTTTCCAAAGCAGCCATCAGACCTCCATAACATGCGCATGAGCAAAGGCGAAACCATAAGAGAATTCCTCAAACGTTTCAACGATGAGAAAGTCACAATCCCAAGTTGCACGGAAGCTACCGCCTCCGACGCGTTCAGATGCGCCCTCCCCAAAGATAGCGACTTGTACAAAGAACTGACAAAGATGTGCACCGAATCGTTCGAAATAACGAGGGAGAGGGCCATGCAAGCCATAAGATTGGAAGAGGACTTGAAGCAATACAATGAAGAGGTTGCCGGATCTCCACGTAGGCGGACCCCTCCGCGAAGGAATTCTCCCCAACGTTGATATACCGATAGGCACCAGGAACAGGGAGGACGCAATGATAAAAGAAACAAACCTTTACAAAGAGAACCCCAAGCGGTACATACAGTGAGCAAGGTAGAAAGCAACTACGTCGTAGAGAGAGGAATCTCCATGAAGACCGACGCCTTACGCGCAATGGAAGGGTTACGCGACGTGCAATGGCCAAGAAAGCAAAACCCTGGAAGGAGACCTGGAACGGGCAAGGGGTATTGCGATTTCCACAATGATACAGGTCACACGACGGATGGATGCTACACCTTAATAAAAGAAGTGATGAGGCTTCTAAAGAAAGGAGACCTGAAAGATTTACTCTCCAAAGAAGGAAAGAACTCCCTCGAAGGGATAAAGGAAGAAAGAAAGTCTCCCACTCCACCTCCACCTCCAGCTCACCACGCTCGTACCATTCATTCCATCATCGGAGGATCTTCAGCAAGCAGATACGCATCTACGATGGCAAAGAAAAGTATCAAAATTCCAGGAGACAAGAGCAACGCGACGAAAGTCTATCAAGTACGCCCTACCCGAAGCAAGCAGCTTATCACGTTCGAAGATTCGAACGCGACGATGGAGCATCACGACGGGTTAGTAATCTCTCTCACTATTAGTAACCACCTCGTTAAGAGAATCCTCGTGGACAATGGTAGCTCGGCCAACATCATCACTACGGCCGCCTTGAAAGAATTAGGATTATCCCTTAGCAACGTGACCAGGAGATGCGTACCACTAGTAGGTTTCAGCGGCGAAGTGACAGAGATGATAGGGGAAATTACGCTATCAACCTACGCCAGGGGTATTAATACGCGGGCTAAATTCGCCGTAATGGAGCTTGAATCGCCATACAACGTGATCCTGGGAAGACCATGGCTGCACGGCATAAGAGCAGTCCCGTCAACATACCATCAGTCCCTGAAATTCCCATCGCCATGGGGGACGCAAGAAATCATGGGAGAAACTCAAGTCGCTAGAGAATGCTACGATATCGAAATGAAGAAAGCAATTAAAGCGTCGCCGAGGAAAGAAAAGAAAGTGTAGCAATCAAAATATGAAGTGCGACGATCTAAAGTCTTTCACCAAGATACCAAGCATCAAAAGATCCAAGTAACAAGAAACGATCTAAGCAACATGTTCCTAAAGCATCACCCTCCGTAATCTTAAAGAAAGCACAAGAGTCTTCTGAGATCCTTCTCGACCTTATTTCCCTTTCAGTTGCATGAGTAGGAACAGTCCTTTTTTCCCTTTCATGAAGTTCTTCTTTATAATAAGGTAGAATAGTTGTCTTAGCGTCAAAACGACAAGGGGTCGTGGCGACACAGGGGTCAACGTCTACGTAGTAGTCTTGTCTTCATGATGCATCTTTTCAATATATGAATATACCTTTTTTTTTCCTTCCCCGATGTGTTCAAGCATGATATGATATGTTTTATTTTCAAAGTACACCCTCTCTGTCTCTGATGTAACACCCAAGCTCAAAAGGCCGCGGTGAAAATCCGCGCCGGGGGCGAATTTCGTTAGTCTATGCGTTTAAGGCTCCATCTACGCGTAGGCAACGTTAGCCGAACCACGGACCCCGAGTCGAAGCTTCCTATGATCATTAGCGACGTGTGGCAATGGTCATAGGGATTGAAGCCCGGTACCTCACGAAACCGGCATGGTGCTCTGGGGAAGAAGGGAAACCTATCGCCACCACCCATCTCCAGGAACGCGTATTCACGCCTTCCACGGCCCCTCTGAGAGTCATGAATCCACGGGCAATTCGCCAAACCGGCAGGGACGCGTCCACCGGCATCGTAAGTCCTAATACTCAAGAGAACGGACGACATACACGATGAATAGGGCCGTCGATTAAAAGAGTTCGACGTCGACCTAAACGCTAGCGTGAGGCAACGGATCCACCTTTAAAGTAAGGGGTAACGTCACAAGCTGATCAAAATCACACGCTGACCTACGTCCGCCACTCGCTTCTGGGTTCGGAGGTAATGCTGGACCTAAACCTCATGTAAGTCGGCAAATAAGCTAAAGTAAGTCGCATTGACCACATCTCTCGATCAAAGCCAATAAGCACATATCAAGCACCCAAGTCACGAACATGAAGTACCATACAAAAAGATCAGAAACCCGAAAGAAATATCTACGCGTTCGCGAGATTAGTAAAAAAAAAAAAGGGAACAACAAGGTATATCAAGTTAAAGTATACAAGACTTCTTTGGTAGCTTTATACTAAGCCTACAAGAAGCTCAGATCAAACCTATGAAAAGGGGTAGAGATACGTAAGAAAGGAAAAGAACTTCCCAAAGGAACGTATAAACGTCATAAGAAACCGACGACGCGTTGATACATGCCGTCGCAAGAGAGCTAGGAGCGAAAGCCTGTTACGTCAGAATTTGGAGAGTAACAGAGATCGGAGGCTTTGATAAATAGCCCATCATAAAAAGGCAAAATTCTTTTTACAAAAGAAAGAGAGAGAAAAAGCTACACGTACATGTACAAATGTACAAAAGAAGATTCAAAGAAAGTAAATCAAGAAGATTCATCGCTAGAAGAAGGATCGCCGTCTTCGTATTCACAAGCATCCTTCTCCTCCTCAGAATCCTCCGCGACGACATCCTCGCCGTCGCCTTCATCGTCCTCGACGCCGTCGTTGGGATCAACCTCGTTGAGATGAGGAGCAACATCTTCTTCAATATGGGGCTCAACCGGAGGCTTCATCAACGTAGGTCCCACTTCAACGCCCTCGGGATGCTCCGGGTACGCGTTGTTGAATTCCCTTAGCTCCTTCACCGGGTCCCATCCATGAGTACGACCAGCAGCATACTCCTCGATGACCTCCACGCGAGATAACCAAGACCAATACTCGGCAACATTCTTGAGTTCGGAAGCCAACCTCAACTCCACCCGGGCCTTCTCAATCTCCAAAGCACCAATCTTGGCTTGAAGATCCTTGACTTGCCCAGAAAGATCTTCACAAAGCTTGAACTCTGCCTCCACCTTCTCCTTCGCCTCGTTCTCCGCCTTCTGTGACGCCTCGACCAACGACGTAAGTTCCTTAATCTTTATCTCGTCGGCCGATTGTTTAGCCTCCATATACCTCGTTCGATCAACGAAATCAGAGAAGCGCCCATATGCGCATAAAGAAGCTTGAAGAGCCTATAGAAAGAAGACGTTCAAGTACGTATATTATAGAGAGCGAGAACAAAAGCTCCAGTAAAAAGAAAGCAATTCAAATTGAAACATACCTGCCACTGCGCCGCGAGAGATTCACCCATCACGTCCTCAGTTTCCCTCGACAAGTAGTAATCAAGGGAAGGAGGTTTTTGAAGTTGTTTCATGGCAGGGATAAACGATCTCCCAGACGCGACCGCACGAGAAATCACCCCCGTAAAGTCGTCTACAGACTCGTACCAAAGTCCAACTTCTCGACTACCTTCTCTTTGCCCTTACGCGATCTCTTTGCCGGAGTAGACGAAGGAGACGGGGATGAAAGCAAAGAAATCATAGGGATGGCCTGAAGCGTGGTCCCTGAAGCCGCCATCTCCTCGGCGTGACTCCTTTTACGCGATGCTACCAAAGCCGACGCGGACAGCCCTCCACCACGGACGCGAGATAAGTCCGTAGAAACTGAAAGAACCAAAAGCACACGTATAAGAATCATGAGCAAAAAGAAAGAAGAACCGAGTAAAACTCAGATGAACGAACGCGTTACCTGCCGGGAGTACGGAAGCAATTCGACGCCCTTCTCCGTCATGACCAAGGAAAGTCCGATCTGCTTCAAGAATGGCAAGAAGCCTATCTATGACCTTCTGGGTCTCTCGCCTTACTATAATAGCATCCGTATTCACTACATAAAGGAAGAAAAAATAAGATCCAGGTCTTGAACACATAGTGCGAGTTTCAAAGAAATCAAAGTTTACCTGTAGGATTCCAGCAGTCAACCAACCAAGCACAGTCTTTGCCAAGAGAAGACTTCTTCACAAAGTAAAAGAATTCGGCCCAGTGACGATCGGCCTGACTCCCCTCGATCGCGATCTTAGGCGCCTGACTCCCCTCGATCGCGATCTTAGGCGCCTTTGGACGTTGAAAGAATAAGCGACATCCTCGACGGCTAGATCGACGCCATGTTTCTCCACCACGTCGTCTAAAGTACCAAAGATCCTCCAAACACTTTGCAGGAGCTGCCCCACTGCAACCCCCAAAGCGAGCATGAACGCCTTGACCAACGGCGAGAAAGGAAAGCGATGGCCAGTAAGAAAAGGATAGTCGTACACCACAATCCATCTCGGTCGGTGCGCATCAGCAAATACCCTGGGAGGAGGTATCTTGATCTCCACCTCAGGACCAAGATTCGCCAGAGACCGTAACCTTTCAACGTCACGTACCTCTGTTGATTTATAGTCGGAGCCCTTCAAGATAAACTTGGGAACGTAGAAGGAGGCCATCTGGAAGTAATAAGAAGGAGTTTGGAAGAAGGTACGAAGAGAAAGAATGAGCAAGAAAGTTCGGATCAAAGTAAAGAGGAAGCAAGAAGACGATAGTGAGTAATCAGATGGGAGCAGAAAAGTAAATGAGATTGGAGATTCACCCATTATATAGCCAGAGAAGGTCGCGAGAATCAAGGAGTATTCAACGACATTATAGCCATTGGGAAAACTAGCCGTTGCGTTTCGATGTTCCCGGCACAGGAAACAAATATCTTGATTGGAGATTCTCCCCCAGCACGTGTTAAGAATTGAAGAAAAATCCTGATCGAAGCTTAACGACGATGTCGAGAATTTTGATGACGTTATCATCAACGCGTTCCAGTAATTTTGAAGACGTATTCTACAAAGAAAGAAGGTGTCTCCCAGCTCTTCTTAATATTAAGCCCTGTAAGACGCCTTAGGGGTATTGTTTGTGCCTAAAAATACGACGACTATGGAACGCGTGAAAGCTACGCGTAGAAGGATAGAGGCGACGCGACATATGAAATGGAAGATGGCGTCGACGTGACGTTATAAAGAAGAACGTGTCGTTAAGCTATGGAAATTAGGTCAGCCGCCACTTAGTTACCTTGTTCTATATTATATTCGTGTAAATGGTAAAGGATAAGATGAAACAAATATCTTTTACCATATTTATTATATCGTTAGAAGGAAAAGGAAAAGATATTATTTCCTTAGTAAGATCCTAGGGTTAACCTATATAAAGGTTAACGTCAGCCTTTTGTAGAGACATCGTACTACGCCGTAATATCAATACCACAAGAAAGTTCAAGTTTCAACCTTATTCTCTCATCTCGTTCTCTTAGTGTTAAGATTATACCGTTCTCTTTGATCTTTGCCCTACAATTGCTTAGTTATCATCTCGTTGATAATTTTGCTACAAACAGACGTCATCGTTATGAGGCCGGAGACTAAGAAGGTGATCGCGAAGCTCTTGGAAATCCCGGAAAATGAGCGTACTTTTCATGGACATGAAGGGGAGGGTCTAACTTTATCTCGAAGCTCTAACTTTATCTCGAAAGCTCTTGGCAATCGCGAAGCTCTAACTTTATCTCGTCTCGTCTCGTCTCTTTATCCTACGCGTTCTGACCTTTCGTTGGCGTTCTTGTATATCAGTCGTTGCTTCTCGCGTTCGCGGCTGTGGGGAGTCCGCTTCCGACCTCATTGCGTCGAAGCGGAGGTGTCGGGTTGTCCAAGCATCTACTTCTGAGGCTCCTATCCAGGTTGAGCCTATGATCTCATTGATTTCCTCTCCGTCTCCTTCTCTGGTCAAGACGCCTAAGTCAAAGAAAGGGAAAGATAAGGCCGTCGAGGCATCGGAGCCTAAGTACGAGACCGTCGATGATTTTCATGGGGCTATTACCCGTGCTATTGTCCCTGGGAAGGAGTTTCTTGATGCTTTATTGGAGCTTTTATCCCCTCCAATGCTTGACCATTATGCGTCAATGGACTCTGACGACGTGATGGGAGAGGCCTTCGCCGCGCAATGGCAGGTAAAGTTTTTGTGTTCTTGTCTCTCTTTCGTCTTTAGGCTTTCTTTTTCAACTTTTTTTTTAGGGACTCCAAGCTTCTTTATGCGCTTGGAAATGCTTCTCCAGGTATGCAAAGCGAATGAAGGCTATGGAGGAGAAGGAGGCAAAAGATGAGGCGAAGATTAAACAACTTACTATGTTGGTCGAGTCGTCTCGCAAGGCGGAGGAGGAAGCGCGGGATAATGTTACGAAGGCGCTTGAACTCCATGGCAATCTTGTTGAACAAGTCACAGTTTTGAAGGCGAGTATTACTGATTTGGAGGCAGCACAACTCGGAGCTACATGTAGCGAAGATCTACTGGTCTTGGTTATCTAGGGTGGAGGTCTTGGAGCGATATCGTGATGGAAAACATCATGATTGGGATTCGGAGACTGAACGGAGGGAGTTCGAGGAGGAATTTTCCGAGGTTCCTGGCGGTGCCGTGGCAGATCCTTCCCCTTCGCGTCATCTAGGAGCACCTGACGTTGTGGAGGACGGCATTATCGATCTTAATGTTGTCAGCCTCAAAGAGAATACTGAGGAGGCCACCGAAGAGACTGCCTTGGATGACTCCGAGGGTGAGGATGGAGACGACGGTGCTAAAAGTTCTTCATCTAGTTCTTCTGAGGGCGAAGTCTTCGTAGTTTTCTCTTTGTACTTCTTTCGCGTCGCTAGTCTTTAGGGCGCTTTGTTTTGAACAATCATTTTTCCCCTTTTGTGGGAGTTTATAATATATTTATCTCGCCTTTGCGAGTCTTTACTTGAACTCCTCGTTTTTTTTTGTTGCGAACTATTCCTCTTATCTTGCGCGACGTTTTCGACTACACTTGATCTACTTTGGCAATAGCGTATTCATCTACCCGTCGAACGAGTCACTTTTTTCCTTGGATCGTGTCGATAATACTTCTATCTTTATTGTTTCCAGACTTCAAACGTGCTCTTTGGCTTCCTTACCCTCTTCTTACGGGTAAGTAATCTTAGGTTTGCTTTGGCTTAACGCGTATCTTGTGCGTTCCTTGGCTTTGGACGTGGTTGTGTGTTTCCTAAGATGAAATACTTGTAGAAAAGTAAAGAATTCGTAAAGGATGAATATTTTTGACCCGGCGAACGTGTCGGTTCTGTGATCTTTGTTTCCCATAGTGGTCCTACCCCTTTTGGTAGATTTGTTTTAGACTCCCTGTAGACTAGGTTAGAGCTACCAAAAACCATTGCACATGCTTTTTTGACTTATTTTATCTTGCACTTTGTTTCTTGCATCGTGCGCGTTACTCTTCGCGTCGGAGACATCTTGGGAGCTTGCTCTTTCTTTGGTTTCGATGTTTCATGTGCTTATGCTTTGATACGCATATCTTCCTTTGGTCGGATTCAGTGGTGAGGTGAAATATACGGTCGGGGATATTGTCCTTGCCGTCTATGCAGGAGGCATAAACATCCAGTGAGATTTAACGTCGTGGATTGCAAGTCGCCTTATAATTGTATTATTGGGAGGCCTTGGATCCACGCGATGAATGCAGTCGCCTCGACCCATCACCAAGCAATAAAATAACCTACCAAATGGGGGATTCAGGAAATTAAGGGGGAACAAAAACTTGCAAAAGAATGTTACATGGTGTCCATGAAACAGGCAGTCGAGGAATAGTCCGCATAGCAATTAAAGGATGAGGAGAGGTCGAGGCGATACGTTGAGCCTCAAACAGAAAAGCTGGATGAAATCGCACTCGATCCCTCTTCACCCGGACGAACTGTCCGCATCGGGTCTGACCTAGATGATGAGACACGAGCGTCCTTGTTACAATTTTTACGATTAAATTCAGATTGCTTTGCATAGTCCCATGAGGATATGGTAGGTATACCACCTAATATAATGACTCATAAGCTTAATGTCGATCCTAGTTTTCCCCCTGTCAAATAGAAACGCGGGAAATTTGCTGTTGAGCGCAACAAAGTGATCGACGAGGAGGTGACGAAACTCCTCGAGACAGGCAAAATCAGGGAAGTCAAATATCCTGACTGGTTGGAAAACGTAGTGGTCGTAGAATGGTGAGTCTGCGTCGACTTCAAGGATCTCAACAAGGCTTGCCCAAAAGATTCATTTCCACTCCCCCACATCGACGCCATGATCGATGCGACGGCGGGGCATGAGATGCTCACCTTCATGGACGCCTTGAGCTGGTTTCTTCAAATCCAGGTGTACCCAGACGATCAAGAGAAGACAACCTTCGTGACCAGTCAGGGTACTTACTGTTACAAAGTTATGCCCTTTGGTCTTAAGAATGCAGGGGCAACCTATGAGCGTCTGGTCAACAAGATGTTTAAGGATCCAATCGGGGACACTATGGAAGTATACATCGATGACATTGATACACACAATATCATAGTGTGTAATTATGTTGTTTTAGGGTGAGATTACTGAGTTTTAGGAGCGTCTTGGAGCTTATTCATGCATTTGGAGTGAAGACGACGTATGGAGCTTTATGTTGATATTAGAGACTTATTACAGAAGAAGAAGAGAAGCCAAGCAGAAGACCTCCGAGAAGATAGAAGAAGACGAAGGCTATTACCGGCGGCGACCGCCGCCAAACCTACGGCGATCGCCGCCCATCCACGTGAAGACGCTGAGTGATGTACTGGCGGCGACCGCTGCCTCTGTCAGATCCGAAATTGTAATCTTTATTTTCTATTGTTTTTGCTATTTTTCCTTATTTGTTTAAACTCATTTTATGTTTTAATTTTAGGATATTCTCTTTATAATTAGGTTAGAGGAGAGCCTGTTCTTCTCTAACCCCGTTTACACTTTTCTTTTCATCAGCAGACATTTGTTATGAAGAACTAAGCCCTTTTGCTTAGTCAGACAATTGAAGCATTCGTTTTGATTAAGTTGTGAGATATCTCGTTCCTTATCAATTGCTTGGAATTAATATATTCTCTTGCTTGAATCTTTCATGATTAATATTTATTGTTTCTAGCCTAATCATCTAGGTATCGTCTATATTGATCTATTGCTAGAATTAGATTGTTACTGGTTGAGCATATCTAATTTGTAGTAGCAACTGCATCGTGCTAGTATATGGTTGTGCTAGTCTTATGTAGAGAGAATTGATTTACATCTAGGATAAAAGCTGGTTGTTTTATGCTGATGTATCCTGATTATAATTCTGATCTTAATGCTGCTATTAAACTGAATCTTGATAGTTTCATGGTTGTTTAATTAGTTAGAGCTATTAGTATCTGGTTGTGCTAATAGCTAATTCATAAAAGGGAATAGGAATTTCAATTGCATGAGATATTGAATGAGTTATCTAGGATCAACTTGTCATACGAAGTGTGGATATTTGTTTGGCTGAGCTATTTCCCAATTACTGATTCCATCATCTTTTACTTGTTACTATTTGCATGCTTGGCTACTTAAGACAAACAAAAAAAACCTTTGGTTACTTGATTGACACATATATTTCATACAGAACTAGAGTTTGTCTCCCTGAGGACTCGACCCTTACTTGCCTAGGACTGCATATTAGGTTTGTTTGGATTACTTGCATAGGAGCAATTAGCACGACAAATTGTTGTTATCAAATTGGCGCCGTTGCCGGGGAGGCAACAATTCTAATTGTGTTTGTGTGTGATTTGTGTGTCAATCTTGGTGTGAACCTATCTTATGGTTCACACCCGTGCTACTAATAATTTACCTCTTGATTTAGATCCAGAAATTGAGAGAACTCTTCTCTGTACTCGCAAGGCTATTCGTGCACGACATCATGCAGCTAGAAGCATGGCTGAACGTGTTGCTCTTGAATCCTTGACGGCACCAGATCTTGTGCAATCACCTCGAGCAGTGCAATTCTCTGCACTCACTACAGACGTTAAGTTTGAGCTTAAGACGAGAGTGATACATTTGCTTCCGAAATTCAATGGACTACCTTTAGAGGATCCTAACAAGCACTTAACTGAGTTTCATGAGGACATCACTAGCATGTGTCCATCTGATATCACTAAAGATCAGATGAAGATGAGAGCCTTTTCCTTCTCTCTTAAGGAATCGGCTAAGGACTGGTATCGTTCTTTGACTCCAGGGAGCATCACTACTTGGGTTGAATTGAAGAAGGTGTTTCTCGATAAGTATTTTCCAGCGATTAAGTCTGATCATCTGAAGAAGAAAATCAGCAATATTGAGCAACAATCTAATGAAATTCTCTATGACTATTATGAGCGTTTCAAGAGTCTAGTTACAAGTTGTCCTTATCATGGCTATGAAAAGCATGATTTGATTCTATATCTACATGGAGGTCTTCGCGAGGATGACCGTAGGATGGTAAATGCCGCATGTGGTGGGAACATCTTGGAGAAGACATATGAGGAAGCCTTAGAGATCTTTGCAACGCTAGCTGATGATTCTAGGCAATTCAGTGGGAGAGGTTCTCAAACACTTCTAGCTGCAGGCTCTCAATCTACTGTTGATCAGGCTGACTTTGACATTCTGAAAGAAGAAGTGAGACGCCTGAAGCTGAAAGGAACCCCTCAACAAGCTAAGGCTTGTGAGATTTGCAGTGATGAACTTCATCCAACTAATGCTTGCCCAACACTCCAAGAAGAAGCAAACACAGTTGGAGGATATCAACAAAGGCCCAGGTATGACTCTCAACCCAATAATTACAATTCTGGTTGGAGGAACCCATCTTCATCTACGGAGGATATGATGAAAATGTTGATGCAAAACACATTGCAATTCCAAGAAGCTACAAAATCTAGTATTCAGAACTTGGAACGACAGATGGATCAGATTTCTCAAGTGCTGAGCAAGCTTGAAGCAAAGGAGTCAGGGAACCTCCCATCCCAAACTGAAGAGAATCCGATTATTCGAAATGTGAGTGCAATGTCCTTGAGAATTGGAATGAAGAAGGATGATGTTCAAGAAAACCAAGCTAGAGAAAAGCCAATTCTGCCTGAGTGGAAACCTTTTACACCATTCCCATCTACACTGCAGCGTACCGAGCCACTTAAGCAAGACAAGGACATGTTTGAGATGTTCAGAAACGTTGAGGTAAACCGTCCTCTCCTAAATATGATCAAATATGTTCCTCGTTATGCAAAGTTTCTGAAGCAGATGTGCACCACAAAGAAAGCTCAATACAAGAATAGTCAAAAGAAGGAGAAAGTCGTTGAGCATGTCTCAGCTGTATTTCAGAAGAGTCTTCCTAAGAAATGTGGAGATCTAGGTATGTTTACAATCCCATGTACAATTGGAGGTACCAAGTTCGATAAAGCTTTATTAGATTTGGGTGCTTCCATTAATGTTTTACCTTCATCTCTATGTGAAACCTTGGGGTTAGGACTTATTCATGTGACTAGAGTAGTTATTCAACTAGCTGATCGATCTAATGTGCGACCTATTGGAGTAATAGAGGATGTTCTTGTTCAAGTTGATGATCTTACTTTTCCTGCTGATTTTTTCGTGCTTGACATGAACCATGATAAACATGCAACCCCTATTATGTTAGGGAGACCTTTTCTAAAGACTGCAAATACAAATATTAATGTGAGTACAGGTACTTTGACTATGGAGTTTGATGGGGATAAGGTTCAATACAATATATATGATATGAACGCCATTGAGAAAAAATTTCTAAATGTTATTGATGTGATTAATCCTACTTGTTTGGATAAATTCCAACCTATTGTAGAGAATGTCATAGAAGATCCACCTGTAGATGTTGCTTTATCTACTAATTTGTAGGAAGTTCAAGCTATTTTAGACCCCAGCGGTAAGTTTCCTTCTCATCCCTTGGGCATTCGCCCCACTGTGTTAACCTTGTCAGGCGAGAAACCATTGTCTTCTAGCGTACAGGCACTTAAGATTGAGCTTCAACAGTCGCCTGATAAGATCAACAAAGGGAAAGAGAAGGACGCTACTTTCATGGCTAAGGATAAGGTGGTCAAAGTGAATGGAAAAAGGTTTAGATCCTTCCATGTGTGGTTCAACAAAGAGTTCAAGAAAGGATCGGTTATCTCGAAACCGAATGGTGTCAGCTGAATCATCTGAGTACGATGTCGAGCCACGACATTAACTAAGGCGCTTATCGGGAGGCAACCCGATGATAGGTAGTTATTTTCTTCAATAAACTCTCTCACATTAATTCTCGTTCGTACGCTTTTGTGTGGAACTAAGCTGTGCAGGAAACAATTGAATGATGCCACGAAGTGAAGGCAGCGACCAAGCAGTGATCAGGCATCGACTGCTGCTTTGCCTACGGCGACCGCCGCACCACAGCAGCCCCCGTCGCCATTTAGGAATCTCGACAGAAGGCTACGAAGCAGAGACAGCGACCGCCGCTTTGCCTATAGCGACCGCTGCCCCAAAAAGCAGCGATCGCCGCCAATTCATTTTGGCTACGGCTTTGTGTCAATTAATTGCAGCGATCGCCGCCCAACTTACGGCGATTGCCGCCTCTCAGGTATGGTTCCTAAACCCGAGCGGAAAAAAGAATATGGAAGATTTCAAGATTGAAATGTTGCAGCAGCTTGCAAACACGGGTGTTCGGTAATTATGTCAAAAGGTACGTTTTTAAACAAACTTTCTAATCAACCCTTTTCCACTAGAGATGCATGACCCTAAACCAACCTTCTAATCAACAAAAGAGTTATTATCTGGAATCATTAGTTGCTGGGAATTTAAGGATCTGAAAACTGAATTAATTTTGTTCTGCAAACTGCATTTTCTGGAATCTTAAACTGAATTCTCTGGAATCATTAAAACATAAATCATTTTATTCTTCTAGTTTGATAATAGACAGAGGATCTGCAAACTGTTTACTTCGTTTACAGAAGTGATCTGCAAATTGTTTACTCCGTTTACAGAAGTGATCTGCAAACTCTAGGAATCTTCTATAAAGTCAACTCAAGATGATGACTATCTCCTTTGTTTATAGAAGTGATTTGCAAACTGAATTTTGCTCTTGTATGATAATAGATAAATTGTAAGTTTTTAGCCTTGTTTATATGAAATTTTTTATTCAATGGTGCAGGGAAACAAGTAGATGTCGAAGGATGATTTTGGGATATTGTGGATGACACAAATATTATGAAATGATTTTGGTTTTATGATTCGGGATGTAGCTAAGTTGGCAAATTAAATACTTGAATGTTAGACATGTTTTTGGTACAGGTTGTAATTTGAACAAGTTTTTGAAGGTTATATAGTCGAAGTTATTGTGTTTATGATTTTGGATATAGGTTGGTTGAATGTGAAGGGTAGAAACAAGTATTGACAAGAGGATACTGTAATGTTGTTGCAAAACATCAGATATGTATTGCAACGACAAAATGTCGTTGCAAAACATCAGATATGTATTGCAACGACAAAATGTCGTTGCAATACTTTAATAGGTATTGCAACGAAAAATGTCGTTGCAATACTTTAATACGTATTGCAACGACAAATGTCGTTGCAATAATTTAATAGGTATTGCAACGACAAATGTCGTTGCAATACGTTGATATGTATTGCAACGACATTTGCCGTTACAATACCTTGACATGTATTGCAACGACATTAGCGTTGCAAAAGATGTGACGAGTTCGGACTGTTATAGCAACGACAATTAATTAACAACGACCAAAGTCGTTGCAAAAAATGTTTGTTTTGGCAACGGAAAAAGTCGTTGCAATAGCCTTTCACTACGGCGTTACCGGCAACGACCTAGCAACGACAATTGTCATTGCCAAAACCTGTTTTTGCAACGACTTGATATGTATCGCAACGACAAAAGTCGTTGCTAAAAACGGTTTTTCTTGTAGTGTAATGAAAAAAATAGAGTGCAAGATATCAGCCTTCTCTTCTCCCTCAGCCTCACTTTACCAAACTCAAACACAAACCCATTCTCCCCTTTCTCTCCTACACAAACTCTCAAAAAAAAACCCTCTCTTCCACAAGCAGCAGCCGCCGTCGGCCCCCCTCCCTCTCAAAACCCGCCGGCGACCAACTTCTGTCATCGCTCGGACCACAACACAAGGCAGCGACCACCGCTTTTCCAGCAGCGACCGCCGCCTTCTCCATCACAGTTCTGTCTTCGTCGGATTTTGTGCTCTCTCCCTCGGCTCCGTTCAGTTTTCGACATCCTCGGAGTCTATTCTAACCTCCACCATCTTCAATTTCGGTTTGGTAAGCCCCCCTCTTCACCTAGAACTTGAAATTCGAATTCTAGGGTTTGGGCTATTTGGTTGATGATTTGTGGAGGATATTGCTATTTGGTTGTTGTTGAGGATTGATTGGAGTTGATAGTAGTGATTGTTGAAGCTTTGGTTTGCTTTGGAGGATTATTTTTGAATTTGAGCTTCTTGAGAATTTTGGTGTGGTTGTTGTTGTTGCTTCTTTTGGTTGTTGTTGTTGTTGATGATGATGATTAAATGATGAAGCATACCGCTAGCTCCCGCAACAGCCTCCTCTTGAGCACAAGGAGAGGAAGAAAAGGCTAGAAAAACAAGAATTTGTGTCCACTTTGTTCTTAGACCATCAATGCCTAGGTGCACTTGGCCTCTATGATTGCACGGAGAAACTGTTTCAGCATGGTGGTTTGGGATGGTTTTTCCATCTTAAGGCACCAACATTCAAGAGTTGGACGATTGAGTTCTTGAGTACTCTTGAGAATGCGAAAGACAAGAAAAGAGTTGCTTTTGTGCTTGCAGGTAATAATTACTCAATGAATTACGAAGAACTCAGCTCTGCGCTTGGAATTACCAAGCCACCCTCTAAGGAATCAGCATGGGCAGACACTTGTGAGTACTTGGATTTTTGGTATGGTTCTACAGGTGATTCAAATTATGACGCCAAAGGTGGAGAATATAACTATAAATGGTCACATCCTTGTCTCCGCCTAGCTCACAAGGTAATTAGGATGGCTTTCTTAGGCTAATCAGAGTTGAACAAGCTGCCGTATCTAGACCTGACAGCAGTATGGAGCATGACACCAGAATGCTCATTGGTGAAGGATTGGTTATCCTTATTTTTGGGGTGTTGTACGAAATATCAGAGTGCCAAGAAAGGCAAGAATGTGATCGGTGGAATGGTATCTTTGATTGCCTTGTCCCTTGACATCCCACGTCCGGCTGAAAAATCACAGGTTTCCCCGAGCTTTGTTTATGACTGTGTCAAGATGAGGCATGTGGGTGTCTTGTCACACATGAACGGCAAGCACTATTGTACTTATGGTTAAAGAGGAAGTCACAAGATCAAGCTTCCTCTTCAAGTAGAGATGCCTTTTGGACCCAAGTATGTGGACATTGATATACGTAGGTATCGGTTGGGCGCTTCTGAAAGCTCTTCTGCTGGACCCTCATGTGCACCTGCTGAGCACGATGAGGAAGACATTGAGATGGGTGATCCCGTCCCTCCTATGAGTTCTGAAGACATGCAGCAACAGATGTTTCAGATGATGCAGAGGATGGATACGAGGCAGCAGGCAATGGAGGTTGATTTTAAAGAGTTCAGGCAGCAACAACAGTTTTTCAGTGATGAGCAAAGCTTCATGAGAGGTCAGGTTACTCAGCTTGTTAACAATCAACTTGATTTTCGTACCATTCAGCAGCGGCAGACCGAGAACATACAGAGCTTAGAAGATCAGATGCGGTCCTGGGACATTTTCATGACCCAGCATTATCCACCATCTCAGTAGCGGTACTCTCTTTACTTCCCCTTATCGTTCAGTCTTTAATTCATTGAGGACAATGTTAGCTTTAAGTGTGGGGGAGTAGATATTGTATTTGTTATTGTTATTTTGATATTATGATTCTGAAAAAAAAATTAAAAAATAAAAAAATAGAAAAAGCCACAAAACTATGAAAAAAGGCAGAAAAATCCTGGATAGCAAGATCTATGCAACAAGCAGGTAACCTGGACCAGCACTAGGTTGGGGTAAAAAGAGGTTTCGAGTGATGTGAGTCTGTGAGCCCTGGAACAATTATTGAGTGGTTAGGATGAAAACCCGAGAGGGCGCCTAAGAAAAATGAGTGGTAAGAAAAGAGAGATTTTTAGGATTCATTCTTATTTGGCGAGGTGACATAAGTTGGAGGTGATATAAGGAGGAATCCGGGTAGGACATTTTGGAGCAATAAGGCGTTAGTTTTGGTCATGATTTTTTTGATCACATTTGTTAGTATTGTTGGAGGATGAAACTATTTGGTGTTGATTGAGTTGGAGTTTGGTTGGTTGTTAGCTAGGATGTTGGTGATTTCACTTGTTTAGAGTTATGAGCTTACATGTTTAGGTGCTACATTCTTGGTATTGAGTTCTCTTGTGTACTTGGGTGTCTATGAGCTATGTTGCTGATGAGTAGTAGTTTTCTATCTACTCGGGATGAGTAGAGATTCAAGTGTGGGGGAGTTTGATACACACGATATCATTGTGTGAAAGTATGTTGTTTTAGGGTGAGATTACTGAGTTTTAGGAGCATCTTGGAGCTTATTCATGCATTTGGAGTGGAGACGACGTATGGAGCTTTATGTTGATATTAGAGACTTATTACAGAAGAAGAAGAGAAGCCAAGCAGAAGACCGCCGAGAAGACAGAAGAAGACGAAGACTATTACCGGTGGCGACCGCCGCCAAACCTACGGCGATCACCGCCCATCCACGTGAAGAAGCTGAGTGATGTACTGGCGGCGACCGCTGCCTCTGTCAGATCCGAAATTGTAATCTTTATTTTCTATTGTTTTTGCTCTTTTTCCTTATTTGTTTAAACTCGTTTTATGTTTTAATTTTAGGATATTCTCTTTATAATTAGGTTAGAGGAGAGCATGTTCTTCTCTAACCCCGTTTACACTTTTCTTTTCATCAGCAGACATTTGTTATGAAGAACTAAGCCCTTTTGCTTAGTCAGACAATTAAAGCATTCGTTTTGATTAAGTTGTGAGATATCTCGTTCCTTATCAATTGCTTGGAATTAATCTATTCTCTTGCTTGAATCTTTCATGATTAATATTGATTGTTTCTAGCCTGATCATCTAGGTATCGTCTATATTGATCTATTTCTAGAATTAGATTGTTACTGGTTGAGCATATCTAATTTGTAGTAGCAACTGCATTGTGCTAGTATATGGTTGTGCTAGTCTTATGTAGAGAGAATTGATTTACATCTAGGATAAAAGCTGGTTGTTTTATGCTGATGTATCCTGATTATAATTCTGATCTTAATGTTGCTATTAAACTGAATCTTGATAGTTTCATGGTTGTTTAATTAGTTAGAGCTATTAGTATCTGGTTGTGCTAATAGCTAATTCATAAAAGGGAATAGGAATTTCAATTGCATGAGATATTGAATGAGTTATCTAGGATCAACTTGTCATACTAAGTGTGGATATTTGTTTGGCTGAGCTATTTCCCAATTACTGATTCCATCATCTTTTACTTGTTACTATTTGCATGCTTGGCTACTTAAGACAAAAAAAACCCCATTTGGTTACTTGATTGACACATATATTTCACACAGAACTAGAATCTGTCTCCCTGAGGACTCGACGCTTACTTGCCTAGGACTGCATATTAGGTTTGTTTGGATTACTTGCATAGGAGCAATTAGCACGACAAATTGTTGTTATCAGACATGTTGGTAAAATCCAAACAGAAGAAGGATCACATTGAACATCTACAAGAGGCGTTCAAGGTACTTAAGAGATACAACATGAAATTAAATCCTACTAAGTGTTCGTTTGATGTGTCATCAGGAAAATTCCTAGGGTATCTGGTGAATCAAAGGGGCATCGAAGCCAGTCCTGAGCAAATCAAAGCAATTATGAACTTAAGATCTCCCCGGTGTATCAAAGACGTTCAGAAACTGACACGACGAGTCGCGGCGCTCAACAGATTCATCTCCAAGTCGTCCGATAAATGCAAACACTTTTACAACGCATTAAAGAAAAGTAAGTCCTTCCATTGGGGTGGGGAGCACGAAATGGCTTTCCAAGATCTTAAGACATATTTGTCCAACCCTCTGCTATTGGCCAAACCTAAGACCGAAGAAGCATTACCTCTCTATTTGTCAGTATCTGAGTCATCGGTGAGCGCAGTCTTGGTAAGGGAAGAAGATGGTCAACAACTGCCCATCTACTACGTCAGTCGGTCACTATTGTCGGCCGAAACACGATATTCATCTTTGGAGAAACTTGTACTTGCTCTGGTCATGGCCTCCAACAAGTTGCGACCATACTTCGAGTCGCATACAATCGTAGTAAGAACAAATCATCCCTTGAAGGCCATGTTGATAAAAACATATTTCACCTCTCTATTTGTCAGTGTCTGAGTCATCGGTGAGCGCAGTCTTGGTAAGGAAAGAAGATGGTCAACAACTGCCCATCTACTACGTTAGTCGGTCACTATTGTCGTCTGAAACACGGTATTCATCTTTTGGAGAAACGTGTACTTGCTCTGGTCATGGCCTCCAACCATACTTCGAGTCGCATACAATCGTAGTAAGAACAAATCATCCTTTGAAGGGTGTGTTGAGAAAAACAGAATTCACCGGACGCATAACAAAGTGGGCTATACATCTGAGTGGGTACGAGATAGAGTACGAACCACGGACAACAATCAAATCTCAAGCTCTAGCTGACTTCGTGGCTGATTTCAATCCTACCTTAGAGGAAGAAGCAATGAAAGAAGCATCAGAATTGACGGTCACCGATCAGAAATGTAGGTGGGAACTTTATACTGATGGAGCATCAAACATCAGGGGCACAGGTCTAGGCGTCGTACTGAAATCGCCAAAAGGGGACAACATAGCCGAAGCTGTGAGATTTGAGTGCGAAGCGACAAACAACGAAGCCGAGTACGAAGCACTTATATTTGGCTTACATTCAGCAGTCGACATGGGAATAGAGGACATCTAGGTCACATGTGATTCACTTCTTATAGTCAATCAGGTCCAAGGGTCATACGCCACAAAAGATGATAGGATGGCAGCATATGTGATCGTCGCTCGAGAGTTAATGGCAAAGTTCAACACGTTTGAGATACACCAGGTTCCCAGGGAGCAAAATACGCAAGAAGACGCGTTAGCCAACTTGGGATCCGCCTTAGATCCCAAAGAATTCCCCGTCATTCCTGTTATCCATGTAACGACTCCTGCCATATCCAAGGAAAAAGGTACATCCCCGGAAGTCTTAGTCAATGAAGATGATCCTGGTCAAGAAAGGGTGGAAGACGCCGCTAAAGACTGGACCAAACCATTTCTGGACTACATGGTCCGAGGTGTTTTACCGATAGACAAGGTGGCAGCCAAGAGACTTAAGGTACAAGCTCTTTCTTACGATATAATCGATGACTTACTCTTTAAACGATCTGTCACAGGGGCAAAATTGAAATGCATAACGCCATATGAGGCACAAAAGCTACCGCATTCGATCCACAATGGGGAATGTGGGAACCACACAGGAGGGCGAAGTCTAGCATGCAAAGCCCGACGCCAAGGATTCTTCTGGCCAACTATGAACACAGATGCGTTAAACCATGCCAAGAAGTGCGACGCATGTCAACGACATGCACCCGTCCCACATCAACCATCAGAGCTATTACACTCTACGATAGCTCCATGGCCTTTCATGAGATGGGGGATGGACATCATCGGTAAACTCCCCCCGGCATCGGAGAAGAGAGTTTTCTTTTTAGCAATGACGGATTATTTTTCTAAATGAATTGAGGAGGAAGCTTATCGGGAAATAAAAGAGGCACGAGTAATATCCTTCATTAGGCGTAATATTCTGTGCAGATTCGGCATACCTTCAGAGATTGTCTGCGATAATGGCACCCAATACATCGGGGGCAAGACCAGGGGCTTCTGTGCTCGATGGAACATAAACTTGGTCACTTCTACACCTAGATATCCTCAAGCCAACGGACAGGCAGAGTCCAGAAATAAAATCATCATCAATAACCTAAAAAAGAGATTGGAAGGTGCTAAAGGACGATGGGCCGAGGACCTACCCTACGTCTTATGGTCAAGTCGTACGACGCCAAAGAACGCTACGGGGTAGTCGCCGTTTTCACTCGTTTATGGATGCGAAGCAGTGATCCCTGCCGAAGTCCTCCTTCCAACCACAAGATATGGACTGCAAAATTTCGATACCAACGACAAGTCTTTGTCCCACAATATACACACCGTCAATGAACTTAGGGAAAAATCATAGATCAAGATGTTCAAGTACCAACAACAAGTCGCTAGGAGCTACAACAAGAATGTCAAGATCAAAGTCTTTAAGCAAGGAGATTGGGTCCTAAGAAAGACGTTCCAGAACACAAAGGATCCTAAAGATGGTAAGTTGGCTCCCCAGTGGGAAGGACCATACACGATAGTCGAGGTCGTAGGACAAGGGGCGTATCGTCTGGAAGACGCCCAGGGACGACCCATCCCTCGAAGCTGGAATGCGACTCACTTAAAGTTGTATCATTTCTAAAAACCCTCTCATCTACTTATTCGCATAATTTAATAGTTTCATCATTCGCTACACGCATCATCTGCTTTACTTTTCGAATAAATACTGACATGGATGTCCAGATCGGTCGCCTCTTGCAGTCGACCATCATCTTGGGACATGTTCGTCACTTGCCATTTTTTGATAGGATTGCAGATACATCAATAAATGCCTACAAAGAATAAGCGGATTCGTACGCATACACTCATGAGCTCACACATACCAACACGATCGAAGGATTACACATCCCAAAGGCACATCGTACCCCACTCGCCTTATGACAGTGATAAGGTACGATCAACCTACAATACGCAAATACAATTGCTAATTATTATCCTTCGGACTTACGTCATGACTATAACACATGTGCACTTACATTATAGGCCTTCTCCTTCCATATTAAAAGAGAAGCCAACACACGAGGATCATTCGCACGACCTTAGTACGAATGAACGACGCCTGGGTCCACGTACCCTGAGACCTTACTTACATCGTAAGGTATGGATACATTATACATACGTCTTATCAACCGTTACATGATCATAAGATCCTCACACTGATCCTCAATAAAAAATGTGACAGGTCGTCTTGTCCATCAAAAAAGAATTAATCAAACGTTAGCTAGTGCATTATGAAAGGGCCAACAGGCCAAGCGTCTTACATAGAGATGCAACCCGCGATGGAGGACGGATTGCCAAAACATTGTCTTAAGAATACAACCATGTGACCCGCGATGGTGGACGGGTCGCCAAAATAGTTCAAGTGTCAACACACACCACACACACACAAAACAAATATTTAAGAGATGAAGAGTCAGTTGTTGTTAGCAGGAGCACCAACGACATCCTTGGCGTCACCCTCCTTTGACATGGACCCAACAGCGACCTCCGTACCACCCGAGCTTGACTCGGCCTCGTCGGCACCTTCGTCCTGCAGAGGAACGTCATCCAAATACTCCGGGTAAGGACAATCGTCTGGAAACGACGCTGCTAACTGAGCCTTTGCATCATCCAGATCCCAAGACGAATGCTGGCCTTTGACATACTCCTCCATAATCTCCACACGAGATTTGGCCCCGAAGTACAAGCCGATAGACACAGCCTTGGTCGCACACAAGTTCCTCTCGTCCCCTAGTGACTTCTCGACCTCGTTGAGACGTCTGGTCAACTCAATTTCGGTATCCTCCGCTTTCTTCAACATTCCTTTCATGTCCTTGACTCGACTCTCAGCAGTGTTAGCCCGATAAGTAAGAACTTCAATCGTCTTCGAGGCCTTGTCGTGACATACCCGGATGTGTTGAACGGCCTGCAAGGAAAGAGGCACACGTAAGACCAGAATGCCATGACAGAAAAATTACCGACAATGTATAACTTACCGCCCAAAGGCTCTCCCCAGCATAAGTCACGTTGTCTTGAAGGCTCATAAGCTTAACGTCATCAGGGACGACAATGTCTGAAAGCTTCGAGATGCCCGCCTCAACTTCAACGGGAACAATGTCCTTCGACAACTCAATAACCTCAGACGCTTTCCTCTTGTCCCCTGATTTGTGTTTGGGAGGTAGAGCATGAGACGTGGACGTCTTACCTTTCCCCTTCACAACCATCAAGTCCTTGAAGGACAACCGCGCACTGGAACACCCTGCTCGGGTACTAGTCGTTGTCATCACAACATGGCCCCACGGTGAGTCAACACATCGTACAAAAAAAAACACTTGAGACGCTTACATTTGGAAGGAGAAGGAGTAGGACCCATATCGCCTGATGGAATAGGTTGAGCGATTGAAGAATTCTGGAATGTGCGATGAAGGGTCGGAATAGCCAAGATCTGTCTCAGTTTAGCCTCAAGGACAGGATTCGATGGACGATCTATCTCCTCAGGAACTGCAAAAAGGAAAAAGTAAGACAAAGTTAAAATGCAACAAAGAAGAACAAACGCAGGAAGGATACTGATACGCTGCACTTTGTATAGCGTAACTAGGGATTATTACATTAGTTGAGGAGTATTATCATATGTGTTTCGAGTCATTATTATGTTCTGAGATATTTATTAAGAAGTGAAGAAATGAAGATCAGAACCGAAGAAGAAGAGATCAAAGATTGAAGACATGAAGACTTGAAGATATTCTGCGGAGCAGCGGCGATCGCCACAACCATCCAGGCGATCGCCATTCTACAACAGAAGAGTTATGTGAGTTCGAGAGATTATGGCGATCGCCATGACTCTACGGCGATCGCCATGGGGTGACAGAGGCTACGAAAGAGCTTTATATGAAAATGGCGATCGCCAGGCATCTATGGCGATCACCACAACAAGGCCGAAGATATTCCGGACTTTCCTTATTTTCCTTTGTTTTTATTTCTTTTATTATTCTCTTATTTTCCTTATTTTAGTTCTAGGATTTATCTTTTACCATATATCTTTAGGGTTAGACTCTTTATATACCCTAGTTCTTTCTATCATCTTTCATCATCATCTTTTCCATCAGACAATTTAGTTTTGCAACCATGAGCAGGAACTAATCTCCATTGTTTTACTTAGCGGTTGAAACCTTCAGTAATTAAGTTGTGAGATTTCTAAACTCTTGTTCATTTCCTATGGATTTGTATTAATTCTCTTGTTCTTCATCTATTGATTTCTATTAGTTTTGCTAGCTTGATCACCTAGTTTGATTGATAGTTTTCTATTGCTAGACTAGGAATATACGGTGGAATTCCTTGTCATTGTAGCATTCATATCTGCATGATCTGGTAGTTGATTGCTTTTATGAAAGAGAATTGATTGCATGTTAATACTTGACGGTTGTAAGTTATTGCATGCATCCTTATAATTCCTGTGCCCTTTCCTACTATTTCATCTAATCTTGAGAGGTTTCCCTGATTGTTGAATAGTAAGTATTATCAGGACCGGTTGGCCTGCTGATATATTAAAGATTGGAATAGGAACATTCCCTAGGATTGAATAGAACTTGAGATAAATCTATGATCAACTTGATTGACTGTTGTGTGGATACTTGCTAGGTGAAACCCCTTCTCATCATATTCTCACCCAAACTTTCTTTGCTTGATACTTGTTACTTTTGTGTTCCATACAATCAACCCCCCCCCCCCCCCTTGGTTACTTGTCACTTGTTCGTTAGTTGGTATTTCGCTTGACTGCATAGTGATTGGTGTTTTGATTCCCTTGGGTTCGACCTCTACTTGCTTGCTATACTTTAGTTAGTGTTTAGAGTTTTCTTTGATTTGGCACTACGACTTTAGCCTCATCATTGGTGTATTGAATAGGAGGAAGACAAAGGTAGTGGACCCTTAGGAAAAATATTTTAAGGCTTTATGGCACATGGGAAGAGAATATTTTACTTTCATAAGATGCTTTTTATGGACATTTCTATGGACATGCATTTGTATCTGAGATTCTTTTACTGTTTTCCAGATGTTTTGTTATCTAAGATTCTTGTATGGAGGTAGATTTGGCTTAAGTAAGGATTCTGAAATTCAGTATGAGAGGAAGAATGATTATGCATTGAAGAATGTGGACCCTGATAGGCTTTCAAAGATAGAGTTAGAAGAATATGTCAAAGGGGGTGTGGAAGAGATTGAAAATGTTAGTGAACTGTGGTTTTGCAAGTCTGGAAGCAGATTACATCTAGGGATACAACAAATAGTTGGTGATAGGGATATAATACAATTGTGTGAAAATGTCTCTAGCTGTAACAACACATTAGAGGTGTTTGTGGTCCAACAAAATGAGGTCAGTCCAAATGATCTCATGGACTTTGGAAATGGAAGAAAGTTAAGGCCTTGGGCTGCCAAAGGAAACCCAATTGATAAGATGATGTCTAGTAGCCAAGGCCCAAGCAGAACTTCTGCAGCTTTCAAATCTTTTAACCCTTCATCACCCAATCTCACCCCATCTTTCAACCCTAAATTTGTGACACCAAGGCCTACACCCAAATTCACTCCAAATAACAAAAGTGAAGAGGCTAGATCTTAGGAGGAGAGTCATACATCTGATGATGAAGATGCAGAGTTGTTAGGTTCAGAGACATCTAATGATGATTCTGATGATGTGGGGTATAAGGAGGATGTATTTGCAGAAGACAACTCTGCTGATGATGCAGACTTCGATGGCAATGTAGATCCAGATGTATTTGATGAAAATCTGATCACAGAAGATGGTCAACAGGATGGTGAAGATGTCTTTGACATAAGGGTTCAGAGTGATGACTATAGGAGCTTCAGTGGGTCTGATGATGCCAATACAGAAAGGTACCCAGAATTCAATCCCTCTGTAGATTTTAGGAATAAGATTTGCTTGAAAGCTGGCTTGAGATTTGGCTCTAATGAGATCTTCAGAAAGGCTCTAAAAACAGTATGCTTTAGAAAATGGGTTTGACTATTATTATCTCCACAATGACAAAAGCAAGGTTTCTGCATATTGCAAAAATAAGTGTCAATGTGGCTTGAAAAGAGGCAGGAAGAAGTGTGTTTGTAAAGACAGGCTGTGTGGTTTTAAGGCTGTTGCAAGGAAAATGGGATCAGATGGTTCATTCCAGCTGAAGACTTTTAGTTCTGAGCATACTTGTGGATGGCAAGGCAAAAATTCAAAGATGACATCCAACTGGCTTGCTGGCAAATACCTTGAACACTATAGGGATGACCCACAGTGGAGAATAAAAGCTTTTATTCTGACAGTGAGGAGAGAACAAAGTGTTGAGATTACATATCATCAAGCATGGAGAGCTAGAGTTAGGGCAGTGCTTATGACCCTAGGATTTGCACCAGAGCAATATGCAAAGGTCTGGGATTATGCTGCTACAATCCTCCATTACAACCCTGGTAGCACTGTGTATGTGAGGCCCTCACCGACAATTGAAAGACCATTGAAGTTTGAGAGATTCTATGTCTTCCTGAAGGCTTGCAAGGAAGGTTTTTTAAATGGGTGTAGGCCAATTATTGGACTAGATGGAAGCCATCTAAAAGGTTGCTACACTGGGCAAGTGTTCTCTGCAGTTGCTAAGGATGGGAATGAGAACATATTCCCTGTGGCATTTGCTGTAGTTGAGCAAGAGAACAAAGACACATGGTGTTGGTTTATACAGAATTTAATGGATGACATTGGAGGCAAGGCATTGACATTTATGTCTCATAGGTGCATGGTCAGTTTTCAGTTCTTATACTTGTTTGTTAGTTGGAGTTACATTAATTTTCTAACACATGGTGTTTGTTTGTTGTTACTTAGGGATTGTTAGAGGCTTTGACAGAAGTAGCACCTATGTGTGACACTAGAGTTTGTGTGAGACACATGCGCAACAACTTCAAGGCACAGTGGCCAGGGCAATCATTCAAGGATGTTGTTTGGGCTGCTGCAAAAGCCTCTACCCTCCCTGATTTTGAACAAAAAATGAGAGTAATAAGGGAGATGAATGAAAAATCTGCTTCTTATTTGATGCGCCAAGATCCAAGAACTTGGTCTCTCCATGGATTCAGGTATTATCCTAAGTCTGATATGCAACTTAACAATGCATGTGAACAGTTTAACAGTTGTATATTAGAAGCAAGGGAGATGCCCATTTTATCGATGTGTGAATGGATAAGGAGGAAACTGATGAAAATGTTCATCAATAAGAGAGATAAAATGAATGCACACCAAGGTCCCCCTGAAGTGATGAAGAAAATAAATGACATGAGGGTTGAGAGTATAGGGAGATGTCAGTGTCATGGTGATGGAGATTTGTATGAGGTAGATTCAGGTGGGAGAACATTTGTGGTAAATCTGGCCCAAAGATCTTGTGGTTGTAATATGTGGGACATCACTGGAATTCCTTGTCAGCATGCCATTTCCTGCATTCTCAAGAGGAGGTTATTGATTGAAGACTTTGTTGACCCTTTCTATCACAAATCAACCTAAATGAGGGCATATGAGATGTTCGTTGTTCCAATGCCTGGAGAGGACCAGTGGATAAAAACTGACCAACCACCATTGGATCCACTAAAATTAGTGGTTCAAGCTGGAAGACCAAATAAATCCAGGAGGAAAGAACCAGGGGAAGACAAGGAAAAGGCTAAGTTAAAAAGGTCAAGATTTGGGAAAAACAAATGTGGGAACTGTGGGAAAGAGGGTCACACTAGGAGGATATGCAAAAATCCTCCAAAGGAACCAGAGCCACCTAGTCAGCCTAACAGAGGTGGAAGACCACGAAAGGACAATATTATGGCCATCCAGCCTCAGAAAAGGAAATATACTAAAAGAAAGGTTTGCATTTGTTTATGTCACTAAATTTTAGTAAGCTCATACTTATTGATGTTTTATTTGTTTTTGTAACAGACCAGAACACCATTCCCAGAACCTTCCAATGCAGCTTACAATGGAGATCCTGTTGGAATTGAGGAAGATAGTGATGTGGTAAATGAATGTTTTTTATGACATGTTGCAATTTAGCCTAAACTCAATCACTTTTTATTACATGTTTCTCATATTATGACATGTTTTCACAGCAAGCAATGATTGAGGAGGCCATGAGACAAGAAGCAGTGTCCCAGCCAGATGAAATCACAACTCAAGCCTCTCAAGCACCACCATCGAGCCAGTCAAGACCATCCCAACCTGAATGTACTACTTCAACAAACTCTACAAGGATGAAGATGGGTGCAAGGAAGAGAAACAAAGCTGCCTCAGCAAAATCCAAGAGCTGAGTAGTCTTTTGTGGTTTAGTTTGCTCTAACTTTGGTGTATTTTGTGAAACTTATAAGTCTTTTTGGGTGTATTTTGTGGTTTAGTTTGCTCTGTCTTTGGTGTATTTTATGAAACTTAGTAGTCTTTTTGGGTGTTTTTTAACAATGTAGACACTGTGTTGTTTATGGAAGCTCTATAAGAGCATTTTATGATAGATCATGTGCCACTAAACAGCACCAACACACATTACACAGAGGTCAAAGCAAAAGACCTTACACACTAAGAAGACACACCAAACAGTAGCAAAACACATTTCTAAATGCATAGCAAACATATCTCTCAGTAGTTGTAGACTTGAATGTCATAGACGACACCGTTAGAATCGTTCTTTTCAAGTTCAAAGAGACATTCATCATCGATCTTCAGCTTTTGGTCCTCCACAAATGCCCTCCAACCCTTTCCTAAGCGATAAGCATTATTAGTATGCTTCAGATTAACGAACCAGCTTTTCTCGCCAACCTTAAGAGTGATTGTGCTATCCTTAAAATCCTTCAAAAACTTATCTCCATGGTTTGTCGGGAGAATCTGCAGAACAATAATACATCATGAACATTGCACCAGAACAATTTCATTAAAAAACAAGACTGAGGAGAAGAGATATTACAAGACGACAATCGCCTTCGACATAGGACCGTTTCATTTGAACAAAAAAACTTAAACGATCAACAGTCTCCTCGGATGAGGATGAGGATGAGTCTAAGACTATGACCTCGTGGTGATTGGCCATGGTAACACTGCTGAATGCCAAGAATGAAAGAAGAGAAACAATAATAAAACTGAGAGCCACAAATTGATGCTCAATATTGATGTTGTGTGGACCTATTTATGCTATGAGGTAACAACCTCCTCCCTTAAATGAAGCCAGTCAACACCCCACATTTACTCGAATTTTACCACTGTTTTGAATGCATTTATGTGACTGATGTTTGGTAGGTGAGTCAGATTGTTCAACTTAACCAATGCATGCTTCCACCAGCCAAAATGTTAATACATATGCATATATTTATCAGCAAAAGGATAAGTGACACCAGCAAAATGCATTCTTACCAATATAAAGATTACATGGATCCAAAACATCAGTCAAACACTACTTTCCATCGATCAAACACCAGTAAACTCTCCTAACTGATAACTACTTACTTATCATTCCTTGCCATATCAAATCACACCCTAAAACAACAATAACAACTACTAATTCAACCCTGCATACAAAGACCTTCATTTCTTGATCTTTTTCCACCAGCTTTTGTTCAAGCATTTTATTCTTCACTTCCACATCACCCTTCTGCTTCAACAGCTCAGCAATAATGGCTTCAACTTGTGTACTAAATGATCCATCCAACCACTTGAAAAAATTACAACCTCTTACCTCAGATGATCTGTAACGAGGGCAAGCAAAAAACCTCCTTCCATAATTAGTAGGCGTGTAAGCTGTTCTAATTTTTGCAGGTAACTGGCACCAGCAAATTGGCTCAGCATTGTATGAATTGTACGACCCAGATTGTGAAGACATTCCTACTGCCAACCAAAATCAACAATAATAATTCACTTTACCACAATACAAGATATTCAAAGGCAAGATTTATACCATAAAATCATCGGTATTTTTTCACTAAAACCCTAATTGTATAGCTCAACACAGAAGCATACCTTCTGTTGGAATAGGAACCTATGGAACTGTGGTTCCCTAATAGGTTCCTTTCCTCTGGTCTCTTTGTTTTGACGATGACAACACTTGGATATACTATGGTACTACTTACCTTGTTATTTCAGTTAAAAAGATAGAAGATTTGAAGACTGATAAAGCCACAAGGGAAGTCCGAAGGAATTGTGTGTTACACCCGAGTTACTCCTAACCCTAGCGTGGGCGGCGAGCCGAGAAGATTTGAAGAAGATCTTTTCCTTGTTAGGATATTGTTAGAGTTGTTGTAATTCGGTCATGTAATTTATGGTAACTAGTGAGTTAATTCAAGTTAACTTGCACAGCATAGGATCGATCGTATATTAGGATATTAGTACGACATATAATATATTTCCCAGAATATCTTTATACGTCAAACTAATTCCCTATTTATATGATTGCCTCTATGTTCTTAGGGTTTATGCATTTTGACTGAGTTTGAAGTGTATCAGCCTAAGAAGAAGAAGAAGAGTGTTCTTGCATACAAGAACATCAAGTAAGTTCACTGGTATTATCATCTGAGAGTTTCTGATAGGAACTAGGTTAGTACTTAGCAATAAGTTTGTAATCTCGTTCGTCTCTAAACTCACTGATTGAATATACAAGTAGACCTTTCAAATCCTCGAAAGAGGGGTGGTTTTCATCCTAAGATAACTAATTGGTTATCCAGGGTTTCCACCTAAAGTAATTGTGTTGATAATCTGTTACTTTACTTCCATTGTGCCTAGGAACTGGACAACTCTTTGTCACAGTTCCCTTGATACTAACATACAGATCCTACAATTGGTATCAGAGCTAGTGCTCTAGATTGTGTGTTACTTGCAGGTTGTCAACATGTCTCGTCCAAACGAACAAGAATTAGGTATCTCTACGAACAAGCCATACCTATTGAAACCTGGTCAATTCTAATGGTTGAAGGAACAAATGATTGGATTCTTCCAAACCAATGACATGTTATGTTGGAAAATAGTTGAGCATGGAAACTTCGAAGTTCCCCTGGATCCAGCCGACAAAAAGACTGAGCTTGATTTCAAATGTTGGACCACTGAACATTTCTCCCAACAAGAGAAAAATGCCAAAGCTAGACAATACATCCTAAATGCTCTTACTAAATCTGATCAAGACAAAGTCATGGGAATTGATAACGCTAAGGATATGTGGAAAGCACTTGAGACTTTCAACTTGGGAAGTGAAGATCTCTAAAATAGCAGAAAGTTTGATCTTCAAGGTGAATATCACAGGTTCAAGATGCTGGAAACAGAGAATATATCTGCATATCATGGTCGATTAGAGATCCTATGCAACAAGCTTCGCGCATGTGGAGTCAAACTTGAAGAATGGTCAAAATCACTGGTTTTTATCAATGGACTGAACTCAAAATTTGTTGTTACTCAAGATATCATGCTTCAGACCCCTACCATTAGGGAACTCCCTTTAGAAGAACTCGTTGGGCAAGCTCAACGTCATGAAGACAAGATGAAGGGAAATGAGAAAAGTTCCACTAAAGCTGGAATTGCTCTTACCATTACCAAAGTCATGGAAAGACTCACCACTGGTGTTGATTCTGAAAATGATGATGATGATGATGAGATGATTGCACTGCTCACTAGCACCGTGAGAAAATTTCATAAAGGAAAGTTCCCCAGAAATGAAATTCGTAAGGAGAAAAGGGAACTGAGATGCTATCAATGTGATCAACCAGGGCATCGTGCTAGAGACTGTCCCAAAAATGAAGACAAGACCAAAGAGGAAGAGGTTCCCAAGAAAAGGGCTCTTGTTGCTACCACCACTTGGGGTGATAGCGACTCTGATAGGGAACTGGAACTCGTACAGAATGTCGTATTAGCAATATATTTATCCCGGATCCCCAGCTGATGATAACCGGATCTTACATCAATCTTTGAGGAAAATGGTGGCGCCTTGAAGTTGATCCAATAAATCATCTATTTGTGGCAGTGGATACTTATTTTTCAGTGTGACCTTATCCAGCTCCATCTTTCTTCCTTACGAAAAGTAGAGGTGCACCCCACGGAGATGCGCTCGGCCTAATGAATCCTTTTACCAATAGTTCCTCAAGTTGCTTCTTTAACTCTTGCATTTCTGGTGCTGCCATTCTATATAGCGCATGAGACACCGGAGTGGCTCCATGCTCAAGTTCAATTGTGAAGTCCACGTCTCAATGAGGGGGTAAACCCGACAACTCTTCCTGAAACACGTCTTGGAACTCACAAACGATAGGAATTTTAGACAATTCCATCTATATCTTATCCTCCTCCAAGGCACAACACATATGGCCTTGACATCTCTTCCTTAACATCTTTAAGGCGTCCATGGACTGATAATTAAACCGAATTCACTAGGATAACGTCCCTTATTGGAGGTCAACGTGACAATTCCTGTACACAGATCCATCACCGTCTCATGGCGTACAAGCCAATCCATACCCAAAATCACATCATAATGCTAAATATTAATTTCTATCAAATTAGCTTCCCACTCCCAAACACCGATGTGAATGGGACAATTTCTAAACTCGCGGTTTCCTAGGAGTTTACTACCATTTGGCAAACCAGCCATAAATGACTCGCATTCAAATGCTTAAGTAAGACCAAGCCTATTCACACACGACTCAAAGATGAAAGAATGAGTAGCCCCAGTATCAAACAATATACGCACAAGTTGAGATTGAATGTAGAGCATATTTGCCACTACATATGCATTAGGTTCCTCATCTCTTATCTCGTAAACATGACCCTTTCCCTTTGATCCTCCGGTGGACCGTTGAGGTTGAGCTGGAGTTGGTCGAGGTTGCTGATGTGAATATGGTTGTATTGGAAGAGGTTGTAGATTCTGTCTTCGAGGGCTAAGTACAAAAGCTTGTGACTGAGAAGGATTCACTCCTTCTCCCCTACCGTAGATAGAAAGGTGGCCCTTCTCGCCACACTTATTACACTCCTTAGCTTCTTTAGGACAATATGACTTGTAATGTTGGTCACTACTGCAGTTATGACAACGGTAACTCACAAGTGGTACTCCTCGGGGCCTACGAAAACTTTGAGACCCTGAAGCCTAATTAGTCTTTTTCGGCTCAAGAGGTTTCTTGAAAACATCACCTTTGGTGCTAAAGGAAGTCGGTTGCATCTTCTGCTTCTTATATCCCTGTCTCAATGAATCCTCAAATTTGAGTTTCCACTCGACTTCTAAGGCCTTATCATAATATTCTCCCAAAGTAGTACATGAGTACCCAATCATGTAGGTCCTGATCTGCGGAGGTATCCATGACTCAAAATATTATATCTTGTCTCTCTCATTGTGAACTGCAGATGATGCATAACGAAGGAGCTGGTAAAACATTGGACTAGCTTGTGCCACTGACATCCGTTCAAGAGGCGGATGTGAGAACTCAAAGAATTTTTTCCTCTGTAATGATATTGGTTAAAACCTTGTGCCGATTGCTTCCTTGAATTTTTCCCAGCTCATCGTACCCTCAGTGGACTTTATAGAATCCCACAAATCATCAGCATCCTTAGTGAGATAAAATGAAACATTGGATACCTTTTTATCCTCTGGACACTTGACTTTATCCAAGACTTCACCATCTTCTTTAGCCAATGCTCTACCTCTATTGGCTCACCAGATCCATCATACGTAGGAGGTTTCATCCTCTAATATGTCGATGCAATAATACTAGCGCCAACCCTTTCAGCTACTGGTGGCATCGCTTGTGGAGGGGGTGGCTAATTTTTACTTAGTGTGGTATTGTTGGACGGTATGCCGCTTGAATAGCTTGTCCAATCATCTGCTGAAGAGCGTCATAAAGTTTGAGATTTATGCCAGCAGACACAGTTCCAGGTGTTGGAGCATCTGGAGCTAGTGGAGGAGCTTCTCGTGGAGCTCTGGATGAACATTTCCTCATACAACACATGTTTCATGTCCCATATGACTTTCAACATCCTCAACTTGAGGCATATCAGCGAGGTTACCTCTAGCTACCCCTCGATGTCCCCCGCGAGATCCACGTGGTCGAACTCTACCTCAAATACCTTTACCCCTACCTAACATCTGCATAGACAAATGCTCATTGAAGCACATATATACATATACATGAAACATACATTACCTTAGGTAGGTAAAGCAGTGAGCATGGAGATGGTGGTGCGACGCATGATGCTGATTCTACCCATTCCCGCAAAAATAGAAACTTAAGCTCTGAAATTGTAACACCCCAAAAATAACAATTAAGGGGATGTCACAACGCCAGGGATCTCCTATAGAAATCTCTTTCACGCAAGGTAAATACTAGATTAAACCCGTTAATCCTAGAATTCAAATCCAAGACAAGTAGGGATTCATAACTCAAAACATATACAAAAGAGTGTTGATAAAATCCTTCATTCACCTAGGATGACATACCCATATATACAACCCATCAAAAGAGTCTAGCACAACACATCATCGCTAGTTTAACCAAAAGCATATTACATATGCAAGTTTTATAAGTTTTATCAAAACAAGGATATCACAACTATAAAAGATCTAAACCAAAAAGGAAAATTCTTTCCTAAACAACATCATGTCGCATGACCTCCTCCACGCTCTGGCACTGCCTGTGATTCTGACAATGCAAAACATAACCAGGTTCCCCCTATAAAAGGGGTTAGTCTACACCCAGCCTAAGTAAGAATATAAGCGATTGATCATGAACAATTATCATAAATAAAGGTATCATGAATATGCCGGTATCGTAAAGTACATTATATACATATATGACCATGCATTAAAGACTACTATAAACGATTATCTATTCATGTGAAAAACGCAAAATTGCAACATCAATTATCTAATCGTACCAAGAATGAGTATACATACTACTATATCCTGAAGGAAGTAATGTCCAACCAATCCACTCCAACAAATATCCAAAACAGTTATAAATTCCATCGTTCAAAACTTATACCCGGGTATACTTTTCATTTCAGGAAAAAACAATATGAAAGAAATATTTAAAACGCTTTGAAGGAAAATATGCCCAAGCCTATCTTGAACACGAAGGTACCTTCTAACCAATATTATGGGTAACATTATTTTACCAATGGGTCGGAAACGACATCACTAGCAAGGTGACCTAGCCTTCCCAATATTGGTAAAGGAACACCCATGACCCACTCAACCCGGGCTCTAGGAAGAGCACTAATCGAGGGATATATCTCAGATAAAACCATCATAATATAAAGTGGGGCTCGGAACGATCCTTACCCGCAAGATTCGATACCATAACCATATCATAACCATGATCAAATCAAACAAGTTCACACCAAATCCATATAGCCTTTGTCTATATGCAATATCAAGCATACTATGCTCACATATCCAAGATCAATCATGTCTTCTAGTATGATATCCTTAATATCCATTCATATGATACCTTATATATGAGCTCATAAAACATAAAAACTTTCAGCATGGAAGCATATCAAGCATCTATAGAATGCATCTCTAGTGTACTAAAGTCAACAATTGAAACCACATATATATGTAATTGCATTCACGACATTCAAGCATAATCCGATAACCTATATCTATACTAAGCAAATAACCATTGCAAATAAATTTCCTTAGAGACATCCCACAGCAAGAGCCTTCGTTCACAGTTAGCGAAGTCGACGTGATCGAAGTCTAGCTCATATCAACACTACACCGCAAATTCGGGCATAACTTATTATTTATAGCTCCAAATCAAGATCCGTAAAATTCCCCATAAACCTAAGGAGATTACTCACCTTATTACCTCAGCCAAAAATTCCCAACAACTACAAAACGTGCCCATAATTTACAGAACATCAGCAAAACGCCTGAATTTTCAAAAACTAAATACAACCTTCAAATACAATGCACCTAATCCTTCCACAACATCAGTTGACATGGAATTCACAATAAATTACTCCTAAAGTCCCACCATTTAGCATCCCAGTTGAGAAGTTAGGGTTAAAGAACTTAAGCAAATTTACCTCACAATTTCTGAGCAAGGAATGGTGCAAGATGCTAAACAAGTGGGTTGAAGCTTCTATGATGGAAGGAAAACACTGCCAAGCTGCACAACAATAGAAGCAACTTCGTGCAACAGCAAACAAGCCCATAAACGTTGCTCAACTTCAGCTGAACAGAGGAGAAGAGAGAGAGAGAGAGAGAGAGAGAGAGAGAGAGAGAGAGAGAGAGAGAGAGAGAGGGGGGAGAGAGAGAGAGAGAGAGAGAGAGAGAGAGAGAGAGAGAGAGAGAGAGAGAGAGAGAGAGAGGGAGAGAGGGAGAGAGAGAGAGAGAGAGAGAGAGAGAGGGAGAGAGGGAGAGAGGGGGAGAGAGAGAGAGAGGAGGGCGGGGAGAGAGAGGGAGAGGGAGCGAGAGAGAGAGAGATTGAGAATCTGAAGGACTTAGAAGCATTCTCGGAATAGAAAATTTATCACCAATGTTGCTACCCGAAATTACAACCGCCTCAATGACTCTCGTCCCAAGTTCAGTGATTAACAACCTGGTGCCGTTGCACAGACCGGACGATTGATCGATATTCCTCAACAACATGATAGGAGCACCAACCTTTAACTTGAGTACATGATTTGGAAGACCTGAGCATTTTATGTTGTTTAAGAAGTCGGATGAGTATAACAACTCATTGATAGCAGAATCGCCATTTGCCTTGCATATACTATCCAAACTGTAATATTCTGATGCAGTCCCATCCAGTAATGACATCATGTACTCGTTGACTTCATCAACAATGTCATGGGTCGGAGCTAGAATGGCTCTCTCTTGAAAGTACCCATGACAGTTCAGATTTTGTATGAAGTCAGGATACATTGCACGAACAATGGAAGAAATCGGATCATCGTTATTTACCTCGGTGACCAAGAATTCGGGAGGAATTTCTACTGTGTATTCACCGTCATCTGATTCCCCGATATCACCATCACCAATTTGCAGTATCCAATTTGCAAATTTTTCAATCTCTTGTGCATCAGGATCCGACGTGTTATGTTGAAGCCTCATGTTTTTTGTGAGTCGCAACACCGACATATGGTACAAATACATGAGAGAAGGACAATCAATAATAGAGAAAACCCATTGAGATATAGTTGTATGCTCTAACCTTACACTCATGCCACAAGTACGAAGACGTACTGGTAGCTGCAACAATATCTCCTCGACTTCCGTGAGGAATTACAGGCAATATTTGGCGAAAATCACCACCAAAAACAATAGCTTTTCCACCGAATGGTTGGTTCATACTATTCGGGTTCGAAAACCTGAGAATGTCCCTCAACGTGCGATCAAGGGCCTCAAAACAATACTTGTTGACCATTGGCACTTCATCCCATATGATCAGCTTAGCCATGATCAACAATTCAGCAAGAGGGCTCCCTGCATCAATTCTACAACACGAAGTATCATCAACATTCAAAGGAATACGAAATCTTGAATGTGTTTTCCTTCCTCCGGGGATAACCAAGGAAGCAATTCCACTCGAAGCTACAGTAAGAGCTCCATCTCCTTGTGACCGAATAGCTGATGCCAATGCTCTCCAAATATAGGTCTTTCTCGTCCCTCCATAGCCGTATAGGAAATACACGCCTCCTTGGTTCATTGACATGGCGGTCAAAATCTCCTCGTACACTTGTTGTTGCTCCATAGTCATGGTGGAAGTGAGTTGCGTATGCTCCGTGGCCAATTGTGGGATGTCATAACGAAGCTCTTCCTGTATCATTCTATTTCCAGCTTCCCTAATGAGTGTGAAATCTGGCTGAGGCATTACCGGATATAGACTGAGGCTACTTCCATTCCTTTCCAATAGTTTATCAATTTCGGCGAGAGCATAGTTTTGCAACTGCTCATCGGAAAGTTGTAGATCTACAGAAAGTTCATGACGATTAAAGATATATTGAGACAGTAATGAAATTGCAAAAGGATGTTTGATGTGTATTATCATACGACTAACGAAGTACACAAATATAAGCTATTGTATGTGGAAAGAGGTTTTTGTACCTTCTATTTGCAAATTTCTTCTTTGTGTGTAGACAACATCCTCTAATAAAATCTGCCATGTTTGTTCCCATACATGTTCCGGTCTAGACAAAGTCTTGGACTGTAACAACATTACGAATAAACTCCGCAGATATTGAGCAGAACCCCAAGATTTTTCTTCTTAAATGACATCTATGTACTCTCTCTCATCATCCAACATACCAGAGTGGTAGCAAGCATCTCTTAAAGTTGCATAAGGCACTTTATTTACGGTACGTATATCTTCATACGATGTTGCACCCTTAACGTCATTCAACAACAATCTGAGATAGTATAACTCTCCACTACCTGGTGGGATATGATAGATACGGCCAACGGCCTTGATCTTCGATTTTTTGCTTCTCTTTTCCCACATTTTCTTGTCTTGCTTCCAAGCACACATGGTTGGAAAATCAGCGTATCTCAAATTCCTTGCTGCCGCATCAACTGCATTACATCGCATCCATGCTAATAACTTAGACGAACCTAATCCTCTGTTGACGGCCACAACATCAAGTGAGTCGTCGTCTTCAAACATTATGCTATGTTCATCCGGAAGATGCACGTGTAACCTTACAACACCAGGCTTTCTATAGTGGATAGGAAGAGCAAGCATTCTCCATACGGCCTCACATCCTGAGAGATACTTAAAATTGAAGTATCTCTTAATCTCGTCCACCACTTCACCCTCACCGGAAGAAGTGGTAAGCATTGTAGTAATTCTGTCATGGCCCTTGCTGATATACTTGAACAAATACTTGATTGGCTTGGTTTGATTACAAGCCTCCACGTTGATGTGTGCGTTATATACTTCCATCAATTATTTGTTGTAATCAAATCCTTCACAATTTCAAACAGTTCTGGTTTAGAAGAAGGATCTGGAAGTTCAGCCGTGATGATCCTGTCAATGTCCTCCGCTGTGTTCAGTTTCTTCTCAAGGAACAACACAATGTGTGCATGCGGTAGCCCTCTTTTTTGGAACTCAATTGTATAGATCACTTCATACACAAAAAAATCTTTAGTAATATAGATAAGTGCCAATCAGTACATGTACAGGAATGAGATTCATTACATGCATTAGTAATAAAAATAAAACATACAGCTGTATAGTGTTCTGTTAAGTGAAAGAATTAGTAATGTAATAAAATATACAGCTGTATAGTGTTCTGTTAAGTGAAAGAATTGCACTTGGACTGTGACAAAAATTATGGTCGTCTTATGCAGTTGGAGAAAGCATTACATCAGTTTATGAAAATTTATGGCCATAAACATGCTGAGAGATCGCAATATTTGTCAAACCAACAGTTGTAATATGAAATTTAATAACCTATGACTGATATTTATTGCAATACAAAGTCAAAACATCAAACATAACAGTGAATAGGTAAAGGATCTTACGTGCTTTAACTTCTCTGAAGCTTTTATTTTTCATCAAATCATTAATCATTTGATCAAGCTCGATCTTGAACATCTTGACAACGACATCTGGCCGATCTTGAGCGGTCAGTCCCCGGGCTTTCACGAATCTATCAATTTCTGGCCATTTTGAATTACATGTAAATTATGAAGGATGCAACTCATTAATACGCCTGAACGAATTTGATCGCGTCTCTAGTATCACATCTGTCACACATGAATCGCCTTTGTCTTCCTCATTAATCAGAAGGGCAACCTCATCCACGATTGGAAAATTATATGTCCGAGGATCTTTTGTTCTTGTTCCAATCGCTTAACCTTGACATTAGCTCTCGAATTATCTTGAAAACGGTCCCTTGCTTGTCTATAAATCTTTGTTAATGGATTGAATTCATCAATCATGCATTTCAAATCAGCAACAACCGATTGATCAAATGAGTCGGAACCATCAGACCTGCACATATCAATTGTAAGAGTATATCTTATGAATCTAACCTGCATAGCACTGGAAATTTAATTTGAATATGGTTAGAAGAAGATACCTATACGCACGAAGCCGATTTTCATTCTCATTTTCGGTGTCAAATATGTAAATCTGTAGAAATTGAGGATGTGCCCCTCAGGTGGCAATAAGCTACCAATCCTATGGTAGTTTTGACATAACATTCTATATGTAGGTGGTCCTCGTCCATCTTTGATTTCTGCAACCTTTCCCCCAAGAGATGTGAAGGAGAACATCATATTGTATCCACGGATATACTTGCAAAAGTTTGACTCCTTGGATCCATGTTAAACAATAACTTTGACAATACAAGTGGGGGAGGTTGGAGAAGGGGCAGCTTGACCTTGCCGTTTGAACAACATCCACTAAATGTTGGAACTTTCTTTTTTTTATCATTTTCTCTTCGTTCCGCAAACCACATGTTTGCACGACGTTTTTGGCATTTATAAACAGGATCGCCCACATCCAAATAGTGCTCTTCATAAATTATAAAAGACACATAAGGTATTTATCTGTAAATATCAATTAATATCTAAATCATGGAAATACACATACGTACCAGTTATAGAGGATGTTGAACATGCACTTTCATCATCAGAATCAATACACAATTTCAAAACGATATATCACAAATCAATGTATGCATAATCAATACAATTTCAGAAAAATGATATACTGGCATACCTTCTAAAAAAGTGTTTGTATAACTTTCATCCTCAGACGAATCACTATTTGAACCAATAGACCATGCTTCACTACTCGATGTTTCATCGTCGGGAGGATTAGAAGAGCTAGCGATGAATTGATTTTCGGATTGGCGTGAACTGCTTGACCCTCCGACAAATTGTGAATGTACATTATTGACTATGAAATGAAATATAATATGTTAGACAATAATCTGTATTTGACTTCTATCACGAACAAATAGAATCATATATGAAGTACTCACAATTGGTAATATCACGAAAAGGATTTAGAAGGACTTAGAAGCATTCTCGGAATAGCAACTTTATCACCAATGTTGCTACCCGAAATTACAACCGCCTCAATGACTCTCGTCCCAAGTTCAGTGATTAACAACCTGGTGCCGTTGCACAGACCGAATGATTGATTGATATTCCTCAAAAGCATGATAGGAGCACCAACCTTTTGCTTGAGTATATGATTTGGAAGACCTAAGCATTTTATGTTGTTTAAGAAGTCGGATGAGTATAACAACTCATTGATAGCAGAACCGCCATCTGCCTTGCATATACTATCCAAACTGTAATATTCTGATGCAGTCCCATCCAGTAATGACATCATGTACTCGTTGACTTCATCAACAATGTCATGGGTCGGAGCTAGAATGGATCTCTCTTGAAAGTACCCATGACAGTTCAGATTTTGTATGAAGTCAGGCTACGTTGCACGAACAATAAAAGAAATCGGATCATCGTTATTTTAATCGGCACCTTTCACGTATTTCACTCGCCATGTCCAGCTTGATTCACTATTTTTGGAGAACCGAAACACAAACATATGCGATCTTGAGCGGAAACGAACCACGTACAGGAGCGTATGATCCGGTTCGTGATTCTCCATAGGTTGTAGTGAATCAGGGGTTGCCTAGCATTCAAGTTTAGAGAATATATATTAAAGATACGTTTTTATCAAAATGAGTTATAAATTGCAAATAAACAATGATTTTTGGTAGAAATCTATATATAAATACTAAAATAAAACTCACTTCTTCTAGTTGTCGCTATACCATTCACTTCGTCATTCGTCTTTTTTTTCCATCACTTTTTCGCGTGGCTTTTTCTCCTTTTTCGAATATAAATTTATATAATAAAATTACCTTATTACAATTTAAGTCTAAAACAAATACTTTAATTATATTAAGGAAAAATGACTCCAAATAATACAAACTATCAACTTTCAACCGAAAATAATACGAACTTTGAAAATAACAAAATTGTACCCGAACTATGTCAATATTAACTTAAAATGGTATGAGTTTGTTTTCCGGCGATAATTTAGCTTACGTGGCACCGGAAATATGACATGTCAAATTTTTTTACACATCATTAATTAATAAGATCTGATCTGGTACCCATTTCTTTAAAAATAAATTTAAATTTAAAATATCTTCATCCTCTTCCTTTAGAACAAAGAAAATGCCATGAGAACATATTCCATAACCATCTGTATGTGCTCCTTTTAGCTGACGCCGACCACCCTCTCAAACCTAATAGATCTCACCCTCTCAAACCTCCTTTTACACTTAAGTATAAGTTGAACACAAAGGGTTATGCTTGAGTCAATAACAATGGCTATCCTCCCCCGTCGAGGCACCGATTAGATTTGGCCGTTCTGAAAGGGCGCTGGCAACGAAGGGTTGTGGCAAGGTATTGGCAACGACGGCGAAATTTCCAATAGATTAATTCTATTTTTTGAAAAGCCTCAAATTTCTTATCATGAATCCTAAATGAGGATTTTGGTTTAAACCACCCGTTATCTTCCAAAATTTGCAAGGAACCACCCGTATCTTCGTTAATGATTCTAAATCACCCAAAACTTGGCTTCCGTTAACAAAGTCACACCCGTCCACTTATTCCGTCAATTTTGCCGTCCAGATTGGTGAAATGTCCATTTTACCCCTTTTAAATTTCAGAAATTACACATCAATATAACCCTAAACCCTAAACACAATCTGAAGAAAAAAACTCGATAGAAGAGGGAGGAGGCTGGCGATTGAGAACTCGATAGAGGAAGAAGAAGTAGATTTGGGTCCATTTGAGGAGGTCGAGGTGTAATTGTGAGGTAGGCGAAGTGTTCTTCCATCGATTTGAAGCCTAATTCGCAGTGAAGGTATGCTTCTGTGTTGAGCTATACAATTAGGGTTTTTGTAAAAAAATACTGATGATTTTATGGTATAAATCTTGCCTTTGAATATCTTGTATTGTGGTAAAGTGAATTATTATTGTTGATTTTGGTTGGCAGTAGGAATGTCTTCACAATCTGGCTCGTACAATTCATACAATGTTGAGCCAATTTGTTGGTGCCAGTTACCTGGAAAAATTAGAACAACTTACACGCCTACTAATTATGGAAGGAGGTTTTTTGCTTGCCCTCGTTACAGATCATCTGAGGTAAGAGGATGTAATTTTTTCAAGTGGTTGGATGGATCATTTAGTACACAAGCTGAAGCCATTATTGTTGAGCTGTTGAAGCAGAAGGGTCATGTGGAAGTGAAGAATAAAATGCTTGAACAAAAGCTGGTGGAAAAAGATCAAGAAATGAAGGTCTTTGTATGCAGGGTTGAATTAGTAGTTGTTATTGTTGTTTTAGGGTGTGCTTTGATATGGCAAGGAATGATAAGTAAGTAGTTATCAGTTAGGAGAGTTTACTGGTGTTTGATCGATGAAAAGTAGTGTTTGACTGATGTTTTGGATCCATGTAATCTTTATATTGGTAAGAATGCATTTTGCTGGTGGAACTTATCCTTTTGCTGATTAATATATGCATATGTATTAACATTTTGGTTGGCGGAAGCATGCATTGGTTAAGTTGAACAATTTGACTCACCTACCAAACATCAGTCACATAAATGCATTCAAAACAGTGGTAAAATTCGAGTAAATGTGGGGTGTTGACTGGCCTCATTTAAGGGAGGAGGTTGTTACCTCCTAGCATAAATAGGTCCACACAGCATCAATTTGTGGCTCTCAGTTTTATTGTTGTTTCTCTTCTTTCATTCTTGGCATTCAGCAGTGTTACCATGTCTAATCACCATGAGGTCATAGTCTTAGACTCATCCTCATCTGAGTCCAAGGAGACTGTTGATCGTTCAAGTTTTTTTGTTCAAATGAAACAGTCCTATGTCGAAGGCGATTGTCGTCTTGTAATATCTCTTCTCCTCAGTCTTGTTTTTTAATGAAATTGTTATTGTGCAATGTTCATGATGTATTATTGTTCTGCAAATTCTCCCGAGAAACCATGGAGATAAGTTTTTGAAGGATTTTAAGGATAGCACAATCACTCTTAAGGTTGGCGAGAAAAGTTGGTTCGTTAATCTGAAGCATACCAATAATGCTTATCGCTTAGAAAAGGGTTGGAGGGCATTTGTGGAGGACCAAAAGCTGAAGATCGAGGATGAATGTCTCTTTGAACTTGAAAAGCACGATTCTAACGGTGTCGTCTATGACATTCAAGTCTACAACTACTGAGAGATATGTTTGCTATGCATTTAGGAATGTGTTTTGCTACTGTTTGGTGTGTTCTTAGTGTGTAAGGTCTTTTGCTTTGACCTCTGTGTAATGTGTGTTGGTTCTGTTTAGTGGCACATGATCTATCATAAAATGCTCTTATAGAGCTTCCATAAACAACAGTGTCTACATTTTAAAAAAACACCCAAAAAGACTACTAAGTTTCACAAAATACACAAAAGTCAGAGCAAACTAAACCACAAAATACACCCAAAAAGACTTCTAAGTTTCACAAAATACACCAAAGTCAGAGCAAACTAAACCACAATGAGCTCGAACTCCTTGAGCAAACTAAACCACAAAAGACTACTCAGTTCTTGGATTTTGCTGAGGCAACTTTGTTTCTCTTCCTTGCACTCATCTTCATCCTTGTAGAGTTTGTTGAAGTAGTACATTCAGGTTGGGATGGTCTTGATTGGCTCGATGGTGGTGCCTGAGAGGCTTGAGTTGTGATTTCATCTGGCTGGGACACTGCTTCTTGTCTCATGGCCTCCTCAATCATTGCTTGCTGTGAAAACATGTCATAATATGAGAAACATGTCATAAAAAGTGACTGAGTTTAGGCTAAATTGCAACATGTCATAAAAAACATTCATTTACCACATCACTATCTTCCTCAATTCCAACAGGATCTCCATTGTAAGCTGCATTGGAAGGTTTTGGGAATGGTGTTCTGGTCTGTTACAAAAACAAATAAAACATCATAAGTATGAGCTTACTAAAATTTAGTGACATAACAAATGCAGACATTTCTTTTAGTATATTTCCTTTTCTGAGGCTGGATAGCCATAATATTGTCCTTTGGTGGTCTTCCACCTCTATTAGGCTGACTAGGTGGCTCTGGTTCCTTTGGAGGATTTTTGCATATCCTCCTAGTGTGACCCTCTTCCCCACAGTTCCCACATTTGTTTTACCCAAATCTTGACCTTTTTAACTTAAACGTTTCCTTGTCTTCCCCTGGTTCTTTCCTCCTGGATTTTTTTGGTCTTCCAGCTTGAACCACTAATTTTGGTGGATCCAATGGTGGTTGGTCAGTTTTTATCCACTGGTCCTCTCCAGGCATTGGAACAACAGACAACTCATATGCCCTCATGTAGGTTGATTTGTGATAGAAGGGTCAACAAAGTCTTCAATCAATAACCTCCTCTTGAGAATGCAGGAAATGGCATGCTGACAAGGAATTCCAGTGATGTCCCACATATTACAACCACAAGATCTTTGGGCCAGATTTACCACAAATGTTCTCCCACCTGAATCTACCTCATACAAATCTCCATCACCATGACACTGACATCTCCCTATACTCTCAGCCCTCATGTCATTTATTTTCTTCATCACTTCAAGGGTAATGGGACCTTGGTGTGCATTCATTTTATTTCTCTTATTGATGAACATTTTCATCAGTTTCCTCCTTATCCATTCACACATGGATAAAATGGGCATCTCCCTTGCTTCTAATATACAACTGTTGAACTGTTCACATGCATTGTTAAGTTGCATATCAGACTTAGGATAATACCTGAATCCATGGAGAGACCAAGTTCTTGGATCTTGGCGCATCAAATAAGCAGCAGCTTTTTCATTCATCTCCCTTATTACTCTCATTTTTTGTTCAAAATCAGGGAGGGTAGAGGCTTTTGCAGCAGCCCAAACAACATCCTTGAATGATTGCCCTGGCCACTGTGCCTTGAAGTTGTTGCGCATGTGTCTCACACAAACTCTAGTGTCACACATAGGTGCTACTTCTGTCAAAGCCTCTAACAATCCCTAAGTAACAACAAACAAACACCATGTGTTAGAAAATTAATGTAACTCCAACTAACAAACAAGTATAAGAACTAAAAACTGACCTTGCACCTATCAGACATAAATGTCAATGCCTTGCCTCCAATGTCATCCATTAAATTCTGTATAAACCAACACCATGTGTCTTTGTTCTCTTGCTCAACTACAGCAAATGCCACAGGGAATATGTTCTCATTCCCATCCTTAGCAACTGCAGAGAACACTTGCCCAGTGTAGCAACCTTTTAGATGGCTTCCATCTAGTCCAATAATTGGCCTACACCCATTTAAAAAACCTTCCTTGCAAGCCTTCAGGCAGACATAGAATCTCTCAAACTTCAATGGTCTTTCAATTATCTGTGAGGGCCTCACATACACAGTGCTACCAGGGTTGTAATGGAGGATTGTAGCAGCATAATCCCAGACCTTTGCATATTGCTCTGGTGCAAATCCTAGGGTCATAAGAACTGCCCTAACTCTAGCTCTCCATGTTTGATGATATGTAATCTCAACACTGTGTTCTCTCCTCACTGTCAGAATAAAAGCTTTTATTCTCCACTGTGGGTCATCCCTATAGTGTTCAAGGTATTTGTCAGCAAGCCAGTTGGATGTCATCTTTGAATTTCTGTCTTGCCATCCACAAGTATGCTCAGAACTAAAATTCTTCAGCTGGAATGAACCATCTGATCCCATTTTCCTTGCAACAGCCTTAAAACCACACAGCCTGTCTTTACAAACACACTTCTTCCTGCCTCTTTTCAAGCCACATTGACACTTATTTTTGCAATATGCAGAAACCTTGCTTTTGTCATTGTGGAGATAATAATAGTCAAACCCATTTTCTAAAGCATACTGTTTTAGAGCCTTTCTGAAGATCTCATTAGAGCCAAATCTCAAGCCAACTTTCAAGCAAATCTTATTCCTAAAATCTACAGAGGGATTGAATTCCAGGTACCTTTCTGTATTGGCATCATCAGACCCACTGAAGCTCCTATAGTCATCACTCTGAACCCTTATGTCAAAGACATCTTCACCATCCTGTTGACCATCTTCTGTGATCAGATTTTCATCAAATACATCTGGATCTACATTGCCATCGAAGTCTGCATCATCAGCAGAGTTGTCTTATGCAAATACATCCTCCTTATACCCCACATCATCAGAATCATCATCAGATGTCTCTGAACCTAACAACTCTGCATCTTCATCATCAGATGTATGACTCTCCTCCTCAGATCTAGCCTCTTCACTTTGGTTATTTGGAGTGAATTTGGGTGTAGGCCTTGGTGTCACAAATTTAGGGTTGAAAGATGGGGTGAGATTGGGTGATGAAGGGTTAAAAGACTTGAAAGCTGCAGAACTTCTGCTTGGGCCTTGGCTACTAGACATCATCTTATCAATTGGGTTTCCTTTGGCAGCCCAAGGCCTTAACTTTCTTCCATTTCCAAAGTCCACGAGATCATTTGGACTGACCTCATTTTGTTGGACCACAAACACCTCTAATGTGTTGTTACAGCTAGAGACATTTTCACACAATTGTATTATATCCCTATCACCAACTATTTGTTGTATCCCTAGATGTAATCTTCTTCCAGACTTGCAAAACAACAGTTCACTAACATTTTCAATCTCTTCCACACCCCCTTTGACATATTCTTCTAACTCTATCTTTGAAAGCCTATCAGGGTCCACATTCTTCAATGCATAATCATTCTTCCTCTCATACTGAATTTCAGAATCCTTACTTAAGTCAAATCTACCTCCATACAAGAATCTTAGATAACAAAACATCTGGAAAACAGTAAAAGAATCTCAGATACAAATGCATGTCCATAGAAATGTCCATAAAAGCATCTTATGCAAGTAAAATATTCTCTTCCCATGTGCCATAAAGCCTTAAAATATTCTTCCTAAGGGTCCACTACCTTTGTCTTCCTCCTATTCAATACACCAGTCCAAATACAACAAAGCTCACTTTATTGTCACAATCCCATAAAAATCAATAAAAAAGTTCATGCCATACATATTCAAAGAAATGAGCAATCATCAATTCAATGCCATACATAAACAATTCTGCACACAACAACCCAAAACTTTTCTGATATGTCACATTCAATGCATCCAAGCAAAAAAATCTAAAAAGTTAAGAAACCTTACCTTTCCAGCTAGCATCCAATGTCGATTCCAACAACAGTGCACAAAGCTTCCCTTCTTCCTCTACCCGAGTTTTGAAATCGAAAATGTCTCTAGCTTCCCTTCTTCCCTTCTTCCTCTATCCGAGTTCTGAAATCGAAAATGTCTCTAGCTTCCCTTCTTCCCTTCTTCCTCTCTCAACCTTGCCCTAATTCTTCGAACCCTAATTCTGCAAATTAGCCCTATTCGCGACCTTCTTGTCTTCTTTCCCGATTTCTTCGGCCCTAAACACATAAACACACATCAATTACAACAAATCGAAACCTTAAACCAAAAACCCCCAATTTGTTATCCCTTCCCAGATCCCCAATTTCTGCGAGCAAACCCTAAACTGAACGATGAAGGGTTAAAAGGGCGAAGAAAACACCAACACACTTTCACCATTGCTGGTACGTAACGAATCGAAGCTGAATCATTCATCGCGAATGGTGCTCGTCTTCATCGTCTTCACAATCGCCATGTCCAATTCAAACCTAGAAAGTATCGGGTTGTGAACAAAGGGCAAATCTGTAACAACAAAATGTTTGGATGTGTAATTTCTGAAATTTAAAAGGGGTAAAATGGACATTTCACCGATCTGGACGGCAAAATTGACGGAATAAGGGGACGGGTGTGACTTTGTTAACGGAAGGCAAGTTTTGGGTGGTTTAGAATCATTAACGAAGATACGGGTGGTTCCTTGTAAATTTTGGAAGATAACGGGTGGTTTAAACCAAAAACCTCATCCTAAATATTCAGTTGACTAAATTGACGATGGATTTGACAAAATTAATGACTGATTCATGATGTATATAGATCAAATTTATGTTGGTTGAGCTTAATTCAAGTTTTTTGTGATGGCATGGGTTTTTTGAGATCAAGAAACCAAGTAAAATGCATTATTGCTGTCTTCAGTGTGTGGAACAATTTTTGACAAGAAAGAAGAACGAGTTTTCATAAAAAAAAATCGATAAGAAAAGTTACATTCAAGTTTTTAGATCTAATCTCTACGTAGATAGGGTTGTAGTGGTTTGTTTTTGGTTTTTTTTGGTTTGCTTACAAGGACACAGGATGTAATTATTACTTGCTGATGTGTTTAAAAAAATTGACAATTACTTATTTGTTATTTCTAAAGTTAGTCTTATTTTTGGTTGAAATGTTATAGTTTGTATTATTGAAAGTTATTTTTCCTTATATTAGAAATAGAAGTTCGTTTTTTTGGTGAGAAAAATAGAAATTCATTAAAGACTATTATTAGCAATTACATCTAGTTGTTACAAATAAAACAATATGAACCAGTCCCTTAGTCAAGGGTTCTTCATCTTGATTCTCAACTTCCTGGCAATCTGTGCAGCTTTAGGATGAACCGGTCGTTTACTGGCATCACATTGTTCTACCTGCACCCAGTTGATGACCTTGAGAATCAAAGACTGAGGCAATTTCTTTATATCCCTTCCAACATCTCCTTTCCCTTTCGCCTTCTTCATTCCCGTCTCCAACGCTTTCTCCAAGAACTCCATAAACCATTTCCCGGATTCCATCTCTATCTGCTTCCCCAATCTGATCATATTACTCAAACAACCAGATGTGACACTAGTACTGCCACCACCTCCAGTATCACTAGGCTTTCTGTTTTCATCATTTTCTGAGGAGGCTTCAGCAATTTTGAATGGTTTTGAGTGCGACCTCAACATCCTTCCACTAGAAGCTCTGTTGTCATTTGGAAAATAGGCAATTGATTTGTACAAGGAAAGTCTTCTCTTCAACGAGTTTGTGGTCTCCTCTTTATCTTGGAATCGATCACTCGAACAATCCTGAGTGATTTCGTTTAAAACAGCACCACCTTCCCCACTTTGATTTTTAACTTCAGTTGCTGCATGGATAGACACCATGTCAATAATAGCCTGCACAATTTGGCTATGAAACTCCAGAAACTTGTCAAGACAAGACGCAGGTGCTTCCGGTTTCGATTGTTTGCTCAAGCTTTCAAACATCCTAACAACAACAAAATCAACAACATCTATTTATATTAGCCCTTTTACTATTTTGTAAAACTATGCTTACAATAAGTCAAGACTCAAGATCATATACTTAAGACATCGGACGATGTTTTCGGTGGCCGTAGCATCTCGTAATGCTTGAAGAGCAATCTTCTGGGCTCTTTCCCTCTGCTGCACAGCTTCCTAAAACACAACACATGTGCAAGTAAACCCACCATATTCGATTTCATAGAGAAAGAGTTCAATCCCAAGATTATTATTATTATTATTATTATACCTTGCCTAAGATCCCAAGCTTTCCAGCTAAGCTAATTGATGAACCGGAGGAATTAGTTCCACTGGAATTGAAGGCAGCATTATCATCAAATTGGGGATGAAGTGGGTGTGAGGCGGCCATTTTGGAAGTTGCAGAATCCATTGCCTCCCTCCTTATTCTTGCTGGGGGTGTACTACTTCTCTTCTCCTACATACAAAATGGAGTTGTAAACACAATAATAGATACAAAAGAGGATTTGAGTTGGGTGGTTCTCTTCTCCTACACACAAGGAGAATGCATGCACTTACAGATGAAAAATTGAAGGCCTTTGTAACCCTAGAATCTCTTTCAGAAACGCTCTTGCTCCTCGGAAACTTCAACATAGTGGGAGTAAGACAACTCTTCCTGACCAAAGACTGATCTTTGTCTTTACCTTCAAGTTTAGACAGCAAAGAGCCTGCAACAGAGGACCTAACAGCCGAGCCTCGCCCTCGAACAACCGGAGACATTGGTAAGTTGAATCTCACGCAACTACTAGGCCTTTCTTTGACAGGAGTGCAATCTAAATCCATAGGAACAGGCTTCAACACCATAGGAGAAGAAGCAATTGAGCCTAATTGATTGATCTCCCAAGAACTCCTCTTGTGTGCAGATGATGGAATAATCTTTTGGTCACTCCTCTCCCCTTTCTTTCTCAGACCCATCAAAGGCTCAGGCGTACCCATAAATGGGTGTCTTCCGGGGAGGGGTTTAGCGCCTTTGACGACAGGAACCGGTGAACCCGGTTCGAGCTTTTCAACATAGATGAACTGACCCAATTGCATCTTGTTGCTGAGAACAAGATCGTCTTGGTCCAAAGGGAGGCTAGCGTAGATTGAATGAGAGGAGTCGGAGACTTTGATGTAGAAGCCATGGTTAGGCCAGAGGCTTTTCTCGTCAAGATCAGCGGGGACGATATCAGTGACTTGCAGGAGCGAGCTGCGATGCTCGCGCGTGGGTTTCACGCCGTTTTTCATCCCGTCGAGTAGCTTCAGAAGAACTCCAGGTGCCAGCGTCGCCATGATCGGCTTCAATTGGATCAGCTGTTCAATTGGGGTTCTAAACAAGGAATTTGTGGAAGCCAGATGCAAATTGGAGGGGAATTTTGGGAAATTAGGGTTTTAACCGATCAAATCAAGAGGGGTAGCGTTGTTGGAGTTGTTGAGAGGTGGAAACATGGGGGTAACGGTCATAGGAAATCTGAAGAGGATCGCAAAGTTTTGAAAAATATCGGAACGTTGTTGCAACGGTCGGATTCTCGGGTCGCCGAACTGGTGGGCCTTCTGTAGGAGTAACTTTACTATCTGCTTTTTTTCGAAAATAAAAATGAAGCAGTGAATAACGTCAACGAATCTCTGCTAAGCCGCCGAAGCTTTTTTTTTTTTTTTATAAGGAAAGCGTTTAGAGAAACATCTAGCGAGAATGATACCGTCCTAGGGCATCCCGAAGGATGAGATCCGAGAGATCTGGACAGGCTGCAAATTCAGGATGGGGTGTTAAATGGTACATTTTAGCTATAAGGTCAGCTGCACCATTTGTTTCCCGAAAAATATGGGATACTCGATTTTCCACAAAGGATCGGAGATCCATTAACATATCAGTCTTAATCAAGTCTACTTCCCGAGGGCAGTCCCAAACGCCGTTTATGACATTAAAAAGGCGAAGATTATCGCCCTTCGATAATCTTCGAAGGCGATAATGTCCACCAAAATGGTAGCAAGATCCTCCATTTCTTTGTTAGTGACTTTACTTTTTATATCGTTCAATAGTTCAATATTTGTCTTATTTTGTGGTACTAGGGAGTTGATAATAGCGTGAATTTTTCTATCAAAGTTTCTAATAATGTGGTTGGTTCTTGGGCACTCAAAGAGCAGGTGTTTCAGATCTTCAGTTGGAAAATTACACCCTAGGCATTCTGTTGTTATATCCATCTGTCTCTTTTGGAGTTTAGCCTTGGTTGGTAATCCATCTTTGGTGATTCTCCAGAGGAAGGACTTAATCTTTGGTATTAGATCAAGTTTCCAACTCCAATCAGTGTTTGATGTCGGGAGATTACGCTTATCATAAATCATATTCATTGCACTTTTAGTGGAGAACCATCCATTCTTGCTAGGTTCCCAATAAAGTCTATCTTGAATATAATTTGTTGGGATTGGATATGATTTAAGTTTGTCTATAATGGTATTGTTAAAGTAGATTTTGAGCTTGTCTTCATTCCATGAGTTATCTTGATTGAGGAAGAAGGAGACTGTTGTTTGTTCATTAATAGGTTCCTGTGTAATTATATGATGTTTTAGTATTATAGGAAACCACCTATCTTTCCAGAATTTAATAGTTCGCCCATCTCCCACTTTCCACAGGAGGCCTTGTTTGAATTGTGGAAGTAATTTTGACATTTGGGTCCATTGCCACGAGTCCCTTTTCTTTGGATTTTTCTCATATTCTAGGATATGAGTTTGTTTGAGGTATTTTTCTCTTATTAGTCTAACCCAAAGGTTATCTGGTTCCGCTACGATTTTCCAGATGAGTTTCATTTGTAGTGCAGAGTTCATGTCTTTGCTCTTTCGAATTGGTTTACAGATATCATCCCATTTTATCATTGGTTTGTAGTCTTCTCCTTTATTCCACAGAAAGATTCGGTTAATTTTGTCCAGTTTTTTATGTGTTTTGGGGGGTAGCATGAAATTTTGCATCATATAATTTGGTTGGGCTGAAAGGTTAGCTTTAATCAGGACTTTCCTACCCTCCATTGATAATGTATCAGCTTTCCATTTTGTGAGTTGCTGTGATGTTTTTTCAATGAGTGAGAAAAAGGTGTTGTGATCTACTTTTCCGGTAATGATTGGTTTATATGAAATATTTGGGTGATTTGGTTGATTGCATTGTTGCTAGTATTTTTGGATACTTGGAACGTTGATTTATCAAAGTTTACCCGTTGTCCCGAAACCTCACAATAATTATCAATTATAGTTTTAATTTTTTGGCAGATGAGAGTCTTAGTTTCAGCAAAGATAATTATGTCATCAGCGAAGGCCAAAAAAGGGATTTTTGAACCTCCTCTGGTGATTTTGATACCGATTGGGTTTGGTCTAACTTCATATCCCTTTTGGAGGCTTCTGGAGAGGATTTCTGCACTGATAATGAAAAGGAAAGGAGACAGGGGATCACCCTGTCTTAAGCCTCTAGTTGGGTAGAATAAATCTGTTGGTCCCTGGTTAACCAGTACAGAAAAGGAAACTGTTTGTATACATTCTTTGATCCGGTTGATAAATTTTTCACCAAATCCAAACTTCTTTAATAATAGCAGCAGAAAGGTCCAATCAACCCGATCATATGCTTTCTCCATATCTAGTTTGAGTGCTACCCACCCATTTTTTACTGCTTTCTTTTTTAATGAATGGAATATCTCATGTGCAATTAGAACATTATCTTGGATACTCCTGTTTTGAACAAATGCGCCTTGCAATGGGTGTGTTATTTTATCCATAACACCTTTAAGTCTATTAGTTAAGATTTTTGAGATTATCTTGTAGACTTTGTTACATAAGCTAATGGGTCTATAGTGATTGGTAGACTGAGGGTTGTCATTTTTTGGTATAAGGGTGATAAATGTGTGATTTAATTGTTTTAGTAATTTTCCTGAGTGAAAAAAATTTTTAATTGCTTTGATGATATCAGGACCAATGGTATCCCAATATTTTTTATAGAATCCAGCTGGCATACCATCTGGTCCTGGTGTTTTTTCATCTTTAATGTCTTTGAGTGCTAAAAGTATTTCACTATTTGTTACATTGGCCATTAATTTGTCGTTGTCTTCATTCGTTATACCTGGTTCTATTCCTTCCAACACTTGTTCCATTTTCCTAACATTAATATGTTGTTTGGTAAATCTTTTTTCAAAGTCGCGTTTAATTTCATTTTTAATGTTGGTATATCCAGTGATCTGGGTACCTTCATTAGTCGTTATTCCCTTTATGTTTTTCCTTGCTCTTCTTCCCGTTGCAATCCTATGGAAATATTTGGTATTGGAGTCGACATTTTTTAAATGCTTTAATTTAGCTCTTTGTCTCCAGTAGATTTTTTGGAATGATAGAAGTCCTTGTTTCTTTTTAATGAGATTATTTTGTTTAATGACATTACTCTCAAGACAAGAGGATAGAGGGATATTCTGGATTAAAATGAGTTCTTCTTCTACTTTTTTGAGTTGTTCAAAGATGTTCCCAAATCTTAATTTTTGATTTCAGTAGTTGGGTTTTTTTCACAATTTGGTATAGGGGTGTTCCAGGAATTTGAGTCCTCCAAGTTTGTGTAACAAGAATTTTCATATCTTTTCGTTTGGTCCACATCATTTCAAATTTGAAGGGTTGAACCTGGAATGTTGTTTCATTTGTTATATCTAGCGATATTGGGCAATGGTCTGAGGATGTGAAGGCATGGTTCGTTGTAGTTAAGTTAGGGTACCAATTTGTTATTTGTTGATGGATTAATGCTCTATCCAATTTTTCTTTTATTGTATTGGTAATAGTTCTTGATTTTCTCCAGGTGAATCTGTTGCCTAAAGTCGGGGGGTCAAATAGATCATGTTTTTGTACAAATCTATTTAGTCTTTGTAATTTGTTGTTGTTGGGAGCTATACCTCCTTCCTTGTCCTCACTAATGAGTATATCATTTAGATCGCCAATGATAATGAATGGTTCATTGATAACTGAGATGAAATAGTTAAGTTGTTCCCAAAATTCATTTTTATCTTTTTCTTGTGGGGGGGCATATACAAATATAATGTAGAATTGTATGTTAATTTCTATATTTTTATAGATGAAAGCTATGAACCTTTCATCAATCGTATGTAGGGTGACAGTTTCGTTTCTAAATTGATATTCTTTCCATAAGACGATAATGCCTTCTGCATATCCTCTCGCAGGAGAAATAACAATGTTGTCGAACCCCGATTTTCTCCATTCTTTTTCATTTGGGTTGTTAGGCGACTTAGTTTCCACAAGCCCCATCATTTGAATATGGTAAATTTTACAGAACGAATCGATATCCGTCCAAACGTTCTTCCGTTTAATGCCTCGTACATTCCACAGATTAATCTTCATATCTTAATTTTTTGATCTTTCCAACTAAACTTGGTGTTGGTTTGTTTGTACCCTATGCTTGACTCATTTATTTCTTCTCTGGTCTTCGAGTATGTTTCGCCATACCGTTTTTGCTTTCTCCTACTGGTTCTTGCCCTATTATTTTTTGATCCTATCCTATCTGGATACATTGTTCCTTGCTTTATTGTTTTTCCTTCATTTTTATTTTTTGTATTATTCGGGTTATGTTAATGGGCCGGTTTCTTCAATCTGTTTCTTAGCACATATGCCTTAGAAGGGTTTATTTGTTTGGCTTCTAAGGTCTTAATTTTTTGTAAAATTTTGCCATGGGTTGTTTGTATTTCGTTTGTTATTCCCTGTTTGATGGTACCTGTTTTAGTATGATGAGACCACTCCAAACCACATCTAATCCTGTTCATTTTAACAGTCCATATACACACATTGTTATACAGGCAGCAAAGAAACAGAAAAAGTAGCCAAAACGAGGAAGTTGTTGGAGGAAATTATTTGTGCATTGTTGTAAGAGTAGTGTTGTTGTTCCGCTTGTTTCCAAGTTTGGTGTTGCCTCCAGCTCCTTGTAGGATTTTGCCTTTGATTCCTGTAATTGTTGATAAGTCATTAGTTAGTTGATTAATAGCTTGGTGAGCTATAAGGTTAGAAATATGAGAATACAAACAAGTAAAGTTAGTCTTGTTGTACCACATGGGATAGACAATTGTTGGTACTGCATAGGCATTATTATCTACCTTCGAATCCTGGATTTTACTATTGTGTTGTTGGTAGTTAATATTAAGGGTAGAGATTATTGTTAGCAGCCAAAACTGCACCAGGTGGTTGTGGTCAGATCTACACCTAGGCTTTTTAGTAAGGAGAACCACATATATGGTAGTGTTGGTGTGGGTATAAGGTGAGCTCTCATTGGTGGTGTAACATAACACAATGATTTTGGTTGGCTGGGAATGATTGATCTTGAGATTGGTGTGCTTGTTGATTTTTGGGGGTGTGAGGACCCTGAGGTTAGCAACTTTGGTTGGACAGAGAGTTAGAAGTAGACTAATCTCATACAATTTTTTGGGTTTTCTACTGGTCACATGAGTAATTTTTTAAAAAACTTTGGTAAGGTTTCCCTGGTAGAATTCTAGTCCTTTTGTCATAGTTTTATAATTATTAAGCAAGGATCTCAGCAAATTAATTACAATAAGGATATAAATAGGAATAGATAAGAAGTGAGATTGATATACTAATATAAGTGCTAAGCAGTAGAGTGGTTGTTGTTTACAGATGACGATCATGCTTTGTTTATGAGAAGATTCTGAATATAAGAGAGCAAGATTCTGAAAATAAGGGTGATAAAACTTGATTCGAAGTTTGTGTTCAGTTGAAGAAACCATCTTAGCGCCATCTCTAAGTCGACACTTCTCTGCTAGTAACTTTTGGGCTTCTTCACCGTTGAGCCGTCCAGGAAGGTACGGTTTGCGTCGGATTTGCACGCCAGATAGACACCAGAAGGTCACCGAACTTCCTCGCCTCTTGCGTCGCCGTTTGAAGGGGATTCGGGACCCCGGGTCGTGCTTTAGGGAGATGCTGGAGTGATTCTGTTTCTTCATTGCTGAGATCGCTTGGATCTTCTCCTTAGAATGAAGAAGGGATCGAGATATGAAGCAATCTCTTTGAGATCTGTCCTCCGTAGGATGGTAAGTGGTTGTGGTTCGATTTCGCCATGGTTTCCCTTGATTGTACACGAGGATGATGATGGATCTGAAGAGGATAGGGAAGATTGAGCAAAGAGGGGTTATGGGTTTACTACTTTGGGATCGAGATCTGAAGTTCCGCCTCGCCAGCAACATTATTTGTCTTCCTTGTGAAGAGATTTGATGGTAGGAAGTTGATTGAAAGATGAGATTAGGGATTAATAGTATGCAGATCTGGATTTCTGGTTTTGGGGAAAGAGGGGCTAGGGTTTGAAGGTAAGGAGTTTTAGAGAGAGAGGGTTTAAGTGAGAGGTGGGAGCGTTTGGCATGTACCACTAGCATTTTTTTTCATTAAAAACAGACAGAGCTCCTCCTAAAATTTATTTCTATTGTTAAAAATTATTTGTCCCTAAAGTCCAATTAAGTACTCCAATAATTACTTGTCTTTTAACATAATTTTACAAGTTTTTTTTTCAAATTTTTACCTTACTGTTATTGATTCTTTCATTTATACTCTCAGTATTCTTTCCTTTATTCTCTATGTCATTACTTAAACTATAAATGATATATACTTGTCTAAAATTTTAATCAATAAATTCTCCCTAAAATTGCTCCAGGGACAAGTTTTTGAGATATGATGAGATTTTGATTAAATGACAAACATCCACTAATGATTTACTTGAGTGCGTAGGTATCGTTACTAGTGTGTATGCAGGAACAAAGGAAGTATAGGTACGAAGGAAGTCTTGCTGGAATCCATGAGACGTATGGTTACGTCGAATGGAAGACAACTATGAAGAATAGTTCATCCGAGGAAGATTATTGGTCGAAGATATCCTGGAGGATGACCTTGAAGAATTATGGAAGAGTTGCATTTCAAAGAAGGAAAGAAGATCTTGTCAAAGAAGGAAAGAAGATCTTGTCAAAGAAGGAAAGAAGATCTCGTCAAAGAAGGATAGTGACAACTCGGCTAGGATTGGGCATTGGACGCGCATGTGAGTGTTGCCAAAGAAATAAGGAAATATTACCCGCAAGGAATATTTTCTTATGCGCTTTGTTTCCTTATTTGAACAATGCGGCGCGCCGAAGTGTAAGCCCCAATGGTGACTACTTGGAGAACAAGTTGGAAGGTCACACGGAAGGAAATATTTCTTAGGAAGAGAATTCCTTATGAAAGATATTTTAGGAAGAGATTTCCTTAGGAAAGATATTGTGAGATTTATGGTAATATTAGAACGGCTAGATTGGTGTTAGGTTTGAGCTATTTAGTGTGCTATATATTGTATGGGAATTATATAGCTTAGCAAGACTTTCAATAGAAAAAACCTAGTACTCGATTTAGAGTTGTTCTACGTGTGTGAGATTGAGATTCAAGTGAGAAGAGTGATCCGAGATCTAGTTAGGAAGTCTAGGTGAGTGATCCAAGTTCTATTGTAATCAAGATATCCATACAACAAGTAGACTCGTTCAAACTCTCTCTAGTGAAAACTAGAGAGGAGTGGTTTTTCGTCTCAATGACTTTTTGGTACTTGGGATGTTTCCACTATATATCACCGTGTTCAGGTTTGATTTACATTATTGTTTGTCTTTCTGCATAATCTACTTATCAAGGAACAATAGCTTTTGTTCCTTAAGTTTTTATACGCTAATCGATCCAACACAAGTATTTCTTAACGGAGGGAGTAAAACTCAATACTATTTGCTTTACGAAAAGCTACAACATCCACAAAAAGCGGATTGAATGAATAAGTCGTCAGAAAACGATTCATATAGCTGGTGGGTAAATACCTTCATGAGGTGCATGGTCCTTGATTGGTCATATATTTTATAGTGGAGGGTTTACCTTTTCCTAAAGGGTTAGGGTTTATATTTAAAAAAGTCTCCAACCAATAGAAATGAATGAGTAGTTACCGACTAGGTACCTAAATCACTCCCCATAAGTCGGCATATAGTTTCCCCAAAATAAACGCTCCCAATGAATGAAAAATCCAATCGCTCTCGAATCGCAGGGAATTCACTTGGTCTGACCGAGGAGCCCGATAGCGAACGTCAGCCCGGGAAAAGGATGAAGAGAGGAGCCCTTGTAGCACTTGAAGCGGGGGACGAACACTTCCCAGTGCTGAAGAATGGTGTGCAACGCACCAATGACGGCAATGGAAGTACGGGGCAGAAAATCTCATTTAAGGATGCAGTAACAGGAAAAGGAGACACAAATGACAAAGGTGAAGGAGGGGAATTACTATGGGACGAAAACATTGTTGAGGAGGATCAGGTGGACGATGAAGAGGACCCAGAGGAGACTGCTGACTGCCCCTAAATTCTTCTAACAACAAGAAACAAGAAAAGGATAAGACAACCATGGCGCAGCTCTCTGATTGTTAAGGTCTTCGGGAAAAAGGTGGGGGTTCATACATCTTAGTAAGACGCTGACACAGAAATGGAGAACTAAAAGCGAATTCAGAATGGTCAACATAGGGAACGAGTACTATGTCATCAAGTTCCGCAACAGGGAGGACTTGAACCATGTCCTGGTTAATGGTCCTTGGCTAATTGGTGAGAATTACCTTTCAATCCAACAATGGCGACCAAACTTCGTGGCTAACGAAGAAAAGATCTGATGCCTTACTGCCTGGATCAAGGTTCCCAATCTCTCCATGGAATACTTCGACTGAATCATTCTCCATAAGATTGGGTCCAAAGTGGCTAAGGTCCTGCGGGTTGACAAGGCTACGTATGCTGCTGAAAGAGGCAAATTCACACGTATGATTGTGGAACTGGATATTAGTAAGCCGCTTCTCTTAAAGTTCCGACTCAATGGAAGAATCTGGAAAATTTAGTATGAAGGGCTCAAGATGATATGCTTCAAATGTGGAAAAATAGGTCATACAGAGGACAAGTGCATCACTGAGGCATCGGAGATGGAGATGGAAGAACAGATGGTTACTGAAGCTGCACCAGAATCATAGGAGACATGGGATATATGGATGATACTGGATCCAGTAGTCAGGAAACCGCCTGATAATAGAGCGAAGTTCCGTCCTAAACAGAATGGGCCACCGGTAGGAACTCAGAACTGAAATAACACTCAGGCGACACAGAAGAAGACGAACGATGATGGATTCCAAATCCTGAAGAAAAAGGCAAAAGCCAAGTCATCTGAAGATATCGTTGAATCTTCGGGATCTCGCTTTGCAATATTCACGGACAGAAATGAGGAAGTTGAGATAGAGAAGGAAGTTTCGGCTCTACAAGAATCAATCCAAGGAAATTTAGTGGAGAAGGTAAAGTCAACCAAAGATAAAGGCAAACAGAAAGATATGGTCAGTAGAAAAGGAAAGAAGAATATTATTAAAGCGAAGGAGAATGTGAATGCGCAAGATTTGAAAGGAAAGACACAGGAAGTTACAGGACAAAATAAGTATTTGGCCCAAATCAAGATCTTTGGAAAGGATATCCAGCAAGGAAGGAGTTTTGGAAAAGATATCAATCAGTAGGATATGGGAAAAGGAAATAGTTATTTTTACGGAAAATAACACGTCAAACACATCTTCTAAAGTTTTATCTGGTAAATTTTGGAATGAACTGAGGAAGATACGACAGTAAAACAATCAGTAGGATATGGGAGCACTGAGATCCACTCGAGCGTTCCCCCTGATCCCCATGGAATCAACATGGAACTTGACTCAGGCATTGAAGGGGCCGAAGACGGGGCAAATATCTCTATGGATAAGAAAGTGGACATTTCAGTTCAAGGTTAAGAACAAGATATGACCCATGGCGTTAACAATGGTTCACAAAGTGGTGATGTCACTACAGGATCAAGCTCTTACTGACTTATTTTTAGATTGGACGAAATCTGACACTACGCTCCAGTCAGTGGGGATCAGGTTGAGAATGTTTTCTCTCAGATAGGCTTTGATTGTGTTTTGAGGTCAAAGCAGTTGGATTCAGAGGGGGGGAACTGGATTCTTTGGAGGAAAGATAGAGTCCAACTTGAACAGATGGAAATGCATTCGCAGGTTTTGTCGATGAAAGTGTCTCGGACAGGACTCGCGGATTGGCTTTTCTCGGCAATCTAAGCCAGTCCTCAACCGAACACCAGGGAGGAACTATGGGCTAAACTCCTGGACTTTTGTGACAGTAACAGTCTTCCCTGGCTACTCATGGGAGACTTTAACAAGACAAAGAGTATGAAAGAGCGAATCGGAAATTCGGATGGAATGCGTCATAGGTGCAGCAACTTAATTAAATGGATTGAAGACATGTGCTTGCTCGATCTTGGATTCTCAGGCCAACACTTTACCTGGAGTCGTTGGATTGATCCGGAAGCCCGCACATGTTCTCGCCTAGACAGAGGTCTTTGTAATCTGGGGTGGAGAGGCATATTCGAACACGGTGCTATTAGGCATCTTCCTGCAGTACAATTTGAGCACAACCCGTTGTTGCTCAGTGTCAAGGGATTCAATGACTACCGACTGTTCAAACAAACGTTTAGGTTTCAGGCGGCATGGCTTCTTCACCACGAGTTTCAGAGCTTCCTAACAGAGCACTGGTCTCATGGCGCACCACTATTCCAAATCCTGAAGTGTTCGGAAACCTGTTTCACCGTAGGGACAAATTATGGAGGAGAATTGAGGGAGTGTAGAAGGTTTTGTGCACTGGAATGAACAGAGGATTGTTGAAACTTGACAGTAGATTGCGCAATCAACTAGATGCTACCTTGGAACGGATTAATGTATTCTGGATGTAGAAAGCCCGATCAGGCACTCTTATACCAAAGAAATTGGGAAACAGTCCATGAGGAAGTCGAGAGATGTGTGATGCAGATTCTTGAGGTTGCTGGAGTTCCCGAGTCCTTGAATGAAACATTGCTCGTGCTCATTCCAAAGATTGAGAACCCAAAGAACGTTAACTAGCTTCGTCCCATTAGCTTGTGCAATGTGGCCTTTAAAATTGCCACCAAAGCCATTGTTATGAGACTCAAGCCTTTGATAAAGAAAGTTGTTGCTCCCACCCAGTCCAGCTTTGTTCTTGGGAGGAAGATAACAGATAATATAGTGATTACTCAGGAGGTTATGCACTCAATGAGATCTAAGACAGGGCCTCAAATTATGGCGATCAAGATAGACCTGGAGAAAGCGTATGACAGAATACGATGGAGCTATATTCGAGATACATTGCAGGAGCTCAAACTTCCCTCACTTCTTACAAAGATTATCATGGACTGCGTCACATCGTGCAGCATGAGAATTCTTTGGAATGGAGAGATGAGGGAACAATTCAAGCCATCACGAGGAGTCAGACAGGGGGATCTATTGTCCCCTTATCTTTTTGTTTTGTGTATGGAACACTTGGGACATGTTAATGAAGAGGTTGTTGGATCGAGAGCTTGGCACCCGATTATGCTATCAGATTTTGGACCAGGTCTGTCTCACTTGTTCTTTGTTGATGACTTAATTTTGTTTGTTGAAGCCACTCCGGAATAGATGAGGGTAATCAGATTTTTCCTTGATAAGTTTTGCAAGGCGTTTGAGGCTAAAATTAATTTTAGCAAATCAATGGTCTACTGCTCGGAATCAACCCCGCAGGACGTTGTGTCCCGTATCAGTCAGGCTGGAGGTATACCTGCTATCGATGACCTAGGGAAGTATCTAGGAGTTCCTATGTCTAAGAGAAAGGTGTCCAAACAATCCTTTCAACACATCATTGATAGAGTGGAATCCAAACTTGCAGGCTGGAAATCAAAAGTCTTATCATTAGGAGGAAGAGTGACCCCTTGTGGATGATGATTTGGGGATTAAGGGCTACTGAAAGGGTAAGAACTTTTGTCTAGCTTACCACTAAGAATGTTATCATGTGCAACGAGAACAGATTCCGCAGACACTGCAGCGAAAGCCCCAATTGCAGCAGATGCCCAAGGGTTAGCGAATCGACTCACAATAAGGGATTGCGAAGAGGCAGCACAGGTCTGGACTGAACTCCTCAGAATTTTTCCCCAAAACAGATTCTACACTCAAGGCACCAGGGGCTATATTTACTCAAACTTGAGAAGATCTAGAAAATGGCCGATGGGGTTCGCGATGGGATTGTGGTGGTTATGGCGATGGCGGAAGGCCAGGGTCTTTGAATCGGGACTGAATATTCCGACTTCTAGGGCCCAATATGTGCTCGATAGAACGGAGGAGTACCTAAGGCTATGGGGATCAAGAGGACAAAATCAGAGAGGGGAAGGAAACTCACCAACGACTTGGCACCGGCCGGAGGCGGACTGGCGGAAGCTTAACTGCATCGGCGCATAACAGCTGGGCAACTCCATGGTTGGATGCGGGGGAGTGTTACGAGACGAAACCGGCGAGTTCGTCAATGGTTTTGTGGCAAAGGAGAGAGGGAACACCACCTTCTTTGCTGTATTGGCTTGTTTAGCTCACAGGATCTGTCTCGCCAAAGAGATGAAGATTGAAGCTTTGATAGTGGAGATTGATTCACATGAGGTTCTGGAGAAAGATTTGTCTGAGGAACCGACCCCATCACTCCACCGGGATTATATCCCAGTTATCAAAAACCACTTATCTAATCCAAGTTGGAGGATTAAAATACAGCATGTTCCCCGGCTCGGTAATCAAGCAGCGGATTGGCTCGCCAAGTCTAGTTTTAAGTGTGTAGGTGATTTTACATATTATGTGTATCCTCCCTTGATTTTACATATTAGTGAATCTATGTAAGCTTTACTACTTCAATAAACGGGTATAACCCTCATTTTGCACCCAAAAAAAAAGCGGATTGAATTGTCTAGATCGATTTGTGTAGCTTTTTCTATGCTAAAGAACCAATTCATTTTTTTATTATTTTTTTTACTCTAAATTATACTCTTTACACCCAATAACTTAAATTCTAAACCCCAAACCCCAAATCTTATACCCTAAAACTCAACTTTTTAAACATTAAAATATTATTATTAATAATCTTCTATGTTTGGGTACACGTGGAGCTACAGGTGCAGGTCCAGAAGATCCAATTTCCAGAAAAAGAAGGTAAACAATGCAAGTAGGTGGAACAAGAAAGTTTGCAAACAAATCATTATATTGAACCCCAAAGTTGGCTATCACATTTGCCACCCGGTTCGTCGAACGTCGTACATGCGAGAGCCGTAAACATCCATCAGATTGTCGAAAGAGCAACTGACATTGCTTAACCAGGTAGAAATCACGGTGGGAGCTTGGGCAAGAGGACAAAATCAAATTGCACGCTTGTAAAGAATCTGATTCAATCTCCAACTGTGGAATGAGCAGAGTAGACCCAACTGTTGGTGTCGTTGCTGGTATCTACAGCAGAGACTTCAACGTTGGTGTCTGCGGCTGAATTGTTGTTGTTGATGTCCGTCGAAGAAACTTCACGGTCGGTGTCTGCAGCAGAGATTTCAGGTGTTTGTTGAGGCGTAGGAATGTTGGTGTTTGCATCAGGGACATCAACAGTGATTACATCATTGGTGGACTGATTTTGGGTAGAAGTTGAGTTGCACACAGGTGCTTCCTCCTTACTCAATTCATCACAAATTTCAGGAAACTTGTAACCAATAGTTGGTGATGCAGTAGGTTTGAGCATGTATGGAAATTCATTTTCAAAGAAGACCACGTCCCTGGAAATAAGAAATTCATTAGTGTCTAGATCGAAATGTCTCCATGCTTTCTTATCGGCGGGATAGCCGACAAAACCACATCGCCGTCCTCTATTGGCAAATTTATCGCCATGAAGTAGTCGGTTGTGAGCGTAGCACAATGAACCAAAAGTCCGCAATGTGATCATAAGAAGGTAAGGCATTATTAAGCAGCTCGTAGGGAGTATTACCATTGAGTAGACGAGAGGGTGTGCGGTAAATAAAAAAACCTGCAGTTAGGATGCATTCGCCCCAAAACTTAATAGATAGGTTACCTTGAAAACGAAGAGCTCTAGCCATATTTAGGATATGTCGATGTTTTCTCTCAACACGTTCGTTTTGTTGAGGTGTTCCTGCACAAGATGTGTGAAAAATAATCCCTTGCTCAAGAAAATAGGATTTCATACATGTAAACTCGGTCCCATTGTCGCTTTGAAACGTTCGAATCGATCTGCTTTCCGTATTATCGGTAACATAAGAAAAAAATTGAACAAGAGTGCGCATAACATTTTTCTTATCCACAAGAAGATAAATCCAAACAACACGAGTGAAATTTTCAACAATAGTAAGGAAATAATGAGCACCACAATATTGTTGTTTGCAATATTATGACTTAAAGAAAAAGTACTACGAGAATGTTTTCCGCGCTGACACACATCGCACGCTTTATTTAACTTTTCAATACTCGGATTACCCATAAGACTTAGAAAATAGCTTGTGAACCTCCCATGACGTTGTGAACCTCCCATGACGGATGAGCAAGACGGTTGTGCCACAATTCCGATGTCGATTGAGCATTAGTATGAAGAGCAACAACTTGAGTCATCGGTTGGAAGTAATACAAACGACCCCATCGCTTAACCGCACCAATCAACGTCATAGAGATGCGGTCCTGTTGATAAACCTAAGTGAACAAGATCCGATCGATCTTAAGGTCTCAGACTGCGCAAGTGATCAGCAAAAGGAAATCAAAAGCACAAGAACACCAGAAATTGTTTACGCGGTTCGGTAACCCTAATCCGCGGAATCTCAGGACGGGAGACTCACCCCAGTTGCACTAAATGATCAAAGTAATCAAAGCAAACTACACAAGAGTTCAATCGGCAAAAGAACAACGCAAGAAGACAATCAACACAAAGAAACAGCCAAGGAACTCAGATAGAGAAAAGTAAGACGAAAGCAGCAAGGATTGGTCTTCGAGGAATCGTCAGTAACTTCAAGGAAGCTGACAAGGAAGAACCAGGAACAACACGCCACTGAGATGGTGGAAACGCGCAGACGAAGATCTTCTTCTTCTCCTTCCTCTCTCTCTTTCTCTCTTCTCTGTAAAAAACCCTAGGCGGCGGATTGTGAAAGTTTCTTACCACAGAAGCTGAAGAAAAGAGCCTTATATAGCTCTCCAGCAAAGCAGCCAGATACAACAAACCAAATGGGCCGAGTCCAAACACCAAAACAGATGGGCCGAGTCCAACAGACCAACAACAAGCACAGAAATCCCATAAGCATTTCAGCCAAGCCATCCAACTAAGATACACTAATGTATCTTAGGGTTGCTATTTAGGCATAAACACTCATAAGATTTAGCTTGTAACATAATGTGCCTTTAGCCTAATTACATTGACTTCTACCAATATATAAACTCAAGTGTTACAACTTTGGGCAAAACTTTAGCTTGGATTATACAAAAGGCATAACACCTGTATTACACAAATATTTGGAGTGAATTGAATATGGCATTGAGTGTCATCCATCAATTGAGTAAGAGATAGCAATTCACATTGTAGTGTAGGAACAAACAGAACATGATTTAAAACAAAATGAGAATCAAGTTTAACCACTCCCGCCATGGTTTGTAGCCCCCGAATCGATAATCCACAAGGGTTCAGAGATCTTACCGCTCATGTCCTCTGATCCACAAGGCTTTTGGGCGTTGAGAAAATCAATGAGGGATTGAATTTGATCACCCCGCAGACCCGATATTTCGCGAGCCTCGGTTTCAAGATTCATACCTCCACTATCAGCCTGCATAAATGTTTGAGCAGCATTTGCTCGAACTTGATTACCTCTGCCTCGATTTGCTCCAGATTTGTTTGTGCTTCGTTGACCATCTCTAGAGTCATCTTTAGAACGGGTTCCTCACCAATCCCGATAGCCGACAAGTTTGAAGCAACCGGATGCAGCATGCTCGCGACGATGACAATGAGTGCAGGTTGTGTTCAGGTCGGGATTTTTGCCACGTCCTTGAGAAGTGGATATGTTTTTGTTTGAAGAGTTGGAAGAGAGAGCCATCTGATTGGTGTTCTCTTCGGTGATCCGATTCATGGTCCGGACTCGTTCTTCTTGAACAAGAGTGGAGTACACTTTGTTGAGGGATGGCAGAGGTTCCATGGCAAGAATAGTCAATCTTACGGTATCTCCATCCAATCCAATGAGGAATTGATGAGCTTGAGCAGACGTGTGCTGTTGTTGAAGCCTTGTATTGATCTTGCACTCACATTTCAGGCAAGTGCACATTGGGGTTGGCTCGCAATGGCCCAATGCTTCCCAGGAGCTTTTCAACTTTTCATAGTAGTTGACAATTGTCATGCCTCGTTGTTTTGTTTCAACAAGTTCGTACTTCAGTTGTTAAATTCTTTGGCCTTTGACAATGGAGAAGCAATCTTTGATGTTGTCCCATAAGTCTTTGGGGTTTTCTTTGTAGGAAATTATTGATCTGAGACTAGACTCGATGGTATTGAGAATCCATGATCCCACCAAGGAGTGAATAGTCCACCACTCCTCCAATTGATGTGACTCGTCGTCTAGTATCGTTAACGTGCCATCGACGAAGCCCCATTTTGGCCTTGCTCGAAGAGACGTTCGCATAGAACGAGCCCATTCATCGTAATTTTCACCTTTGAGTTGAACTTGAGTGATGATGTTCTGGGAGTATCACTGAAGTTCAAATCATAGGGAGTAGGAATTTTGTTTGAGGTTGCATTGTTTGTAGTTGAATCGTTCCCAGGCATGGCTGAGGAGAAAAATTGGATTTGACTTCAGTTGATTGACTCTAATGCCATGAAAAAATGCAAAGAATGAGAATGGAATCAATGAATTGATCGTGTGCTGTGTACAAGGAGAAGATTGGTCCTAAAGAGAACGTTGGAGCCTATACAGGAAATCTAATCCCTTAATATCATCAAAAGATAAATTACATCCTCTCAAATATATAAATAATACATTTATTAATTTGTAAATATAATTTGATGGATTCAAAGCAACATCTTGACTTTAAAATTAGTCAATATATAGGCCATAATAGAAATAACTATGGCTTAGCATATACATGAAAGTTGGTGAAGTAGGGAAATTAACAATCTATCTTATATATTAAAGTTGAGTCTTTTAGAGCTCTTAGAGTGATTTTAGGAATTTTTTTCTTAAGTGGGCTTTTTTTAAAATAAATTCCCAATATAGGCTGGTTTTTAAAAGAATTCCCGTTATAATATTAAAATGTTTGTATAAGAGACGCTGGGAAAACCAGCGTCTCTAATACATGGTTTTTTTAAAAAAAAATTCAGCGTCGGATGTCATACGTGAAAAAATTCTGACCCTGTTCAGAGCGCTTATAACGGGAAATCTTTTAAAAACCAGCCTATATTGAGAATTTATTTTACAAAAAAAGCCCACTTAAGAAGAAATTCTGATTTTAGGCTTGATTTGTTACAAAATTATTACTATTTTTTAATTTCAATTAATAATAGATTGGATAATTATATTGATAAATAAATCTTAAAAAATTATCATTCCTTTCAACAACAAATATACAAGTTATTTTATTGAGAATAAATATTATGTTAAAGGTTAATATATACTCTTACGATAAATTTTGGATTATTTTCGATAATAAAAATTAAGTCAAGCTACGTACATAACTTTCATGAAATAAAATATATTTTATAAATAGTCTTTACAAGAAAAAAAAAATTTCTTAATTTTTTGACGAACTCAAATAAAAGAATATATAATTTTCATACGAATAATATGGAATTTTCCGTGCATGGCACGGGTCACTACACTACTGCATAATTGGCTAATTGGCTAGTGAGGTCATTCAGTAGCACTACTGAAACTCCTCCAGCGAAGGCAGATGTTGGGAATGTCTTGTGCATTACACGGTGAAAGAAGATGTTAAGCCGAAATCGAGATCCCACTGCTCAAACGAACCCTTAACGAAGTCATAGTGTGCCCCCTTAAGAGCCAACGCTTTGTTTATAGGAAAAGTGTCCGGTGATAATAGTTGCTACAGTAATAAATGAGAATGATTATGGGCCGTTTGATTTCGCCAGATCGGACGGATGTGGATAATTCACTTTTGGGCGCGTGTACAAGCGCGTTCAACAGATCTCGTAAATTTCCTTCTTCTTCTTCTCCGCCTTCGTTTTCTTTTCCCCCATCTTCGGATCTTGCCTTCTCTTCTCTGCTGCGTAATTCCTTCTTCTTCTTCTCGCATTCGTTAGCTTGTTTCTCCTTCATTCTACCTATGGATCTAGGTTTTGCTTCTATTTTCTTTGTTTCACCAGTTCATCCCCCTGTTTCTCTTCAATTTGAGCTTATTTGTTGAAGTATTACGATGATTCGTGTATAATGAAGCAGTTTTGATGAACAACAGATGTTCTTGTTCTCTTGATTGCTCTGTTCGCTAATCCAACACATCGATGTGATGAACATTTAGAAGAATTGTGATGAACATTTATAACGGATTTGATGAACAACAGTAATAGAAGTGATGAACATTCTATTGGACATATAATGAACATAGACAGTATTTGTGATGAACTTTTATAAAACATGTGATGAACGTTGAATGCAGTCTTAATGAACTTTTAATACTGATTTGATGAACTTTGTTCTAGATGTGATGATCATTCACAACATTTTAATGTGTAATGAACATTTATAGGATTTGTGATGAACATTGATAAGTAGTTTGATGAACATTGATAAGTAGTTTGATGAACATATGTTTAATATCTGATGTACAGTTCATCCATTCAGGCTGAGTCGTCTTCTATGAGTAACAACAAGACTCCTACAAAAAGCAGAGAGGCAAGATTTGAGAAGTTTGTTGGTCCTTTACCAAATACAATATCTGTCCTTCCACCTCCACAATCAAAGAACAAAGGAAGGCCAAAAACATCACGTTTGAAAAGTACAATTGAGAAAGTTAGATTGAATTCTAACAAGGTGAAGAAGTGTTGTTCAATATGTTTGAAATCCGGACACAATCGCTCTACATGTCCTGAGAATACTTCAACAAGTGTTTGAAGTTAGATAATTCTAAAACTATCATTTAAGTCTTTATGTGTAAATCTAGTTCTGGTGAACATTTGTAATCTACTTGGTGAACAATTATATATAATCTGGTGAACAACATGGGAAAAATTGATGAACATCGATATCAAATTAGATGAACTCTCACTGTTAATGTGGTGAACTTGTTGTGTTAATTTGATGAACTTTGTATCTAAGCTCGATGAACATTCATTATTAATATGATGAATATTTGTGAAAAAGACAAGTAAAATTACTTATCATATTGATGAACTTTTGAGATTAACGTCAATGAACATTCAGTGTTAATATGATGAACTTTGGCTAAATATTCAATGAACATTCACAGTTAAGCTGATGAACATTGTTCAGTGATTTGATGAACATTCTGTAATATATATATGAACAAAAGAATTCTTGTACTCATTGTCAAACTTCTACATTGTGCATTTTCCATTTACCCACTCTATAAGTTGTGGGTAAGCATTGTTGAATCTGTTGGTTAACAACTCTGAAATGTACTTGACCCTTATCATGTCCATTTGCTTATTGTCACCTTTCTTCAAAGAAGTTGTAAAATTTGTCAGCCCCTCCCCAAAGTACGTTTCCATGTGTCGCATGGTATATATACCACAATCCTGCTTGTTCTTGTCATCTCTCCAATACATTGAAAGACGTTCAGCTTTGACCTTTTTCTCGTCTTCGAATAGAGCTGCTTTGGCTTCCATGCCATGCTTCCTTAGAAATTCCACAAACATTGCTCTCTGTAAAATAAAAACACAATAATATCAAACATATTGAAAAACAATGATGAACATATTTAAAACGTACAATTATATGATGATGAACATACAATTATATGATGATGAACATACAGTTATATGATGATGAACATACAGTTATATGATGATGAACATACTGAAATATAATGATGAACATTACCAAATAAAAAGTTGATGAACAAAATTAAGGATCATGGTGAACAATATCAAACAAGATGGTGAACATATTGAAATACAGTGATGAACATTATTAAACATACATATGAACTATATATGAGAGGAATGATGAACATTATTAAACATTCTGATGAACATTATTAAACATTCTGATGAACATTATGAAGAATTGTGATGAACAAAGAAAAAAGAGTTGATGAACATTAGTTACCATGAACTGTTTCTTCCTCCTGTTGTTGTTGTTCTTGGGATGACAAATTTCTTTGTGATCTGTCATTTGTTTTTTTGCTTCTTATCTCTGTAATATTGAACATACAAGTTATATATTGTGCAAAAATACAAAGTTTATAAAGAGGATAATATTCATACCTCTTGGACATTCAATAACAAGATTTATGATGAACAAATAAGAGAAATCTGATGAACAATCTTAAGACATATGATGAACTTTGATAGGCAATGAGATGAACAATCACAAAACTTTTGGTGAACATTGAAAAGAAATCTGGTGAACGTATGTACAAGATACGATGAACAAATACAAGATATTTGATGAACATTTAGATGTACTGTGATGCACATGTATTTTGATGAACATGCATGTAGCGAAATCAAACATGTCGAAGCAAAAACCTAACTCCAAATACCAGATTATACTCCATACCTTTTGGTACTTGGCTTCTCTGAGATCCTGCCATTTTTAGTAGCGAGTTGATGGATTTTGGTGAACGACGGAGTGAAATGAAGAGAAATCAATGAGAAATCACAGGAAAAAGCATCGTATACGCTAAAATTAGGGATTAAACACCATACCTCTTCCTTCGTTGTTCTTCTGTGAGCCACACATCGCGAAATTTGTAGGAGTATGTTGTTTTTGATGATCGGCGAGAGAAAACGAAGTGATTTCGTTGAGAAATCGAAGAAAAAGCAAGCGAGTAGGAGGTTAGGGTTTGATCGCCTTTGCGAGAGAGGTTTTCTGTGAAAGTTTTGAGAAGAATGGGAAGAGACGGTTTTCGCTCCAATTTTGAATCACGTTGGAACGATGTAGCGCGTGTGTTTCACACAAAAAGCTAGCGAGTAGGAAGTTGCCAGCATGGAAAGTGGAGCAATCTGGGCTGTCCGATCAATTCCAATGAACGGTTCCCGTTCATTCTCATTTATCTGTTGACATACCCTTTTGTCTGACAAAAGGGTATGTCAACAGATTCGCTATGGATACGTTCACTGATTCCTGCATCAAATATATACATATCAGTATATAGATGTAGTTGTGCATCTAATGTTTGAAAGTTGTGTATGTATACCATACCTTCTCACAATGAGTGCATTGTGCAGCGAACTCTGCATCGCTCGCCTCAGATTTGACTTTCAATCGTGCAGGAAGGCATATTTTCACCCAATCTTCTATGAAATCACTGAATTTATTAACTAGAATCAATTAGTTAAGCCTCTAATTATCATTATTTATGGGTACGTACACTTTTTATTTAGAGGAGAATATGGCAGATGATATATATTATGATGTGGTGAAGATCGAAGTAAGAGTAGGAGGGACATACGTGGACGTGTTGCCATCATCTGGGATAGACATGAGACCCTTAATCCCACCACAACAGCTGTGTCCAATCACAACTATATTCTCCACCTACAATACAAACAAAACATACAACAACCCAATTCAATACTCGGTATAAGATCAAACTCATTCTTTTTTTTAACTCATAGGATATGAAACTAATTTTTGATCTTCAACTATTAGTTTAGTTTAAGTATTTTTATTGAGTTAGTCATTTGACATCTTAGAGCCAACGTAATACAAAAGAGATATGTTCAGACGGGACAATATATATATATATAGATTTATATATATGAGGAGATATTATAAAGTATGAAATCAATTTTGGGACTTTAACTACTTTATAAGCTTTTGATTTATTTAGTCCCGTGACAAAGTAAAATAGTTATCACTCTAACTTTTCTGTTTTCTTTTTGTGGCATCGCTGGATCCATGTATATGTCATTAATATTGTTTGCTGAAGTAGAACCCACAAGAGATGAAGCAAGTTGTGATTGAATTGGTCCATATTGAAAGGTCGTATTGATACTATAGAAGTGTAGATAGTTAAGTTAGTTCATGTATGAACCGGTATTATATAAACCGGTGCACTCCCCTATTTAAACTAACTTCCTAAACCATTGTAATCAACTAATTCAGAAATAACAGATTTCTCTCGTTCTTCTCACACACAAGCTCCATCCATGGAGTATTTCTTGTTCAACCAATTCCCTTCACAAGGTATCAGAGCGCACGACGTTTGATCTTGATCGATCGTTTTGATCTTCGTATGTTTACTTTTGCAAATTTTTGTCGCTGCTGCAATGGAAAATGGTTCAGGGAATGGTGGTTGTGATCCGATGGCGTTTTCCAATTCCGATCATCCAGGTGCGCAGTTGACTCAATTTCGTCTGGATGGGCTTAATTTCTTTACCTGGAGTCAGGGTGTTCGTTTGGCGCTTGGCGCTAAGCTGAAGCTAGGGTTCATAGATGGAACTTGCAAGAAATCTGCAATTGGAACGCAAGATTGTGAAAGGTGGATTCGCACAGATTACATGGTAAGGTGTTGGTTGATTAATTCAATGGAAAAGAATATTTCCAACACTTTCATGTATGTGGATTTTGCGAAGCATTTATGGGATGAACTGAGTGAAAGGTTTGGTCAGACCAATGGACCATTGCTTTATCAGTTACAGAGACGATTATGTTCGATTGAACAAGGGAATTCCACAGTTGGAGAGTATTATGGCAAGATCAAAGAACTCTGGGATGAGATTCAAAATCTTGATGGTACTCCAGCGTGTGAGTGTGGTGGAGTACAGAATGCGTGTAGTTGTGATCTGATAGAAAAGATTCTTGAAAAGGAATCCAAGAGTAAGCTGTTACAGTTCTTGATGGGTCTGAATGCTTATTTTGATGGTGTAAGGAGCAATCTCTTGTCTCAAGAGAAGCTGCCTACAGTAAACAGGTTTTGTATCTTGTTCAACAGGTGGAGAGACAGAATATAGTTTCAGGATCATTGCAAAATTCTGTTGAAAGCAATTCTATTGTTATGTATGCAAATAGGCCATCTTATGATCAGAGAAATAGGAATCAAGATGGTAGGCAAGGTGAATCTAAGCAGTATGATTCAAGAAAAGGCAGGTTTGAAAGGAAATGTGATCACTGTGGAAAGAAAGGTCACATCCGGGAAACATGTTATCAATTGGTTGGGTTTCCTGAGAAAAATAAGAACTCTAGTTGGAGAGGCAGAACAACTGCTAATGCTGAAATCAACATAGAGGAAGAGAGTCCTCTTGGAGGAACAAACAAGCCAGATGCTGCTATGGTTGATGCAGTGTGCATGGTGGTCATGAGAGCATTCAAAGGAATGGATTTTTCAAGTGCTTCTAATGCAGTCACCCAGGTTGAGGCTTCAAGAGCAAAAGATGGTTCCAACTTGGCTTTCACATCTGGTTTTGGTGTATATTTTTCCGGTAATCCTGCTTATTCTCATGCCTTATCAGTATCTAGCTCAGATTATACTACTTGGATAGTAGATACAGGAGCAACAAATCACATGGTGTATGATGACAGTATTTTGATTGATAAAAGAAAGTTGCTAAAGCCATCAGAGTTGCATTGCCATATGATAGTATTTTGAATGTGGATATAGTTGGATTTGTGCAGGTTAAAAAAGACTTAAGAGTGGATAATGTCTTGTTAATAACTAGATTCAGGAAGAATCTATTGTCTGTCACAAAGTTGTTGGATGAAAATGGATAACAAGCATTTCTGAAACCTGATAGATGTTTCTTTCAGGACCCTACCACTAAAAGGACAGTGGTTGTAGGATTGAGAGTTGGAGGGCTATATGTCATGCAATCTCCAAGGCAGGCTCAAGATGATCTTTACAATGTTGATAGGAATGTTTCTAATGCTTGTAATAAAGAAAGTTTAGCTGAATTTAGTGCTACAATTCATGCTAGATTAGGCCATTGCTCTTTAAGTAAGATGAGACGGTTGCCTTGGTCAAAGATGTATGCACATGCTGATTTGAACTGTGAAAGTTGTATTTTGTCTAAGCAATCTAAAGATCCTTTTCATATGAGTCTTTCTTTAGCTGAATCTCCTTTTGACTTAATACACTTAGATATCTGGGGACCCTATGACGTTCCTACTATGAATGGAGCATCCTATTTCCTAACAATCTTGGATGACAGTACAAGATTTACATGGATATACCTACTTAAGCACAAAAGTGAGGTAGTTACAGTCATTCCTTCTTTTCTGGCTTATGTTAAGACACAGTTTGGGAGAGTAGTCAAGAGGATTAGAAGTGACAATGGAGCTGAATTCATGCAGACCAAATGCCAGAATCTATTTGCTTCTTTGGGAATTCTTCATCAGACTAGTGTACCAGGAAATCCTCAATAGAATGGTAGAGTGGAAAGAAAGCACAGGCACATTATTGAGACAGCTCGAGCAATGAGATTGCACGCCAAGTTGCCAACCTACCTATAAAATTTTGGGGAGAATGTGTGTTAGCAGCTGTCAGAGTGATTAATTTGCTTCCAAGTGTAGTATTACAGTGGAAGGTGCCTTATGAACTTTTATTTGGTAAGCTAGCAGATTATGATGAGTTGAGGGTACTAGGGTGTTTATGCTATGACAAACCTTATATTCCTCAAAAGGATAAGTTTGGTGCACAATCCAGAAGGTGTGTTTTCATAGGCTATTCAATGACTCGAAAAGGGTACAAACTATATGATTTGGAGAATCACAAGTTTTTTGTATCTAGGGATGTTTGTTTTAAAGAACAAACATTTCCATTCATTGACTCTGTCAAGGAAAAAGGAAAAGCTTTTGTCAAAGATGATAGCTTACCTTTAGTCAATCCAGCAGCACCAGTGGACAGTAATCTGAGAAATAGTCCAATGCCTGACAATAGTACAGTAGTTCAAAGCAATCAGCAGGACATGATTGTGTATTCTGAGCAAGGTAATGTGCAACAGCCAGTTACTTCAGAAAGTACTTCTCCTAATCCCAGAAGATCTAGCAGGGTAAGAATTCCTTCTACTAGGTTGCAAGGCTATAGTTGCACAGCAGAAAGTCTTCTAGACTTGTCAAATTACTCTTCTGAGTATGTTGCATCATTCTATAATGTTTGCAAAATGATAGAGCCAACCACTTATAAGCAAGCACATGGTATAGAATGTTGGGAAAAGGCCATGAAAGCAGAGATAGATCTTTAGAAGCCAATCTGACCTGGGTTCTAACTTCTTTTCCACCAGGAAAAGCTTCCATTAGATCTAAGTGGGTTTTCGAGGTTAAATACAGGCAAGATGGATCAGTAGAAAGACATAAGGCTCTATTGGTAGCAAAGGGATATACACAGGTTGAAGGGAAAGATTACACTTATACTTTCTCACCAGTTGCCAAGCTTGCAACTGTCAGAATTCTTCTGGATTTATCAACAAAGAAGAGATGGAATATTCATCAACTGGATTTCCATGGTTTTTTGGATGAAGAGATTTATATGCAGCCTCCTCAAGGATACAGTAAAGCCAGAACAGGTGAAGTTTGCAAGCTCCAAAGGTATTTGTATGGGCTTACACAGGCATCCAGGCAGTGGAACAAGGAACTCACCACTTATTTGCTGAGTTTGGGATACATGAGATCAATGCATGATTATTCTTTGTTTATAAGAAACAAAGATGGTCTCATGGCTATAGCATTAGTATATGTGGATGATCTGTTGTTAACAGGAAATGATGAGAAGGTGATCATGCAGACTAAAGAAGGCTTACATCAGAAATTCACCATAAAAGATCTGGGGCCAGTGAGATTTTTTCTGGGAATTGTAGTTTCTCGATCAGCCAAAGGTACAATTCCGAGTCAAAGAAAGTATATTTTAGATATACTAAAAGATACAAACATAACAGACTGTAAGCCTCCCATTTTTCCTTTACAAAGAGGATTGAATTTATCTACTGATGAAGGGATGCTTTTGAATGATCCAGAGACATATAGGAGGCTAATTGGACGCCTTCTCTACTTGAATATCACTAGACCAGATGTATCTTATGTTGTGCAATATTTGAGTTAGTTTGTGAGTTCTCCCAGACAACCACACTTGCAAGTTGCATATCATGTCATCAGGTATTTGAAGAACACTCTAAACTGGGGATTATTCTACTCTGTTGACAGTGGCACTAGCTTGATTTGATATAGTGATGCAGATTGGGCAAATTGTAAGTTCACTGCTAGATCTCTTACAGCCTATTGTGCTTTCCTAGGAAATAACTTAGTTTCATGGAAGACGAAGAAGCAAACAACTGTGGCCAAATCAAGTGCGGAATCTGAGTATAGGAGTATGTCTGCTTGTGCTAGTGAAGTTGTCTGTTTACATGTTGTGCTTAATGATCAAGGCCTCTCAGTTCCTCTGCCTATTACTATGTTCTGTGACAACAAGGCTGCAGAGCACATAGCTGCCAACCCAGTGTTCCATGAGAGAACAAAACACTTGACAATAGATTGTCATTATGTTAGAGAGAAAGTTTATGATGGTTTCATTGCTACTACACATGTCAGCTCTCACAGCCAATTAGCTGACATTCTTACCAAGCCTCTTGGTGAAGATCAACACAATACACTTTCTTTCAAGCTAGGATTAGTTGAAATTTCATCAAATCCAGCTTGAGGGGGATATAGAAGTGTAGATAGTTAAGTTAGTTCATGTATGAACCGATATCATATAAACCGGTTCACTCTCCTATTTAAACTAACTTCCTAAACCATTGTAATCAACTAATTCAGAAATAACAGATTTCTCTCGTTCTTCTCTCACACACAAGCTCCATCCATGGAGTCTTTCCTGTTCAACTAATTCCCTTCGCAGATACCACTAGAAATTGTCTCTCTACTACTATTGTTAGATACAGAGTAGATGCTTAAAGAAATACAACATATATACTTAGTTACCAAAGAAAAGAAATGTAGATTATAATAATAATATGCATTTGACCTTAAGATGCAAGACTGCATATTCAATGGCAGCTCCTGTCCCAGAGAACTTTGTCTGCATGGATGCAATTATATTAGTAAGAACATGCATGTCTTTTAAGTATAATAATATATCTCCTACTCCATTGGTTTAGCAATATAAGCCTTCTTCTTTTTTTGTACAAAATATAAGTCTTTCTAGATTTTTTTGACAAAATTTTCCTATTTCACCTTAATTTTTATGGACAAATTCTACTTATAGAAAATATATATTGAGTGTTGCTAATTTCTATATCAAAATCTCTAACGAGTTATAAGTAGAATATATATTTGCAATATACAAGCCAATACACATGAGGTGTGGTCTTGTCTGTTTGTTGTATTAATTAGGGTTCATCAACCTTATATTTTCATAATATAATAGAGATTTAATTAAGAGGGTAGAATCGTAGATAATTAATTAATGAGGTACCCTGTCATAAGGAGGAACCATGTTGGCGATGTTTCTAACAACAAACGCCTCTCCTGGTTGGAAATCCAGGATATGAGAAGGGCAGACTCGAGAGTCTGAGCACGCAAATACCATGAACTGCAATACAAATACAAGGCCAAGTACTTATCAAATAACTACTTGTAATTATCCACCCAAATCGCATTTATTTTATACTTATCAGCACTAACTTATCAACATAGCCAGTTGAACTACATAGCTTATAAAAATGCGTTGAACATGCAGCTAAAGCTAGGTTATGAAATTACTTTATACTCCACCCGTTCAGAAATAATGGTCCTTTTAGCATAAATCATTTAGTTGTCTTTTTAACATAATTTTATACCATTTTTTTCCAAATTTACTCTATTGTTATTGATTTTTTTTTTATCCTCTCATTCTTGTTTTCTTTATTCTCTATGTCATTACTTAAGCTATGAAGGTATACTTGTCTAAAATTCCTATCAATAAATTCTTCCTAAAATTGCTCTAGGGACAAATATTTCTTAACTGAAGGAGTATTAAATTTGATACCTCTCCGTAGTAGTACTCCCTCCGTCCCATTATATAGTTCTCGTTTCCATTTTAGGCGTCCCGAAATATAGTTTTCAATTTTCATTTTTATCGTATTTTTTCTTCTAAAACTAAACTCATTTATCCTCTCTTACACACTTTTTTATCTCAAAACTCGCAAAAATCACTTTTTATCTTTTCTTTCCTATACAAAACTCACACCCGCTCACATTCACTATCCTATTCACTCTCCTATTCACTCTCTCATTCACTTCAATTTCTTCAATTCCTTAATTCTCGTGTAAATTTCACAATGAAAATTATAAAAGGGCACGGAGAGAGTAGTGCGTGGGGTTATCGAAAAGCAGCCTAAAAGCAATATGTTTATTGCAACTTTAACACATGCTTTTTTTTGAAAAAATTAACTACACATGCTAGTATACCTAGCAAACGGGTCGAACGGGTCAGATTCAGGCTCGGGTCAATCGGGTCGAAAACGAGTTTGGGTCAAACAGGTTGATAAAATGTTCGCGTTGGTCAACGGGTTTCAAATGTTCGATTTTTTTGTTGTAATAAAGAAAATATAATTTAAACAAAATGTTTATAATAATTTTTTTTATATTATTATTTAATAAAATACATTGTTATTTGTTATTATATGGAATAAAATATGTGAAAAGTGGGTTCCTTGACAAATTTCGAGAAGTTCGGATTAGTCTGGATTTGACCTAACTGGTCTCGGATCGGCTCGGGTTTAAACCCAACGGATTTCATGAATTTTCGGATCGGGTTGGATCAAATATATTTCAGATCAGATCGGGTCGACCTCACCATCTCATTTTTCTCATTATCTCATTTTATTTTTCTCAAACATGAAATGAGATAATGAGAATAGGCTATAGTGGATAATTCGGTATGTTGACTCACCATCTCATTTTTCTCATTATCACTTTTTCCACGTCCACTTATATACATCGATTTATTATCATATTTCACCAAACAAATATAAGCTTAGCAGTAGCAGATGAATACACACATGGACGTAATTAAAAGTACTAAGAGTCTAAGAGCATATATGTACTAGAACTTCAATTCAGTTATTACTTCTACAAAACTACTACTACTACCCATTGTAGGATTATGAAACTTGTTAAAAGAGTACGTAATGATGGTTCAAACTTACCTTGGGGCTCTGTCCCTTGGCCAGTTCACCATACAATTCAGGGTTCTTCCTGATGATGGAACAAAAAAAATTAGATTGAGCAACGCAATTAATAATACTTAAACTGTTAAACAAGGACTATGATAGCTGCCTTGATAGCTAGTGATAAAAGATCGTGGTGTTTTCCATGCTGTTTTTCAATAGTTTGTTTCATTAGGCAGACAAATACAATATATTAAGGGATTTATCTAATACATGTCGAAAAATACACAATAAACAACTTAAAAACAAAATTTATTATATTTGAATTGTGATCTGTTTTTTTGTGATTGATCTCATTTCCATAGCAGGAAGTAGTTTAAATCTTTCTAATTTTAATTGCTCAATTAGTGTATGCCCCGTGAATACACGGGATAATAGAATGTTCATAATCTATATATTGTTAAAACAATAAATAAAGATGGTATTTAGGCCAAAGTTTTGAGGGCCAAATAGAAACTGGGTGATATTCATAAACTACAGGAGCTGAAAGGGCGTAAGTCTGATTGAGTTTTATGGAAAGGCATTGTCCAGGGACTTAATAACGTTATTGGTAAGGGGATTAAGTGGGCGTGAGATGGGTTTTTGGATTGATCGTTGGGTCATGAGTAGGACTTTGGGTTCTTCCACCTTAGCCAGATTCTGAGGCGACAAATAAGGTCATCGACTACTAGATTCCTTGTGTAGGATGGAACATTACGAGGCTCGAACAATGGCTTGTTGGTGGCGGGCGCAGCGCTAGACGGGATCCCGAGATCGGTTGACCCACCGTCGCGGGGTGTCTCGTCCGCCTACCGGGTTTTGGGTGAGAATAAGAAATCCGGGCCGAATTTGAGTAGCTTGGGAGTTGAGATATCAAAGGATTCAGGTGGAGATTGATTCTGAGCTAGTGGTTGGATTGTTACAGAAAGAAGTGCACGGTACTCATCCACTTTCTTTCTTGATACTTATGTGTCATCTGTCTGTCGCACGTGTATAGGGAAGCTAATTGTCTTGCTGATGGGTTAGCTAACAATGCCTTTTCTTTTACCTTTGATTTTCAACTTCTTAAGGATTTACATGTTAGTTTAAATTCTTTGTTCTTAGATGATGTAAGGGGATTGGCTACCCCCTCTTAGTTATCAGGTTTGTTCGTTGTTTTATTAATAAAACTTTCAAATAGTGTTGTCTCTTCTTCCACCAAAATAAAAAATTATATTAGCATTTAGAATGTAGATACATATGGATGGACTTCATTGCACGAGCTTCCTCTTTAGTCTTTTTTTCTTCTTCGACATTTCGCATAACTATATAAATTGTGTATATTCACACGCAAAATGCCCAAAAAACGGATTTTTTTAGTATATACATGATCACCATTCAATAGTATAATATAAGGATATGGAAGAAAAATACTTAATATATTGAGAAGATTCAGCATATCAAATTGGATCAAATCGACATAATCGTAAAATTGTACAAATTTGAAAAATTGAGCCATGAAAATAGTAAAATATGACTAACACGTATTATCTACCTACAATTATCCAACAATGATGAATTGTTGATAAGGTTATAAAAATTCAGCAATAAGTAAGAATAACCTTTAATAATACATATAATAAGTGAAAAAAAAACTTTTAAAATTCCTCTCCTTAAACATGTTGTAAATTTGGATTTTTGTTAAATTGACCAACTATATAGGGAAGTTAATATAGTAGTGGGGTCTTTTAGATTTAGTTGAGGAAATTGTTATATTTTATAATTAAATTTGATTTATTCTTTTTTTACTTTTCTATTGCTAAAATAGTGAAGTGGTGCAATTTTTTTAAAAGACTTGGCTTCTCTCTTATGTTGTAGTTAGGTAAACTAGAAAGACTCTAATTTATATACCAGATGTGTATAAATTAAGGGAATACATATATTATTTTCAAAATAAGTTTAACCAAATTATATTCGTTTTATTAATTTACACAATAAAAAATAGATTTTTCAAAAACAAGTGAGAGAGAAAATGTTTGTATTGGTTAAAATATGTGAAGTAAAAAAAGGAATAAGGTAATATGTAAGGGATTTTGATCACAAGTACATATGTGGTTGGATAATCTTAAGAGGAAGTTTGATCAGTAGAAATGGATTTATATAAATACTCCGTGACAAACTGGAGTAAAACCTATCTGGACATAGAAGGGTAAAAGTGGTATTTGAATAGACTGGTGGCGGTGGAGGAGAAGATGACAATCAGAATGTCATGATTGAAATGGCTTGAGGTTGATATGTCTCTAAGTACTAGTCTAACTTACAGAACTAGATATTACCTAGCATTTTGTATGCAAGAATTCAGAAGCTAGGTTTGATTATAACACAAAAATCATCTGACTAAAAAACAAATTAACAAAAATGACGAGTTAGTTTGGGTAAGCGTTGATAAAAGAAAGAAAGAAAGAAAGTAATTATATACATACTGATATTTTAGAGTCTTGAATTGGAGAAATCCAGATTTGAGTCTTTGAACGGCGTCGAAGGTGGTTTTGGGGTCACCGGAGGAAGCCTCCAACTCCGCCGTGACTTGCTTGATTCTTGCAGCGGCCACCTCATTAAGCTCACTTTTGTCACTGCAACCCACGTACCATGTACACCTCAATTCAATTCAACTCAACTCAATTCAATTCAATTCTCACATTAAAAATGAACAAGGAAAAAAAGGCTCACCTCACAAGCTTTGACAGCCGTGTAATGGCTTCCTCGTATGAACCACCCGCTGATCCCATCTTTTCCTTCTGCCACCACAACCACGTAAATAAAACAATTATGGTCAAACCGAAATTGTAATCTACAACAAAGATTCACCAGATCATCTTCTCATATACATACATACATACATACATACATACATAATAATTTTAAAAAAATCAAATTAATGTGGACCGTGAAACTTTTAATCACCAACCTGAGAAAAGATTTAAGACGAAATTAGGGATTTCCATCCTTCCAGGTTCACATCAGATCAATAAATATAGGATCTTGATTGGTGAAGCTAAATCGGTATGGAATAAAAGAGATTTACTTTCTTTTATTTATTATCTGTTATGTTTTCCGATTGTGAAGAGGTTGAGCGGTGTGGGGGATGATATAGATTGGTTAGTAGGACACCTCTAGGATTAGGATCGGAGGAGGGGATAATTCATGCTTCTACTTAATTTATAGAATTTGCTCAACCATGGTTCAAATCTATAAAATACTGCATCTAACCATGGGTTGCTATTTTGCATTAATTTCCGGACGCAAACTTGCGCGTTCTTAGGAGATTTTTATTACTCCAAATTTGTAGTTTTCTCTCAAATAGAATATTCATGTAACAATTGTGTTGACTACACACAATAATAGCCGGTATTTATAAAATACAAGAGTAATAAAATTTGGCTTGTCTTCTTTTATTTTACTAATTTACTGATATGTGGAACATACTATTTTAAAAAAAAATCAAGACAAGAAATGGGGTTCTATCTTAATAAAAAAGATGACAACTCTAGATCATCCAAGCGGGTGATCCTGAAAAAAGACAATGTTGATGAATAACAACTACATAGTTGAAGTTGAGATCTCAAATTTCTGATATGACCATCATGTACTGACCAATGATTATGGCAAGTGAGAAGCAACTTAATAATAATAATATTCATGTTTTTTGAAGCTAGGCAATCTGCAACTTTATTTGCCTCACAGAAACAGTGATGAAACCTATAATTTGGAGAATATTTTATTTTATTACAAAAATCTTGAATCACGGTATTAATGTCCCAAGGAATTTCCAAACATGTTTGATAGAATTAATAACAGTAAGATTATCGCCTTCAAAAATAACGTTTGTTAGATTATACATATGAGCCAGTCTGATAGCGTTGAGGGCAACCAATGTTTCAATTTTGAGGATAGATGTTTGGGAGATCTTATTATTATCTACAAAGATGATCTTGCCGCCGGAGTTCCTACATACACATGCAATGTATGCTTCATTCGACAAATTAACTTATCCAACAAATGTATTTTTGTACCAACCTTTCGGTGGACGAATCCATGTATTATTTTTCCTCAATTTTCTATTTCTTGTCTTTTCCATCTTTCGACCTTTAGTGGGGAGGTTGTCCGTTTCCCATTGTTTAAAGTGAAAAAAAATGCAAGAACTGCAAGATCACGAATGTTACTAGAGTCTCTTCTAAGTATTTTACTATTGATGTGGCTCCAAATTTCATACCATAAGAACATTAGGGCTTCTACTTTGTTAGCATTCCTTCGGAAATAAGTAATTAAGATATTGAGAGTTTGAGAGAAGGGTAGGCCGACTGGTATCGGAAATTTCGTACCCAGAAGTCGTTGATATTTAGGAGACTTTGTTAAGTTTGAGGGCAATGGAAGAAGAAATGTTCGGTATTTTCAGTTAGGATGGCCCTTCCGTCATCTTTTCGATGGAAACTATGATTTCTAAGGAAGAACAATGTGGTGTTATGAATAAATGTGGTTTTACAAATGGTGTGTGTCTGGACAATATTAGACACTCCGGTGGCCTTGGTTTATGGTGGAGGGATGTGGATGTGGATATCATCTCATATTCATGAAAGCATATCAAAGGTGTTGTTCGAGATTCATCACAAGAAGATTGGATTTTTGTGGGAATTATTGATGGAGCCTCGTTTAACACGCTTGTTTCTTGACCTGCACCACGCCTTCAAGAAGATAGTTTAATCTTTAATCACGCGATGAGCACTCCATATGGATGTCAACTAGCTCGCCACCTCGTCTACAACAAAGCGCGACCCCTTGACTTACACAAATATCTTAACATCAAAACCAAAGACAAGACGTCCAAGTACGAGATCATGACGACCCCGATACACTAACACTTCAACAAATGTGACATAACACATGATGGAACGCGCTAATTCTTACAAAATGACACTCGTCATCTTCAATCTTCGAGTGTACAACGAAAAGCATGAAATTTGATTAAAGCACGACAATTAAGCTGGTTATGCAAGCTGCTTATACATGCAGATGATGCAGGTAGCTAATAGAAGCAGCATACTCGTGCAACAAGGTAGCTGACAAGCAGCTGGACGTAACTTAGCCTAGTAGGTTTGCTTCCTCTATAAATAGGCATGTATAGCGTTTATTTGAAGGATCTTCTTTCCGACTCTAGAATAACGACATAGGACTGAAGGTTTGTGAGTTGGTTTTCGGGTCTTGAATTCATCGACATGTACAAAGATTAAACACGAGAGCGTCCGTTCGATAATCAAAACCAATGTATTTTTCAGAGTAAACAAGCTATTGACAGGGTTATTCTAATTGATTTTCGACATCTTGTTGCGGATTTTGTGTTGCCAAATGTTGTTGTACAAGTTCCCCAACACCAGCAAGCGTCTGCATCCTCATGGACACCACCACCATCTGATTTAATGAAGATATATCAACACTGGCATTGCGGCGCTCGATGCGAATCTGACGGGTTTTGGCTTAGTTATCCGGGATTGTTACGGGTTCGCGGTGGCGGCTACTGCCCTTCGTCGTACCCTTCACTTGGAAAAATCCAGATCTGAAGCTATGGGGGTGGTGTATGTACCGTCCTTGGCCTTACAACTGGGTTTGACGCATGTTGTGGTGGAAACAGATTCATTGATGGTTGCGATGGGAATTCACTCTTCTTCCCCGAATTTAACGTATTTTGCTACTTTCTTGCATGAAATTTTTAGTTTATTATCTAGATTTTCTTCTTCTAGTTGTAATCATGTTGTAGGATTGGAAATACTGTTGTGCACTCCGCTACACGTTTAGTACCGTTAACCGGTAGTGAGCAAGTGTTTGTTTCAGATATCCCACAAGTTATTTTTTACCTTGCAGAGTTGGATATTTAATATATGATATCATGATTTACCCCTAAAAAAATTAAGATAAGATAAACCCATCACAACAATAATCACATCCTCAATGGGATTTCTTTCTTTTTAAATTGTTTATTATGTGCTCAAGGACACACATTTGATAATTTAACTTATATTCTAAGAGTATGGGATAAAGAGCATCCGTATTTTTAAAAGAAAAAAAGACCCGGTCTTTCTATCATAGGTTAAAATCTGCATGTGCATTTGTTTTTCATACTGTTAGTGAATTCAAAAAAATAGTATATTCCAATTGTTCTTTATGTAATAACCCCTCCATGCCTAGCTGTGAGGATCTTGAGTTATGTGGGGGCGGTTGCCCAGATCCCGACATTTCCAACTGAAGAGTTTCATTGCTATTCGCTTTTAAGGTCCCTCCCATGCTTGCTACTTGAGATTCCTCCTCAATAGAAATCTCCGTTGAAGCTATCTTAGCTTTTTTTGAAGTCGTTGTCACGCTTCCAGTAGTAACGATATCTTTTCTCTTAGTCCCCACATGGGTGTCATTAGAGATTACCTTTTCTGTTTTTCACCCCTTTGAAAGTCCGAATCAGTGTGTCCATCATTGAGTCCTTGCCCACACAGAATTCCTCGATCTGCATATGAGATACATTAGACACATTCGTTACCGAAGTCTGCTCAACACAAACCTTTTCCTTATCAACAAGTAGTGAATCGGTAACTGGAGTGCTCAAATTTGTGGAAGGAACCAGGGAAATAGGATTAGCAGAAGACAACGCAACACTCTTTTAAGGTAGGAGTGTAGCGGGTGCCTCTTCATGACCCCGGATAACGCTTTCGGTTTTCCTCTAGCTCTCAAACCACCCCTTATCTTGCTTCGCCTCCTCCTGATTCAACCGAATCCGACCCTTTAAACGAGTCGGTCGGAGCCACAACCCAAACTTATGCTCGCCTTCTTTTCCCTTGCCCTTCCTCGAAACCAGACAAAGAGATTGTCTCCTATATCACAAACAACAAGTCCCTTCGACATATTCCAGACTCGTTGAGAGGTGTTCTTTAGAACTATTACACTGAATTTTGATGTGGTGAGCAGCTTCCCATCCAAGATAAGTTCCACCTGCTCCGTAGTCCAGCCATCGTTCTCCCATGCAGGAATAAAGACTAAATGTTCCTCGTCTATTGTTAGCCTGAAGTTCTCCAACACATTCTCAATCTGATCCATGACTGTTGTTGAGATTGTGATTGAAGGACTCCTGAATCAAACCACCAAAGAGCACGCAACACCAAGAACACTTCTAATCTTTCACTAACCACCAGTAAAAGAAAACGAAACGTCGCAAAATCCCCTTAACCGCCCCCAGACACCACTAATAATACAATGAGATACGCTGAAGCGAAAAACGCTCAACGAGAGACCCTAATAGCTAGGGAGTGTTTTTTATGGTTATTAACACATGTTAAAGCAAAACTATTTTAAAAGAAGTATGCTCGAATGTTTTTTGTAAAAATAAAATCGAGGATCATGTTTGTAGGATGACCGACTCGGAGTTGTACATATCCAAGTTACTTTTCATCAATTTTTTCCGAAGATGGGTGGTTAATCAATGTTTTCAGAACATAAGCTTCTAAAACGTTACAATATTTGGTGGTGAGTGGGGCATAAATACGTATGCCATGGCGTTAATGTTCGATTATTCTTTATGCATGTTTTGTACTCTCTCCGTCCTTTTTTGTTTGTCCACATGTATGATTTTCACGGAAATTAAGGAATTGTAAGAATATAATGATTATAGGAGAGAGAAAAATATAAAGTGAATGGTTAGAGGAGAGAGATAGAGAGAAAAAATAGATAAGATTGGAATTTGGGAGAGAGAAAAAGTAAAAAAGTGATAATTATAGATTGATAGTAGAGATAAAATGGGTAGAATAAAGTGACATAAATGAAATAGTGGACAAACAAAAGAGGACACCCAAAAAGAAAAGTGGACAAACAAATAGAGACATGTAAACAAAAGAAAGAGAAAATAAGGTCTTACATGAATTTTTCTTGAACAACATAATGTGATGCATTTTCTAAAACATCCTGACATGATACTCCTCTGTTTTCTGCTAACCTGTCAATCTCAGAAACAGAAAAATTGGATTTCAAAAAGTCAGTTACGTAAATGACATATAATAACGTTTTTATTTGAAAAATAACTCTTTTAAAAATTAACTCTTTATTCTAAAGGGATAATCTACTATATAAATATTAAAGTAATTTTTCATTTTCGCCACATGTCATCTCCTTACTAAAACCGTGACATGTAGACCTGGCAAACGGGTCGAACGGGTCGGGTTCGAGTTTGGGTCAATCGGGTTCAGGTCGAAAACGCGTTCAGGTCGAAACAGGTTCGGGTCAAACGGGTCGATAAAATTTTCGGGTTGGTCGGGTTCGGGTTCGGGTCAACCCAACGAGTTTCAAATGTTCGATTTTTATTATTGTAATAAAGAAAATATAATTTGAACAATATTTTTATAATAAAATATTATTATATTATTATTATTTAATAAAATTCATTTTTATTTTTTAATTTAAATGCAATAAAATATGTGAAAAGTGGGTCCCTCGACGAGTTTCGAGAAGTTCAGGTTGGTCCTAGTATGACTCAACGGGTCTCGGGTCGGCTTGGGTTTGAACACAACGAGTTTCATGAGTTTTTGGCTCAGGATGGGTCGAGTTTTTTTCGGGTCGGGTCGGGTCAACCCAAAGGGTTGGGTCAGCTTTTGACAAGTCTAGTCACATGTCATTTTAATATTCATTTTGTCACATGTCATTTTTCAATCATTTTCCTTTTTGATAAAAAAATCATGTAATATAAATATTATAAAATATTATAAATATATGTATATCTTTATTATAGGATAATTAAGATTTGCAAGATATCATGCTTATTTATTTATATTTTTAAGCTTCACAAAACCATATTTTATGTACTTTAATATACAAAGAGTTATGTAATAATTATATAGAAAGATTAATCTCATAATCTATAAATTTTAAATACACTAAACTAAATATGTTTAAATATTTAAACAATGCTTGATTAGCACTCTCTTAAAATGTTTATCATACTAATTCAAAAACTTTATATTAATAACTCAAATTGATTAATTATATAAAAAAAAATTAAACTAAATTTCTATGTGGTAAATGAACTATTGAAAAATATTTTACCTAATCAATTTATTATTTCCTAAAATCCGTGTAAGGCACCGAAAACTGAACTAATATAAATCTAATTGACTAGTTTTCTCTAATAGAAACTAAATTAGACTAATTTTCCTAATTGAAAATAGACCTGATCAAACTGGGGCCCGTCCGCCCGACCCTCCCAACCCACCCTAGAAAATGGGAGGATATGATCAACGAGTTTTAACTGTCAGGGCGGGCCCTGCCCGACCCATTTTATAAATAGGAGGATATGGTTTTAGAGGTTGGCCCTTAGGTTGACCCTACCCAACCCTTATTATATATAAGAAATATAATTTAAATTAAATTAAATTGAATTTACCAGCCCAACAAAAACTCACGGTACTCAGCCCCAAAAAAAACTCACGGTACTCTAACCTAACTTTCTCCTTTGTTGAACCCCTCTTTCACGATGCTTCTCTCAAGGCCCAAGCTCACCGCCAAACAAGTTTTGGTCCGGCCCTGACCCTAATTTGATGAGGTCTGATTCAAAACGATGAAGCTCCTCTGGAAAACAGAAAAAATGGAAGCATGGGGCTGATCGAGCAATGTTGGCCCAATTACTGATAGCCCAAATATTTCTAGTTGCGCTAGTTGCTTCCGCAACTCATCATAAAATATACTCCTCAAGTTACAGTTGTAACTAGCTTTTGAATTGTAAAGCAGGCTCATCATCACTTCAACTAAATAGAGGAAGAAGAGGCCACAATGAAGGACAAGCAAGTACCTAATGTAACCAGATCTTATACACATGTATGTTTCTAGCTTTACTGTTTCCATTTCTGGTCGGGCCAAAATTTCATTTGAAGATCCTATATTCTTTGTATTAAATGTGTAAAAAAGATAAAATTGATTCATTAAGAGAAAATTAAGAGTTAGGGAATGATATACCTAGCTCGATGGAGGAGTACGTTGACTTGTAATGTTTCCTTTCCTTGGAGATGTTTAAGAAAGGTGTAGTGATGAATATCAGGCATACAGCAGGATGAAAATGGAAGGATGGGGCATAAACAAAGAGATAAAATGCAACTAAAAACCGATCGAAACAAGATTGAAAGGGAAAGGAGAAATGAGGAGAGCTTCATATATATTTTTCAATATTTATTCCGTGTTGCTGGATTTTAGCAATAACGAGAGTCTCTTGTAAGTTCTTCCTGATAACTTGGATGATGATGGCTCCACCTCATTTATCATTATCCACATCGTCATCGTCCTCAAAACCACTCTTCCGTCTCCAACACTTATTAGTTATTACTTGCATATAAAATTATATATTGCATAAAGATATACAAGGTTAAGTGGATGAGTCCCCGCTTTAAATCTTTCTTCTAAGTACTCCCTTCGTCCCATAATGTATTTCTATTTGAGATTTCCATACTATTCACAATTTAACACAATTAGTTTGATTATCTTCAATTTATAAGATAATACATAACCATATAAGATGTTGTTTTATTCGTTTTATTGCCTACTATAACAATATCAAAATTTTATAATTTTTAAGAACATGTAGCTACAAATAGCAATGACGTAAAATGTGCCACAATGAAAGGTTGTTGATAGGCGCACCAGCACAAATTATTGTGCGCCTTCACTTCACTAAGTGAAGGACAAATGTTTTTTTTTTAAAATAATTATTTTTGTCTTCAACGGAGCAGAGTACAAATTAATCCGATATTAGATTTGTCCTCAACCTTGTGAAAGACAAATATAAGGGTTAGGTAGAGTACATAACTAGACCGAGTTTAGAATTTTTGGATAATTTTTTGTCCGCCGTAGAGGACAAAAATCGGATATTTTTCGGATATTTTTATCCTCACCCTTGTTGAGGACAAAAGAAGGGTGCGTGAATAAAAAACGTGGGTGCGCGAATCATGAGCGCAAGAAATAGGAACACCATTATGAGATGTTAAATAGCCAAATCTCTACCTAACATGCGTATATATAATACATAGGTTAATATATATAGCAAATTCATCAAAAATATAAACGGAAAACATGTGAGTTGAAATGCTTGAAAGTGGATAATGAATGGCAATGAAGTGGATATGGATTGATCGGGAATGGGGGAGCCTAGACCCGGCAGAAATTAACCCGACCTACAAACCCGACCTGACCCAACCCGATTTTTCTGGGTCATAACCCGTCAAATTAAACCCGTGATCCGTTTTCTGTCAAACCCGATTGACCCGAATTTTTTGGGTCAAAAATGGGTTGACCCGCCCCAACCCGTTTTGACCCAGAAATTTGGCCACAAAAAAGTTGTCCCTCCGTTAATATTTACTTGTCCTTAGAACAATTTTAGAGAGAATTTATTTATAGAATATTTAGATAATTATACTCTTTGAATTTTTAAAAATGACATACTCACTTACATATTTTTAAGAGATAAATTATGATTATTTATTTTCCATCCTTCTATTTTCCTTTTTGAGAAGATTTTTCTTTTCCGTTTGGAGAAGATTTTCCTTCCTTTATCTTTCTGTGTCCATCTGATGTCCTCCAACTTCCTTAAATTTTGGTTTCCCTCTTGAATTTGCAGTTACCGCCAACTTCCACAAATTTACATTTCTTATCAAAATCAAATTTCACTTGGAGCCAAAATAAAATTGAAGTGTTGGCATATCAAAATGAAATTACGTATGTACTCCTACTTTGATATGAAATTGGAGTGCCGACATATCAAAATCAAATTTCACTAATCGCTCAATTTTTTGTAATCGGTGGATTAGTTCTGTTTAGGGTAATGCTTTAGATGAAATCAAGGAGAATCTCAGGGAAAATCCACATAGCTTTAGAGGCAAATCAGTATAATTATTTAACAAATAATTTGGATTTCAGGAACAAGTTATTATTAACGGAGGGAGTAATAAAGAAGCAGAAAATTATAAATTTTACCAAACAAAATGACAATAATTAATAATTTCCCAAAAATTTATATATTTAAATTATATGAATTGCTACACTTGTACTACAAATGAAGATAAGAGCTAGAAGATGTTGCACAAGTACATATATAACATGTGAAAATGAATTTTATATATTTAAATTATATGAATTAGAATGAATTTTAGTTTTTACATAGGTATTATAAATTCATATAATTTTTAAAATTATATAATGAATTATAAAATATCTATGTAGTTTAAGTAATAAAACAAGCATAGAAAAAATAGAAAATAAGTCATTTTAATTTAAACCGTATCAAAGCCGTCTAGAAGGCCGTCCAACCGTCGATACGCTGGACTCTCTTTCACCGTACCTCTCCCATACAACACTTTATAGAACACTGCCTATTAGAGATATTTGACTATGTGAGTAACTCTAATAAAAACTTTTACATTTTCATGTAACACCTCATTTCTAAACATCGAACTAGTCATCACTCTGTAACTTGTTGCAAAAATGTATGGTCAACAACATCGATGTATTACTATGTTTGAAAATATTATACAACGTAGTCTTATTAGGCATATAAAGTAACAATAAGGTCTCGCTCACACTAAACAAGACTCGAAACTATGTGTAAACGCTAAAAGGCTTTAAAAATGCCTTAAATAGGCTTACGACCCAATTTGGAAAATCGGCGTCCAAACGATGTCAGAATAGAATGGAACTTGGTTTCAATGCCTATTAGAGATATTTTACCATGTGGGTAACTTACAATCACAACTTCTAACTTTTCAAATAGCACCTCCTTTGTAAAAACCAACTAGTGATAACTCTCTAACTTGTCGCAATATGTATGGTCTAATACATCGATGTTGATTATTGTTGAAAAAATTACAACTTAGTCTTATTAGGCATATAAAGTACCAATAAGTTACTATGCCCAAGTTATTCAAATAAACGAAAAGAAGGTAATTGTGTCGCTATCGAAGCGTATCTTAAAATTTGCAATCAAGATTATCCAAATTTAACATGAAAATTTCATAACGACTAAACTTTTTTTGTCTCAGTAAGTTTTTGCTCAAAGCAACTCGATCTGATAATAAATCCGTAACAAACCGACCTGATTGACTTAGCAATTTTAGACCCGAACCCGACAGGACCCAACTATAAACCCGTAACAAACCGACATGTTTGATCCGGTAATCTTAGACCCGGGCCCGAACCCGACCCGACCCGCCTATAAACCCGTACCAACCCGACCTGTTTGGACCCAGTAATTTTAGACCCGAACCCGATCCGACCCGCCTATAAACCCGTAACAACCCGACATGTTTTGACCCGATAATTTTAGACCCGAAGCCGACCCGACCCGCACATAAACCCGTAACGACCCGACCTGTTTTGACCCGATAATTTTAGACCCGAAATGACCCGACCCGAAAAATACCAGACCCAGAAGCACTCTAACCCGAACCCGTCCGACCCGACCCGATTACCAGGTCTAGGGGAGCCCAACCTCAAACTTATTTTGTGGTATTTGACTAATTGTGGTAATCGTTGACGTAGTCCGTCTCTAAATGTTTATCTCATCAAGAATTTTGATATTTTATAATTAGAATTTTTTTCATATTTCTTAATATATATAAAAAATTAGTGTCGTATGAGGTTTTATTTGATTCGTTTGAATTAGTAATAAGAAATATCAAAATTTTAAATTTTTATCAACATGTAGTTAAATGTATTAATGATACAAAACATACATCGTTAAACGTGTCCAAGTCTAATGAGAGTAACATTTAGAGAAGAAGAGAGTATGAATATGTAATAGAAAAATTATTCCCGAATAGGTGGACTTATTAGATTTTATTCCCCCTATTAGAATTTTTCTCCCCCTATTAGAATTTTTTTATACAAGGCAAATAAAAAAATCCATCCACTATTTGGAAAAACGTTCCTAAATCGTCCCCTCCGCATAATATTAGAAACAGGAAAAGCAGAGAATTGAACTTGGGATTGCTGACAATAAGATGTGTTGCTTTATCCATCATGTAAGTGTCCATTGGACAAGTAACGTCCATATGATGAAGTTGCCGACGCATGACCACAATGCTGACATGTTTGAAGTTAGAGAATTTGCCGCCCTATTTGCTTCAATCAAACAATCGTAGATATGCACATTTTGAAAAATATTGTAGCAGATTATGGATTTCAAAGACAGTTTTTCTGATTTTCTATGGGATATGCCAAATTCCCATAATTGAACTAATTAGGGTAAGTTTGTCATCTTTAATAATTATATTTTGAATTCCTATATGTCTTGCCTTTTCTACGCCTTGGAGAGCAATGCAGACTTCTATCTGGATGATGTTATAGTGTGAACTGCACATATCGTTTTAAGAAATATTTTATCGGTCTGAATTACGGATGATGAAGCCATTGTAAGGATTCTTATTAGGAGTGTAAGAACTGTTGAAATTTCGCTTAACCCACCCATATGGTGGCCTTTTCCATGTATTATTTCTCAGACACACTGCACCTTGTGTAATTACGACATCGAATAAACATCCAATCTCTTCTACTCTTGTCCTGTTACACTTAACATGATTGATCAACTACAACTTAAAAACGCATAATAAATACATACTTAAAATGATTGATCAACTACAACTTTGCATTCAATTTGTCTTGTGTCGTTGTATATATTTAATTTGTCATGTAAAGTTTATATTCGATTTTCCCCATGTCAATTTTTTCCGTCCTACAGTCTCCCCCTTAAGATAACAACCATGCATTAACTACAAATATTGGATTGAGAACCCAACGATCCAGGTTAGAAGGGATGGATTAAAAGAAAGGCGTAATGAAAGGAATTACAAATTCCCAAAGTTGATTAGCAAAATGTTAACTTTTCAAAAGTATGGCAAAAGTAGTAGATTTTGTTTTTCAAAGAAAAGGTAATATGCTAATATATTAAATCTTTTCTGTTGAAAACAAATAGACATTACTGTACTTACCTCCACTAACCAACAGTTAAACAAGATTCGCCAACAAGCTGATTTTACCTCACTCTCCTTTCCTCTCTAAAATAGAAAAGTCTCACTTTCCCCCAAATCTGTAAGATCTAAGAACCCTAATTTTAATTTTACGTTCAAAAATCCCAAATCGCAAATGGGGAAGTCAAGGTCTGAGGATAAAGTAGAGAAACGAAATGTTGCTCTGCATCCGAAACGGAAAAGGGGTAAGAACTTTGAAGAAAGGTTGGGCGGAGATGCTCAGAAACCAAAGAGGTCGTGCATGAAAATGGTGTATTCCTCTTCGTCTAAATTGTAGGAGGAATTTGTCGAAGAACCGAGATATTTGAAGAAGGAGAATAAGGCGGTAAGTAAGACAATATATTCTTCATCCGAATAATCAGAAGAACCTAGACAGTTGGAGAAGAAGTCTAAGCAAAAGCGAGTCTCTACTTTAGCATTTGAAGAATCAGAATAAGAGGAAGAAGCTAGACAGGTGAAGAATAAACCGAGAAGGAAGAGTATCGTTGTTGCATCTGAAGCAGAGGAAGACGAACCTATTACCTATTTGAAGAAGAAGCGAAGAAGGAAAAGAGTCGTTGTTGCTTCAAAAGAAACCGAGGAAGAAGAAATTCAAAAACTAGATGAGAAGTTTATTGATTCTAAGTTTTCATTTGTGTTTAAGAATTATTTTGTCAAATTTACATTTGAATAGACAAGTCAATATAGAGCAGAATATCTTTCTTGTAATTGTGAAAAGAAAATTGCAATGCTACTCTGACTATAGTTTATATGAATTGACAAAGTTGACAATATTTTTTCTACTTGTGAATTTGGACAATAAGTGGGTTATTGAAAATAATAGTGTTCAGTTAGGTGAGTTTGGAATGTAAACAGTTCTAATTGGTTTCTAAAGTGAGCACAAGTGGGAAGAGGATGACCACTTTCATGCTAGGATTAATTTGAACTTAACAACTATGTTTATTGGCACATGCACCTCACTTCACATGACTTGAAAATAATTCTAGACGGGCCTTTTGGCCCAATTATCAAGATGTTCAATAATTTGAAGCTCCCGCGACAAATGGTTCACTACGTGTTGTTGAGGGGAGTAAAAACAAAAATTAAGTTTGAGACATGGTATGATCTTGGAGGCAAACCATGTTGTTTTTCACGTGTAGAGTTTAGAATAATAACAAGAATGAATTGTGGGATCCCTACAGTCGATGACCTAAAGGATGGTAATCATGCATTCCTTAATTTATTTGGTGTCAAAAGCATTGCAATCATTCGTCTGCACATCACGTTTTTGAGTTGTCCTAATGACAACATGTTGAAACTTAAGATGGCCATATTGCTAATACTGGAGGGTTTGGTATCACAAGAAGTAGGAAAAGGAATTCAAAATTGTGAAGTTGATTGAGGACATGGATCATTTCAATCAGTTTCCATGGGGGTAGGATTGCTTATATTGTGCTCCATTCAAGTACATCTAAGGTTGTTTGATTTACGAAAGAAGATAATTAAGCAATCAAATGATAATTTCAAAAATAAAAGAAAAAGAAAAGGATACACCTTAATAGGATGTCCATCAAGTACATGTGAAGTTGATTGAGGACATGGATCATTTCAATCAGTTTCCATGGGGGTAGGATGGCTCATATTGTGCTCCATTCAAGTACATCTAAGGTTGTTTGATTTACGAAAGAAGATAGTTAGGCAATCAAATGATAATTTCAAAAATAAAAGAAAAAGAGAAGGATACACCTTAATAGGATGTCCACCAGTGTGTTTACGCAAGTTGTTAGTAGTATAATTTAAAAATCTTCTTTACTAACATATGTTCTACTTCTTTTAATGTTTGAATGGATGTTTTGGTTAGATTTGGGAAAATGAGGCAGTGGCCTAGATTTGTGAGACCTTTGCAATTCAGGTGCACAAAATAGCCAGGCCCCAAGGTTTGAGGTGGATGCGAATGACTAGACCAACCATTGAAGAATGTGTTGAGATGTTGGATGTCTGGTATTATGTTAATCAAATCCTTGTTAAAGAGGATGAAGAAGAGATGGGAGGAAGTTGTTACTTCACAGAAGAGAAAGAAGACAAAATGTTTGGTGATGTTGTGACCCCAAGAATAAAGAAGAAGGGTGTTCAGACAGAAATGAGGTTATTACTGAAAATGAAACTGTTGTAGGTGCTGCATCAGCTGGTGCACAATTTAAGATTATGTTAAACTCAAGGGAAGCAATGGATTGCTTGCATGATTTGGTTTCAAGAATGCAAAGACTTGAATAAGGTCATGCTAGGATATTGTAGTTAATGAAAGCTGATGTACATGTGGTATTCAAGAACATGATGATGTACATATCGATATTCAAGAACATGTTGAAGGATACAATTATAGAAAAATGAGGAGAAAGAGTGTGAAAAGTAAGGATCTCAGTCTGAATCACAAGATTCATGATCCAAAAGGGTTTAACCTAAAGATACTAAAGGGTCTAGAGAGGAAGAGGAGTTTGAGAAACCCAAGCAAGAGGTAAATTACAAAAATCGATAAACTATTACACATTTTCAGTCCATTATTACATTAGTCTATCCAGAGTCCTATATTACACATGTCTTTCAAAACTTCATACATCGTGCATTGTTATTCAAAAGTCAAGACCCTAATGTTGCTCTTGATCTGGATGGTGAGTTGAACAAGGAGGTTAATCATGTTTCTTCTGATGTAGATGGTAAGTTCAAAAACGAGGTTAGTCTTGCATAACCATTAAAGGGTGGCTATGAGAATGAGGAACAAGGTAGCTCTGAGAGTGAGGAAGCGGATGGGAATGAGGATGCCAAAATTAGAAAAATCTGACTTATTTAATTAGTGACAAGCTTTTATGAACGAATCTTAGAGAATCCTCAATCTCTGTGCTATGTGAAACTGCTACAATGTTGATAGTGAAAGAAGTTTCTAGGAGATTCAAATGAGGATGTAAATGAGGATGTAAACGAGGTTGTAAATGATGGAAAGAATTAGTAGATGCAAAGGATAAATATGAGTATGCAACAAAGCATGGAAAAACTATTGAGGATTGCAAAGAGAGGATAATAAGTGATGGGAGAAGGAAGTACAAGATGCAAAGGAACAATCTGAGCAACCAATATATGATATAAAAGGTGTTCACTGTGGCAATGTGAGGATAGGTGGGAAGGAGTTAGTAAATGGACAAGAGTCCCATCATGCAACACAGAATAAAGAATTTGTTGAGAATTACAATGATATGATAGAAAATTATGCTAGGAACAATTTGCAAAGGAACAAATTGAGAAGGTAACATTTGATGAATTGGAGTTGAAGGGGGAAATGAGAAGGGAGTAAAATTAAAGAAGTGATTCTACATATTAGAAAATTCTAGAAGGAGAACGAAAAGTTAGGGAATGTTTTGAGGGTGCGGAAGGCTAACAAAAAGGGTAGAGAACCTGTACACTCTTTTGGATTTTTTATTATTGTTTGGCTGCGTGGTTGTGTTTTTTTAAATATTATTGTTGGTTCCTAGTTGCGCGTTATTTTAAGACTTTTATTATCCAATCGGCACATGTATGCACTTTTGGATTTTTTTATTGTTTACTTCCTTTTTTGGGTTATTTTATTATTGTTTATTATTTCAGTGAGTTTTTTTTTATTTTTTCATTCTGGTACTGTTTTGGATTGCTTTTTTTACTGCATTGATAATTCGTTTAACAACTTCTTATTCTAAATTTGATTTTATAAATGCATTGATGTTAGTTATTAATTCTTGTAAATTTTTATGGGATTTTCAACTTTTTTTTTAATTTTTTATGTATTGTGATTTTTCAAGATTAACAAGTATAGTGCCCGCGCCATGCGCAATAAGTATTTAACATTTATATATTATATGCTATAATCCATAATATCATAATGATTTTTTTTAGAATTGACTTGTATCAATTCTCATAAAATAAAGTTTAAAATTGTGTTTTATTGATAAAGTTGGACTAAAATTTCGAAAAACAGAAACATGTAAGAAGATAGGTGATGTAAACATCCTAAATTTGGAGCCTATGAAAATCTTTTTTTTTACGTTGAGTTTAAATTTTAAATAAATAAAAATTCTAAATATTTGAATTGGTTAAATACGATAAATTCTATATTTATTATAGTATATTTTAAATAACGATTCTGAGTTTAGATCTAAAATCTTATTTAATTTTTAAAGTGCTTGCGTAATATGAAATATTTTAAAGTATTAAATCAAACAGATAATATGTAAACCATCGCTTGGAAAAGAATATAATTATCATACTAATTGAAAATGGTGAATTTGTGTAATTGATCTATATTTAAATTTGTTAAAATCTTAATAAATTACATTATTCTTGTAAAAAACGTTAATAAGAACTTGATAGAGATTAGTTGAATCAAATCCTGAAATATAATTTACTTTAATTGAGTTATTAAAATTCTTAAATTAAAATAAGTTAATAAAACCACAAATTGACACATAGGATAAATAGAGCTACACTTAAGGAGAGAGATCTAAATAACTCTCTTTTAATATTTATATATAGATGTTTTTTTTTCTTTTCCCCCTTTTCCGTTTTTTCCCTGAATTGAATTTTTTCTATTTATTTTCCTTTTTTCCTGTATTTTGTCTTGATTTTCCAGGAAATATCGAGGTTGTGAAATTGATTTTGTGTTTTTGTTGTAGTGTGCTGTGTACGCCTCTGAGCGAGTGGAGTATTGTGTAACCTTCTCTGCGTATGGGGTACTATTTCTGCTTGTTTCCTTGGGCTCCAATGCGTTTCTTTAAAAGGGGCGATTCTTTTCCATTGGTCCCGACTAAATTTCTTGCCGATATGTGACGAGAACAACATATGCGTGTTTTCCGATGAACCAAGCCGTAACGACAAATTGTTTTTAAGGGACTTCTTCCGATTTGTCCTCATGGACGGAGTTGTCCTTTTGAATGCAGTCTTGCCAATACACTTTTTCGCGGATGTATGACTACTTATGCTTGTGTCCTTGTTTTTTCGCCAGAATCGGTTTTGTGTCTATAAAATGATTTTTTTGCGGTTCCTTAGAAAGAATATGTTTTTCCATATTTTTATATCGTCATTAGATAGAAGGAAAATATATTATCTCATTTCCATAAAGATAGAACTAGGGTTAGCCTATAAAAAGAGGCTAACGCCTTCTTTGTAATCATTCAGCCACCTCGAGCAATAATACAAGTACAAGCCCTTAAACCCTAATTTCCCATCGTGTTCTTGAGTGTTGAGATTGTTACCATCAAGTTTGATCTTTGCTCTATAATTGCTTAGTTATCATCTCGTTGGTAATTTAACTACAAATAGCAGGTAAGGCCTAAATTCTCTTTCTTTTGCTTATAGAATTTCTTCTCTATGCCTTCCTCTTTAGCTTTTCTTTGTTCTTTTTTCATGGGATCCAGGCTTCGCTATGCGCTTGGACGCGTTTTTCCAAGTATCCTGAGTAGATGGAGGCTATGGAGAAGAGGGTTGCCGATGCTTAATCGGAGGTCAAGCGGCTCAAAGGCTTGTTGAAAGGTGCCCGCGATGCGGAGAAGGAGGCTAGGGACAAGGCTACCGAGGTTCTTAATCTTCACGGCGAACTTGTCGGTCAGTTCAGGTCAAGAACTTGGAGGAGGGTCTTACTACTCTGAGGATCGATGTGGAGGGGAGAGAAGCGCAACATGACTTGGAGCTACGTGAGGTGAAGACCTACTATTCTTGGTTATCCCGGGTTGAGGTTTTGGAGCAATACCGTGATGGAAAATATTAAGATTGGGATCCGGAGTGATGACACAAGGTCGGATGAAGATCGATTATTGCTAGGATTTTGATGAACGAAGGGTAGGAAATCGGCGGCGGCAACAACAGGAGGCGTCGATGACGACGGAGGCGGCGACTGGCTGGATGGTGACGGCGGCGGTCGGCTGGATGGCGGCGGCAGAACAGTGACGGCGGCGGGAAGTGTTGAGCGTGAGATGGCAGCGGAAGATAGGGTTTCGAACCGATAAGCATGTGACGTCTTTCTTGACTCAGTCGTCAATCTTGAAAGACTTGCTTGACTTGAGATAGTTCTTCGAATCCACGAAGAACGCCTTCAAGGTTTGATCTAATGAGCTATGGACACACCAACCACTCGTTCGATCGGTGAGGCAGAGATATGGACCCACCAAACACTCCTTCTCAAGATTGAATTGAAAACTGACCCACGAAATCCAATTCAATCAAAAACTATAACTAGGGTTCTACAATTATCAAACTAACGTGATAAGTTTTTGGCTGATTTCAAAAGTGAGTCTAAACCCTAAAAACTTATCTATTTATACTCTTTAGAATAGAAAATACTTAAAAGGGAAATGTCCAATTCAATAAGCCCCTTGGGCCCAAATCTGTCTTCTCTCTTCATGGGCCGATCGGCCTTCTCCTTCCTATGCAACTCGGTTGCTCCTCTTCTGCTTGAATCAACATGAAGTACTCTTCTCTTCCTTGCCCCGTTTTCTCCATGATGTGCATCCCATTTTGTAAGGCGATCAATAGCTACTTGGCTCGACTCCTAGTGATGGCTCCCGGTCTATCTGAATCCTCATCTTCCTAAGCTCGACGTCTAGCACGTGTCATCGGTGGCCCTGGTATGTCTGAGCTAGCTCCTTGAGTAAGTACAGGTGTAATTACATCAGCCTCCCTCTCTTGAAAAGGATTCGACCTCGAATCCATGGGTAAATCGTCCTCAAGCTCATCTAAGAGAAAAGGAGAAAGGTCTGACACGTTAAAAACATTATGGACTTCATACGTACCTGGGAGGTCTATCTTGTAAGCATTGTCATTGATCTTTTCCAAAACATCAAAAGGTCTATCTCCCCTAGGCTTCAGTTTGGAGTTCCTCTGTTTAGGGAAACCATCCTTTCACAGATGGACCCACACGAGATCCCCTGGGAGGTCTATCTTGTAAGCATTGTCATTGAGTTGTTCTGGCCTCCAAACGAGCGTGGGTGCTCTGGTGAAGATCCCTGATGTGATCTGCCTGATCCAATCGTTCTTGACTCTCTCGCTCCTTGATAGTGTACGGAATCATATCAAGAGGTGTAAGAGGATTCCACCCGTACACTACCTCGAAGGGTGTCTTCTTTGTCGTCGAGTGTATGGCCCTGTTATAACCATATCCGACAAAAGGAAAGCATTCTTCCCATTTACTGAGGTTAGTACTTAACAATGAACGCAGTAAAGCACCGAGAGTTCCATTAACCACCTCAGTTTTCCCATCCATTTGAGGGTGGCAAGAGGTAGAAAACAACAACTTTGTACCCATCCTAGACCAAAGAGTTTTCCAGAAGTAGCTCAGAAATTTTGCATCCCTATCAGACACTATGGTTTTAGGAACCCTATGTAATCGAACTACTCCTTCGAAGAAGAGATCGGCTACATGAGTAGCATCATCAGTTTTGCAACAAGCAATAAAATGAGCCATTTTAGAAAACCTGTCAACCACTACAAAAATGGAATCCCTCCCTCTCTTAGACCGAGGTAATCCCAAGACAAAATCCTTAGAGACATCTTCCCAGGGATTACTCGGTACAGGTAGAGGTGTGTAGAGACCGTTAGGGTTTAGCTTAGATTTAGCCCTTAGGCAAACAACACAAGAAGCACAAAAATGAGTAACATCTTTTTGCATGTTTGGCCAGTAAAAGTGTTCCTTAAGGGTTCGTAGAGTCTTATCAATGCCAGAATGCCCCATGAGGCCCCCTCCGTGGGCTTCTTGTATAAAAAGCCTACGTGATGACCCTTTGGGAATACACAGCTGGGACCCCCTGAACAAATACCCATCATGCAAATAGAACTTGTCTACCCCACCCCTAACTTGGCATGCATTAAACTTGTCCTTAAAATCATCATCCAAAACATACAAGTCACGCATGAAAGAAAATCCTAACATTCTAGCATCAAGGGAAGATAACAGAGAATACCTGCGAGATAGTGCATCAGCTACGACGTTGTCCTTCCCCTTCTTGTGTCGGATGACATAAGGAAATGTCTCGATAAACTCTACCCACTTGGCATGTCGCTTGTTCAGTTTGCTCTGACTCTTGAGATACTTCAATGCTTCGTGGTCAGAATGTATTACAAACTCCTTTGGAAGGAGGTAATGTTGCCAAGTATGAAGGCACTTGACCAGAGCATACAGTTCCTTGTCATAGGTCGGGTAGTTGAGTTCAGCACCACTCAACTTTTCACTAAAGTAAGCAATGGGCTTGCCTTCTTGCATAAAAACTCCTCCCAACCCTATTCCTGAAGCGTCACACACAATCTCAAAGGTTTTGCTGAAGTCTGGAAGTATCAGAAATGGTATCAGCAATGGTGAGTGAGTCAGCTTGTCCTTGAGTTTCTGGAACGCAGCCTCCTGTGGCTCTCCCCAGTGAAATATTGTCTTCGTCTTGGTAAGCTCCATCAATGGCATGGCAATGGAGGTGATGTCCTTCACAAACCTCCGATAGAAGCTGGCCAGACCCAGAAAGCTCCGAACCTGAGTCTGAATTATCGGTGTTGGCCAGTCCTTGATGGCCTTAACTTTCTCCTCATCCGCCTTTAGACATGTGCTGCATACTACAAATTCAAGAAACACAACATGGTCCGAACAAAATTCACATTTCTTTAGCTTAGCATAAAGTTTCTCTTTTCGGAGAACCTCTAGTACATGTCGAAGATGTTTTGCATGCTCACTAACAGATGGACTATAGACAAGAATATCATCAATGTCGACTACTACAAACTTTCCTAGAAATGATCTTAAAGCATGATTCATTAGACGCATGAAAGTACTAGGAGCGTTGGTTAATCCGAAGGGCATTACCATCCATTCGTAGAGTTCGTACTTCGTCTTGAAAGCAGTCTTCCATTCATCTCCCTCCTTCATCCGTATCTGGTGATACCAGCTCTTCAGGTCGATCTTAGAAAACACCTGACCTCCATGCAGTTCGTCTAACATATCATCCAGCCTGGGAATGGGGTGACGGTACTTGATAGTAATGTTGTTTATGGCTCTAGAGTCCATACACATACGCCAACTCCCGTCCTTCTTGGGAAACAAAATCACTGGAACTGCGCAGGGACTCAAACTCTCTCGTACATGTCCCTTCTCTACGAGCTCTTTCACCTGTCGCTGTAGCTCCTTGGTTTCTTCTGGGTTCGTACGGTTGGCGGCTTGATTAGGAAGAGTCGCTCCCGAAATGAAATCAATCTGATGCTCAATCCCTCATACAGGTGGCAGTCCTGGGGATTCTTCCTGAAACATATCCTTCTATTCCTGCAACAAAGAAGAAATAGAAATAGGCAGATCAAGTGTATCTTGAGTGGTATGCAAAGAATAGGTAGGAGCAAGTAAGAAACAAGGAAGACTTCCCTGGATTGCAGTGTCAACCTCCTTAGCAAAAGCTAAGAGAATGTGGTTTCCAGCTCCCGAGTTTTGACCTATAGCCATCCTCTTTTCTTTAGTCAAGCTCTTTTCCTTCTCTTTAGCTTGTCTTCGCTGCTCGTCCTCCATATGTGCCATCATGATTTCATTTGGCGTCATTGGAAGTAGTGTATACCGCTTCCCCTCCATGAAGAACGAGTATTCGTTTGTAACACCGTTGTGCATCCCACCCCGATCATGCTGCCAAGGCCTGCCGAGCAACAGGTGACAGGCAGTCATAGGAAGAACATCACACAAAACCTCATCGGTGTACCCGCCAATAGCAAAGACCAACATGGCTTGCTCAGTGACCCGTAGAGGCGAGTCAGCATTAAGCCAATTCAGGTTGTGAGTTGACGATGGGGTGTTGTTGGTAACCCTAGACGCTCCATCACTTCTCGATCAATGATGTTGTAGCAAGATCCCCCATCAGTGATCAAATTGCAGACGACTCCTTTGATTAGACACCGGGAATGAAAGATTGTCTCTCGTTGGGATGGTAGGGCAATCTGTTCATCCGAGATCAACGACCTCTTGACAACACATGCCCATGGTGTTGCCATCTCCTGAACCTGCACAAATCACAGGCAACAACAACACACGAAAGAAAAACGTAATTTGTCTATTCCTACGTTACGCATATGAATACAAAAAAGGCTAGGCACATGCAGAATGGTAAAGCAAGTCACGAAAAAGGGGCAATTAATTAATGAAAAGAAACTGACTTTATATGAAAGGAATGACAACAAAAAAAATCAAAGATGGTGAACATAAACTCAAGTAAACAACCGGTCGTCCCCTAGAGAAGTTGCCGAGCGGGGTTCCCTTGGGCTACTAGCCCGGAACCACTTGACTTGCGCTCTAGGACTTCTCACGGTTACTAATCGGGGTCTGTTTGTAGCGAAATTATCAACGAGATGATAACTAGGCAATTGTAGGGCAAAGATCAAATAATACGGTATAATCTCAACACTCAAGAACAGTATAAGACGAGAGAAGAATTTAGGGTTGAAGGTTGAACTTAGTGTTATTCGTATGGTGGCTGGATGATTACAAAGCAGGCGTTAGCCTCTATATATAGGCTAACCCTAACGATATCTTTAAGGAAAATCAAATCTTATCTTTTCCTTCTATCTAATAACGATATAATAAATAAGGTAAAAGATATTCTTTCTCGTATCTTTTACCAATTACAATAATATTCAAGATAATAAGATAAAATATGCTCGGCCGACCTTATCTTTAAGGAGAACGAGACCTATGCCACGTCTCGTCACGTTGACGACATCTTCCTTTCTTCTCGTCGCGTCGACGTCATCCTCCTACGCGTTCCTTACTCGTCGTATTTTTAGGCACATACAAGACCCCTAAGGCGTCTTATAGGGCTTAACGTCCAGTAGAGCTGAGAGACGCCTTCTTTCTTCATAGAATATGTCTTCATTACGCTAGGAACGCGTTGATGATTACGTCACTTGAATTTTTAATGTCGTCGTAGAACTTCGATCATCGCCTTTCTTCAATCATTTCTATGCGACAGACGAGGAGCTTCGTTATCTGTGCCGGCAACGCTCAATCTTAACGGCTAGTTTTTCAACGACTATAATGCCGTTGGAATATCTTCTGTGTTGCTCGCGATCCTTTTGGCTATATAAGGAGAGGATTTTCACTTTCCTTCTACTTTTTCTACGACTCATATACTCTGAACATTCTTTGCTTTCTCGTTTACTCGCGTTCAAAAGATCATTTGCCTCTTCTTTCTTCAGATTTCTTCTTCACTCTTTCTTTTAGTCTCTTGAAATGGCTTCCATCTATGTGCCGAAATTTATCTTGAAGGGCTCCGACTGCAAATCATCGGAGGCGCGTAACATCGAGAGGCTAATATCGTTGGCGAATCTTGGCCCTGAGGTGGAGATTGAGATACCTCCTCGAGGGGTATTTGCCGATGCACACCGCCCAGGATGGATTGCGGTATATGAATACCGTTTCCTTACTGGTCATCGGTTTCCCTTCTCGCCGTTGACGAAGGCGTTCATTCTTACGCTAGGAGTGGCTGTAGGACAGCTTCTGCCGAGCGTCCGGAGGATCTTAGGCGCTCTAGATGACGTGAAGGGGAAACATGGCGTCGAGATTGTCGTCGACGATCTTGCCTATTCTTTGAATGTTCAAACTAGAACGGTTGGGAGGGTAGGTCTTAAATCAAGACCTAAGGCGGCTAGAATCGCCATTGAGGGAAGTTAGGCTGATCGTCACTGGGCTGACTTCTTCTATTTTGTAAAAAAATCGACTCTTGGCGAGGAGTGTTCTTGGCTGATCGAGTGCTGGAATCCTACGAGTGAGTTCACTCTTTCTTAATAGGGCTGATCGAGTGCTTTTTTAGTATCTGCGGATATCTCTCGCGTTCGAAGCGGAGGACAATCTGCGTCTGCTCTCATCGTTTCGCGGAAGAGGAGTCGTACTGCTTCTGAGGCTCCTATCCATATCACGCCTATGATTTCTCTCGTCTCGTCTCCATCTCCTTCTTCAATTCCGGCGAAGAAGTCACGCAAGGGTAAGGAGAAGGTCGTTGAGAAGTTGAACTTTGACTTTGAGACCGTTGACGACTTTCCGGGAGTTATCTCTCGTGTCGTCGCGTCCGGGAGGTCGTTTTTGCCCGCCATGAAGGGGCTTCAAAATCCTCCATCGCTTGATTACTACTTGCCGATGGAAACGGAGGATGTGATGAGGGAGGCTCTTGCTACGCAATGGCAGGTAGGTTTTTCTTGCTTTTTACGCCGAGTCTCTTGTCTTTGATTTGATTCTGACCTTTTTATCTTTTCTTTTTTAGGCTCTCCAGTCTTCGTTGTGCATATGGGGACGCTTCTCCGATTTTGTCGATCGGACGAGGGCTATGGAGGCCAAGCAATCGGCCGACGAGGTGAAGATCAACGAGCTTAATGCGACGGTCGAGGCATCGCGTAAGGCAGAGAGTGAGGCTCAAGAAAAGGTTACGGCGGCGCTTAAGCTTCACGACGATCTTGCCAAACAAGTCGAGGATTCGAAGGCGAGAATTGCTGCCCTGGAGGACGAGATGGCTAAGGCGGAGAAGAAGCATGTCTCAGAGCTCAAGGAGGTGAAGCTCTATTGGTCTTGGCTTTCTCGTGTGGAAGTCATTGAACAGTATTTTGCTGGTCAATACCACGGTTGGGACCCATTGAAGGAGCAGAGGGAGTTCCAAGAGGCGTTCGCGTAGCTTCCTGAAGGCGTCGAGGAGGGACCTTCGCCCATGAATCCTCCGGTGAATCCTCACGTCATGGAGGAGGATGTCCCTCCTCTTAACAAGGTTGATCCTAATGACGGCTTCGAAGATGATGAGGATGGTGATGAAGAAGCCGTTGTAAAGGATTCTGAAGATGAGGATGACGACGAGCATGAATACGAGGACGCGGATGGTTCTTGGTCGAGCTCTTCTGAGTCTGAGAGTGAATCTTTGTGATTTTCCGGGGTCATTCTTCCCTTGGGCTTTTTGTAAATTTATTTTGTTTATGCGTCGCCGGTCTTCAGGGCGTTTTCTTGTAAGTACTTTCGTTCTTGCCCTTCTTGATGGGCTTCTATAATATGATTCTTGGATCTTTTACGCGTTGAGTATGTCGTCGCGTCTAAAAATGTTCTTCTTGGCGATAGCGTATTCGTCTATGGGTTGAACGAGTAACTTTTCTCTTTGGATCGTATTGACAATATTTCTGTCTTTCTAATTTCTTTACTTCGGACTTGTTTGGCGTGTGTTCTATACGTTCCTCGGCTTTAGGTGTGCTTGCATGTTTCCTTGAGTGGTCCTACCCCTTTTGGTAGGTTTAACTTAGGCTCCCCGTGGATTAGGTTAGAGCTACCAAAGACCCTTGGGCTTGTTTTACTTGTTATTTCTTGCATTTTGTTTCTTGCGTCGTGCGCGTTATTCTTTGCGTCAGAGACGTCTTGGGAGCTTGCTCTTTTTCTGGTTTTGATAGTTCATGCACTCTACGCTTAGGTACGCGTAGAACTTTCTTCTTTTTGACTTTCACTTCTGTGACCCCTTACGCGTAGCTTGTTTTTTGAACGCATAGGTTTGGTCCTTGGCTTTTGCTTTTGCTACTTTATCTTTAGGGTGTGGTTTTCTACCCCTGGTATGACACTTTGTTCATAGTGAACGTGTTAGAAAGTTTTTCTAACTTGATAGGGTGGTATGGTCAACGCGGCTGCTTTCGTTACGTTGCCTGCTTATATGAAGGTTGGGTCCAGCATTTCCTCCGAACCCTGAAGCGATTGGTGGACATACGTCAGCGTGTGATTTTATCAGCTTGTGACGTTACCCCTTACTTTTAAGGTGGGTCCGTTGCCTCACGCTAGCGTTAGGTCGACGTCCAACTCTTTTAATCGACGGGCCTATTCATCGTGTAGCGTCCGATTTCTCGATTGTTAGGACTTACGATGCCGGTGGACACATCCCTGCCGGTTTGGCGTTTTGCCCGTGGATTCATGACTCTTAGAGGGGCCGTGGAAGGCGCGAGTACGCGTTCCTGGAGAGTGGTCGTGTCAATAGGTTTCCCTTCTTTTCTCAGAAGACCGTGCCGGTTTTGTGAGGTGCCGGGCTTCATTCCCCATGACCATTGCCACACGTCGCTAACAATCATGGGAAGCGTCGACTCGGAGTCGGCGGTTTGGCTAACGTTGCGTACGCGTAGATGGGGCCTTGAACGCGTAAGCTAACGAAACTCCTCCTCGGCGCGGATTTTCGCCGCGGACTTATTAAGCTTGGTGTTACGTCATAGACACAGAGCAAGTAATTTGGAAATAGAACAACTCGGCATACTTTAACACATCGGAGAAAAAAGAGTGTACTCATATATTAATAGAAAGATGCATCATGAACTAACAAACTTCGACGCTGACGCTTACCCCTAGTCGTCACGACCCCTTGTCGCTTCGACGCTAAGATAACAACGCTAACTTTATTGAAATTCTAGAAAGAAACTAATCCTACTTATGCGAGAAAGAACATAAAGAGAGTAATGCTAGGAAATTTGGGAATTCTTATCACTTTTGTTGGATTCGACTTATGGCGGGTGGTGCTTTAGGATCATGTAGCTTAAGTTGTTGCTCTTTGTTTGGACTTTTTGCTCGTACTTACTTTGTAGATTGGCATCCTTTTGCTTGTCGAATTGTGCTTTTCTCGTCGCATCGGGGATTGGCTTTCCACCCTTAGCTTTTTCTTCGTGATTCTTTTATTGCTACGCCTTCTTTTCCTTACCCGACAACGCCTTAGTGGCGTTTCTCACCCCCAATATTATAGCAGTCTCTCGCGACTTGAAGCTCGCCTTTGATCTCTTGGATTCCCCATGGAGACGGGAATTTCAGGGATTGGTGATACGTTGAGGGTACAACTTTCATGTCGTGTAGCCAAGGTCTTCCTAGGATGATGTTGTAAGGCGATTCGATCTCCATTACTGCAAACTTTGCTTGTATATTGATACCCCTGGCATAGGTTGCCAACGTGATCTGTCCCAGCATGCTTGCTACTTCGCCACTGAACCCCACCAAGGGAACGTACTTCTTCACGACGTCGTCGTTGGATAATCCGAGCTCTTTTATAGCAGACGTAGTAATTATATTGGCGGAACTCCCGTTGTCTATGAGGATCCTCTTGACCAGGAAATTGCTGACGGTGAGGGAAATAACTAACCCGTCGTGATGCTCTACCACCCCGTTTGGTTCTTCGAACGTGATCGGGTAATTTCTTCTAGTAGGACGGATTTGATAGACTCGCGTCATATCAACTATCGTCGCGTAGGATCTTGATATTCCTTCTAGCGGCGGACGTGGTGTAGCCACTCGTGGAGGAACCTCCGAGGATGGTGTGTATGGTTCGAGTATGACTTGATGGAGGTGGGGGAGGGGTAGGAGACTTCCTTTCTTTCTTCACTCCTTCGAACGCGTTCCTTCCTTCTCTGGAGAGCAGATCCTTCAAATCTCCCCTCTTCAGCAACCTTAATACCTCTTTCCTCAGAGTGTAACACCCATCCGTCGTGTGACCTGTGTCGTTGTGAAACTCCCAATACCCCTTCCCCGTTCCGGGTCTTCTCCCTGGATTTGGCTTTTTGGGCCACTGCACGTCGCGTAGCCCTTCCATTGCGCTCATGACTCGCAACGCGTCTGTCTTCATAGAGATGCCTCTGTCCACCATATAGACGCTATCAACTTCACTCACATCATGCACCGTTTGCGGCTCCCTCTAGAACGGATTGTTTCTCCTATCATGGCGTTCCCCTCGCTCTTGATGTCGGTCGTTGTGTCGACGCGGAGGAGAGTTTCTGCACGGAGGAGTCCGTCTACGTGGAGACCGAGAGCTTTCTTCGGTGTGCCTTAGGAGATCTTCCTTTAAGCGTATGGCTTCCATGGCTCTTTCCCTTGTCGAGACGAATGATTCATGACGAATCTTTGTTAATTCCTTGTATAGGTCACTATCTCCGGGGAGAGCACACCTGAACGCGTCGGCAGCGGTAGCCTCGCTACAATCTGGGATTGTAATCTTCTCGTCATTGAACCGCTTCATGAAGGCTCTTATGGTTTCACTTCTATTCATAGGCATGTTATGGAGATCTGAAGGCTGTTTTGCAAACAACTTACTGCAGGCGAATTGTAATCGGAACAGGTTGGAGGGTTTGGAGTAGGAGGAGATACTTCCCTTGGGTAAGTGGATAAACCACGTCAATCCTGGACCTTTCAACGTCGAGTTAAAGAACTTGCACATCATTGCCTCCTTTAGTTCTGGCTCAATCGGACTTGTAGAGAGCTTGGCTTTGTAGAGTAAGACATGTTCTTCCGGGTCGTCGGATCCGTCATAGACGCGGAGATCGGCGACGGGGAACTTCTTGGCTATCTTCTGGGCGGCAATAGCGGCGACAAAAGGGCTCTCTTGAAATCCGAACTCGTGTTCAGGGACTATAGACTTCGGGGCCCCGGGCATTAGCATTGTTTGTGCCTAAAAATACGACGAGTGTGGAACGCGTGGAAGCTACGCGTAGAAAGACATCATCGACACGACGAGGTGAAAGGAATATATCGTCGACGTAACGAGACGTGGCAAAGGTCTCGTTCTTCTCAAGGGTTAGGTCGGCCGAGTGTATTCTATCTTATTCTATATTATATTATTGTAAATGGTAAAAGATACGGTAGAGAATATCTTTTACCTTGTTTATTATATCGTTATTTAGATAAAAGGAAAAGATAAGATCTCGTTTCCTTAAAGATATTATTAGGGTTAGCCTATAAATAAAGGCTAACGCCTGCTTTGTAATCATCTGAGCCGTCATTCGAGTAATACCAAGCTAAAGTTTCAACCCTAATTTCCTGTCTTGTTCTTGAGTGTTGATATTATACCGTATTCTTTGATTGCCCTACAATTGCTTAGTTATCTTCTCGTAGGTAATTTCGCTACAAACAATTGACGCCCACCGTGGGGCAAGATCAAAAAGGTATCGTCTTTCATACGAAAAGAGCTTCTTTTTTGCAGGGAATCATGACAAGTCCGACCAACAGCCCGCGCAATGGTGAAGAGAGGTCCGAAGAAGAGGATCACACAACGTTTCCTCTGGCTCCGGTGAATGAAGACGCAAGAAAAGGTCTCAAAAGCACCCCCAACACCCCAAAAGAAAGCGCCCCACAGAAAAACAAGGGATAGATGGTGAAGTAACCAATGTGGCCACCGTCTGAGCGCAGATCGAGTCCTTCGAAAAAACTAAAGCCGAAGCCCTGCAGGCAAGCGAGAAGATGGCGTCAGAACTCACCAAGGAGAACGAGAGGTTGAATTCCATAATCAAGGAACTCAAGGCAGGTTCCACGGGGCAACATACCTATGTCCGCGGCCAGAGCATCGTTCGACGCCTCGATATGGACACAACCATCGAAGATGACGACGTATATCATCCCCAAGAACACCATGGTTACGTCTTCCCCAAGGAACAAACCCAGAAAAAGAAATCTGAAGAGACCTTAACCTCAGACACCGTCGCAACGCTCGTAGCACAACAAGTCGAAGCCTTGAGGAAAGAGATGATGTTGATGCCCGGGGCCCCCAAATCCATAATCCCTGAAGACGAATTCGGATTCGAGGAAAGCCCATTTGTTTCCGCTATCGCCGTCAAGAAGATCACCAAGAAATTCACCATCGCGGACCTCCCCGTCTATGATCGGTCAGACGACCCGGAAGAACACGTCTTGCTCTACAAAGCTAAGCTCTCCACAAGTCCGATCGAACCAGAATTAAAGGAAGCAATGATGTGCAAGTTCTTCAGCTCAACGCTAAAAGGTCCAGCCTTGACGTGGTTCATCCACTTGCCCAAGGGAAGTATCTCCTCCTACGCTGAGCTCTCCAACCAATTCCAGCTGCAATTCGCCAGCAGCAAGTTGTTCGCAAAACAACCCTCAGATCTCCATAACATGCGTATGAACAAGGGCGAGACCATAAGGGCCTTCTTGAAACGCTTCAATGACGAAAATATTACGATCCCAGATTGTACTGAAGCCACCGCCACCGACGCATTCAGGCGAGCACTCCCCCGAGATAGTGATTTGTATAAAGAACTGACGAAGACTCGTCCCGAGTCATTCGTCTCGACTAGGGAAAGAGCCATGGAAGCCATACGATTGGAAGAAGATCTCCTAAGGTACAACGAAGAAAATTCTCGATCTCCACGTAGGCGAACTCCTCCGCACAGAAACTCTCCTCAACATCGACACAACGACCGACATCAAGAGCGAGGTGAACGTCATGAAAGGAGAAACAAGCCATTCCAAAGAGAACCGCAGACGGTGCATGCTGTGAGCGAGGTCGATAGCGTCTACATGGTAGACAAAGGTATCTCTATGAAGACCGACGCGTTGCGAGTCATGAGCGCGATGGAAGGATTACGTGACGTACAATGGCCGAGAAACCCGAATCCCGGAAGGAGACCCGGAACAGGGAAGGGGTACTGCGAGTTTCATAACGATACGGGTCACACGACGGATGGTTGTTACACCCTGAGAAAAGAAGTGTTAAGGTTGCTGAAAATAGGAGATCTAAAAGACCTACTCTCCAAAGAAGGAAGGAATGCGTTTGAAGGGGTGAAGAGAGAAAGGAAGTCCCCTACTCCACCTCCACCTCCGTCAAGTCGTACCCGGACTATACACACCATCATCGGAGGCTCTTCCACGAGTGGCTATACCGCGTCCGCCGCCAGAAGGAATATCAAGATCCTACGCGACGACAACGACATGACAAGGGTTTACCAAATTCGCCCTATCAGAAGGAATTACCAAATCACGTTTGAAGAGCCTAACGAGATGGTGGAGCATCACGACGGGTTAGTCATCTCCCTCACCGTCAGCAATTTCCTAGTCAAGAGGATTCTCATAGACAACGGGAGCTTCGCCAACATCATCACTGCATCCGCCATAAAGGAACTCGGACTATCCAACGACGACGTCATAAAGAAGCATGTCCCTCTAGTGGGGTTCAGTGGCGAAGTGGCAAGCATGTTGGGAGAGATCACGTTGGCAACATACGCAAGAGGTATTAATATGCAAGCCAAGTTTGCAGTAATGGAGATCGAGTCACCCTACAATATTTTTCTAGGAAGACCTTGGTTGCACGACATGAAAGCTATACCCTCAACGTATCACCAATCCTTGAAATTCCCGTCTCTACGAGGGATCCAAGAAATCAAAGGTGGGCTTCAAGTCGCGAGAGAGTGCTACAACATTGGGATGAAAAAAGCCACTAAGGTATCGGTGGATAAAGAAAAGAAAGCATAGCAATCAAGGAATCGCAAAGAAAAATCTAGGGGTGGAAAGTCAATCCCCGACGTAATGGGAAGAACAGAGTTGAACAAGCAAAGGAATACTAATATGCCAAGTAAGTACGAGCAAAAGATCCAAACAAAGAGCAACAACCCAAGCTACATGTTTCTAAAACACCATCCGCCATAAGCCTAAAGAAGTAATAAGAGCTTCCGAGTTTCCTAGCGTTATTTCCTTTATGTTCTTTCTTGCATGAGTAGGATTAGTTTCTTTCAAGAGTCTCAATAAATTTAGCATCGTTATCTTAGCGTCGGAGCGACAAGGGGTCGCGACGACTAGGGGTAAGCGTAGAAGTCGAAGTCTGTCAGTTCGTGATGCATTTTCTTTATTAATATATGAATACACTCTTTTTCTCTCACATGTTAAAGTATGCTGAGTTGTTCAATTTCCAAATTACTTGCTCTCTGTCTATGACGTAACATCAAGCTTAATAAGGCCGCGGCAAAAATCCGCGACGGGGAGGAATTTCGTTAGCCTACACGTTCGAGGCTCCATCTACGCGTAGACAACGTTAGCCGAACCGCCGACCCCGAGTCGAAGCTCCCCATGATTGTTAGCGACGTGTGGAAATGGTCATGGGGAATGAAGCCCAACACCTCACGAAACCGGCATGGCCCTCTGAGCGAAAAAGGGAAACCTATTGCCACGACCACTCTCCAGGAACGCGTACTCGCGCCTTCCACGGCCCCTCTGAGAGTCATGAATCCACGGGCAAAACGCCAAACCGGGAGGGATGCGTCCACCGGCATCGTAAGTCCTAACAATCTAGAAATCGGACGCCACACGATGAATAGGTCCGTCGATTAAAAGAGTTCGACGTCGACCTAAACGCTAGCGTGAGGAACCGGACACACCTTAAAAGTAAGGGGTAACGTCACAAGCTGATAAAAATCACACGCTGACCTATGTCCGCCACTCGGTTTAGGGTTCGGAGGAAATGCTGGACCCAACCTTCATGTAAGCCGGCAACGTAACTAAAGCAGCCGCAATGACCATTCCATCTTATTAAGTAAACGAAATCTTCTAACACGTTCACTACGAGCGAAGTATCGTACCAGGGGTGGGAAAACCACACCCTACAAAGATAAAGTAGGAGCAAAAGAACCAACCCTACGTACTCATAAATAAGCCACGCGTAGAAGATCACGAAGGTCAAAAGCCAAAAGTTCTGCACACACGTGAAACAAGACACGTGCACCAAAACAAAGTACATAAGAGATGAAGATCAGATAAGGGGTAAACTCCTAAGATGTCCGCAACGTGAAGATTGACGCGTAAGATGCAAAAAATAAAATACGACATACAATAAGTAAAGAAGAATCCACGAGTCTTTGATAGCTCTAACGTAGTCTACAAGAAGCCTAGGTCAAACCTACCAAAAGGGGTGGGAGTACTCGATAAATCAAGAAGCACCCCCGAGATAAAAGATCGATTCAAAAAAAGGATCCAAAAGTCACTCGAGTAACGTATGGACGAGTACGCCGTCACCAACAAAAGGAAGACTAGATACAATGACATATTCGAGTCACAAAAGATCTTGAAGACGTCTTCACCAACAAGTAAGTAATTCCAAAATAAAGTAACTATATTATAAGAAGCCCATTATGAAGGGGGAGAATGGAGATATCTACAAGTAAACGCCCCAAAGAACGGCGACGCGTAAAAAAAGGAAAGAAAAAGGAATTTACAAAGAACTCTAAGGGAAGAACGACCCCGGAAAATCAAGAAGAGTCGATGTCAGACTCAGAAGAACTCGATGAAGAACAATCCCCGTCCTCATACTCGCGTTCATCCCCTTCCTCGTCTTCAGTATCTTCCACGACGTCTTCTTCACCAGCATCTCCGTCATCTTCGACGCCATCGTTAGGGTCGACCTCGTCGAGATGAGGGACGTCATCCTCCATAACATGAGGACTCGCCGGAGGATTCATAGGCGTAGGTCCCGCGTCGACACCTTCAGGAAGCTCCGGGAACGCCTCCTCAAACTCCTTCCGTTCCTTCACCGGATTCCAACCGCGATATTTACCAGCGGCATACTGTTCGATGACTTCCACACGAGAAAGCCAGGACCAATAAAGCTTCACCTCCTTGAGCTCAGAAGCAAGCTTCTCCTCCACCTTAGCCTTCTCGTCCTCCAGAGTAGCGATCCTTGCCTTCGAGTCCTCGACCTGTTTGGCAAGATCAACGTGAAGTTTAAGCGCCGCCGTAACCTTCTCTTGAGCCTCGCTCTCCGCCTTACGCGACGCTCAACTGTCGTTTCAAGCTCCTTAATCTTCGCCTCGTCGGCCGATTGCTTGACCTCCATAGCTTTCACCCGATTGACAAAATCGGAGAAGCGCCCATAGACGCACAACGAAGATTGAAAAGCAAAGGAAACCTATCTGCCATTGCGTAGCAAGCGCCTCTCCTATCACGTCTTCCGTCTCCATCTGCAAATAATAATCAAGTGACGGAGGATTCTGAAGACGCTTCATGGCGGACAAAAATGACCTTCCAGACGCGACGACACGGGAAATAACTCTTGGGAAGTCGTCCACGGTCTCGTAGTCGAAGTTTAACTTCTCAACCACCTTCTCCTTACCCTTACGTGACTTTTTCACCGGAGTTGAAGAAGGAGATGGAGACGAGATGAGAGAAATCATCGGCGTAATATGATCCTCATCTGTGACGCAATAAGAGCGGACACAGATTTCCCCCCGTTACGAACGCGAGAAAGATCCGCGGACACTAAAAGATCAACAGAGAAAGGGGTTAGAACCCTCAGAACAGAAGAAAGAGGAAAACTAAGTAAGAAAGCGTGAATGCGTTACCTGTCAAGGCCATAGAAGCAATGCGGTGACCTTCTCCATCGTGACCATGGAAGGTTCGTTTGCTCTCCGGATTCTCGAGAAGTTTAGCGATGACTTTCTTGGTATCTCGCCTCACCACGATAGCGTCCGCATTAACTACAAAGAAGAACAAGATAAAGTAAGACGTCGACAATGATGCATATAGTAAAGATTCAAAAGAGATAAAAGGCGAACTCACTCGAAGGATTCCAATACTCGATCAACCAAGCGCATTCCTCACCAAGAGTCGATTTATTTACATAATAAAAGAAGTCGGCTCAATGACGATCAACCTGGCTCCCCTCAATAGCAATCTTGGCTGCTTTGGGTCTTGATCTAAGACCTACCCTCCCAACCGTTCTGGTCTGAACGTTAAAAGAATGAGCAAGATCGTCGACGACAAGGTCAACGCCATGTTTCTCCTTCACGTCGTCCAAAGCGCCCAAAATCCTCCAAACGCTCGGCAAAAGTTGCCCTACGGCCACTCCTAGAGCGAGCATGAACACCTTCGTCAACGGAGAGAAAGGAAATCGGTGACCAGTAAGGAAAGGGTATTCGTATACCGCAATCCACCCTGGCCGATGTGCATCAGCAAATACCCCTTGAGGAGGTATCTCAATCTCCACCTCGGGACCGAGATTCGCCAACGATCTCAAATTCTCGACGTCACGTGCCTCCGTTGACTTACAGTCGGAATCCTTCAAGATAAACTTGGGTACGTAGAAAGAAGCCATTTTTTAAGAGTTAGAAGAAGAGATCTGAAGAAAGGAGAAGCAAATGATCTTTTTTTAGCGTAAGTAAACGAGAAAGCAAAAGATAATCAGAATAGATGAATTGTAGAAGGAGTAGGAAGAGAATGAAGATCTCCCCTTTATATAGCCCAAGAGATCGCGAAGAGTACGGGAGAAAGTTTAACGGCATTATAGCCGTTGGAAAACTAGCCGTTGCGATTGAACGTTATCGGCACAGATAACAAATCTCCTCGCCTGCCACATGTAAATGATTGAAGAAGAAGGACGATCAAAGCTCTGCGACAATAATAAAAATTCAAGTGACGTAATCATCAACGCCTTCCTGGTGTAATGAAGACGTATTCCATGAAGAAAGAAGGCGTCTCCCAGCTCTACTAGACGTCAAGCCCTGTAAGACGCCTTAGGGGTATTGTTTGTGCCTAAAAATACGACGAGTGTGGAACGCGTGGAAGCTACGCGTAGAAGGACATCATCGACGCGATGAGGTGAAAGGAAGATATCGTCGACATAACGAGACGTGGCAAAGGTCTCGTTCTTCTCAAGGGTTAGGTCGGCCGAGTGTAATCTATCTTATTCTATATTATATTATTGTAAATGGTAAAAGATACGGTAGAGAATATCTTTTACCTTGTTTATTATATCGTTATTTAGATAAAAGGAAAAGATAAGATCTCGTTTCCTTAAAGATATTATTAGGGTTAGCCTATAAATAAAGGCTAACGCCTGCTTTGTAATCATCTGAGCCGTCATTTGAGTAATACCAAGCTAAAGTTTCAACCCTAATTTCCTGTCTTGTTCTTGAGTGTTGAGATTATACCGTATTCTTTGATCTTTGCCCTACAATTGCTTAGTTATCTTCTCGTAGGTAATTTCGCTACAAACAAGCATCATCTCTTTCCTTAGAGCTCCGACATGTTGTGCTATGAGCGTTGCGACGGCGTTCAAAGTCATATTTTCCTCGGATCTCGTTTTCTGAGTCGTTTCTCCAGGGGGCGTAATCATGGTGTTCTTGGGGTTGGTACACGCCATCTTCTTCAACAGTTGTGTCCATATCAAGGTGTCAGACGACGTTCTGACCACGGACGTGGGTGCGTGGTCCTGCTAATACCGCTTTGAGTTCTTTGATTATTGAATTTAACCTCTCGTTCTCTTTAGTAAGCTCTAGCGCCGTCTTCTCGCCCGCGTGCAGAGCTTCTACCAGGACTTTCTCGAAGGAGTTGAACTGTGCTTTGACGGCGGCTATGTCAGTTACTTCTCCATCTACCCCCTGCTTTTCTACGGGAGCGTTTCTCTTTGGAGTGTTAACGAGTATTTTTGAGATCTTTCCCCGCGTCTTCGTTTATTGGAACGAGAGGAAACGTCGCAGGGTCTTCTTCCTCGGACCTTTTTTCGCCGTAGCGTGGGCTGTTGGTCAGATTCGTCATGATTTCCTGCAAAAAAGAATCTCTTTCCGTATGGAGAGACGATACCTTTTTGGTCTTGCCCCACGGTGGGCGTCAATTGTTTGTAGCGAAATTATCAACGAGATGATAACTAAGCAATTGTAGGGAAAAGATCAAAGAATACGGTATATACTCAACACTCAAGAACAGTATAAGACGGGAGAAGAATTTAGGGTTGAAGCTTGAACTTAGTATTACTCGTATGGTGGCTGGATGATTACAAAGCAGGCGTTAGCCTCTATATATAGGCTAACCCTAACGATATCTTTAAGGAAAATCAGATCTTATCTTTTCCTTCTATCTAATAACGATATAATAAATAAGGTGAAAGATATTCTTTCTCGTAACTTTTACCAATTACAATAATATTCAAGAGAATAAGATAAAATATGCTCGGCCGACCTAATCTTAAGGAGAACGAGATCTATGCCACGTCTCGTCACATTGACGATATCTTCCTTTCTTCTCGTCGCGTCGACGTCATCCTCCTACGCGTAGCTTACCACGCGTTCCTTACTCGTCATATTTTTAGGCACAAACAGGGTCTGCTTAAATCTGTTGGCTTTTAAGGCTACTAGCCTAGAACGGATTTTGCCCTAGCCGAGTTTCTCTTCAGCTAGACGTTCTCTTTCCTTTTTTTAAATAAATATATCCGAAAAAAAAAAATATTTATCTGATATTCGCATTTAAATAAATAAAAAAATAAATTCATTTTTTTTAATTGCCTAAGATAAGCTAACAAAATTTTTAGATTCTAACCAAATTAGTTACTAGAAGATCTTCTCAACCACCCAAAGATTTCCTAAGATATCAAATCTTAACAAAATAAGAATCAGAATCAAATAAAATAATTATTTGCTAAAATAAGAAGATTTTGTCTTGAGGGTCAAGGCAAGGTGGTTAGGGTTAGGGTTTTCTCTTACCCAACCCAAGCGACGCCGGCGGTGCCTAGGCGGCGACCCGCGCCCAGCCGCGTGGAGGTGCTCACGGCCCTCTCTGGAACAGGATATGACGGTCCTAGAAAAAATTCTAGCGGTACTCGCTCTCGGTTTTGTTAGATCCCGCAACAATCCGGTTTAATTTTTCTTGAAAATCAACACGTAAGCGTAAAAATTAAACAAAAGAGCGTTTTTACCTAGCATGGGCTCTGATACCAAATGATGACAAAAGGTTGGATGAAGATCGATGATTGCTAGGAATTTGATGAACGAAGGGTAGGAAATCGGCGGCGGCAACAACAGGAGGCGTCGATGACGACGGAGACGGCGACTGGCTGGATGGTGGCGGCGGAACAGTGACGGCGGCGGTCGGCTGGATGGCGGCGGCAGAACAGTGACGGCGGCGGGAAGTGTTGAGCGTGAGATGGCATCGGAAGATAGGGTTTCGAACCGATTAGCAAGTGACGTCTTTATTGACTCAGTCGTCAATCTAGAAAGACTCGCTTGACCTGAGATAGTTCTTCGAATCCACGAAGAACACCTTAAAGGTTTGATCTAATGAGCTATAAACACACCAACCACTCGTTCGATCGTTGAGGCAGAGATATGGACCCACCAAACACTCTTTCTCATGATTGAATTGAAAATCGACCCACGAAATCCAATTCAATCGAAAACTACAACTAGGGTATCAAACTAACGTGATAAGTTTTTGGCATATTTCAAAAGTGAGTCTAAACCCTAAATACTTATCTATTTATACTCTTAAAAATAGAAAATACTTAAAAGGGAAATGTCCAACTCAATAAGGCCCTTGGGCCCAAATCTGTCTTCTCTCTTCACGGGCCGATCGGCCTTCTCCTTCCTATGCAGCTCGGCTGCTCCTCTTCTGCTTAAATCAACATGACGTACTCTTCTCTTCCTTGCCCCGTATTCTCCATGATGTGCATCCCATTTTGTAAGGCGATCAATAGCTCCTTGGCTCGACTCCTAGTGATGGCTCCCGGTTTGTCTGAATCCTCATCTTCCCTAGCTCAACGTCTAGCACGTGTCATCGGTGGCCCTGGTATGTGTTTGTAGCGAAATTATCAACGAGATGATAACTAAGCAATTGTAGGGCAAAGATCAAACTTGACGGTATCAATCTCAACACTCAAGAACAAGATATAAATTAGGGTTAATGGCTTGGACTCGTATTATTGCTCGAAGGTGGCTGAATGATTACAAAGCAGGCGTTAGCCTCTTTTTATAGGCTAACCCTGGTTTTATCTTTAAGGAAACGAGATCTTATCTTTTCCTTCTATGTAACGACGCTATAAAAATATGGTAAAAGATATTCTTTCTAATATTTTTTACTAATTACATTAATAATATACAATAAAGAGATAATATTTACTTGGCCGACTTCTATCTTCATCTCAACGACGTCTTCGTTTTCCCACGTCACGTCGACGTGATCATCCTACGCGTAGCTTATGACGCGTTCCTTACTCGTCGTATTTTTAGGCACAAACAATACCCCTACTGATGAAGGATCATCTGGACAGCAACCGACACCTCCGGTCCCCGAGTTTGAAGGTGCATTGACTCGTTCGAGAGCTAAGGAAGTCCAACAAGAGCTAGATAAGTTAGTAGCGTTCTTCAGGTCCAAGGAGTTGAATACAGACGAAGAACCACCATTGAAGACTGTTCTAATGATCGAGGTTTGAGAACGAGCAAAAGACTGCAAAGAAGAACCGCGACCGCGGCTGGAAACCGCGCCCGCGGCCGGAAACCGCGCCCGCGGCCGGAAACCGCGCCCGCGGCCGGGAAACTCGGCGAGTTCATTAACTTCGCCGAGGCTTCCTTTTGAAACATTATTTTCGGATGTTTAATTGTTTTTCGGGATTATTATTTTAGGAGATACTTTTTATTGTTTATTTCTTTAGTTGGCACCCTTATGAACCCTATATAAGGCTGCCTTAGTTGTTGTTTTAGCCCCCCCAGACTTTGATATTGAATACAACGTTTATCGTTTTTTCCTCCCAAAAGAGAGCTTTTGTGAGAAGAGTGCCCCGTGTGCATTGTCGTTGAGCTGGCCCTAGTTGTGCTTGTGTGTGTCAATCTCTTCCATAAGGTTGGTGCTATCGAGGCTTCATAGCGCATCCTCCAGGTGCTTTGACATACCATAGTCATAGTCATTGTGTTTGGTTGTAATCCATTGGGGTTTCTTCATCATTCGGTAAGGTTCTTGTTCTTAAGTTCAGGGGTTTTATCGTTGTTTGATTTGGTTCCAATTGGCCTATCATTCGACTTATCCTTCTTTCATCTCATTCTAATTCCGCCTTTCTTCTCTGTTCGAGTTTCTGTTCGAAGTTTGGTGTCTAGATCGGACAACAACGGCTTATCCCCGCATCACCTACGGAGTCTTACAGAGCTTAACGTCTAGTAGATCTGGGAGACGCCTTCTTTCTTTATGGAATACGTCTTCATTAAACACGGAACGCGTTGCTGATTACGTCATCTGGGATTTTAGCTTCGTAGTGTTGCTTCGATTATTACTTCTCTTTCATTATTCTCGCGTATCTGATGGAATGCTCCGTAACTTGTGTCGGCAACGTTCACTTTCAACGGCTAGTTTCTCTAGTGGGATATAGTGCCGTTGAGAGAATATCTTCTCCAGTAATCTTCGCGATTTTTTGACTATATAAGGGTGAGATCTTCCCTCTCTCTACACATCTCCTCTGATTTCATTTTCTCTGAATACTTTCTTGCTCTTCTCGTTCCTTCTTGCTCGATTCATCTTTTACATTGCATCTATTTCTTCATTTCCTTTTTCCTTATGGCGACACCAATTCTTTACGAGCCAAGGAAATTTCTTCGCGAATCGGATCGATACTACTCCGATGTTCACGACATTAGTCGTCTGAGATCCATTGTTGAGCTAGGTCCGGAGGTGAAGATCGAAATTCCTCCTAGGGGGTTTGCGTTGATGCTCATCGACCGGGATGGATCTCAGTCTACGAGTATCCTTTCTTAGCGGGGCATTGGTTCTTGTTCTCGCCTTTAGTCAAGGTGTTTATGCTTGCCATTGGTTTAGCGATGAGTCAACTCCTCCCTGGCGCTTGGCGAGTACTTGGTGCTCTTGATGACGCCATAGACAAGTACGGTTTGGATTTGGTCGCGACGGATCTCGTCCATTCCTTGTCGATCACCACTTCTTCTCCGGGCAGGGTATTCTTCAAGATCAAGCAAAAGAAAGCTCGTATCGCTTTTGAGAAGAGCACAGCCGATCGAGGTTAGGCTGAAGTGTTTTACTTCGTGGAGAAATCCTCCTTTGGAGATGAATGCTCATGGCTTATAGAGGATTGGAATCCTCAGAGTAAGTCTTCTTATTTTGCCCGGTGGGTTTTCATTGTTTATCTCTGACGCGTCAACACCTTACTTATGTGTGAATTTGCATAACTTTCAGTCAACGTGGACGCCATCAAGACGAGGCCTCAGACGAAGAAGGCGATAGCCGCGCTTCTGGAGGTTCCTGAGATCAATCGAACCTTTCACGGGCATGACAGGGAAGGGCATCGTAGCCTCCCTGCGACCCCGTCCGGTAAATTATTTCTTTCATGTTCGCTTACTTGATTCTTTGTGTTTACGCGTTCTTATCCATCATGCTTCATCTTTGGTTATAGCCTCTGTCTCTCGTGTTCGTGCTCACGATGAATCCGCCACTGACCTTGTGATGTCGAAGAAGAGGAATATTGCCATAAAAGGGTGTTCATCCTCGGCTCCTATAGAGATCGGTCTTATGGCGACGCTAGACTCTTCCCCGTCCCCTTCTCCGGCTAAAGTGACGCGATCAAAGTAAGGTTAGGAAAAGGTGGTCGAGGCTCCTGAGGAGAAGTACCTGACTGTGGATGAATTTCCTGGCGTGATCTTGTGTGCCTTTGCTCCGGGATGAGAACTTCTCAAAGCATTAACTGGGCTTCGCTCTTCGTCGTCGGTCGACCATTATTCGTCGATGGATCCGGCCGACGTTATGGGAGAAGCCTATGCCGCTCAATGGAAGGTAAGGTTACCTTTTCTTGTGTTTCATGTATTCCTTTCGCGAATTCTCTTTTTTACTCTTTTCCTTTCTTCTTTTAGGGGATCCAGGCCTCGTTATGCGCTTGGACGCTTTTGTCCGCGTATCGGGATCGGATGGAGGCTTTGGAGGGAAAGGTGGCCGTCGCTGAATTGGAGGTCAAGCGACTAAATGGCTTGCTTAAGGAAGCTCGTGACGCGGAAAAAGCGGCCAAGGACAAGGCTACTGAGGTTCTCAATCTTCACGGCGCGGTCATCGAACAAGTCAAGGACTTGGAGAAAGGTCTTGTTACTTTGAGGACAGATGTAGAGAAGAAGGAGGCGCAACATGACTCAGAGCTACACGAGGCAAAGATGTACTAGTCTGGGTTGTCTAGAGTAGAGGTCTTGGAGCAGTATGGCGTGCGGGAAGCATCATGACTGGGATCCAGAGGCCGAGCGCAAGGAGTTCGAGGCGGCCTATTCCGACGTGTCGGGCTCATCGAGAGTAGAAGTTCCTTCTCCGCGTCGAGTAGTCTCCTCCAAGCATATTGGCGAGGATGGAGATGAGTCTGTGGCCGACGACGTCGAGGAGGACGAGGATCGCGCATCTGGCTCTAGATCGTTGGAGGGCGAATCCAAATCTTTGTAATTTCTTTAGTTCTTCTTTTACGCGTTGCCAGTATCTTGGGGCGCTTCTCTTTGAACGTTGTCACTATTACTCTTCTCAACGGGAGTTTTTCATAACGTATTTGCTTTGCGTCTTTAAGCTTTGGTGTTGAATTCTCTGAGATTCGGTGTGTTGTTCGACCTGAAAGCGTTTTCTTTGGCGATAGTATCTCTTCGCGTTCGAGTTTCTTGTTCTCATTCTTATCTACGCGACGACTCGTCTATTATGTAGCTCTCGGCGTAGCGATTGCTTCTTAGAAGATAGCTTTTCTTTCAACACGTTTGGGCTTTTTGGTGCCAATCTTCGAGTTGTCGCAACGTTACTTTACTTTTTATGGCTTTTTTGGGCTAGACCTACCAAAGACTTCTGTGCATTCTTTGCTTTTGATGTTTTGTGGCGCTTATGCTTTAAGTACGCGCATCTTGCTCTGCGTATGTGTAAGACTTCCGCGACCTCTTACGCGTAGCCCATTTGTGAGTGCGTAGGTTTGGTCTTTGACTTTTGTTACTTTATCTTTAGGGTGTGGTTTTCTACCCCCGGTATGATGCTTTGTTCGTTAATGAACGTGTTAGAAAAGTTTGACTTACTTGATAGGGTGATATGGTCATTGCGGCGGCTTTTGTTACATTGTCGGCTTACATGAAGGATGGGTCCGGCATTTCCTCCGAACCCGGAGTGAGTGGCGGATGTAGGTCAGCATGTGATTTTATCAGCTCGAGACGTCACCTCTTACTTATGGGGAATCCTTTACCACACGCTAGCGTCAGGTAGACGTCGAACTCTTTTAATCGACGGGCCTGTTCATCGTGTAGGGTCCAACTCGTGACTGTTTGGACTTACGATGCCGGTGGACGCCTCATAACCGGTTGGAGAGATATGTCCTGGATTCATGACTCTCAGAGGGGCTATGGAAGGCGTGCAGACGCGTTCCTGGAGAATGACCGTGTCAAATAGGTTTAACCTTGTTTGCTCATAGGATCCTTCCGGTTTCGTGAGGTTCCGGGCTTCATTCCCCATGACCATTGCCACACGTCGCTAACAATCATGGGAAGCGTCGACTCGGAGTCGGCGGTCCGGCTAATGTTGCGTACGCGTAGATGGAGCCTTGAACGCGTAGGCTAACGAAATTCCTTACCGGCGCAGATTTTTGCCACGGCCTTCTTGCTTCTTAGGTGGTACACCGTACTCAAGAGGCATGTTCTCTTAATAAACATAGAGCAAGTCATTGAAAATGAAACAACTCGGCATGCTTGACACGTTGGAGAAAGAAAAGGTCTACTTGTATATTAATAAAAGATGCATTATGGAACAACAAACTACGACATTGACGTCTACCCCTAGTCGCCACGACCCCTTGTCATTTTGACCTCTAGACAACGGCATGCTCTTATTGAAACTCGAAAAATCTGATTCTACTCATGCAAGAAATAAAGGGAAATTTAGAAGACGCAGAGATTCTTAATACTTTTGGTGAAATTTGCTTATGGTGGATGGTGTTTCAAGAACATGTAGCTTAGGTTGGCGTTCTTTGCCATGAACTCTCGCCATCTTTGGACTCGAATACTTTGCTTATACTTGTGCAGAGACGCATCATTCTTGTCGACTCTCTTATCTCGTAGATTGTCACGGTCTTCCTCATCTCGTTTCATGGATGGTTTCTTTTTCAGCGCGTCGGGAATCGATTTTTCACCCCTAGCTCTCTTCTTGGATTTCCTTTGAACTTTTCGGGCTTTGTGGTGCTTCAACCCCTTTCTGTTTGGTATTTCAGACCATGAAGACGCTTTTCTTTTCTCAACTCTTCGAATAGCGTAGGCTTTAACTTCCAGTATATAGGTCTCGCCCTCTACCTGGCAAATCTCATCTTTTGTCTCGTAGAGTTTTCGCTTTACGTACCTTGTTAGCTCTTCATGGTCTTTTCATTGCTATGCTTTGGTTCTCTTATCCAGAGACATGTTGGTTGTACTCTTCATTCCTATACTGTGACATTCTCTCGCCACTTGGGGCTCGCCTTTGATTTCTTGAATTCCGCACGGAGATGGAAATTTCAGGGACTGGTGGTACGTCGAGGGTATGGCTCTCATGTCATGCAACCAAGGTCTTCCCAAGATTATGTTGTAGGGCGATTCCGCTTCCATTACTACAAACTTAGTTTGCATGTTGACTCCTTGAGCTAGAATGGTTAAGGTGGTTTCTCCCAACATATCCGCGACTTCGCCACTAAACCTACTAAGGGAATGTGCTTCTTTACCACGTCGTCATCGGAAAGTCCGAGCTCTTTGATGGCGGATAGCGTGATAATGTTGGTGGAGCTCCCGTTGTCGACGAGAATTCTCTTGAAGTTGCAATTACTAATGGTGAGGGAGATAATTAACCCGTCGTGGTGATCTAAGTTTTCGTTGGGTTCCTTGAACGTGATTGGGCAATCTTCCCTGACAGATCTGACATGGTAGATGGGCATAACACTACCTTCGCTACGCGACGCCTTGGCATTTCTCTTGGTGGCGGACGCGGTGTAACCACTCATAGAGGAACCTCCGAAGATGGTGTGGATAGTCCTTGTGCGACTTGATGGTGGCGGCGGCGGTGTTGGGGAATTCCTCTCCTTCTTTACTCCTTCGAAAGCGTCTCTTCCTTCTCTGGAGAGTAAGTCTAATAAGTCTCCCCTTTTTAAGAGTCGTAACACTTCTCTCCTCAGGGTGTAACAGTCATCTGTGGAGTGACATGAATCATTATGAAACTCACAATACCCTCTTCCTGATCCTGGATTTCTCTCCGTGTTTGGCTTTCTCGGCCATCTAACATCACAAAGCTTCTCCATCGCGCTCATGACTCGCAACGCGTCGGTCTTCATATGGACATCTCTCTCAACTGCGTAGACGCTGTTGACTTCGCTCACGTTATGCACCATAGGCGGCTCCCTCTGGAATGGTTTATTTCTCCTGTCATGGCGTTCGTGATGTCGATGCTGAGGAGAATGCCTACACAGAGGGGTTCGTCTACGAGGAGATCGGGAGTTTTCCTCGGCATGTCTTCAGAGATCTTCTTCAAGGTGCATAGCTTCTATGGCTCTTTCTCTGGTTGCGACGAAGGAATCGGGCCGAGTCTTCGTTAGCGCCTTGTACAAGTCACTATCTCGTGGGAGAGCACGCCTGAACACGTCGACAACAGTAGACTCGTTACAATCTGGGATGGTGATCTTCTCGTCATTGAAACGCTTCATAAAGGCTCTTATAGTCTCGCCTTTGTTCATGTGTATGTTATGGAGATCTGAAGGTTGTTTTGCAAACATCTTGTTGCTGGCGAATTGTAGGCGAAACATGTTGGAGAGTTCAGCATAAGACGAGATACTTCCTTTGGGGAGATGGATGAACCACGTCAAGGCCGGGCCTTTCATCGTTGAACTAAAGAACTTGCACATCATCGCTTCCCTTAACTCCGGCTCGAAAGGACTTGTGGAGAGTTTTGCTTTGTAAAGAAAGATATGCTCTTCTGGATCGTCGGATCCGTCATAAAGGGGAGGTCGGAGACGGTGAACTTCTTGGCGATCTTCTGGGAGGCGATGGCGTTGACAAAAAGACTCTCTTGATATCCTAACTCATGCTCGGGAATTATGGACTTAGGCGCTCCAGGCATTAACATCATATCCTTCTTCAAGGCGCCGACTTGTTGCGCCACGAACGCGGCGACAACACTTGGCGTCATGTCTTCCTCGGACATCCCCTTTGGCGTCGTCTCTTTGGAGGGGATACCGTCTCGATAACCCTGGAACCCATAGACTTCATCTTCCTCGGCGACGGCGTCCATGTCGAGGCGTCGAATGACGCTCTGGCCACGAACGTAGGTATGTGGTCCTGCAGATCCTGCCTTGAGTTCCTTGATCACGGAGTGCAACCTTTCATTCTCTTAGGCGAGTTCCGACGTCGTCTTCTCGCTGGCGTTCTTGGTTTCAGCCCAGGTTTTCTGGAAGGCATCGAGTTGTGCTCTGACGGTGGCCACGTTGGTTACTTCGCCATCTACTCTGCGCTCTTCATTCGTGACCTTGGTCTTTGGAGTGTCGGGAGCTTCTTCGCGAACCTTCTCTATCTCTTCGCCGCTGGGAACGAGAGACGTGGTCGCGAGGTCCTCTTCTTAAGTCCTCTTCTCGCTGGGGAGCGGGCTGTTCGTCGGGCTTGTCATGATTTTCCAGAAAAAAGAAGTTCCCTTTGTGTGGAAAGATGACACTTTTTTGATCTAGCCCCACGTTGGGAGCCAATTGTTTGTAGCGAAATTATCAACGAGATGATAACTAAGAAATTGTAGGGCAAAGATCAAATTATCAACGACGTCTTCGTTTTCCCTCGTCACATCGACGTGATCATCCTACGCGTAGCTTATGACGCGTTCCTTACTCGTCGTATTTTTAGGCACAATAATATGTCTAAGCTAGCTCCTTGAGTAAGTACAGGTGTACTTACATCACGGAGGCTGAGGGTAGGGAGTTTGAAGCGGCGTATCCTGACGAACCTGGGTCGTCAAGAGTGGAACTTTCTCCTCCGCGTCTGGCCGTTACGTCCAAGCATACTAAGGAGAATGAGGACAAATCTCTGGCCGGCGACGTCGAAGGGGGTGATAATAAAGTGTCTGACTCCGGATCGTCAGAAGGCGAATCCATGTCTTTGTATGTTCTCTCTGTCGCTTTTTTTTTTCTTTTTGGAGATCGCGCGGTTGGTCTTGAGGCGTTTTTTACTGATTCTTGTAACTTTTCTTTCGTGGAGATTTATGGCGTATTTATCTCGTCTTTTCGAGTCTTTGCTTGAACTTCTCGTCTTTCCTTGTCGCCAAATATCCTTCTTATCTTGCGTGACGTTTTCGACTTTACTTGATCGTCTTTGGCGAACACGTATTCATCTACGCGTTTGAGCGAGTAACTTTTCTCTTCAGACCGTTTCGACAGTACTTCTATCTTTATTGTTTCTCGACTTCAGACGTGCTCCTTGGCTTAACGCGTATCTTATGCGTTCATTGGCTTTGGACGTGCTTGCGTGTTTCCTGAGATGAAATACTTGTAAAAAAGTAAAGAATTCGTGAGAGATGAATCTTTTTGACCTGGTGAACGCGTCGGTTCTTATAACTTTTGTTTCCTTGAGTGGTCATACCCCTTTTGGAAGGTTTGGCTTAGGCTCCCCGTAGACTAGGCTAGAGCTACCAAAGACCCTTGCGCTTGCCTTACTTGTTGTATCTTGCACTTTGTTTCTTGCGTCGTGTGCGTTACTCTTCGCGTCGGAGACGTCTTGGGAGCTTACTCTTTCTTTGGTTTCGATGTTTCATATTCTTATGCTTTGGTATGCGTGTCTTTCTCTGCGTATGTGTAGAACTTTTTCTTTTGACATGACCCCTTACGTGTATCTCGTTTGTGAGTGCGTAGATTTTGTCCTGGGCTTCTGCTTTTGCTACTTCATCTTTAGGGTGTGGTTTTCTACCCCTGGTATGACATTTTGTTCTTAGTGAACGCGTTAGAAAGTTTTACTTACATGGTAGGGTGGTACGGTCATTGCGGCGACTTTTGTTCTATTGCCGGCTTACATGAGGGTTGGGTCCAACATTTCCTCCGAACCCGAAGCGAGTGGCGGATGTAGGTGAGCGTGTGATTATTTCAGCTTGTGACGTCACCTCTTACTCATGGTGAATCCTTTACCAACACGCTAGCGTCAGGTCGACGTCGAACTCTTTTAATCGACGGGCTTGTTCATCGTGTAGCGTCCAACTCGTGACTTGATGGACTGACGATGTCGGCAGACGCCTCCTAACCGGATGAAAAAGTATGCCCGTGGTTTCATGACACTCACATGGGCCGTGGAAGGCGTGAAAACGCGTTCCTGGAGAAGGAACGTGTCAAATAGGTATACCCTTGCTTGCCCAGAGGATTTGTGTCAGTTTCGTGTTGTTCCGGGTTTCATTCCCCACGATCGTTGCCACACGTCGCTAACAACCATGGGAAGCGTCGACTCGGAGTCGGCGGTTCGGCTAAAGTTGTGTACGAGTAGATGGAGCCTTGAACGCGTAGGCTAACGAAATTCGCCCCCGGCGTGGATTTTCACCGTGGCCTTCTTGCTTCTTAGTTGGTACACCGTACTCAAGAGGCACGTTCTCTTGATAGACATAGAGCAAGTCATTGGAGATGAAACAACTCGGCATGCCCTTTGAATAGGCTAACCCTAGTTTTATCGTTAAAGAAATAGAATAATATATTTTCCTTCTATATAATGACGATATAAAATATGGTAAAAGATATTATTTCTAATATCTTTTACTATTTACATAAGGAATATACAATAAATAGACATAATATACTCGGCCGACCTTGTTTACGCCACACTGACACCATTATCTTCTCTTCGTCACGTCAACGTGATCCTTCTACGCGTTCCTTACTCGTCGTATTTTTAGGCAAAAACAACGTCCATGTCGAGGCGTCGAGCGACGCTTTGGCCTCGGACGTTGGTATATCGTGCCGATGGTCCTACTTTGAGTTCTTTGATGGTCGAACTTAGCTTCTTGTTCTCTTTGGCCAATTCTATCATCTTTTTTTTCGCTAGCGACTTTGTCCTCGGCCCAGGTTTTCTGGAACACTTGGGCTTGGGCTTTCACAGCGTCGAGGGCGGAGAGTTCACCGTCTTCAAGTTCTTTTCGCTCTTGGCTCGAGCTTTTACCTTTTGGAGTACTTGGGAACTTCTCTTGGCCCTTGTCGGCTTCTGCGTCATCGGAAGTCTCGTGCGTCGCGATGACAACCACTTCCTCTGACGGCTTTTTGTTGTGGGATTTCAGGTCTCTGGTTGGACTAGTCATGACTTTTTGATAGGAAAAGTGTTCCCTTTGCGTGGAAAGATGATACTTTTTTATCAAGCCCCACGTTGGGCGTCAATTGTTTGTTGCAAGATTACCTACGTAGTGATAGTCAAGCAATTGTAGGATGATCATCAAACGTTTCGGTAACAATCTTAACACTCAAGAACACGATGGGAAATTAGGGTTAAAGGCTTGTATTTGTGTATTGCTTAAGGAGACGAAAGTTGATTAAAAAAGAGGCGTTAGCCCTTTAAATAAGCTAACCCTAGTTCTATCTGTAGGGAAATAGAATAATATATTTTCCTTCTATCTAATAATGATATAAAACATGATAAAAGAAATTTTTATAATATCTTTTACTACTTCTTTTACTATTTACATAAGGAATATACAGTAAATGACTTAAATATACTCGGCCGACCCTGTCTTCGTTACGTTGCGCCTTCATGTTCTCTTCATCTCGTCGACGTGGTCTTCTACGCGTAGCTCTCTGACGCGTTCCTTTACTCGTCGTATTTTTAGGCACAAACAGATGTTGTCTAAACTTCTCTATAGCAAACACAATATCCAGCAACTCCTTCTCAGTGGTGGAGTAGTTCTTTTGAGCTCCATTCAGCGTCATGGAAGCATAATGAATCACATGGGAGGCTCTCGCCTCCTTTTGTCCAAGAACTGCTCCAACTGCATAGTCACTAGCATCACACATGATCTCCAAAGGGAGTGACCAATCCGGTGCTTGGATAATTGGAGCCCAAGAACACGAAGAATAGTGATAAGGGTTGGAGTTTGATCCAAAGAGAAGTGGAGTCTCAAATTGTTGATCCAGCTATGTTCGATAAGGTCTCCAACAACTTTGAGGAAATTCATAGTTGGTCTGACCTCGCGAGGTGTTCATCGGGAGGGAAATGGGAGGGGCAGATTCTCATGTTTGGATAATTTTAAAGAGGAAAATCAGAGTGTTTTTAATAGAAATGGGAGGGAAATTTAGAGGGAAAGGGATGTAAATTGAGGGGGGAAATGAATCCGCCCAAAATGGTGGAATTTGAATGGAAAATGAAGTTGAACAACTAATAATCCTTCATTTTCCTCTCGTTTCTTTCGTCAAAACCAAAATAATGCAATTAATTTTCCTCCCTTCCATCCAAACAACAAATTAAAAAAATCTCTCCCCACTTCCTCTCCCTTTCTTTTCCTTCTCCTCATTTTCTTTTATTTACCCTCCCCTTCCTTCCCCCTCATTATTCACTATCCAAACACAGCATTACAATGAATTCAAGTGGGCATTTTCTTGTCTCTGTTCTATCAATATTCCATCATGGTTCGACGATGATGTTTGGATTGTGAAGGTTCTTCCAATATTTTCTGTACTTGATTGGAAGAGACTAAAGCATGATTTGAGCAGGCATATGATACGTGCAAGCAATGCTACATAATCGGAATACTCAAATCGATTAGTAGCATGCCAAACAGCCGATAGCGAAGTGAAACCTTAGATGGTCTAATTGCGTGAATCCATGGCACAAAGTCTGCTGGTACAGTGTTTTTAGACAAAATTTACAATCGAACGATTGAAATTTACAGTAGACTTGCAAATTTCATTTAGCTATATCTATGTCAAACTGTTGGCGATGATGATGCTATGCTTTTGCGTATTTGATGAATTGATGTTGGATGTTCATCTTGCGGAAGGGTTTATGCGGCCGTTTGACAAATCTGGACTCTCAATCTCGAGGAAGCTGGTGAGTAGTGTTTTCCGTGAAGATTGTACTTTCTTGCTTCCTGAAGAAGAGTTCTGCTGTTTGTCTATTCCTTTCTATATCTTTACTGCATCTTGTATTGCTAAAATTATATCCTGCATCTTTGGTCTTGATACAGCATGTTGCTCTATGCATTGTATGGCAACCTCTGCTACTCTCCATATGGACTCGAGCTTTACATTTCCATCTAGCAATGGATCTATCAAGCTTATAACATCTCCCTTCCTTATCAGAGATCTTGCCTGCAAATCAGTTTTGAATCATTAATTTCAAACAGCAAACATTGTTTGTCAACAAGAGAAGTAGATAAACTAGCTTTCAAGTTTCCGAAGTATGAAAACTCGTCTGACAAACTTCAAGATTTTATGATGGTCCTTCAACCAAAAGTAAAACAGTGTATGATGGTCCACGATCTTTGGGTGGTCTTTGTATTCGTTATGTCCTTTCATGCATATATTACACAGATGTAGCTAACTTAATTTTCCTTTCAGCTTTGTTTGTAGTTACATAATGGTCCCTCTCGGAGAACAATCGAAGGAATTTTTGGAATAGCCGTTCATTCTCTTAAGTGGCTTCATCGTTCAGATGAATGTCTACTATATATGTTTATCCGTATTAATATGTGTTGATGATGATCTGATCTATCCAACTAAACCAAGAATATAGTCACATACCCAGTGAACAATATTCCAATCTTCACCAAAATCTTCTGTGACAGGCTTCCTTCTAGAAATCAGCTCCAAAAGAACAATTCCAAAACTATAAACATCACTTTTTTCTGTCAGCTGCTGATATGCATAATACCTGCATTTGCACGTGAATGTTATCAATCAAAGAAAATAGGTCAATGTGCTTCGAGTTGATAGTATACGTAATCATCTGATGAAGTAAATCCATGCATGCTTTGTTTTTCACTTGCTCATAAGGAAAGTCTGACTTACTCTGGATCCACATAACCAAGTGTTCCTCGCGCCACACTTGATATGTGGGTTAGATCCTCTTCAGCTATCCTTGAAAGTCCAAAATCTGACACTTTAGCTCTCATGTTTATATCTAGGAGTATGTTACTGGTCTTTACATCACGGTGAATAATACTAGGATTGCATCCATTGTGCAAGTATTCAAGACCTGAAGAAATCCAATTTAGAAATACGAATAACCTAGATCTATGTATGTAAAAGAAGAAACTGAAATTCTGAATAGACCTTTTCCCGCATCTTCTGCTATCCTAAGTCGAGAGAGCCAGTTCAAATATTGTTGCTTGATTGGATCTGACAATGGAACAGCACAACTTACATCTACTATTTGGAACAGAATCAAGTTATAAGTCATAGATAATTCTATGCTGAGCAGCTTTATACCATGTATGTGATCCCTCAGAGTTCCATTGTGCATATATTCGTATACCAGCATTCTCTGGTTTGCTTCTTCACAATATCCTATCAGAGGAACCAAATTCTTGTGGTGGATTCTTGATAGTAATGAAACCTGCAATATCCAGTTGCAGCAGTGAGGTTCTAAGTTTGATGGACGTCAGCAATTCCTGTAGCAAATAGCATTATAATTACATTGGAAATTGCTTTAACCATATTCATTGTTTAACTACCTCAGTCAAAAATTGCTTGGTTCCTTGACTAGTTGGATCAGCTAGGATTTTAACAGCAACCTCTTTTCCGTCCTTCATCTTTCCATAATACACGCGCCCAAAGCTTCCCTTTCCAACATACTTTGAAAAGTTTGTTGTGGCCACCTCTATATCGGTGAGTTTAATATAGCAAGCTACACCTTCATCTCTGAATTGGGCATTTCGTGCATGAAAGTAGGTAGTTGAGGAGTTCATACTGTTTTTGGATGTATCACCTAATTGGAAGTTGACTTGATTCATCATGTGGCTTCTGACAATTTGTATAATAATGAAGTAATCAGTTTTGGGGCATACCTTTGCTGTCACTCTCCTGCATCAGCGCCTCTTTTTTCACACGGCACAGTAGAAATATTCCAAGGAACAGAACGATAAGTATTACTACTGCTGCAACTGAACATTCTATAATTAGCCTAGAGTGTTGACTAAGCTGTGCCCCATGACTCAGGTTAGAATTGCGTTCAAAGCTGCAGAAAAAGCAAATGTTATATACTCAGGAAGCAACCTCCGCAGCTTCGAGGCAAGATGTTAATGTAAACCAAGCTCTTGTGAAGATGCTACATTGATATAATTTTCCAAAAGGGGAGAAATGATGGAGATATACTACTTAATAATCCAAGAAGTGCACAAAGACAAGTTTCTAGCTTGCCCTTCTTGAGGATATAAGTTGGAGAGATTAACTTCAAAGGAGCTCATATATATAAATTGTTGCTTTACATTTCCTTTTTCATGGTTTGACATTTAATAAATGAACAACTGATTGCGACTAAGTTATTGGTATCCTTGAACAACCAGGTAATTCTCAATGAAATAATTTATGCCATTCACCTGAAGTGCAGTTTCTGAGTTAACAATCCTGGCGGTATTTTCCCACTAAAACAGTTGTTCTGGATGTACCTGAAATGGACACACAGCTTGTCAGATACCGAAGTTTCTGCAGAAGTTGTCTGGGTACTCAACATCTGTGTTTGTATTCTGAACTCTTCTGTCATTAATTTGAAATATTTGAAAATTCTCATACTTGTTCGATTAATTACACAGTTACTAATTACTATGCATAAAATGTTACTTTATAGTTTATAAACGTTAACTTTTTATACTTCTAATGCTTACTTCTGAAATTGTATTTTATAAAACTAAATAAGCTCTAAGAGAAGAAGATCATGAAGTAGATAACAACCTTATTTCTACTGGCTCTATAACTATTGCTTGAACAGAAAGATGAAATACTTACAATTCTTGTAGGCCTGGAAAAGCACTCAGATAGGATGGTATAATACCACTAAGTCTGTTGTTTTCTAGGTGTCTGGAAAAGTGGTAATAAAGTGTAAAGTTAAAGCATTGCTGAATGAGGTAAGTAAAATATTAAGTATGCAGGAAACTTCGTGTTTGGAATTGACCACAAGACCACGGACCACGAGCCACGAGCCACGAGCCACGGACCACGAGCCACGGACCACGAGCCACGAGCCACGAGCCACGAGCCACGAGCCACGAGCCACGAGCCACGAGCCACGAGCCACGAGCCACGAGCCACGGACCACGGACCAGGACCGGACGGACGGACGGACCGCGCGAGGGCCCCCCGTGTCCTCTCTCCATACCTCTCCCAAGGGCTTACCAAGGGTATGGGGTTTGGGGTATATAAACCCTTCATATTCCCACCCCAATTTTCGATGTGGGATAAAACCCATATCAACTTTCAGCTCCAAAATTGTTCTTTGAACTTAGTTAAGCAACCAACTTTGAGCCTTCATTTCTCATTCAAACGGAACCCGATTTTGACGTGTGAGTACACTACGGCGTAGTGCTCGCGGAGACGAAGCCAACGCTCCCATAATCCGGCACAACCGGTGACCGCAGCCCACCAGAAAAGTGCCCGGAAGTCCAGTCAAAAATCAGTTCCAACAATCCCCCACATGAATAGAAATGATTCTATTACACGTGCTTAGACAAGACAGACAAAAATTTTGAGAGTACGGGCGAAGAATCACTGCATCTGAGCTGGTGGCGTTTTTCAGCTTTGAACCACCCATTGTGAGTAGCTATCGGATTTACTCGACCAGGTAGTGAACATGATGTCTTGAACCACCCGGACTTTGACGTAAACCTAGACAATAACTATCACACAGTTTCATCTTCTCACAGAACTAGGTTCTTGATTGTGTTCATTTTGGCCGTGAACATCCCTGGTTATTCATGAGTGAACTTGGAGAAAGTAGCCTCTCTTCTTTCTCCTAGAAACGGCCCCATTTCACACTCATAAGGTGATTGACCATAAATGGTATTACCAATACCCTACTTTGTTCTTTCAAAGTTTATGGAATCATTAAAAGCAAATGCTTAACCTCTACTTTGTCATCGCACTTTTATCATCCTAGGAACTGGGGAAGAAGATATAATATCTCCAAGTGCGCTTCTAGATTCGACTTGAATTTGTTTTCCCCTTGAACCTATTTCTTGGGATCTCCAATCACTTAGGTAGGGTTGCCATCAAGCATCCTCTTTAGTCATAGGCTTTAAACCCATTCCTCTAGATGACTTTACAACTTGCTCTCTTGACAATCCCTTAGTGAACGGATCTACTAGGTTGTCAGCTGACTTGATATAATCGATTGAGATTACACCAGTTGAGAGCAATTGTCTTATGGTTTTATGTCGTCGTCTTATGTGGCGAGACTTACCATTATATATTGTGTTCAGTGCCCGAGAGATAGCCGATTGACTATCACAGTGTACACCTAAAGCTGGCACTGGTTTTTCCCACAAAGGAATATCCTCCATAAAGTTTCGAAGCCATTCTGCTTCTTCAGCTGCTTTGTCTAAAGCAATGAACTCAGATTCCATTGTGGATCTGGCCAATAACGTTTGTTTTGAGGATTTCCATGATACAGCTGCACCACCCAGCGTGAATACATACCCACTGGTGGATTTTGAGTTCTTTGAATCCGATATCCAGTTAGCATCGCTATAGCCTTCCAGAGTGGCTGGGTATCTTCCATAGTGCAGCCCGTAACTCCGAGTATGTCGCAAGTAGTTTAATACTCGAGTTATTGCTTTCCAGTGATTGTGTCCTGGATTACTGGTATATCTACTCAGTACGTTGACAGCATGTGCTAAGTCTGGTCTTGTACAATTTGTCAAGTACATAAGACTTCCTATCACACGAGCATACTCTAACTGTGATATGCCATTACCCGAGTTTTTCTTCAGTTTGAGATGCGGGTCCACCGGACTTTTTGCAATCCCATTTGAATGGTTCTTGAATCGTTCAAGTACCGCCTCAGCGTAATGTTGTTGAGACAAGACTATTCCTTCTGAATGTCTAAATATTTTGATCCCTAAGATCACATCCGCTAGTCCCAAGTCTTTCATGTCAAACTTTCCATTAAGCATGTTCTTGGTTTGTTTGATCATGTCATTGTTGCTGCCTATGATGAGTATGTCATCCACATATAGGCACAACAGAATGTATCCTTTTGCAGTTTCCTTGACATAGATACACTTGTCACATTCATTTATTTTGAAACCATTTGACATCATTACTTGGTCAAATTTTTCGTGCCACTACTTAGGAGCTTGCTTAAGTCCATATAAGGATTTCACAAGTCTACACACTTTGTGTTCCTGTCCAGGGACAACATAACCCTCAGGTTGTTTCATATAAATTTCCTCTTCTAGTTCTCCATTTAGAAAAGCTGTTTTTACATCCATTTGATGTATTTCTAGATTGCGTATAGCTGCAATGGCTATTAGCATTCTTATTGAAGTTATTCTCGTTACTGGAGAGTAGGTGTCAAAGAAATCCAAGCCTTCTTTTTGCCTAAATCCTTGCACCACAAGCCTAGCCTTGTACTTATCGATTGAGCCATCGGTTTTTAATTTTCTTTTGAAAATCCATTTGCTCCCAAGAGCTTTCGAACCGGATGGCAACTCAGCTAACTCCCATGTATGATTTTGCATAATGGAGTCGATTTCACTTTTTACCGCTTCCTTCCAAGCAGGTGCATCTGGTGTTGACATGGCTTCTTTGAATGTTCTAGGTTCATTTTCCAAAAGATAAGCCATTTCGAAATCAGGACCAAATGATTTTTCCTTTCTAGCTCTTTTGCTACGTCTAGGTTCATCATTGTCCTCTTCTGTTGGTTGAACAGAAGTGCTTGCTTCGCCTTCTTCACGAGTCCGTTTCGGATACTCTTTATCCTTACACGGGAACGTGTTTTCGAAGAAGGATGCATTTCTTGATTCCATTATTGTATTTGCATGTATGTCTGGTATATCAGACTTGTATACCAAGAAACGATACGCACTACTATTGTGTGCATACCCGATGAAGATACAATCAATGGTTTTTGGTCCTATTGAGACCTTCTTAGGGGGTGGTACCGCCACTTTTGCTAGGCACCCCCACACTTTGAGGTATTTGTATGAAGGTACATTACCTTTCCACAACTCATAAGGCGTCTTTCCAGTCACCTTATGCGGTATTTTGTTGAGAATGTAATTGGAGGTTAGCAGCGCTTCCCCCCACATGTTCTGGGATAACCCAGATTCTTGCAGCATTGCATTCATCATTTCTTTGAGAGTTCGGTTCTTTCGTTCCGCAACCCCGTTAGATTCAGGTGAGTAAGGCGCAGTAGTTTGATGAACGATTCCATGTTCTCTACAGAATGCATTAAATGGTTCACTATACTCGCCTCCTCTATCACTTCGGATCATTTTAATCTTTTTACTAAGTTGGTTCTCAACTTCCAACTTGTATTCTTTAAACTTTTCCAAAGTTTCATCTTTGCTATGTAACAGATATACATAACAATATCGTGTGCAATCGTCTATGAAGGTTACAAAGTACTTCTTACCGCCTCTAGTTTGCACGAACTTTAAATCACATAAATCAGTGTGAATTAGTCCTAGAGGTTCGGTTGTTCTCTCTACATGGGGTGATGGCGTTTTTGTGAGTTTCGCTTGTACGCATACTTCACATTTGTCTTTACTTGTTTTGCATTTTGGAATCATGTTCATGCTTATTAGTCTACTTATAGATTTATAATTAACATGTCCCAATCTTTCATGCCAAATATTAAAAGACTCAACGACATAAGCAATAGGATTATTCTCATTCACTGAAACATCAGTTACAACCTTTTTGGGAAGGACTGTCATTACATTCATTTTGACCAGCCCATCCTTCACATAACCCTTCCCCACATAAATCCCATTCTTAGAAAGAACTAACTTATTAGACACAAACTTGATACAGAACCCATTCTTATTGAGAAGAGTCCCCGAGATGAGATTCTTTCGAATGTCTGGCACATGAAGCACATTGTTGAGAGTCAACTCCTTTTCAGAAGTCATCTTGAGCACGATCTTCCCAATACCTTCAACCTTGGATGTCGCAGAGTTTCCCATGAAGAGCTTCTCATCTGTTCGGCTTTTCTGATAAGTGGTAAACAATCCCTTATCCGAGCAGATGTGTCTAGTGGCACCTGTATCGTACCACCACTCCTTTGGGTTGCTCCCAACCAAATTCACTTCAGTCACCGCACACAGATCGTCTGCTGTCAGCGAGTTTTCAGCTAAATTTGCTTGAGACTTCTTCCCTTTGTCTCTTCTGTTGTCGGGCTTGCTGCGACACTCGTCTGCCTTGTGACCAACCTTATCACACTTGTGGCATTTTCCACTGAACTTCTTTGCTCCTTGCTTCTTGAAGTGTGGTGTTTTGAGGTTGAAACTTCTTGTTCTTCCCCTTGTCTCGATGCTCAGCCAGGTTTGCCTTGTTAGAGAGCCCAACTTGATTTGCCCTCTTATTGTTTTCCTCGACCCGAAGCCTCACGATCAGGTCTTCAATCCTCATTGCCTTTTGTTTCAGCAACAAGTAAACCTTGAATTGCTCCCAGGATGGAGGAAGCTTCTCAATGATGGCACCTACCTGGAAAGCCTCACAGATGGTCATTCCTTCCGAGATTACTTCATGGACGATCAGTTGTAGTTCTTCAACCTGTTCCACGACTGACCTTGAATCTACCATCTTGTAGTTCAGAAACTTTGCTACTGCCGCTTTCTTTGAGCCAGCATCCTGTGTCCTGTACTTCTTTGTCAAAGTATCCCACAATTCCTTAGCGGTGTTATGGTTACAGTAGACCTTGTACAGCGAGTCAATCATGCGATGAGTAAGATACCCTCTGCATGCATAGTCCCCTTTCGCCCAATCAGATAGGGCATCAGTGTCATGTGGGGAGAACCTAGGTTTCCCCTCCTTCAAGAACCTGTCCAAACCCAGCATACTCAGAAAGAACTCCATCTTCTGAGACCATATTTTGAACCCTTTCCCGTCAAATTTTTCGGGTAGGATCCCAGCATGGATTGTGTTCGGCATAGTTGTCACATACGGTCTGTGGGGAACATACAGATGAGGCAACTGAACATCAGGCAGATCCATTGGATGACTCGTTTGACCTGGGTGACTTGTTTGACCCGGATAGCTCAATTGACCCGGATGACTCATTTGAACCGGATGGCTCATTTGACCCGGATGACTCATTTGAACCGGATGGCTCATTTGACCCGGATGAAGAGGTTGAGCCAGATGACTCGTTTCAGCCGGATGACTCGGTTCAGCCGAATGAATAGGCACTGGTGGCAGATCCAGTTGGACAACCGGGGGGGTTTCCTTGATCGGACTCTCATGACCCGGACTGTTCTGAACTTGATCCCTATCAAGTATCTGAGCCTGATCGAGAGGCACAGTCCCAAACTGAATTCGGGGCGACCCAGTGACCTTTCCAGCGTCAGCAGCAGTTTTCTCATCTCCGTTAGTCATTGTATCTGTTCAATGAGACAAACAAATATTAGTATGACTTAGAAGTAACTCTGCAAAACAGATTTCAAAATTCTGAAAAGACACAGTTTTCTGCAGAACTGTAAATGCAGAAACCAGAAATCTGTGAACTGTAAAAATTACAGAACCAGAATCTGCGAATCTGTAAATGCAGAAACCAGCAATCTGCGAACTGTAAAAATTACAGAACCAGAATCTGCGAATCTGTAAATGCAGAAACCAGCAATCTGCGAACTGTAAAATTTACAGAACCAGAATCTGCGAATCTGTAAATGCAGAAACCAGCAATCTGCGAACTGTAAAAATTACAGAACCAGATTCTGCGAATCTGTAAATGCAGAAACCAGCAATCTGCGAACTGTAAAAATTACAGAACCAGATTCTGCGAATCTGTTAAACTCAGAACCAGTAATTCACGAATCTGTAAACAGAACTGAAAACTGCGAACTGTAAAAAGTTCCAGAAATCACGAATCTGTAAAACAGATCTGAATTCCTGCGAACTGTAAAAAATTCCAGAAATCACGAATCTGTAAAACAGATCTGAATTCCTGCGAACTGTAAAAAATTCCAGAAATCACGAATCTGTAAAACAGATCTGAATTCCTGCGAACTGTAAAACACAGATTCTGCAATCTGTAAATACAGAATCAGAAATCTGTGAACTGTAAACACAGTTTTTCGGTTCTGTAATACAACAGCAACCTGGTTCTGTAAATACAACAGCAACCTCACAATTTAAAAGGATGAATTTGCGTTTTTACTCGAATCTGAACACAGATCCGAAACTGTAAAAGTACAGACAATTTTCTTCGGGATGTAACTTTCTGTTCCTTTAAAACTCAAACAGATTGTTAGCGACAGGATAAAATTGTACAGAATTAAGATTGTAGGACCTGTAATCCGCGTTTATAACAATCTGTAAAGAAATTATTAAAGAACAGAATTAAGGAAAAAATTATACCGAAGTGTTCTTGACGAATCTGGTGCGTAGAGTCGAGAAAGAATCTCTTTCCTTAATTCTGTAACGCCCCGTATATGTGACGGTTACCGGCGTTGAGAATCCCAGGATACAACTACGAGTTCTTCTGGTTTGCACAATCAAAAGCAGAAGCCAAACGAACCAGTTTCTGTGTCGTACTCTCAGAGAAAGAGAAGAAGAGAAGAGATGGGAGACTGTGTAATTTCGGATGTGAGAATGAGAGCCAGTTCACAGCCCAATCTGGAAGGACTGTTGGGCGTCCCCAACGAGGCAGTTCATGTGGGGAGAAAATCGTGGAGGAGGTCAAAAAGAAGCTAAGCTGCTGCTGCTTGGGCCTACGGCCCATTCCACAAGACCACAAGACCACAGACCACAGACCACAGACCACGGACCACGGACCACGGCCCACGGCCCACGGCCCACGGCCCACGGCCCACGGCCCACGGCCCACGGCCCACGAGCCACGAGCCACGAGCCACGAGCCACGAGCCACGAGCCACGAGCCACGAGCCACGAGCCACGAGCCACGAGCCACGAGCCACGGACCACGGACCACGGACCACGGACCACGGACCACGGACCAGGACCGGACGGACGGACGGACCGCGCGAGGGCCCCCCGTGTCCTCTCTCCATACCTCTCCCAAGGGCTTACCAAGGGTATGGGGTTTGGGGTATATAAACCCTTCATATTCCCACCCCAATTTTCGATGTGGGATAAAACCCATATCAACTTTCAGCTCCAAAATTGTTCTTTGAACTTAGTTAAGCAACCAACTTTGAGCCTTCATTTCTCATTCAAACGGAACCCGATTTTGACGTGTGAGTACACTACGGCGTAGTGCTCGCGGAGACGAAGCCAACGCTCCCATAATCTGGCACAACCGGTGACCGCAGCCCATCAGAAAAGTGCCCGGAAGTCCAGTCAAAAATCAGTTCCAACACTTGTTTCGTACGATTCTTGGCTTCTTGCATAAAATGCCATTCAGTTGAAAGTTATTTACGGAATGCTAAACCTGTTGTTAGAAGATGATGGCTTACAGTTTCGTAATTTCTGGTGGGGATGCTGTGCTGCAAATTACCCATTCCCATGGCTTTGGATTACAAGGATCACCTTCATCTTCTATATTAAGAGTCCCAACAGATATGCCACTGAAGGCTTTGAGAGCAATCACTTCATAGGAAACAATGTGAAGATTAGGTTATAGTCGTTATACTGGTATGCCATTCTTTTTTCACATCTAAATATCTGATAAGACTAGTTCCCTATCACCATTCTTTTATAAGTATAAATCTTTTGAAAATGAGTAGTTGGATCTGTAGGGATTTTAGATGCTTAAAGCGGAATTTCAGGAAACGTTTTCCTAACATCTAACCAAGGATCTCATGCATAAACTAAATAGATCGTACATAGGAAAGAATAAATACCTCTTGATGCGTATTTGAATCTCACTGGAATGGAGAGATTAGAGCCCCAAGTGTGACTCCTCTAATTAGTCCACACGAGCAATAAACTGGATCACCTTTAAGTCTCTTCTGCTAGACCGAGTAACTCAAAGGTATAATCTTGAAACGAGGGAGAATAACAAACCAACAAGCTTTTGTTCTGATCGGTTAAACCTTTTAACCAAGCACCTCTCTTTGTATTTGTAAATGTAAATTCCGGCTCCACCGATCTCAAAGAAGCTCTCGTATATCTTTCTTCGTGATTTCCCAAATCACGTTCACAATATATATTAGGTTATCTTTATACCCTAATAATATTATCATTATCTTACCATAATAATAGGAAAGTAGATATATCTTTATATATCTTAGTCTTTATTTCCAAGTAATAAATAACTATTATTTTATACTTGAAAAGCAATCCACTTCGTTTGTTATTCCACATAGCCCAAATACTACAGGGTTACCGGGCCTGCAAATTTGCTTGATCCAGTCCATAAACTCTATGTGTGTGACCTCATAGGACCCAATTATTCTAGCCATGAGTTTAACCTGATTAATCCCATAAGTCGTATTGGCCACTAGCAATAGCATGCGACTCCTAAAATATCTGAATTATTAATCTCCATAAATAGTCCTATTTCATAATAAGTAATTGCACATCCGATTAAAGGACACAATTCCTTCAGTCTCCCACTTGTCCTTAAAACAAGTGTGCAATATTAAAATTCCTCTGTCACTTAATGTCTTATTTGACTATATGATGAAACTCATCTTTACCGCCAAATATGTTTCTTGAACTCCTGAGATCGAACTGTCATTACAGGTGATTACTAATAATCCATCTGAGCATGGCCATGCGTTTTCACAGTTCTCACTCTTCAAGTGGCCGAGACACCAACCCTTTCCAAATGTATCATGGTATACATGGAATAGGAGGACAAATCCAATCTTGTACGACTATAGCTCCCACTCAACTTTTGGCAATCCCAATCACTGCCTTTATAACTGCCTGTTACGGTCAGCGTTTAACAGTGTCAAAGACATACCAGCAGCCAAATGATAACTATATCATACTCATGTCTAAGGAACTCACTAATCATGAATATTCCTAGAACTCTACAGTAATGTCCTGAAGAATCCTAAGATCGGTTTGTCCGACATGTATCGCTATACACATCTATGTGATTGATTAGACATCACTATGTCCCCATAACACATGAAACCAGATGTTATCAATCAATCTCACAATATGGTCTTTAATAAAGTCATTTGTATCCAAGTTAATGACTCAGACCATGGACTTCTAACAATTTTATAATTTCAGTTCACTTAATGGGGTTTCATTCACCAAAACAGTTTTGATGAACCCATTTGTTAACTATTAAATTGTTTGGACACTTTATCTAATCTCAAGCAGTGATTAAATAATAATATGAAACTCAGATATATGTCAAGCATAAATGTTTGTGATAACAATAAACAAGATTTATCATAAAACAAACAAAGTCTCAAAGGAACTCTCTAATGTGTTTGAGCCCCTTGACTCGAATGTGACTGTCACACTTGGGTCTAGACATAGGCTTGGTTAAAATATCTGCAATGTTATCGTCCGTGCAATGTGCACAACCTCATGTCTCCTCTATCAACATAGTATTGAATCATGTGGCACTTTCATAGTACTTGTCTGGACGACTAACTCGTCATTATCTCCATAAACCAAGAATTCATCCTTAGTCCTTCTTAAGTACCATAGGATGTTCTTTCTTATACACCATTGACACTAACTCTTTCTCAGACCAGTAGGTCTCGTATGTCTATCTCCATAGACTTTAATGCCTAGTATGTACTCAGCATTTCCCAAGTCCTTCATTTAGAAATCCTCTTAAGTCAGTACTTAAATGTCTCCAACATATGGATGTCATTTCTAATGAGTAATATGTCATCCACATATAAAACTAGGAAAATCTCTTTTACTTCGAGCTCTTCTAGATGACAACTCCTCCATTCAGAATGAAGACATATTCAGACTGAGACTCAAAATCATCTTTGTCTGTCTGGAAACTCGCATCAGTATAGCCCTTGACGACCAATTCGTCATCACCTCCATACACCAAGACATTATCCTTAGTCCTTCTCAAGTACTTTAGAATGTTCTTGGCTGCACACCAATGTGCCTCTCCAGGGTTTGATTGGTATCTGCTGCACACACTCAAAGCGTGCGCAACATCTGGACGAGTACAAGTCATAGCATACATGATGGATCATATGGCTGAGGCATAAGGAATCCTACTCATTCTCTCAATTTCACCAGCTGTCTTAGGACACTGGGTTTTACTGAGACGTAAGCCATGTTGCATAGGAAGGAATCCTTTCTTAGAATTCACCATATTAAATCTAGCAAGGACCTTATCTATATAAGTTTCTTGATTTAGACCAATAAGCCTCTTAGACCTATCTCTATAGATCTTAATGCCTAATATGTACTCTGCCTCTCCTAGATCCTTCATTGAAAATACTTCTTAAGTCATTCCTTTACTGCCTCCATCATAGGAATATCATTTCCAATGAGTAATATGTCATCTACATATTGAACCAGGAAGGCCACTTTGCTCCCACTAAATTTCTTGTAAACACAAGGCTCTTCTTTGCATTTGATGAAATCAAACTTTTTGACCACTTCATCAATAGAAAGATTCCAACTCCTGAATGCTTGCTTAAGTCCATAGATAGACTTCTTAAGCTTGCATACTTTCCTAGGATTCTCTGGAACCTCAAAACCTTCTGGTTGCATCATGTATACATTTTCTTCTAAATAATCATTTAGAAAAGCGGTCTTGACATCCATTTGCCATATCTCATAATCATAATAAGCGGCAATTGCTAGGATTATCCTAATGGACCTTATCATAACGACCGGGGAGAACGTTTCATCATAGTCAATACCATGAATTTGTCTAAATCCTTTGCAACTAATCTTGCTTTATAGACAGAAACATTTCCATCCTTGTCTGTTTTGATCTTGAAGACCCATTTGCATCCAATGGGTTTTACCCCATCAGGCAAATCTATCAAGTCCCAAACTTGATTTTCAGACATGGAGTCCATTTCGGATCTCATGGCTCCAAGCCATTTTTCGGAGTCGGGGTCCGCCATTGCTTGTTTATAGGTAGCAGGCTCATCATTCTCTAAAAGTAGAACATCAGCAGTCAAGACAAAATCCTCATATCGTCTAGGTTGCCGCCTTGGCCTGTTTGATCTCCAAAGTGGTCCCACAGCTGGAGAGATATCAGCCAGAGGATCGACCACATCAGTATGTGGGACCTCTTCAGCCGGAGGATTGACCACATCAATATGTGGGACCTCGGGTGCTTCATCTACTTGAGGAATTGCATCTTGAATCAGGGTGGTTTCCCTTTGTGAAGGTATGCCTCCAAAATCAAGTTCCTCTGACATATCTTCTATGTCCTCATGTTGTGGAGTTTGTTGCTCTGCTTGAATCTCATCAAGCTGAACATTTCTCCCACTTGACTTCTTGGAAAAGAAATCCTTTTCCAAAAAGACACTATCCCGAGCAACGAACACTTTGTTTTCAACGGGATTATAGAAATAATAACCCCTCGTTTCCTTGGGGTAACCTATAAAAAAGCATTTGTCTGATTTGGGTGCGAGCTTATTAGATAGTAAACGCTTTACATAAGCCTCGCATCCCCAAACCTTCAGAAATGACAAGCTGGGAGGCTTCCCAAACCATATCTCATGTGGTGTCTTGTCAACTGATCGTGACGGAGTCCTGTTTAGTGTGAATGCAGCGCTAGTGAGGGCATAACCCCAAAAGGATGTAGGAAGCTTAGCAAAACTCATCATTGAGCGGACCATGTCTAACAATGTCCTGTTTCTTCTCTCAGTTACACCATTCAGCTGTGGTGTACCCGGTGGAGTCAGTTGTGTTAGAATCCCACAACTCCTCAAATGATGGTCGAATTCGTGGCTCAGATATTCACCCCCTCGATCTGATCGAAGTGCCTTTATCTTTTTGCCTGTTTGTTTCTCTACTTCATTCTGAAATTCTTTGAACATTTCAAAGGATTCAGATTTATGTTTCATTAAGTAGATATACCCATATCTACTAAAATCATCAGTAAAAGTAATAAAGTATTGATAGCCTCTCCTAGCTTTTGTGCTCATAGGTCCACACACATCGGTATGTATGAGAGCTAACAGCTCAGTAGTCCTCTCACTTGTACCAGTGAAAGGCGACCTTGTCATCTTGCCCATGAGACATGATTCACATGTTTCAAATGATTCAAAATCAAATGACTTTAGACGTCCAACATTTTGGAGTTCCTTCATGCGTTTGATGCTAATGTGGCCCAAGCGACAATGCCATAGATTGGCTTCACTTATATCATTCGACTTTTGCCTTTTAGTATCCACGTTATATACATCGGATTTGAGCACTAATCTGTATAGTCCAGTACTAGTCATATGTGCCTGGGCATAAAAAATGTCATTCTTATAAATGGAAAAACCATCATCAACAACAAATTTATAACCCTCACGATGCAAAACCGAAAATGAAATCAAGTTCTTAGTTATGGAAGGAACAAAATAACAATTATTAAGTTCTAAAACTAAGCCAGAAGGTAAAGATAGACTATAATCTCCAATTTCAATTGCAGCAACAGTTGCTCCATTTCCAACACGGAGATCTATCTCGCCCTTCTGCAACCTTCTCCTATTTCTTAGTCCATGCACATTCGAAATAATGTGAGAACCACAACCGGTATCTAATACCCAATCATTGGAGTTAGTTGTTAAGATTTCTGTAACGTAAATCCTTTCTTGATCCTCTTGACCCTCAGTTTTGAGAACAATTCTCATTTTATTTCCCAATCAAGGAAATTTGTGTCGTTCAACTTATTTTATTTTTTCAACAATTGAGTGGAGAGTGATTTTGAGGTGTTAAGAAGACGTAGCAACTACAGAAAAAAAATGCAGATAAATTATGCTTGACATGCAATATCTTAAAATTTAGACAAGATATAAAAATTAAGGTATTGCGCATTCTACTCAATTAAAAATTGTCCCTTCCTGAGTAAAAGGATTCCAAGATCCTATCTTAAATGAAACTTGAGCGTACTTAGGCACTTCCCCAAATCTCATGTAATCAAGGTAAGTAAACTCTTTACTAATTATAACCCTTTATAACTCTTGGTTGATGGTCACATCTTATGTTAAACTCATCCTTATGCCTCAATATCCAAAACTAAGTCTTTTGGTCTCTTGTTGAGTATAACCGTATCAAGGTTTACATGCCCCTATTAGACATGCCCGCACTATCCCAAAGTCAAAGAAGGACACCTCGCTAAGGCGAAAACTATCCAACAAATTCTAAGGGCCTCATGGGTTATGATATGGAAAGGCAATATCTCAATATTCTTTTAAGGGACCTAAGCATGCAATGTTGTCTATCTACAAGTGAACTAAATAACATAAATAGACAAACAAGCATGCAAAGTGGGAAAATATTAAAGCATTCAAGTAATGCAATAAATAAATAAAAATTGTGATCCTAGTATGGCCCCTAAAAACCAAATAAGATCTAATCTTCAAGTTCGTGGTCCTTCATGGATCTTCATCCTTGAATCACCTCTTCTTGGATCTCCATCCTTAGCCTCATTAGGATCTCCTTCTTCTTGTTTTACATATAATTGAAATAAACTTTCTTGCAGAAATTTAAATTACAAAAATACATAACGATACACAGATCGTGTACAAGAAAAACATAACGATACGCAGATCGTATTTATCTATCCTAGTGTGGGCCATACTAGTCACCGCATGCAATAATATCATAATATTAAACCCGCATGCAATAATAACATATAAAATTTCATCTAAATAAAATATGCTCTTGATCCAAATTTTAAAAATAAAATAAAATAAAAATTAATCAAATTAATTATTTAATATAGAAACTGATTTCTAATTATGTTAATTCAATTTAAATTGTGCATGGAATTAATATCATATATTAATCATTAATTTGCTAAAAATGATGAATCTAATATTCAAAAATAACAGTTAATATGGTAACTCAAAATTTACCAAATAAGATATCAAAATATCTTGTAACATTTAACTAAATATTTATTTACCAAATAAAATATCAAATATCTTATTAATTAAAATAAATCTAATTTATTAAGATATAATATCACATATCATATCTTATCTTGGTAAATAATATCCTTGGGATCGTTAGTGGGCCACCGACGGCCACCACAACACAACCACCGGGGTAGTGCTGTTGCCGCCCATGTCCAGCCTGCATCGCCATCAGAATGGCTATCAGGCCGACTCATTGATCCTGAACCATCTTTTCCGTTCTTAACAATGTTTCTCCCACTTAAAGTTTGTAACTTTTACAACTCTCGATTGGAAAATTTATGGTAATGGATTTTCATAAAATTCAAGCTTCTTGATTCATAGTTTTAACATGAGAAATCAGATTTTAACATGTATGTTCAAAACATATACAACAGATTGCATAAACTAATCAAAAGAATCAACTTTAGGGCAAAATCATGCATAATTTTCAAAAAATCAGCAACTTACCCTATATGTAATTCATGAATTCTATGGCTAGAAAAATCAAATTTTTCGTTTAAGTCATGCAAATTAATCCATACAAACAATTTCTACATAATTGAATCAACATAAAACATGAACATGCATCAAAATTTAAACCTTTAAATTTGATCTAATCAATTTATGCAACCTGGCTCTGATACCACTGTAGGGATTTTAGATGCTTAAAGCGGAATTTCAGGAAACGTTTTCCTAACATCTAACCAAGGATCTCATGCATAAACTAAATAGATCGTACATAGGAAAGAATAAATACCTCGCGTATTTGAATCTCACTGGAATGGAGAGATTAGAGCCCCAAGTGTGACTCCTCTAATTAGTCCACACGAGCAATAAACTGGATCACCTTTAAGTCTCTTCTGCTAGACCGAGTAACTCAAAGGTATAATCTTGAAACGAGGGAGAATAACAAACCAACAAGCTTTTGTTCTGATCGGTTAAACCTTTTAACCAAGCACCTCTCTTTGTATTTGTAAATGTAAATTGCGGCTCCACCGATCTCAAAGAAGCTCTCGTATATCTTTCTTCGTGATTTCCCAAATCACGTTCACAATATATATTAGGTTATCTTTATACCCTAATAATATTATCATTATCTTACCATAATAATAGGAAAGTAGATATATCTTTATATATCTTAGTCTTTATTTCCAAGTAATAAATAACTATTATTTTATACTTGAAAAACAATCCACTTCGTTTGTTATTCCACATAGCCCAAATACTACAGGGTTACCGGGCCTGCAAATTTGCTTGATCCAGTCCATAAACTCTATGTGTGTGACCTCATAGGACCCAATTATTCTAGCCATGAGTTTAACCTGATTAATCCCATAAGTCGTATTGGCCACTAGCAATAGCATGCGACTCCTAAAATATCTGAATTATTAATCTCCATAAATAGTCCTATTTCATAATAAGTAATTGCACATCCGATTAAAGGACACAATTCCTTCAGGATCAATCAAGAAAACAGGAAGAAGGCAAAATGAGGCACTTACCATCACGGCTATCAGTTTTTGAACCCATCTCTACGTATTTGCTTATCTCAATAGCATTCAAGAGTGGCCCTTTTGTAGAGTCTGGAGTCTTGACAAATGAGAAGGATAAAACAAACTCAAAACTCACATTCATGTAGCTGGGTTCATAAAGCCTGTAGCTTCCATTGGCATTCTCTGCAATATTTACAACAGCATTGCTGTAGTCGGGTATGTAAGGTTGCGCCATCTTGAACTTTCGAGATTCATTTGACTTTAAGTCTTCAATTTCAGCAAAATATGCAAATGCCCGAGCTGTGGCAGGGAAATCCTCAAGATTTAATCTGTAGCTCAGTTTTCCTTCACTGCCTACAACTCCAGTTTGCATTACTCTTATTGGTGGATACTCTCTTGTATTCACATCTACTTTCTTCAATGTATTAATCCTCTCTGTTCCTGTAGCCACATCAACGAGAAAATTCTGCCTTTTAACAAGGTCAGACTCCCATATCCTATCATAGGGATCATCTGGGTACCTGCCCAAAATATAAATCTTTGTTTCAAGCTTCCAACACTGGTAATTTGCTATCATCTCCTTTTCATCATGTATATACTGTTTTAGTTTCTTTTTTTCTTTCTCGTAAAGAAATTAAGCATTTATAGCAACGCATACCTTACAGGATCCTCGGATGGAGCTCCAAAATTGACTCGAGCAGCGACCTTGAGGTAAAAATCATCTTCAAAATCAGTTGCATACATGGAGAGATTGAGTGGCCTCAGCTCCAATGTTGAGATGAAAGGTGTGCCTGTGGTGGCGCAGCAAAGGCAGACGTCTATCGATTCCGATGGTGCTCTGATGATCATCTCCTCCACATACTGCCTTGCACCATCTAATATAGTAATGGTAGCCCACTTTGTTGCATCCAAGTAGAGCTCAAAATTTGGGTAAGTGTCCACTTCTTCAGAGCTCCCATACTGAAATGTTGCTCTAACAAGGTATCTTCTTCTCTCCACAGTCTGTAGCTTGTAGCAGTACTTGGTGTTATCCGAGGGGAAATCCCGCCTTTGTTTGTACTGTTTCCACCCTCCATTTGGATTCATGACAGCTTGTGATTTGCCATGGCTCACAATTCCGGAATCCGAGATCCATGATAAACCCGTTCACTCGTCAGTGTAGTTACTATTCCCTCCACAATCTATGCTTGTGAATTCTGTTTATTACATTTTTCCAACATGAATTTGGTTTCATTTATCAGCTTTCTCTTACTGAGTATAAGTGGGAATTTCGTCAAAGACAAATGAATTCTTGAAGGAATTTAAGCACGGAAGGGTTGAAGCACGGAAGATGAAACCATTCTTATGACGGGATTACTCTTTTGCTTAATCATCCCATTTCAACAATAAGAAGAAACACTAGCGAATTCTCTCTTTCACGGGTCACTCTATTTCCGTCTTTTCTTCTTTTCTTCTCTTTTTCATGTTTGATTATTTGGTTATGGAATCTGCTTTAAATGACTAAGTACTCCTTCTGTCTCATTTTGATAGTCTCATTAGATTCCGACACATATGCCGAGAGACGTTTTGTATTGTTAATAACTCTAATTGTATGTTACTAAAAATTATAATTTTTTAATATTGTTAAAGTACTCATTAAGACGAATCAAATAAGACCCCACACGACTATGTTCTTTTTTATATATTGCAAGAAATCTACAAGATTCTCTCGATTCGTGAATAGTGTCAGAAAATCAAATGGGACTATCAAATTGGGACGGAGGGAGTAGATAAAGTTATTATGTTGATTTTGAGGACGTCCTTTCTTTCTGCTCTACTTTATGAAAAGAATATGCCAACAGTAAGCGCAACACTCACTTTTAAATCCTAACTAGTTTATTCTCCGCGTCATGGACATGTTTATTTTGTTCATGAATCAGTTAATAAATAATCTTGTATATAATTTTATCTAAAAAATATGTAGATAGTTTTGAAATAATATTGCTACATAACTAAGTTTAAAATTTTATAATAAACAATATGCAACAAATATAAATAAACTTTTATGCCTCTTATTTGATTAAATTATCATAAGATAAGTTTTAACAAATTTATATATTGATTTAAACTCTTTTCTCATTCATATAAATCTATATAATTCAAAATCATGTATAAGTGTAAAAATTGAGGATCAAAAAAATTATAGTGTGTAAGTATAAGTAAGAATATGTTTCAAATGTATGCACATTTTAATTTTTATATTGATTATTAAAAAAAATGATTTAGCAAAGTAGTGAATAGTGTATAAATGTATGTATATTTATAGGTTAAATTACTTATTGAATAATATTAAATCTTTATATAATTACTAAATCAAATCACCTTTCTCTAATTCTAGCTATGTCACGTGGCATACTCTTCATTCAGACCTTCCACTTGTCATCATTCCATTGGTCATGATTTTTTACTATTTATTTTCATTTTCTCAAAAAAATTGATTAAATTGGGAAAATCATGTGCAAAAATATCACAAAAAGATTGTTTAAGATCTTTCAGATTACAAAAAGATTTTTTATGTGTTAATTTTTAAAATTTTGACCTCCCAATATCCTATTATGTTATTTTACAAATTTATAGTTTTATTTTTATGATATGACATATCATAAAAAGATTGATTTCTTAATAAATAAGAGAAAAAATTATATTTTTGTGTTATGGTAGTATTTGAAATTATATAGTTTTATATATGTTGAAATCAATTTATTTAAATTTGTTAAAAATGAACCTATGATAATTTGATCAAATAAGATTTATGGTATTAAAAATTCATTTATATTCCGTGTTTATTATATTTAAAATGTTAAAACTTAATTATATAACCAATATCATTTTAAGATATCAACTTATTTTCATATAAAATCATATATTACATAATACTCCGTACTACTTATTAACTATATCGAGTTATATAAACATGCGCATGGCGCGGGACCTAGGCTAGTTATTAATAAATAGGAAGCTAAATAATAGCAACTAACTTCTACACAAATTATTAGTATTTAATTTATTAAGAATATCAAAATGCTTAAGAAAAATTCAAAAAATCTATAAAAAGACACGTAGGATAAAAAAAACCTAGAATGAAGGAAAGAACTTCATTTCATTCTGTTTTAATATATATAGAAAGGCCATTCTTATAGTAAAACAGAGTTGACGAGTATAGACCGTTGGATGAGAAGTAGATGAAAGGCTGAGATTAAATGCAATATGATAAAAGGAAAATAGCAAAAAAATACATAATATATCATCCTAATTTTACGTTAACGATCTTCTCTCTCTTCAAGCCCAAATCACGTTTTTCTCTCTCTCCTCTTTCTTCTCTCTCGATCTACTCCCTTACAGACGGTTCTCTTGCGTTTTTCTCCTTGGCAATTCCATATCTTGTTTGATTCATACATCAACACAGAAATCTCCATGGAAGAAGGTTAGTTTCAAGATTTTTCATTCTGATATGCGAATTCGTAAAATAGATATGTTATTTCGCAGCCTCGTTATGCAGTAGCTACGTTAGGGTTTCACATGATATTTGTTATGCATTATTTAAGTTGTAGTATGTGTTTCCGTTTCTTCGTTATGCAATCAGATTTACTAGATATGCATTGTTGATAGATTTGAGGAGAAACACACCCACGACATGATCCCTAACGTAGCAAAACATTTGATGAAGGGCAATAGGAAAATGGATATTGGACACCAAAAATTTATGTTGGCTTGTGCTAAGGCGAACTTGGGGCCAGTAAAGTCTTATCATCTCTTGAAGGAGATGGTTGGTGGATATCATAACATGAGGGTCATGGCAAGGGAGTTTAGGAATTTGAAGCGGGACCTAATGGCGAACATCAAAGCTGCTGATGCGCAAATGGTTATCAATCGATTTACGAAGAAGAAAGAGCAATGTGACTCTTTTTACTTCGAGTATGAAGTGAACGATGAACAACAGCTTACAAGGTTGTTTTGGGCAGATCCAATCTCACGTCGAAACTATGTTGCATTTGGGGATGTAGTCAGTTTTGACTCGACTTACAGAACTAACAGGTAATCCACTTCACATTATGTTAAATTCTACGTTGATTTCTATTAGATATGCAGATAACACTACGTGATATGCATATAGGTACTGTATGGTATTCACACCATTCACTGGGATTGATAACCACAAAAAAAGCCTTACGTTTGGCACTGGGTTGGTCATGAAGGAGGATGTGCAATCATATGAGTGGCTCTTCACGAACTTTCAGAAAAGAAATGGGACCACCACCGAAGATCATTATTACAGATCAAGATCCGGCGATGAAGATAGCCATTGAGAATGTATTGCCTCGTACTAGACATTGGTTATGCATGTGGCACATCATGGAGAAGGTGTCAAAGAAGGTTGGTGCAAAGAAAATTAATTCAAAGGATTTCAGAAAGAGGTTGGGGAAGTTGGTTTGGGATGACACTCAATCAATTTCAGAGTTTGAGAAAGGATGGAAAGAATTTGTGGTTGAATATGAGTTGGAAAGTAAACCATGGTTCGGGGATATGTATGCACTACGTCGCAACTGGATTCCGGTTTATTTTAAGGATATTGTGCTTGGTGGTCTTGTTCGCACAACATCGATTTCAGAATCTCAAAATAGTTTTTTTGAAAACTATTCGAACTTCAACCTCGTTGATTTGTTGATGCACTTTGATAGTGCAATGGAAACCCAGCGTTATAACCAATTGAGGAATGATGTTGCCTCGGATACACGAGCACATGATTTCTTAAGTCCATTGTTGATTGAGGAGGATGCATCTAAGGTGTACACCGTGAATATCTTCACTCTGGTGCAAACCGAGCTTGCCGCATCGTGTTTTGAATGTTCAATCACTAATGAGCAGGAAGGTATGTTATTTTTAATACAATCTCGTTTAAATTGTTTTCATAGCATACCTTAACAGGATATATGCATATCTATACTACCGTTTATGCATATCAGTAAATTGGCCCTTTAAAATGCAAAATCGTTAATATTGTATACGCAGCATACCTTAACAGGACCTATGCATATCTATATTATTGTAATGCATATCATAACGTTGGTCATTTTGATGCAACTCATTAATATTCTTTATAAAGCATAACGTAGCAGTACCTAATGCATATCTATATTTCAGTAATGCATATTAGCGCATTATCCATATTCAACTTATGTATGTTAACTTTTCTTTGTGTTGTTTATACGTGATATACATATGCAAATGACGATTATGTTTCGTACACTGTAAAAGAGCCTTCTGCAGAATTATACCAAGTAGAACGTGCATTAATTAACAACTTCACTACATGTAGTTGCATAATGTTCAACAGAAATGGTCTACCGTGTCGTCATATTTTCACAGCTCTGAAATCTGCGGGTGTTGATAAGATCCCTGAATGTTTAATAGTTGATAGATGGAGAAAGGGTGCTGCCAAAAAGGTGAATAGCAATATTCCTAATGGTGTATGGGATCAAAGTATCCAGATAGAAGAGAAACAAGCTATGATGAATGACCTATGGTCCCTAATATATTCATGTGTTGGTATTGTTGAGGAAGATGAAGAAAAGATTCGTGATTTATTGTTGACATTGAGGAATAAGGTTGAATACACTATAGGTGCTACTGATGTGAACAACCAATCCGAAATAATGGAATCAATGGTTGAGACCTTTGCGGGAACTAGCGCACCAAGTGAGATTTTTTTCCATCCTCCAGAACAAGCGAAAAACAAGGGCACGGGCCTTAGGTTTAATGATGGGAAGGAGAGGTCTGTGGCAAAACAAGCAAAGAAGAGGGTTGCAGAGGAAGCCGCAGTTCAGAATGAGGGCAAAAGGAAATGCAAGAGGTGCAACAAGTATGCAAATCATGACAGCAGAAACTGCAAAGAAATTCTTTAGTTCTTTAATATGATTTTTCATTTTAGATATGTTGGAATTAGTGTTAAGTTTTATTTTAGGAATAATCTCTCTTGAGTTTACATGGATTTATTTCAATAATTTGATACGTATGTAACTTTTACATGCTGATATGCAAGCAATTCACGTAGTTATGCAACAATTTTCTATGGTTATGAAGAATAGAGATATGCGTAGATATGCAATTCTGAAACACAGATATGCACCAGATCCGGTGGTGATATGCATAAATTTCGTGGAGATATGTAGATAATCTTCAACATATAGATTTGCCTTAGAAATAAGAGAACTTGAATGATTTGGAAACTTTATATGCCGATGTGCAAGTTGTTCTCCAAAATGGAATAGTTTTATGCACAGTGGAGATATTTGTTAATTATGGATTAGAGGATATTTCAAAATTGCGTACTTGTGCAATTCATAAATACAGGTATGCAGATAAGCAGTGGGGATATGCACAAATTCCGTCTAGATATGCAGATCTTCTGCAACATATAGTGGTCTCCATATCTTGCTTGAATGATGTTCAAATATAGATTAAGACTACCTCGTTTCAATTAAGTTAAGCAAACAGAAGTTGTTCTAGAAATTCTTAATTGTTACTAATTTAAATGAAGAACCATAACAACGACAAGTGGTTCTTAAATAAGCTACTACAAAATTGCATATCGTTTAAACCAATCTGAATAACGTTAAAACAATACTGCATATTCTCTAAAATAAAAAATTCCATCCAGCTCCTGCTTGCATCTTCTATTTAATGCTAACCGAAATTCCTTTAGCCTTTGACTTGGTGATGATTTCATCCCTCAACAAGTTCTATTTAGATGTAATAAGTGCATGAAGATACTTATGTCGCAAAGGAAGAATGCACTTAGATGAGTTAGGCCTGAATCCAGGGTCCCAGTTAGCTAGTCGTCCAAAAAATGTCTCCATATGGCGCATTACATAGATCCCGCCATCAGTCTTGTTTTGGGTATTCACCCACGCCAGTGATACGACATCATTTTTTGTTGTTGATCCAAAGATTTTGCACCTTGATGAAAGATTCATCAATTCCATGTATTTAAAAGAACATCCTTTTCTGTGAACAAATAAAAGAATGTTCGAGGATTCCTTATGCATATCAATGATGGGACTTTAAGTACAAAAGATACCAAACTGATTTAAATGAAAGTTGATTACCATCTTGTTGATCATTTTGTACTTGTTTCCATTCAGTGACTCGTTGTATTGTTCGTCAATTAAGTCTATAGTTTAATGCCAGAAGTTGAAGCATAACAAGTAATAATGACCTTGTATTAAGATGGGAAAAAACACTTGTGATTCACGTAAAATGAATTGAGCGTGGGATCAAGAATACATCTATTTTAAACAGTTTGACGGGTGAATACTTACCAAATCCGCGTCTACAAGGATGCATGGGTGGTATTGGCTACCACATCATCCATGATAGCTTTGAATGTGCCAAACATTGTGGAAGTATTGCTATTCGTTTTAGTGAAAGACTCAATCTGTAAGTGCATATCGAAGTTAATTATTTGCATAACGTAGATATATATCTGCATATCAAGACTGAAGTAATGCATACGAAGTATTGCATACGTAGATATATAACGAAGTGAATTATTTGCATAACGTTGTGCTATATCTGCATATCAATTCTGAAGTAATGCATATGTACCATGTTTGACGGGTAAACGAAAAAACGTGATAAAGTGGTAGGGTGTCGAAGCTCTTCTAAATCATTTAGATACATACACCACAAGTCAACAATTGTACTTGAGACAAGAGAATTTCCACATAGCGACTTGAAATCTATTCCTTCAACAACTTCATGTTGGTTATCGAATAGGAACTCCTAGATAAATGGGTTAGAAAGCAATGATTTTAAGGATTGGGCAAGTCAGAAAAAGTATTGAATTCAATAAAAGATGTAAACAAAAAAATAAATACTAAACCAGAGGACGCTTTCGTATTCACATACTGATATATATCACGTTGTTGCATAGTTTAGGATTTCATTGGGTTTATAACCCGATCAATCCAAGGGCTCTTGTCTGTTATTGGAACCTTTGCACCTTGTTTGGATTGTAATGTCACATTCCTCATAGGTGTTGTAAACTCATCATCATCGTTTGTGAGGTCTATTTGTGCCTGGTTTATCAAATGAAAACCCAAAGGGGTATATATAACAACTACATGCATATCAAGTAAAGAATTATGCATACCCTGTCCTATTACATGAATATCAAAGCATAACTTTAGCATACATATAAAGTTTACGATAATATCATTAACACCAATTTTGGAGAACATTACAGACGATTCAAATTATATAATATACAATGCATAGGTCCTGCCCAATAATTTAGTGAAGCTACCTAATTTACGCCGTTACAAAATTTGGTCTGTACACCCACCATATAAGCTAGTGAACCAAAAGTCATCTACACTAAACACAAAATGTTAAGACTTGCCCAGTATTTAAGAGTAGTAGGCTACCTATTTAACGCCGTTACAAATTTCGTGTTGTACAAACACCATATAAGTTAAGTTGTGGAATGAAAAAGATGTTAACATGGTCAACCCAAAAAATTCGGTACTTGCATAAGATCAATTGCCACTCTTTAACCTATTACTTCTCCTCACGCTTATCAGGCTTGTTTTTGGAGCTGTTTTCTTGTTTGTGTTCTTGGTATCTTTGGTCACAGCTATCTCTGATTGTGTTGGCTCAACAACTTCCGTTGGTGGATGGGTTTCAGTAATGTGCCCTAGCACTCGATTGACCATACGAGTTGCATCTAGTTGACCCTATAGAATGTGTGTGCAACAATCAGAGACAGATATGCAATTTATCTTCATCAGAAATGCAAAATAAACCACATGATACCTTGAGTTAAACCTAAACATTATGCGTATGCAAAAATAACAAACAGATATGCAATTTATCATGTTCTGATATGCAAAAAACACTTAAACATACCGGATCTGATTGAATGGAGGGCGCAGTCGCATTCTTCCTAGTAAAAACCTTAGTAACATTAAGTTCAGGTCTGAAAGTCTGCGGTGGAAGAACACTATCATTGTTCTGAACCTGTAAAGTATGAGTATGCAGAATTCACCATCAGATATGCAATTTATCATAATATGATATGCAAAATATAGAAAAGTAGAGATGTGAAGTGAGTATGCAAAATTTCAAATCAGATATGCAATTAATATTGACATGATGGGCTGAAGGCAGTAACGACTTCTCATACTTACCGGATCCGAAGGAAACTTGGACTGATTTTCAACAGTGTGCTCCACACCTTCAGAGGACAAATGAGTAGTGAAGTGAACACCCTGCACAATATGAATATTAACATCAGGATAAATTTCTCAGTCTCAAATCTTGCATATCCAAAAGCCCCATGCTCATAGCTACTTACCAATTTTTGCATATCACTAAGTACTGTCGTACTATCATTTAATGTTGGTGGCGAGGTAGCAAGGTGTTGTACCTTTACTTTTACTCGCATCATCCTGTGCAATATTGACACAAGAGTTATGCAAATTACTTAGAACAAAACTGACTGAAAATAGATGATTTAGCAACATAATATACACCTTAGGCATATGATCAGAGACTCTGGGAAGACTGAACGAGTAAGTATTGTCGACTCCATGGTAATCAGCCGTCTCGGGCTTGATGATGTAGCTCCGTTTTAGCAAGGCCGAATCAATAGATTCCACCAACTTCATTACCTCCGGACTAGTCCAAAATGGGTCTTGAGATTGAGATAGCACATTTCCTACTTGAGTTGATGCTTGAAAAGGAGCATCAGCATCGTAATCTGATCCAGACACACCAAGTAAAGCCCTTGCAAACTCAGTCAAAGCATTAGATATCTCGTCGTCCTTGCACTCCATAGGAATACTCTCGGTCTTATCAGATGTGCTAATAATGGCATTTGCAATCTTCTTTAAATCATTAACCATTCCAGAATTATACTCCTGCAACAATAGAAAATGAGTTGTAATCTGAATATCTCAAATTTCATGCATATTTGACTATGAAATCTGCATACAGTTGAAATTTGCATATAGTAAAATCAGTGACTACTGTGAAACTGAGATGCTCATGTGAATATAAATTCAAATTATCTAAACCTAAAGCCTAAAAAACTAACCTTTTTACGGTCTGGTTCACCAACCGGGTGTGCAACATCTTGTCTCTTAGTAATAGGCAGTTGAGGCTCCAAGTTTCCATCACCAATCACACCATATTCCAACTCAATTGCTTCCCTTTGATCAACAAGATCCTAAATTGTTGGATTAGAAGTATATAGAAACTTTTAGTTAATGCAGTAACAATAAACTCACCATTAGCTATCCAATTGCATATTTATTACCTTAGTCCAGCCAACAAAAGTAGGGAATTGCCTTGGAATAGTTCGCTTGCGGTACAAAACCATACGGTCCAGATATAAAATCTGGAATACATTGTATAAATATGGGGATCAGATACAATAGAAATCAAAGCATTTCTAAACAAGCATATCACTAACGCAGTCTTGCATAATCTATTCAAACCAGCAACTGTAAGCCATATAAAGGCTCTAAAGAAATACCGTCAAGAAGTGTAGTGGACCAGTGAAGTAGTCGTCCTTATTCTTATCCCATTTTTGTTTTGCCTCTAATAGGGAGCTTATGACAAAACCACACCAATTCATTCTCCTTAATCGATCAAGATTATCAGAACAACCACGGATAAGGGTCTGGTTTGCATAACTACTCTGACATGGTTCGATTAAGCAAGAGTGGAAAAATACGATGAAATTAAGTAGGAAATTAGGACCTCCTTCTTCTAATTCGAGCATACGTTCAGCAACATGATTAAATCTCATTTGGTGGTTCACCAAAGGCAAATACCGGTCCCTCCACTTCTTTACCACATCAAACATGCACTTAGGGTCTACCTTGAGTATTTCCATGGGGCCGCGTGGAATGCCAAGACATATCTCCACGTCACTATCTGCTACATCAATTGAAGACCCATCCGAAAGTAATATCTTGCCCTTTCGAGGATTGTAATTCTCAACTAGCCATCTGCACAAATATCTGGAAGACATAGTTTACAAAATCAAATTAGTAAACTAGAAGCCCAAAGATGAAATTACACTGCATAACCCATGATCATATATGCATATCACATTGGAAAATATGCATACCGACTCATGATATCTGCATACCAAATTATTAAATACAGAGTGAAAAATATATTCAAGGGAACATCTTTACCTAGGTATCACAAAGGATTCCATCTGCAGCAACCTCCCAAATCCAGCATTATGCACATCTTGTGTTTTAGCGGCATTTAGTTTTGACATGGTTTCGACGAAATAAGAAATCTCAGAACGATGATTGATTTTGACAATACCACTCTTTGGCTTGCACTGCAGTCTAGTTGGTTCAATCTCTCTGTCAACCAGAGCCTTACCCTTAACCACTTTCTTTTTCATGTTCAAAGCTATCAAAAAAAGAGTCTATTAGGCGTATTGAATAAACAAATGAACAATCAAAATAAAAAAAATTGACACACCTTCTGGAGCTGCATTAGAGCACGAGGCCTTCCCCTTCCCCTTGAAAGGTTTCTTAAGCATTCTCTGAGCCAGTGTCTCATCATCAGAGGCAATTTGCGTTTCATCTGGTCAAGATTTCAAATTGTATCAATTTGCTAATGTCATATTCAGATAAACAATAAGATATGCAATTTGACATCCCATTGTTCATACCTACTGCTTTCCTCTTTGCATTAGCGGTACATTGCCTTAGGTTCAAGCTCCTCTTAGCTCGTGGACTGGATGCATTAGGTGAAGATTGATCTTTTGACCCTTTAAGATAAGATTTGAATAAACCTCATAATCTGCCTTAAAAACGTAAGTGACTAATACTTATTTCATTTGCATATCATGAAAGAACACCATGCATATCCATTTGTTACTTATGCATATGATAAAACATCCTATGAGGTTCATAAGATTGGATACCTTGCACACACAAACCTTTTGATCTAGGTGACTTCGAGGATCTAGATGACTTCGAGGCAGGGGAATTCAATTGCATGAAAAATGATCCTGTTACCATGATTGAATCCTACAATAGTGCAGTACAATAAAGACACAAAGATTGGTAACAATAGAGGTAGTCATCATGCATAACAAATAAAAAAGATCTTGTGCAATAAAAATAATACAACATAGTACGCAGAATCAAATTTCCCCTCTTTTTTGATGCATAACAACAACCATCACCCTATTTCATCTCTAAGCCTCCTGGTGTGAATTCACCCAATACATATATGGTTGTTTCTCCCTAAATCTAGATTTGTAATCTAAACTCATTCTTGTTGATGTCACACCCTTCATGATTTTTAATATACCTTAAACCAAAAATTAAACACCCAGTGAACCATTGTTAAGAAATCGGGGCTGAAACCCATTGAATGCTTTGAAAAAACACCCAGTTTTTTATTTCTTCTTTGCTTCTTCTTGATTGGACGTAAGTGCCACTTTTGGAATGACCTAGTTTCCTCTTGACATATTCATCTGCTAACAATTTTAGGCTTTACTACTAATAAAACGATTGATGAATTGTGTGATTTTCATCAAAACAGTAGAATTACTAGAATTATGCAGTTTTGATTTTCATCAAAAAACAGTTCTGAGCCGCAAGCCCATTTCAAATTGGCTATGGCGGTGAAGAAAGACAAGTGAGTGAGACTATAGCTTATTTGCAAACTTTTAAACTGAAGTTTTTTTATTCTAATTGCTTAACCATCTCCTGACATAAACTACCAACCGAACATGCTCATCAATTTATGACTCTGTTACAATGTGCACAAGTTTTTGTTTAATAATCTGGTTGCTTCTAAGATTTTTCCTTGATATATATGGTTTTAATCATGAGCATTATGGCAATGGAAGATAATAAATTATCTTGATTTGACTTGAACAATTTCACAAATCCAGTTTCAATCAACTCTAAAAGTGACATTTACTAGCAGCAATACAACCGAACAAACCCCAATTGGGCGGCCATTTACCACAAACCCATTTCTTGCACAAATTCACATCCCCAGCCACAACCCACAATACATAAACATGAGAACAAGTGAGTGAGATACCTGTGCAGGGAGGCGAACAAGTCGGTGATACGGACGGCGGCCAAACGACGAGACATTGCGAACGGTGAGAGGGGTTCACTGCAGCAAAAACAACGAGACGTTGCGGCGAGACGGACTTCGGCGAGCAGGAGGGTCGGAACTCCGGTTACCGGCGAGATGGGCTTGCGGCGGCGGCCATCATCTTCAAGCGGAGGCGGCGATTTGAAACGGGTAGAAGGAGGGTTAGAGAAGCGGCTCCTTTGAGAGTATCGAGAGAGTATCGAGAGAGAGAGAGAGAGAGAGAGAGAGAGAGAGAGAGAGGAAATAAGGGAGGAGAGAGATAGTGGAAATTGATATGCTGGATTGACGGAAAGGAGTTTGGAATTAAAGTTTTTTTATTATTATTGAAAATTATGAGTAAATCATGTCCATTCCTCTATTTTGATCCAACGCTTATAAATCGTTAACTTCGTTTCTCCCTAAGAGTTGGTTTCTCAGGAGCCTAAATCTATATATATATATATATATATATGAGCTGCAATCATCTTTAATCTCACAGTTTTTCTGTCTTTTTTTAATTCTTTCTTGTTTTTTTTAGTCTTTAAAATTCGGTCACCTTGATCTTGTGTTCCTATTTTAAGTAATTTCATTTGTCATTACTATATGCGTCTGTTGGAGTTCAGATGTTTGCGACCTCTGGATCAACACCTCGCGAGGCCAGGTCAGCAACAAATTCTCTTAAAGTTGTTGGAGACCTTCTCGATCACAGCTAGATCAACAACTTGAGACTCTACTTCTCTTTGGATCAAACTTCATCCCTTATCATTGTTCTTCGTGTTCTTGAGCTTCAATGGTACATGCGCAACCAAACCAGAAGGTTGGACCCTCGGATTTGTCTCTCTGACGCCCAAGTAAGTAACGATCACAAGCAAATAAGCACAATAGGCATAGCAATACCAAATAAGGATCCAATGATTATAAAAGAGAGAGGAAATACACAATTCGCTATCTAGAACCTTATGAACCGTACTTAACCAATCGAGCATTCACGAATCACCTCAGGATGGGATGATTCTACCACCAAAAGCACGAAATCGACACCGAGAGTCAGAATCCATGTGTCGATCATCCAATTCTCTAAGAGAATAGATGAATTGGGAGGGAAGAAGGTGAGCTCGAGATGAAGCTGCACTTCTGTGTTTTGCTCTCTCTTTGCAATGGAGAAAAGATGCCAAAATGACCAAAGATGCTTTTCTCTCTCATTTCTGTTAGATTTTATACACGTCACGAGGGCCCCACAATATCCACTCTTCCTAGCTTTCACCTCCATCCCGATTTGGGCCTTAAAAGGGTCTTTCTCCACATGAGTGCATTACTCGTGATCTGGGCCTTGGTGGGCCTTCAGGGTGTCGCGAGCCCAAGGGCTTAAAACTCGAGAACCAGGTCCAACATCCAGTCCCCCAAGTTCTTATCCTCGCGAGGGTAAAGCTTAGGTGTTTTCTTTGAAGTCGGGAACTCGAGTCGCCTTAGGGTTTGTCCTTTTCGGTATCTCTCGCGACATGATTCTTCTGTTCGCGCCTCTTGAATTCAAAACTAGAATTTAAAAACACTTTGTCTCCCGCGCTTAGAGATCTTATGACAGGTGTCACGCATCCGACTTTTCCCGCTTTTACTATATAATCGGACCATTTCGCCATTTTAATTTCCCACTTCATCTTCTCCAAACCCTCTGTAAAATCTCCAATTAAACCCTTCGAAGTGATCTCTATGATTCTACCCATAATCGAGCAAATAGTCATTGATGGTAGGTTCGCATCTATCTTCTTTATTGATTCTCGCTTATTTTCATCTTTTGTAACATCTAATTTGAGTATATTTGATGCATTTTTTCATTTTTAACTGTCGATGTTCTTGCCCACTGTTAGCCCTTCTCCGATGTCCCAACGGTGTTGTCGCCTCTCCTCATCAGTTTCGGATGTGGCGTTGCTTTCTCTCTCTTGCCCTACCTGGTGGCGTATTTCTAATTTTCTTTCGATGTTCTTGAAGTTCATCTTGTAGTCCATTCGTTCGTCTTTTCAATGTTCATCCTCTTGACGTTCATCCTTTTGCCTCTTCGAATTCTCCTCAGATCTTCTTTTCCTCGTTTTCCAGGGTCTTCCTCTGTTTGCCTTTGTATGTCATCGTTCCTTCCTCGTCACGACCAGACGAAGGGAGTAGTAATAACTCTCCTCCCATTCAGGATCCAGAAGCCGGGGATTACGGCTTTGGTGACGAGAGAGGTTTCTACACATAGGATCGCGAGCTTCCCCGAATAGAGATTGAAGAGAGATTCGAGAAGCATGCATGCCTTGTACATATTTTGAAACACCGCGTCCGCTTCACTAAATCCCCCCAACAAGGGGAGTCGCTATACAACTCTCCCTAACAAACTTAGATTGTATGACCGTAAGTCTATAGCCTCCTCTTACCCATTTCTTGAAGGGACAATGCTCGTGCTCCCTTCTGTCAAAGGGACATCGCTTTATAATTATGGTCCATTCTTCGCAATCAGTCGACCTTCTTTTGAGGCCGGCTTCCGTCTCCCACTTACGAGATTTTCTCGCCATCTCTTGAAGATCCTTGGGTATAGCCATGTCCAGATGGATCCAAACCTTTGGCGCACAGTGGTTATCTACACCCTTAGGTGTCAAGACATTGGAGTGGCTGCTAACGTTGGCCATTACCTCCTTATGTATCAAAGGAGGAGAGCCCCTGAGACATTTGGCATGTTCACGGCTTTCACGAAGGGGCGTAGTGAGTGGAATAATCCCTCTAAGGTTGTGAATTGGAAAACAGATTGGTTTCTCATTCGACCTCCACCGGACTCTAGGATTTCTAGAAAGATTGTTGAGAGCCTTGTTCACCCCAAGCCTGGTCAATGGACCCAACCCAAAGCGGATTCCCTTTTCCACAAATATCACGACTTTCCCAATCTTACTGTAAAAAGGATTTAAAAAAATTGCATAACTCCTTAGGTGTTAGCTCAACGCCGTCTAAGCCTTAATCATCATTACGGTGGTATGGTAGTTGCGATTATTTGTATTTTCTTCTCTCCCCTTTGGCATATTTGTACTCACTATTTCAATCTTATTTTTTGCATACGACACTTTCTTCGCGGACCTTCCAACACCAGAAAATTTGGAGCAGCTCGTTGAAACCGACTCTAAGAGTGATAGTCCTCCTCCTCTAAAGAAAGGAATGGGTTCGCGAGCGAAGAAAGTCGCGACCAAAGCTTGGTCCGTGATACGCTGCACTTTGTATAGCGTACCTAGGGATTATTACATTAGTTTAGGAGTATTATCATATGTGTTTCGAGTCATTATTATGTTCTGAGATATTTATTAAGAAGTGAAGAAATGAAGATCAGAGCCGAAGAAGATTGAAGACTTGAAGAATGAAGAAGCTTCTGCGACACCAACCGCGATCGCCACTACCATCCAGGCGATCGCCATCATTCAACAGAAGCCGCGGACGAAGAAGGTCGGCCCGTAAGAAGAGTGTGTGACTTGAAGCTGCTGACGTAGGAGATGATGTTGGGCTGGCAAGATGGGCTAAAGTGGCCCGCTTATTCACGTGAATAGAACGGAACCGACTTCGGTTACGTTATATTTTGTTTTATTTATTTCCTTTTTCCTTATATTATTATTTCGTTTAGGATATATCTTTTACCATATATTTTTAGGGTTAGTCTCTATTTAAGAACCCTAGTTCTTTCTATTGTTATCATCATGTTTTCCATTAGACAATTTAGTTTTGCAACCATGAGCAGGAACTAATCTCCATTGTTTTGCTTAGTGGTTGAAACCTTCAGTTATTAAGTTGTGAGATTTCTAAACTCTTGTTCTTTTCCTATGGGTTTGTATTAATTCTCTTGTTCTTCATCTATTGATTTCTATTAGTTTTGCTAGCTTGATCACCTAGTTTGATTGATAGTTTTCTATTGCTAGACTAGGAATATACGGTGGAATTCCTTGTCATTGTAGCACTCATATCTGCATGATCTGGTAGTTGATTGCTTTTATGAAAGAGAATTGATTGCATGTTAATACTTGACGGTTGTAAGTTATTGCATGCATCCTTATGATTCTTGTGCACTTTGCTGCTATTTCATCTAATCTTGAGAGGTTTCCCTGATTGCTGAATAGTAAGTATTATCAGGATCGGTTGGCCTGCTGATATATTAAAGATTTGAATAGGAACATTCCTTAGGATTGAATAGAACTTGAGATAAATCTATGATCTACTTGATTGACTGTTGTGTGGATACTTGCTAGGTGAAACCCCTTCGCATAATATTCTCACCCAAACTTCCTCTGTTTGTTACTTGTTACTTGTGTGTTCTTGCAATCAACCCCCCCCCCCCTTTGGTTACTAGTTGATATTTCACTTGACTGCATTGATTTGGTGTTTTGATTCCCTTGGGTTCGACCTCTACTTACTTGCTATACACTAGTTAGTGTTTAGGGTTTTCTTTGATTTGGCACTACGACTTTAGCCTCATCAAATTTGGCGCCGTTGCCGGGGAATTGAAATTTTTCTGATTCTGTGTTAATTGTGAAATTATCAACTGTTTGGTGTGAACCTCTATGGTTCAGACCCGTGCTACTAATTCATCTCTTGTTGCCTTTGACCCGGAGATTGAAAGGACGTTCCTTCGGAACCAAAGAGCAGCTCTGAACCAAGATAACGAGATGGGTGATCGACATGGACCGCCATTGCCTACTATGAGGCAACTCACTGCCCCAGACTTAAACCAACAACCTTTAGCAGTGAGGTTTCCTGAGATTGAAGAAGGTGTGAATTTTGAATTAAAAGCTGGTTTAATTCATGAGCTACCACACTTCCATGGCTTAGCAGGAGAAGATCCCAACAAACACTTGGCTCAATTCCATGTCATATGTTCTAGTATGAAGCCAAGAGGTGTTACTGAGGAGCAGGTCATGCTGAGAGCTTTCGGATTTACTCTGCAAGACGCTGCGAATGATTGGCTCTATTATCAAGCTCCAGGGAGTATTGATACATGGGCTAAGATGAAAAAAGTCTTCTTGGGGAAATATTTTCCAGCCACAACACTGAGCAGTTTGAAGAAGGAAATCACAACCATTCAACAACACTCAACTGAGAGTCTCTATGAGTATTATGAGAGATTCAAGAAGCTCTGCTCAAGCTGCCCATTCCATAGTTATATTGACCATGATCTTCTTATGTACTTATTCAGTGGGCTGATTGATGAGGATCGTCGAATGGTAAACGCATCTTGTGGAGGTAATTTTCTGAAACTAACTATACCTCAGGCCACTGAAATGTTTGAAGAGCTGGCTGAAAGTTCAAGGCAGTTTAGCAGTAGACAGGGATCCCACTCAGTCAAAGCAATTAATTCAGATCAATTACAGAATGACATGAATGAGTTGAAAGATATGGTAAAGGCTTTGATGCTGAAAAATGCTTCCCTTCATGATCCCAATGCTGAGGTAAACGCTGTTGGTGGATGGCAACCAAGGCCAAGGTATGACTCTTCTAATATTAATTATCAGCAACCTAAACCTCAGAATTCTATGACTGCTGAAGATATGATCAAGTCCTTAGCTCAGACTGTGATGCAATAAAACGCTAAGACGGAATCAAGCATCCAAAATCTTGAAAATCAGTTAGGACAGATTGCTCAAGCTGTGAGTAAATTAGAGGCCAGGGAACCGGTAAGAAACCCGAGAGAGAACGTCAGTGCAGTGTTCTTGAGGAGCGGAAAAACTTTAAATGACTGTTCTGTGCCAAAACCGCGATCGCCAGATCTGAGTGGCGATCGCCATGAGATTACAGAGAGCAAAACAGGGTCTGCATCGCGACCGCGATCGCCATATGGCAATGGCGATCGCCATGCCATTCCAGAAGCTGAGGTGAAAAATTATTCGTGACCGCGATCGCCAAGAGCTGATGGCGATCGCCGGGAGTCCCCTGATTACATTGACAATTATGTTCGCCCGAATTTCCCCCCTCTGTTCTCTCAGAAGCCTGTTGCTCCCTTTCCTGAGGCATTGAAGGATACTCGAAGGCTGGAGGACGACAAAGAAATCTTCGAAACCTTTAGTAGGTGTGAGGTAAACATTCCCTTGCTCAAACTTGTTAAGAGTATTCCTAGATTTGCTAAGTTTTTGAAAGATGTTTGCACTATTAAAAGAAATCAAAAACTGAAAGGAAAGAAGAAAGTTGAAATAAGTGAACAAGTTTCTGCTGTGTTTCAAAAACGCATGCCTAAGAAATGTGGTGATCCAGGCATATTTAGCATTCCATGTGTGATTGGTGAAACTAAATTTGACAAAGCGATGCTAGATTTAGGTGCATCAATCAATGTTTTGCCTTACTCTTTGTATGAATCACTAGGCTTAGGACCTTTGCATAAAACATGAACTGTTATTCAACTTGTTGATAGGTCTACTGTATACCCAAAAGGGGTTGTTGAGGATGTTCTTGTTATGGTTGGTGATCTGATTTTTCCTGGTGATTTCTTTGTGTTGGATATGGAGCATGCTAATAATGTCACACCTATACTGTTAGGTAGACCTTTCATGATAATTGCACAAACGAAAATTGATGTTAATAGTGGGACTCTCTCTATGGAGTTTGATGGGGATAAGGTAGAATATAATATATATGATATGGATCCCATTGATAAGAATTCTCTATGTGCTATTGATGTGATTAAGCCTACTTGTAAGGATGAATTGCAACCTGTTTTAGAGAATCCCTTAGAGCCCCCAAAAGTAGATGTTGTTTTATCTACTAACATGCAGGAGTGTCAGGCTAAGTCAGAGCTTAAAGGTAAGCTCTCTTCACATCCTTTGGGCAATCGCGCTCCATTATTGACCTCGCCAGGCGAGATACCATTGATGTCTAGGAGGAGAAAGTGAATGAAACCACCTTCATTGCTAAAGACAAGGTGGTTAAGGTAAGAGGGACGGGATTTAAGGCGTTCCATGAGTGGTTCAAGAGAGAATTCAGACAAGAGACGGTTTTCACAAAGCCAAATGGCATTAGTTAAATCTCTTGAGTTTCATGTCGAGCCACGACATAAAATAAGGCGCTACTCGGGAGGCAACCCGAGGTTTAAGTTTGTTTTTATTTTTTTTTGTTCGGTTTAATTTTCTTTTTAGTTTTTCTATGGACAGAAGGAAATCACCTAAGCTTAGGGTCAGCTACAGTCAGTAGCCAATCTCGCTGTAAGTCTTCTCTCCCGTCTAAAAAAAAAAGAAAAAAAAATATGAGAGAAAAGAAAGTAAGGAGTTGTATTACATCAAGTTTGGTTTCATTGGTACTATCATTCTAAATCTACATTCGCTGGAGCTTAGCTTGTTGGTAACCTTGTTCTTTGCAAGGAGTTGATTTGTTTGGGTCACCTTCTACATTGGAGGTATTCTTTCTTTTGCTTTAGATGAGCTATGCATTATTGGATTACATTTAGTGCTCATCTAGTTTCTCATTCTACCACACTTTGAGTTTTATTGGAGGAAGGTCATCCGACCTTGTATGTGAGTCTTCTGTCTCCTTCCCTGGGTTCGTTTTTATGTCTTCCATTTCATTGAGGACAATGCAATGTTTAAGTATGGGGGAGGAGAGTGTATTCACATGTAATTATTTGGGTGTTGGTTGTATCTGCATGAGCTTATTGAATATATATTGTATGAAAAAGCCACAAAAATTGAAAAAAGGCATACAAAATCCTTGGATAGCAAGATCTATGCAATAAGAAGGTGGCTTGACCGGCATTAGGCTGGGGCAAAAATAAGTCTTGAGTGATGTGAGTTTTGTGAGCCTGGAACAATTATTGAGTGGTTGGGATGAAAACCCGAAAGGGTGCCCAAGCAAGATGAGTGCATATATTAAAAAAAAAAAAAAATTGAGTGTTTTAGGATTTTTATCATCTTGGCGTATGGAGACATAAGAAGGAGACGTATAGGAGGACTCGGGTAGGCCACTTGGAGGAATAAGGTGTAGTTCTGGGTATGTGTTTATTTTATCACATTGTTCTTGATTATTGTTGTTGTGTTTTGTGTGTTTGGAGGAGCTTATTGGTTATGCAATCACTAGGAGATATTCTTGTACTTCCTGAGGCTTTGAGTATTTTATTGTATGGGTAGCTTTTTTGTAAGTTACTCGGGACGAGTAAAAGTCTAAGTATGGGGGTATTTGATACGCTACACTTTGTATGGCGTAACTAGGGGTTATTACATTAGTTTAGGAGTATTATCATATGTGTTTCGAGTCATTATTATGTTCTGAGATATTTATTAAGAAGTGAAGAAATTGAAGATCAAAACCAAAGAATATTGAAGATTTGAAGAAATCACCGACGGCGATCGCCATGGATCAGCGGCGATCGCGGTGGAGCAACAGAGAGGAGCCGATAATATTTAATAGATCCGCGACCGCGGATTAATATCCGTGATCGCGGGTATTGTGTTGAATTCCCCTTCGCTGGAGTGTTGATGGGCCGTGCGTGAGATGGGCCGTGGATTTGAAGCAAGCAGCCGGCCCAACTTTTAGAAGAAGCTCACTTGAATCAGAAAGCATTATAGGAGGATGGAGCCCACATGGATGAAGCAGGTAGCTGACCAAATAATTGAAGCACGCACCTGCACAAATTCGCTGAGACTTTGCTACATTCTTTTTTTCCTTGTTTGGCTTTATTTTCTTTTCTTTTATTTCCTTATTAGTTTTAGGATTTATCTTTTACCATATATTTTTAGGGTTAGTCTCTATTTAAGAACCCTAGTTCTTTCATCTTTTCTATCATCTTTTCCATCAGACAATTTAGTTCCGCAACCATGAGCAGAAACTAATCTCCATTGTTTTACTTAGCGGTTGAAACCTTCAGTTATTAAGTTGTGAGATTTCTAAACTCTTGTTCTTTTCCTATGGGTTTGTATTAATTCTCTTGTTCTTCATCTATTGATTTCTATTAGTTTTGCTAGCTTGATCACCTAGTTTGATTGATAGTTTTCTATTGCTAGATTAGGAATATACGGTGGAATTCCTTGTCATTGTAGCACTCATATCTGCATGATCTGGTAGTTGATTGTTTATATGAAAGAGAATTGATTGCATGTTAATACTTGACGGTTGTAAGTTATTGCATGCATCCTTATGATTCATGTGTTCTTTGCTGCTATTTCATCTAATCTTGAGAGGTTTCCCTGATTGTTGAATAGTAAGTATTATCAGGACCGGTTGGCCTGCTAATATATTAAAGATTGGAATAGGAACATTCCCTAGGATTGAATAGAACTTGAGATAAATCTATGATCAACTTGATTAATTGTTGTGTGGATACTTGCTAGGTGAAACCCTTTCTCAATATATTCACAACCAAACCTTCTTTGCTTGAAACTTGTTACTTTTGTATTCCATACAATCAAAACCCCCCCTTTGGTTACTTGTTACTAGTTGATATTTCACTTGACTGCATTGATTTGGTGTTTTGATTCCCTTGGGTTCAACCTCTACTTACTTGCTATACTCTAGTTAGTGTTTAGGGTTTTCTTTGATTTGGCACTACGACTTTAGCCTCATCAGACACCAACCGCGATCGCCACTACCATCCAGGCGATCGCCATCATTCAACAAAAGTCGCAGACGAAGATTTTCTGAAGACCGCGACCGCGGATTACAACCCGCGATCGCGGGTATTGCGCTAATGCGTGGACTGGGCTGGATGTTGAGCCCATTATTGAAGAAGAAGGCCGGCCCGTAAGAAGAGTGCGTGACTTGAAGCTGTTGACGCAGGAGATGATGTTGGGCTGGCAAGATGGGCTAAAGTGGCCCGCTTATTCACGTGAATAGAACGAAACAGACTTCGGTTACGTTATATTTTGTTTTATTTGTTTCCTTTTTCCTTATATTATTATTTCGTTTAGGATATATCTTTTACCATATATTTTTAGGGTTAGTCTCTATTTAAGAACCCTAGTTCTTTCTATTGTTATCATCATCTTTTCCATTAGACAATTTAGTTTTGCAACCATGAGCAGGAACTAATCTCCATTGTTTTGCTTAGCGGTTGAAACCTTCAGTTATTAAGTTGTGAGATTTCTAAACTCTTGTTCTTTTCCTATGGGTTTGTATTAATTCTCTTGTTCTTCATCTATTGATTTCTATTAGTTTTGCTAGCTTGATCACCTAGTTTGATTGATAGTTTTCTATTGCTAGACTAGGAATATACGGTGGAATTCCTTGTCATTGTAGCACTCATATCTGCATGATCTGGTAGTTGATTGCTTTTATGAAAGAGAATTGATTGCATGTTAATACTTGACGGTTGTAAGTTATTGCATGCATCCTTATGATTCATGTTCCCTTTGCTGCTATTTCATCTAATCTTGAGAGGTTTCCCTGATTGTTGAATAATAAGTATTATCAGGATCGGTTGACCTGCTGATATATTAAAGATTGGAATAGGAACATTCCCTAGGATTGAATAGAACTTGAGATAAATCTATGATCAACTTGATTGACTGTTGTGTGGATACTTGCTAGGTGAAACCCCTTCGCATAATATTCTCACCCAAACTTCCTCTGCTTATTACTGGTTACTTGTGTGTTCTTGCAATCAACCCCCCCTCCCTTTGGTTACTTATTACTAGTTGATATTTCACTTGATTCCATTGATTTGGTGTTTTGATTCCCTTGGGTTCGACCTCTACTTACTTGCTATACTCTAGTTAGTGTTTAGGGTTTGCTTTGATTTGGCACTACGACTTTAGCCTCATCAGTCCGCGAAAGGCAAACCTGCTGCTTCTGGTGGAGCCCAAGCCGCTAAAGTTACCATGAGCAGGAATCGACCTTCCGGGGGCATCAACATCTCCAAGAGAGTTCCCGAAGGTGATGAGTCTCCTCCAGAAGGCTCTTCTGTTGAGCGGTCGAGCCCAGCCAGTCCGCGAGCTACACCACTACAATCCGGAGGAGGTGACACTCCAGCTTCGGGACCAGGAACCGGGGGAAGGAAGTCTACTGTGGCTGAGAAAGGGAAACAAGTGCTAACTAGCTCACAAAGGAAGGAGAGAGAGACCCGATTTAGGTCGCCTCTGGCAAAGGAACCAATTTTCTTTAACGAGATGTCATTAAGGGAATTCTTTGGGAAAGAGCGCCCTCGTTTCCCAGAGACTCCTACTTGCATCGAGGGCGCTTTGCGAAAGGGGGTAGGAATGGCTCGCGTGTCTCTCATGGTGAGTTCGCGACTTATCTTGTGTTTTGGTTTGTCTTTGTTATCGTCTTTATTGATCATTTCTTTGTGTGTCTTGATGTAAATGCTTCTTGTTGATGAGTCCCTTGGGAAATATGCCCTTGCTTTTTAGGACGATAAACTGGCTCTCGAGGCACACTGTGAGAAGATGATGCACCAGAGTCGTTCCTACAAGTCTAAACTTGCCCCTGCTAACGTCATTAAAGTTGTTGCTTCCGGTGCCCTAACTCCATCAACACATCACTTTTCGATCATTTGCACCGCCATGGAATCAATCGGGGAGAGCGCTCTCGCAAGGCGGAATCCATCGAAAATAGTGTATGGGGGCCATTTTTTCTATTTGCCCTTCTATTTACAAGATTACCACCGCATTACTTATCTTTCATTTTCTTCTTTTTAATTTCCAGATTTAATCTGGATCGTCTATTTCCCAGATCGGACGGCTCATAGGAGTTCTTAGTTCTTATCTTAACATAAGTTCTCATCCTTCCTCTTAGTTTTCTACCCTTAAACATAAATTCTCAAACACTATTTCTTCTTTTTATTTAATTTTGAAATCAGAACCTACTAATACTAAAACACCAAAATTATTTTCTTAAAATATATGGTTAAGTTAGCAAAACGACTATTCAAGATCACACCTACTTTTATCAGAAGCTTGTTTCTGGAAGCTATAACACATAACACATATATTTAGGCAATGGCTATATGCACGCGAATCGATGCATATATGCACGCGATTCTGTGCGCGCAACTTATGCGCACGCATCTGTGCGCAGTTCTTATGCGCATACGTGTTTTACGGGGTATTACGGGTACTTTTCGTAAATTTTCAGAGTCTGTAACACCTTGTGCGCCTAACTACTGCGCACAGGTTGAGAATCTGTGCGCCGTGTTTCTGCGCACTGTTCAAACATAGTAGCCGTTGAAATTTTTGAAAAAAGTAGCCGTTAAATGTAAAACTGTGCGCTTAGGTTCTGCGCACAGGTGCTTTAGGGTTTGGGTTTGTGCGCGGATGGTTAGAGCACGGGTCTTTACAGTTTCATTTGGACCACAACGGTCATAAATGTGCCTATATAAAGCCACAATCTCTTCGTTTCCAACAAATTCATTCAACACCTCTTCGTTTTCCAACAAATTCATTCAAAATGTATCGTCGTAATCAAAACTCTCGTATGTTAGAGTTGATTAATCAAAGTTGTGAAGATAGTGATGAAGAACACGATTGGGATAGCGGATCACAAGAAGAGGAAGACGACCCGAACGACGACGAATGGTTGGATGGTTTCTTAGAAGACGAAGAGTTCGGCGACTGGGATCCGAGTGGTGAATTTGTGGTTAGTATAATATGTTATAATTTGAAACATATGGTAGCGTAATTAGTTTCAAATTAGTTTCATATGCTAGAATAATTAGTTTCATATGCTAGCCTAATTAGTTTCATATGATAGCCTAATTAGTTTCATATGATATCCTAATTAGTTTAAAGTAATGATTCGTATTTTGCCTTGTTATTTTGGTAGTAGTGTAATTGTCGCTCTACAATTACGTATAGGGGAAAGATTATTCGGATTATTTTAGAACCGCACAATATTGGGATACTCCGCAAGAATTGTACGAGTGGGCGAGAGATAGAGGAAAGGAGTTAGTGATAGCTTTGGTAACGCGTAATTCAAGTCCGTACCAAATAAGTATTGTGTGCGATAGATTTGGAAAACCAAGATCTGGGAGGCCAAAGGTGAACAAAGAGAATCCAGAGTTGGCTGTTCCTAGGCTTAGAAAGTCGAAGTCGAAGAAGTGTGAGTGTAGATTTCAGCTACTGGCAGTGCGAAAGAAAAACATTCCCGGGGTCGCAGGAGAAAAATGGATTTTAGGTGTGATAGAAGGTCGGCATAACCATGTGCTACTTGCTAGTTTTCATGGGAATGCATTCATGGGTCGAATGACGGAGGAGCAAGAGCTTTGTGCTAGGCGGTGGGGAGATGGAACGGGACGCAAGACGCCAAAAGAAATTATCTCTAAATTGAGGGAGAAGTACCCTGGTAATGTTACTTCAAGGAGACAAGTTGCAAACTTTTTGCAGAAGGTGAATTACGAAGATCGCGGAGAGCTAAACGTGACACAGTGGTTGCTTAAGTTTTTGCGAGACCACGACTACGTAGTTCATCCACATAGAGACACGACAAACGGAGAGGTTGCAATATTATTCTTTGCTAACCAAGAGTCGTTGCGTTTGTTGAAGAAGTACCCGTACGTGGTAATTATCGATGCGACGTACAAGACAAACAAGTAAGTCTCTACAATACCTTGGTCGATATTTAGTTCGGATAATGATATATGTTCTGTAGTGATATATGTTAATGTTTCAATAGATATGAAATGCTGCTCGTAGAGATCGTTGGATTCACCAGTACACACAAGACGTTCAACATCGCGTATGCATTCACTAAAGCGGAAAGGATTTATCATTACACATGGATAATGATTCAATTGAAGTCATTATTCATAGATTTGGGAGTGATGCCAACGGCTATAATGACAGATTGCGAAGACGCGCTGATAAAAGGGATAAAGACTGTTTTCGGGAGCGAAGTTCAACATCTGTTGTGTTGGGTGCATATCAAACACAACATTGAGGCACATGCTTCGACCATCCTAAAGAGACAAATTAAAGTGGAAGCCTTTGCAGGACAATGTTGGGGACTATTTTGCTCAGCTACTGAAGAGACCTATGAACTGCGGCTCGAACAGTTGAAGAGATCTTGGAAGAGCGGCCTTGTGGGATACGTCGAGAGAACATGGCTTAATCCTCACAAGACAAGTATAGTGAGGGCTTGGACAGATCATAAGCTTCATTTCCTTACGAGGACTTCAAACAGGTAAATATTGATATTTTTTAGTTAAAGATGATTATATCATAACGGCGTACTTTCTTAACTTACCAACTTAACTGTTTTTTAGAGTTGAAGGGATGCACAAGGTTTTGAAAGATATTATTGGTTCCAGCAGAGGGGGCTTTAACAGAGTGATCGTACGGATCCTTCATTCAGTACTCCTTCAGATTGATTCAATTAGGGCGAGCATGAACATGTCTCTCTCCAAACGACCAACTGATTTTGATGATCCAAACATGCATCCGCTTGGAAGGGCTATTTTTTCCCGACTATTCTACAAAGTGTCAGACAGGTGTTTTGATCATTTGTTGGCTACTTATGAGATCATGTTGACGGGGAAATTTCCTGAACAATGCACCGACCATTGGGTGAGGAACTGTCTTGGGTTGCCGTGCGTCCATCAAATTGCACACGCTATCATTTCAAACACACCCCTGATTGAGGATGACATTCACCCGTTCTGGAGGGATTTGCATTGGGATGACACTCCTGAAACAGAAGACGACCTAAATCTGAAGGTCCGAATGAACATTATAGAGTTGCGACTCCATGAAATGTTCACCAAGTTGGAACTTGGAACCTTGAAGAAAAGCACGGCATACCAGCTAGGTGAGTTGTATCAGGACTTGGAGCATCCTGAACTAACTACCTTGAAAGAACCGACAAATGTGAGAAGAAAAGGCAGGCCAAAGGGTGCAAAGAACAAGGATAAGGAGGAGGTTGACAGTGAAAATGACAAGGAGGATGACATAAAACAAGAAGATATGGAGCAGTATGAGATGGAGGAGGCAAAGCAGAAATCAAAAGGAAAGAAGAGTACAGGAGCAAGACGGCCAGGTCGTCCTAAAAAGGAGGAGGATGACAGTGAAAATGACAAGGAGGAATCGAGAGAGAAGAGTTATTTTGAGCACAAACAAGAAGAGCTGAAGAAGTATGAGAAGGAGGAGGCAAAGCAGAAATCAAAAGGAAAGAAGAAGGCAAACAATACAGGAGCAAAATGACCAGGTCGTCCTAGAGAGCAAACAATGACATCACGTCCCGTGGTCATTGAGGCCGAGGAGTTGTATTCTCAACCCATGCCCGACCTATCACAGCCTGAAGGATCAAACTACACTGACTTCGATCAGTGCCCTGAAGAACTTGGTGTTCCTCTCATTCATAGGGGGGTTGACTTCGGCATTGACAATTTGGATGATTTTTGGCTTCCATACATCACAGATGTTAGACAGGTACGTTCTGACGGACATTGTGGTTATAGGTCGATGGCCTTACTTCTGGGAAGAAAAGAATAAGAGTACGGAAACATTCGGCGTGAGCTGGTAACGGAGCTGCTTCAGAACCGAGAATTGTACGAGCCTATTCGTCGTCGTCTTCGTCCGGGTACTTGGGAGGATCTTATTCTCCAAGTTAACCATTGCAGAAGCCCTTGTTCAGAACTGTACTGGTTGCACTTTCCACTGATGGGCTTAGTGTTTGCCACCCTATACCAAGTTGGTCCCGTGTTATTGTGTTGGGATGCTCCGACCTTTTGCTTACCGCTAAGGTGTAGAACAGAAAACGCTGATCCTCCACGACAGATTTTCGGCATGGCACACGTAGGCAACCGTGACCACTTCATACCGGTAGAGTAGACAATTGTACTTGATACTTGTGTAATCATAGTTTTTTGTTTAATGTCTTAAGTCGATTGTGTTTATATAGGTGGCGTTGATGGTTGGTTCGCCACTACCGCATACTCCCGGTTCGTGGAAGAAACACGTAGATCCAAACATTCAATGGTGGGAAGAAACATTTGGGGACAATTTGAGGATGTATCGAGAGTACCGCATTTCAAATGGTCGGGCACCAGATCCATTCATGTATAAAGGAGGGACCGAACCCGTTCACATATCTGACTGAGTGAGATTGTCATGTAATAATTAGAAGACGCATTGGAATTTCTTAGTTTGTAATGCCTTGGTTTTTAATGTTTCGTATTTGTTATTTTGGTAGTAGTGTAATTGTGCTTTATATAACAATGAATGGATCAGATTGCATTGGAATTTCTTAACACGTTCGAGAGACAAAGAAGCGACAATGAAAATACATAATGAAAGTACATAATGAAAGTACGTAATGAAAGTACACAATGCTCATAACATTAGATGTCTACGATTTAGGCATCGTCGGCAGAAGAGGAAGAGCAGTCGGAAGCATAGACGATACTACAAACCATCAACCGCAATTCTTTTTCTTTAATCTTAAACCTTTCCATCAGGACCTTCACTCTATTGTCACTCTTCTTTTTCTTGATGATTAATTTCATGATAGCACGTAAAGCAGTAGGGGTATGCTCTGGATCAATAAACCTGATTCCGAAGAAACAATTGCATGCATAATGCCTTCGTCCATACTGGTCAGGCATGTCTTCGTCATTGTTAACGTAAACATTACACATTTGGCGACACCTTTTTGTACCAGTACACATTATCTGTGGAGGGTCAGGCTTCACACGTCTTGGGGATGATGATGATGCCATATTCGTAGTTATGTTCTTCGAAATAAGTAAATAATAAAACTTTAGTTATAAACATGAAAGCATATACAAAAAACAAAGCATGTACAAAAATGAACAAAAGAAAAATTTACCGATTAAGTAGGGAAACTTCGATTTTTGCTGTAGTTGAGATGCATGAACTAGTTGAGATGGATGAAGAAATCACCACCTTCAAACCGTTGGTTTTATAGGAATTTATGTATATGGTGCGCGTTGATTCTGCGCACAAGGAGTTACCGATTCAAAATAACGGTAACTAAAAGTGCGCTATGTAGCTGCGCACAAATTTTTAACGGTAATTTTCTGTGCGCGTTACACCTGCGCACCAAAAGTTACAGATTCAAAAAGTTACAGAATAGGTGCGCTTTACCTTAGCGCATGGCTGAAATTTCTGTGCGTTCTACCACTGCGCACTATACTCTTCATTCTTCGAAATAGTTGCGATATGAAGGGTCTAGTACATGGGTGTTGATTATGTTTTTAAAACTTATACAATTATGTGTTATTAGGCATATAAAGAATGTATAAGGTCTCCCCTTCACAAAAAGTTGATCGAAAATACGCGAAACCGCAAAAACGTCTTATCGGTCCTGATGGCCTGTTAAGGTCGAGAATAGGCGGTTCGATGCCCAAACGACGTCGGAATGCAATGAAACTTGTTTTCAATGCATATTATAGCTATTTAACCTTGTCGGTAAGTTTGAGTCGAAAACTCGAGCTCTTCGAGTAACACCTCCTTTGTAAACCTTCACTAGTCTGTCATTCTTCGAAATAGTCGAAGTAGTTGAGATATGAAGGGTCTAGTACATGGGTGTTGATTATGTTTTTAAAACTTATACAATTATGTGTTATTAGGCATATAAAGAGTGTATAAGGTCTCCCCTTCACAAAAAGTTGATCGAAAATACGCGAAAACGCAAAAACGCCTTATCGGTCCTGATGGCCTGTTAAGGTCGAGAATAGGCGGTTCGATGCCCAAACGACGTCGGAATGCAATGAAACTTGTTTTCAATGCATATTATAGCTATTTAACCTTGTCGGTAAGTTCGAGTCGAAAACTCGAGCTCTTCGAGTAACACCTCCTACTCGTCGTCTCTGCCTGGGACGACGACCACCCCTAACTGGAGCCGCAACCTCCTCACCAACAACCTCCTCAACTGCAGCCCCCTCAGCGACTCCCTCAGCAGCAACACCCTCACCACCAACTCCCTCAGCACCCTCCTGACCTCTCCCTCTCCCTCTCCCTCTACCTCTCCCTCTCCCTCTCCCACCACCTCGGCCTCTGCCTACAGCACCCTCACCACCACCTCGGCCTCTGCCTCGGCCTACAGCTTCCCCCGCACGGGCACGCTTCCTAACCTGCACCGGGGGCACCAATGGTACATCGGGAGCGGGCCCTGGAAGAGGACCACGCGACCATATCCATCTCGCTATATGCGTCTCATAAGAACACAATAGGTGAGGCGCACGTGGACGACAAATGTCCTGCATCGACTCCCCGAGCCAAGGAAAATATGTCTGTGGGGCATGGTCATCGTCGTCTAAATCTCCCGACACTGGCTCTGAAGATGCGACTGGCTCTGCAGATGCGACCGTAGGAGGAGAAGATGTCGATGTTTCTGCATCTGTCACTGCAGGTAAATCCTGCTCTGTATGCTCTGAACTGCGAGGTAAAGCATCCTGAAACAGAGGTGCGTCCTGGATATCATAGTCATCCGTGGTCACCTGCGCCTGTACTGGTGTGGGCTCGATAGGGTCGAACGCAGTAACATATCGACCAGGATAATCTACGTCGTCATGGAAATCTCCTCTCTGTCCATCCATCTCCATATGCGAACCATCTATCTCCTGCTGCTGCAGCTGTGCCTCCTCGTACTCATTCCCTGGCTCACGGCGCTCAGGTGATCCGGTGCCGAAAAATCGTTCGAGGGCCTCGAACGATAATCGCACACCGGCTGCCACATCATGTCGACGTGGAAGCCGTTCCGCTACTGGTGCGGGCATCGTGTTGCCCGTCTAATCCATGACGGCTTGTATAGTCTACATGTTTTTACATTTTTAGTATGACTAATTCATACTAAAATATTCGGAAATAATTTGCAACTTCGTAATCAAATTCGAGTCTTTATATCTACGAAAACTAAATTTTTTAATAGAAATTGTTAGAAATTTAACAATTAAGCCATAACTAGTTATGACTGTTAAGTTTCTAATATTTAATTCATAATTACTAAAAAATAAACATCTCAACTAATACGAAATAATAATCACTACTATTACTAAAAAATTACAATTAATACGAATTCATAATAATTCGATTAGGCATTCGATTAATGCATAATAATCTGAAACTTAATCGTAATTATAAAAAAATACGATTAATAAGAATTCTAATATTTAATTCATACAAAACTGAAATTTAATCGTAATTATGAAAAATTACGATTAAATTACAATTAATACGAATTCTAATATTTAATTCATAAAAAACTGAAATTTATTCGTAATTATTACAAAAAACAATTACGAATAAATTTCCACAATTAAATACGATAAATATTTGAAAAAAGCGGGTTTAGAAATTTTATACCGAATAAAGATCGTGCGGTGTCTCCGGAACCCGAGTCGCCGGAATAGTTGCCGGAATAGTCGCCGGAGGAGCATTTGCCGCTGCCAACGCGGCTCGAGTCGCATACCGCCGGCCACCTCCATCCACCAACGCTTCATCGTCGGACAAGGTCGCCGGAGGTGGCTCCGTTGGGACGGAAGTCGCCGGAGGTGTTGGGATTGGGACGAAAGTGGTGTGGTCGGGACCGGAAGAAGGAGGGGGTTCAGAATCCATTGACGGAATTGTGTTTAGACGAGGGAAACGCTCGGAAATGGAAAATTTATGATCGGCGCCGTCGAGCTCTACAGCAGAAAAGAAAGAAAGAAGGAGGAAGAAGAAGAAGCTGCGGCGCAGGGTTTAATAAACATGTGCGCAGTTCTTCTGCGCACTAATATGTGCGCACAAGTTCAGCGCACACATTCGGGAATCCGAAACGTCGTGCGCTGAACTTTTGCGCATTATATCTTCTGTGCGCTGTTTTAATGCGCACACATTTGACAGACATCGTCAGAATTTTCACAATTATCCCGAAAATACCCTTGTGCGCAAGAAAACTGCGCACCAACCTATGCGCATAACATCTGCGCACCATATCGCGTGCATATAGAGAAAAAGTCGCGTGCATATAGGCGTTTCGTATATTTATCACTAATCTGACTAACCTTTATATCTATATCGTCATTGTCATCTAAAGGAAAAATCACCAGTTTCTTTATTCTGGGGAATTTCTTATATGTGGAGGGTTCTAGAGTTTAGGGTGTTTTTGGATAGATATCCATAATGTATTTTAATGCATTAGGAAAGAAATAATGCATTAAAATTAAAAACTGTGTTTGATTGTGTAAAAGTTTAAAATATATTATTGTTGAATATTAACACCGAGAAGAGTTAAGGGATTAGGGAGATTTCAAAAATAGACAACGGAACACCTTAGTACACTTATGTTGTCAAACACACTCAAAAATTTAATATATTTTAATAACATATTATATTTTCATTTAACGCATATTAAAATGTAATGTAAAATAATGCATTATTGATTTAATGCGTTGGAATCCAAACGTACCCTAAATCCAAAAGGCGGGTACTTGACAACACCAATCTTGTTATGGATCAAGATGAGAAAGTGAGAATTGCTATAATGAGATGGGTTATATTACCACCCATCAAGCTGAGAAGTCCTCTTCTAAAGCATGACAAATTATATATAATCACTCAAATGAAAGATAAAAATAATTTGTTGGACCAATGTAGTACCTCATATTCCTAAAGTTGGGATAGATATGCTAAATAAATTCAAGTTAAGGACATAGATATGCTAAATAAATTCAAGTTAAGGACATAGATATGCTAAATAAATTTCTGAAGTATCCACACAACATGAAGTAAAATAATTCATCTAAAGCTACTAGATTTAGCTTGTATAATCTATAAATTTCACAAGTTCTCTCATGCAATTGATCAAAGATCTTCTGAAACATCAAGGACAAAGAGTAAGCTCACTTCAATAGATCAAGAATACACCCCAATTTCATAAAGATAGAACATCCTGGCAATAGTAAGATTGTGATTTCAGTCAAAATTTCACATTCTAGAATCAAAATCTAAACCAGTTTAGTTAATGAAAGGTATAAATAACTGAAATTGAAAATTGATTTATCATTGTCACATTAACAACAAATCATTATCACTTGTCTGCCTCTAATGCCCGACATAAGCATAAAGGGCGATGGTGAGGTTGAAGTTCTTATGTCCGCTGAAATTGAAGTTCCTAGTTAGGTATCCGAGATGCACATAGAGTTTGAACGCCCACAACCTCTAATATTGATTTAAATCAAATTAGTAAAAAATTGTTGGTAGAGAGCTAGGACTTTAGGTAGATCTGAATTACTTTCTTACAAAAACTTACCTTTTATGGCTTGTCTAAGAGCTCTTCAAAAAACAGAAGCAGTAGTGGAGAAGAACGTGGACTCTGGAGGGTGAAAAAGATTGTGGAGGATGACCCCTAGAGGAAGCAGTAGCTGGAAGAAGAATTAAAAGACTGAAAATTTAACAGTTTGCCTTTGCTGAAAAGAATAAATCCCCCTTTTTCTTTCAAACCCATCAAAATTAGCCCGGAAGTAGTAGCGGGAAGCAGTTGGAGGGCAGTTGAGGAGAAGAAGAACGTGGACTACAGAGGGCAGTTTTTTGACGTAGTGGGATAGAACGTCGGAGAGGAAGTAGAGGGGGTTCGCCCGATAGATGTGTGGATGTTGCGTGGTTTATTCGCGTTCATTTTTTACCCATAAACTAGCCTAGTTCCCGCGCCATGCGCGGATTTTATATAAATCGATATAGTTAATAAGTTAATAAGTAGTAGAGGGGGTTCTAGACAGAATCCTCCTTAAGATAAAAACTAAGAACTGATAAGAACCGTTGGATGAGGGTGATCAACAGACTAGAATAATTGTATGAAAATAAGGGAAAAAACAAGCAATCAGGAATGGATATGGGAAGGTGGTAATTGTTTTAAATAATACCAAAATACTTAGAAAAAGACACTCTTGCCCTTGTTTTAATCACCTTCTTCACAAAGATTCTTCCGCTTGTTCGTTCCTAGAACCCTAATTCAGGCTTCCCTCTACTTGCCTCTTTCCGATATCCGTCTAAATTCTCTTTCCGCCTCCCGATCTCTCGGATTTCCCTATCTTCCCTCTTTCTTACCTGGATTTCTCCCTCTCAAGTCTTTAAATCCATCATCGTTTGTGACCTCTCAGGTCGTTAAATCGCCGCATTTCTTCGTCGGCTTAGTTTGGGTGGAGCTTTTCCTCCAATTGCCTCTTTCAATCGACAGTCTCGTTGCCTTAATCTCGGGCAGATCCCGGTATCGTACTACCACCTTGATCTAAAACAAATAAACTTGCAAATAAGAAATGCATGAACTTAAGATACGTTTTTTTATGAACCTGGGGATTGTGAGAGTATTTTTTATGAAAAAAAGAAGAAGTTATAAAAAAAATAATGTACTTGTTAGACAAAACTTATGAACTTGCAAGTTAAAACACATGAACCTACAACTACAAACTGTAGGTTCAACAAATTAGACCTGTAGGTTAAACAAGTTAGACCTGTAGGTTCAACAAGTTAGACCTGTAGGTTCAACAAGTTAAACATGTAGGTTTCAAGCGGGTTCATTAATTTATTTTTTCGGGTTCATTATTTTTTTCTTTCTATGGTTACATTTTAACTTGTAGGTTTTAACATCTAGGTTCAACAAGTCTTATTATTGTCAGAAAGCTTCTTGTGTATTGGATTTATGATGACTTTGAAATCATTTGAATATGTATGTTTATTGACTACTGGAAATTTGCAATTCAGAGCAAACACATCCTGATAGGTTCATTGGTTAAGCTAGGCAGGTTCATTAGAGTATCAATGCAGGTTAATGAAGTAAGCAAAAGTTCAATAAAAAAAAGAATGAATCAATCACACGAACTTTGATATGTAAGCGCATTTTGTTCAGAAGAATAACAAGAAGAAAAAGTTGGGGATACATATCTCATGAACCTACATTACTACCAAAATGAACCTGCAAGGCTATCAGCGTGAACCTGCAAGGCTATCGTCATGAACTTGCAAATCTCTCGTCATGAACTAGCGAGACTATAAATATGACCTTTAGAATAGGATTCATGAACCTATAATTAGTATAAAGCTAGCATTAATTTTACGAGTCACCCGCTAATGTTCATGAACCGACAATATAAAGTGATGAACCTGTATGCCTAAATTAATGAACCTACAAGTATCTCTCATATATGAATGTCGTGTGTAGTGTTTATGAACTTCCTCTTCTATACGATCAAATTCATGATATATTTTTATTAACTTATGGTAAATTTCTCATGAACTTTGATATGTAAGTGCATTTTGATCAAAAAAATAACAAGAAAGTATAAACAAACTCATGAACCTCCCAGACTACCGAAATGAACCTAGAGTCTGAATCTTACATATGTTTCTGATGCGGGGATAAGCCGCAGTTGCCGACCTAGACACCAAACTCGAATAGGAACTCGAACAGAGAAGAAAGGCGGAATTAGAATGAGATGAAAGAAGGATAAGTCGAATGATAGGCCAATTGGAACCAAATCAAACAACGATAAAACCCTTGAACTTAAGAACAAGAACCTTACCGAATGATGAAGAAACCCCAACGGATGATTACAACCAAACACAATGACTTTGGTGGGTCAAGGCACCTGGAGGTTGCTCTATGGAGTCCCGATAGCACCAACCTTATGGAGGAGATTGACACACACAAGCACAACTAGGGCCAACTGAACGACAATGCACACGGGGCACTCTTCTCACAAAAGCTCTCTCTTTTGGGAGGAAAAACGATAAACGCTATATTCAATATCAAAGTCTGGGGGGGTAAAACAACAACTAAGGCAGCCTTATATAGGGTTCATAAGGATGCCAACTAAAGAAATAAACAATAAAAGTAAACCCTAAAATAATAATCCGAAAAACAAATAAATATCCGAAAATAATGTTTCAGAAGGAGGCCTCGGCGAATGAGCCGCGGGCGCGGTTTGCGAGTGAGCCGCGGGCGCGGTTTCCAGCCGCGGGCGCGGTTCTTCTCTGCCGTCCTCTGCTCGTTCTCGAACCTCGATCATTAGAACAGTCTTCAATGGTGGTTCTTCGTCTGTATTCAACTCCTTGGACCTGAAGAACGCTACTAACTTGTCCAGCTCTTGTTGGACTTCCTTAGCTCTCGAGCGCGTCAATGCACCTTCAAACTCGGGGACCGGAGGTGTCGGTTGCTGTCCAGATGATCCTTCATCATCCTCCCCTTCTTGAAAAGGATTCGACCTCGAATCATCCAGCTCCTCTTCTTCTTCACCCTCGAATAAAGTCAAATCTTGCACATTGAAAGTAGCACTCACTTGATAGTCGCCGGGAAGCTCCAAGACATAAGCATTATCTCCAATCTTCTTAAGCACCTTGAAGGGTCCATCGCCTCTTGGGGACAGCTTTGAGTGGCGTTTGCTGGGGAAACGCTCTCTCCTAAAGTGGACCCACACGAGGTCTCCCTCCTTGAAGATGACCTTCTTCCTCTTCCTATTTGCCTTGCTAGCATTTGTAGCAGCTACTTCTAGCAATTTAGCTCTTGTCCTCTTATGAATTTCCTTGATGTGATCAACCTGTTTTCCTGCATTGAAATCCACTCGCTCCTTCGTAGGTAACGGCATAAGATCAAAAGGGGTTAGTGGATTCAAACCATACACACATTCAAAGGGACTCAACGAGGTTGAGGAATGGATGGCTCTATTGTAGGCGAACTCAACATGGGGTAAGGCTTCTTCCCAAGCTTTCAAATTCTTCTTAAGGATGGCTCTCAAAAGGGTTCCTAAGGTCCTATTGGTTACTTCAGTTTGACCATCAGTTTGAGGATGACTAGATGTAGAGAATAGTAGTTTAGTCCCTAGTTTTCCCCAAAGAGTTTTCCAAAAGTAACTTAGAAATTTCACATCCCTACCACTCACAATAGTCTTTGGTACTCCATGTAACCTAACAACTCCGGTGAAGAACAAGTCAGCCACGTGATGAGCATCATCAGTCTTGTTGCAAGCAATAAAATGAGCCATTTTAGAAAATCTATCAACAACCACAAAAATAGAATCTCTCCCCTTCTTAGTCCTAGGCAGCCCTACAATAAAATCCATACTAATGTCTACCCAGGGGGTCGTAGGAATAGGCAAGGGAGTATACAATCCATGTGGTTTAACTCTAGACTTAGCCTTAAGACACTCCAAACATCTTTTCAAACAATGCTCAACATCCCTAAGCATATGGGGCCAATAAAAATGAGTATGCAACATATGATATGTCTTATCTCTACCAAAGTGTCCCATTAATCCACCCTTATGGGCTTCTTCAACAAGCAATAATCTCAAAGAACACTTAGGGATGCACACTTTACTAGCCCTAAACAAGAAACCATCAAACAAGTAAAACTTATCCACAGTTCCTTTATCTAAACATTGCTTATAGATAGCACCAAAATCAGCATCATTACGATATAATTCCTTGATGTAAACAAAGCCTAACACCTTAGAGTCAAGTTGAACAATTAAAGCATGCCTCCTAGATAGTGCATCAGCAACAACATTGTCCTTTCCCTTCTTGTATTTGATAATATAAGGGAAAGTCTCAATAAATTCCATCCACCTACCATGCCTCCTATCAAGTTTGTCTTGGCTCCTAAAGTGTTTCAAAGATTCATGATCGGTATGCAAAACAAACTCTCTAGGCCATAGGTAGTGTTGTCAAGTCTTAAGTACTCTATATAATGCATACAATTCCTTATCATAAGTAGAGTAATTTAGACTTGCACCTTTCAACTTTTCAGAAAAGAAGGCAATAGGCTTACCTTCTTGCATGAGTACTCCTCCAATGCCAACTCCGGAAGCATCACATTCCACTTCGAACGGCCTAGTGAAGTCGGGAAGCACAAGCAAAGGTGCCTCGGTCAATCTGCGTTTTAGCTCCTCAAACGCCTTTTCTTGAGCCTCCTTCCAAACAAATGCTGAGTGCTTCTTAGTTACCTCAGTCAGCGGTGCAGCAATGGTGCTGAAATTCTTCACAAAACGCCGATAGAAGCTTGCTAACCCGTGGAAACTGCGTACCTGGCTGCCGGTCGTGGGTGTCGGCCATTCCTGAATGGCTTTAATCTTCTCCTCGTCCACCTGTAATCCCTGGGAGCTCACTACAAAACCAAGAAATATAACTCTATCAGTGCAAAAATCACACTTCTTCAAATTAGCATATAGTCGCTGTATACTAAGAGTAACGAGTACTTCCCTGAGATGTTGCTCATGCTCCCCTAGAGACCTGCTGTAAATCAGAATATCATCGAAATAAACTACAACAAACTTCCCTATAAACTTCCTCAAGACATGGTTCATAAGCCTCATAAAAGTAGAGGGGGCAGTAGTAAGTCCAAATGGCATAACAAGCCACTCATAGAGACCAAATTTGGTCTTGAAGGCAGTCTTCCACTCATCGCCTTCCCTCATTCGGATTTGATGGTAGCCACTCCTCAGATCAATCTTGGTGAAGTTTGTGGCACCGTGAAGCTCATCCAACATGTCATCCAGCCTTGGTATAGGATGACGATACTTGACAGTTATGTTGTTGATAGCTCGGCAATCAACACACATCCGCCAAGAATTGTCTTTCTTAGGCACAAGTAAGACCGGAACTGCACAAGGACTAAGACTTTCTCGAACATACCCTTTATCTACAAGCTCCTGCACCTGCTTCTGAATCTCTTGACACTCCTGAGGGTTCATTCTGTAAGCTGGCCGGTTAGGTAAAGAAGCTCCTGGAATAAGATCAATTTGATGCTCAATGCCCCTAAAGGGCGGTAAGCCCGGTGGAATCTCATCCGGAAACACCTCAGCGAACTCATCAAGAATAGCTTGAATGCTAAGGGGTAGTTCAAGTCGAGAATCGGTACCTGTCAACACAAATCTCTTGCAAAGCATCATTAAGGTAGTATCGAAGGGTAAATACTCATCTTCCAGCTCGGCTTTGGACGACAATAGGGCTCGATTCGTCGCTGCAGGAACTAGCGTGGCGCCAGAAGGATGACCCGCGGGCGCGGCTGAATTACCGCGGGCGCGGTTTGGCGAGTGAGCCGCGGGTGCGTCTTCGGGGCCGCGGGCGCGGCTCTCGTGCCGGTCCTTCTGTTGCGATCTATCGTGAGCCGCGGGTGCGGCATCTGAACCGCGGGTGCGGTTTTTGGCCGCTGCTGTTGTTGCTTCGGTTCTGTCAGAAACCTTTTCCTTGCCTTTGCTCTTTTCGTAAGCTTCTGCTATCTGTGCTGGAGTCATAGGTTTAAGAGTAATAGGCTTACCATTAAAGATGAATGTATGACGGTTAGTATGACCATCGTGAGTAACCCTTCGATCGTATTGCCATGGTCTTCCTAACAATATATGACAAGCTTGCATAGGAACTACATCACATAAAACCGTATCCGTATATTTTCCTAAGGTGAATGTTATCTCAGCTTGTTTTAGAACTTTTAATTCCCCACATTCATTCATCCAATGCAATTTATAAGGTCTAGGATGGAAAATAGTAGTAAACTGCAATTTAGTGATCAATTTAGTGCTAACAATATTGCAACAACTTCCACCATCAATAATCATATTGCAGACCTTTCCCTGAACTAAACACCTAGTGTGAAATAAATTTTCTCTTTGATTATCTTCACAAGGGGCGGGTTGTACATGTAAATTTCTTTTACAAATCAAAGAATCACCATGTTCATAACCAATTTCATCACTAAGATCATCCTCATCATGCATATCACCTAGGTTCTCTTCCTTTTCACTTTCACTTTCAAGTTCTCCTAGTTGATTAACAATTAATACTCTAGAATTAGGACAATCTTTCATCATATGACCCTTTCCTCTACATTTAAAACATTCAATATCCCTACTTCTAGAAGTAGGGTTAGAAGTACTCCCTCGGGGTGGATTAGAAGGGCCAAGTGTTGTCTTGGAGGGCACTTGAGTAGTGGGTGGCGGATTCCTTCGAGAACCACTGTCTTCCTTGTTAGGAACCTCTCGGTTTGAAGGATAGGAGTTCCTTCCTTGCTGATTTTTCTAGCCACCAGCGTTTTTGCTCCCTTGGCTCCTAATTTTGGTCTTTATTTCCACCTTGATAGCCAAATGTAGCAACTCAGTCATTGAGTTGTAAGGGAACATCTCAATCTCGCTAGACACATATGGATGAAGGATACGAAGATATCTAGCCATGGTTGTCTCCTCATCCTCCACCAAATTAGCTCGAACCATCGCTATTTGCATAACATTGTAAGTCTCTTCGACTCCCATTGATCCTTGCTTCAAATTCTCGAGCCGCTGAATAAGTTCCCTAGTGTAATGTGGGGGAATGAATCGAGCTCTCATCATCCTCTTCATAAGTTCCCAAGTAGTGACAGGATAATCTCCATTGGCAACTCTTCCTCTGATCAAGCTATCCCACCAAACTAACGCATAGCCACTAAACTCCAAAGATGCCAGCTGCACCTTTTTGGCTTCAGGAAAGTTGTGACAGTTCCAGATTTGTTCAATCTTGGTCTCCCACTCCATATATATGTCTGGATCACACTTTCCCTCAAAACTCGGGATTTTAACCTTTATCTTTCCCACTCCATCTTGCTCAGGCTCTCTTCGCCTTCCTTGGTAACCTCCTTGGGGACGATGGGGTCGCCATCCCGCCTCATCTTCTTCTTCAGGCTCCTCTTCGTCATCATTATCACCTAGGTCCTGAAATGCATCCTCAAAACGGTTAGCAGCATTGTATCTATTAAAGTGAGGTATAGGAGAGTTACGAAAGCGTCCTCTCCGAGCTTGTGGGGGATCGTCCCGGGGTGTAGGCCTGCGTCTGGGTTCCCGACCCATGCGGGCAGCCTCATAGGCATCTTGCTGAGGAGGCAGGGGCCTCCGATTGTCGACTGGAGCATCATAGGAGGTCCCGATGTGCTCTCGAACCCTTGGGGACGGGGTGGATCGCTGTTGCCGCTCTATGGCGGTGGTAATGGCCGACGTCATCTCCCAAAACATGTTGGTCATAAATTCCGGGGTAATGGCGCGGGTCTCCGGGGCTTCTTGCCTCCCATGGGGAGAAACTGACCTGCTCATCACTAAAGAAAAGACTAACACAGAACAATATTAAGGTAAGTGTAAATGAAAACAACTCGCTAGTGTTTACTCTCGTATGTTTTCCTCTGCACTCTCTCTCAATTGTCGTTGCAATCAGCTTTTCTTTGATGAATTGACTTGTATGGATCAATAACCCACTAAGTTGAAACTACCGAACTCCTAGCAATATATGAATGATGGTAGAGATGGAGATGGCTAGCGTAGTGCGGGGTTTCGACTGTAAGGTTCTGACTCAAACAAGAGACTGACTCAATGAAAGAAAGAAAATAAGGCTCGAAGGTGTTTTGCAAGAATGATAATGCAAAACAGAGATATGATTAAGCCTCGAATTTCAAGAAGAGCCAAAAGGAAGCGTACCTTAACTTGTTCCGACTGATGTCGATTGAAGGATCGAAGATGGAGTCGGGAGGGTTAGGTAACAATTGAGGCTCGTATCTGAAAGGAATGGAAAGGCAAACAGTGACGGTTCCGCGGGTGCGGTCTGAAGTCCGCGGGCGCGGATTTTCGAACAATAGCTTCTGAGGCGGAGCCGCGGGCGCGGCTTAAATTCCGCGGGTGCGGCTTGAACCGCGGGTGCGGCTACTGGGCCGCGGGCGCGGTTTCTGTCGCGGCCTGGTGGTTTCTCGCTTCTGTTCGGGCTTGTTCAACCCGATTTCCTTTGAGTTCTTGAGATCCGACTTAAACAATATCAAACTAGACTTTGACTCAACAAAATGTAAACAAAACGAAATTACAGACTTGATCTGAGATACTATCTCAGAAAAATTGAAATTACAGACTTTTCGATTACTCTTTTTTTTTTTTTTTTTTTTTGAATTTCTGAATTTTTTTTTGAATTTTTTTTTTGTCTCAACTAAACAAAACGAAATTACAGACTTGATCTGAGATACTATCTCAGAAAAATTGAAAATAAATAAAAATAACAACTAACTTGATTTCCCTTGTAGAAAGATAAGATTCTCTTGTAGAAAGATAAGATTTCCTTTTTTGAAGATCTTGTTTGGGCTTCAAGGAAAGAAATTCCAGCAATTCTTTAGGGTTTCTGATGGCTGCGTTTTGGTAGGGATGGATAGATTTTGTGATGGATGAAGGGCTGAATGGATTTTGGGAACAAGGGTGCTCCAAACTCCAATCTTTCGATCTCCACCAACACTAATCGATCCAAGCTTCTTGCACACAACCTGTAATGACTCAACAAGAAATATCAAAGCAATGGAAGACTCAATATCAATTTCTGAAAGAAACTGACAAACAAGAAAATAAAAGCTGACTCTTTTTGTGATTTTCTGGATAGGGGGTCTCTTGATGTTCTTGTGAAGACGAATGGTGTCAACACAGCTCTGATACCAATTTGATGCGGGGATAAGCCGCAGTTGCCGACCTAGACACCAAACTCGAATAGGAACTCGAACAGAGAAGAAAGGCGGAATTAGAATGAGATGAAAGAAGGATAAGTCGAATGATAGGCCAATTGGAACCAAATCAAACAACGATAAAACCCTTGAACTTAAGAACAAGAACCTTACCGAATGATGAAGAAACCCCAACGGATGATTACAACCAAACACAATGACTTTGGTGGGTCAAGGCACCTGGAGGTTACTCTATGGAGTCCCGATAGCACCAACCTTATGGAGGAGATTGACACACACAAGCACAACTAGGGCCAACTGAACGACAATGCACACGGGGCACTCTTCTCACAAAAGCTCTCTCTTTTGGGAGGAAAAACGATAAACGCTGTATTCAATATCAAAGTCTGGGGGGGGTAAAACAACAACTAAGGCAGCCTTATATAGGGTTCATAAGGATGCCAACTAAAGAAATAAACAATAAAAGTAAATCCTAAAATAATAATCCGAAAAACAAATAAATATCCGAAAATAATGTTTCAGAAGGAGGCCTCGGCGAATGAGCCGCGGGCGCGGTTATTGAGCCGCAGGCGCGGTTGGCGAATGAGCCGCGGGCGAGGTTATGGAGCCGCGGGCGCGGTTTGCGAGTGAGCCGCGGGCGCGGTTCTTCTCTGCCGTCCTCTGCTCGTTCTCGAACCTCGATCATTAGAACAGTCTTCAATGGTGGTTCTTCGTCTGTATTCAACTCCTTGGACCTGAAGAACGCTACTAACTTGTCCAGCTCTTGTTGGACTTCCTTAGCTCTCGAGCGCGTCAATGCACCTTCAAACTCGGGGACCGGAGGTGTCGGTTGCTGTCCAGATGATCCTTCATCAGTTTCAATGAGAGGTTCGTTGAATTATCGGCTAGGTTCATGTGTATCAACGTGGAAGTTCATTCTTTTTTTTTATGAATAAATTGCAAATCTTTTACGAACCTAGAGTCTGAATCTTACATAGCTAAAAAGTGAAAATATACACCTAGCTGAAGATTCATATCTTTTAATGTGATGGTTCATGTTAATTAACGAGTAGGTTCATTTATATCATCGTCCGGGTTCATGACGTTTTTTTATGAATCTATTGTAATTTTTTAATGAACTCGGAGTTCAAACCTTACATAGACTACATAGTTAAAATATGAACCTAGTTAAAGATCCATATGCTTTAACGAGAGGTACATGTGAATTAACGAGTAGGTTCATTTGTATTAACATGCAAGTTCATGTTACTTTTGATAAGTTGGACCTGTAGGTTCAACAAGTTAGACTTGTAGGTTCATCAAGTTAGACCTGTAGGTTCAACAAGTTAGACCTGTAGGTTCATCAAGTTAGACCTATAAGTTCAACAAGTTAGACATGTAGGTTCAATAGATATTCAGAAGTAGCTTTCTTACTTGAATGTTGAACAAAAGTATAACAACAACATGGCACATAAATGTCAAAATACAGAGTTAAATCGTCTTCATACCATTACCAATGTCATCCCTGAAATAGAAAACCTATGGTTACATATACGTATCAGGTTCATTGATTTACACATACAAGTTCATTAAATTACTAGTGAACATGAACATTACCCGTATGAGTCTAAAAGTCTATGTACATTAATCAAGGTTTTATGTGCTTTTACATGCGTGTTCATAAGTTTTAATTTGTAGGCTCATCAGTTATGTCTTATGGGTTAATAGGATTTTCAAGCGGGTTCATTAATTTTTTCCCAGGTTCATTAATTTTACTTTTTTATGGCTACATTTTAATTTGTACGTTTTAATATCTAGTTCCTAAGTTATAACTTGCAAGTTCACGAGTTTTAATTTATGAGTTCATTGAATCTAACTTGCGGGTACATGATTTTTCTTAATTGATGATTTTTTTTCTTCTTGCTGGTTCATGAGTTTTGTCGTATGGGTTCATCACATTTTTTGCATTTTATGGGTTCATTGAACCTATGAACCCACAAGTGAGAAGTAAAGAAACGTCTAAACTAATGAATCCGCGATGGAAAAAAATGAGCCTGCAAGTAAAAACTAGTGAACCTACAAATGAAAACTAATGAACTTGTAAGTAAAACTGATACGTTGTACTTTGTATAGCGTAACTAGGACTTGTTAACAATATTTAGAGGAGGTTTGTATATGTTTTAAAGGCTATTCTGTAATTCGAGAATGAAGAGTAAAATTGTATAAATCTTAGGAATTATAGAAGATTTAGATTCACAACCTCGGGTGAAGAAGTGAAGACAGAGTTACGAACGAAGGCGCTGTAGACAAGAATCTGCGGCCGCGGATAAATTGAGGTTCTCGCGGATTTATTAAATGAAGAACGAAAAGCCCACGTTTGAATCAAACACGGAAAATTGGGCTGGCCATTAATGGGAAACGAGGCCCGCTCGGATGAAGGAAGGAAGTTGCTGGAATGAAGCAGATGGACTGGGCTTCACTTGCTGGGCTCGTTGCTGGACGGATTTGTGGAAGCAAGAAGCTGGAGACTCACCTCGCCGACTTGATTTTGTTTACGAGACTTAAGTCTCATTTTGTTATTTTATTTACTTTATTTCTTTTTCTTTTATTTGTTATTTTATTTTAGGATTTATCTTTTACCATATAATTTTAGGGTTAAATTTCTATATATTGTTTAGACCTAGTTTTGGAGAGAAGTTTCTCCTGAACCCCTTTTCCCTTTTCTTTGTTTTAGAGTTGGCTAGACAATTAAAGTTTTCGTTTGTATTTGGTTGTGAGATTATAAACTCTTGTTCTGTTTTCTATTTGGATTGTATTAATTCTCTTGTCTTATGGGATTGAATCTACGGGCCTTGTTAGGATAGTATTCCGGGTTGGAACTCTTATCACCTACGGGTAGTTGTATTCATCATATGATTTCTATTGGTTTTGCTAGATTGATCACCTAGTTTGATTGATAGTTTTCTATTGCTAGATTAGGAATAGACGGTGGAATTCCTTGTCATAGTAGCATTCATATTTGCATGATCTGGTAGTTGATTGCTTATATGAAGGAGAATTGATTGCATGTATAATACTTGACGGTTGTAAGTTATTGCATGCATCCTTGTGATTCATATACTCTTTGTTGCTATTTGATTTAACCTTGAGAGGTTTCCTTGGTTGTTGAATAGTAAGTATTATCAGGACTGGTTGGTCTGTTGATATACTTAAGATCGGAATAGGAACAACCATAAGATTGAATGAACTTGAGATATCTATGATCAACCTGACAAACTGAAAGTGGATATTTGTCTAGCCAGACTATTTATCTTTTTATTATTTTTCTTAGTTAGATAGATTACCACAAAAATCCCCCTCCTTTGTCTTTGTTATCAATTGGTAGATGATTTTGCAAATAGGATATATAACTTGATTTTCTGTGGGATTCGACCCTTACTTACCAAACCTACATTAGTTAGGTGTTTAAGGTTTATTTTGATTAGGCACGACCACTTTAGTCTCATCAAAAACTTAATGATCTTAAGAAACATTTTTCATTTCGTGAACTTGACGAACAGTAAAGTACTTTTGATGAAAAATTAAAAAATGAGTTATATAGAAACTAATGAAGCTTCAAGTGAAACTCATGAACCCAGATATATTGAAACTAATGAACTTGCAAATAAGAAATTTATGAACTTAAGATACGTGTCTATGTAGGTTCAACAAGTTAGACCTGTAGGTTCAACAAGTTAGACATGTAGGTTCAACAAGTTAGACATGTAGGTTCATAATAGTCTGTATGCAGGTTCATTGCTCTTGTCAATACAATTTCATTGCTTTTGCCTTGTAAAATTACATGTACACGAATTCATGATCATGCAAGATAAACTGATGAACTCGATCACATCAAATCCTATGAACCATTAGACAAACTTTGTGAAACTGCAAATTAAAATTAAAGAACCCACAATTTAAAAGTGATAAATCCGCAAAAAAAATCACTCAAACCTGTAAGGAAAATACGATGAACCCACAACAAAACTCGTGAACCTGCTAAAAAAATCATTAATATGTAAGACAAAACTCATGAATCCGCAAGCTAGAACTCATGAACCCGTAACCAAGAACTCATGAACCCGTAACCGATCAGAACTCATGAACTAGCAAGAGTTGTATATTTCTTATTTGAAGTATTAAAAAATCATTGAACTTGTGCGGTTATAGCAATGAACTTGTATGTGTAAACCATTGAACCTGTGTGTGTAAATGGTTTATGTATGTGTACAACAATGAACATGTATTTCTTTTTATTATTTTTGGGTTGCTCTTTTTATTATTTTGGAATGCACATATTGAACATGTTCTTGTTTCTTTTATTTAAACTTATCGTAACTTTTTTATGAACCCGGAGTTCAAATCATACATAGGCTAAGAAAGAGAAATATATGAATTTAAGTACATTTTCATATGTTTTAACAATTGTTTCATATGTTTTAACAATTGGTTCATGTGAATTAACGAGTAGGTTCATCTGTATCAAAACTCGTGTTATTCTTTAAACATAGGTTCATAAAGCTAAAAGTGAAGGTTCAAACACTTAAAATCGGGATAAAAAAATCTATGAACCTCCAAGACTGCCCACATGAACCTGCAAGGCTATTGACGTGAACCTACAAGGTTATCAACATGAACCTACGGGACTATTTTAATTTGATTTGGGATGAATCATATGGTACATACTCCCTATGTATCAACCGACAAGTTCGTTTGACTTTTTATTTATTAAATAAACCTATGGTACATTGTTCATGAACTTGAGGTTCCAATCGAAAGCAATGAAAGAGAAAAATATAGACATAAGTACAAGTTCATGTGTATGAAGATTCAAGATGCACGTTCTTGTTTTTTTTATTTAAACCTATCGTAAATATTTTATGAACACGAAGTTCAAATCATACATTTAAGTACATGTTCATATGTTTTAACAAGAGGTTCATGGGAATTAACAAAATAATATTTTATCAAATACATGTTCAACGATTTACACATAAAAGTTCAAACACAAGTTTTATGATTTATTGTTACAAGTTCAACAATGTTCTCACACAGGTTCAACAATGTTTCCATATAAGTTCAGTGATTTAGTATTACAGATTGAGTAATTTATTATTACAAGCTCAACCATGTAATAGACAACCAGCACCCAAAAAGTGGTACTCATGGGGATCAGGATCAACCCGAAGCAGGGGGGAAATACAATAATTGTACAGCTAAATATAAACTGAAACTATAAACCAACGTGTTCAGATCTTAGGCTATAGAATCAATTGGTCAATTTGCTATTGAAGCCACATATTATATTAATTCCAAAAAAAAGAATGGAAATTTGGAGAGTGTTTTCTAGAGTTTCTTGTGGCTTTTTGTCACAGTTGTACAGTGCTACACTCAACCCTATGTTGAATATGCAATGTTGCACAAGTCAGCAAATGGTGCATTCACCTAAAATAAGAATGTCTTTGTTGCATGCACATATTTACCAATAGAAAGCAACAAATAAGGAACACTATTGACCTGAACATGGATCCCCAACCTCCCTTTGTTGAAATATCGATGCACGATATCCCCCAACCTTCCTCCTCTGGGCGACCCTCAGACTGAAGACCCCCAGGCGACGACGGTGACCTTCGGCGACCCGGCTAACATAGAAGGAGACCCATTCCCACCGCTGCACTCAAGCCCTAGTTTGAACACTCAGAAGCCTGATGTTACTATGGCTACTGGAAGCTGCTCGCAGGAAACTCCTTCCCCCCCGCTGTGTCAACTTCCACGTTCCTTCAGAAACTTACCCAAGGGCTCCCCTCGACTCAGCAGGAGAAGGAAAAAGCTGAATTTATCGAGAAATATGTGCAAATCGACTTCCCAGACGGTGAAGCGGGCATTCCAGCGGTGACCATTGGCCCTGAGGTCATTAAGTGCCTTGCCCGTGCCTGGAAAAACTCCATTGTGATGAAGGTTCTGGGGCCGAATATTGGGTTCCAAGCCCTGGAAAGAAAAATTAAAGATCTTTGGACGCCAATGGGGAGAATGGTTATTGTGGATGTGGCCAATGATTACATGATAGTGAGATTCGAAATAGAACAAGACTACTTAAATGTTCTAACTGGGGGACCCTGGACCATTTATGGTCAGTGTTTAATGGTGAAAAACTGGGAGCTTGCTTTCAACCCCAATGATGATACAATCCAATCCATCTGTGCGTGGGTAAGGCTTTCTAACTTACCTGTCCTCTTGTATGATGAAGGTGTTATCTGCAGGATTGTTTCTAGCATCGGAGTTCCAATTAGAGTTGATAAAACTACTATGCAAGCTACTCGGGGGAAATTTGCTAAAGTTTGCGTTGCTCTCGACTTGAAAAAGCCCCTGAAGGGCGCCATTCGGGTGAACGGAGAAGTCATCGTAGTAGAATATGAAGGCATCGGGGACATCTGTTTGGACAGCGGTAAACAGGGAAATAAAGCCAATAAATGCCCTGATTTTGGCCGGAATTTACCGACGCCGGGACCGATCTCTTCTCAGGGTAAGTGCATAATTCCGGTGAAAAAAATCGATGAACCAGAGACAGGGAAGAAAGGCGATAACGACTACTTGGGTGAGTGGTCCGTTGTGAGGTACGGGAATCCGAGAAATAGGGGCAGAAACGCAGGAATGGGTCAGAAAAACAAACAAGGACAGAAAGCTTCTGGCAATAGGTTTTTTTTATCTTCCCTCTGAGGCTGAGGATACGCTTGCAGGGTTGGAAGAAGAGTCCGATTTTGAGGAAAAATGTGGAATTGACAGGGCTCCTAGGGCGGCGGCTACTGGCAAGTGGCAACCCATCCCCTATTTGTACCAAGTCTGTTGGCAACGCCAAAAGTAATGGGAAGGATAACAAAGCTACAGCTGGAAAGGTGAATAATTATAAAGGAAAACAAGCGGCAACTCAGGTAACATATGCTACGAAGAAGTCCATACAAACTCCCTTTGTTAAAAAGGGGCCCAAGTCAGGAACCTTTGGGAGGCTATCAAAAGCTAATAAAGGGAAGCAGGTTGTAATTGAACCCAGCCCAAAAGGCCTTACTGATACTGTTACGTTTCTGGGTAAGAGAAATCGACCCAATGACCCTTCTAACCCATTCCCTATTCCCAACATTTCTGGCCCTTTAATCTTGGCCAACAGACAAGTTGTTGTGTCTAAGGAAAATGGGCCTGACACTATTCTTAATAAAACCGCGCCTGATAAAGACCAACATAATGGGCCTCTGCAAATTGGACCAGCGCCGGTTTTGAATAACAAAGAGACTTTGGTTGAGAATTAGAACGAAGAGCCAGATAATATGGATGATACTGAAGATGACAGGACGATTGAGGATGCTGAATCATTCGATGCCCACTCGTCCTAAGACCCCAGGTTCTGGTCTTATTCCCTTTCTCTCAAATAGTTATTATGAATTGCCTTCTTTGGAATGTGCAGGGTGCTTGGAAAAGCGATTTACAACGAGCTTGTAAGTACTACGTAAGACAACACAAGGTTGACATTCTCGCTGTTTTCGAACCTCGTATCTCGGGTATCCGAGCTCAAGAGGTGGCAGACAAACTCTCCTTTACAAAGTGTGTTCGTGTCGAAGCGGAGGGTTTCTCGGGTGGTATTTGGTTACTTTGGAGGGATGAGAATATTATTGTGAATGTGCTTACTATTCACGATAATTTCATTTATGTGCAGGTCTGCTTGGGAGACGACGTCTTCCATCTGATCGCTGCCTATGCTCCTCCGACTCCTATCCTCCGTGTCAATTTCTGGCGGGATATTCGCTATGTTATTCAGGAAATTCAGCAACCCCTTTTTGTGGGGGGTGACCTGAATTGTATTCTTTCTCTTGAAGAACGCAGCGGTGGCTCGAATATTCTATCTCCGGACTCGTCCACGTTTCAGCAATGGGTGAACGACCTAGAATTAATTGATATGGGTTTCAACGGGCCTCGGTTTACTTGGTCTAGAGGGATCCAAGAACAGAACAAAATCTCTAAGCGGCTTGATCGTACCTTCACCAACCCCCCAGGTCGTCTTCGGTGGGAGGAGGCAGTTGTGAAACATCTTCCCGCTATTTCTTCGGATCATAACCCCTTGCTTCTCTCTCTGTGCCCGTCGCTTGATCAAAATCAGTTACGTCGTCCGTTTCGCTTTGAGGCGGCCTGGATTCTCCATCTGGATTTTCTTGAGTTTGTTGGCAAAAACTGGGAACCTAACTCCGCTGCGTTTGCAGCCCTTGATTCTCTGAGGGAGAAACTGATTAGTTGGAACAAACGTGTCTTTGGCAGCATTCAGGGTCGGAAGTTTGAGCTTTTGGCTCGCATTAATGGAATCCAAAAGGCGCTTGAATCTAGGGCTCATCAGGGGCTGTTCAACCTTCATGCTGAATTGAAAGATAATTTCAACCTTACTCTTCATCAGGAAGAAACTCTTTGGTTCCAAAAGGCTCGCCTCTCATGGATGGAACTTGGAGATCGGAATACGAAATTCTTTCACCTCAGCACTATTATCAAACACCGAAAGAATAAAATTCTCGAACTTCGTGTTGATGAGGAAAACTGGGTTTCGGATCAGAGTGCTCTTGAGTCGCTGGCGATCTCTTTTTTCCAGAATCTGTATTCTCTGCCTACGTCTGAGGCCTTTGCTCTTGCTTTCCCTAAAGGTGGTTTTCCTGATATTGATCCCTCTGTTTTAGGCCGTCTGGGTAATCTGCTTACCGAAACTGAGGCTTGGAATGCTATTAAGTGTATGGGCCCTTATAAGGCTCCGGGTGAAGATGGCTTCCAACGAATCTTTTATAAATCCTGCTGGCCCATTGTTAAGAAAGCTGTTATTGAGTTTATTCAAAAGTTCTCGAGGGACAAAATTCTTCTGGAAGGCGTCAACGACACTATTATTGCCCTCATTGGTAAGGTCGAAAAACCCGAGTATATTCATCAGTTTCGTCCTAATAGTCTTTGCAATGTTCTCTACAAAATCATTACTAAGATTCTGGCCAACCGCATCCGTCCGCTTATGAATCATCTTGTGGGACCTACTCAGAATAGCATTATTCCGGGGCGTTCCATCACCGACAATGTGGTTCTTATGCAGATGATATAATTCTCATGGCGGAAGCTAGTACTAGCCAAATGCGTACGGTCATGAATTGTCTCCAGAACTTCTGCGCTTCGTTGGGACAAAAGATTAACTCGTCTAAATCCAAAATTTTTATCTCTTCTAATGTCTCTAGAGATCTTGTTAATGAGCTTGAGCAAATTAACGGGATTGACGTTACTCGGAATTTGGGTAACTATCTTGGGATGAAGGTGTTGCATAAAAAGGTTAAGAATGAGGATTTTGATGAGCTTCTGAACAAGGTGAAAGGTCGTTTGGCGGGCTGGAAAACGAGAACTCTCAGTTTCGCGGGAAGACTCACGCTCTCGAAATCTGTCTTGACCTCCCTTCCGGTTTACACCATGTCTTCGGTTCGCGTGCCCAAGACGGTTTGCGATAAACTGGATCTCTTGACTCGGGGTTTTATTTGGGGAGATTGTGAAGGAAAACGGAAGATGCGTTTAGTTCCTTGGACTTCCGTTTGCAAAGCTAAATGTCAAGGGGGCTTAGGGATACGCAGCGCCATGAATATTAATTCTGCGTTATTGGGCAAACTAGGTTGGAATATGATGACTGGAAACAACAGCCTCTGGTGCCAGCTCATTCGAGCTAAATATGGGCTACGTCAACATGGTGCTTCCCTTACTCAATCTACTTCTTTGAAAGCCTCTAGTACCTGGAGTAGTATTAAATGGGCCATATCAGAGGTGGTTGAGAAGGGCATACAGTGGAGGATTGGTGATGGTAATTCTTGTAGATTTTGGGAAGATCTTTGGGTCGGAGACAGGACCCTCATCGCCCAAGTCGTTTCGTCAGTTACACCTGCTCTTCTGAACCTTCCAGTCAGCAGCTTCTGGTCAGATCAACAGGGGTGGAACTGGACCCTTATTGCCCCCTTTCTGCCTCAGTCCGCGCTTGTGGAGCTAGCAGCGACTGGTGTGAACAACCTTGCTGAGGAGGAGGATGCGATGTACTGGAACAAAGCTTCTTCCGGGTGCTTCACGACTGCGTCTGCCTATCGCCTCCTTAGGGATGCAGGTAATGTTCCGATCAACAAGGCTCTGTCTGAAGTCTTCAACATTATCTGGCGTATTAAGGTCCCGGGGAAAATTTGTTGCTTTATTTGGCTTGTGGCTAACGGTAAGCTCTTAACTAATGCAGAGAGAGCGAGACACCATATTTCAAATTTTGATCTCTGCACGACTTGTAACAATGCCCCGAAAACAGTTATTCATCTTTTCCGTGACGGTCCCGAGGCTAAAGTTATTTGGCGTGCTCTTATCCCTCATGACAAATTGGAGAGATTCTTCTCAGACGCTCCTAGTTTATGGATCCTCAACAATCTCAAAAACCGTTACGGTATCCTGCAGAATTTTGAGGATGAGGTTACGTTTGCTACCACTGCTTGGTGGTTATGGAGATGGCGAAATAATCGTATTTTTGAGCCAGGAAGAATCGATAACAACAAGAAAAATTTCATCTTGGGACAGCTGGAACAAGGCCAAAGAGCTTGGGCGTTTGTGAAAGACGGCTCCCAACCCATGAAGTTTCTTCCGTCTTTTTTCCACTGGACCCTGCCTCCTAGTGATATGGTCAAAGTTAATGTGGACGGTTCGGTTCGTAGCTTTAACCGGGCTGCAGCTTCAGGGGGTATTATTCGTGACAGTTCGGGTCATTGGAAGGGAGGTTATGCTGCGAATCTTGGGCAATATCCGGTTATCGCTGCTGAGTTATGGGGCATTTACTATGGTTTATTTCATGCTTGGAATCTCGGGTTTAGAAGAGTCATTTTGGAGTCCGACTCGATGCTTGCTATTGATCTTCTTAGCAAAGATGTTCAACCCACTCACCCTTTTGCTAGCCTTGCAACTCGTTGTCATGGCTTTTTATGTAGGAACTGGTCCGTCCAGCTCCGTTATATTCCCAGGGAAGCAAACCGTGATGCGGATCGCATTGCTTCCCTCGCTTTCTCGTTTCCTTTTGGTTTTCATTCCCTTGGCGATCCGCCTGCTAATATTTCGCACCTTGTATTAGACGATGTAAGGAGTGTGGCCCCTCCAATTTAATTTGGCCACCATTAATACAATGTGCGAGGGTGCTGCATCTCTTTAACCAAAATAAAATAAAATAAGGAACACTATTACTCTTTAGAATCAAAATCACCCTAATAAGCTCAAATAGTACACAAAAAATATATTTCCCAAACAATGAGTCATTGTAAAGCAGGCTGTTGGGCAATCCAAGTATCCAACATAACCTACTATCCAATAGTATTGAATATTTTGGGAATGACTTTCTCTACTTATGAAGAATGTTTTTGTATTCTGGTGGATAGTAAGAAGACATTCTTGGACTTCTCAGCTGTTCCAGTTCAAAACAACCTCCCTCCTTTCACTTTAAGGAAACCTTCTGACCGTAGTAACAAGTGGTCTACCAGAGTACCACCTGGCGATGACTTTGTGGGGCCGGTTATTCCTCTTCCTGTCTCTCTTACACTCAAGGAAATTTGTGAAAATGGCCGCTCATATATCGAAAAGGTGAATTAATTCTCAGCTGACACGGAGATCATACGAGAGTCCCAACATGTTCTTCGTGTCTCAAGAGAATTTTGTGTTTCTGATTCAAATATTTCTGCTGCTCCTGTTGTTGATGTCTATTCAGTGTCTCTTGGCAAAGACAACGAAGAAATGTGGGATGTTGCTAGGAATAAGAGTTTGTACCTGTTCAAACCATCCGCTTTCTTATATGCTTTGCCTGATGTGGGAAATTCTGATGAGTCTGCAAGATACACAATAATGATTGCCAATGTGGCTAGTGACAAACATGGAAGTGATACTAGTTCTGCCGTGTTCGATGATCTGTGTCCGATTGATCTTAACTTTGAAGATCCGAATGAGTGGAATGCATGCATATGCTATTCTGGAAAAATAGTTCAAAAAATGACAACATAACAATAAAGCATATGCTGATCTCTGTTCCCAATTCAAAGGCTAAGTATCACGGCCAGCATTGACCAATGTGCTGGAACTGGAAGGTTCAAAATCCATACTAGAGATGATAGCAAAATTTGAACTACAAACAGACAATCCACCTCAATAAACAACAATCTACGGGGTCTGTTTAAAAAGGATCAAACCACAGAAAATAATAAGAAAGAAAAGGCTCTCTTCGATGGGATCAAAAGACGAAGGTCTCATGAATTTCATTACATTCAATGACAATTGTGGCTCAACTTTCAGTTTAAAATTTCCACAACGACATATAAAATAAATAATGCTGATACATACAAAACCTTATTATGACAACAAGCTGATGTACAAAGTGAGAGCTTTGGAATGCCTTCTATGAAAGAGGCCATGAGGGAGTTGCAGATTATGGTAAAATCTAGCCAAATTTAACAACTAAACTAATCCAACATATATGCCTGCAAAAATCTTATAATAATAAAAGAAATTATGTAAAATCTCTCAAGAATCTATCTGAACACAATCAAACAAGCATTTTCTTGAATATCCTTCATTTTCCCACACAAGCATTTCATCGAGCAGTTGGAGTGCAATTGCGCAAACATGTCTGATAACTAGTCAAAGCAAATCCAATGCAGCAATTGTACACAATCAAACAAATTTGAAAGCAATAAAACCAAAACAGCCAAGCAGCTGAACACTTACACCCAAATCTGATGAACTTAAAACCAATAAAAAACAAATCGAGCTGCGCAGGAACACAGTGAACAAATCCAATGAAGAAATTACCTGATGCGGTTGCCGCTGTCAACAATGGGAGCTTCGTAATGGAAATCTTCTTTATTGTCGACTTCCTATTTCTTGTCACTCTCGGTTACATCTCGAAAAGCGTCGCCGCTCCCAATCGCGGCGATAGATGCACTATGAATCGAATCGACGGGTGGTTTCTGAATCTGTGGGGTTTAAGGTCGAAGAAGGTAGCGAAATGAGAGCCTCAAGCATCCTGGTACCATGACGGTAGTGTTGGGATGGAAGAGAGAAGAAGAAGAGAAAGCGTGTTGGAGGAAATGAACACATAGATAATCTTTTTTAATATTTTTAAACATGATTTTTCAAATTTAATCAACTTTTTATTGAAAATTAAAAATCGTGAAGGTGTTTTGATTAAGTACTTATATAGAAATTCCAAGGCTTCTCGTTTTTAATTTGATCGAGCACATACAAAATCGGGTTGGGTTGTTTAGGGCCGGGGTGTTGTGCATTGTGCTGGGGTTTAATTTAAGAGAGTGTTTATCCCACTCGGTTTTTTTTCTCTCCATTTCCCTTTCAATGGCGCTCCGTCTCCGATTGAAGTTTCAGAAAGGCATTCTCACCAAGTCACAGCGATCCGTCGGCCTCAACCGCTCTTGGATATTGGTCAATCTTCAGCACAAGACCATCTCCGACGTCGTTTCCCACATCCTTCACGCCTTCGACCTCCACCACACTTGCCCTAATGGCCTCGTTCTTTATGTAACTTCCTCTTTTGTTTTCTTCTACAATATATTAAACGATTACTTCTTTATAATTGTATTAGTTCGCAGTTCAATTTTGATAGGAATTTGTCCTAGTCCGACTTTAGAGATTGACGGGCTGTAACTTGTTAATTGCTCAAATCGATTTCTCTGCAGAATCATGTTATCTCCTTTTCCTGAGTCATACTTATCACATTTCTCTGCTTAGCGTTATACTCTCCCGGTTATACAACAGAGTAAAACAGACTAATATTCGGCTTCTTTCCTGAGAGGGACATTAGTCAAACTACTTGTTCAGCCCTGAATGGTTGCATGTCACCTCTTCTGCAAACTCATTGTTATTACGCTAGGCCTGCCTGGTTATGAATTACGATTATTGTGGTTACTAATTTATCCCTGATTTATCCTGCAGATGGATGGTTTTGTTCTGCCACCTTTTTCGTCGATAAGCATAGTAAAGGATAAAGATCTAATATGGTTAGTTGATTCTTATTCATTATTGTAGCCGTAGGAGGTATATTATTAACCAGCTGTAGTCTTAATGTGCTTGAGTTTATTGTAGCGTGAAAACGAAGGGGAGCAAACTGGTTGACTTTGTTCAGGAATGTAGAGAGAAGACTGCTTATTTGGAGCATAATGTCAAGGAGAAGCAAACAGTAAATGAATCTCTGCAACTTCTACCATATGAAGAATTGGGAAAGGAAATAGGGTTTCCTGAGTGTGAAAACAAGGAAAATGGAGACAAGAAGGAAACTGCTGCTGTGCATATTGAAGAAGTGCCAAATGGAGATTTACCTGCCAAGAAGGGAAAAGATTCAAAGGAACATAAGAGTCCAAAGTACGCTCTCTCCATTAGTTTCAGTTTACTGCCTTTCATGCTTTGGTATTACTATTCATGATAATACAGCTACACACTTCTGTGTGTCTTAGGTCTGCCTATCTGCATTGCTTTCTTGTGGTAGTTTTTGACAACAATAAAAACAAAGACATCAAGGGCACCTACCCACAAAGACTCACCCTATAAAACCCAACCGAACAACTAAAGTCACAAGGATTAATAGGGACATGGAAACCCCTCCTTCCTAGCTTTCCTCTACCCTAATCTTTTCTTCTACTCCTACATATATCGCTAATTGTGTTTGTTGGTTTGTATGGATATTCTGAAAATCTATCATCTACTCGACTTCAGAGTTTCAAACATTATTAAAGTTGAGTATATTGTAGGCTGAAATGTTGAATGAATATGACTGGGTGACCTGACCAAATATTAAAGACTGACTGAATCATTAAGAACACATATCATGCTTATAATATTCTGTCCTATCAAGTTATTTCATTTTCATACTAGTTGAATGGACTGGCTTAGTGCTGTTATGCTCTTGTATTTCAGGATTTTACATAGGATAAAACTTCTTTTGATTATATGATGTGCAACGTACTCGCAAATGTTTGTCTTTGTAGGAGGAAAAGACAGCGCCAAGTGTTCCATGACAATGATGAAGAAGAGAACCATAAGGAGAATCATGGTTCTCGTTTGCAGAATGGAGACCCTAGTAAGAAGCTATCAAATTCTAAACAAGATCACACTCCTGAGGCTGATGGGTATGCTTTTTAATTTCAGCTTTTTGCATGGATTAAACTTTTTTCCGTTATATAATGTGCAACTACAACCTAACATTTGTTTTAAACAGGAGGAAAAGACAACGTCAACTGCATCATGACATTGATAAACAAGAGAACCAGAAGGAGCATCATGGTGCTTGTTTGCACAATGGAGACCCTAGTGAGAAGTTATCAAAGACTAAACAAGATCACTCTCCGGAGGCTGATGGGTAAGCTTTGTAATTTCAGGATTTTTACATGGGATTAAGCTTCTTATCTTTATATGATGTGAAACTTCCTGGTAAACATTCGTTTATACAGGAGGAAAATGAAGCATCAAGTGCTCAATGAATATGTCGAACCAGAGAACCTGAAGGAGCATGGCAGAGCTTATTTGCAGAAGGGAGACCCTAGTAAGAAGTTATCAAAGACTAAACGAGATCTCTCTCTTGAGGCGGATGGGAATGAAATCAATTATGTGAATCATAAAGCTAGTGCAGTGTAGGTTTTTTAACAGCGCATTTTTATTGTTGTGTTTTTTGTATCTATTTTCTCCCTTATATTTCTTTTTTGGTTTTGAGTAAATTTGCTGTGAAATGTCTTTCTTGCATACAAACACACTAGTGATCTACATTCAGTCCCAATAGCTTTAATCTATATCCCAAACGCCGGACTAGGTGCAGTAAATCTTAAAACATGTGAAACAAAGAACTGCCTAGCTGGTTTGACTTTTTGAACCACACCTTTTCGTGTTGGATCCTTATAATGCAATATTTCTGCTTGTTTATGTTTATAAATGATGTGTTCGTATGCATTTATGTGGGCTGCTCTTTTGTTTTTAAATCATGTGTTCACTTCACTTCACTTGTTTGTTTTTCTTTTGTAGATGCAACAGTGTAAATGAGAGTGGGGATGGTACTGTGACTCCATCAGGTCTTTTGAACAGAACTAGACAGGTTTGTGTGGAATGTTGTCAGAATTTGTGGCTGAATATTTTTTTATATCATCTTAATTGTTTAATACTCCCTCTGCTCCTTTTTAATTGACATTCTAGGGTGTTTTTCTTGTTCATGTTTAATTGTCGTTTCTGTTATTTTGGAACGATTTTGTCAGATTTGCCCCTATTTTTATTATCAGATTTGAATTCTTAAATAAATATCATTTTAGACATAAATATGTAAGGAAATTAAGTAAGGGTAATTTAGAGGAAAAATTGAATGCTTAATTTGTCTTTAAATTCCTAGAATGTCAATTAAAACGGAACGAAGGGAGTATTGTGCAGCAAAGTTTCTCAATTTCCTGGCGAATGAAGGACTGAAATAACAATTGGTATTCAAGCGCTGAGTATTTGGTTTTAAAAACTCAAATATCATTGGGTATTAAGAAACAGAATGACGATCATTTAGTTCTCTTCCCTAAAATGGTTTTTGTTTCTTTTCACATAAGTTACGCAAGACTTCAGGTATATTTTATAAAGTTGTTTTCTTTTGAAATTGCACAAAATCCTATTTTGTTTTTCTAGAAAACACCCATAATGCTTTTCTATGATTGAATGTTTATAGAAAAGTTGAGCTAAAATACGGAAAGCCACCCATTAAGTACCTCACTATCCAATCAACCACCTGTTATAATAAAAATAAATAACCACTCCACCAACTAAGTTTAGTTATATTTGCTAACCAAAGAAAATATTGGAATTGGTTTAAAAACTGTGGCTGCTCAGTTTTGTCGTGAACCAAACCAAACAAATCTTTATACTATAAAAGCTTTTTAGAGTGGATAGTGAGCTAGACCTTGTAAGGAGTGCACGGCTAATCTTAATTTAATTCCTGTCTGACTTTCTACTTTTGTTTACACATCTATGATAGACTCCTTTGGATAAAAATAGGTCACAAGTATCTGCTACATCTAGGCCATGTTTACCTACCATATTTCGTTTTTTGTTAATTCCTATGAGTATGATATATACATATGTAGATGTTTTATATATATATGGACCCTTATTCCTAACTAAAATTTAACACCATCTGGAGCATAATTGTAGTCTAGAAGTTCTAAGCGCAAGAAGGCAAAAAGAATGTGGCTTACGGCTGAAAGGGAACAGGTGATCGTATGCTGTCTGATTGATAATTATCTGCATGATTATTACCAAAATATTGCATCCATTCTTTTCTAATCTGAATGACTCATGTGCATATGCAGCAACTTCTCAGGAAACAATCACTTGAGAGAGAACCTAATGCAGATTTGGGATCTAATAAAGACCATAATCTGGATACTGACAGTCACCACCTACAACCAGATGACCTAAAAGCAGATGAAGATAGTGACACTGAAAATGAGATTGTTCCTGTAGTGGTTAGACCAGGGTATATTCGCTTTGCTTCGCGTGGAAAAGGTTCAGCTCCATTTTCTTTTCTCTGGTTTCTTGTCCCTCACCTATAGAATTGCAAAACTAGGTTTATTGTGAATTAGAATTTGGTTCATTATGGGATGGAGCTTCTTCTTTCTCTCTTCCTGATTTTGGGTTATTTGGAGGATTTCAGAACTTCCAATGAACAGTTTTATTAGGTGCCACTACCTTTTTATCTTTACTTTTTTTGCACCATAACAGAGCCATCTAACATGCAATCTTTTTGTTTTGTCGCAGAGGAGGAAACTGAAAACAATGATGAAGAAGAGGTTTGTTATATAGTTCCTTGATATTTTCCTCATCTAACATGCAATGATTTTCCATCTCTGCCAAATACGTATTTTTCTTAATTTCATCTTATTTGCTTTATGCCGAAGGGAAAGATTCACATTCGAATGAATTATATGGTGCGAATTGCGAATGCTCAATTTGCTAACACCCACAGGCAGAAATGCATGCACAAACAAACACAAATAAATCGCTAGCACACACAAGCATACACACATGCACGTCTGATTTTATCTTGTATGTGCATCTATTTATGCTTCTGTGTCCTAGCTAATTAAGTATTCGTAATGCATTATCATTTTACTCAATCTGGTTGCTGATCTAGTTCCAAATCTAGATATATCCATTTTGTAAATATGCATCTCTGCCATTAGTTAAGGAGTATTTGTGTGAGATTATCGTTTATCATGCTGACTACGCATATTTTCATGTTCCATGAAAATCAATCTCTATGATAATATTTTTTTTTTTTTGAGATATCTTCAGGAGCTATTTAGTTGGAGTGGGACAAGAATAAAGAAAAAGGGTCAGAAATGGGGCAGGGAAAATCAGTCAGGCTCCAAATGGAATGAAAATATAGCTCCGGGTGAGAACCAATCATCCTACAAAAGGGACGAAAGTAAATCTTCTAAAGAGCAGCCGTCACACTTCACGCATCAGGATTCTATGTCTCCCACCAGAAATTTGGCTACCCAAGAAGTGCCTCAAGAGAATGCATCGTCAATGGACTATGAGAAACTTGTACGCCTGATCGACTCTCCACTGGTACACAATCATTGTGCTTCTTTGTGTGATCTTATATAGCCTTTATGATAACACAGCGTAACATCTTTTTTTTTACTGGCAGGAAGGTGATATCATTGCATATCGTCTGGTGGAGTTATCAGCCACATTCTGTCCTGAGCTAACTGCATATCGAGTATGGTCATGGTGTGGTCATTTCATATTGCCTCTCATATAGAAAATACAATATATATATATCTTATTATTTCGTTTCTAGGTTGGAAAAGTCTCATGGTTTGACACTGAATCCCAAAGGGTTATGGTGGTTCCGGTCCCTCAATTTCCTTTTGAGTTAACAAAGAGCTCACATGATGATACATCTGGAGATCTTCCTGACACCTCCTGTTACAACGAAGATGGATCATTGGAGGTAAATATGCTCTTCTCTGATAACAGAACATATCTTCTATTCCTGGTAACTAAGAAGGCTAAAAAATCATAAAACAATTTTCAGATAGAATTCCATGCTCTTGTTGATGTGCGAATTGTCAAGTGTGGTGAGGCTAGTCCAGTCCCAGCAGTTCATCTGAACGCCAATGGTGTTTCAGCTTCCAGTTTGGACTCTCCTTCAGCTTCAGCTGGCAAACAGACTGGATCTCCTGAAGACAAAAGTCATTCAACTCAAGCTGCGTCCATTAGGATCAATGAGAATGGGGCGAATAATTCTGCATCAGCCCCCGTGCCAGAACCAGGTTGTAGTGCAGGTCCTGGTAAGTTTTCAAATGTTAAATTTATGTTGCTTTCATACCATTTTACCTTTGGTTATGTCGATGCGTTTGTTAAAAAAAATCTTTCTGTTTAGTAGAAAATGGTGCAAAAGACTCGTGGGATGAGATTAACGCGGCATTGAGTGCAAAGAAGGCACAACTGCAGAAAGAGGATAACTGGAATAAGAAGCGGCCTTTTTGGCCATACCGAGCATTGCGAAGGAGCGCCATGGGCCCAACACTGGCTTTATTGAGGGCTCAAAATAACTGACAAACAGAGTAAGGCGACTGCTTCCCAATTGCTAAGCTGAGGGACTAAACTAGCAGCAACTCCTTTTCCAAGTTTTGTTAACCCAATGCACATTTCGGGTCCCTACAGCTGCAGACTGCTTTTGTTGTATTCTATTCAGCCGTTTATCTCTGAACAACAACTCAACTGTGCCAGGTAGGGGTGTTTATAAATGTAGAGGGGGACGATCAATATAAATGAATAACACTAGAAGCAAACATAAGTTCCATTGAATAACATCAGTAACGAACAAGAAACCTGAGCAACCTAGTACAAAACCGAAAACAGTAGAATTTAAAACTTCAGTAGCAGCAGACAATGAACTCTTAAGCAGATAACAACTCTTAAGCAGATAACAACTCTAAACTCTAAGGTGATGATAATAGGTTATCTCAACTCTAAGGTGGTGATAATAGGTCCATCTTAGTAGATTGGAGAAGGTTAGCATAGGCTTGGAGAAGGTTAGCATAGGTTTGAAAGTCATGAGCCTAGAATCAACAAAATAAGAAGAATAGGAAATGTCTATATATATATCTATCTAATATAATATAAAAATCGCGGAGAGAGAAAATTAAAGGTCACATTAAATACCTTTTCATTCTTATTGGTTAATGACACTTCTTAATTTAGTACTATTATTTCCTAATTGATGGTTTTTATACATCATAAATGGGTCAAATTCCATAAAAAAAATTGAATGTGAAATAAAACTTAGATTTTTATAATCAAAATGTATTATGTGTGAAGATTTATACAATTATAACTTCTTAAAAAAACTCAATGTTGAAGTGTTTTCAATATTTTATAGAATATTTGCATAAAAAATAAATTTTACACAATAAATAAATAAAATATGCATAATGTTTATGGATTTTTCTTACAAATCAGAAACGCTTATATAAAATAATATAGACCCGCGCGTAGCGCGGGCCCCAAAATGCTAGTATATCTTATATAAAATTGTTACTCCTTGAGAAAGTTATGTCAATCGGTATCGGACCGACTATGGGCCAAATATTAATTTTCGAGTCTTAATGGGCTTCCTATGATTATGGTGGTTATTTTAAGTCGCCATTACTCTGTGACCTCTTGTATTCCTCTTCTGATTTCAACTTTTGATCTTTCGACTTCTCCGACTGGGATTTCGTATTGAATTCTCTCATTAAGTAATCGTTACTTTTCTTTATATTGTATTTCACCTTTACTCGTGGTTATTGACAATTTGTAATTAAACCAAAAAAATTGCTATTTTTTAACTTCTATTGTTTGTTTGTTTACTTTTGTACTGATGTCTTGATCTGCATGTTAGATTTACTTTGACCTGAATTGGATAAAATTATGCCCCAGAAGAGGTTGTAAATATATAATTAGCCCAATTCATTTTTTTGACGAAAAACCGTTCGGGCGGGAAAATAACCTAGATTATAATAAATACTTGTAAGAAATCGCAGGAATACTACATTAATTTTTCAAACCTCTGAATGTTACAACAAGGAAAGCAAAGTGATATTCACCCCGTTCTCCTAAACGTATTAATATACAAAGCCTTTATTTGGCACACCCATTTTCTTTATTTAGCACACCCGGAGATTCGTCACGAAGGTATTACAGCTGATCTTCGTCACGACGGTATTACATAATAGATTCGTCACGAAGGTAAACGGGAGTTCCGTCACGAAGGTAAACAAGAGATTCCAAAAGCCCTAAAAACAAAACAGTCGTTTCCGTTAAGTTCGTAATATTTAAACATAATGCATAATTATACTTTGTAAGTAATAAATTAGTGATATAAAATGATAATATATAATTATAGTATATAATTTTAATTGCATGATTTTTAATTATAATAAATAATTATATTATACAATTAATAAATTTATATAAGTTTTTGTTTTACGAACTTAACGCATGCGACTATTTTGTTTTGGATGCTTTTGGAAGGGCAAACGATGTCCGTTTTGGACGTATTTTATATGCACGGACTCGTATTGAAATTCTCTACAAGAATCTGAAAAAAAAATTAAAAAATATTTTACCTTCGTCACGAATCTCTTGTTTACCTTCGTGACGAATCTCTTGTTTACCTTCGTCACGAATCTCTTGTTTACCTTCGTGACGGAACTCCCGTTTACCTTCGTGACGAATCTATTATGTAATACCTTCGTGACGAAGATCAGCTGTAATACCTTCGTGACGAATCTATTATGTAATACCTTCGTGACGAAGATCAGCTGTAATACCTTCGTGACGAATCTACGGGTGTGCTAAATAAAGAAATTGGGTGTGCTAAATAGTAAAACCTTTTTAGAAAAAAGTCTTTTAAAAATGACATGATTTTTTGTAAAAAAATCAACAACTAACAAAGATGAAATGGATATGGAATTTAATTGTACTTGTGTAAGATGATCATGTTGGGAGTTAGCTATGACATGACATGATTCATTTGATTATCAACAATATTTTGCACCCCACCATTTGATACTATCTTTTTATTTGCTCTTCGTTTTGTGGTTGTGTTTTGAAAAGAACTGTTTGTAGCTAGAATTCCTACGTGTAGAAACTAAACCCTGATCAAACTAGACGGTATGAGTCTCAACTCTGAAGAACTAGGGTTAGACAATGACGAAATCACTTTACTTGTATTATTATTGCTCGGGGGTTCAACACTTGATTACAATGATAAGTGAGCCCTTTATATATACACAAACCCTAATTCTATCAATTAAGAAAGAATTTTATCTTTTTTCTTATATCTTTAACTTAATATAAACTAGGGAGAAATACTCTTTTAATAATATTTACTTATGTGTTTACCATTTACATGAATAAGATACTATTCTACTAATAAGGAAGACAACAAACTCGGCTGACCTACTCTTTACTCGTTCACGCTGCTCGTCGACATGCTCTCCTCGCCTACGCGTAGCTCCCTGAACGCGTTGCCTCCTAGGGGTATTTTTAGGCATGAACAATACCCCTAAGGTGTTTACGGATCATTTTCCTTGTAGATCTGGGAAACACCTTCAATCCTCTTAAAATACACACTTGTCGACTTTTGGAACGCGTTCGATCTCGTCATCGACCGAAATATACATCGTTCAACTTTTAGCTCGTCTCGGGTATCATGGAATCACATCATTATGCCTACGCCAGTCTTCAATTCTTGCGATACGTGCTAGTAACGGTCGACTTTCTCAACGTTCGAATTCAAACAGCTACAATGCCGGTGGGAGATCGACTTAACCAATATTCTAGGGCAATTTCCTTCCCTATTTAAACCCTTGGCCTTGCCTACTTAAAGCACTCTTTCTTGATCTCGAATTACTAAGCTCTTACTTTGCACTTTTCTCTCGCTTCTCCCTTGTCTTTAGTTATTCTGAATTCTCTTCAAACTTCTTCTCATCTAAACCTTCTTCAATCTTTCTTCAAACGACACCAATGGCGTCTCCAATGCTGTACGACCTAAGAGCTATCTTGACCGGGGACAACCGATGTCCTTCCCTTGGTCGTGACGTCGAGCATTTCCGACCGATTGCTGGACTTTCTCCACAAGTGGAGATTGAGATTCCGGGGCCTGAGGTGTGCGTGGACGCGTACCGTTCAGGGTGGATATCGGTATACGAGTACCTCTTCTTGGCGGGTCACCGCTTTCTGTTCTCACCCCTAGTGAGATCTTTCATGCTCCTTCTGGGCTTAGCGACGTGACATTTGCTCCCTAGCGCTTAGAGGATTTTGCGGTGATAGACGACGTCGTAGCAAAATTTGACGCGGAGATCTCGGTGGTGGATTGTCCACTCCTTCATCATCATCAATCTATTCCCCGACAGAGTCACCCTAAAAGCTCGGAGTGGGATTCCGCATCTAGCTGTCGAGGGGATGATCGTGGTTGGGTGGATTGGTTCTACTTTATCAAGAAGTCGACTTTAGGCGATGATCGCGCTGGCCTCATCGAGTAGTGTAAATCCTCAAGTAAGTTTCTCTTTCGCTTAAACTCTCCACCCGTACTTCAATAATCTTTTTCTCTTTTTCTTATCCTGACGTGATCCTTCTTACGTGTTGCTTTTACAGTTGATGCTACGACCATCTCTACGAGGCCACAATCTAAGGCAGTTGTTTGTGCCTAAAAATACGACGAGTAAGGAACTCGTGGTAAGCTACGCGTAGAAGGATGTTGTCGACGTGACAAGACAAAAGGAAGATGTCGTTGACGTGACGAGACGTGGAAAATATCTCGTTCTTCTTAAGGATTAGGTCGGCCCAGCATATTTTATCTTATTCCCATGAATATTATTGTAATTGGTAAAAGATACGAGAAAGAATATCTTTTACCTTATTTATTATATCGTTATTAGATAGAAGGAAAAGATAAGATCCGATTTTCCTTAAAGATATCGTTAGGGTTAGCCTATAAAATAGGGCTAACGCCTGCTTTGTAATCATTCAGCCCCCATACGAGTAATATTAAGTTCAAGCTTCAACCCTAAATTCTTCTCTCGTCTTATATTGTTCTTGAGTGTTGAGATTATACCGTATTCTTTGATCTTTGCCCTACAATTGCTTAGTTATCATCTCGTTGATAATTTCGCTACAAACAATTGGCGCCCACCGTGGGGCAAGATCAAAAAGGTGTCGTCTTTGCATACGAAGAGAACAACCTCTCCCGCAGAAACCATGAAAAATTCCAGATCGATCGAAAGTCTTCGAGACGAAGCCTTCACCGTGTTAGGAGGCCCACTGCCCTGTACAACCTCCGACGCTAAAAGGCTCGCGAGGACTATCGAAGGACAAGACGATTCCGTGCCAACTCGCCACGCCAGAGCAGCAAATCGTGATCTGCCTATCACGTTCGAAAACCCAGATGACAGAATCAAGCATCACGATAGCCTGGTGATCTCCGTGGTGATTCGGAATTGCAACGTGAAAAGAATCCTAGTAGATAACAGAAGTTCGACTAACATCATCACCCTCTCCGCTGTTCTTGAACTCGGACTTTCAGTCGACGATGTCGTCGGGAAGCGTATCCGTTTGAAAGGCTTCAACGGAGAAATTGCCGAGATGTTAGGGGAAATCACCCTCGAGACGACGACCCAAGGTGTCAATCTCCCAACCAGATTCGCCGTGATGGAAGCAGAATCACCATATAACGCCATCTTAGGAAGACCCTGGATCCATGCTATGCGAGCAGTTCCGTCTACGTATCACCAATCCCTAAAGTTCCCGACGCTTTGGGGAGTACGCGAAGTTAAAGGCGAACCCTACATGGCCAAAGAATTCTATCGAATCGGGATGAAAGGGATCACGACACCAGAGATAAAAAAGAACGAAGTAAAAGAATTTCAGGTCAAGACGCCAACTAAGTACATCAAGCCGAAGTGTCATGAGTTAGAAGACGTGGTTATCGATGATTTCAAACCCAAAAGAACCGTAAAGATAGGGATCAACGTCCCCAGAGAAGTTGGAGACGAATTGATAGCGTTCCTGAAATCAAAGGCCAAATGCTTCGCGTGGAGCCACGAAGACATGACAGGCATATCTCCAGACGTGATGCTCCACAAGCTAAACGTTGATCCGAAATTCACCCCAATCAAGCAGAAGAGGAGGAAATTCGCTCCCGAACGCAACAAAGTTGTGGACGAAGAAGTCAAAAATCTCCTCGAAACAGGCAAGATACGAGAAGCAAAGTATCCCGATTGGCTCGCCAACGTCGTGGTCGTCCAGAAGAAGAACGAAAAGTGGAGAGTATGCGTCGATTTCATGGATCTTAACAAAGCCTGCCCTAAAGATTCCTTCCCGCTCCCTCACATCGACGCCATGGTAGACGCGACGGCAGGACATGAGATGCTAACATTCATGGACGCGTTCAGTGGATATCACCAGATATAGATGAACCCCGCCGATCAAGAAAAGACCGCGTTCGTAACGAACCAGGGGATATACTGCTACAAAGTCATGCCTTTCGGCCTCAAGAACGCCGGATCTACATATCAAAGGCTGGTAAACAAGATGTTTGAGGAACAGATAGGAGACACGATGGAAGTTTACATAGACGACATGCTCGTGGGGTCTAAACACGCAAAAGATCACGTAACACATTTGAAGGAGGCGTACGTTCGAGATCCTGGAAGAATATAGCATGAAGCTCAACCCTACCAAGTGTTCCTTCGGGGTATCTTCCGGGAAGTTCCTTGGATATGTGGTAACCCAGAGAGGAATAGAAGCTAGTCCCGAGAAGATTAAAGCCATACTCGATCTCGAATCTCCGCGTTGCGTGAAAGACATCCAAAAGCTGACGGGAAGAGTCGCTGCGTTAAAAAGGTTCATCTCTAAAGCTTCCGACAGGAACCAACTCTTCTATGATACTCTAAGAAAGAACGAGTCTTTCTCTTAGACAGAGCGCCACGAAGAAGCTTTCACGGAGCTTAAGAATTATCTGACGAATCCCTTGCTCCTATCAAATCCTAAGGAAGGAGAGCCTTTGTTCGTATATCTAGCGGTCTCCGAGATAACTATTAGCGTCGTGCTCGTAAGAGAAGAAGGGGAAGAACAACAACCCGTCTACTATGTAAGCAAAACACTATCATCAGCAGAAACAAGATACTCCGCCATGGAAAAATTGACCTTGGCGCTAGTGATGGCCTCGGTGAAGTTGAAACCCTACTTCGAGTCCCACACCATCGTAGTAAGAACTACGTCGCCTTTAAAGAACATAGTGAAGAAGCCGGAGTTATCAGGGAGAATGACGAAGTGGACGGTTAATCTCGGCGGCTACGATATCGTCTACGAAGGAAGGAAAGCGATCAAATCCCAAGCATTAGCAAATTTCGTGGCAGATTTCTGTCCAAATCTAGAGCAAGAAGCGATCTCAGAAGTAAACAAGGTAGAGTTCGCAAAGTGGACCTTGCCCACAGACGAAGCGATGAACCAGAACGGGGTAGGACTAGGCATCGTCCTAAAATCGTCACAAGGGGACAGAGTCGTCCAAGCCATAAGATGCGACTTCAAAGCAACGAATAACGAAGCCGAGTACGAAGCCATAATTGCCGGTCTACGTCGCCATCGACCTACAGGTTCAGAAGCTTGATATTTATTGTGATTCATTGTTGATAGTCAACCAAGTTCGAGGTGAATACACCACTAAAGACTCGAAGATGACCTTGTATCTCAAAGTAGTAAAAGAATTGTTCGAGAAGTTCGAAAGCTGCCAAATAAGACAGATCCCCAGAGACGCTACCGCGCAAGCCGACGCGTTAGCAAAACTAGGTTCATCCATCGACCCAAGGGAATACCAAAAGATCCCGTTCTTCCACCTCAGCTACGCGTCCATCAACAAAGAAGCAATTCCAGAACAAACACTCACGATAAGGAGTCAAGATTCATGGGTAACGCCTTACTACGAGTGGTTGCAGCACGGACGCCTCCGGGTAACGCGTACGAATCAAGGCTATTGAAGAAAAAGGCAACTACCATCATAGTATACAAAGGCCAACTACTAAAATGGTCGTCAAACGGTATGTTCTTAACGTGTCCAACAGAGGAAAAGATCCAAGATATTTTACGCGAGTTACACAACGGAGAATATGGGAATCACTCAGGAGGGAGAAGCCTAGCAGCCTAAGCACACTCAGCAGGATATTATTGGCCCACGATGAGACAAGACGCGATGAATCACGTCAAGAGGTGTGACGCTTTCCAAAGACACGCCCCGATCCCACATCAGCCGGCGGAAAAACTCCACTCCATAACGTCTCGTTGGGCATTCATGCAATGGGGAATGGACATAGTAGGACCTATTCCCTTAACCCTAGGACCGAAGACGCTAATTCTCTCCGTTACAGATTACTTCTCCAAGTGGATAGAAGCCGAAGGATTCAAGAATATCAAAGATTCCCATGTCATCTCCTTCATCGAAAGAAACATCATCATGAGGTTCGGAATCCCTCACACCATTGTATGCGACAACGGATCACAGTTTATTAGCAAGAACATCGTTTCGTTCTGCGAAGACAAAGGTATACGCCTAGTCTACTCGACGCCAAGATACCCTTAAGCGAACGGGCAAGCAGAGTCAAGTAACAAGGTCATCGTAAGTAATCTCAAGAAGAGGATAGAGGAATGCAAGGAAAATTGGGCGGATCAACTCCAAGCTATATTATGGGCCGACAGAACAACGCCTAAGAGGGCAACGGGAAGAACGCTGTTCTCTCTCGTATACGGTTGCGAAGCCGTCCTACCAATCGAGGTGGAGGTACCAACAAAGAGATATCGGTCCCTCCCTGAGGAAAGAAATACTCCAATGATGACGTTCATGATAGATACCATCGACGAGCTAAGAGATAATGCAGCGTTAAGAATGGCAGCACAAAAACAAATCGTCGCCCGAAGCTATAATCGACTGGTAAAAGCAATAACTTTTCAGGTAGGAGACTAGGTCCTAAGAAGAGCGTTGGTAAACTCGCCACGTCTTGGGAAGGTCCGTATCAAGTAGCACGAGTTGTAGGACGAGGAGCCTAAGAACTCGTTACACCAGAAGGAGTACCACTGATGCGTTCATAGAACGCAACACATCTTGAGAAGTATTACCATTAGAATACGTGATAGTTGATTTGATTTTGCTTATTCTTATGCATATCTTAGGTTCCTTATTATGTTCTAGGATGTTTTAGCGTCGAGACGACAAGGGGTCGTCGAGACTAGGGGTAGATGTCTTAGCTCGTCAAATTTCATGAAGTCTTCGTTAATACATAATTATGCACTTTTCTATCTAATATGCAATGCATGCCGAGTTGTTTCATTTCAAAAGTACTTGCTCTGTGTCTGTGATGTAACATCAAGCTTAATAAGGCCGCGGCGAAAATCCGTGTCGGGGGCGAATTTCGTTAACCTACGCGTTTAAGGCTCCATCTACGCGTAGGCAACGTTAGCCGAACCGCCGACTCCGAGTCGAATTTTCCCATGATTGTTAGCGACGTGTGGACATGGTCATGGAGAATGAAGCCCGACACCTCACGAAATCGGCACGGTCCTCTGAGCAAAGAAGGGAAACCTATTGCCACGACCACTCTCGAGGAACGCGTACTCGCGCCTTCCACGGCCCCTCTGAGAGTCATGAATCCACGGGCAAAAGGCCAAACCGGCAGGGATGCGTCCACCGACATCGTAAGTCCTAATGATACGCTGCACTTTGTATAGCGTAACTAGGGATTATTACATTGATTTAGGAGTATTATTATATGTGTTTCGAGCCATTGTTATGTTATGAGATATTTATTAAGAAGTGAAGAATTGAAGATCAGAACCAAAGAATATTGAAGATTTGAAGAAATCACCGACGGCGATCGCCATGGATCAGCGACGATCGCGGTGGAGCAACAGAGAGGAGCCGAGAATATTTAATATATCCGCGACCGCGGATTAATATCCGCGACCGCGGATTAATATCCGCGACCGCGGATTAATATCCGCGACCGCGGATTAATATCCGCGACCGCGGATTAATATCCGCGACCGCGGATTAATATCCGCGACCGCGGATTAATATCCGCGACCGCGGATTAATATCCGCGACCGCGGATTAATATCCGCGATCGCGGGTATTATGTTGGATTCCCCTTCGTGCGCAAGACGGGCCGTGGATTTAAAGCAAGAAGCTGGGCCGTGATATCTGTTGGCCCATTTAATGAAGAAGCAGATGGGGCCCACATATGAAGCTTGCAGCCGTAATTGGCTATTTGAAGCAAGCAACATTAGTCACACTTTGCTACGGGTTTCTTTACCTTATTTTCCTTTTTGTTTTATTTGTTTCTTTTTTCCTTTTTCCTTAATTAGTTTTAGGATATATCTTTTACCATATATTTTTAGGGTTAGTCTCTATTTAAGAACCCTAGTTCTATCATCTTTTATATCATCTTTCCATCAGACAATTTAGTTCTGCAACCATGAGCAGGAACTAATCTCCATTGTTTTACTTAGCGGTTGAAACCTTCAGTTATTAAGTTGTGAGATTTCTAAACTCTTGTTCTTTTCCTATGGGTTTGTATTAATTCTCTTGTTCTTCATCTATTGATTTCTATTAGTTTTGCTAGCTTGATCAACTAGTTTGATTGATAGTTTTCTATTGCTAGACTAGGAATATACGGTGAAATTCCTTGTCATTGTAGCATTCGTATCTGCATGATCCGGTAGTTGATTGCTTTTATGAAAGAGAATTGATTGCATGTTAATATTTGACAGTTGTAAGTTATTGCATGCATCCTTATGATTCTTGTGCCCTTTGCTGCTATTTCATCTAATCTTGAGAGGTTTCCCTGATTGTTGAATAGTAAGTATTATCAGGACCGGTTGGCCTGCTGATATATTAAAGATTGGAATAGGAACATTCCCTAGGATTGAATAGAACTTGAGATAAATCTATGATCAACTTGATTGACTGTTGTGTGGATACTTGCTAGGTGAAACCCCTTCTCATCATATTCACAACCAAACCTTCTTTGCTTGATACTAGTTACTTTTGTGTTCCATACAATCAAAACCCCCCCTGGTTACTTGTTACTTGTTCACCAGTTGATATTTCACTTGACTGCATTGATTTGGTGTTTTGATTCCCTTGGGTTCGACCTCTACTTACTTGCTATACTCTAGTTAGTGTTTAGAGTTTATTTCTTTGATTTGGCACTACGACTTTAGCCTCATCACCTAACAATCGAGAAATCAAACGCTACACGATGAATAGACCCATCGATTAAAAGAGTTCGACGTCGACCTAAGGCTAGCGTGAGGTAACGGACCCACCTTAAAAGCAAGGGGTAACGTCACAAGCTGATAAAATCACACGCTGACCTATGTCCGCCACTCGCTTCAGGTTTCGAAGGAAATGTTGGACCCAAACTTCATGTAAGCCGGCAACGTAACAAAAGTAGCCGCAATGACCACAACAATACCAGGAGTAGAAAAATCGAAACCCCGAAGATCGACCTATGCGTCACAAGTGAGAAATGTTTGACGAATCCGACTCCATAGAAGATTTGAAGCAAATTCGCCAAAAGGGGATAGTATTCCCACCAAAAGTTAAAGATAAGCACAAGCTTCACGTAAAGAAAGAACCAATAAGTATCCAATACGTATTCAAAAAGAAATCGCCACATAGGGACGTGACGAAAAGCTAAAATCTGTGTTCCACAAAAGCAACCGTGCAACAAGCAAAACGAAAATAAAATCCTAAGAACTAAGAAGGAGGAGAGACATCCTTATCCGTAAGAACGACGTCGCCATCTAAAGCTCCATTTGCGTCACCAGAAGCTAAAATTGGCGAGCTCGAAGAAACGCGTAGAAGAGAAACCCCCTCGGGTGGAACAGGATAAAGAATAGAAAATTTGCCGTGCTCACGTTCCACATCCCAATCTACATGGCGACCCGCACGAAACTCCTCCATAACCTCAATACGAGATGACCACGAATAGTAAGTACTAGTCTCTCGCAAGTTCTTCTCGTACACCTTTGCTTTATCCTCGACGTCGACCTCAAGAGACGTGATCTTCCCAGTCAACACTTCGACTCGTCGCGCCAGCACACCCCTCTGCTTTGCCGTCTCCAAAGTCTCCATGCGAGCATCCTTCTCAGACGCCGTAAGGCGAGCGACCTTCTTGTCAAGTTCCTTGATCTTCTTACTAAGGTCGCTCACCTGACCCTTCAAGGCCCCCTCGGACTCAGAATGCTTATGAAGGCGTTCCCAGATACATAGCGAAGCTTGGAAGCCCTGAAAGACCCCAACATATAAGAAACGACACAACGTCCAAAGGAAATCAAGGTTTCGAAGAAAGAAACACACCTGCCACCATGCTACAAGAGAATCACTGTTTGTGCCTAAAAATACAACGAGTGTGGAACGCGTGGAGAGCTACGCGTAGGAAGACCGTGTCGACGCGACGAGATAAAAGGAGGATGTCGTAGACGTGACGAGACGTGGAAAAGGTCTCGTTTATCTTGAAGATTAGTTCGGCTGAGTATATTTTATCTTATTCCTTATTATATTATTGTAATAGGTAAAAGATACAGTAAAGAATATCTTTTACCTTGTTTGTTATATCGTTATTTAGATAAAAGGAAGAGATAAGATCTCGTTTCCTAAAAGAAATTATTAGGGTTAGCCTATAAATAAAGGCTAACGCCTGCTTTGTAAGGATTCATCCACCATTACGAGTAATACCAAGTTCAAGCTTCACCCTAATTTCCTACTTTGTTCTTGAGTGTTGAGATTATACCGTTCTCTTTGATCTTTGCCCTACAATTGCTTAGTTATCTTCTCGTAGGTAATTTTGCTACAAACAATTGGCGCCCACCGTGGGGCGAGGTCAAAAAGGTGTCGTCTCCGCATACAAAGGGAACAACCTCGCCCGCAGAAGCCATGAAAGATCCCAGATCAATCAAAAACCTTCGAAACAGAGCCTTCACCATGTTAGGAGGTCCGCCGTCCTATACAACCTCCGACACTAAGAGGCTCGCGAGGACTATCGAAGGACAAGGCGATTCCGTCCCAACTCGCCACTCCAGAGCAGCTAATCGTGATCTGCCTATCACGTTCGAAGATCCAGACGAAAGAATCAAGCATCACGATAGCATGGTGATCTCCGTGGTGATTCGGAATTGCAACGTGAAAAGAATCCTGGTAGATAACGGAAGTTCGACCAACATAATCACCCTCTCTGCTGTTCTTGAACTCGGACTTTCAGTCGACGATGTCGTCTGAAAGCGTATCCGTTTGAAAGGCTTCAACGGAGAGATCTTCGAGATGTTAGGGGAAATCACCCTCAAGACAGCAACCCAGGGCATCAATCTCCCAACAAGATTCTCCGTGATGGAAGCAGAGTCGCCTTATAATGCCATCCTCGGAAGACTATGGATCCATGATATGCGAGCAGTTCCATCTACGTATCACCAATCCCTGAAGTTCCCAACGCCCTGGGGAATACGTGAAGTTAAAGGCGAACCCTATACGGCCAATGAGTGTTACAGGATCGGGATGAAAAGGACCACGACGCCGCAAATAAAAAAAGATGAAGTAAAAGAATTTCAAGTCAAGACGCCCACTAAGTAGGTCAAGCCAAAGTTTCCCGAATTAGAAGACGTGGTCATCGAGGATTCCAAACCAGAAAGAGTCGTAAAGATAGGAGCTGACGTCCCCGCAGAGATTAGAGAAGAACTGATAACGTTCTTGAAGTCAAAATCCAAATGCTTCACATGGAGCCACAAAGACATGACAGGCATATCTCCAGACGTGATGCTCCACAAGCTAAACGTTGATCCGAAGTTCACTCCAGTCAAGCAGATGAGAAGAAAATTCGCTCCCGAATGCAATAAAGTTGTAGACGAAGAAGTTAAGAATCTCCTCGAAATAGGTAAGATACGAGAAGCGAAGTACCCCGACTGGCTCGCCAACATCGTGATAGTCCAAAAGAAGAACGAGAAGTGGAGAGTATGCGTCGATTTCACAGATCTTAACAAAGCCTGTCCTAAAGATTCCTTCCCACTCCCTCACATCGACGCTATGGTGGACGCGACAACAGAGCATGAGATGTTAACGTTCATGGACGCGTTCAACGGATATCACCAAATACAGATGAACCCCGCCGATCAAGAAAAGACCGCGTTCGTGAAAAACCAGGGGATATATTGCTACAAGGTCATGCCTTTTGGCCTCAAGAACGCCGGAGCTACATATCAACGACTGGTGAATAAGATGTTTGAGGAGCAAATAGGGGACACGATGGAAGTTTACATAGACGACATGCTTGTGAAGTCTAAACAAGCAAAAGATCACGTAACACATCTGAAGGAAGCGTTCGAGATCCTGGAAGAGTATAGCATGAAGCTCAACCCTACCAAGTGTTCCTTTGGGGTCTCTTCCGGGAAGTTCCTCGGATATGTGGTAACCCAGAGAGGAATAGAAGCTAGTCCCGAACAGATTAAAGCCATACCTGATCTCGAATCTCCGCGCTGCGTAAAAGACATCCAAAAGCTAACAGGAAGAGTCGTCGCGTTAAACAGGTTCATCTCCAAAGCCTCCGACAGAAATCGACTCTTCTATGACACTCTCCGGAAGAATGAATCTTTCTCTTGGACGGAACGCCATGAAGAAGCCTTCACAGAGCTTAAAAGTTATCTGACGAATCCCTTACTCCTATCAAAGCCTAAAGAAGGAGAGCCCTTGTTCGTATATCTAGCAGTCTCTGAAATTGCCATCAGCGTCGTTCTCGTAACAGAAGAAGGGGAGGAGCAACAACCCATCTACTACGTAAGTAAAACGCTATCATCAGCGGAAACGAGATATTCCGCCATGGAAAAGCTAACGTTGGCATTAGTAATGGCGTGAGTGAAATTGAAACCCTACTTCGAATCCCATACCGTCATAGTATGAACAACGTCACCTTTGAAGAACATAGTGAAGAAGCCAGAACTATCCGAGAGAATGACGAAGTGGACGGTTCATCTTGGCGGCTACGACATCATCTACGAAGGAAGAAAAGAAATCAAATCCCAAGCATTGGAAGATTTTGTGCCAGATTTCAGTCCAACCCTAGAGCAAGAAGCAATCTCACAGGTAAACAAGGTAGAATTCGCAAAATGGACCTTGCACACGGACGGAGCGATGAACCTGAACGGGGTAGGACTAAGCATTGTCCTGAAATCGCCACAAGGGGATAGGGTCGTCCAAGCCATAAGGTGTGACTTCAAAGCGACGAATAACGAAGCCGAGTATGAAGCTTTGATCGCCGGTCTACGCGTCGCCATCGACCTACAGGTTCAGAAACTTGATATCTATTGCGATTCACTGCTGGTAGTCAACCAAGTTCGAGGTGAATACGCCACTAAAGATTCGAAGATGACCTTGTACCTCGAAGTAGTAAAAAGAATGTTCAAGAAGATCGAAAGGTGCCAAATCAGAAAGATCCCCAGAGACGCTAACGCACAAGCTGACGCATTGGCAAAGCTAGGTTCATCGATTGATCGGAGAGAATATCAAAAGATCCCGTTCCTCCACCTCAGCAGTGCGTCTATCAATAAAGAGGCAATTCTCAAGCAAACGCTCACGGTAAGGAGTCAAGATTCCTGGGTGACGCCTTATTACGAGTGGTTGCAGCACGGACGCCTCCCGGGTAACGCGTATGAAGCAAGGCTATTAAAGAAAAAAGCGACCACCTTCATAGTGGACAAGGGCCAATTACTAAAATGGTCGTCGAACGACGTGTTCTTAACGTGCCCGACAGAGGAAAAGATCCAAGATATTCTACGCGAGCTACATAACGGAGAATATGGAAATCATTTAGGAGGGAGAAGCCTAGCTGCCAAAGCACAATCGGCAGGATACTACTGGCCCACGATAAGACAAGACGCGATGAATCACGTCAAGAGGTGTGACGCTTGCCAAAGACACGCCCCGATTCCACATCAGCCGGCAGAAAAGCTCCACTCCATAACGTCCCCTTGGCCATTCATGCAATGGGGGATGGATATAGTAGGACCTATGCCCTTAACCCTAGGGCCAAAGACACTAATGCTCGCTGTCACATATGACTTTTCCAAGTGGATAGAGGTCGAAGAGTTCAAGAACATCAAAGATTCCCATGTCATCTCCTTCATCGAAAGAAACATCATCATGAGATTCGTAATCCATCACACCATTGTATGCGACAACGGATCGCAATTCATTAGCAAGAACATCGTATCGTTCTGCGAGGATAAATGGATATGCCTAATCTACTCGACGCCGAGATACCCTCAAGCGAACGGGCAGGCAGAGTCAAGTAACAAGGTCATCGTAAGCAATCTCAAAAAGAGGATAGAAGAATGCAAGGGAAATTGGGCGGATCAACTCCATGCTATACTGTGGACCGACAGAACGACGCCTAAGAGAGCGACGGGAAGAACACCATTCTCTCTCATATACGGTTGCGAAGCCGTCCTGCCAATCGAGGTGGAAGTACCAACATAAAGATACCGGTCTCTCCCTGAGGAAAGAAATACTCCAATGATGACGTTCATGATAGATACGATCGACGAGATAAGAGACAATACAACGTTGAGGATGGCAGCACAGAAACAAATCGCTGCCCGAAGCTATAACCGACGAGTAAAAGCAAGAACTTTCCATGTAGGAGACTGGGTCTTAAGAAAAGTATTCCAAAATACCAAGGATAAGAGCGTCGGAAAGCTCGCCGCGTCCTGGGAAGGCCCATACCAAATAGCACAAGTCGTAAGGCGAGGAGCCTACGAACTCGTTACACCAGAAGGAGTACCATTGATGCGTTCGTGGAACGCAACGCATCTTAAAAAATATTACCATTAGAGAACGTGATAGTTGGTTTGATTTCTACTTGTTCCTATGCATATTTTAGATTTTTCATTATGTTCAAGCATGTTTGAGCGTCGAAACGACAAGGGGGTCGTCGAGACTAGGGGTAGATGTTTTAGTTTATCAGAATTCATGAAGTCTTCGATAATACATAAGAATGCACTTTCTTGTCTAATATGCAATACATGCCGAGTTGTTTCATTACAAAGTACTTGCTCTGTGTCTGTGACGTAACATCAAGCTTAATAAGTCCACGGCAAAAATCCGTGCCAGGGGCGAATTTCGTTAGTATACGCGTTTAAGGCTCCATCTACGCGTATGCAACGTTAGCCGAACCGCCGACTCCGAGTCGACGCTTCCCATGATTGTTAGCAACGTATGGCAATGGTCATGGGGAATGAAGCCCGACACCTCACGAAACCGGCACGGTCCTCTGAGCGAAGAAAGGAAACCTATCGCCACGACCACTCTCCAGGAACACGTACTTGCGCCTTCCACGACCCTCTGAGATTCATGAATCCACGGGCAAAACGCCAAACCGGCAGGGATGCGTCCACCGGCATAGTAAGTCCTAACAATCGAGAAATCGGACGCCACACAATGAATAGGCCCGTCGATTAAAAGAGTTCGACGTCGACCTAACGCTAGCGTGAGGCAACGGACCCACCATAAAAGGAAGGGGTAACGTCACAAGCTGATAAAATCACACGTTGACCTATGTCCGCCACTCGCTTCAGGGTTCGGAGGAAATGCTGGACCCAACTTTCATGTAAGACGGCAACATAACAAAAGCAGCCACGATGACCACAATGATACCAGGGGTAGAAAAAACGAAACCTCGAAGTCAAAGATCGACCTACGCGTCACAAGTAAGAAATTTTTGGCGAACCCGACTCCATAAAAGATTCAAAGTCAGATTCGCCAAAAGGGGATAGTAGTCCCACCAAAAGCTAAAGATAAGCGAAAGCCTTACGCAAAGAAAGAAGCAATAAATATCCAATACGTATTTAAAAAGAATTCGTCACACAAGAACGTGGCGAAAAGCTAAAACCCATGTTCCACAAAAGCATCCATGCAACAAGCAAAAAGATGAAAATTGGCTAAACTAAAGAAGAAGGAGATACATCCTTATCCGCAGAAACGACGTTGCCATCTAAAGTTACATCCGCGTCACTGGAAGCTAAGACTGGCGAACTTGAGGGTACGCGTAGAAGAGAAACCCCCTCGGGTGGAAAGGGATAAAGAACAACAAATTCACCACGCTCGCGTTCCACATCCCAATCTACGTGACGACCCGCATGAAACTCCTCCATAACCTCAATACGAGATGACCACGAATAGTAAGTACTAGTCTCTCGCAAGTTCTTCTCGTACACCTTTGCTTTCTCCTCGGCGCCAGCTTCAAGGAACGCGACCTTCCCATTCAACACCTCAACGCGTCGTGCTAGCACACCCCTCTGTTTCGCCGTCTCCAGCGTTTCCATACGAGCATCCTTCTCAGACGCCGTAAGACGAGCAATTTTCTTATTAAGGTCTTTGATCTTCTTACCAAGATCACTCACCTCACCCTTCAAGGCCTCCTCGGACGCAGAACACTTATGGAGACGTTCCCAAGTACACAGCGAAGCTTGGAAGGCCTGAAAGACCCCAACAGATAAGAAACGACACAACAACAAAAAGAAAAACGAAAGGACAAGAAAAAAGTACACACCTGCCACTGTTCTACGATAGAATCGCCCAAGACGTCTACGGCTTGAATAGACAAATAATGGTTCCAAGAAGAAGTAGAAGCCAAAGCTTGCATCGCAGGGATGAAGTTACGCGTAGGCGCTACGGGACGAGACGCTATCGCAGGGAAATCGCTTACTTCAACGTACGTAACGGAAGCTGCACCAAGACCTTTTGTTTTGCCCTTCTCGCTCTCCTCCAAAGGATCCGCGAGTAATTCCTCCACCTCTACGTGTAGAGACGCGTCTGAAGACACTTGCACCCCCGTAACTGGTGGAATCACCTCCTTTACGCATGTCGGAGTGGAAACCGCCTCTTCCTTCGCAACTCTCAACTTTTCCTCTGAAATACATCTCCTCTTCGCGGTAATCAAGTCATGAGCAGATTCTTGACGAGTACGAGACGCGACGCCTGAAACAAAAGTACCTTTAGAAGATAAAGAAAAAGCAAAGGAGGTAGAAAAGCAACATATAATTCGCCAAGAAAGCCCACCTCGAGAAGGAATAGGGGTCGCGAGACGATATCCCTTCCCGTCACGGCCGATAAAGGTACATTCTACCAATGGAATCGCCATGATCTTCTTAGTAATCTCCTCTGATTCCTCTCACGCCTCAATAGCGTGGATATCAACTACGCGCAAAGTCACACGCAAGAATAAACGCCAAGATGCATAAGTCTAAAGAAAATCGTAAAGGATAAAGAAACATACTGGAAGGAGTCCATTGTTCAAGCAAGAAAGCACAATCTTTCCCCAAGGTAGATTTCCTGATGAAGTAGAACTTATCTGCCGAACCCCGATCAGACGAAGAACGGCGGTTAGCATCATTAAGGATCATCCCAACGGATATTCAGAAATTAGAAGCTAGCCCTGAACAAGTCAAAGAAATCCTAGATCTCAAATCTCCGCGTTGCATGAAGGATATTCAGAAATTAACAGGTAGAGTCATCGCCACTACTACAATAACGAGCAAATACAGCGGTCGTTTGCAGCGGTTTTGTCTAATGTAGCGGTTATTTGAAGCGGTTTAGATATTGCAGGGGTTCTTGTAGCGGTTTGTTGTCATATTGCGATTTTGCAGTGGTTTTGCAACGGTTTTGTTTATAAAATTAAATTTGCAGCGGTTGGTATACTATAATATAGCAGTTTGATTAAGAAAATAAAGCGCTAAAGGAAGAAAGGTGTGGCGCGCTTACTAAAAATTGCTCGCATTGCCAAATCACAAAATAGGGTTATGGAACAACTCGTGCTTTTGAAAATTGTAAGAGGTGTGGTAAGGGGTTCTACATAAATTAGGGTTCTACACTTTTTCTGATTTGGGGTTGGTTCTACACTTTTCATTTTGTTGGAGTCGTTGCCGACGATTTCGAGGGGAAGGTGTGATACGCTGCACTTTGTATAGCGTAACTAGGGATTATTACATTAGTTTAGGAGTATTATCATCTGTGTTTCGAGTCATTATTATGTTCTGAGATATTTATTAAGAAGTGAAGAAATGAAGATCAGAACCGAAGAAGAAGAGATCAAAGATTGAAGACATGAAGACTTGAAGATATTCTGCGGAGCAGCGACGATCGCCACTACCATCCCGGCGATCGCCATTCTACAACAGAAGAATTATGCGAGTTCGAGAGATTATGGCGATCGCCATGACTCTACGGCGATCGCCATGAGGTGATAGAGGCTACGACAAAGCTTTATATGAAGATGGCGATCGCCAGACATCTATGGCGATCGCCACAACAAGGCCGAAGATATTCTGGACTTTCCTTATTCTGCTTTGTTTTTATTTCTTTTATTATTTTCTTATTTTCCTTATTTTAGTTTTAGGATTTATCTTTTACCATATATCTTTAGGGTTAGACTCTTTATATACCCTAGTTCTTTCTATCTTTCATCATCATCTTTCCATCAGACAATTTAGTTCTGCAACCATGAGCAGGAACTAATCTCCATTGTTTTACTTAGCGGTTGAAACCTTCAGTTATTAAGTTGTGAGATTTCTAAACTCTTGTTCTTTTCCTATGGGTTTGTATTAATTCTCTTGTTCTTCATCTATTGATTTCTATTAGTTTTGCTAGCTTGATCACCTAGTTTGATTGATAGTTTTCTATTGCTAGACTAGGAATATACGGTGGAATTCCTTGTCATTGTAGCATTCATATCTGCATGATCTGGTTGTTGATTGTTTTTATGAAAGAGAATTGATTGCATGTTAATACTTGACGGTTGTAAGTTATTGCATGCATCCTTATGATTCCTGTGCCCTTTGCTGCTATTTCATCTAATCTTGAGAGGTTTCCCTGATTGTTGAATAGTAAGTATTATCAGGACCGGTTGGCCTGCTGATATATTAAAGATTGGAATAGGAACATTCCCTAGGATTGAATAGAACTTGAGATAAATCTATGATCAACTTGATTGACTGTTGTGTGGATACTCGCTAGGTGAAACCCCTTCTCATCATATTCACACCCAAACTTTCTTTGCTTGATACTTGTTACTTTTGTGTTTCATACAATCAAACCCCCCCTTGGTTACTTGTTACTTGTTCGTTAGTTGGTATTTCGCTTGATTGCATAGCGATTGGTGTTTTGATTCCCTTGGGTTCGACCTCTACTTGTTTGCTATAGTTTAGTTAGTGTTTAGAGTTTTCTTTGATTTGACACTACGACTTTAGCCACATCAAGGTGTTTCGAGCTTTGTCTTGCTGCTGTTGCGAGCCTTGTCCTGCTACTGCTGCGAGCTTTGTCCTGCGATTTCGAGGGGAAGGGGTTCTATAGAAATAAGAAATTAGGGTTCCAAACGAGTTCTTACATGTTCGTTTCTTTGGTATTTGGCTTCTCCCTTTGTTCTTCTACTTCCTATGCTCCATGAATTCGTGTTGCGAATCGGGTTTTCGAAGTGGATTTACTAGACTACATGATAAGGAGCTATGGATAGATGTAACTTTTTGTATATAGATCGTGTCTTCATTCGTATTTTTTAATATCCTAATTTATGATTTTAATTTGGTTCATCCTTCTTGTTCGGTATACTATTAGATTCCTATAGGTAAAGGACAATAGAAGATATTTATAACAAAGTTTTTGATAAGGGGAAACTTAAATTTTTGGAATCTTGTGCCCTTGTGCTGAAACTGTTAGGTACTGTATGATTGCTAGGATAAATATATTGCAGCTGATTTAACATCTACAAATTCGGGAATGTCAATACATATTCGTACCATAGAATTTGTTATATTGCAGCTGCTTTAACTCTTGAATTACATTACTGGAACAATGATTGTATTATTAATATCAGTGTATGCTCAGTGATTGACAAAGTGCATCTTTAGTTTCCATTGCAAAATGCCTTGACTTGTGATTCCTGCTTGTGTTCATTGTCTCATCTGTTTTGCTTGAGAGTTGGGATGGATTGATGGAACAATTCAATTTCCTTTTCTTGGAGCTTAGTTTTGTTTTTATTGTCATCGACAAAACCATTCCTTTGATAGATGAGTTATACAATGCTCTTGTCTTTGGGTTCACTTTTGTTACTAATGGCTTTGTGGAGAGCCTTCTTTTCCCTTAGGATAGTTTAGTGGACGACATACTTAATCATACTTACACAACTTCTACAAGTAGTAAGGTGTTCTGCTTGGATTTTCTCTTAACTTCTAATGTTGTATGTTGCTTTCTTTGAGAGTTACCGTGTTGTCAAGTTTTTGCTGTTGAGTTTGTACAACAGATTTCTGTATTGATGAATCTAATATCAACCGTTTTTTACAATAACTTTGCTCGATTGCTAGCTGTTGGATTCTGTATTGCTAGCTGTTGGATTCTTTTCCCTTAGGTGTTCTGTTTAGGTTCTTGATCTGATTTGCTTAACTTTAAGTTATCATACTCTTTCAGTTTGAATTAAATTAGGAAACCATGTCCTGCTTGATGGACTTACTTTTTTTCCATCAGCTCTTCTGGTGTTTGTGATGTCTTACGAGTATAAACATTACAGTATTACTCTAATCTATGTACTTTTTCCATCAATAAACTGTTGGGTTTACCTCATTTAGCCATTGTATAATACATTCGTATTACAACAAGTAATTGTCTCATGATTTATCTCATTTAGCCTTTGTATAATACAGTAGCATGATAAGGTCCATAATAGTGCATCAATAATTGTAAAGTAAGGTTAAAAAAACTCAGAATAATCACTGCTGCATCTATGCTCTAGGGAGGCTGTAGATTCTCAATCTCAGATTTTCAGATTCTCAGATTTGAATGTGGGGATATGTGGCTGCAGATTCTCAGATTTTTTTCTTTGTCTTGACATAATAGATGGAAAAAACTAAGTCAAATGCTGCCATCATGAAGGGAAAGGGTTGTGATTACGTAAAGATGAAGTTGGAGATACTAAAATCAAATGCAGCAATCATGAAGGAGAAAGGATGTGGCAAAATAGCAAATATAATTTTGCAAAAAACAAATGAGGGAGTTGCAATGGTTGTTGATGAGGTATAAGGATGCTACTTACTTTCTTTTTTATTTGCATTCTCTATTCTAACTATCTTGACAAGTTGTGGGCCTTCTGAAGATCAAGTGCACACTTTGGTTCAACCCACTAAAAATCACCAAAAGACACAAAATGATTTACAACAAGGCAAAAAGCAAAAGCAACATTATGCTCCAGGGACTATGCTAAAATTTAAGAATGTAAGGTGGCAAGGCTCAAGAGAGAAACAAATCAATGATGTGAATTCATCTTTGGTTTTGGAAAAATGCAGGCCAGAACAACCAATAGATGTAAGTGATCAGTTGGATGGAGTTGATGTCTCAGAAAATGCCACACATAGCCATGATCAAATAGAAATTGCACTCGATGAGACCATTGGAAATGATACAAGTACTTTTTATTTAGAAAAGATTAAATCATGATTACTATATTGGAAATATTTATAGTTTTTTACAACTTATCTTAGTTCCGAAGAAGCATATAGGAAGAACCATTTTGGAGAATGTTCATTCACGTCACAAAAGGTTTCCAGTCTTATTTAATCACTTGAACCAACCAATAGGGCCCACAAAAGAGTAACATATTTGGAGTAACATATTTGGATTAAGAAATTGCTGTATATTTTGGTTGGTCAGACCTCAATTTTTGCATTCCTCCTCAATTCACTATTCCTGTTTTCTCTTCTTGTTCTTGTGAACACTGAACAAGTCATTTATTTGATCACTTGAGGAGGCTCCAATCAGGAGTAGAATTAGTATGAGTGGTTATGCAGTTCACATTTTAGGAAGCTCCTATCAGCAAATTTTGTAGAAATTAGTTACTTTCTGCTGCTTATTATTTATCTTATAGATTTCAGACCATTTAGAATTCTAAATATTTTTCTTAAGAAGTTGAATCAGCTCTGGAAACATGATATATATGTATAGAAATAGGTAGGTGAGGTTTAAGGTTTGGTAAGTCATGACGATGACAAAATTATATTGCTATGAAGTAGTTGGTAGCTGAAGATTTATCTATCTTTGAGTGGCAACATATGCCTTAAGTGTGGAAGCAATACAAAGACATGTGTATAGAAATAGGTAGGTGAGGTTTAAGGTTGATAACTCACGATGAGATCAGATTTATTAAGCATAAATAGTAAAAACACATTATTAAGCATTTTCTGGATACAAAGTTTATACCAGATGAAGTTGAGATCAGATGAGATCAGATTATTAAGCATAAATAGTAAAAACACATTATTAAGCATAAATTGTAAAAACTCATGATGAGATCAGATTTATCCACAATCTGCTAGGAGCCTACTGAGTTGTCAACACATTTTGCTAGAGCCTATTGAGTTGTCAGATAACAAGTTTAGATACCTTATTATGACATCCTATCTATTTTTGGTTCAGAAAAGGTTCATATTTGAGGACGAACATGTCGAAGATGCAAAGAAATTTGTTTTGAGAAATGCCAATGAAAGATGGAGGGTGTACAAAGCGAGAATTAAGAAAAAAATACTATGAGGAAGGTGACACCTTGGAACAGATTCTGGCCAAGCGGCTTAACCACATACCAGACGAAGAGTTTGAAGAGTTGGCGAAACTTTGGATATCACCAAAATGGACGGTAAGCATTTCTTCTATTTTGTAAACACCATTTTTGTTTTTGATGATAGTTGTGTGATTTTGTTTCTATTGTCAACAATCAGTTACTAATTTATATTGTTACAAATAGGAAATAAGTATGAAAAACAGAGAAAAGCAATATGACATGCATACTTTGGGTCCTAAATCACTTTCCATGTTGCGAGCAGAAATGGTAAACTTTTATATTAATAAAGCTAATCAGATTTTCACCATGAACCATTTATATTCTGATTTAATAATTTATTTTTTATCTTATTGCAGCAAGAAAATGATCCAAACCATCGGGAGCCATCTCTTGCAGATCTTTACATAGAATCTAGGAAACAAAAACTTGGGCGCACATACCTCACGAAAAATGAGGAGACTCTAGAAAACATTGTGAGCCATATTCTCTTAAATTTTTATAGTCTCTTAAGTATTAGTTACAATTGCATGTATCAACTACACTGTTTGTTTTCTTAACTGACTTGATGGGTATGTTCGTGCAAAGCCATCTCTAGCAGATGCTAACTCGTGTTTTATGTGTCTAGTATTGTGTGAATTAGGAGAAAATGAAAGCCCTTAAAAGTTGTGACCGCTGAATTTGAAACTCGCTGCAATAGATTATAGGAAAACCGTTCAACACATTAATAACCGCTGCAAAAAGGTTGAAACCGCTGCATTTGAAAATATATAACCGCTGCAATTAACCGCTACAAAAACATGTGTTGCAGCGTTTTTTTTTTGAATTTGCAACAGTAATTTAGATGTCGCGAACAAACCGCTGCAATAGGCTTAAAAGCCGCTGCAACAGGTCTAATGCAACGCGAGCAGATGCAGTGGTTGAAAACCAATGCAATAGCTCTATTGCAGCGACATTTTGGCCTTTTGCAGCGTTTTTTGACTGCTGCATTAGCTCGTTATTGTAGTAGTGCGCGTTGAAAACATTTATCTCCAAAGCATCAGATAGGAATCACCTCTTCTACGACAGTCTAAGAAAGAACGACTCTTTCTCCTGGACCGATCAACACGAAGAAGCGTTCAAAGAGCTAAAAAGGTATTTGTCCAACCCTTTGCTTTTATCTAAACCTGGAGGGAGAGCCCTTGTTGGTGTACTTGGCGGTGACCGAAGCAGCAGTAAACGCCATGCTCGTTAGAGAAGAAGGGGACGAGGAACTGTTTGTAGCTAAATTACCAACGTGATGATAACGAAGCAATTGTAGGGCAAATATCAAATTTGACGGTAACAATCTTAACACTCAAGAACACGACTTGAAAATTAGGGTTAAAGTACTTGTACTTGTGTTATTTCTCAAAGTGGCTGAATGATTAGAAAGAAGGCGTCAACCTCTTTAAATAGGCTAACCCTAGTTTTATCTTTATGGAAATAGAATAATATCTTTTCCTTCTATCTAATGAAGATATAAAATATGGTAAAAGATATTCTTTCAAATATCTTTTACTAATTACATAAGGAATATACAATAAAGATACATAATATACTCGGCCGACCTTATCTTCACTACACCGACGTCTTCGGCTTCTTCTTGTCATGTCGACGTGATCTTTCTACGCGTAGATCTTGATGCGTTCCTTACTCGACGTATTTTTAGGCACGAACAATACCCCTAAGGTGTTTTACAGAGCTTAATGCCTCATAGATCTGGGAAACGCCTTCTTTCTTCAAGGAATACGTCTTCATTAAATCTAGAACGCGTTGGTGATGACGTCATCTAGAATTTTTACTTCGTCGTAAGGCTTCGATCATCAGCTCTCCTCATCGTTTCTGCACACCAGACGGGCTGCTTCGTAACTTGTGCCGACAACGTTCATCTTCAACGGCTAGTTTCTTTAGTGGAGTATAATGCCGTTGGGAGAGTATCTTACGTCGTAATCTTCTCTATCTCACATCTATATAAGGGCGAGACTTCGCTCTCTTCTATTCACCTTTTCTAATCTCATTTCTCTCGAACATTTATTTGCTTTCACATCTTCTCCTCTTTTCATCGACTCATCTATTTGGTTCTTCCTCGTTCTTCCTTCAATTTCTTATTTCCTTGCGCTTCTATTCTGATGGCGACTCAAGCTCTTTATGAGCCGAGGGAGATCCTTCCTGACTCGGATTGATATTACTCTGAGGCTCATGACGTCAGTCGTTTGAGACTTATAGCTGATCTAGGTCTGGAAGTGAAGATCGAGATTCCTCCCAGAGGAGTCTGTGCCGATGCTCATCGGCCTGGGTGGATTTCAGTTTATGAGTACGCCTTCCTGGCGGGACACCGATTCCCGTTCTAGCCTTTGGTTAAGGCGTTTATGCTCGCTTTGGGCATAGCGATGGGTCAACTTCTCCCTGGCGCCTGGCGGATCCTCAGAGCTCTTGGTGATGCCATAAAGAAGCATAATGTCGACCTGGCCGTAGCAGATCTCGTTCATTCTCTGAAGATCTCTACTTCTGGACCCGACAGGGTGTTCTTCAAGGTCAAACAAAAGAGGGCTCGTATTGCGTTTGAGAAGAGTATGGTCGATCGTGGTTGGGCTGAATCTTCTATTTTGCGGAGAAATCTTCCCTTGGAGACGAATGCTCTTGGCTTATTGAGGTCTGGAATCCTGAGAGTAAGTCTTTTAGTTTTTTCCAATGTTCTTTTATCTTTTCTGATATGCGTCGACGCCTTACTTACGCGTGACTTTGCATGATATTCAGTTAACATGGAGGCTATCAAGAGGAGACCTCAAACGAAGAAGGTGATAGCCGCACTTTTGGAGATTCATGAGATTGACCGAACCTTTCATGGTCATGACGGAGAAGGTCACTGCAGCGTTCCCGCAACTCCAACTAGTAGGTTACTTACTTGTCGTGGCGTTTTTGGACTTTTTTATGCTTACGCGTTCTTACTTGTTTTCTTCTCGTCTCGAGTGTAGCTTCCTCCTCTCGCGTTCGCGCTCGTGAGGAGTCTGCTACCGACCTCGTGATGGCGAAGAAGAGGCATATCACGATAAAGGGGTGTTCGTGTTCGGATGCTATAGAGGTTTATCTCATGACTCCGTTGGGTTCTTCTCCTTCTCCTTCTCCTTCCCCAGCTAAGGCGGCGAGGTCGAAGAAGGGTAAGGCGAAGGTGGTCGAGACTTCTGATGCCAAGTACCTGACTGTGGATGACTTTCCCGGTGTAGTCTCGCGTGCCGTTGCTCCAGGGAGGGAGCTACTTGAAGATTTGGTCGGGCTTCATTCTACTTCGACGCTTGATCACTACTCCTCGACGGACCCGACCGACATTATGGGAGAGGCCTTTGCCGCTCAATGGCAGGTAAGGCTTAACTTTTTTTTCTTTCTGCTTTGGAACTTCTTTTGTGAGACTTCTTCTTTATCTTTCCTTCTGTTTCTTGCTTTAGGGAATCCAGGCTTTGCTATGTGCTTGGTCGCGTTTCTCCAAATATCCTGAGAAGATGGAAGCCTTGGAGGAGAAGGTGCTCGTTGTTGAGTCGGAGGTCGAGCGACTCAAAGGCTCGTTGAAAAATTCTCGCGACGCGGAGAAGGCGGCTAAGGACAAGACCACTGAGGTTCTTAATCTTCATGGCGAACTCGTCGGTCAAGTCGCGAACTTGGAGGAAGGTCGTACTATTTTGAAGGCCGACGTGGATAGGAGAGAAACGCAAAATGACTTGGAGCTTCGTGAGGCGAAGACTTATTGGTCTTGGTTGTTCAGGGTGGAGGTCTTGGAGCAATATCGTGATGGTAAACATCACGATTGGGATCTGGAGGCTGAACATAAAGACTTTGAAGCGGTGTATTTTGACGTACCTGGCTCGTCGAGAATGGATGTTTCTCCTCCGCGTCGGGTCGTTACGTCTGAGCATGCTGAAGAGGATGGCGACGTCGAGGGGGACGACGATCAAGCGTCTGACTCTGGATCTTTGGAAGGCGAATCCAAATCTCTGTAATTTTTTATGTTTCTGTACTCTTCTACGCGTCGCTAGTTTCTAGGGCGTTTTATTATGAACACTTGTTGCCTTTGTCCTCTCATGTGGGATTTTTATAATATATTGGTCTCGCTTTTGCGAGTTTTTTTGCTTATACTTTTCCTCGCGAGCTATTCTTCTTATCGTTCATGTCTTTCGACTTCACTTGGTTTTCTTTGGGGATAGTGTTTTCTTCTACGCGTTCGAGCTTCTTGGCTCTATTCTTCGAGTTGTTGTGACAGTACTTCTATCTTTCTGTTTTTTTGACTTGGAACGTGATCTTCTTGGCCTGGCGAGCGCGTTGGTTCTTATAGATTTTGCTTCCTTGAGTGGTCCTATATACCCCTTTTGGTAGGTTTGGCTTAGGCTCCCCGTAGACTAGGTTAGAGTTACCATCGACCCCTGCTTTTTCTTACCTTGTTGTTTCTTGCGTTCTTTTCTTGGCGTCGAGCGCGCTATTTTTTGCGTCGGAGACGTCTTGAGAGCTTGATTTTACTTTGTTCTTGATGTTTCATGTGCTTTGACTTCGATACGCGTAACTTGCTCTGCGTATGTATAGAATTCTTTCTATTGGATTTTAACCTTCGTGACCCCTTACGCGTAGCTCGTTTGCGAGTGCGTAGGTCTTGCCTTTGGCTTTTTCTTTTGTTGCTTCATCTTTTGGGGTGTGGTTTTCTACCCCTGGTGTGACGCGTTAAGAAATTTTACTTACTTGATGGGGTGGTACGGTCAATGCGGTGACTTTTGTTCTATTGCCGACTTACATGAGAGTTGGGTCCATCATTTCCTCCGAACCCGAAGCGAGTGGCAGATGTAGGTCAGCGTGTGATTATATCAGCTTGTGACATCACCTCTTACTCATGGTGAATCCTTTACCAACATGCTAGCGCAGGTCGACGTCGAACTCTTTTAATCGACGGGCCTGTTAATCGTGCAACGTCCAACTCGTGACTTGATGGACTTACAATGCCGGCAGACGCATCCTAACCGGATTAAAAACAGTATGCCCGTGGATTCATGACTCTCAGAGGGACCGTGGAAGGCGTGAAAACACGTTCCTGGAGAAAGGAACGTGTCAAATAGGTTTACCCTTGTTTGCTCAGAGGATCTGTGCCGGTTTCGTGAGGTTCCAGGCTTCATTCCCCATGACCATTTCCACACGTCGCTAACAATCATGGGACGCGTCGACTCAGAGTCGACGATTTGGCTAACGTTGTGTACGCGTAGATGGAGCCTCGAAAGCGTAGGCTAACGAAATTCCTCCCCGACACGGATTTTCGCCACGACCTTCTTGCTTCTTAGTTGGTACACTTTACTCAAGAGGCACATTCTCTTAATAGACATAGAGCAAGTCATTGGAAATGAAACAACTCGGCATGCTTAACACGTTGGAGAAAGAAAAGGTCTACCCCTAGTCGTCGCGACCCCTTGTCGCTTTGACCCTAAGATGACGACACGGTATTATTGAATCTTAAAGAGATCTAATCCTACTCATGCAAGAAAGAAAGAGCAAATAGAAAACACATAAATTCTCAACACTTTTGATGGAGTTTGCTTATGGTGGATGGTGCTTCAGGAACATGTAGCTTAGGTTGGCGTTCTTTTCCATGAATTCTTTCCATCTTTGGACTCGAAGGCTTTGCGTAGATTTATTTAGTGACGCATCGCTCTTATCGACGCTCTTATCTCGTAGTTTGTTGCGGCTTTTCTTACTTTTTCTTGTGGACGGGATCTTTCTTGACGCGTCGAGGATTGCTTTTCCACCCCTAGCTCTTCTCTTGGATTTTTCTTGATCTTTACGGGTTCTATGGTGCTTCGACACCTTGCTTTTTGGAACTTTAGACCATGAAGATGCCTTTCTTTTCTCAACTCGTCGGAGAGCATAGACTCCGACTTACTCGTCGGAGAGCATAGACTCCCGACTTCTAGCATGTAATCCTCATCTTCTACTTGGCAAATCTTATTCTTTAACTCGTAGAGTTTACGTTTCACGTATTATGTTGGCTCTTCATGGTCTTTTGATTGCTACGCCTTGGTCTTCTTATCCAAGGACGCGTTGGTGGTTCTCTTCATTCCGATACTGTAACACTCTCTTGCAACTTTGGGTTCATCTTTGATCTCTTGGATCCCCCATGGAGACGGGAACTTCAGGGGATGATGGTACGTTGAAGGTATGGCCCTCATGTCATGCAGCCAAGGCCTTCCCAAGATGATGTTGTAGGGCGACTCCGCTTCCATTACCACAAACTTTGTTTGCATGTTGATGCCTTGAGCTAGAGTGGTTAAGGTGATTTCTCCCAACATGTCTGCAACGTCGCCACTAAACCTTACTAGGGGGATGTACTTCTTTACCACGTCATCACTGGAGAGTCTGAGTTCCTTGACGGTGGCCAACGTGATGATGTTGGCGGAGCTCCCGTTGTCGACAAGGATCCTCTTCACTTTGCAATTACCAATGGTAAGGGAAATAACTAACCTGTCGTGGTGGTCCACATTCTTGTTTGGCTCCTCGAACGTGATCGGATAATCTTCCTTGATGGATCTGACGTGATAAATTGGGATAGCGTCGCCTTCATTACGTGAAGCTTTGGCGTTTGTCTTGGCGGAAGATGCAGTGTAGCCACTCATGGAGGAGCCTCTGAAGATAGTGTGGAAAGTCCTTGTGTGACCTGATGGTGGCGGTGGTGGAGTTGGAGATTTTTTTCTCTCTTTATTCCTTCAAGGGCTTCCCTTCCTTCTCTAGAGAGTAAATCTTTCAAGTCCCCTCTCTTCAAGAGTCGCAATACTTCTGTTCTCAAGTGATGCGGGACATCCCTTGACATTGGATGAGACCCAAGGGGACGAGATGATGACATGGATAGAGACCCAAGAGGAAGAGATATTGAGTCATATGCAAGAAATGGAGCGTCCTCCACTCACACACCATCCTCCTTCATATGAAATGGCTACTTGCAGTGAAGAGACGTCCTAGACCTAGACGTCCTAAGATCCAGCATGATATCAAGGACTACATGCACTAAAGGGACGTCCTAGACTTAGGCGTCCGCCTAGAACTGTTTTCTATTGTTTTTAAAGTCTTTCTCATTACTTACTATCTTTAGCATTAGAAAGTTATTATATTTGGTAACCCTAGTTAGGAGTCCTATATATATGGACTTGGAACCAAGAGTTGTTTTCACGTTGAATTTTATAGCAAGCCTAGTTGTTGAGATTTTCTCCACCCCTTGCTTTCAACGCCAAACCCTAGTTCGGGCTTGAACCTCCACGAGCCATTTATCCAGTCGTTGTTACTCAGTCCTGGTCGTCGCCATTGTCACAGTAACAAACCCTAGTCGCCGCCGTCATCTCCATCAAACCCTAACGGCCGCCACCACCCTTCCCAAACCCTAATTGCCGTCATCTTCTTCCAGCCTTCATATCATCGTTTCAGCACCTCATTCCACTTCACAAACCCTCAATCATCATCCCTTCATCAAATCGTTTCCGCCATCACACTTTCTAACCTTGTCCGTCGAAGCCGAACCGTCCTAGGACGCCGTCCTACCCAAATTCACATCCGCCCATCTTGTGAGTTCAGTATTTGAACTAGTTCAAGCATGTACTGCGTCTCCAAGGATTCTCCAGCCACGCGTCCTGCCTAGATCCGTCCCCCGCGAGCCTTGCAAGAGGTTTTCACATCAACTGGTATCAGAGCCCAGGGGTACGATGTGTGAGCCAGTCGTCATGTCTGCAGCCATTTACGATGAGTATGATGATGACTATGCATTGGTCACGCCAAACCTCATCACGCCTTTGGCGCCTGTACAGTCTATATTTTTTATTCCACAACCGTTGTTCATTCTTGTAGGATCATGCTCAATGAATTCACCCTTGATCCAAAGCCAAGAAGGGGTGAATGGTACATATATGGGTGAAATCTTATTCAATGAGAAACACAAGCTTAAAGATGTCATGTCCGATGACATACCCGACGGGCTACCTCCTATGCCCGGGATTAAGCACCGGATCAAGTTGTTGCCTGGTGCATCCTTGTCTTGCCGACATCACATCACTTTTGACCCCGGGGACCTAGTCTTGCTGCATTTGAAGAAGGATATGTTTCAAGCTACACAATGGTCCAAGATGAGCCCAAGAGGCGATGGTCCATTCAAGATTTTGGAAGCTTATGACCCTGATGCATACAAACTCAAGCTGCCACGCGACTATGGTGTCCACGCAACATTCAACATCAATGACATATCGACTTACATCCTGCCAGTCCCACACATAGTCGAATAAGGGACGATTCGAGGACAAGAAGGGGAGAATGATGCGGGACAACCCTTGACATTGGCTGAGACACAAGGGGACGTGAAGACTCAGCCTCCTTGTGGATGCTAAGGCGCGCTCGGATCTAGATTCAAGGTGGGAAGTTCTCTTGTTTTGAAGATGGACGAGACCTTGGATAAGGTTGAGTGTTGGCGGAATTTGGTGGATAGTTGGAGAAGGCGGAAGACATTGGATAGGCAAGACTTTGAATGTGATTCATAGGCTTGAGAAGGGTCGGGGTTTGTTTCTTTTTAGATCTTTATCACACAAAGAAGAAGAAGGGATAGATCAAAGGGGACTCGAACCACCTTTGATAGGGTTTTGACGCCCGTAGCATGATTCTGGCGCGTAGGCGCGCCCAAGCGCAATTAGGGGCGCCAGTCACTCTCATTCTTGGTGGACTTGTCATGGACGTTCTTGGATTTGTTCCACTCCTTATGGGCCTCTGAATCCAATGGTGAAGGTTGCGCCTGGGAAATGTGTCTTCGTTTGACCAGTGGCGCGCCATCTTGGATTCTGGCAGGCGCAAGTTTAGGTTTGGCTCCTTGGATGAATAGTGAATGGCTCCGAGGTCTTGAATTGGACAATGAACCTCCACTTGACTTGAGATTGCTGGGAGTGTGACTTGATGGGCTCGAGTCCTCAAGTGCGAGCTCATCATTACCTCCTACTTGTTGTGAGACGTCCCCGTCTGACGTAGCTTTGAGACCCTTGACATTGCGCTGAGGTAGAGGACTTGGTCATGTGAACTTGTTGAATAAAATGGTCGTCCTCTTAGCCTCTTTGATTCAGAAACTTTGGATTTATGGGACCAAAGGGGCTCCACCTTGGGCGTCTTTGAAGATGACAAGTACCAAGGCGGCCCGAATTTCGGATGGGCTACTCCTTGATCCAAGAGAATAGGGTAGCATGAAGTCGAGCTCAGGAACACCCTGGGAAAACAAGCAAAGGCTGAAGAATGTTGCAAGACACAATAATGTTTGGTCACTTGGCCATGCTTGTCCTTGATGTGATCCTGGGAGACAAAGGAAACAACATAAGGAAGATTAACTTTTTCTTCCTTTAATGTATGACAATTTGGAATTTCAAAGAAGAGACAAGTAATACTTCCCTGAAAATGTGGATTGTTTTCTCTTGGTTGCTCCAAAATGTGCCGAAAGTCTATGTAGCTTGTCTTTTGAAGGCTTGGTACACTTGTCCGGACACTTCTCATCTTCTCCCGAGCACCAAAGGGCTTATCTTCCTCATTTGAAGATTTAGGATGATTGCTCGAGATGGAATCAGAATTGGAGCAAAGGTTCTCAGCAAGCACCAATGAGATTTTAGGTTCTCGGGTGCGAGCGTCGGGGATTTGTGCCTCACTTTCAGTTGGTCGAGCACTTGAAGACTTTTCTCATGCCAAATTTTCCTGAGAGTTTAAGCAAGGCAAAATACTAGAATGCTCCGAAACAGAAAGTGGAAGATACTTACCTTCAAGCAAATGGCGAGGCAAATGTTGGTTTGGCATGTCAAAGGCATTGGTCCTCGGAGCTTCAATAGCAATACTAGGAATTTTTGAGCCATTCCAATTGCTTTGGTATTCTAATGTTGATTCTGACCTTCTGTCAAAATTTAGTTGCATTTGGCCAAGTTTGGATTTTTTACCTATGAGCAATGCACCAATGTTGTCGCTACGGCTTTGAACCCCATAAGTGTGAGCTACACTCAGATTTTCGTGATAAAACTTTGGACCAGGTGTATACACTTCAATTTCATGAGCATGGCTCAAAGCAGAACTTGATTTGGATGAGCCATTTGCAATTTGGCTCAATTTTGCTTCAGCGACGCCATTTGTGTCCTTGGTGGAGAAATTGGAACCAGTTGTCCGAGCTGATGAAGGATCATCTGGACAACAACCGACACCTCCGGTCCCTGAATTTAAAGGTGCATTGACGCGCTCGAGAGCTAAGGAAGTCCAACAAGAGCTAGACAAGTTAGTAGCGTTCTTCAGTTCCAAGGAGTTGAATACAGACGAAGAACCACCATTGAAGACTGTTCTAATGATCGAGGTTCGAGAACGAGCAGAGGACGACAGCGAAGAACCGCGACCGCGGCTGGAAACCGCGCCCGCGGCTCACCCGCCAACCGCGCCCGCGGCTCCATAACCGCGCCCGCGGCCAGGAGGCAAGAACCGCGCCCGCGGCTCCATAACCGCGCCCGCGGCCAGGAGGCAAGAACCGCGCCCGCGGCTCCATGACCGCGCCCGCGGCCAGGCCACTCGGCGAATTATTTCAGAAACATTATTTTCGAATATTTATTTGTTTTCGGATTATTATTTTTAGGATATACTTTTTATTGTTTATTTCTTTAGTTGGCACCCTTATGAACCCTATATAAGGCTGCCTTAGTTGTTGTTTTGCCCCCCCCCCCAGACTTTGATATTGAATACAGCGTTTATCGTTTTTCCTCCCAAAAGAGAGCTTTTGTGAGCAGAGTGCCCCGTGTGCATTGTCGTTCAGTTGGCCCTAGTTGTGCTTGTGTGTGTCAATCTCCTCCATAAGGTTGGTGCTATCGGGACTCCATAGAGCAACCTCCAGGTGCCTTGACCCACCAAAGTCATTGTGTTTGGTTGTAATCATCCGTTGGGGTTTCTTCATCATTCGGTAAGGTTCTTGTTCTTAAGTTCAAGGGTTTTATCGTTGTTTGATTTGGTTCCAATTGGCCTATCATTCGACTTATCCTTCTTTCATCTCATTCTAATTCCGCCTATCTTCTCTGTTCGAGTTCCTTGGTGCTATCTTCTCTGTTCGTTGTTTGATTTGTTTGATTTGGTTCCAATTGGCCTATCATTGGATGAGCTTCACGGTGCCACAAACTTCACCAAGATTGATCTGAGGAGTGACTACCATCAAATCCGAATGAGAGAAGGCGATGAGTGGAAGACCGCCTTCAAGACCAAATTTGGACTCTACGAGTGGCTTGTTATGCCATTTGGACTTACTAATGCCCCCTCTACTTTTATGAGGCTTATGAACCATGTCTTGAGGAAGTTTATAGGGAAGTTTGTTGTAGTTTATTTCGATGACATTCTGGTTTACAGCAGGTCCCTAGAGGAGCATGAGCAACATCTCAGGGAAGTACTCGTTACTCTTAGTATACAACGACTATATGCTAATTTGAAGAAGTGTGATTTTTGCACTGATAGAGTTATATTTCTTGGGTTTGTAGTGAGCTCCCAGGGATTACAGGTGGACGAGGAGACGATCAAAGCCATTCAAGAATGGCCGACACCCATGACCAGCAGCCAGGTACGCAGTTTCCACGGGTTAGCAAGCTTCTATCGGCGCTTTGTGAAGGATTTCAGCACCATTGCTGCACCGCTGACTGAGGTAACTAAGAAGCATTCAGCGTTTGTTTGGAAGGAGGCTCAAGAAAGGGCGTTTGAGGAGCTAAAACGCAGATTGACCGAGGCACCTTTGCTTGTGCTTCCCGACTTCACTAGACCGTTCGAAGTGGAATGCGATGCTTCCGGAGTTGGCATTGGAGGAGTCCTCATGCAAGAAGGTAAGCCTATTGCCTTCTTTTCTGAAAAGTTGAAAGGTGCAAGTCTAAATTACTCTACTTATGATAAGGAACTGTATGCGTTATATAGAGTACTTAAGACTTGGCAACACTACCTATGGCCTAGAGAGTTTGTCTTGCATACCGATCATGAATCTTTGAAACATTTTAGGAGCCAAGACAAACTTGATAGGAGGCATGGTAGGTGGATGGAATTTATTGAGACTTTCCCTTATATTATCAAATACAAGAAGGGAAAGGACAATGTTGTTGCTGATGCACTATCTAGGAGGCATGCTTTAATTGTTCAACTTGACTCTAAGGTGTTAGGCTTTGTTTACATCAAGGAATTATATCGTAATGATGCTGATTTTGGTGCTATTTATAAGCAATGTTTAGATAAAGGGACTTTGGATAAGTTTTACTTGTTTGATGGTTTCTTGTTTAAGGCTAGTAAAGTGTGCATACCTAAGTGTTCTTTGAGATTATTGCTTGTTGAAGAAGCCCATAAGGGTGGATTAATGGGACACTTTGGTAGAGACAAGACATATCATATGTTGCATACTCATTTTTATTGGCCTCATATGCTTAGGGATGTTGAGCATTGTTTGAAAAGATGTTTGGAGTGTCTTAAGGCTAAGTCTAGAGTTAAACCACATGGATTGTATACTCCTTTGCCTATTCCTACGACCCCCTGGGTAGACATTAGTATGGATTTTATTGTAGGGTTGCCTAGGACTAAGAAGGGGAGAGATTCTATTTTTGTGGTTGTTGATAGATTTTCTAAAATGGCTCATTTTATTGCTTGCAACAAGACTGATGATGCTCATCATGTGGCTGACTTGTTCTTTACCGGAGTTGTTAGGTTACATGGAGTACCAAAGACTATTGTGAGTGATAGGGATGTGAAGTTTCTAAGTTACTTTTGGAAAACTCTTTGGGGAAAACTAGGGACTAAACTTCTATTCTCTACATCTAGTCATCCTCAAACTGATGGTCAAACTGAAGTAACCAATAGGACCTTAGGAACCCTTTTGAGAGCCATTCTTAAGAAGAATTTGAAAGCTTGGGAAGAAGCCTTACCCCATGTTGAGTTTGCCTAATATAGGGCCATCCATTCCTCAACCTCGATGAGTCCCTTTGAATGTGTGTATGGTTTGAATCCACTAACTCCTTTTGATCTTATGCCGTTACCTACGAAGGAGCGAGTGGATTTCAATGCAGGAAAACAGGTTGATCACATCAAGGAAATTCATGAGAGGACAAGAGCTAAATTGCTAGAAGTAGCTGCTACAAATGCTAGCAAGGCAAACAGGAATAGGAAGAAGGTCATCTTCAAGGAGGGAGACCTCGTGTGGGTCCACTTTAGGAGAGAGCGTTTCCCCAGCAAACGCCACTCAAAGCTGTCCCCAAGAGGCGATGGACCATTCAAGGTGCTTAGGAGGATTGGAGATAATGCTTATGTCTTAGAGCTTCCCGGCGACTATCAAGTGAGTGCTACCTTCAATGTGCAAGATCTGACTTTATTCGAGGGTGAAGAAGAAGAGGAGCTGGATGATTCGAGGTCGAATCCTTTTCAAGAAGGGGAGGATGATGAAGGATCATCTGGACAACAACCGACACCTCCGGTCCCTGAATTTAAAGGTGCATTGACGCGCTCGAGAGCTAAGGAAGTCCAACAAGAGCTAGACAAGTTAGTAGCGTTCTTCAGTTCCAAGGAGTTGAATACAGACGAAGAACCACCATTGAAGACTGTTCTAATGATCGAGGTTCGAGAACGAGCAGAGGACGACAGCGAAGAACCGCGACCGCGGCTGGAAACCGCGCCCGCGGCTCACCCGCCAACCGCGCCCGCGGCTCCATAACCGCGCCCGCGGCCAGGAGGCAAGAACCGCGCCCGCGGCTCCATAACCGCGCCCGCGGCCAGGAGACAAGAACCGCGCCCGCGGCTCCATGACCGCGCCCGCGGCCAGGCCACTCGGCGAATTATTTCAGAAACATTATTTTCGGATATTTATTTGTTTTCGGATTATTATTTTTAGGATATACTTTTTATTGTTTATTTCTTTAGTTGGCACCCTTATGAACCCTATATAAGGCTGCCTTAGTTGTTGTTTTGCCCCCCCCCCCCAGACTTTGATATTGAATACAGCGTTTATCGTTTTTCCTCCCAAAAGAGAGCTTTTGTGAGCAGAGTGCCCCGTGTGCATTGTCGTTCAGTTGGCCCTAGTTGTGCTTGTGTGTGTCAATCTCCTCCATAAGGTTGGTGCTATCGGGACTCCATAGAGCAACCTCCAGGTGCCTTGACCCACCAAAGTCATTGTGTTTGGTTGTAATCATCCGTTGGGGTTTCTTCATCATTCGGTAAGGTTCTTGTTCTTAAGTTCAAGGGTTTTATCGTTGTTTGATTTGGTTCCAATTGGCCTATCATTCGACTTATCCTTCTTTCATCTCATTCTAATTCCGCCTATCTTCTCTGTTCGAGTTCCTTGGTGCTATCTTCTCTGTTCGTTGTTTGATTTGTTTGATTTGGTTCCAATTGGCCTATCATTGGATGAGCTTCACGGTGCCACAAACTTCACCAAGATTGATCTGAGGAGTGACTACCATCAAATCCGAATGAGAGAAGGCGATGAGTGGAAGACCGCCTTCAAGACCAAATTTGGACTCTACGAGTGGCTTGTTATGCCATTTGGACTTACTAATGCCCCCTCTACTTTTATGAGGCTTATGAACCATGTCTTGAGGAAGTTTATAGGGAAGTTTGTTGTAGTTTATTTCGATGACATTCTGGTTTACAGCAGGTCCCTAGAGGAGCATGAGCAACATCTCAGGGAAGTACTCGTTACTCTTAGTATACAACGACTATATGCTAATTTGAAGAAGTGTGATTTTTGCACTGATAGAGTTATATTTCTTGGGTTTGTAGTGAGCTCCCAGGGATTACAGGTGGACGAGGAGACGATCAAAGCCATTCAAGAATGGCCGACACCCATGACCAGCAGCCAGGTACGCAGTTTCCACGGGTTAGCAAGCTTCTATCGGCGCTTTGTGAAGGATTTCAGCACCATTGCTGCACCGCTGACTGAGGTAACTAAGAAGCATTCAGCGTTTGTTTGGAAGGAGGCTCAAGAAAGGGCGTTTGAGGAGCTAAAACGCAGATTGACCGAGGCACCTTTGCTTGTGCTTCCCGACTTCACTAGACCGTTCGAAGTGGAATGCGATGCTTCCGGAGTTGGCATTGGAGGAGTCCTCATGCAAGAAGGTAAGCCTATTGCCTTCTTTTCTGAAAAGTTGAAAGGTGCAAGTCTAAATTACTCTACTTATGATAAGGAACTGTATGCGTTATATAGAGTACTTAAGACTTGGCAACACTACCTATGGCCTAGAGAGTTTGTCTTGCATACCGATCATGAATCTTTGAAACATTTTAGGAGCCAAGACAAACTTGATAGGAGGCATGGTAGGTGGATGGAATTTATTGAGACTTTCCCTTATATTATCAAATACAAGAAGGGAAAGGACAATGTTGTTGCTGATGCACTATCTAGGAGGCATGCTTTAATTGTTCAACTTGACTCTAAGGTGTTAGGCTTTGTTTACATCAAGGAATTATATCGTAATGATGCTGATTTTGGTGCTATTTATAAGCAATGTTTAGATAAAGGGACTTTGGATAAGTTTTACTTGTTTGATGGTTTCTTGTTTAAGGCTAGTAAAGTGTGCATACCTAAGTGTTCTTTGAGATTATTGCTTGTTGAAGAAGCCCATAAGGGTGGATTAATGGGACACTTTGGTAGAGACAAGACATATCATATGTTGCATACTCATTTTTATTGGCCTCATATGCTTAGGGATGTTGAGCATTGTTTGAAAAGATGTTTGGAGTGTCTTAAGGCTAAGTCTAGAGTTAAACCACATGGATTGTATACTCCTTTGCCTATTCCTACGACCCCCTGGGTAGACATTAGTATGGATTTTATTGTAGGGTTGCCTAGGACTAAGAAGGGGAGAGATTCTATTTTTGTGGTTGTTGATAGATTTTCTAAAATGGCTCATTTTATTGCTTGCAACAAGACTGATGATGCTCATCATGTGGCTGACTTGTTCTTTACCGGAGTTGTTAGGTTACATGGAGTACCAAAGACTATTGTGAGTGATAGGGATGTGAAGTTTCTAAGTTACTTTTGGAAAACTCTTTGGGGAAAACTAGGGACTAAACTTCTATTCTCTACATCTAGTCATCCTCAAACTGATGGTCAAACTGAAGTAACCAATAGGACCTTAGGAACCCTTTTGAGAGCCATTCTTAAGAAGAATTTGAAAGCTTGGGAAGAAGCCTTACCCCATGTTGAGTTTGCCTAATATAGGGCCATCCATTCCTCAACCTCGATGAGTCCCTTTGAATGTGTGTATGGTTTGAATCCACTAACTCCTTTTGATCTTATGCCGTTACCTACGAAGGAGCGAGTGGATTTCAATGCAGGAAAACAGGTTGATCACATCAAGGAAATTCATGAGAGGACAAGAGCTAAATTGCTAGAAGTAGCTGCTACAAATGCTAGCAAGGCAAACAGGAATAGGAAGAAGGTCATCTTCAAGGAGGGAGACCTCGTGTGGGTCCACTTTAGGAGAGAGCGTTTCCCCAGCAAACGCCACTCAAAGCTGTCCCCAAGAGGCGATGGACCATTCAAGGTGCTTAGGAGGATTGGAGATAATGCTTATGTCTTAGAGCTTCCCGGCGACTATCAAGTGAGTGCTACCTTCAATGTGCAAGATCTGACTTTATTCGAGGGTGAAGAAGAAGAGGAGCTGGATGATTCGAGGTCGAATCCTTTTCAAGAAGGGGAGGATGATGAAGGATCATCTGGACAACAACCGACACCTCCGGTCCCTGAATTTAAAGGTGCATTGACGCGCTCGAGAGCTAAGGAAGTCCAACAAGAGCTAGACAAGTTAGTAGCGTTCTTCAGTTCCAAGGAGTTGAATACAGACGAAGAACCACCATTGAAGACTGTTCTAATGATCGAGGTTCGAGAACGAGCAGAGGACGACAGCGAAGAACCGCGACCGCGGCTGGAAACCGCGCCCGCGGCTCACCCGCCAACCGCGCCCGCGGCTCCATAACCGCGCCCGCGGCCAGGAGGCAAGAACCGCGCCCGCGGCTCCATAACCGCGCCCGCGGCCAGGAGACAAGAACCGCGCCCGCGGCTCCATGACCGCGCCCGCGGCCAGGCCACTCGGCGAATTATTTCAGAAACATTATTTTCGGATATTTATTTGTTTTCGGATTATTATTTTTAGGATATACTTTTTATTGTTTATTTCTTTAGTTGGCACCCTTATGAACCCTATATAAGGCTGCCTTAGTTGTTGTTTTGCCCCCCCCCCCCCAGACTTTGATATTGAATACAGCGTTTATCGTTTTTCCTCCCAAAAGAGAGCTTTTGTGAGCAGAGTGCCCCGTGTGCATTGTCGTTCAGTTGGCCCTAGTTGTGCTTGTGTGTGTCAATCTCCTCCATAAGGTTGGTGCTATCGGGACTCCATAGAGCAACCTCCAGGTGCCTTGACCCACCAAAGTCATTGTGTTTGGTTGTAATCATCCGTTGGGGTTTCTTCATCATTCGGTAAGGTTCTTGTTCTTAAGTTCAAGGGTTTTATCGTTGTTTGATTTGGTTCCAATTGGCCTATCATTCGACTTATCCTTCTTTCATCTCATTCTAATTCCGCCTATCTTCTCTGTTCGAGTTCCTATTCGAGTTTGGTGTCTAGGTCGGCAACTGCGGCTTATCCCCGCATCACGAGCACTTGACAACTTTGCTTGAGCTCCACTTTGAGGACAGATTTGTACCCTATTTTTAGGAGGAGGGCCCAAGAAAAAACTGGATTTGCCTGAACCATTTAAGAGTTGGCTCAGTTTTCCTTGCACATCATCTTCTTGGTTTCCCTTTTCGGAAACTTGAGTTCCATGGGGATTTTCTCGAGCACCCTTTTGTCTTTGATTATATTCCTGCATTGTCAAGGGAGTACTCGAGTGAGAATTTCTAGCTTCCCCATGAAAAGGCTGAGATACCGCTGAACCATTTGAGGTCCCGGTGCTGCGAGTCTTTTCACTGGAGCTAGCGACAAATGGCGGGGTACTCGAAGACAAGTCTTGAGCACCCCTTGTAGACTAATCTAGGAGAGGACTGAGTGGATTTTGTTGATGAAATGGTCCTCTTCAATGAAAGGAATTGGACTTACCTCTCTATGGCGAGAATGGTGGTGTGATGGACGCCTAGAATGCTCCTTTGAGCGATGGCTTTGGCGAAGGTGACGGAGCGCCTCTCGCTGCTCTTTTTGGTCTTGTTCGAGGAAAAATTTTCAGCGCTCCCTTTCTTCTTCTTCTTTTGTCGGCCTATGATGACGCCTTGATCGATATGCGCTGGTGGAAGAGGAGTAGCCTTGATCGCTCTCGTCGGTGCTTGAGGGTGAGTGGTGTCGGCGCGTACGGGTCTTCTCCTCCTTTAGGCCTCTTCTATTGTAAAGGGAGCTCTCCTTGATTGTCGGTGGAGAATGGTGTCGATGTGAAGAGTAGCGCCTCTCCTTAGTGACATCTCCACGTTCAATGTAGGGTTGAATATGTCTTGTTTGCTGAATGGGTGGCCAGGGTGGTGGAATCCAATCAGGATGCCTTCGAGGCACATTGTAACTCCACAAGTCCACTTTGTCATATTCAAGATCATATTCAGTATGCCAAGGAATACGCCAATTTGAGTGTGTCCTTGACATGGTAGTACCTAATGAAACAAGGTAGCACAAGGATCAAAGAGCACAAGAAAATGATATACGAACAAGACAAGAAACGAGACAAGTTTGACTTGAAACAATAAGCACTTAAGGGTTCTTTAGTGGTTAAGTCAAGTTTTGCACAAGTCTAATTTATTTGTCAACAATTCTTTCTAAGCAAAACAATTCAAATTGCAAGCAAAACAATTCTTTCTAATTTATTTGTCAAAGAAATTTTTTGCAAGAGAGACTAGACGATGGATAGATGCGAGATGGAAGAATAGCTCAAGTGAATGTCAAGCACGTTACCTTATTTTGGCTATGGTCTTGACGGGAGAAAACAAAAGTTCCCATATCTTCTAGCCTCTTTCCTCTACATCCCTAGCCTAAACTTCCATTGGTTTGAGTGTCCCTCAATCACCATTGCCGAAACCCTCACCAATCAGCTTGCCGAGTGCTACTCTTCATTCATATCCCAATTCGTCAAGGAAACTTGACGTCTATATCCAAACAATTCCGCTGCAAACTCCCATCTCTACCTACGAACCCCTCAAAAGACATCCATCCAACACTTCCAAGGTATTTTGTCAAAGATCTTCGAGAGCAATTGGCTTCCCGGAGACCAGGCGCGCATCAACTGGCATCAGAGCAAGGTTATCTTGTAAGTGTTAATTGTCTTTTACAAGTTATCATTTCAATTCACTCGTGTTTCATCCGTCTTTCCATTCCTCCATTGCCGAATTTTTTTTTCCCACCTCCATTGTTGTTCACGGCTTTTTGCCATAAAAATTGTCCAAAATTCCAAAAAATAATTCACTTGACTTAGGAGAATTTCCTTGTGAAATACTTGGAAATAATACAAGATATTGTCCGAAAATTTTCTAGCCCTTGACCTAAGAGATTGCCGAAAATATTTGCTTGATTTTCTTGTTAGAATCTTTGCATATCTTTTCATATCCTTTTGTTAAGATAAGTTTATTGTTAAGATAAGTTTATTGTTAAGATTTGATTTGTTATCTTGTTTGGCCGATTCTCTCTCTCTCTCTCCTATCTTGAGCGTATCTTATTGCTTTCTTGCTGCATAAATCTCGAACCATAACAAAATCATAAGATCTAATCAAAAGCCGAGATCTAAATCAAAAAAAAAAAAGTTAAGTCAAAAGACTTCTAGTTCGGCCAAGGCACAACCCAAATAAGGTAACCCTTGAGTCTACACTGTGTTTGGTTCATCCATTTCTGATCTCCCCATTGTCTAGAGTCGCTTGATAATTCATCTTATCTTTGCATGCTACTTTCTTGCATCTGTGATTGATTAGTTTGCATAAGTGCCTTGCTGGATTTTCTTGCTTTGTTTTTCGGTTGTTTCTTGAGACTTAGCCGGCCAGAACTGCCAAACGGCCTGCCAAATTAGACACCCTCGAGTGCTTTGCTTTGGTTACATGTTTAGACGGTTCACTTTCTTGGTTTCTTTGCCTTGTTCTTGCTTTTGTGCACTTGATCTCTCGCCATGGCTATCTCGACAGGTACCTTCACTAACCCCGATGATCAAACCAACTCAGGCAACAACAACAACCAACCCCTTCTTCCCAACCCACCACAAGAGACAGGCCAAGTTGAAGACGCAAACACACGAGCTGCGCAAGACTTGGCTGAGGCTCTTGATGAGATTCGAGCATTGAGGCAAAGGATGGCCTACTTAGAGCAAGAACACCGAGCTCTTTCAGTCACCCTTGCGCCGCCTCAAGTTATAAACCAAAGTGCCAATGCAGCGCAACAACTCCCAGGACTTGCTACTCAAAGTTCCCATGAAGTAAATGCATCTCGGCACCAACAAGACAAAGGTAAGGCAGCAATGCCCTCAAGTTCACAACAACAACCCCTTAGGCGACTACACTCCATCATTGAGAGTCGCCAAGAAGGAGTATTTGACGACCGCTTCAGACCCTTGCGCTCACCAACTCTACCCGAGAGCGAGGGCCACACAAGTGAAGACGGTCTTCATGGACAAGAAGAGAGGTATGCCGAGAGACAAGGAGCACATCAACGTGAGCATGACAATGCTCCAAACAGGGAGCAACAACGTCCTACACAAGTGCTCAGAAGCGCTCAACGCCGAGTCACCGAGCGCTCAACCGAGCGCCAGCGAGACGGCTCCGGGCCCCCCCGGCGCCATAGGTCAAGGCGTGATTCTGCCTTTGATGTTGAGCAATGTGCTCATTTTCATAGTCAAAGGATTCCATGGGAACCACCAAGTGCTGAAGACTCCCAAGGAACACATTCCCGGGACGGCTTCAAAGAATTTGACTCCGATGACTTTGAAGACGGAGGTAAGTATAATCCTCGTCAATTTCATCCTCCATTACAGGAACCTATTGAAAATTTGCAGGTGACTAGTGACTACATTCCCCCTGAGCACAACACCTTGACGCACGCGGGAAGGCGAGCTAGACGCCCGGGGCAAGCAACTAGACGCCCGGGCATCAATTGGCTATAGGCGCCAAGAGGACGAGCGCCAAGGCGCAAGACATGGCATGCAACCAAGGGAGCGCGCGCGCGCGGGGCACCTGCCTCGTGACCATAGGCGCCAGCCACATGGAGATAGTTCACCTCCTACAAGTTCCTAGGATGGAGACTCTAGAGACCACCGTCGCTGAGGAGAAAGGCTTAGAAATGAGTGTCACCATGCTGCGAGTGACGATGACATTCCAAGAGCGACGCCCTAATGTCCAAGGACGTCGAGATATTATGGTAAAGATCGAACCCTTTCATGGTGATTACGACCCTTCTTTCTTTCTTGAGTGGACGCAGGCAACAGAGTACGTCCTAGATCATTGTCACTATGATGAGTATGAGAAGGTAGAAGTGGCAACACTTCATTTCACCGGGGCTGCAAGGACTTGGTATCATCGGCTTGTCCAAGATAGACAGAGACGCAATCTCCACCCTATTCGTCAATGGCATCAACTTGTCTTTGCTATGACAAGGAAGTATGTCCCAGATGACTACAAGAACAAGATGAACATGGAGATTTCAATGTGTAGACAAAGAACCATGACACCATTGGACTTCTTTGCAAAGTTGGAGGACATGCACTTCAAAGCTGGAGTAAGTGCTTCACCTTCGACTTTGCAGACAAAATTTTTGAGCGGTCTCAACACTACTTTGAGAGACCAACTTGAGGTCCTTCTCATCAAGGACATCAATAGCTTGACGCATGCAGCAATGCAATTGCACAATCAATTAGTACGGAAAAGAGCATGTCCGACGTCACAGTAAAAAAGGTATGATTCTACTCCCTTACCTTCGGTTACTACTAACCCCTCTTCTTCTAGTGTTTTGAAACCATGATCGAGCTCCAAAGAGAAGGACAAGGCGGCAATGCCTCCACCAAAAATCTGAGACATTGAGTGCTACAAGTGTGGTGGACGAGGTCACATAGGTCGCAATTTCCCTAATCCTAAGAAGGTCCTCATGACTCAAAATGGAGAATATGAGTCATGAGAAGAAGAAGGAGACCAAGAAGAGACGGCTACGGCCATAACTTTGGTGGCTGAATCTGAGGACTACGATGTTTATGCTTGTCATCCACAAGCAAACAATGATGGCATGGCTCTTGCCCTAGTGACAAGACGCACCGTGCATGTCAAGGAAGCCCCACACCGCGAGCAAAGGTCTAACTTGTTCCAGTCTACTTGTGTGGTGAATGTCAAAGGTAAGAAGGAGAACTTGAGCTTGATTATTGACGGCGGAAGTTGCTCAAACCTCTTGAGTGACAAGGTAGTCGATTACTTTGCTCTTCCCACTTCTCCTCACCCAACTTCCTACGGTTTACAATGGATTTCTTCCCAAGGGGGTGATGTTGTTAATAAGCAATGTTTGATTGCTTTTTCTATTGAGAACTATCATGATGAAGTACTTTGTGATGTGGTTAAAATGGATGCTACGCATATCTTTTTAGGTAGGCTGTGGCAATTTGATAGGAAAGTATTTCATAATGGCTTTGAGAATGAGTATACCTTTACTCATAATGATATTCGTGTGAGGCTTTTGCCTATGTCTTCTAACCAAATTTTGCAGGACTTAAAGACTAGGAAAACAGAGACGGAGCCTCAACCTAAAGTCCAAACCATGGTGCGCATGCACAAAATTGCTGAGAAATTCCAAAGTTTGGCTAAGCAACACAATTGGTCTTTCGACCCACTTAAGATGGTTGATGGAATTTGGCATGAGAACACTGCACAAAGAAGGTTGGAAGCCGCTGAGTTTGGAACTACAAGACCAATGTCGGCGCCAAACCTAGAGATCGAAGAGATCACAGGCGTTCTCCCCAACCACTTGAGCGTTTGGCAATCTGTCTCGAGCGCTCCTAATGATATCCAAGGTACATGCTGTGTGGCAAATATTGCTCGGGAAATTGTCAAAAGCGCTCGAACAAGCTGGCCACAATCGCATAAGCCGCGTGCACCACTAGAAGCATAAGGTGTTCTCACTATCTACTCAGGCAACTCGAATTCTGTTTCGAGCGTTTCTCATGATTCAATGGACACATGCTGCGTGTCCAACATTGCCCAGGAAATTGTTCAAGGCGCTCGACCATTCTGGCCACCCTTTTCCTCCCCGCGTGCGCCGCCGAAACCTCAATTACAATTCTTTGGTTTTGGTAAACATTCTTTCCCCACTTCCACACTTCATATTGCTTTGGGAAATGGTGTTTTCCTGCAGCTTGGGATGGACATGAACGTCATTGGAGCAATTCTCGATTTGTGTGAAACGGGGACGTTTCACAACCAAGTGGGGGAGGGTGATGCGCCCCTGCCTAGCTCCAAGACTAGCCTAGTGGCTTCTCCAAGGCTCTCTCAACACACCTGACGAATCCTAGCTGAGATGGACAAGGTGTGGAGCCAAAGCACCAAGAATCAACCCATGTTGAGGATTGGCGCCCGGAAGAGAACCAAGCGCAAGAAGGAGCCATGTAATGCCATGACACTCCGACCTCGCCAAGGCGCCCCAAGGAAAGCTCACAGCCATACTCGCGCCAAGACTCCCAGCGCCCGGACAACGGCCCCAAGCGCCTGGCCAGCGGTGCCCGTCAAAGTGGAGCTCGAAGACTTCTCCGAGCGTCCGTAGAAACCCCCTTCCAAGGCCCCAGCGCCGAGAAGCTCAAGACCGCGCCGGCGCCCACACCACCTAGCCATGTTGAAGGCCCATCTACAATTCCAGCTCGGGCGCCCAAGGGCCCACATTGAGCGCACCCCCCTAGTTGTAGACGAGTCTGGACTCAGCGCCTTGGTGGCCCTTCTCCGTGCCAAGATTGCTCGTAGGTGAAGATCATTACAAGGCGCGCCTATTTGGTTTTGTTGTCTTTATTTGTTTTTGTTGTCTCAAACATTAGGTTGTCTTTATTTGGGATTTTTTGTCCCTATTTGCATTTGTTGTCTCTATTTGGGATTTGTTGTCTCGGTCCCATGTTCAGAGACTTTTCATTTTTAGGAAGTTGTTCATCTTGGGTTTTGCTAGCGTTTTAGAACTTTCTATTTTTAGAAAGTTTCTAAATATGGAATGGTCCAGCATTGCATGGTTTGGGCCGTCCTATTGGGCTCTTGGCACTCAAGACCAAGCTCGCCCATGCCCTAGCCAAACCCTAGCCACCGCCGCCTCCTTTTGCAAACCCTAGGTCTTAGTTTCTTCTCGTTTTCACTTTATAAGGCTGCAGCCTCCCCTTGTAACTTTCACGTTTAGCTTTGAATTCAAGAACCTTTGTTGAGACGAGTATTCCTCCATCTTCTTGAACTAGGCGTCACCATTCCTCCGGTCTCTGTCTTCTCATGTCCTTCACCATAGCTTCTAACCTCTTTCGTCTACATCCCTAGCCAAAAGTTCCCATATCTTCTAGCCTCTTTCCTCTACATCCCTAGCCTAAACTTCCCTTCGTTTGAGTGTCCCTCAATCACCATTGCCGAAACCCTCACCAATCAGCTTGCCGAGTGCTACTCTTCATTCATATCCCAATTCATCAAGGAAACTTGACGTCTATATCCAAACAATTCCGCTGCAAACTCCCATCTCTACCTACAAACCCCTCAAAAGACATCCATCCAACACTTCCAAGGTATTTTGTCAAAGATCTTTGAGCGCAATTGGCTTCCCGGAGACCAGGCGCGCATCATTTTTCCCACGAGGTTTTCCTAAGAAGAGGTTTTAACGAGGCTCCCAAGGTCATTCATCACCATGACACCATCAACATTGTCCATGACATCATCTACGAGATAGATAAGGTCATCTACGAGATAGATGAGGTCATCTACGAGATAGATGAACTCCTCTACGAGATCACCTATGAGTTCCCTTGATCATCTACGAGTTCCCAAGGTCACCTACGTGAAGATTAAGTACGTCGACGAGAAGAGCTACCCGTAGACGACGACGAGTACGAGAAAGAACGAGTATAAAGGTGTCTTCGAAATCAAGATAAAGTCGGCTGAGTATATTTATGTCTTTTATTTAATATTCATTATGTAAATAGTAAAAGATATTAGAAAGAATATCTTTTACCATGTTTTATATTAGGTTAAAGATATAAGGAAAAGATAAGATTCTTTCTTTAGAACTAGGGTTTGCCTATAAATAAAAGGGTTCCCTCATCATTGTAAGGCAGCCTTTTTTCCCCAAGTAATACACAAGTATCTCGAGTTCTCTCTCTTTTATCAATAGTGTTTTCTAGATGAAGTGTTGGCACCGTAAAGTTTTATCTTTGTCCTACAATTGCTTAGTTATCATCTCGTTGTTAATTTCGTTACAAACAATTGGCATCCACCGTGGGGCATGATAAAAAAAGTGCCTTCTTTTCATCAAAAGAAACCATCTTTTCTTCATAAAAAGCCAAAACCTAACGAGCCTTCAAAGATCAAAGAAGAAGATCAAAATCCGAAATCATTCCCGGTTCACGTAGCTGTCTGCGACACAATTTGGAAAAACTCGTATCTCTCCCGTCCGATGTCCAAATTCAATGAAATTGTGAGGGATTAAAGTAGACTTCAATATCGGTCGAATGGAGTTGGAATCATGCAATTCCAGTTTTACTACAGAGCAGGCCGACATAAACAAGATGACTGCAGAATCCAGAAAGTCGCTTGTTCTTCTGTTCTTCAAGGAAGATTTCTCTTTCACCAAAACGGTAATATCTATCCATAATCTTCTTCCTTTGAGTTCTAAAAGGTTAAACTTGATTATATCCATATCAATTCAGAATAAATTGCATAGAAATCATGCTAAAGGAAAATTCTTAAGTTCATTATCATGAGATTTCCATATCTAGATTTGCATATTCACCATAGAAAAGCATGTTAGACTTGATCTAAAGATTAAATTTTTCTTATTCTTATTTGAGATCCAAGATTATAGCATAAGAATCTACACAGATCAGAATTTTATGGTTAAGTAGAAGTTCATAAAGTTTGTACCTTGATTAAGCATGATATACATCCACTTAAGCACGTCGTGTTGTTTTTTCTTGCATATGATGATAACGACGCCGTATCTCGCTCGTAAATGTTGAGTTGACTATCGAAAGTTTTCAAGAAATCAAGGAAATCAGTTAAGGATTAAACAGATCATGTAAGACCCTCCAAGAAGACGATCAAGGCGTCAAGACGTCATGAACGACACGTTCCCGAGACGTCAAAGACAACGTCAGACGAACTCCTCCCCAAAGACAAGAAACACCGCGTTGCTTTATTCGCGTCTCCACGACAAGTGGTGATAGCTCCAAAAGTTTGGTACGACCATGACGGTGTCTAAGGAACACGACGTCCAAGAAGCCAATTACAAAGGCTAAAGATAGATAATGCATCTCGATCTAATCACAACTCATAAGCTAAGTTCTCTACTCCTTTATTCTATATCTCTATTCAAGTACCAAGTTTCCATGATCATATCTCACCTGAACGTGCATGATAAATAAGATTCAATTGGCATAAAGATGCATGCTACGTGTATATACGCTCATAGACTCAGAAGTAAAAGAACTGCATGTCAAGTATGAGATAACCTCCTAAGTCTTTCGTTAAGCTCTCTCCTTAAAGTCTTTATGATCTAAATCACACTTGGTTGGATAGGCTTTTCAGAATTGTTATTGTTCAAGCTAAATAAAAGTACAACAAAGAGAGTGATGGCGTCAGGCAAGATGACGACTTTGAATTACTATGTGATAATCTCACTCTGAACACCATCCTAAAATCATCACAAGGGGGGATAGGATACCCAAGTCATCATTAAGAAACAAGGCGACAGAAGCTCTCAAGTTTGCAAGATAAAGAGCAAAGCATGATGTTAAAGATGAAAAGTCAATAGAAGTCAATCAGCCACTGTGTAAGCAAGTTATCAACATCACCCCTCAACGCGATGCCTTATCCTAAACGTGTGTGATGGAAACAACGTCCTAAATGACATCCTTCTCCAACGTTTTTAGACATGAAATCAAGAACTCCATCATCATATGACCTCCAGAGCCACCGTTCAAAATACGAACTAAGTGGAATACAAGAACGCGACGGATCAAGAAAGTCTCAAACTCGGACACGACACTAAGAGTCGTCTAAAGAAGTACAAAGTGCAGCAAAACCAAGTAAGTTCTCTATGGAACCTAAGCCTTTCGGATCTTACTTTAATCTGAGGAAAAGAAAAAGATACTTCATCATGTTCAAAGAAAAAAGAAAAAGATCGTGTCTCAAGACGCTAGCTAAAGACCACGCAAAAGAGAGCGTAAGATCGAAGTAATCCTCCTCAAGTTCGCAAAGAAAAAACAATTCTCCAAAAAAAAAAGAGAAAACTCCTAAGAATAAGAATCTTCCAACACCGAAATGAAAAACTCCTAAGAATAAGAGCGTTGGGAAACTCGACGCGTCCTGGGAAGGCCCGTAAGAACTTCATTGATTGTTAGCTAAGTTGAAGTCATCTACGAGATAGATGAGGTCATCTACGAGATAGATGAGGTCATCTACGAGATAGATGAGGTCATCTACGAGATAGATGAACTCACCTACGAGATCAACTACGAGTTCCCTTGATCATCTACGAGTTCCCAAGGTCACCTACGTGAAGATTAAGTATGTCGACGAGAAGAGCTACGTGTAGACGACGACGAGTACGAGAAAGAACGAGTATGAAGGCGTCTTCGAAATCAAGATAAAGTCGGTTGAGTATATTTATGTCTTTTATTTAATATTCATTATGTAAATAGTAAAAGATATTAGAAAGAATATATTTTACCATGTTTTATATTAGGTTAAAGATATAAGGAAAAATATAAGATTCTTTCTTTAAAGATAGAACTAGGGTTTTCCTATAAATAAAAGGGTTCCCTCCTCATTGTAAGGCCGCCTTTTTTCCCCAAGTAATACACAAGTATCTCGAGTTCTCTCTCTTTTATCAATGGTGTTTTCTAGATGAAGTGTTGGCAGCGTAAAGTTTGATATTTTCCCTACAATTGCTTAGTTATCATCTCGTTGTTAATTTCGCTACAAACAGTTGGCTAGGATTAAAGCTTGACATGGAGAAAGCTTATGATAGAGTCGAATGGTCCTTTCTTTTCCAAACGCTTAAAAGCTTCGGTTTCTGTGAAAAGTTCATAGGTTGGATCAAAGAGTGTGTACAAACAGTATCATTCTCAGTACTGGTAAACCAAGGACCAACTGACCAATTTGTCCCGTCTAGGGGTCTAAGACAAGGAGACCCACTATCCCCATTTTTGTTCATTATTAGTGCTGAAGTACTAACTAGAAACCTTCAAATGGTTGTTGACCAGAAAAAAAAACCCAATAGGAATTAAAATATCAAGAGGAGGCACAAGAATCCCCTTTTTGGCCTTTGCAGATGATATCATCATATTTTCTGACACAAAACAATCAACTTGGAAAACCATTAAAGATATTATCGATAATTATTGTGCAGTCTCAGGCCAAGTAGTCAACTTTCATAAATCTGCTTTTCAAGTGACAAACAACACAAGCAATGCTGCTAAATCACATATCCAACAAATATTACAGGTAAACCAATCAACGACTCTGGAGAAATACTTAGGCTGCCCTATAATCAATGAGCAAGTCGTGCACATTCTTCCCAATAGTAGAAAAGGCGAATCAACAATTAACAAAGTGGAAAGCCAACTCCCTATCAATAGAAGGAAGGAAAGTATTAATTAAGGCAAACTTAGCAGCTCAACCCAACTATATGATTCAAAGCTTTATGCTCCCGGATCAAACACACAAACAACTTGATAAAATCATACGAAAATTTTATTGGAATAAAGGCGACAATCACATACCAATAATTAAATGGAATGACTTATGTAAACCTAAGGACAAAGGTGGTCTTGGACTACGCAACAGTAAAGACATGAATGTTGCCCTCCAAATGAAACTATTATGGAAGATCCTGGCAAAACCCAATAACATATGGGTTACTATTATAAGAGAAAAATACCTTAAAGACAAATTCATAATCGACTACAAAAACCAAAAGACAAAAAAGCTTCTTGGCAGTGGTCAGAGATGATCAAACAATCCCGGAATTCAAAAAAGGACTCATTTGGAAAGTAGGAGATGGCAAAACAATTATGATCTGGGATGATAAATGGTATTCTGAAACACTGATTGATCAAATCAGTACAGACGGACCTATCAATGACCAAGAGACCGTAGCCGAGTTCCTAAATATAGACAAAAGCTGGAACGTAAATAAACTAAGAAGATGTTTTAATGAACAAGACATAAGAAAAATTGCATCATACCCAATTCCAATAAACAACATCAGAGACATGTTATATTGGAAAGCAAGCAAAAATGGATGGTTCTCTACTCAAAGTGCCATGGAAATGATATACACTAATGGAAATCTCCAACCATCTTATAATGAATGGATCTGGAAATTAGACATAGCACCAAAATTAAAAAGCTTCATATGGAAAGTTACGAAGGAGATTCTACCAACGTGTGTAAAATTAGTAGAAAGGCACACACCTATCACAACTCATTGCCCTAACTGTACCAATTGCTATGAAGAGACCTACCACTTTCTCTTCAAATGCATCAAAACACGACAATCCATGAATCTACATAACGACACATTTATCCAGATCCTGGATGAAATCTATAATGAAGAGTGCTCGCCTACAACCCTATTGAACAAACTAAGGGAAAAAGTACCAAAAAATGATTTGGAACAAATCATTACAATATGGTGGTCGCTTTGGTTCTACCGCAACAAGAAGATTTTCAATGAAGTAGAATTCAATAAACTTCCAAACATACAATACTTTGTCAACCAACATCGAACAGAATGGGCAAGAATGAAGAAAGAGATGGGAGATGAAGACAGGGTGCTAAAACAACAAAAGAAACCCATGAGAAGAAAAAGGAAAAACATTAAATGGACGAAACCAATGCATAACTATGTAAAACTAAATGTGGATGCCTTGGTCCGTACAAATGGACCAGAATCATTTGGCATCATTATTCGAGACCATCTAGGAAATCCCTCCCACATGGAGAATGGAAACTTGGGATTCGTTTCACCTCTTACTACGGAAGCCCTTGCAATGCACTTCGGCATCAGAGCGGCTTTACAACCTGGTATATCTCATATTGAGATAGAAGGTGATAATCTTCACCTTGTTAATGCCTTAAGCGGCGTATGGGCTTGCCCATGGGAAATTGATTTAATTATGACCGATATCAATCTTGACTTGCGACACTTTCTCTCGTATCGCATTTCCCATGTTTTCCGGGAGATTAATGGAGTGGCTGACTATCTTGCTAAAATGAACCACTTCACCCTATCACCCGATTTTGTATCCTATCCAGATCTTCATGATCTCGTCCTTCGGGACGCTCTAGAGCAGACTGTTTCTCGTTAAACATGCTCCCCTAAATGCTTTCCTTATTAAAAAAAGAAGAAGATAGAACTAGAGTTTGCCAATAAATAAAGGGCTCCCTTATCATTGTAAAAGAGGCTTTTTTCCCCAAGTAATACACAAGTATCTCGAGTTCTCTCTCTCTCTCTCTTTCATCAATGGTGTTTTCTAGACGAAGAGTTTGCACCGTCAAGTTTGATCTTTGCCCTACAATTGCTTCATTGTTATCTCGTTGACAATTTAGCTACAAACAATTGGCGCCCACCGTGGGGAATGATAAATTTTTTTTCCTTCTTTTCATCAAAATAAACCATATTTTTCTGACCAAAAAGCCAAAACCTAACGAGTCTTCAAAGATCAAAGAAGAAGATCAAAATCCGAAATCATTCTCGGTTCACGTACCTGTCTGCGACACCATTTTGAAAAGATCGTATCTCTTCCGTACTTAGTCCAAATTCAATGAAAGTTTGAGGGATTAAAGTAGACTTCAATATTGGTTAAATGGCGTTGGAATCATGCAATTTCGAATTTTTTATAGAGCAGGCCAACATAAACAAAATGACTGCAAAATCTAGAAATTATGTTGTTTGTTCTCCAAGGAAGATTTCTCGTTCATTAAAACGGTAATATCTATCCATAATCCTCTTCTTTCGAACTCTAAGAGGTTCAACTTGATTATATCCATATCAATTCAGAATAATTTGCATAGAAATCATGCTAAGGGAAAGTTCTTATGTTCATTATCATGAGATTTCTATGTCTAGATTCGTATGTTCACCATAGAAAAGCATGTTATAGACTTGATCAAAGATTAAATCTTTCTTATTCTTATTTGAGATTCAAGATTATAGCATGAGAATCTTAAAAGATCAGATTTTTATTATGGTTCAGTAGAAGTTCATAAAGTTTGTACCTTGATTAAGCATGATGTACATCTACCTAAGCATGTCGTGTCGTTTTTGCGTGCATATGATGACAACGCCATATCTCGTTTATAAACAATGAGCGAATTGTTAAGAGCCAATAAGAGACCATGGAAATCAGCTAAGGAATAAAAAGATCATGTAAGACCCTTCAAGAAGATGATCAAGACGCTAAGACGTCATGAACAACACGTTCCTGAGACGCCAAAGACGACTTCAGACGAACTCCTCTCCAATGACAAAAAACATTGTGTTGCTTTCATCGCGTCCCCATGACGGGGGGATATCTCCACAAGTTTGGTACGACCATGACGGTGTCCAAAGAACACGACGTTCGAGAAGCTAATTACAGAGGTTGGGCTAGATGGTGCATGTTGACCTAATCATGAGCAAATAAGAGCTCACAAGCTACGTTCTCTATTCCTTTATTCCAAGTACAACGAAGAGAATGACGACGTCATGCAAGATGACGACTTTGGATTAGTATGTGATAATCTCACTCTGAACACCATCCTGAAATTATCACAAGGGGGATATGATACCCAAGTCATCATTAAGAAACGAGGTAACAAAAGATCTCAGTTTGCAAGATAAAGAACAAAGCATCACGCCAGAGATGAAAAGTCAATAGAAGCCAATCATCTGCTACGTCAGCAAGTTATCAACGTCGCCCCTCAACGCGATGCCTTCTCCCAAACGCGTCCGATGGACACAATGTACTAGACAATATCCTCTACAGCGTCTCTAGACATGAAGAACTCCCTCATTATATGATCTCCAAGCTATCGTTCAAAGTACGAACTAAGTGGAATACAAGAACGCGATGGATCAAGAAAGTCTCAAACTCGGACACGACACTAAGAGTCGCCTAAAGAAGTACAAAGTACAGCAAAACCAAATAAGTTCTCTATAGAACCTAAACCTTTCGTATGTTACTTTAACCTGGGGAAAAGAAAAAGATACATCAACAAGTTCAAAGAAAAAGATAGATCGTGTCTCAAGACGCCAGCTAAAGACCACGCCAAAGAGAGCGTAACATCGAAGTAATCCTCCTCAAGTTCGCAAAGAAAAAGCAATTCGCCAAAAAGAGCATAAGAAGAAGTTGCAATCGAAACACCAAAAGCAAAAGTGTTCCAAGTAAGATAGTTGAGAAAAGAATCTCCCAACACCGAAATGAAGAACTCCTAAGGATAAGAGCGTTGGGAAACTCGACGCGTCCTGGGAAGGCCCGTAAGAACTCCATTGATTGTTAGCTAGTTGAAGTGCATATTTACCAAGTTACACGTGTCTAAGTAAGTTTACTTTCTGCATAATCATGTCGTCGTAATAGCGTCGAGGCGACAAGGGGTCGCGTCGACTAGGGGTAGCTTTAAAATGTCATTGTGTCGAGTCATCTTGAATATTTAAGTGCATAAGTATATCTTTTCTCTCCAACGTGTAAAGCATGCCGAGTTGTTTCATTTCCAATGACTTGCTCTATGTGTATTAAGAACGTGCCTCTTGAGTACGGTGTACCAACTAAGAAGCAAGAAGGCCGCGAGAAAAATCTGTGTCGGGGAGGAATTTCGTTAGCCTACGCGTTCAAGGCTCCATCTACGCGTACGCAACGTTAGCCAAACCGCCGACTCTAAGTCGACGCTTCCCATGATTGTTAGTGACGTATTGCAATGGTCATGGGGAATGAAGCCCGGAACCTCACGAAACCGGCACGGTCCGCTGAGCAAAGAAGGGAAACCTATTGACACGACCACTCTCCAGGAACGCGTCTTCACGCCTTCCATGGCCCCTCTGAGAGTCATGAATCCACGAGCATACTTTTCATCCGGTTTGGGGGTGTCTGCCCACATCGTAAGTCCAAAAAGTCACGAGTTGGACGCTACACGATTAAAAGGCCCGTCGATTAAAAGAGTTCGACGTCGACCTGACGCTAGAGTGTTGGTAAAGGATTCAACATGCGTAAGAGGTGAAGTCACAAGCTTATATAATCACACGCTGACCTACATCCGCCACTCGCTTCAGGTTCGGAAGAAATGCTGGACCCAACCCTCATGTAAGTCGGCAATAGAACAAAAGCCGCCGCATTGACCGTATCACCCTATCAAGTAAGTAAAACTTTATAACGCGTCCCCTACGAACAAAGTGTCATACCAGGGGTAGAAAACCACACCCTAAAGATAAAGTAGCAAACACGAAAGCCAAGGACCAAACCTACGCACTCACAAACGAGATACGCGTAAGGAGTCACATCAAAAGAAATGTTCTACACGTACGCAGAACAAGATACGCGTACCAAAGCATAAGCACATGAAGCATCGAAAACAAAGAAAGAGCAAGCTCCCAAGACTTCTCTAACACGAAGAGTAACGCGCACGACGTAAGAAACAAAGTGCAAGATACAACAAGTGTAGGACCACTCAAGGAAACAAAATCTATAAGAACCAACGCGTTCGCCTGGTCAAAAATATTCATCCTTTATGAAATCATTACTTCTCCACAAGTATTTCATCTTAGGAAACACGCAAGCACGTTCAAAGCCAAAGAACGCACAAGATACGCGTTAAGCCAAAGCAAACCAAAGATCACCTACCCGTAAGATAAGGGTAAGGAAGCCAACAAAGAGCACGTTTGGAGCCAGGAAACAATAAAGATAGAAGTACTATCGAGGCGATCCAAAGAAAAAAGTTACTCATTCGACGCTTAGATGAATACGCTATCGCCAAAGAATGATCAAGGTAAGTCGAAAACGTCACGCAAGATAAGAGGAATAGTTCACAACAAGGAAAGACTAGGAGTTCAAGTAAAGACTCGAAAAGACGCGACAAAGGAATCTCGATCAAAATCAAAATATCAGAAAAAACCCAAGAGCGAGAATATGAACGAGAACGGCAATCACAAGTTGGCCAAGATCACGCAAATTCAACGTGTAGGAAGATCGCAATCCCTAGAGAGCAGGATCAAAAGCTTCGCAGCGAGTATAACAAAATTTCATCTCCGTAAGAAAATAAAAGCATCTCAAAGAACCAACCTGAGAGAACCAAGCATGATCTAGTCACGAGAAGCATTAGTACGACTGCAAGCATGACGAGGTCGAATTTATCGCCGAAGAAGTGTAAGAAGCAGTGCTCCCAAAAGTATTAAGTAAAAGTCAGTGTAGACGACACAAGGTGTCATCGCCAACGCATTCCCAGATGTGCAACGTGTTCTCCAAAGACGTCTCCCGACGCGTTCTCCAACACATTCTCATTACTTCTCCATAATACTTGAAGCAATCTAAGAGCATCGCATGAAGATCAAGTTGTGCCGCCATGAAAACGCCACCAGGGGTCGGACCTATGACATAATCGCCATCAGAGCAAGAAAGTATGTGTACGACTTCGTCTCCAAACTAAACCTCAAGGGTCTACTCTCTACACCATCTAAGCGACGCGTCCTCTAATTTATCTTCACAATGTGTTATCTAAGACATCCTCGATCCTTAACGAGACAGTTCACGGCGTCCTTGAGTCATTAGAGCATGAATGACTCCACTTTCCTAAACTGCTAACCACAATCTATTCATCCCGGGTACATTGTTCAAGACCTTCTTTTACTTAGTTATTCTTCTTCACGTATGTCCACTGCTCGTCTACAAGCTTCTCCTCGAGCAAGTCTATCTCTCTCTCCAAATTCTAGTAAGACTCCATGCAATAGAGGCCAACACCCATCTACAAGGGGTGACGTTATTATAAGAGACACGTTGAAAGTAAGAACACTCCGATGTGCTATAACATACGCGTTGAAAGTGAGAACGCGTAGAATCGCCAAAGAGAAAAAAGAGTATGTTATGAAAAAAGTATGTCAAAGTAGACATGGAAGTTAAGAAGTAGCATCATAAGAAGAGACGCCAGAACTCAAAGTATGTACCAAAGAAGAAAAGAAAGTATGAAAACGCAAAGGGAAGAATGCGTCGCCATCGCCCATACGCGTTGAAAGTGAAAACGCGTAGAATCGCCAAAGAGAAAAAAGAGTATGTTATGAAAAAAGTATGTCAAAGTAGACACGGAAGTTAAGAAGTAGCATCATAAGAAGAGACGCCAAAACTCAAAGTATGTACCAAAGAAGAAAAGAAAGTACGAAAACGCGAAGGGAAGAATGCGTCGCCATCGCCCATACGCGTTGAAAGTGAAAACGCGTAGAATCGCCAAAGAGAAAAAAGAGTATGTTATGAAAAAAGTATGTCAAAGTAGACACGGAAGTTAAGAAGTAGCATCATAAGAAGAGACGCCAGAACTCAAAGTATGTACCAAAGAAGAAAAGAAAGTACGAAAACGCGAAGAGATAGAATGCGTCACCATCGCCCATCGTGACCTCCAAAGACTTCCTCCACACTAAGCAAGTGTGTAAGTGAGAAGTCAAGAAAGTTGAAAAGTTCCGCGTCACCCAAGCTAGGGGTGATGAGTAGAGTCTCCACAAAATCTAACAAACGAGCGACGAAGTGTCCTCATGAAACTTCCTTGAGTAAAAGCAATGGTTAGCCGAGAACAAGCGTGAAAGAAAAGGATCTGAGTATGCACTAGCAAAGAAAGAAGTTGAAAGAGTCTACTATTTCTCTTGCCAGTGATGAAGTAGTAGTTTCCTCCAAAAGCGATATCCTTAGAAAAAGGACGAGAAGATGCTCGAAGTACCACATAAGAACCAAAACAGGATATTGGCAAAGGTCCAATAAGGAGAAACGTTACAAGAAAGAAGTAAATCGCCATCTAAAAATTTGTTTGAAGACAGGAAGATCCAAGTAACGCAGCTGAGGATTATGGTGAAGAAACTACTTCACTTACGAAGTCCCATTAGCCATAATTCCAGATTTGGCCCGCAAACATTTCAGAGTCGATTAGCACGAAGTTGATTCTCTCCAAAGAAGGAGTAAGAAGCCCAAGATCCAGATCGCCTATCGTCAGTTAGAAAGAAAAGACATGTTCGAACGTAGAACATGAGTTCAGGGAGCTGATTATGAAGCAATAGAGTTTCAAGCATCAACTTATAGCAGCAACGCGTTGAGATTAAGTGAAGGCATTGAAGGAGTGAAGGCGTTTCCCCGACTTAAAGATTTCGTCAGCAAAACACCTTAGGGGTATTGTTTGTGCCGATAAAATACCACTACGGTTGCGACGTGTTCGTAGGGTCAACGCGTTGGAATATACATGAAGACGGGATGACCAATAGAAGACGTCCTAGCAAGTAACATGATCGTCGCCATCACGAAGTTCAACACGTAGTACTCTTTTTACTCTTCTCATGCTTTTTCCCACGAGGTTTTCCTAAGAAGAAGTTTTAACGAGGCTCCCAGGGTCATTCATCACCGTGACATCATCAACATGGTCCCTGACATCACCGACAAGATAGATAAGATCATTTATGACATAGACATGGTCGCCTACGAGATCACCTGTGAGTCCACTTACAAGTTCATCTACCAGTTCTCTTGATCATCTAAGAGTTCCCAGGGTCACCTATGTGAAGACAAAGTACGTCGACGAGAAGAGCTACGCATAAACGACGACGAGTACGAGAAAGAACGAGTACGAAGGCGTTGTCGAGATCAAGATAAAGTCAGCTGAGTAAATTTATGTCTTTTATTTAATATTCATTATGTAAATAGTAAAAGATATAAGAAAGAATATATTTTACCATGTTTTATATTAGGTTAAATATATAAGGAAAAAAATAAGATTCTTTCCTTAAAGATAGAACTAGGGTTTGCCTATAAATAAAGGGTTCCCTTATCATTGTAAAAGAGGTTTTTTCCCCAAGTAATATACTAGTATCTCGAGTTCTCTCTCTCTCTTTCATCAATGTTGTTTTCTAGACGAAGAGTTTGCACCGTCAAGTTTGGTCTTTTCCCTACAATTGCTTCATTGTTATCTGGTTGACAATTTAGCTACAAACAGTGTCCATCAAGTTGAAGCCGTACTTAGAGTCTCACACCATCATAGTAAGGACAACATCACCACTAAAGAACGTGATTAACAAACTTGAACTGTCAGGGAGGCTGACAAAGTGGACCATTCACCTCGGCGGCTACGACATCATCTATCAAGGAAGAACGGCAATGAAGTCACAAGCCTTAGCAGATTTTGTGGCAGATTTCAGTCCAACCCTAGAGCAAGAAGCAGCGTCGCAAGTAAACAAAGTCGAACACGTAAAGTGGACGTTACACATAGACGGAGCCCAAAACCAAAACGGAGTCGGACTAGGCATTGTCCTCAAATCGCCACAAGGGGATAGGGTGGTTGTTTGAGCCTAAAAACACGACGAGTAAGGAACGCGTTCTAAGCTACGCGTAGGGTGATCACGTCGACGTGACGAAATGGACCGATGATCTCGTCTACGTTAAGGATGGAGTCGGCCGAGTGAATATTATCCCTTTTCTTTATGTTATTATTGTAATTAGTAAAAGATATTACAAAAAATATCTTTTACCTTATTTTTATATCGTCTTATGATAGAAGGAAAAAGATAAGATCTCGTTTCCTTAAAGATAAAACTAGGGTTAGCCTATAAAAAGAGGCTAACGCCTGCTTTGTAATCATTCAGCCACTTTTTCGAGTAATACACAAGTTCAAGCTTCAACCCTAATTTTCCATCTCGTTCTTTAGTGTTGAGATTATACTGTCATATTTTATCTTTGCCCTACAATTGATTAATTGTCATCTCGTTGATAATTTTGGTACAAACAATTGGCGCCCACCGTGGGGCTAGATCAAAAAAGTATCATCTTTCCATACAAAGAGAACTTCTTCTTCTGCAAAAAGCCACGATGGATCCAAGATCGATCAGAGAATTCAGAAACGTAACCTTCACCGTCCTAGGGGGTCCGCCTGCCTACACTACCTCCGATGCGAAAAGACTCGCTAGGACCAGACGATGACATTCCGGTTCACCACGTCAGATCGACGAATCGCGATCTTCCCATCACGTTTGAGGATCCAGGCGAAAGGGTCAAACATCACGACAGCCTGGTAATCTCCATAATGATCAAGAATTGTAACGTCAAGAGGATTCTGGTAGACAACAGGAGTTCAACAAACATCATAACCCTCTCCGCCATACTCGAACTCGGACTTTCTGTCGACGATGTCGTCGGAAAGCGTATCCGTTTAAAAGGCTTCAGCGGGGAAGTAGCCGAGATGTTGGGAGAAATTACCCTCATAACGGCAACCCAAGGCGTTGACATCCTGACAAGATTTTCCGTGATGGAGTGAGAGTCGCCCTATAACGCCATCCTAGCGAGGCCCTGGATCCACGATATGAAGGCAGTTCCATCCACATATCACCAATGCTTGAAATTCCCAACGCCATGGGGGATACGCGAAGTCAAAGGTGAGCCCTATACGGCCTCGAATTGGGATGAAAGGGATCGCGACGCCAGAGATCAAGAAAGACGAAGTAAAAGAATTTCAAACCAAAGCACCAACTGAATACATTAAGCCAAAGTGTCCCGAGTTCGAAGACGTGAATATTGACGACTCCAAACCAGAACGGGTCGTGAAGATAGGAATCAATATCCCCAAAGACATAAGAGAAGAGTTGATAGCGTTCTTAAAGTCAAAGGCCAAATGTTTCGCTTGGAGTCACGAGGACATGACAGGTATATCTCCAGACTTGATGCTTCATTGGCTAAACGTCGATCGAAAGATCACTCCAGTGAAACAAAAGAGAAGAAAATTTTCCCTCGAACGCAAGAAAGTCGTAGAAGAGGAGATCAAGAATCTCCTTGAAACGGGAAAAATACGAGAAGCAAGGTATCCCGACTGGCTCGCCAACGTTGTGGTCATCCAGACGAAGAATTGAAAGTGGAGAGTGTGCGTACATTTCACCGATCTAAACAAAGCTTGCCCGAAAGATTATTTCCCACTCCCACATATCGACGCCATGGTAGACGCAACTGTGGGACACGAAATGTTGACGTTCATGGATGCGTTCAGCAGGTATCACCAAATTCAGATGAACCCCGCCGACCAAGAAAAAACGGCGTTCATAACGAACCAGGGGATATATTGCTACAAGGTCATGCCTTTTGGCCTCAAGAACGCAGGAGCTACGTATCAAAGACTAGTTAACATGATCTTCGAAGAACAGATAGGCGACACGATGGAGGTCTACATAGATGACATGCTGGTGAAGTCCAAACGAGCGAGAGATCACGCAACATATCTGAACGAAGCATTTGAGATCCTAGAAGAATATAGCATGAAGCTCAACCCCACCAAGTGTTCCTTCAGGGTTTTCTCAGGAAAGTTCCTCGGATATGTAGTGACGCAACGAGGAATAGAGGCTAGCCCGGAACAGATCAAAGCAATACTCGACCTTGAATCTCCGCGTTGCGTGAAAGATATTCAGAAGCTGACAGGTAGAGTCGCTGCACTAAACATGTTCATCTCCAAAGCTTCAGACAGAAATCGCCTTTTCTACGACACGCTCAGGAAAAACGAATCTTTTTCCTGGACAGAACGGCATGAAGAAGCATTCACAGAGCTCAAAAGCTTTTTGACAAATCCTTTGCTCCTGTCTAAACCCAAGGAGGGAGAGCCTTTGTTCGTGTATTTAGCGGTTTCTGAGATAGTCATCAGCGCCGTGCTCGTGAGGGAAGAAGGAGAGGAACAAGAACCCGTCTACTACGTGAGTAAGACATTATCTTCAGCCGAGACGAGATACTCCGCCATGGAAAAACTAACCCTAGCGTTAGTGATGGCGTCGGTAAAGCTGAAACCATATTTCGAATCCCACACCATCGTGGTAAGGACCACATCGCCTTTGAAGAACATAGTGAAAAAGCCAGAGCTATCAGGAAGGATGACAAAGTGGATAGTTCACCTCGGCTGTTACGACGTCATTTACGAAGGAAGAAAGGCAATCAAGTCCCAAGCGGTAGCGGATTTTGTGGCAGATTTCAGCCCAACTCTAGAACAAGAAGCAATCTCGCGGGGAAATAAGGTGGAGTACGCCAAGTGGACACTACACACAGACGGAGCAATGAACCAGAACGGAGAAGGGCTAGGCATCGTCTTGAGATCACCACAAGGGGATAGGGTTGTCCAAGCTATTAGGTGCGACTTCAAGCAAAACAAATAACGAAGTCGAGTATGAAGCTTTAATCGTCGGTCTACGCGTTGCTATCGACCTACAAGTTCAAAAACTCGACATCTATTGTGATTCGTTGCTCGTAGTCAACCAAGTCCGAGGAGAGTATGCCACTAAAGACTCCAAGATGACGTTGTACCTCAAAGTGGTAAAGGAGTTGTTCGAAAAATTCAAAGGCTACCAATTCAGGCAAATCCCCAGAGACGCTAACGCACAACCCGACGTGTTGGCAAAGCTAGGATCCTCCATCGATCCCAGAGAGTACCAGAAGATCCCCTTCCTTCATCTGAGCAACGCGTCCATCAACAAGAAGACAGCTCCAGAGCAAGCACTCACTGTAAGAAGCCAGGACTCGTGGGTGACGCCTTATTACGAATGGTAACCACATAAACACCTCCCGAGTAACGCGTACGAAGCCAGACTTTTGAAGCAAAAAGAAACCACCTTCGTAGTAGACAAAGGTCAGCTGTTAAAATGGTCATCCAACGACATGTTCCTGACATGTCCAATGGAGGAGAAGATCCAAGATATCCTACACGAGTTGCACAACGGAGAATATGGGAATCACTCAGGAGGAAGGAGCTTAGCAGCCAAAGCGCATTCAGCAGGATACTACTGGCCGACGATGAGACAAGACGCGATGAACCATGTCAAGAGATATGATGCCTGCCAGAGACATGCTCTGATCCCACATCAGCCGGCAGAAAAACTTCACTCCCTGACGTCTTCTTGGCCATTCATGCAATGGGGAATGGACATAGTAGGTCCTATGCCCCTAAGTCTGGGTCCAAAAACATTGATGCTTGCCGTCACGGACTACTTCTCCAAATGGATAGAGGCCGAATAATTCAAAAGTATCAAAGATTCCCATGTTATCTCCTTCATCGAAAGAAACATCATCATGAGGTTTGAAATCCCTCATACCATTGTGTGCGACAATGGATCGCAATTCATAAGCAAGAACATCGTGTCATTCTGCGAGAGTAAAGGTATACGTCTAGTCTACTCGATGCCAAGGTATCCTCAAGCAAACGGACAAGCGAAATCAAGTAATAAGGTTATCATGAATAACCTCAACAAGAGGATAGAAGAATGCAGAGGAAATTGGACAGATCAGCTCCAACCCATACTATGGGCCGACAAAACCACGCCAAAGAGAGCAACAGGAAGAACACCATTCTCCTTAGTCTATGGTTGCGAAGCTGTCCTACCAATCGAAGTGGAAGTACCAACAGAAAGATATCGGTCACTCCCCGAAGAAAGGAATACTCCAATGATGACCTTCATGATAGACATCGTTGACGAGCTAAGAGACAACGCCGCGTTAAGGATAGCAACACAAAAACAGATCGCCGCCCGAAGTTACAATCGACGAGTAAAAGCAAGAACCTTCCAAGTGGGAGACTGGGTCTTAAGAAAAGTCTTTCCGAACACTGAGGATAAGAGCGTCGGTAAGCTCGCCGCATCCTGGGAAGGTTCATACCAAGTAGCACAAGTCGTAGGACGAGGAGCTTACAAACTTGTCACGCCAGAAGGAGTACCCTTAATGCGTTCATGGAACGCAACCCATCTCAAGAAGTATTATCATTGAGAAACATGACGATTGATGTGTTTTTTATCCGCTCCTTTGCATATCTTAAATCCTTTTCAAATAAACAGCATGTCTTAGCGTCGAGACGACAAGGGGGTCATCAAGACTACGGGTAGATGTCTTAGTTTGTCAAAATTCATGAAGTTTTCGTCAATATACAAGTATGCAGTTTTTCTCCAATATGCCAATGCATGCTGAGTTGTTTCGTTTCCAATTACTTGATCTGTGTCTATGACGTAATACAAAGTACAAGAAGGCCGCGGCGAAAATCCGCGCCGGGGGCGAATTTCGTTAGCCTACGCGTTCAAGGCTCCATCTACGCGTACGCAACGTTAGCCGAACCGCCGATTCTGAGTCGATGCTTCCCATGATTGTTAGTGACGTGTGTCAATGGTCATGAGGAATGAAGCCCGGAACCTCACGAAACCGGCACAGTCCGTTGAGCAAAGAAGGGAAACCTATTGACACAACCACTCTCCAAGAACGCGTCCTTGCGCCTTCCACGGCCCCTCTGAGAGTCATGAATCCACGGGCATCTCGCCAAACCGGCTGGGAGGCGTCCACCGGCATCGTAAGCCCAAACAGTCATGAGTTGGACGCTACACGATGAACAGGTCCGTCGATTAAAAGAGTTCGACGTCGACCTGACGCTAGGGTGTGATAAAGGATTCACCATAAGTAATAGGTGATGTTACAAGGTGATAAAATCACACGCTGACCCACATCCGCCACTCGCTTCGGGTTCGGAGGAAATGTTGGACCCAACCTTCAAAGAAGCCGGCATAGAACAAAAGTCGTCGCATTGACAATACCACCCTATCAAATAAGTAAAATTCTCTAACACATTCGTCACGAACAAAGCACCACACCAGGGGTAGAAAAGCACACCTCGGAGACAAAGTACCAAAAGCAAAAGCCAAAGACCAACCTACGCGTTGAGAATCAACAAAAAGACGCGACCTTCCCAGTCAACACCTCGACGCGTCGTGCCAGCACGCCTCTCTGCTTCGCCGTCTCCAACGTCTCTACACGAGCATCTTTCTCGGACGCCGTAAGACGGACAATTTTCTTGTTAAGCTCCTTGACTTTCTTGTTGAGATCGTTCACTTGACCCTTCAACATTTCCTCCGATTCGCAAGACTTATGAAGGCGTTCCCAGATACACAGTGAAGCTTGGAAAGCCTGAATGATCCCAACGAATAAGAAACAACAAAACACAAAAAGTAAAAGCAAAAAGACAAGAAAGAATACGCACCTGCCAGTGCGCTATGAGAGAATCGCCCAAAACATCTGTAACTGGCACATAGAGATAATGGTTCCACGAAGAAGAAGAAGCCAAAGCTTTCATCGCTAGGATGAAGTTACGCGTAGGCGCGACAGAACGAGACACTACCACAGGAAAGTCATTCACCTCAACATACGTGATGGAAGCTACGCCGGGAGACTTAGCTTTGCTCTTTTCGCTCTTCGCCGACAAATCTACGGAAGGCTCTTCCACCCCTGCATTCAAAGGTATGTTCAACGGCGCATGTACCTCCATATCTTAAGGAATCGTCTCCTCTACGCACGCTGGAGTAGGAATGGTCTCTTCCTTCACGGCTTTCAACTTGCTCTCCGAGATACACCTCCTCTTGGCCGAAATTAAGTCGTTCGCCGATTCTTGACGAGTACGAGACGCAACGCCTGAAATAAAACGTAAAGTATAAGAGATAAAAGCAGAAGAAGTGATGCGTAACCAATATAAGAAACTCTACCTCGAGAAGGAGTAGGGGTCGTAATACGATACCCCTTCCCATCACGCCCAGTAAAGGTGCGGTCCGCCAACGGAATCGCCATGATTCTCTTAGTAATCTCCTCTGACTCCTCCTGTGTCACAATCGCATGAATATCAACTGTACACAAAGTCATACGTAAAGATAAGCGTCGATGTATATAAGAGGAAACCATGAAAGTAAAGAAAACTTACTGGAAGGAGTCCACTCTTCGAGCAGGAAAGCACAATCCTTTCCCAAGTTAGATTTCCTAATGAAATAGAACTTGTCTTCTTAGCCGCGATCAGACGAGGTTCCTTCGTTCACCAAAGGAGGCACTCCAACACGAGATTTGATGTTAATCCTAACCGTCGAAGGGGTAGAGAGTATGCAAGAATGCATGACGTCGGCAATCGTAAATTCGATATCAAAGTTGGCCAAGATATGGTCCAATACTGCCAAACCTCTCCAAGCACTTGGAAGAACTTTCTAGACTGTGATGCCTATATCAGTCAAGAAGGACTCGACTAGAGGGGAGAAGGGAAAACGATGTCCCACCAAGAAGGGATATTCATAGACACAAATCCATCTTGGGCGTAAGGCGTCAACAAATATGTCAGGAGGAGGAATAGCGATCTCCAGATGAGCAGAAAGCCCATCTATGGAGCGAAAATGCTCGACGTTGTGGGCAGAAGAAGAACGACGGTTGGCGTCGCTGAGGATCATCTTGGGGTCGTAAACGATTGGAGCCATCGAAAAGAAGAAGCCAGAAAAAGAAAGTAATTAGAAGTAGGGTTTGCGAGAGGATCAAGGATGAGAAGGAAGAAAGAGCAAGAACGAAGTTTAAATAAGGAAAGAAAAAGATCTCGTTCAAGATTTTCCAAGAATTGTTTTGATAAATTAGAGAAGAATCCGAACGTTGGAGAAATAGCCGTTGGAGCTGATGCGAGTCGGTTAGCCGCATTAAATGAGAGTTAAGGAAAAACATTGCGACGAAGTTGAAATCCCAGATGACGTAATCTCCAACGCGTTCCAAGTTTAATGAAGACGTATTCCATGAAGAAAGAAGGCGTCTTCCACTTCCACTAGACGTTAAGCCTTGTAAGATGCCTTAGGGGTATTGTTTGTGCCTAAAAACATGACGAGTAAGGAACGCGTTCTAAGCTACGCGTAGGGTGATCACGTCGACGTGACGAAATGGACCGATGATCTCGTCTACGTTAAGGATGGAGCCGGACGAGTTAATATTATCCCTTTTCTTTATGTTATTATTGTAATTAGTAAAAGATATTCGAAAGAATATTTTTTTACCTTATTTTTATATCGTCTTAGGATAGAAGGAAAAATATAAGATCTCGTTTCCTTAAAGATAAAACTAGGGTTAACCTATAAAAAGTGGCTAACGCGTGCTTTGTAATCATTCCGCCACTTTTTCGAGTAATACACAAGTTCAAGCTTCAACCCTAATTTTCCATCTCGTTCTTAAGTGTTGAGATTATACCGTCATATTTGAATTTTGCCCTACAATTGCTTAATTGTCATCTCGTTGATAATTTCGCTACAAACAGTGGTCCAAGCCATAAACTGCGAGTTTAAAGCCACGAACAACGTAGTTGAATATGAAGCCCTGATCGCCGGCCTACGCGTCGCCCTTGAGCTACAAGTTCAAAAGCTCGATATCTACTGCGACTCGTTGTTCATAGTCAATTAAGTTACAGTAGAGTATGTCGCCAAAGATTCCAAGATGGTGTTGTACCTAAACATCGAAAAAGAATTGTTTGAAAAGATTGAAAGTTTTCAAATCAGACAAATCCCCAGAGACGCCAACGCACAAGACGACGCGTTAGCAAAGCTCGGATCCTCCATCGATCCCAGAGAATACCAAAAGACCCCTTTTCTCCATCTGGACAACGCGTCTATCAAAAAATAAGTAACATCCGAGCAAGCACTCGTCGTGAGAAACCAAGATTCATCGGTGACGCCTTACTACGAGTGGCTACAACACACACGTCGCCCAAGCAATGCGTACTAAGCGAGACTTCTAAGGGAAAAAGCAACTACCTTCGTAGTAGAGAAAGGTCAGTTATCAAAATGGTCCTCCAATGGTATGTTCCTAACTTGCCCAACGGAAGAGAAAATCCAAGACATCTTATGCGAGTTACACAACGGAGAATACAGAAACGACTCGGGCGGAAGAAGCCTGGCAGAAAAAGCACATTCAGCAGGATACTATTGGCCGACGATGAAACAAGATGCCATGAATTACGTGAAGAGATGCGACGCTTGCCAACGACACGCTCCAATCCCATATCAACCAGCAGAGAAGCTCCACTCTATCACGACGCCTTGTCCATTCATGCAATGGGGAATGGATATAGTAGGTCTCATGTCATCGTCGCGTGGACCAAAGACGTTAATGCTCGCTGTGACAGATTACTTCCCAAAGTGGATAGACGCCGAAGCATTTGATAAGCGGTATTTTACATAGCGCTACTATAGGTTATTAGCTCATTTTGTATAGGATTATGCTATATGTTATGATGTATTCTGTAATCATGGAGTTCTGGAGAGTTGAGTCACATATGAGATTACAGAGGATGATGCGGAGCATTGAAGCATAAGAAGAGGAGTCGAAGCTGAAGAAGACCACGGCTAGCATTGGAAGCAGCTGAAGACGAAGCCAAGGAAGCCACAGAAGCCAAATCCGCGACCGCGGGTCCCAAACCGCGATCGCGGAAAACCTACTGGACCAGCCCAGATCACAGAACACAATCCGCGATCGCGGGTCCCAAACCGCGATCGCGGAATCCGCCAGCGATGACTTTTCTTCATTTGCCCGATTTAGTATGTTGTGTTAAGTTATGTAACGTTTTTACCTTCAATTTGGCAGTTAGATTATGCAGAGACTTATAGGTTTTTAGGTGTGGATGATCTTCTATCATCTTACACATTCCATTTTCCAAGTTTTAGAGTTTTCTCCCAAGAACTTCATGAGTTGCTGAAGTTTCCATTGTTTTGCTTGACATTTGAAGCTTTCGGATTGATTAAGTTGTGAGATTCCTTTCCTTTGTTCTATTCATATTGATTGTCTCTATTCTCTTGTGTGTATTGTTATTGAATTATATTTGCTCATTTAGATGGGTCATCTAAGTAGTTTCATCTCATTCATATTCCTATTGTTTGGTTATTTCTAGTTGAAATATCATACTTGTTTGTAGCACACACAATTTGCATGAACTAGTTGTGAATGTCAATTGTGAAGAGGATTGAGTACATGTCGAGTCTCTGACTAGTTGTCTATGGTATTGCATGTATCTATCCATTCTTGAACTTAAATCTGCTTTATTATTGAATCTTGATAGTTTCAAGGTTATAGTTGAGTAAGGGTTATTAGGACTAGTTGGACTAATAACTACATTACAACAGGGATTAGAACGATCATATGAGTAATTCGACATAGGATTAAAAGGAGTTTATGATCAACTTGTTAATCTGTTAGTGGATAATTGTCGAGTGAAACACCTTCCATTGATATATTTACAAACCAAATCAACCTTCGTTACTTTGTTCTTAAAACATACCAAACCCCCCCCCCCCCCTTTGGTTACTTACACTCGTTAATCATAATTGTTACTTTAAGAATCGATAACATGATTCCCTTGGGATTCGACCCTTGCTTGCCTACTATACTTGTTAGTGAGCTTTTTAGGATTACTTGACTTGGCATACGACAATTCGCCTCGTCGGCATTCAAGAATATCAAAGATTTCCACGTCATCTCCTTCATCGAAAGAAATATCCTAGTAAGATTCGGGATCCCCCACACTATAGTTTGTGATAATAGATCACAATTCATAAGCAAGAACATAGTCGCGTTTTGTGAGAGCAAGGGTATATGTCTTGTCTACTCGACGCCTAGATACCCTCAAGCAAACGGGCAAGAAGAATCAAGTAAAAAGGTTATAGTGAACAATCTCAAGAAAAGAATTGAAGAATGTGTTGACGGGTGAAATTTTATACATTATTCCTCGTTGGCTATTATGGCATAAAATGTTGATTTGGATCAAAGTATTCATGCGATTCCTAATGAACGTTATAACTATATAATGGCTAAAGATTATATATTTTGGCCTCATAACCTCGGTTAACTCATACATAATTTCATTAAGGATTTATTCAAATATATTCCTACGTGAGATTAGTTAACTAAGTTGGATAGTTCTTGCTTCCCCATATCAAGTGAGTTATATATATCATCACATGAGTATGGAAGATAAATTAAAATATACTTGTCCCGTTAATCTACTAATTCATGGGTTAGTTAGTGGTTTTGAAAATTAAATCACGTACCATGTCATGCATGTGATGTATAATGTTAAGATCAATGTTAAGAAAAATATATCACACAATGACGTGGATGATATGATCAATATAAATTGATATATATCCTCATGCTAGCTAGTAAATGATGGAGGCTGCACAGTCAAAGGTTTTGCACCCGTTAAAGAAACGTTACATTGCATATAGTTAAGAGGGTTGAACAGTAAGCATTGTAACGGCTGAGAGTGGATGCCTTTGGTCTTCACCTATTGGTAAACCCAATGAGACTCTCTCATATATATATCCACAGTAAAGAAAAATCTCATATATACTACGAAAGAAAAAAGTCAAGGGAAGAGGGCACTACTTTCTACGGTTCTTCACAAAAACAAGACACAAAAAATCACTAAAAGATACAAGAGTATAAGCCGAGAGGAAGTCATACAAATTCTAAGGAGTTTAGCATAGGGTATATATCTTTTTCCTTGGTTAAGTTCTTCTCATATGGTACTCACATATTTATCTTTGATCGAGCAAGAAGATGTCCATCGGAGTTGGTTCGAAACTTTAAGTTTCACCATAACAAGAAGACATAACAAGAAGAGCCGAAGAAATGATTCTAAGGAATCCAAAGCCACTATATACAAAACCGAAACAGATTTGTTTCTCATGACGATTCAAGAAGTTTCGTTGGGATCATCTCAAAATCGAAACGGATATGTTTCCTATGTAGATTCATGATGTTTTGCTTAGCAAAACAGAGGTGTTTCTATGTAGATTCATGATGTTTTGTTGGGATCATTCCTCATACCGAAACAGATATGTTTCTCATGATGATTCATGATGTTTTACCAAATTGAAACGTGTTCGTTTCTCAAATCGAAACAGAGATGTTTTTCATTAGATTTATGATGTTTTGCTAACGCGAAACATAGATCTTTCTAATGTTGATTCATGATGTTTTAACAAATTGAAACGTGTTCGTTTCTCAAATCGAAACAGAGATGTTTCTCATTAGATTTATGATGTTTTGCTAACGCGAAACAGAGATCTTTCTAGTGTGGATTCATGATGTTTTACCAAACTGAAACGTGTTCGTTTCTTAAATCAAAACAGAGGTGTCTCTATGTGGATTCATGATGTTTTGCTAAAGCGAAACAGAGGTGTTTCTATGTAGATTCATGATGTTTTCCTCAAAAGTTGAAACGGGTTCGTTTCTCATACCGAAACGGGTTCGTTTCTCACATCAAAACGGGTCTATAACCAACCTCGAATTTTGACTAAAAAATGATTCATCCTTTGATGTTATATATATATCAATGGTTAATGAAAATCTCATGGTCAAGAATAATCGAAATTCCCAAAAATTGATTTAGACTATGGTCAAGTTAGAAATCAATTTGGTTCAGCTAAATAATCTGGACCGATAACTTATATATTTATGATGGTTGTATAAGTTATTTAAATAAAGGAGGTATGATGTATATTTGTCGAACTACGGAGATTTGATCCCGCTATATATTAGTGGGTACGTAGGACGTTCGTTACAAAAAATAAAAGAGTAACGGATTTAATCACATGCCCGAATTTAAGAACGAATATCAAAACTGCTCTTTTTCTAGAACTACGTGTGATTTGATCCCTTTCAAAAGGGTACGTAGGAAATTCGATATAAAGCTATCGCTCATCGAGTTCAATCACAAACAAAAACCCAAATAAAATTCATCAAAATGTTTTAACATATATAGTGAAACGTTAGACAACCCTTCCTAGAAGGTGGGTTTAACCTCTTTCACGACGTACAAATGATAGTTGGATCGCGTCTAGGAAACTCTTCCTAGAAGGTGGGCTTAGACTCGTTCCTCTGATGTACGATAAACAAATCACTCTGAACTACGTAAGGCTTGATCCTTCTTAAGAAGGTACGTAGGCAACCCGTCATAATCCGGGTGCAGCCCAAATCCTAAAACAAACCTATAAGTGTTCAACGTATCTATATTATTAGAATTGTATGGATATACAGATAAGGGTCGAACTCAAATAAAAATCAAATAAGATGTGTTTGTGCATAGTTGTTTTCTTTTAACAATTTTTGCCTAACATATTTTTGGCACGCCCGGTGGGACCCTTTTCTTACTTTTTCGTTTTAATGATATGGATACTAACTTTTTCTCTATATTTTGTTGCAAGAAAAATGGCATCAAGAGCAATCATCAACTTCATTAAGCTACCTGAGACCTTCGTTGTCAAAGGCGATCGTTGGGTTCGTCAACGATCCTTCAAGGCGGTGTTCAAAATTGCGCGAGAAGCAATAGTAGCTGAAATTCCACTCACCAACAACTATGAACCTCTTCAACAACTAGGAGAGGGGGGAAGCCGTCAAATGGGTGCCAAGGAAGCAAGCATTGACGTCAAGTCAACAAGGTGTGAAGCCTCAAGGGGAAATGCTTCAACGACAAACCATCCAAGTCACCAAGGCCAACGGTGGGTCCCATCAAGCACAAATTCAAGCTCCTTCAACAATCAACAAGACTAAGCAGTCCCGAAAAAGGAGGGGTCGTAAGAATGGTTCAAAATGTCAAGCAACAAATCACATGGCTAAGTTAGCACTTTCTCCGACTTCGGAGTTAGCGAAGGCTACCTTAAAAAAGGCGGTCCTTGATATTGAAGCACCAACAAAACAAGCTAGTGATCCTTGTGTCAAATCGCCGAGACAAATTCTGATCGGGTCAATTTTTATTAACCTTGACCGAGTAGAACAAGTCAATATGACCTCTTACTCGGAAAATGTCAAGAAACAGACTCCATTAAAGGGGTCAAAAGATAAGGCAATATTGTGTGCGAAAATGGTTTCCCAACCATCCACTCTTGTGATTCCGAAAAAACATGAGTTGGTTGAAAAGCATATGAGTTCTCCACTATACGGAGATCTAAGCTCGTCTTTCAAAGAAGAGGACTTTCCACCAATATTTGGCGGGAAGAGTCAAGAAAGTTCCATCTTTAAAAAAGAGGTGTATGATGTCATGGTGACAAGTACTTCTAGCATTGAAGAACAACTTCAAGAAATGCAAAGAAGATTGGCGGAAAAAGATGATCAAATTGCCATCCTATCCGCTCAAGTAGCTAGTCATGCCCAACAAAGTAGGCAGAAGCAAGTGAGAGCAAATGGCGAGGATCAAAGTGGTACATCAACCTCAAAAGTTTTAATAAGCATATCTCCTCAAGAAATTAGGGAGATGATCGCCAGAGAAATCAAAGCATTTCAAGTTTCTCAAAACCCTCCTATAATTGGGTATATGAAACCATATCCTGCGCACTTTGATGTTGTGTCATTTCCGCCAGGATATCAAAGACCCAACTTCGATAAGTTTGACGGAGTTCAAGGGTCACCACATGAGCACCTTGCTCACTTTTACTCGGCATGTGGAGAAACAGCTCTAGACGATGCCTTATTGATTAGGCAATTTGTCCAATCACTAAAAGGATCGGCCTTCAGTTGGTATACTCAACTTCAACCAGGGTCGATTGAAACGTGGGATGAGCTACAAAAGGAATTCCTCGCTCAATTTGTGAGCACAAAGGCAAGGGTTTCAATTATAGACCTCGCAAGCACTCACCAAAGGGATGTCGAGTCCTCAAATGACTTCATAACCAGATGGAGAAGTCTAAGGCTCCAATGCCCTGAAAAATTAAGTGAATTGGCTTGTGTCCAAATGTGCACGAATAATCTGCTTCCTGAGTTGGCCGTACATGTAGGTAGTGCCGAACCACAATCTTTTGACGCCTTGGTGTCAAAAGCATATAATGTCGAACGTCAAATTGCTCGACGTGAAACTGGAGTTCGTCAAACTCGTTGGAGTTATGATAAAAGTTCACAAAATGAAGATGAGTCTATGACGACCTTCATCAAAGAAAATGACGAACTCTCTTATGCGAGAAATTTTGAATCTCAAAATAAGAGTAAAGCCAAAGAGCCCTCTAAAAGGCTCACTCTTCAAGAGAGAAAGAAAAAGAAGTATCCCTTTGATGATGATGATGTTCAAGGGATTTTTGATGAGCTTATGGTTGCTAAAGCTCTATCACTTCCTGAGCCAAAAAGGCCCAACGAAATTCATATGACGGGTGACCCAAAGTATTGCTCGTATCATCGCATAATTGGTCATTCAATTCAAGATTGTTATGTCTTGAAAGATGTAATAGAAGGAATGACCAATGATGGGGAAATTGAAATTGAGGAGGCAAACTCAGAAAGCCCACATGCTTCATCAAACACATTTCATTAGTGGAAGATGTGAATGTGCTTCCTTTATCCCCACAAACCTGTATTGCTCCCCATTCAAAATCTGAGAGGAGCAAGAAACACAAGAAGGAAAGAAAACAGGCTCCAAAAGGATACAAACCTGAAGCCGAGGTTGGGAAAGAATACATTCAACCTGAAAGAGTTCCTTTCACCTTAGGGGAATTTGTGCCTAAACAATTTCTCAATGATGAGTTCGTAGATCTTGATGATGATTTGATCTATGGGGAAGAAGCCGCTCAATGTGTTATGATTTCTTGTGTTGAGTATGATCAAGATGATAATGCTCATTCTTTATCACATGAAGCGTCCTTCACAAGATCAGGGAAGAAAGATAAAGAACCCTCTCAAAATGAAGTGTTCAGATACACGCCTAGATACAAGGGCAAGGTCCAGGAAAAAGTGAATGATCTTCGCTACACTTTTCCTTTACAAAAGATTGACCATTCCATCTCAAATGAAACATTGGTCGTTCATAAATACTTTGAAGAAGGGAAAACCAAGAGGGTGGTGCTACGAGGTGAAACCTCCAATCCATCTTCCAGGCCTTCCTATCCAAGAAAGCAAATGAAGCACAATATGAAAGTGCAAAACTCTAGGCCCTTTTATAAGGGAAAATCTCAAAGAAATTTTCTCAAAGAGGATGTTCTCTACAACTTGCAATCAAATGTCACAAAGCTAACTGAACAAGATATGACTCGACAAGGAAAAACATATGCTCCTCGAATGTCCGTGTTTGAAAGGCTTGACACAACATCTGCAATGAGATCATCTCGACCATCTGTGTTCGAAAGGCTCGAGATAGTTGATGAGCCTCGCAACAAAAAGGTTCAGATCAAAAAAACCAAGAAATGGAGGATAAAGAAGAAGAAGCAATCGGATTTCTTCATCCAAGAATCAAGCAACGCCAAAGTTGGAGAACCAAATATCTCCGATGAGGCTATGTTTTACGACCCTCGAGCTCTATGAAAGAGCTCTAAATGGTGATACCTTGAGAATTGAATCCCGAGGAGATGTCACTGGACCTCACCAAAATGGTCCGAACTGTGCCCTGAAAATGGAAAATAGAGGTTAACGGTTGTATTAGAACTACGTCAAGACTTGATCCCAATAAGGGTACGTAGGAAATTCGATCACAAATCAAATCGGATTCAGTCGCAAATCTCAAATCAAAACAAAAGGCCCATGCGCAAATGATAGGCGATATGACTTGGGAAACTCTTCCTAGAAGGTGGGCTCAAGTTATCTCGGTGATGCGCATAACAAGGCTATATACAGGTGCACATGATAAGTTGGTTTGAATTTTAGACAACCCTTCCTAGAAGGTGGGTTTAGATTTCATCCCCCGCTGCATGTAAAAAAATGGTTCACCAAGAACTACGACGGCTTGATCCCTCACAAAGGGGGTACGTAGGCAGTTTAGCAATTCATATATTAGATGCAGCCACAAAAACAAAGAAAAAAATTTATTCTTGTCAATTAAAAGGAAAATAAGATCATCTTTTATAACCATCCATTATCTTGGTTATATCAAAAGTAAAAAATGGTCCAACCTCATAGAAAATGACGAGGGTCAAAATAGAGGAGAAAGAAGGGTGATTTAAATCTTACATTCTCATGTCAAAAATTCCTCCAAGGAAACACATATCCAAATACCAAAAAAATTATCCTCATCTTTCACAATGTTACCCTTATCCTTCCCAAGTTTTTCAATCTCTATCTCAAATCAAGATAGGAAACCCCTATGACTTGCATAACATCATAGAAGCAGTCATAAAAGCCCTCAAAACTCAAATATTGTCACACATGAGTATATATCCTCTAAACTTTACCACAAAGGTAATAAAAAAAATCAACATCCATGGCATAAAGCCTCATAGCCAAATTCTTGTATGCAGAATGACTATATGGCCAAAAGTCAATGTCAAATACGACCCAATGACTCAATGTCAAAAGCATAAATCAACTCCAAAAAATCCATACATATTGGTACCCATATCTCACGTACGTCATTCTGAGTAAGTCGTAAACATGTGTTGACTTTACCGCTATAGATGTGTGACGATCTAAACGAGATTAATTTCTCATAATCTCGACCCTTGCACGTGTTCAACAATTCGCACGCACAAAGTTCGGGGGCAACTGTTGACGGGTGAAATTTTATACATTATTCCTCGTTGGCTATTATGGCATAAAATGTTGATTTGGGATCAAAGTATTCATGCGATTCCTAATGAACGTTATAACTATATAATGGCTAAAGATTATATATTTTGGCCTCATAAGTTGTGAGATTCCTTTCCTTTGTTCTATTCATATTGATTGTCTCTATTCTCTTGTGTGTATTGTTATTGAATTATATTTGCTCATTTAGATGGGTCATCTAAGTAGTTTCATCTCATTCATATTCCTATTGTTTGGTTATTTCTAGTTGAAATATCATACTTGTTTGTAGCACACACAATTTGCATGAACTAGTTGTGAATGTCAATTGTGAAGAGGATTGAGTACATGTCGAGTATCTGACTAGTTGTCTATGGTATTGCATGTATCTATCCATTCTTGAACTTAAATCTGCTTTATTATTGAATCTTGATAGTTTCAAGGTTATAGTTGAGTAAGGGTTATTAGGACTAGTTGGACTAATAACTACATTACAACAGGGATTAGAACGATCATATGAGTAATTCGACATAGGATTAAAAGGAGTTTATGATCAACTTGTTAATCTGTTAGTGGATAATTGTCGAGTGAAACACCTTCCATTGATATATTTACAAACCAAATCAACCTTCGTTACTTTGTTCTTAAAACATACCAAACCCCCCCCCCCCTTTGGTTACTTACACTCGTTAATCATAATTGTTACTTTAAGAATCGATAACATGATTCCCTTGGGATTCGACCCTTGCTTGCCTACTATACTTGTTAGTGAGCTTTTTAGGATTACTTGACTTGGCATACGACAATTCGCCTCGTCGGCATTCAAGAATATCAAAGATTTCCACGTCATCTCCTTCATCGAAAGAAATATCCTAGTAAGATTCGGGATCCCCCACACTATAGTTTGTGATAATAGATCACAATTCATAAGCAAGAACATAGTCGCGTTTTGTGAGAGCAAGGGTATATGTCTTGTCTACTCGACGCCTAGATACCCTCAAGCAAACGGGCAAGAAGAATCAAGTAAAAAGGTTATAGTGAACAATCTCAAGAAAAGAATTGAAGAATGTGTTGGCGGGTGAAATTTTATACATTATTCCTCGTTGGCTATTATGGCATAAAATGTTGATTTGGATCAAAGTATTCATGCGATTCCTAATGAACGTTATAACTATATAATGGCTAAAGATTATATATTTTGGCCTCATAACCTCGGTTAACTCATACATAATTTCATTAAGGATTTATTCAAATATATTCCTACGTGAGATTAGTTAACTAAGTTGGATAGTTCTTGCTTCCCCATATCAAGTGAGTTATATATATCATCACATGAGTATGGAAGATAAATTAAAATATACTTGTCCCGTTAATCTACTAATTCATGGGTTAGTTAGTGGTTTTGAAAATTAAATCACGTACCATGTCATGCATGTGATGTATAATGTTAAGATCAATGTTAAGAAAAATATATCACACAATGACGTGGATGATATGATCAATATAAATTGATATATATCCTCATGCTAGCTAGTAAATGATGGAGGCTGCACAGTCAAAGGTTTTGCACCCGTTAAAGAAACGTTACATTGCATATAGTTAAGAGGGTTGAACAGTAAGCATTGTAACGGCTGAGAGTGGATGCCTTTGGTCTTCACCTATTGGTAAACCCAATGAGACTCTCTCATATATATATCCACAGTAAAGAAAAATCTCATATATACTACGAAAGAAAAAAGTCAAGGGAAGAGGGCACTACTTTCTACGGTTCTTCACAAAAACAAGACACAAAAAATCACTAAAAGATACAAGAGTATAAGCCGAGAGGAAGTCATACAAATTCTAAGGAGTTTAGCATAGGGTATATATCCTTTTCCTTGGTTAAGTTCTTCTCATATGGTACTCACATATTTATCTTTGATCGAGCAAGAAGATGTCCATCGGAGTTGGTTCGAAACTTTAAGTTTCACCATAACAAGAAGACCCGAAGAAATGATTCTAAGGAATCCAAAGCCACTATATACAAAACCGAAACAGATTTGTTTCTCATGACGATGCAAGAAGTTTCGTTGGGATCATCTCAAATTCGAAACGGATATGTTTCCTATGTAGATTCATGATATTTTGCTAAAGCGAAACAGAGGTGTTTCTATGAAGATTCATGATGTTTTGTTGGGATCATTCCTCATACCGAAACGGATATGTTTCTCATGATGATTCATGATGTTTTACCAAATTGAAACGTGTTCGTTTCTCAAATCGAAACAGAGATGTTTCTCATTAGATTTATGATGTTTTGCTAACGCGAAACAGAGATCTTTCTAATGTTGATTCATGATGTTTTACCAAATTGAAACGTGTTCGTTTCTCAAATCGAAACAGAGATGCTTCTCATTAGATTTATGATGTTTTGCTAACGCGAAACAGAGATCTTTCTAATCTGGATTCATGATGTTTTACCAAACTGAAACGTGTTCGTTTCTTAAATCAAAACAGAGGTGTCTCTATGTGGATTCATGATGTTTTGCTAAAGCGAAACAGAGGTGTTTCTATATAGATTCATGATGTTTTCCTCAAAAGTTGAAACGGGTTCGTTTCTCATACCGAAACGGGTTCGTTTCTCATATCGAAACGGGTTCGTTTCTCATACCGAAACGGGTTCGTTTCTCATATCGAAATGGGTTCGTTTCTCACATCAAAACGGGTCTATAACCGACCTCGAATTTTGACTAAAAAATGATTCATCCTTTGATGTTATATATATATCAATGGTTAATGTAAATCTCATGGTCAAGAATAATCCTTCCCAAAAATTGATTTAGACTATGATTAAATTTAGGCCCTTTTGAAAAGAAACGTTGAAAGTGGCCTAATATGATATATATATATATGGTCAAGTTAGAAATCAATTTGTTTCAGCTAAATAATCTGGACCGATAACTTATATATTTATGATGGTTGTATAAGTTATTTAAATAAAGGACGTATGATGTATATTTGTCGAACTACGGAGATTTGATCCCGCTATATATTAGTGGGTACGTAGGATGTTCGTTACAAAAAATAAAAGAGTAACGGATTTAATCACATGCCCGAATTTAAGAACGAATATCAAAACTGTTCTTTTTCTAGAACTACGTGTGATTTGATCCCTTTCAAAAGGGTACGTAGGAAATTCGATATAAAGCTATCGCTCATCGAGTTCAATCACAAACAAAAACCCAAATAAAATTCATCAAAATGTTTTAACATATATAGTGAAAAGTTAGACAACCCTTCCTAGAAGGTGAGTTTAACCTCTTTCACGACGTACAAATGATAGTTGGATCGCGTCTAGGAAACCCTTCCTAGAAGGTGGGCTTAGACTCGCTCCTCTGATGTACCGGAAATAAATCACTCTGAACTACGTAAGGCTTGATCCTTCTTAAGAAGGTACGTAGGCAACCCGTCATAATCCGGGTGCAGCCCAAATCATAAAACAAACCTATAAGTGTACAATGTATCTATATTATTATAATTGTAAGGATATACAGATAAGGGTCGAACTCAAATAAGATGTGTTTGTGCATAGTTGTTTTCTTTTAACAATTTTTGCCTAACAGAATGTAGAGGAAATTGGGCAGACCAACTCCCATCCATCCTATGGGCCAACAGAACAATGCCCAAGAGAGCAATGGGTAAGACGCCATTCTCCCTAGTCTACAGGTGCGAAGCCGTCCTCCCCATTGAAGTAGAAGTACCTACATAGAGATACAGATCACTCCCCGAAGAAAGAAATAGTCCACTGATGATTTTCATGATGGATATTGTCGACGAGCTAAGAGATAACGCGGTCATAAGAATGGCGACGCAGAAGCAAATCGTCGCCCGAAGTTAAAATCGACGAGTAAAAGCAAGAACTTTCCAAGTAGGAGACTGGGTACTAGGATAAGAGCGTCGGAAAGCTCGTCGCATCCTGGGAAGGCCCATATCAGGTGGGACAAGTTGTGGGATGAGGGGCCTATGAACTCGTCACACCCGAGGGAATATCTTTAATGCGTTCATGGAATGCAACTCACCTCAAGAAGTACTACCATTAAGATGTTGAGTAATTGATGTCTTTTAAGTTTTCTTGCATGTTAATGTTCTACTCTGTCAATAAAGTTACGTCGTCGTTTTAGCGTCGAGATGACAAGGGGTCATCAAGACTAGGGGTAGGCGTCAAAGTCTTTCAAATCCATGAAATTTTTATTAATATACAAGTATATCTCTTCTCTGCAACGTGTGGAAGCAACCTTGGGAAATGAAGCCCAGAACCACACGACACCGGCACGATTCTCTGCGCAAAGAAGAGGAAACCTATTGACACGATCACTCTCCAAGAACGCGTCTTTATGCCTTCCACGGCCCCTCTACGTGTCATGAAACCACGGTAATTTCATATCTATTTTATTTGTGCAGAGCAAATACAATCAAGATGGTGGTTTGAATACTCACAGATGGGTTGAAGGGCCTCCCAACTGTTGATATTACTGAAACATTCAAGCTCCTCACCATGGCCAATAGTTCTTAGATTATCCTTTAACACCACTTGTTATTGAAATTATCAAATGTTGCTTGCAGGCGAACATATTTCTCCTTTCTGAATCCAGCACTTATCTCATCATGTATAATCTAAAACGAAACAGACTAATCTATCAGGCAAAGTTGTGGTCATCGATATTTTAACTCTATTTAAGACAATGTATCCAAACTTTTCTTCTAACCATATCTGATGTGGACATCTGAGCTATCATCGAGGAAACTTTGTCCTAAATCTAGAGATGTGCTAACCACTGGAGCAAGGGCTAAAGATCGCTATGAGCCATCATTGATAGTAGCCCGAGCTCGTATTGTAGTCACTCAAGCTCGTAGAGATCCGGTTTGAGTCTAGATGAGAAAGCAAGTATTAAAGAGGAAATAAACTAGACTTCAATATAAAACTCTAGGATTTGAAATGACTCAATTCCGATCTCAGACGAGAGAGAACGAGCCGTTTCAAAAAGTGATGTCGGCGACATGGTTCCAGATCCACGTCGGCGTATACATCATCCGTGCCCGTGGATCCTTGATTTAATTGACTTATTCGCCGCTTCGAGAGCACCACACGGACTGTGCATTTTTCCGTACAATCGCGCCCGCGGATGCCCTTCCGCACCCGCGGGTCCCTGATCCGCGCCCGCGTCTCCGTGTTGTTACTTACCGAGACTTAGTTGTTTTGATTGTTTTGGGGATTATTTTTTTTGATTGGTTTTTGTCATTTTAGGAAATACTTTTAATTAGTTTATTTCTTTTATTTTGGAAGCCTTTGAACCCTATATAAGATTTGCGCTAGCCATTGTGTTTGGTTGTAATCCAATGGGGTTTCTTCATCATTCGGTAAGATTCTTGTTCCTAAGTTCAAGGGTTTTATCGTTGTTTGATTTGGTTCCAATTGGCCTATCACTCGACTTATCTTTCTTTCATCTCATTCTTATTCCGCCTATCTTCTTTGTTCGAGTTTCTTTTCGAGTTTCTGTTCGAGGTTTGGTGTCTAGATCAGGCAATAGCGGCTTATCCCCGCATCAAGATCTCATATGCACATGCTTAGTGCCATTTTTCAACTCTTTCAAGAATCTCTTTTCGACTAAAAGCCGTGTTTTTAGCTGCTGCAATCTGAAGATCAATTAGGTCCAGTAAATGTCCAGGATCAATGGCCCCTGCAAGATAATTAAGCAACCTTAAATGATCTTGTTTGAGAAAACACTGGTTACAGAATTTGAAGCACTTACACGTAATAATTATTATCATAAAGAAACTGAAAAAGGACTTAATAAGGCACGATAAATATTCTAGGAGCAAAATATCATGTTTTTTTCTTAGAGTGATAACCATTAATTACTAAAGTCTATAGCTTCACCAGAGTATTGAACCGCACTCCTACATCATTAGCCATTTGTGATTTCCTGCAAATCTCTTCCAATTTTGATTTCCTCCTCAGCTTTAATTCTTTGATTTTGCTTGACTTCAGATTATCCAACCTCAAGACCTCGTACTCAGCCTATATATCAATTGTAAGAACTCTAAAACAATACACCCTTAAAAAAACAAGATTTAAAAAAAAAAAAATTAACAACATAAAAAGTTGATTGCGCCAATTGAAAGGCAGTTTGGCTCTGTAATTTTCAGTTCAGAAGCAGCTATCATGGAGGTGATATTCTGAAAAACTGTGTTGCTCCTCAGTTGGAGTATCCATCAAATTCCACAACTCCAGCAATGTAACTGCAAGATCTTGAATCTAGCTCAAAAATTTGAAGTCAGTAATGAGAATATAAATTAATCACCATCAAAAAATAAGGTAAATTCGATGTAAGAAACCAACCTTGGAGAGTCTTTCTATCTTGACCTCCTTTAAATTTTCAACAGTAGCAGACAATTTCTTAATTGTACCATTCCCTATAGTTCTTGACCCTTGAAATCATCCAAAGTTAAGTGTATCTCTTTGATTTTATCCTTAAAATCAATATCAAGTACCGAGCACAAAGAACTAAAAAAATTCAAGTAATCCATAATCTCTTTAGCCTGGCAGTCTGTCAAAATACAAAAAGTAAATAAGTAGTGACATGCACGAATTAAAAATGGCTTAATTTTATAAAATCAAATCAACCTTTTCTTTTTTGTAAGGCATCCAACTTAACACGCAACGCCTCCAAACTTTTCAGCGAAAGATCATTTGGATCTATTTTTTTCCAAATGCACAGCCTCTCTTGGAGATGAATATAGCTCAAATAAAATGTTGTTTATCTGCTCCAAAACATCAGTAAATTCCTTCTCTCTCTCCTTTTTCTTTTCCCCATATCCTCTAAGCATGAAACAACAAAACTCAACTCCTCCTTCAAATTAGAAGCTTTTTTATCAGACTGAACATACAAAAAACAATTCAGTATGACATTATAGAGTCAAAGAGGGGATAAAGAACCACAGGCTAGTACAGCAATGACACAAATGTCAAGGAAGCTCGGTATAAATACCTATTCAAGAAGAAAATGCCGAAGAAAAGTAATGGCAACGGTTAAATGAAAATAGAAACAGTCAAACATAATAAAGAGGACAATAGAAACAGTCAAACACAACAAACACGACAATAGAAACAGTCAAACACAATAAAGACCACAATAGAAACATTCAAACACAATAAAACGACAATAGAAACAGTTAAACACAATAAAGACGACAATAACAACGGTGAACAACCAAATTGAATGAGAGAATAATAATAGTTGAACTTAACATAATATGAGAGAATAAGAGAATAAATAAAATCAATATAGGTGAAGAAACATATGACCGTGGAAAGTACATTAATTTTATCATTCATGGACTGGATCCCTAACTCATATTCCTTTGTAGAGTTTTCAACTAACGGGATGCCTTAAACATGATAACAACAATTTTTGTAGCTAGATTATCAACGAGATGATAACGAAGCAATTGTAGGGCAAAGATCAAACTATACAGTAACAATTAATCTTAACACTCATGAACACGGTAGGAAAATTAGGGTTAAAGGCTTGTACTTGTGTATTATTGCTCGAGGTGGTTACTTGATTACAAAGAAGGTGTTAGCCTTTTAAATAGGCTAACCCTAGTTTTATCTTTAAGGAAATAGAATAATATATTTTCCTTCTATCTAATGACGATATAAAATATGGTAAAAGATATTCTTTCTAATATTTTTTACTATTTACATAAGGAATATACAATAAATAGACATAATATACTTGGCCGACCTTGTCTTCTCTACGAAGACATCAATATCTTCTCCTCGTCACGTCGACGTGATCCTTCTACGCATAGCCTTCCACGCGTTCCTTACTCATCGTATTTTCAGGCACAAACAATACCCCTAAGGCATTTTACAGAGCTTAACGCCTCACAGATCTGGGAAAACGCCTTCTTTCTTCATGGAATACGTCTTCATTAAATCTGGAACGCGTTGATGATGAGGTTGAACACCATACTTCTTCGGCTTTGTATTAATTCTCTCGAACTTCACATTGCTCGCATTTAATGTGCTTAACTTATTTGCTTTATCTTTTTCTTTTCTTCATGCGTTGCGTCTCGTACTCGTCAAGAATCTGCCAGCAATTTGATCTCGGCGAAAAGGAGGTGTATCTCGGAGAATAAATTGAAGGTTGTGAAGGAAGAGGGTACCCCTATTCCGATGAAAGTGGGGGAAGTTACTCCTTCAAACGTGGAGGCGAAGGCGCCGTCAGACGTCCCATCGAACGCGGAGGTGGAAGCATCTTTTGTGGATCTTCCGGTCAGAGGTGACAAGGGTAAGGGTAAATCTCCCAACGCAGCTTCCATCACGTACGTCGAGGTTAATGACTTTCCTGTTGTGGTGTCGCGTCCTATCGCACCTACGCGTAACTTTGCCCCAGCGATGCAAGCTCTGGCGTCTTCTTCTTCGTGGAACCACTATCTGCCCATGCCGGTCATGGACGTGTTGGTTGAGTCTCTCATTGCGCAGTGTCAAGTACGTCTTTCTTTATTTTCCTCGTGCTTTGGCTTTTATCTTAGTGTTTTGCCGTTTCTTACTTGTCGCGACCTTTAAGGCTTTCCAAGCTTCGATGTGTGCCTGGGAACGCCTTTGCAAGTCTTCAAACCATGAACAGGTGTTGAAGGGCCAAGTTACCGAACTTAACAAGAAGGTCAAGGAGCTAAACAAGAGAATTACTCATCTTACGGCGGTTGAGAAGGAGGCTCGTGCGGAGAATTTTGGAGACGGCGAAGCAACGTGGCTGACAGGGGAGGTCGCGTAACTCAAATATGACGTGGAGGAGAAAGCGGCGAAGTACAAGAAGCATTTACGGGAGACGAGTACTTACTATTCTTGGACATCTCGTATTGAAGCTATGGAGGATTTTCACGCCGGTCGTCATCTGGATGGGACGTGGAACGTGAATGTAATGACTTCTCGGTCCTTTATCACGTCGCTCCCGAGGGGGTTGCTCTTATATGTGTCTCTTCTACTTCGAATCCGCTTGCTATAACCCCTGAAGGCGAAGGAGTTGACAAGGGAGCAACGTCCGCTACTTTGGATGGTGACGACGTCTCCGCGGCCAAAGATGTTTCTCCCGACGTTTATTGCCTTTGTTCTTTGACTTTTCTTGCACTTGTTGTGCTCTCTTGTTTTCGCTTGGTTTCAGCAATAGATTGTATTGTGGCCTATGGATCTTTTTTGCTTGTAGGATGCTTTTATTACGTTGCTACGTGATGATTTCTTTTAGTACGCGTATAGCGTTTATATTATTCCCTTTTTTCCACATAAAATCTTGCTTTTCTTTGGTTTTAGCGCGGCTACTCTATCCCCTTTTGGTAGGTTCGGCTTTAGATCACTATGAAGTCGGATCTGCCAAATACTTTACTTAGCTTTGCATGATGTTAACGCGTAAGTCCCTCGTAACTCATTGAGGTTCTCTGTACTTTTCCGACCCCTTACGCGTAGCTCATTTGTGAGTGTGTAGGTTTAGTCCTAGGCTTTTGCTTATGCTACTTTTTCTTTTAGAGTGTGGTTTTCTACCCCTGGTATGACGTTGTGTTCATAGTGAACGTGTTTAAAGAAGTTTACTTACTTGTTGGGGTGGTACGGTCATTGCGGCGACTTTTGTTCTATTGTCGGCATACATGAGGGTTGAGTCCAGCATTTCCTCCGAACCCGAAGCGAGTGGCGGATGTAGATCAGCGTGTGATTATTTCAGCTTGTGACATCACCTCTTACTCATGGTGAATCATTTACCAACACGCTAGCGTCAGGTCGACTTCAAACTATTTTAATCGACGGGCTTGTTAATCGTGTAGCGTCCAACTCGTGACTTGATGGACTGACGATGTCGGCAGACGCCTCCTAACCGTATGAAAAATTATGCTCGTGGTTTCATGACACTCAGAGAGGTCGTGGAAGGCGTGAAGACGCGTTCCTGGAGAGTGGTCGTGTCAATAAGTTTCCCTTCTTTGCTCAGCGGATCGTGCCGGTTTCGTGTGGTTCTGGGCTTCATTCTCCATGATCGTTGCCACACGTCGCTAACAAGCATGGGAAGCATCGACTCGGAGTGGGTGGTTCGGCTAACGTTGCGTACGCGTAGGCTAACGAAATTCGCCCCCGACGCGGATTTTTGTCGCGGTCTTCTTGTTTTTTTTGTTACGTTGTACCCAAGAGGTACGTTCTTTTCATAGACATAGAGCAAGTCATTGGAAATGAAACAACGACTCAGCATGCTTAACACGTTGGAAAGAAGAGACATACTTGTATATTAATGAAAAATTCATGAATTTGACAAACTCTGACTCCTACCCTAGTCTTGACGACTCCTTGTCATCTCGACGCAACTTTACTGGGAAAAAAAGAACTTAAAGCATGCAAGGAAACTAAAAGCACATCAATCATCCAACTTCTCAGTGGTAATACGTCTTGAGGTGAGTTGTGTTCCATGAACGCGTTAAGGGTACTCCTTAGGGTGTGACGAGTTCGTAGGATACTCGTCCCACAACTTGTTCTACTTGGTATGGACCTTCCTAGGACGCGGCGAGCTTTCCGACGCTCTTATCCTCGGTGTTTGGAAAAACTGTTCTTAGTACCCAATCTCCTACTTGGAAAGTTCCCGCTTTTTCTCGTCGATTGTAACTTCGTGCGGCGATTTGGTTTGGAACTCTTTTACTTTGTCTTTCTAGACTACGGGCATCGCGGTTCCCTTCATTCCAATCTGATAGCACTCCTTGGCTGTGTAGGGTTCTCCTTTACTTTCGCGTATCCCCCATGGCGTCGGGAACTTCAGAGATTGGTGATAAGTTGACGAGACCGCTTTCATGTCGTGAATCCAGGGTCTTCCTAGTATGGCGTTGTAAGGTGATTCGGCTTCCATTCCTACGAACTTTGTAGGTATGTTGACGCCTTAGGTCGACGTTGTGAGGGTGATTTCTCCCACCATCTCGGCTATCTCTCCACTAAAGCCTTTCAAACAGATACGCTTCCCGACGACGTCGTTGGTGGAAAGTCCGAGTTCAATGATAGCGGAGAGGGCTATGATGTTGGTCGAACTCCCGTTGTCTACCAAGATCCTCTTGACTCTGAATTCCTTGATGGTCACGGAGATTACCAGGCTGTCGTGATGTTTGACTCTTTCGCCTGGGCTCTAGAACGTGATGGGGAGATCATTGCTCGTTAATCTGGTATGGTAGACGGGGGTTGCGCCGCTTTGTCCTTCGACGGTTCTGGCGACCCTCTTAGTGTTGGAGGCGATGGATGGTGGACCCCCTAGCACGGTGAGGACTTCGTCGTCATGTTATGGGATCGTATCCGGGTTAGTAATGGCTTTTTTAGAGGAAAAGTGTTCCCTTTTGTGTGGAAAGATGATACTTTTTTTATCAACCCCGCGGTGGGCGCCAATTGTTTGTACCTAGATTATCAACAAGATGATAACGAAGCAACTGTAGGGCAGAGATCAAACTAGACGGTAACAATCTTTACACTCAAGAACACGGTAGGAAAATTAGGGTTAAAGGCTTGTACTTGTGTATTATTGTTCGAGGTGGTTACTTGATTACAAAGAAGGCGTTAGCCCTTTAAATAGGTTAACCCTAGTTTTATCTTTAAGGAAATAGAATAATATATTTTCTTTCTATCTAATGACGATATAAAATATAGTAAAAGATATTTGTTCTAATATCTTTAACTATTTACATAAGGAATATACAATAAATAGAGATAATATACTCGGCCGACCTTGTCTTCTCTACGCCGACGTCAATATCTTCTCTTCGACGCGTTCCTTACTCGTCCTATTTTCAAGCACAAATAAACAACAAGATAATTTAGATTTGAAGTAATGTTTTTGATATGTTATCAGGAGCTCATAATTGGCCGAACTGAAGCTGTGAATTTCTTAAAAATATTAATATTATATCAGTTAAGAGAGATTATTTTAGGGGGTTACTTCATGCACCCCTGTAGTGTCCATGCGCACCCTCCATAGACTAAAATACCCTTGATAATGAAATCTAATTGCTAAAATAACCTTTCTAAAGACTCTTGTATAACTAGCTATATCGAGTCAGCCCCCACCAAAAATCAATTGCTTATCTGTACATTCGAACAATAGGTTTGTGCCTCTTTTTTCAATTAGTTTGTTTTTTTCTAGTTCCTTCTTCTTCCTCTAGCTTAGGTTCTCGATCTCAAATTAGATTGAGTTTTAACCTCCAAATCTAGAGTTGAGAATTTAAAAGGGTGAAAGCAACCCATAATATTCACTAGAAGAAGAATGAGTTTTTGAGGGAGGAATAGAGAGAGAAGCGGTTGGATTTCCGGCGAGAGGAGGTTGAGCACGACGTCCTTGCGCAAGAGCTCCGACGACATTTCCTCACCGTCACTTCCTCGGAATTACCGTTCGGGATATCGAACGTACTGTTCCTCAGACATATCTATTGGTGGCGCGAGAGTGATTGGGATTTGGGGCTAGGGTTAGAGTTTTGAATCTGCTCTATTTTCTAGATTTGGAAATCTCAAATACAGGCAGCCTCTTTTAGCCTCAGTATTATCCAGAAGGGCAAATTAGTCTATCACAATATAAAGTGGTGCGCCAAAAGTATTTATGGAGGTGCGCCGAGAGCCTCCTTTATTTTATTATGTGTGCATTGAGATATTTGGATGACAAACCTGGTTTGCATTTTTCATTCCTTTAGACATAATTAACTCTGCTTGATCAACAACTTCATAAAGCGTACATTTGACACATAGAATAGAATAAGATAAATTAAAACTCCAACCTTGATTAACAAAAATATAATAGATACTGGTAGCTGATTTTTTCCAACTGAACACTTTTATTTCTTCACACCTAAAGAAAGATGAACTGGGAATCTATTCTTTTTATATAAAGCAGTTATTTATCCTTGAATTTTGCATTTGAATCTTAAAGTGTTACATCCATTATGTTAATATTCCATATTTCAGCTTAAAATTCCACATACAGTAATATCCATTATGTAGCAAAGAAAATTGTGATATTTTCAATGATTGAGCTGTGAATTGATAGGATGACAAATAGCAAAATCCTATCTTTACATGTTAAAGAACATAAAGGCTATACAATACTCCCTAATTATCAACTAACGTCTAATCCAATACTTCAAACTTTCGAAACAGCAATGACAGAGGATAAGCTCTCACTTAAGTTAAGTAAGAATACAACCTAATCAAAGAAAGAGCGATAGAATATTACCATGTTCTGGCATATCCTTGTTGATTATTTCTGACGCCCAAGAGAGAATACAAAGAAAATAATTGACAACCTGCAAAGCAAAAATGTGCACAAGAAGTATCATAATTTGAGTAGTTTCCTTCAAAAAAATTTAACAGACTCCAATCGTTCCTCAATTTCATGTTCCTATTCCTAGAGAAACAAATTTGAGGCACAAACGTACCTAGAAACTTCTATTTCCCACAGTCGACTAAATCAATAATTGCTACATGAGTACTAATATTGGAGAGAATGTAGCACAAAATTTCAACATTCTTTACAACTCACGTCATCAAGATCTTTTCCAGCTGCCTTAACCATGTCTTCTTTATATTTCCCACAGTAAGTACTGTTCGTGGCAGGTTTCTCGCACCAAAACAAGATGTCCAGGGTAAGGGTTTGCACTCTCCAGTTTAATGAGTTTCATCGTTCTAATACGTTTATACACCAGGAAAAGAAAAATTCAGATATGGCTCCAGAAATTTCAAATAAATACACAAAATTGGTTAAATTTTCATTTAACTTTGGCTCCAATTATTTTCATCAAAAATTTAAATATTCTTACTTGAGAAAAAGCTATGGAGAAAAGCAATATCACTATTAGTTTGTTCTAATTCTAAGGACTGTACATAACAATTTTTCCGGATTGTTCTTTGGAAATCTGAACTTTGTGAATTTACAGAAATTCCAATCTTATTCTGATGAACAAAGGTTCAGAAATCAAGCAGAGCAAACACTAAATCTTGATACCAACAAGCATGTGGTCGGGTGGTAAGGGATCCCAACCACCCAACATGAGGTCTCGAGTTCGAGACTTGGTGAAGGTTAAAAATTGTTTGTTGGGAGAGTCACCCACGCAGCTCGAACTCTAAATGTAAGGTTAGTAGGAGAGTCCCCTAACCGGTGTTGAAACCAAAAAAAAAACACTAAAACTTGATAATTGAGTTTTTGATAGTTTCCTCCATTCATCGAATAAATGAAAGATGACCTTCGTAATTCCAAATCCTAAATTCCTAAGAGAAAACGCTAAAGTAGGAAAGCTAGAAACATTAGAAAGTAAAATATAATCTTGAATGTATCTAAATATATATCTATACAAAGGCTAAAATCAATAAAGAAAAATAAATTAAACTTGTCAGTTTCTAAGAGATGAGTGTGAGTGTTTACCTGGTGTATTATACATGCCATGGCTTCTCCTACTTTTCTTTGTTTTTGAGTCCTGCTTCCTGTAACTTTCTGGCAGCTGCAGTTGATCTTCAACACATGACATATTACTATGTTCTTTAGATTCATGAAGAAACTTGTTACTCAATCACTGATGAAACTATCACCAATTAATTATCTAGTGAAAACTTGCTATTCACATACTAAAATCAAGACTTGGCTTCATGAACGACAAGCCAAATAACAATCCGGAAAAATTGTTATTTATAGTCCTTAGAATTAGAATCAGCAATCAAATTCATTAATTCAAGAAAAAATACATGAGAGTTTAGAGCAAGATGATGAAACAAGGTGTTTATATTACATGGGTCATTAGCTTTGTTTTCAATGAACAAAGGGTTCACGGTAGGAAGATGAGGTATGGACGACTGAAAATTCAGTGTTTTACGTTACAACGAATCACGCAGACAGCCAATGTATATAACGTCCTTAAGAAATGAAACCCGAGAAATTAACTGGTTATGACTAATGATAAGGCGAGAACAAAGTGAGACTGTAAGGAACCACACCATTGAAGATGGAATCAGTACACATCCTCCAAAAGAAGGATCGATTTTGTTGCATGGATTAGGTGAAATGCAACAACAAAGGGCAGATTTATACTGAGATGAGCTTACCACTTTGGTTTCAGTAAAATGCGATTAGGTGAAATGCAACAACAAATGCAACAATCATAACACTACAACTTATGCCAAGAATAATCCAAGCAGTCTTTTAATCGGGCAAAGGGACTTAATAGCTAAAAATGTGGTTCCCTTCATTCATTGATTCTTTAGCCTTGACTTCCAACCTATACTACTGTAACCAGACTTACTGATGACACGCTCAAATCTATTTTGCATGTAGTTCATGACAATGTGGTCATGTTGTTGCAGTTCTTTTGACTGTCAAAGAAGAAACAATTAAATGCAATGCAATCTTATCTTAGCTGCAAATCCAACGAGAATATTGATACCAAAGTACGTAGAAGTTTCACACATGAAAATCATTAGAAGCTTACAACCATGTCCAAAAAGTTGTAGTACCAACTGATCCAACACACTATTGTCCAAAACCAAACTTACAATACAACCATGATTATATAATAAAAAAAAAGTTCACCAGCTATGTAATTACTGAGTTTTAATGCAGTAAGAGAGATGGAGACTTTACCCTCTTTTACAAAAAGTTATATTGTTGCTTCGAGCTGAATTGCCATTTATTCCCGAAAATAATTTTTCAGAAAACATACAAAAACACGTTCCAGAGGATGAGGTTTAATACAACGAAGGAGACTTTACCTACCATCAACTCACCTATTGAATTCGTGCAGAATTGCCATTTAAAGATTCACCTCGCCAATTCACGAACCCGATCATAAGTTTCTACGAGGTTGTCGGGAACACTTATGTTGTCAATAACAAAATTAATTGATAATGCTACTACTAATTCAGAGTATTTGCAAAAACTGAGGGATGACCCAGATACTTGTCGTTGATATTGGAAGCATCCCATTTCCAGCAAACTATAGGGTTGAACAACATTGGGAGACATATCATGGAAAGAAGTAGAGTCCTTTCCACCCATTGAATCGCGAGTTCTAGAAGCGGAAACACCTTTGTGAATATGCTTTTGTTTGAGATTATTAACGCGAGGCCAACATTGCACACTTGGAGCTTAGAGTTGGAAGCCATGATATTGTAGATAGGAGAAGAGTGGAGAGGGAGAGACAACAATATGGAACAAATGGCAGGAAATGTGTGTATATATAATAAAATATAATGAAAAACAATGACCGACCTAGAAGTATAAGAAATTGAAACGGTCAGGAATAATTATTTGGGGTAAATTCAAGCCATAAATGACATTAAAAGCCAGATGAAACCGATGTCATTAAGAGAATGAAATCACATTAAGTTTGACATAAAATTTCAAACAGCTGAAGAATAATAAAAAAAATAGGAGAAACCACATAAATGCAGTAAATAACAACATAGGAGGATAAGGAAATGAAGATGCCAATCAAGCAAAACACAATAAGTAGAAGGCTTAGAATAAACAGGAAAAACTTTCCTTAATAGCCTCCTCTTCTCTGCAAAAAAAATCCCACAATTACAGAACATTTACCAAGAAACCAAAGAAACACCAACAACACAATCAAGCAAAATACAACTATTAGAAGGCTGGGAGTAAACCGGAAAAACTTTCCTTAATAGCCTCCTCCTCTCTGCAAACAAAATCCCACAATTACAGAACATTTACCAGGAAAACAAAGCAAGACCAAAAACACAATCAAGCAAAACACAACTAGTAGAAGGCTGGGAATAAACCGGAAAAACTTTCCCTAATAGCCTCCTCCTCTCTGCAACCCCCCCCCCCCCCCCCCCACACACACACACACAAAAACAATTACAGAACATTTACCAGGAAAACAAAGCAAGACCAACAACATAATCAAGCAAAGGATTAAAAAATTAAAAGCATATAATTGTTATCAAGCGGTGCAAACAATACATATTACTTAATATTTGTTATTTTGAACCATAAGAGCAGAGCAACATGGGTCACCTTGTTGATCATTGATCATTCCAACAAAATTGAACCTGCGGTAAGAAAGAAAATTAATTAGAAATACATTTTAAAAACCAATTTAACAAACAATGTTCCATGACAAGATTACAACCCTTCTTTTGATCGCTCAACCTGTTGGAATGTTGTTCAATTTAAAAATGTGCAAGGATTCATTTGCTACTGCATCGAATTTAGCATCCTTGTCCTCAATAGCTTCCCTATTATCATTCTTAAGCATATGAAAAGTGTTGACAAATCTTCTTTCCTTCATATTTCTAAAAAATAAAGAAGAGGTCTCCTCACCGTATTTAATCTAGTCAATCTTGGCTTTTTTAGTAATAAACATGTCCCTTCTATGTCTCATAAGTTGCATATGCTTCCTAGCAACCTTCACTGCACTTTGCTTATCAGTATTCCAATAGTCATTATGCATATCAGCAAACTTTTGCTCAAAAAGACACACACTCTCATCCACATCCTTAATAACATCAGACCTCCTACCCTTGCTCCAATCCTTCAGGGCAGCTTTAACACACTTGAGCTTAGGAATCAATTGATATTGATATGTACCATACACATCCCTATTCCAAGTTTTTGAGACACACCTACCAAAATCATCACCAAGAATCCAGTGATTCTTCATTCTGAATGGTATATGCTTGAGATCATTTTGGCCTAAAATGCTCAATATACCTGGTGAGTGGTCAGAAACATCAGGATGCAAAAAGCTAGCAAAGGAATTATCAAAATAGTCTCTCCAACCTTCATTAATAAGGATCCTATCCAGCTTACAAGCAACTCTCTCATCACCATTCCTCTGATTGTCCCAAGTCAAATGCACACCAGTAGATTCCAAAACACTAACACCACAATCGTCCATAACCTCTTTAAGCTCCAACAATCTAGAATCAGGGATAGCAATAGTAGAAACTCTCTCAGACAAATTCAATCACACCGTTAAAATCACCCAAAATACACCAAGGACCCCGACAAAGAGCACCGGAATCTCTCAAACTTTGCCACAAAGTCCTACTTCCATTGACAGAATTCTCAGCATACACAAAGGATGCAATGAAGTCAACACCTCCCAGAATCTTAATATGACAATGAATAGCCTGTCTAGACACAACCTGAACATTCACATTCACCTTACCACCATCCCAAGCACGCCAAATTCTATCTTGGGCAGTCAAACTACTATTAGTAACAAAGTCCCAATGAGGTAAAAGTCTCTTAGCAACCTCAGATTCTCTAATCTTTTCCACTTTAGTTTCAAGAACAACCATAACAGAAACATTATCCTTCCTAACAAAGTTGTTAACCACGTCCATTCTAGGGGTAGAATTGCAACCCTAAACATTCCAAGCAGTCAGTTTAAAGCTATCCATTAGCATTTCTCTTGGGGTTTCTACCACCCTCCTTGTTAAAATTGAGTAATCGTTTGGAGAAAGAATCTCCCCCTCCCTTGCTGCAAACAAATTCTTCTTGGGAGGACCCCTATCAGAACTATTTTTCTTGGAGACCACTTCTTTCCAAGAGGGGTTAGGCAAAGAGCCAGCTTGCTGATCATTAACACCAGGAACACTAGTAACCATATTCACAACTGGATTGCTAGTCCCTTCTTCATCCTTCCCATTATCAACATTCTTCTTAGGAATCCACATCTTATTCCCTTCATCCTTCCTTTTATCTTTTGTCTCAGAGGCTCTATTGGGACACCAATTGTAAGAATGACCAAACACTTTACATTTATGACACACCCCAAGCACCCATTCAAAAATCACCTCTTGCTTAAACTTCTTGCTATCATAATCTTCCAGAAAAACCTCCTTCCTCTTGGTATCATTCACAATCACTTCCACAAGAAGACGAACATAAGAAATCCTATCAAACTTACTAGTAATAGGATCCAAACAAATAGGCTTTCCTATCACACTACCAATCATGCTAAGAATATGGTTGGAATAGAAGATATTATCCAAGTCAGGGAGTACAATCCATAGTCGAAGGGACTCAAAACTCACTCAGTCCATCTTCACCCCAGAAGACCAACTCTTTAACACCAAAGGTCTGTTGCTAGGCAGCATCCACAAACCTTTATCCAAAATCTTATCCGTGTCCTCAACACTTTGGAATCTAATGACCCATATAACATTATCTTTAAGCTTGATTTCAGGGGGAGCAATATCCCAGTTCTTCTTAACATAACTTCCAAACGCAGAGACGGTACCTTGGCAACCTATCACAACGCCAAAAGCAGTAGTAAACCAACCTTCTTCTTGAGTGCACACATCTTCCTTACTGAACTTCACCACATTCTTGTCCAAGCCCTCTACAAATTCAAGAGATTCAAAGCAAACATCCCCTGCTAAAACTCTTCTGGAAGACACATGAACACCCGCATCCATAGCTGTCTTCGACCCCTTACCATTATGACCTTCCTTGCCAACAGAGACGCCCAAATCAGACCCAGATCCAGCCTTAATCACCTCATCGCTATTACCACAAGCCTCAACAACCTTACCACTCTGCGTAGATCCTTCGATTTCCTCATCCACATCCTCAGAATCAGTGGCAAGTTCCTCATGAATCGCGTCCAGCACCGCCTCAATCACCTTCGATTTTCCACCCCTTTTTTCAGATCCACGCCCTCCTCCTCTGCTAAGGTTCCTAGTCGACACCCCCACCACCGGAGCCATAAACCCCAAAGGGGAGGTGGCACCACCTTAGCTTTACCAGTACGGAAGCCAACAAACACCAACAATTGCAAAAGCTCGCACTTTCACACCCAGACTTTACCGAAATTGCAAACTCGGACCCAAGCTAGAAATACTATAAAACTAGCTCGAGAGTGTTTAATTGTAAAATTTAATTGGCAGGTTAAATTACACAATTAGATACATAAAAAACTCTAATTAGATTACACAATCAGAAATATGATTATAGTTTACACGATTAGGTTAGTGCATTACATAAAATTAAGCTTACACAAATAGATTTAGTTTACATAATCTTCGGTTCACGGTTATAACTTACACGATTATATATCAAAAACTTACACGATTAGGTTACGTTAATTTTACATAATTAGATGTACATAAATTATAAAAGCTACACAAACCTACATAACAATATTGCTACACAAATTGACATTAGCTTTCATAATTATGTTACATAAAATTAAATGTTTACTAAGTCGAGTTCTTCGTTCTCCTACACAAAACTCACTTCTTGTTTCGCGATTAAGTTACGTAATTTAATATTACAATTAGGTTATATAATTAAAATTTGTGATCAACCATTAAACACACATAAAAGCTTAAGTAATTAATATGGTGAATTAGCTATTAGGTTAGTTAACAAAGGTTCGTAAATAATTAATAGGTGAAACACATTAGAAGAACGTTGTGTAACCTAATCGTTATATACGAATGCTAACCTATACTCCTTGATAAACATTGAAAGTTGTGTAACCTAATAAAGAATGTACCGGCCTCCACCTTGCCTTGCGTAACCTGGTTAATCAAGAAGGCATGATTAATTAAATATGTTCATGGCTAGATCATTTAATCAACAAATATCGTTTACAATGTTTAGATATGGATCAAACTTAGGTTTAATTAACAATCATAGGTTTCACAAACAATTAGGCTAAACATGGATCAAATAAATAGTAGGATTAGCTAGGCTACTTACCCAAAATAGTCGGATCGAGGACAAAGAGAAGACTCAACGATGAAGAACTTGACAGTGGAAGAGAAATTAACGAGGAAGAACCATGGTGACTTACACAAATTAAGTCGGAATGAGTTGATTAGGTTAACAAGGGTAACTTTGAAATAAGAAATTATAAAAACTTAAAAGAAAAAAAAAGAAAAAAAAGGGTTAGTTTAGGAAAACAATTTGGAAAAAATATATCTTATATATTAAAGTTGAGCCCTTTTGAGCTCTTAGAGTGAGTTTAGGAAAGTTGGTAGGCTATTTTTTTTTTTTTAAAACATTATTAACATATTAACAAATTACATTAAAAAAAACATTAATTTGGAGCAAATTATTTTCTAGGTTTAAGTAAACTTAATCTATCTAATTATTATTCATCTATTTTACTTTTAATATATAATGAAATTTGAATCAGATATAAAACTATAAATATCTAACCATGTTAAAAAATAACAAGAACTTAATAAAACTTAATATCAATTATATTTTTAATTATCCACTAAAAATTTGATATGTAACCAATGAAAAAATACATAAATATTTTATTTATTATAAATATTTATTGAGGTTATAGCAATATAAAATATTATAAATTATATAAAACATATGTCAAAACTAGTCAATTACTAATAACTAAAGTCGTATCATTCATTTCCACAAGTTTTTTTTGGGAATAATGTTCTTAATTATATATTGGCGTCACTTCACATTTGTATTAAAAGAAAAAATAACTTATCAATATATATTTTGAAATTTAAATTTATTTAATTTTTATAAAGTAATTTATAGCCCCGTGCATTGCTCGCACTGGTCTTAAACTAGTGAATTACTAATATATATAAAAGTTGGTGGTTGAAAATTCCTGAGGTATTAAATGTTTGACATTGAATGTCAGCTATTGATTTCTATATTTTCTCATTCAATTTTAGGCCTCCATTTTTACATTTTTTAAAAGTCTAACATAGGAAAGAAAATGTAATAGCATGGAAAAACAAAAAATAAGGTGCATATAAAGTATACAATACAACTACAAAAATCAGGCCCATATCGGACAAGACGCGCATATAGGCAACATTTATTTAACAAATTAAAAAACATAAAATTGACAGTCTACAAAGGAAAAAAAACAATATCAATGTCACACACATATATAATCACATTGAAACTACAATAAAACATCTTAAAAATTTAAACGTTTCAAAACCATTAGACCACCAACATTCAATTTCCCCCAAAAAAAACTGAAACATTAAAGAGAAAACCTATGATCGACACGAAAGGGGATTAACATTTGAGCCGGTATTTTTTTTATTGGTGAACCGGAATTTTAAACGCTATATTGTAGCATTTTAAAAATAAATAGAAGAAATCTTTGAACGTCATGCTATTGCGTTTTATATGTCGACTCATTTATTAAAACCCTTGATGCAAAGAAGACGCCTGACACGAAATCATAACCATATAAATTGAGAAATCAACACTCCCAAAATCAGTGTTGCGAGTAATCAGAAACAAAATCACAAAAAAGAACTGAAGAACTTGAAAAAAAACATTCAAATTACATAATTGACCCCTATTTATTGTGAATCAATATGTGATTGTTTAAAGAAAATTACATAATTTGTCTCTAAACTTTCAATTTTTTACTTATTAGTCCTTTAACTTTGAATCATTCTAAATAAATCCCTTAATATATATTTCATGCCTTCCATCCAATCTGACGTTGTAGAACCGTTAGTGAGCTGACTTGGCACGTGACATTGCAAAACAAATACATTAGTTGGTGATTGATTTTATCTTCTTAAAGAAACAAGAAATACTCCATTTTGGGGGAATAATGTATAGTTTTACGGTGTCTTACGAAACCAACTTATGCCCACTTGGCCCAAATGCAAGATTTAGAATAGGAAAGCCCCTATACCTTGCTGTGGAAATGAAAAAAGATTAGGGTTTATCCTCACGAGGGTTAAAGATGAGAAAATTAGAGATATTGCTTTAAAATTTTCCCAGTTTATGAGATGTAACAATAATGACGTCTGATTCTATTCTATTATAATCCTATTCTCAATCAAACCATTTTGTACTATCTTCTGCTCTGATTCTATTCTATTTCACCATAGTTGTCGCAACAGTAGCTTCCTCCGCCGCATCCCAATTGAACAAAGAGACGACCATTATTTCCAAGGGACCAATATTTCCAGGGACCAGTATTTCTCAACCTAAAGTTGCTTTCGATGTTTTGAGGGTCTGGGGTTGTACTGAAGCTGATATAAAGCGAATCTTCACTCCATCGTTGAGCAATGCTGATCTCCTTAATCTCGAATCCCAAATTGGATTACTGAGCGAATTAAAGATTAAGATGTATGTCGATCCAAGTTGTATGAAGAGAAGATTGATTACATTAGCTAAAACGATCCAGAAGGAGCTGGCGATTTATCAGCAATCTGGATTTTTTGAGGTCAAGGTTCTTAAAATAATTGGTCGTTCACCACTCCTGATGGCATTGTCGATTGATAAGGTTGATAAGTATATGAAATTTCTGGCGAGAGAAGAGTTGAAGAGGAGGTCGGAGGGTTGTGAGATTTAGGTAGAAAATTGTGTAAGATGGATTAGGGGATAACATTGTCTCTTTAATTGTTTATAAGAATAAAATTTGTTGCCAACTCATTATTACATGTCACCTGTCACATAAGGTTACTGAAATTAATTTAACGTTCTAATAAACAGATGACTTCAGAAGTAGAAAGTATAATAGATTTGGGATTCAGTTGAAATGGTTTGAAGTTTAGGGACTCATAAGGAAAATGTTTGAAAGTCTGAGGGCCAATCGCGTACTTTACTAGATTGTTTGAATATACGCTTCTTTTTCCTCATTGCTTTGTTCTTTTAGGTTTTCTCTATTTATTACTCCTCAACTTCATTCCTTCAATTGAGAAGGCGGTTTCTCTGGTGAAATCATCGCCTTTCTAAATCACCAGTTATAATTCCACTATTGTTCATCAGAGCCGGTTTGTTTTGTATAAATTGCCTCCATTTGCTCGCTTATCTTCGTCGACGCCTCTGTTTCCCTTAAATTATTCCCTTACTTCCCTTACCTTAATTTTGTTGTCAATGGATCCCCCCTCTGTCACGGTCAAGACATAGTCACGTGGTTTGGAATCCCCCAACTTCGTCGTGAGCAATACGTTATTCGGCAAAATGTCCGCTACTGATGTCAGTTTTCTTTGTCCCGTCTTTTACAACCCTTTTACTGAGTTGTGCCTTGGAGTTGATGCACAGTCTGAGCCATGGTATATCGATAATGGGATGCCATGAACAAAGAGGGACAATTTCTGAGCTCCGAGTTCCTCCTCTTCGATGATAAGGTATTGTTGTTTTTATATTTATTCAACTTTGTTGTATTTTTAGGTTTGTTGTCTATAGTTTCTCCTTGTGTTTGTTTTGCAAGGGTGGTGTGATCCACTGTGTTGCTAGAGGCCGTATTGCAAACTGTTTTGTTGAGAAGCTGGTTGAGGGCCCCGTTTTTACAATATCAGTCACTTTTCTATTGTGTCAAACAAGCCAGCGTAGCGTCTTCGACAAATAGGTATTTTATATATTTTCAGTCAATTTTTCAATGATCTTATGATGAAACACTGCTACAGGTGTTAAATTCACCATAGCCGTCATAAAGTGAATAAAGTCAAAGATATGTATCAAATTCTATAGATTTGGAACATCAAGGCATATATAGATGTTCAATTTAGATGAGCAAATCATAAAAATAAAACGTTATAGAATATTTTCAAGTGGTTTGTATTGTGTTTTAGTTTAATATATGATTATTGTGGACTCATGTCCAACCCAATAGAACCATAGACGTGCAACCAATCCTGCTTTTCGTATGCTTACTATGTTGTACATATTTGTTCTTGGTCTTTATTATTGTTAGTGGTGGAAGGAATTAACGGCTAGGGTGAAAACCGAGGATGAAGAGAGTAACCAATTAGAAAATCACATCGCCTCCAGGCGGTTTGTTATTGAGGATGATAATTTGACTGACCTTCTTGCTCTGGAGCTTAGCAATACAATATAATGATACAACCTCAAGGATGTTAAGAAGCTCACATAACAATATGCAATATGTCATGATGATGACCTTGCGTGTATGAATAACACATGCCCGAATGAGCAACACACTCTTCGTGGTGGCCAGGTAAAGACATTTCCTTCAATTTAGGCTAAGTTATTATATTAAAATCACAAATTCTACTTTAGACTTACTATGTTGCTTTGTGGCTATCAGTACACAACAAATTGAAATTTGACCGTATCAAAGTTGGTGCATTGTGTATCTAATGAGAGTTTTGTACTTTAACACCACTACACTAAGCACACATCAAAATCTATGAATTCCTCCAAAAGGAATTTAATCAATCTTTATTTTCTAATATATAATTTTTGATGCAAATTTTTTGTTAAAAAAGTATTGAATTTTAATTAATTAAAATGAATATATATTTAGGGTCCTCATCCGGTGGGAAGGGCCCTTAGAGTGAGAAATGAGAATAATATTCATCCCTTGGATGAATACCATCCAAGGGATGGATATCAAATGTGCACATTTGACCGTTGACCATTGACCATGACCGTTGACCGTTGACCATGACCGTCGACAATGTGCACATTTTGTGTAGAAAATGTGCACATATTTTTTTGGCCCAAAAATAAATATTTGGCGGAAAAAAAATTCGCAGGACTGTTGACCGTTGATAATGTGCACATATGTTTTTGGCACAAAAACAAATATTTGGCGGAAAAAAAATTGGCGGGACTGTTGACCGTTGATCGTTAAAAATGTGCACATTTTTGTGTAAAAAATGTGCAAATATTTTTTTAGCCCAAGAAAAAAAATTGACCGTTGACTGTCGGTCAATTTTTTTTTCTTCACCTGATTTGTGTGCATAAAGAAGAAATGTGCACATTTTTTTATCATGATGCGCACATAACTAATGTGTCTATTTTGTGCAGAAAATGTGGACATATAACTTTGTCTTAAAAACGAATGTCTGTCATGAAAAAAATTGGCGGAACGAATGTCTGTTTGAGAAAAATTTGCACATCTTATTATATTGTGCCTATTTTGTGCAGAAAATGTGCACATGTAATTTTGGCCCAAAAACGAAAGCTTTTCATGGAAAAAAAGCTCTGAAAAACAAGTTCAAAAATTGTGTTGGGAAAGATGTGCACATCTTATAAAACTAATGTGCCTATTTTGTGTAGATAATATGCACATGTAATTTTGTCATGAAAACGAAAGTTTTTCATTAAAAAAGAGTTCGTCAAAACAAGTTCAAAAGTTGTGTTTGGAGAAAATGTGCACACCTTATACAGCTAAATGTGCACATGTAATTTTGGCCCAGAAACTAAAGTTTCTCATTGAAAAAGGCTTGAAAAACACAAGTTAATATTTTGTGTTTGAAAAAATGTGCACAACTTATAAAACTATTGTGCAGAAAAATGTGCACATATAATTCTGGGACAGAAATGAAAATTTGCTGGAAAAAAAGAGCTCGTAATAAGACAAGTTCAAAATTGTGCTTGGAAAAACAATGCACATCTTATACTATTTATGTGCACATATTTTTTTTGGCGAGAAAAAAATTTTGCGGGAAATTTTTTGGACCGGTCAAAGTTTGACCGTTGACCGGAGTTGACTGTTGACTTTTTGAGAGAGTTAATCTACACCCTTAGTTTGATTTTGATCTAAAGCCTAATATTAATTCTCACTTGCCACCTTAAATTTCATTCTCACTTGATCATTTATACTATATGCGCCATTCTAGGAGAATTGTTCTCACGAGATGCCTATGTGCTCTTATTTTATCGAGTGAAGCTTTTTCTTAAGCCAGGCTATTTATACTTTGGATGGCTATTTATACTTTGGATTGTTAATGTGGTGTATCAATGACTTAGTTCCATTGGAAATTTAATTATTTGTAGGTGATGAATATACTCTCTTTTTATTTTTGGTTGGGTTGTCCTATATTTGGTTGGAACTATAATTTTTCGACACATTGTTCATTTTGTAAAACTATCAGTCTACCACTTGATCTGTATAATCCTTTCAAGACATGCTTTTTTTTACTAAGTTGATTCCGATTCCGATTTCCTTTTCCTTTTAATTAAAATTTATCATGTGTATATATTAAATATATCAATATACTTGGTGTTTCTCTGAATTATATACAACTTGATTATGAAGAATTTAAATTTTGTAATTTCACAAATAAAAAATGCAAAATAGTTAATTAAGATTACAATATCACACAGTTGCATACATAAACCATAGAGGACCAGCACGTAGCGCAGGTATCCAGACATACGGTTCAAAATATATTTGTAAGGTATATTTGTAGATTAGAAATTGGTATTATGAGCTCGGTTTTTTGACACTCTGTTATTTTCTATTCTCTATATAATTTAGTTTGGTTGAATTAGTTTCACTTAAGTTACAAGATGTTGTTTCTCTTAGTCCCCAGAAGAAATTTTCATGGTTCTAAAGTTTAGGGGAAGTATGACACCTATTATTTAAGTTCTCAATCAAAGTTAATTCTTAAATCACTATGGGGTCGTTTGTTTGTATACCTTGGGTATAGAGAATCGATATGGGAATGAGCTAAACTTGTTTTTGTGTTTGGTAGAATAGGTATGGGTATGTAGAAGGGGTATGAGTCATTCTCATACCAACAAATTACACTAGATCTCATACCCAAATAAAAATGAAGGTATGACTTATATCTAAGTTTCTAATCCATCTCTCCCTCTACCAAACACTAAAGACTAAGAATCACTCAAACACATTCCTCATATCCAACCTGGTTCCTCATATCCAACCTGATTCCTACCTCGATACCAAACGAGCCCTATATATAGATGCCGACTCGAGAGAGTCAAGAATACTTAAATCTTTATCTGTTGTGTATGGACCGCCTAGATAATAGTCCGGTTCAGTCTTCTTAAGTATGATTTGATTTTCAATTTTCATTGAAAACTAGATTATGAAATGTAGTTGAAATTGCTTAATTTGAGTGGGTTAGGATAAAGTATTTTAGATAAAAAAAAAAACTGATTTTTTATGGGACATAGGATTTTCGGAAATGGAATGTTGGATGATGCACACAGACATTGAGTGATACATATAATAGAACCATGGATTATAAGAGAGTTTCACACTATGTTGACTGGAATGATCCAGATTCTTCAATATTTGTTCATGTATCCAATTCATTGTTTGTCTCGGCATTTGAAAAACCCAAAACTTCTTTAGATTTTCCTAATTCTCAAAATGATTTACTTGCCTCATTTGAAAGATTTTTGGATGGATGGACATATATGTTTTGGCACAGACTTAAGTATTTTCATAAATTTTCAGCAACATCTTAGTATCATATATCATTTCTTGTCTCTGTGTTATCTAACAATTTCTCATAGGTTCTTATTTGTGGATTGTTATCTACAAAATACTAAATGTTCTCTAGCATTCCTTCCATATATCAATTTCAATAAATAGAATATGTGTTTGATGTTTCTTTTTCATTGTTTGCCCATTTGTTAAGTAGTGCTTATTTGACTACGCATTGGTTGACAACGATATAGTTACATACCGTTTAATTCTTATGTGCCTATAAATATGCAGTAGATAGAAATATGATTGCAAATGCATATGACTATCTTCATGAAAGATAAATTGCTTAAATTGTTGTATAAATGATTTTGACTAAGCTTTCATATGTTTTTGATTCCATTGTTTGTTCATATATTTTTGCAAGAAGCTGTCATTACAATGTAGTTGATTATAAACATTCATAATCGAATATTTCTATATACTGATCTTCGCCACATGTAGCTTGGGTGTGTAGGTTGCAATCTGCAAGCTTTAGGGAGTTTCAATGGACAAAAGGTGGATGTGAGTCAATATAACATCAAATATGGGCAGAATATGACTCACTTGCAACCGTGTAGACAATAATATTGTTATATATTCAACATTCAACGTGGTTTGTTCAACGTTGTAAGCCTGATATGTGATTTATATTGTGGCTATTGGACTTCCTAACATGCTAAACTAATAATTTGGGCATTTCCCTCAGATGGAGCTAGATCTTTAATGCCCTTCCAAGCTCAGCCTCGAATTCAAGCACTTCCCAGTTGTGTTCTTTACCTTATAGATGACATTATGATATTTATTAGTAATTCTGAAGCTTATTGTGTTCAAGACAGAAATAGAAACTTTTGTTGTTAATTTGTGAGTTTTTCACCTTAAGGGCTAAGCCATTGTGCAATATTATTTGTTCTTTGGTGGCTCAAAATGGTGTTACACATTATTTTATTGACATGAGTAACTAATACTCTTTGATCTTTGTTTCTGCAAGCCAGCCTGATCAGCAGAGGGCTAAAGTGACCGAGTTGTCCAAGTTTGGAAGGCCTAAGCTGAAGGTAATATCTCTTTAAGAAAATATTGTGACATTCTTAAATAAAAAATTCATCCAAATCCTCTCAATAAAGGTCACAAACTCATTGACATGCAATCTCAGACAGTGTCATTATATTAAAACTCAAAATTAATTAATTTAGATTAACAAAACTGGCCTCAATCGCCATTTGTTGATTAGACTGCTTTTATGCTTTCACGAAAAAGATTGTGAGTAACAACTGTGACACTTTCTTGAATCCATCTGTAAATTCTCTTTTTACTCCTGAGAGGAAGATTGCCTCCTGAGAGAGTTGCTTCGAATGCTGCAAATTAGGATGAGCACCTCATGGATTCCAATGTTCTTCTATTTTTTCTTGGATTCTTGAATTGATTTGTGATTTCATCTATAACTGACAAGGGATCTGCAATTCATTGGATCAAACCTTTGAAAATCCTTCGCCTATAACTGACAAGGGATATGCAGACTCGGAAACTCTCCCTAAGTGTGTGTAACTTCGGCAAATCTTTTATTTTCAAAATTGAGTGAATTTTTTGTAATTTTTTAATGATAAACATATAATATAATATATAATATAATATATGCTTTGCACGGGATGCAAACACCTTTCCAGTAATTATTACATTTTCTTTTCAAATGAATATTTCTAATTATTTAAGTTTACATTTTATGCATGACTAAATACTAGAAGGTGAAGGAGTGAATTCAAATATTCAGAGTATGTTAATGCTAATTCAAATGTATATACTATTAAGCTCTTTGAACTCTTATGCTCCACATGTTAATACTAATGTGCAATATGGATCGTGTAGCAAGGTGAACTTGAAGCATATGATATTATGGTTTTGCTTCTATTTTTGTCGTGTCTGCTCATTTCTATTTTAGCTAAATGCTCCTTTTGATGAAAATAGCACTCTGATGTCAAACATTACTCCATCTAAAAGGACTTATAGCCTAAACCGGTCATCGTGAGTACTTGATGGGATCAAACAAGGCAGATGTTAGTCATAAAAGACCCGCGTGAAGCGTGATTCCCGACTCTAGAAGAAGAAATGTCTCAAACACCGAAAAGGTATGCTAATTGAGAAATACATTACCACCCGTAAGTGGCTTACTTCAATTTGAGTGCGGCATAGATTTTTTCAACACATTACATCGGACTTCCCATGTAGTGGACGAAACCAGTGAAGCGGTCAGATGACAAGATAGAGAGTTGTTGTGCGCCGATGATGGTCCAAAACACATAACATTAGGTTACTCGCTAAATACGTCAGAAAATCTAAAATAATAAAATGAAGTTGTGTGCGTTTGAATGCGCGTCTCTTTACACCGTTTTATCCCCTCAGTGCACATATCAAAAGGATACGGCTCGAAAATGCATTCAACGAACAAACAAAAATGAGATGCATAAAGTCATCAAGTAACATCACCAACATATTATTCACATTTGTAGGTTTATTCACTCACAAACCATGTATACATCCATGATTTTAATAGCACAAGTATCCTGCAAACACTAGGGGGTCAGAAATCAACCATCCGGCTCCATCATAGAACTGTGACACGTACAGATGGGAAAATACATGCCTTCTGGTGGCCTCCATCTTTCGGGAGAAACCAGTGCACTAGGTACATAACGTACAAAATGTCGACATAAAACAAAATGACGTTAATTTAACACCAACAAATGCACTCACCGTACTCTATGTCCAAACCAATGTGTACAAAACCACATGTATCATTGACACAATACCCAGACAGGAAAAAAGCCCCCAGTTTCTCCACAGAAAGGTGACACGGTAAGATGGAAGGATGGAGAGCTTCTGCACGTTGGAGTTTGTGGGCAATAAACACGAACAAGATTCATGTACAAAATTAAATAAATAAAAAATTGTTTTAGATACCCATATGAAGAAAACATTTGCAATTTATAATTTCAATACATATTTTTCCATGTTCGGTTTCCACGGGCCAAATTGCAAAGGAATCAACTGATGACACTAATATGGTTACGAGGAAGGCATATACGAAACAAAAAAAGTAAGGCCACACTCTACAACATAATGTTGGAGATGCATAATGTTTTTAATACTGGTTTTGGCCCATAACGAACAGAGTCGCGCGAGAGACCTCCCAAACCAAAGAAACTAGGAGTTGCCTGTAATTCTTCAGGTGTGTATGAATAGTATTTGAGTAATAAAGCTACACATGTATAGCCGCACAACAATGTCTTTTGTAACCGGTTTAATGATGACACTTACAGGGGGAGTAATACAATATGCGAATCTCGGATCACCTAGCTATGTTTGTCGTTTTGTGGGGACAAAATGTGGTTGGAGGAGAAGTCAAGTAAAGCCACATAATCTCAATTTACAACATCAATATGTTTTCAAGAAGAGAAGGTTGGGTTGCCAAGGATACAAGAGACCCCGAGTCGTTGAAAGGACTACTGAGTGGAACAAAGCCATCATCGACTACATGCATTTAGGGACAATATACGGATTTACAACAACCTGTTTTCATTTACATCGTTCAGGGCACATTTTGAAGAAAAAATAACAGGTCTAGAGGACCGTACACCTTCAGGGTATCTTGACAAAATTACCACCTCATTAGTTCATTGATTCTTGAGGCATGAGCATCTTATGTATATGCTCAATTGTATTTCATTGAATCTAAACTAGAACTAGCAAACCAAATGGGGTGTATGAATCTCACTAAATTAGATATCGACCCTGATATTGTCCAGATTCTGATAAGTATGCTTGGCGAAACAAGTGTTGTTGCATAAGTCTCCAGAATGGCCAGGAGTAATGAACGACAGAATTCACCCTTCGGTTGATAGGTGAGAGGAAAAAGGATACACCACAATACAACCTCACAACATCAGGAAAGATTTGGCATGATTGTCGTGGACTTTGGAAAGGGAACAAAGCTAAGAGATGTCTACATGAAGATTAAAAATGGACGGCCTAGCCGGATATCATGGGGAGGATGGGTACCATCTAAACATCCTGTACTTAGCAAATGCTGGAACAAGACAAACAACCCAGGGTTGCATTGAATTAATTTGGGGAGGACATTTGTACCACAATACATTGTAGATCCGTAAACCTACACAAAAGAATCACGATTGCATTGAATTAACAGTAATAAGACAAAAATCAGATTAGACTTGTACAACAACTTAGAGGTGATGTTGTTACAAAGGGGGATACACAGGAGGCCCAAGACAACAAGATGATATGGTCGTCTGTAGGACATTCAGGAATTCATCAATGTTCATAACATTTAAAGTTAATCCGGTCGTGCGTAGCACGACCTATAAACCACTAGTTAACTTAATAATTTGTTAAAAGAAAAAATCATAAAATCTCAACCGAAATCATTTATCATATATTTAATAATTTAATTAATAATCAACTAAATAAATATTAATTTATAACTAAAATTATCCTTTGTCTCAGCCATTAGTTGATTAATTTTAGAACTAAAATTAAGGCTTGAAGTCAAAATTAAATCCAAAATTAAGGTTCATATTGATAATAACTAAGATTACAAGATGTATTGTTATATGGATCTGAATCTGGTAATAAAGGGGCCTTTAGAGATGAATGAGAATGAACGGGAACCGTTCATTCGAATTGATCGGACGGTCCAGATCAATTCTACTCGCTACTGGCTACTCACTCTCGCTACTGGCTACTCGCTTGATTTTGTGTGCAACACACGCGCTCGCTTCTATCGTGATTCAAAATTGGAGCGAAAACCGTCTCTTCACATTCTTCTCAAAACTTCCACAGAAAACCTCTCTCGCAAAAGGCGATCAAACCCTAACCTCCCTACTCGCTTGTTTTTTCTTCGATTTCTCAACAAAATCACTTTGTTTTCTCTCGTCGATCATCAAAAACAACCTACTCCTACAATTTCGCGATGGCTGGCTCACAGAAGAACAACGAAGTAAGAGGTATGGTGTATAATCCCTAATTTTAGTGTATACGATGCTTTTTCCTGTGATTTCTCACTGATTTCTCTTCATTTCACTCCGTCGTTCACCAAAGTCCATCAACTCGCTACTAAAAATGGCAGGATCTCAGAAAAGCCAAGAACCAAAAGGTATGGAGTATAATCTAGTATTTAGAGTTAGGTTTTTGCTTCGACGTGTTAGATTTCGCTACATGCATGTTTGATTTGAATGTACTGAGTGTTAAAAGTGTATTTGTATGAGTAGATCTACTATATTCGGTGTGAAATGTTCATTTGTATGTACTGAGTGGTCATTATTTGATCATGACTATGTTTTTACTCTGTGTTCACCAGATCTTTTATATATGTTCATCACCGTTCCTAACAAAGTTCATCAAAATACATGTTCATCACAGTTCTTCTAAATGTTCATCAAATATCTTGTATTTGTTCATCAGATCTTGTATAAACGTTCACCAGATTTCTTTTCAATGTTCACCAAAAATTTTGTGATTGTTCATTTCATTGCCTATATAAGTTCATCATATGTCTTAAGATTGTTCATCGGATTTCTCTTATATGTTCATCATAAAACTTGTGATTGTTCATCACAAGTTTCTATAAATGTTCATCACAGTATCTATAAATGCTCATCAAATAACTTTTAAATATGTCTTATGTTTGCAGTTATTCAATTTCAAGATGCAACATTAAGTGTGGAGAATATTGAAATTATCGAATGTCCAAGAGGTATGAATATTATACTACCTATAAACTTTGAATTTTTGAACAATATATAACTTGTATGTTCAATATTACAGAGATAAGAAGCAAAAAAACAAATGACAGATCACAAACGAATGTGTCATCCCAAGAACAACATCAACAGGAGGAAGAAACAGTTGATGGTAATTAATGTTCATCAACTCTTTTTGCTTTGTTCATCACAAATCTTCATAATGTTCATCAGAATGTTTAATAAAGTTCATCATTCCTTTCATATATAGTTCATCTGTATGTTTGTTAATGTTCATCATTGTATTTTGTTCATCAACTTTTTTGCTAACGTTCACCATGAGTTTTTAAAATGTTCAATATCTAGTGTTTCATTACTTTACTTTTACATGTCTTTATACTAATAAGTTACTTTTAATGTTATACCATCCCCTAAACCTAAGAAGGCAAAATCCCGAAAAGTAGTTGCTACAACAAGCAAGGGAAAAAGAACTAGCCAAAGGATACACTGTTCTCAGACCAAGGGAAAAGAGATTCAGTTGTACAGCCCATAAATTCATGTAACACAAATAATGAAGAACCTGAAAAGGCCTAGGGGGAATAGTGATAAGAGATGTTGAAGACCAACCAGAACAAGCATCCAGGACAAACAAGTCTGAAATTGTGCAGTCAAGGAAAGGGAAGGAAAAAGTGACTGAAAGCAACAAGAAGCAGTTCCCTGCTCAAAAATGTAGAAGTTCTCCAGCGCTTCTTGTTGCAACTTTAGCTAGAATGAGTCCAATTCAGAAAAGCTGCATAGTAGAGATGGGATTTGGATGTTTGCTACAATGGAAAGTGGACAAACTTCCAACTAAAATCAGTCACTGGTTGTTAAAGAACTTTGATTTGGTATCATGCACAATGAAGCTTGTCAAGTCAGTCAGGCACAAAATTACAACGCAGGATGTCCATGACTACCTTGGAATTCCTGTTGGTGGGATGCAAATTGAATTGAAGAGATCATTTACAGAACATGAGGATTTACAATATCAAGATCTTCACCAAAGGTTCAGGAATCAATTTCCACTGGAAGTCGACACTGAATTGGATGAACCCAAGTTGCGTGACGCCTCAAAGATTCATGCATCACATGTGGCAGAGATTTTGTTAAAAACTGTAGTACCTGGAGAGTGGTTCAAGAGAAATTTCATAATGTTGCTTGTTGCAACCATTATGGACAATCAGCTGAATGGTGGGTTGAATTACAATATTCTTCATTACCTTGAGTGCACCGAGGTGATTAATCACTACGACTGGTCAAAATTGCTAGTTGACCTTCTAATAAAGACAAAGGAGTCTTTTGATAGGACAACAAATGCTAGTTTTTTCAGATGACCAATCCTTCTACTACAAGTTAGTGTTCACCAATTTTCTTCATTATGTTCATTATCATTTCATTATATGTTCATCAAACTAATATTTAATCATTTACTTTATTTGCTTGTAGTTGATATATTTTGATCGTGTTATTCTCAAGAATGATGAACATCAGAGAGAGTTTCCAATAATTGTTAATTGGGATGCAGCCATATTGAGGGCTAGAGAGGCAGAAGAGATCAAGATTGGTGGATTTGGAAAGGGTTATGTCAGAGATCCTCCAATTTTTACAGATGATGATGTGAACAATGCTGCAAACATAAGAGACAGTCCATCCGCCTCTTATCATTCCCAAGAAGAAGAAAATGATGATGCAAGTTTACTGGTAAGTTTTCCAATGTGTGTTCATCAAATTCCTTATGAATGTTCATCAAAATTGTTTTATATGTTCATCAGATTTGCTCTATCTGTTCATCAAATTTTTTAATAATGTTCATCACATCTGTGAACAAGGTTCATCACATTTCTGAACAATGTTCATCAAATTTCTGAACAATGTTCATCAAATTTCTGAACAATGTTCATCAAACTTCTGAATAATGCTCATCACATTTTCCAACTATGTTCATCAATTTTGCTCTATTAGTTCACTATAATTTCTGTTCTTGTTCATTAATGTTTCATTGTTTAATATTGAAACATGGTTTCTTAGAGGACCATATAAAAGAGGGACAATAACTTGCTAACAAGATTAGAAACTTCTTGGGAAGAATTAAGCAGGCTCCCTCACGTATAGCAAGTAATAGCTTGTTCAAAGGTGAATGAAGCTATTGAAAGAATGCTAAATGTGAGGGATGATGAAGAAAATGCAGAGCAACCACATCAGACAGAGGAGGAGGAAGAGACATTGACCCAGCAACAGTTTTGGCGCGAGGCATCAAAATGTTTAGAAGAAGTGGAGAGAACAATGAAGGCGAAGAAGAGTTATGTTGTGAAAGCTGAAGATGAAGTTCAAGAGAAGACACCAAATGAAGTTGTTGGTGAGACTGTACGAAGCATTGCTAGAGATTACATTTCAGAGATTCCATCCTTCTCTTTGGGAGTATTCTCCCAATCACCTGAGAGGCCTGCAGTGGTAGTTGATCTGCCAACAGAACCCACAAGACAGTACATGAGGAAAATTACATTCAAGGTAATATACAAGGCTTCTTAACTCTTATTACTCTCTATGTTTTTATATGTAATAACTTGTTGTGTTTGATTTCAATTGTAGATTCCTAAATCTGTGGTTGAGAGACAAAAGAGGTTGGATACAGCTACCACGCACTCTGAAGATATTGATGAAAGTACTCCTGTTGTTGACAGCAATGTTGACGAGACAGTTGAGGAAATTGATCTTGTAGGTGATGAGGTGAGGATGGAGGAACAAGAAATTGAGAAAGAGAATGAGGTACATATTTTTCTTATAAATGTTCATCAATTGTTCTATCAATGTTCATCAAATAATTGAGATATGTTCATCATTATTTCTAATAACAGATAGAGAAAGAACAAGGAAAGGAACCAGAAAGAGTGGAGGAGGAAAGGATGGAACAAGGGAAGGAAATAGAAATACAATCTGAGGACAGGGGCGGGAAAGAAGGAGTTGAGGAACAAGTACAAGGGATGGATAAGAACGAAGAAGAGGTGGTTGTTGAACCACAACTAAAAGAAAAGGAAAGTGTACAAGTTAAAGAGGTAGTTCCTGTTCAAGAGGATGAAATACAAGTTCAAGAGGTGAGGCAAAATGAAGAGGAGAAGAAGAAAGAAAAGGGAAAGGACAAGGTGGAGAGTGAAAGACAACAGACAGAGGAGCAGGTTGAGAAGATGATCTTTTTCTTCCTTTGTTCATCAACTTTATTATAAATGTTCATCAAACTTCTCACATATGTTCATCAATCATATTCAGCCACTAACTGAGAAAACAATGTTTGTTTGGAAGACGGGGAGTGAGAATGACCCAGAAGTAATCAAAAGAAAGAAACAAATTTCTTGGGCAAACAAATCCCCTTACAAGCAAAGGATTGTGGACATCAAAGAGAAACCAACTGCTCTAGAAATGAAACTCAGCAACTGGATTTTGGAAGATTTAACACACCTAGAGTAAGAAAAGTTTAATTAGTTTTTGTTTAAAGTTCATCACTGGTTTTATAAATGTTCATCACCTTCTCACATTTTGTTCATCAATTTCTCCTAATATGATATCGATGTTCATCAATTTCTCCCATATTGTTCATCAGATTATATATAATTGTTCATCAAGTAGATTACAAATGTTCACCAGAACTAGATTTACACAAAAAGACTTAAATGATAGTTTTAGAATGATCTAACTTCAAACACTTGTTGAATTCTTCTCAAGACATGTAGAGCGATTGTGTCCAGATTTCAAACATATTGAACAACACTTCTTCACCTTGTTGGAATTCAATCTAACTTTCTCAATTGTACTCTTCAAACGTGGAGTTTTTGGCCTTCCTTTATTCTTTGATTGTGGAGGTGGAAGGACAGATATTGTATTTGGTAAAGGACCAACAAACTTCTCAAATCTTGCCTCTCTGCTTTTTGTAGGAGTCTTGTTGTTACTCATAGAAGACGAATCTGCCTGAATGGATGAACTGTACAACTCACGCTTCTCCTTTAGAACAACCAACAAGTCTTTCAATTGATCAGAATCATGCTCAATTTCATTAATAATACTATGTATCTCAGACATAACATCATACACTAAAATCTTCTTCTCATCCATCTCAACAGATTCTTTAAATACTAAACCATCAATCTCAAAAGTTGGCTTCAATGTTGAGCTCTTACTCCATCGTGGTAATATATATTGGTCAGGCATTTTCACATCCAACGGTGGACCAACACATCTGATTGCCAATATCATGTGACAGCATGGAAGACCTATCTGCAAGAACCTATTGCAAGAGCACTTATATTCATTTGTGGATGGTAAGTGCTGAACCACAAATGATTTCTCAAAATGTCCACGAACACGGTAGTAATGGACATCACCCTCTGTGAGAGAACTAACAAAGGAACAATCATAGGCATATGAGAGAAGCTGAGTTTGCAAATCATCAAAAACAGGAAGTGTATAGACATCACAAAGCTGAACTTCCATTTGGGTCGGTGTCTTGAGAGTAGGACGACGAGTGGAAGATTCAAAGTCAGGCTTACGATGAGTATGTCTTTGAGAATCAATTGCATTTTCAAATTGCAACATGAACACTAGAAGGGATGATGATGAGCCAATGAAATGTGAGAAGAATAAGTTCTGAGATTCAGACCTCGAAGTTGTTCTAAGAAGGCCACCCATATGGACATTTTGAAAGAAAGAGGGAATCCATAAGTGTCGTAGATCAAACATTGTCTTGAGCCAAACATTGTCTTAAAGATTGAAATCATCTATAATACCATGCCAAAGCTCCTCAAAATCCTCAGGAGTAATCTCATCACTCCAAACAATAGCATTGAATCTATCCCTGAAATCTTTATTTTGCTCTGGTTCAACCTTAATCTTACCCTGCACTTTGAACATTATGTGCCACATGCAAAAAGGATGAACACTTGAGCTAAAAACCTCCTCAACAGCAGCCTTGACAGCAACATCTTGATCAGTCAAAATAACAAAAGGTTCATTTCCCATTGCCTTTTTGAAATGATCAAACAACCACACATAAGATGGAATATCTTCGTTCAACAATAAGCCAAATGCAAAGGTGATTGAGCACTTGTAGTTGTCAACTCCAGTGAAAGGAACAAACACCATATCATACCTGAAAACAAAAAGCAAAAACACATAATGTTAATCAAAACTGTATTGTTTGTTCATCAAATGATTTAACAATGTTCATCATTATTGATAACAAAGTTCATCAAAGCTGGGGTAAGAATGTTCATCAACTGGAATGAATGTTCATCACTAAATCTAATAGTGTTCATCAATAAATTCAACATTGTTCATCCCAAGTATTAAGAAAGTTCACCAAAACAGGTAAGAATATTCATCAACACTGATGTTAATTTAAAATAGAAACATACCTATTTGATTTGTATGTTGCATCAGCAGTCACTACATCACCAAAGAATGAAAAACTCTTGCGTGCAATCGGATCAACCCAGAATAAACGAGTTAGTTGATTATGCTCATTGACATAGTATTCAAAATAGAGAGCCTCACATCTCTCTTTCTTGCGAAAAAGGCTATCAATTACCATTTGAGCATCACAACCAACCATATAGGCATTGAGATCTCGGTTAAAATTCTTGAAGTCAACCAGCGAGGCACCGACATTTGCGTAAGATCCAACAAAATTCTTGAACATCTTAAATGCTTTGCTAGTCCCAATATTGGACTTGATACAATTCATAATAAAGTCTTCATGGAATGGAGTCAATTTCCGGTTACTCCTGGCAAGATGTCGTTGTGATTCATCAACCATATAATGTGTATGACACTCCTCAAAAATCTTAACAGAATAGCCATCATGACTAAGATAGCGAAGCGCTAATTTAGCAACACAACCACATCTATCTGAATTCCTCTTCCTTTTTGATGAAGTGGAGTCATCTGCAGTATTTCCATCTACTTTCATATATCCCTGCCTACTGCAACAAAGATACTTCCAAATTGGAACTTTTGTCACATCTTTAGTGCTAGTCCCTGACATGATACGTACACTAAAGCCTGCTCTGATGGCATATTTTTTTATAAAATTCGATACCATCTTCAATTGAAGCAAACACTTGACCTACATATGGCTTGTAAGAATCTTCACATAATGGTAAAAAGTATTTCGTATTTCCAGGAGAAATAGAAACTACACCATTGGCATTGGATTGATCAACACCTAGAAAAATGTTCATCAGATATTAAACATATGTTCATCAAACAACTTATCAATGTTCATCACAAATCCTGTGAATGTTCATTACACTTTAAAATGTTGTGAATGATCATCACATCTAGAACAAAGTTCATCAAATGAGTATTAAAAGTTCATTAAAATTGCATTCAACGTTCATCACATGTTTTATAAAAGTTCATCACAAATCCTGGCTATGTTCATAATATGTCCAATAGAATGTTCATCACTTCTATTACTGATGTTCATCAAATCCATTATAAATGTTCATCAGACATATTACAAATGTTCATCACATCACTAAAGATTCATCTTCAGTTTTTTAAATGTCCAATATATGTTCAGTAACAGTCTTATTAACGTTCATCATATGTCTTGTACATGTTCATTAATTACCTCGAAAGTATGAAAATAAGCTTTTTCAAAGCTTAAACATAATCAATAATAGTTCATCGATGATGTTCATCAAATTTGAGATAAAAATTGCTTCTAATATAGACGAATCATCGTAATACTTCAACAAATAAGCTCAAATTTGAGAGAAACACGGGGATGAACTGGTGAAACAAAGAAAATAGAAGCAAAACCTATATCCATAGGTAGAATGAAGGAGAAACAAGTTAACAAATGATAATCGATGTGTTGGATTAGCGAAGAGAGCAATCAAGAGAACAAGGACACCTAAATACAAAAAATCAACAAAATCAGCTCGCGCAAAAACACTGGATATAGAAACGTACACAAGATGAGGAAAACAAAATTAAAAACAATCAGAAACAAATAGAATGGAGGTAATCAACTAAAGAATTACGCAGCAGAGAAAAGAAGGCAAGATCCGAAGAAGATTTGTTGAACAACTTGGGGGGAAAGAAAACGAAGGCGAGAAGAAGAAGAAGGAAATTTGCGAGATCTGTTGGACGCGCTTGTACACGCGCCCAAAAGTGAATTAACCTCATCCGTCCGATCTGGCAAAATCCAACGACCCACAATCATTCTCATTTATTACTGTAGCAACTATTATCACCGGACACTTTTCCTTATTATATTGTATTACTACAAACTTTGAGTATAAATAAATCTTCAAAGATCATTAGAAACAATTCTTTAATAATTTTAAATTTGTGTCAACTGTATTTCTTGGAAGAACGGCATAATTACTCAAATGAGATTCTCATTAAATTTTAACAATTACTATATCTTTATATAAAGATGTGATGGATTGAAATAGAAATCTGTAAGTTTTTTTGGGAATAATGTTCTTAATTATATATTGGCGTCACTTCACATTTGTATTAAAAGAAAAAATAATTTATCAATATATATTTTGAAATTTAAATTTATTTAATTATTATAAAGTAATTTATAACCCGTGCATTGCTCGCACATCTTTAAAGGGTCTGTTTGGTGAATCAGTTTATAAATTGATTTTGGGTTATAATTTTTTTGCTTTTCGAATTTCGTGCCAACAACAGGAGTACTTTTCCTTCAAGGAAGAGTCTCCACTGTAATCCAATTTTGCATCATCTGCTTACCTCTCCAACACACGATTGAGAATTCCACCAATTTTGCCCCTTTCTCTTTATCCTGTGTCGATTTGGAGAGGCCGATATCCTGTGTCGATTTGGAGAGGCCGATGGAGTTCAACTATTGAAGATGACGGGAAATCGAACTCACGTACTCACCCATCCAGCCTTGTTCGCGAATGAACTCGCAGGCTCCAAGCGGTGGTGACTTACTGCCTCCAATCGAGACAAACTGTAGATCTAGATCTAGGAATTATTTTTCACAAATAAACATTTTCTTGTAGCCAAACGAGTTGTTTTACCCAAACCTATTTATAAACTGAGTTCCGAAACAGACCGAAACTAGTTGTAGCAAAAACCCAGTGTTTCCCCAAACAAAGAGAGCAGAGAGGTCAATTTTTGTCATTTTCCGGCATTCCGCCAAAACAATTTCCCTCCCAATCGTCATTCGGGTAGACAAGAATGGAAGGAGAAGGTGAACGGAGGAAACGAGGGAGAAAGATCATCACTTTTGCCGGATCCGCCGCTCTTCTTGCCGTCGCCGTCAACATCGCCATCTACGTTTTCAACTCTCACAAGCAAAGTCGCAAGAACCGAGGTCCCTACTTCCACTTTTCTTCTTCTCATTATTACCTGCTAATTACTTTTAATTTCGCTATGTGCTGATTCCTGCGTGCTTTGCTTTGCTTGAATTCTTTTTTCTCCACTTTGTGTTGTTTGACAGATCTTAAAGGATCCAACGTTCGGTTGAGTCTGTCGGCTTCTGAAATTCGCAGGCTATCCAATTACATTATCACGAAATCGAAAGAGGTTCATGATTCCCTAGCTGCTGTTCCGATTGACAAGGTAGGTGATTGATTTTAACTTTCTAGTGCGCTTCTAAGAATTTGTACAATAGAGGTTCTGGAAATGCGATAATTCATAATTAAAGCAACTTAGGGTTTGAAGTTTACTATCCGCTTCCTTTTTTATGGGAGAAATTACTGGCTTCCTTTTGGATACGGTAAGGTGAGGTTTGAACTTTGTGTATAGTTGCATGTCACGGACTAAAACTACTGAATTATGAATGAGTAAAAGGCAGTGGACTGAAGCGACTCAGAATTGTCCTTATTTTATAGAATCTGCACCTTAACTGTGTCACAATGTTGGTACATTTTTCTGATGAAGCACATTGTACTTTTTGGAGCTTGGGCTGCTCATAAACTGCCTTTTGCAATTCTACTCAAAGTAATAACATTTTCATGATCAAATGTGTTAAATTTCAGGTTACATATCAGAGTGTTATGTCTTTGGCAGAGTTTGAGGCACAGTATTTCCCACTTGTACAGTCTTGTATATTCCCAAGATTGGTCTCAATATCTGAAGAAGTGCGGAAGGCAAGTGCTGAAGCAGAGCGGTGCTTGGATGCACATGCTTCATTGTGCAGGTCTCTCCTTACCCTCTCTATAATGCTATACGAGTTAATTCTACTGCTATGGAAACCTCTATGAACATTGATACAATTTCGTAGTACCTCTAACGGACGAAAGATCAACTAGAATTTATTTTAACTTCGCATGAAAGAGCAATGTTTCCTATTATGTCATTTTTTCCAATTATACTTACAAGTCAGTCAGATGATAATTTTTAAGCTGAGATGTAATTTGCATTTTGCACCACCTTGAACCTTTTTTTCTTGGATTGCAATATTTCATCTCCATCTATTGATATAAGAATCCTATGTTTATAAGCAAAAGCCAGTGGACTTATATTGATGAGTACATTTAATATCGTGCCTATCTTGTGTGGACCAATCAGGAAGCGTGAAGATATCGTCCGAGTAATTAAAGCATTCTCTACTAAAGGGGAATACGTTAGCAAAGAAAGCAAACTATTCATTCAGACTTTGGTATGAAATTTAGTCACTTTCAGATTTAATTTGAGTTCCTTTTTTTATCTTCTTTTCTTGAAAAGATTTAGAGAATTATAGACACTTATTATTATATAAGTGCATACTTTTCTTGACTCACAGTTTATATCTTATGCTTTTTACTGTTGTAAAATATCTTGTTTAAAATAATTTATTCTGTTAAGAAACAGACTTTACCATGTTTGTAAATAGTCCAGTTTAAAATAACTCGTGTGGACTTGTTGTTCCTATAACAGAGTAGTGACCAAATTAGAGCAAATCTCTTACGGTCTTACCACAAAATAGATTTTGAATGTTTCTTTTCTGAAAAGGTTCAAGTTTCTTAATTGTTAATGTTGTTTCTTGAGTATTCAGGATTTCAGGTATTGATTGTCCATTTCCAGTAACAGGTTAGGGAGTATGAAAACAATGGGTTGAACCTTACTGCAACAAAGAGAGTTGAAGTGCAACGATTGAGGGATAGGATAGATGATCTCAGTCTACAGTACATTTTAAATCTCAACAATGATCGTAGTTCAGTTCTTCTGACGGAGATGGAGCTAGATGGATTACCATCTGAATTTTTTCAGGTAATTTTCTGAAATTATGATTAACGAGATATTGTTCCAACATTAGATACTGCATATATTCTTCGTTCGTAGATAATAGTACTCTAATCCAGGAGCAGGGATATTCTCCCCTTAACTGGTGAACTTTGTGTATCACACAATAGCATATCCCTTACCGTTTTTGCCAACTGTTGTGCTTGAAGCCCAAGAGGCAAGTGCCTGATAATAAAATCTTTCTATTCCAGCAATGGAGAGTTCACCTATCTACTACTTGTTTTACTCTTTTATATTTGTTCAATTGCCTTGGACTGCCTGGTAGCAAAGACTATCCAAACTGTGGACAAAACTTAGTTATTTGTGTGATTATTTAAACTTATTTGCTAACTTTGTAATCAAAACAGTTTGCAATTTCGTTAAAAAAATGACTGGATGATATATGGCTCTTTTGGTGTTGGAAGACACACCATTGAGCTCATAAGCTACTTACTTCTCTCCTAAATTGTCTTGCTCTCTGAACATGTACTAACTTTTTCTGATGTACAGCAATTGGACAAAGCTGAAGATGGAAAGTTTCATATCACTTTAAGAAGCAATCATGTATCGGCAGTACTTGAACTTTGTAAGGTACAATCTGTATAAACTCATATAGGGTATTCTACTCATTTTTTAGTTTCATCTTTCTGACTTGGCTACTGTTATGTGGCAACTTGGCTTTTATATTATCTGGCACTGTGAGTGTTCCTGGTCAACGTTTGTCTATGTCCTTGTTGTAATGTCTATTGTTATCTCTCTCTTGTTAACAGTCTATATTGCCACGAGAAAAGAAAAAAGTCTCTGTTTGGTGAATTTAGAAATTAGTTTTCTTGTTCATGATGGTCAGACCTTAATGTTATGAGAAATGTTAGAGGCTTCTTTTGCTCCTAACCCCTCTACCCGTGCTAACTTGTAAGGTTGGAGGCACCCGTAGAAAAGTTGCTGTTGCATATGGGAAAAGGTGTAAGGAAGTCAATGTCCCTATACTAGAACATCTAGTAAGATAGCTGAACATCTTATTCAAATAAATTTGAGCTGGTATGGTTTCAATTCTGTTTGCGATAAATTATCAGCTAATTAGGTCATACTGCTCTTTGTATCAAGTAGGTGGAACTTCGGCATAAGTTAGCTCGATTGCTCGGGTATGAAAATTATGCTGACTACGCTGTTAGTTCTCGAATGGCCAATTCGTCTTCAAAGGTTTGTGGTCTTTCGTTTCGGATATTTCTTATCTCATACAATATTATCTATTTATTTCATGTTCAGACGCCAACTGGACATTGTATATGCTTAAAGTTAATGAATTATTTCTCTTTTGCCGATAGAAAAAGGCTCTTTTTTAAAGACTTTTTCAAATGTTTGCTTTTGTCATTGGTGATGGTCGGTCGGGCATATGTTGCAGTATTCAATATGTCCATGTAGGGTATATTATGTATGGTTGGGCATAGTACTGAGAAATTTGGAAGAAAACTATGACTATATGGTTTTGCATAATTCATTGCTGGTTGTCATAAGGCTTGACTTTTGTGCATAATACTGGTATTCGGCATGGCTCAATATTTCTATATATATGACATCTACCCATATACTAAAACAAAGCGTTGTTTTGCCACATGTCTCCCTTACGTTCAATTTGCCTATGTGTCGGCCTCTTAGCTATGTCACCTCATTAGCCACGTCATCTGCCACGTCGTCATGACTTAAAAAAACCATAAAAAATCCACATATTTCTACACTATCAAATATAATTTAATTCCTAAAAGATTTTTTTTTTTCCATTCATGTACATTAAGATAATATCCCTATTCTTTTGATATCTATTTTTGACAATATCTAATATCTAGAGGAGTACGTTACTTTGATTATACATAAGCCAATACAATCACTTTCATAATCATCTCTGATGTTCGACTGAGCATCTATTTGAGGAGTACGTTACTTTGATTCATTTTTCTTCTTTTTTATCTTATGCAAAGACTAATGATTTTACATTTTATTGAAGATTTAAAGTTAAAGAATAATGTCACTTGGAAGATTCAAGTTCGTGTTTTGCATATGTAAAATAGGCTTCGATAATAAAGATGTTATTTTTGGGAAAGAAATGATATTGGTTGACGAGAAGGTATATATTTTGAAAAGTTTATTTTGGGGATATTTGAAATGTTTATTCTATTATATTCTTCTCTAATATCAAATTTTTGTTTGATCAACTATACTGGCACATCAACTGTTAAAAATACAAAATAAACCCAATCTCGTCCAGGGCGCGGTACTTCTGCTAAAACATGTTTTTTTTTTTCCGACTACTAGGTGTGTGCTTTCCTTGAAGACTTGTCGACCAGTTTATCTGACTTGGCTGCTAAAGAGCTTGCAGAATTGAAGGAACTGAAGGTTAGTTTGTTTTGCCTCCATTTTCCAACCAAATAAAAAAAGTAAAACAGAAAATGAGGGAGCTCAAAATCAATGATGGAAGCTACAAGTATCAAATATATACATCTAGCAAACATATGTTACTTGTATGGAACTTTTGAAGCTCTGAGTTTCCTTTGAGCACTTGTGCTAAAAATCTACTGCCATTTGAACACTTTTGCCTTTGCTAGGCCTGGTGGACATGCTCAAATCAATGGGTCGTTTGCTTGGCTTGGTAAACACAAGCCCTAGGGATAGCAATAGACAGAATGTAGGACAAGAGTGATTAGCAATATCTTATTATCCATTTATTTTGATTGATGCCAACTGTAGTTAACACAAGACTAAGATAAAGGGATTATATATGTGAGAGAGTGACAAGATACTTGTGCTGGGGGTGATCTTGATATTGAGGAGGGTTTAGTTGCACTGGTGGCTTATCCTTTTTGATATTGAGGGGGTGGGAGCTCAGCTTGTTTCCCGACTCCCATCTAACTTTATGTAAAACTTCCGTATTGATTTAATCTTATATGAGACTGAGTTCCCAGCTGTTTTGGTATTTCTGCCTGAGTAATCTCATTTTGTGTTTGTTGCTCTATTTTCTTTGTTCTATGTGTGAATTGGGATTTCCTGGTTGAGGATTCCTCTCCTTACCTATCTTTACCAGTGTTCACAGTACCTACTCACTTCCTATAAAACAACAACAGCAACAACAAACACACCAGTGAGTGGAATATATCAGATTTGGAATTTGTTAATCCAAAATTTTATTCTTAGAACTCTATAGTGTTAAGCTGCTTGCGGGCAAAAACAGATATCGTGGTCTTACAATTTTGGATGCCCAAAGAGATATTAGAATGGTCCGTCTTTTTGTGCTGGTTGATGAATGGAGGAAATGCAGAACCATTTGAATATGTGTTATGTTATTCAAATTGTTGCTGTGCGTATCCAACACTTCTTGAGCTAACATTCTCCATTAAAATATAAATATGGTGATAATCTTATAGAATGTAGATGTTTTTCTATTGGTCTCCAGCTTAATGAAGAAGGTGAATCTCCTTTTGGAATCGAGGATTTGCTATATTACGTGAAGAGAAACGAAGAACAGGAATTTGATATTGACTTTGCCGATCTTAAGCAATACTTTACTCATAATTTGGTTTTGCATGGGATCTTGAAGATACTCCAAGATCTTCTAGGTAAACTTTATATGAAACTTATCATAAGGTGTTACTAGTAACTACCAATTAAATGCACTTATTTACCAAAATCCACCTTTAACAGCTTTTCTGATTATGATATTTCCAGAGAGTATTTATATTTTACAGTGTCATCTTTTTCAGCATTTTACATGAATGTGATATTGCATCACATCCCATCTCCTTCGACATCATCTCTCCAGAACTCCATATCGTACTAAATCTGACATTTATTTATTTTTTAAGTGATCAGAGATACTATAAATATCATGATAAAAGATGCTATAAGTGCAGAAGTACTTAAATCCACCATATAAGACAAATTGAGGTGTGTCCATGGCTGTACTTACTCTTATAGAGAGTTTTTTTTTTTATGTTAATGGGTCCCTTACTCGGCTTGTTACTTCTAGTTATAGACTCTGTCTATGATAATGCAATAATTACGGACTCCCTTAAGCATGGATTGTCCAGGTTTGAGATTCAATGAGATCACAGATTCTGAGGTCTGGCATCAGGATGTCCGTCTCTTTTCTGTCTCGGATATGAGCTCTAGTGAACTCTTGGGCTATGCATATCTTGACCTCTTTGCCAGGTTGGGGATCATTAGTTTTTCCTATCTGTTCACTGTAAGTGGAATCATGAGCTTTGAAGGTTATGTATGAATGAAGTTTGTTGCTGATGACAGGGAAGGCAAGTACAGTTGCTCCTGTGTTGTACCTCTTCAAAACGGCTCAGTATTATCCAATGGTGCACGTCAAGTAATGTACTTGATATAAATGCATTCTATCCAACAATATTTTGAGCTTCTTTATTTACCCTAGCTTTACTCCCAGGTTCCCATCGTGCTGCTTAGTACTGGATTTCGTAAGGAAGTTGGTGGACAGCCTGGTTTCTTACGATTCTCAGAAGTAGCTAATCTTTTCCATGAATTTGGCCATGTGGTATGTTTTTTTGGGGATATAGTACTATATCTTATCCATTTTAGATCTTCGTTCACTCTTTTATATTGTACACTGCGCTTGGTAACTGGACCATTAAATATCTTGTATTCCCTGCTGATATTTTACTTGCCTGTGTATGAGATGATCTGACTCCGTCTCCATTTGCATATGAAATTAAACTGAACTGCTTATAAATTAAGTTCTTATATTTGCTGAATATTTGGCCACTTATATGTCTATATGAGCTCTCTTACTTATTTGTTTATGTCATAGAGCAATGTGTCAAATATCGATGTAATGCATAACTCTTTGTGTTGTTGGGTTTTAGGTTCACCATATTTGTAATCGTGCTTCACTTGCAAGATTCTCTGGCTTGCGTGTCAATCCTGATTTTGCAGAGATTCCTGGCCATGTGTTTGAAAATTGGTCAGTAAATTTAATGTTCGGTTTCGTGATAAAAGAAAATGAAAAAAGCCAGCACTGACTGACTACATGTTGGCAATATTTGGGTAGGTGTTATGAGAGCTGCATCTTGAAACTGATATCCGGTTTCCATCAAGTAACAATCTTAATTTTTAGAAGCTTTAATTCTATGTTTAGAAAACTATATAGATGGAAAACTTGTGGAATTTCTATCATCCAAAATGGTTATTCTGGAAGATGATTGGTAAATGAAATTTGTGTTTCAGGACATCACAAGGCCAATAAATGATGATATTTGTATGTCACTGAAAAGATGGCATCATTCTTCTTCAGTCCTGAAATTGAGGCAGGAAATTCTTTACTGTAAGTTGTAAGGTCTTTTCTTGGATCTTGTACTGGTAGTTTATTTGTGTCTCTTTGTGCTTAATATCACTATACACAATTTAGTTAGATTGGTTGTACAGTATTATAATCAAGTCTAATTGTTTTTACTTTATGTATGCATATGCTATAATATAACTGTCTGATGTGAAGCTTGGCTTATGTATTTTGCTGCTCTGATTTTAGATATGATAATGATGTATACTGTATAGTGTTAGCTGGCTTTCCTTTTGGTCTATAACTAGAGTTTTTGTATCAGGTCTTTTTGATCAAATCGTACATTCAGAAGAGAATGTTGATTTCCTTGAATTATTCAAGTTTCTCCATCCCAAGGTAAATTTAAATCACAAAAACCAGCGTCATCGAAAAAAGTATAAACTACCAAGTATTTTTTTTGTTTCTAAATATCAGATGATGATGGGACTACCAGCTCTGGAAGGAACAAATCCTTCTTCTTGTTTTCCACATTCAGCTATTGGCTATGAATCTGTTTCCTATAGTCGCATTTGGAGTAAGGTAGCAGTCTCTTTTCCTGTTAGGTATTGCAAATTGCAGTCCTGTATATATATCACAAGGATTTTAGTTCTCTCCTATAGTAAATATATTCTTCATGATATTTTAAATTTTAATTGCGACCTTCATTACTGCTAAATGTTTTATGACTTGGCAAGGGTATTTTGTGGTTCATTTAGGTTTTTGCAGCTGACGTATTTGCTTCAAAATTTAGTGATGATCCTATGAACCAACATGTTGGCATGCAATTTAGAAATAAGGTAAGTCTGTCTGACCGACTTCATACTATAGACAAGAATAATGTTTTCATAACCTGAAGAAATTGTTGATGATGTTGGCAGGTATTAGCTCCTGGAGGAGCAAAGGATCCAGTCGAAGCATTGTCGGAATTTCTGGGCAGAGAACCATCAATCCAAGCTTTTGTTGATAGTCTGTCTTCAAGCCTTGTCTAATTCATTTCATGCATTAACTGTTTGTTGAGTCGAATTGTTCTTAAAGACTAGACCCCTGTTGATTTATTCTTACTAATAGCATATGGGTCGTTTTCGTGATCTCTTGTACAAATCCAAGATCGAATACAAAATTTCGTGTTGGTATCCCCTTTCAACATCACCTGCTTAACTTCTTAAGATACCCCTTCTATTCCGTGTTTCTCAGATAGATATTTGAATGCCTATCAATCTTGTTTTGTGGGTATTGTGGTTTTTTTAATAGCACAATTAATTAAACTACTTGACCTAGCCACCTAGGAAAATTCAACTGGAAGTGTTGTGCAATTACTTGGCATATAATCGGCGAATATTACAATCAGATATATGGATTCACAGTACTAAATATGTCTGAATGAAATCGGAATCGGATTGACATAATATACATGATGATATGAGATCCAATTCAATTGAGTGATACGGAAGCCGCATGCACGGGATATAAAACACCTTTATATAAGGGCGTACAGAAAACATCCACAACAACAATAACAGCAGCAACAACAAGAACAAGTGTTGTAAGGAACAAAAAAGCAAGCACCCAAAATGAGCAACATTGTGAGTACGGTGAAGGTTGCAAAGCTAGCAAGGGAATACATCAAACCTCTCAAATCAACCCCATCCCACCTCACAAACTTGAAGCTCTCCTTCTTGGACCAACTCTCCCCATCCGTGTACGCACCCATGGTCTTCTTCTACCCGTCTCATGGCGGACTCCATTCTTCATCCCGCTCACAACACCTCAAGAACTCCCTCTCTCATCTCCTCACTCGATTTTACCCTTTCGCTGGAAGAATAAAGGATCACATGTCAATCGATTGCAATGATTCTGGTGTGGAGTTCATAGATGCCAAAGTCGACACCACCTTACACAATATCTTGAGCCATCCCGACATCCATGCCATCAAACGCTTCATCCCAATCGACATTGAATCCAAAGACACCAAAAACCAACTAGTCCACGTGCAATGTAGCAGCCTCGAATGTGGTGGAAGTGTGATCGGAGTGTGTTGGAACCACAAGCTAGCTGACGCATGCACTGCATCCGTCTTCATGAAAGGTTGGTCCTTAGCCGCTCGTGGGCTGCCCCACGATCTCGTTCCTCACTATTCGGCCTCCATTCTTTTCCCTCCCATCAACTCTTCTTCACTTGGTCATAAGGCCTTGAAGCTTGACATGGAGAAAACCATCACTAGAAGGTTTGTGTTCGATGGAGCAAGGGTTGCGGCTCTCAAGGCCTTTGCATCAGGCCCAGTCGTGGTAAGGCCAACGAGAGTCGAGGTTGTCTCGTCCCTCGTATGGAAATGTGCAACCAAGGCTTCTCGTGCACTACGAACCGACTCCCAACCAATCTCGGTGATGTCTCAATCAGTGAACATAAGGGGAAGGACAGATCCTCCTTTGCCTATAAGCACCATTGGGAACCTTGTAGGGTTCTACTTGTGTGAGATGGAAGAAGGAAGCCATGACATGAGCTTGGGAGACCTTGTGGCCAAGCAAAGACAGGGGAAGGCTGAAATTGCCAACAACTATGTGAAGAAGCTTCAGGGGAAGGGAGAGGATCGAGTCTTGGCAATCCGCAAGCTCTTCAACGAGGCTAAGAGTCTCCTTTCGAGGGATGACGTGGACTTCTACAAGTGTATGAGTGTGTCGGGGGACGGTTTGTATGATTTTGACTTCGGATGGGGGAAGCCAGTATATTCGAGTGTGGTTACCTTAGGGTATAACAACACAATTGTGCTTAATCAAACAAGGGAAGGGGATGGGATCGAAGCTTGGGTCACTCTACAAGAAGACGTTATGGCCTTGTTTGAGCGTGACAATAAGCTGCTCGAGTTTGCTTCTTCAAACCCAAGTGCAGCTCAAGCCAAGGCCTTGGAAATGGATTGTGCTTGTTGGAAGCAAATCCTACATACTTTGAAGCCTAACAGAAAGGAAGCACTCAACTGTTACTGTCATAATCTAGCTTGTAATGCTCGTATGTGAACTGACATGATTATTAGTGGTGTTATATATTGTCAATATCCATCTTTATTCATGAGACTCAGCAATAATAAGTAATACCGAGTATTAACTGTATTATATATTGTCTGAGACTCATTTTGATTTTCTCCCTTTATCAATGAGACTCCTAATTCATAAATATATAAAAATATTAAAACTTCTAAACATAATTAAAATGGATATCTATAGATAGATATATAAAAATGTAACTAAAATTATGATGTTTTTATATATATATTATTGATGTATAAATTTCAAGATTAATTAGTTTTAAAATTTTAATTATGAACAATGTTTTCCGGTTGCACAGCGACACGTTTCATCTTCTGCATTTCTAAATATGTATTTGGAAGGACCTTCAAAACGACGCCGTTTTGAATCAAAAGTCCGGGTAGGAATAAAGTTTAACGTAGGAGAATCCCTTGGTTTAAATATACTAGATACGGGACCCACACTCCGCGTAGGAAACAAATTTTCGTACGTGGTTTAATATTGTTATATTCATCAGCTGGACCTGCTGCCGGCACCTCAGCGCGCAGGTTATACGTTTGATAAATGAAGTCTCAAGAAATTGGCTTGTCCACCCCGCTCTATTCTAAATCATATTGTTCCTTTTCCTTTATAAATTTTTTCCCTCCAATTCTCAAATTCTAGAATCCCTTGACCCAAAAGATCACTTATATAGAGGAAGATCGTGATTAAGTATGTAAAAATCATCATAAATATAAAAAATCGAAACGAGCAGAAGACAATTAGTCAATTACAACATAGAACTCTTAGAGAAGAGGATGAATAAACAACATACAGTGCTCGAATAATCTCCTGATTAGCACTGCAAATGCGTATGTCGGTTGAAACAAGAAATCTCAACTACTGACCAAAAAGGCCCAAATAGATAGGTTCAACATCATAAGTAGGTACCAATTGCATTAATATGTGTCCTAAGACAGCTAGCCTTTTATAAGACTAGATACGGGCCTCGCGCTCCGCGCGAGAAAATTACGGATTTTCGTATGTGATTTAATATAGTTATACATTATTTGTTAATATGTTGTTGTTGTTATCAAATTTATTAATATTTGTAAATATAAGTATTTTTTATTTTCTTATATTTATGTTTGAAGTAGTTTTAAAACATAATATTAGAATAAGTTTGCATTGTCATAAGAATAGCTCACACATTAATTTAATTTGTGACTTAATCAAGTGGACTATAAATAAATATAACATAGGGATATAAGAAGGATATTTAAAGACATGTCCAAAAGTCTAATAAGAGGTGATTAAGAAATGAGTAATGCATTAAATTGGTACAAATTTCATTCAATTTTGGCATTGGACAGCCAACTTTTATATAGATAAGATAAGATAAGATACTAGAAACGGCGTAGCGCGGGGAAATTACGTTTTTTTGGATTAATGTTGTTTAATAGGCGTCCCAAAATTAGATTGGAATAATCATATTCAAATCCATTTTTGATATAGAAATGTAACTTCAACAATGTAGAGTTAGTCTCTAATCTTTGTTCTACCAAAAATCCTCTCCAGATAAGGCCTTAAGCATTATAATATGATTCTAGAAATGGAACCTGCGCTTCGCGCGGGTCTTTTAGGAATCACGTGGAGGGTACTTAAGAGTTAGAATAGATTGAGTGATTCTCTTAGTTGTAAAATCGATTATTTTTACATTGTTCCTTGCACTAATAAGAAGTATGATTTAGACTTATTAATTACATCCGTTTTTCCTATTCTTACACAATTATAATATTATATATCTATTATTAGACATATAGCACAGTTAAGGCCACCACCATACAAAATAGAGGTAGTCGTTTCTTATAATATTAGTGTTTCTTATAATAAGATAAACTAAAACAAAAGAACTTAGGCATAAATAAGTTTCATAAACATGATATATGACAACAACAAAATTTGGACTTCTTTCTCCTAACCTAAGTTCTTCTTGGACTTCCCAAACAAATCTCACTTCTATGTCAAACCAAAAATTTTATTGGCTAGTGAAAGTAGTACAACCTAATAATAGACACCTAAACCCAAAGATTATGATAACAAAGACGTACTTACCCAAGAACCACTACGGATCAAATGTATCCCTTATCTTATATAATATTGCAAATACATCTAGAACACCCTTCTTCCCATCACTTTGTATAACAACGTCTCTTGGTGTGCAAAGAGCAACTTAAAGCACATACCTATTCTCAGTGTTAGTTATCGAGACATGTCAGCAAGTAGCAAACACCATATGCCAATATTATAGAAATACTGATTTCAAAATCAATCGGATATAGGCAAACGACAACAGTGTGCATCTAGAAGAAGTAGTAGCCACTCTTCCAGTTGTCCAACATGTGTACTTCATCAATGTAGAGGAAGTCTTGCTTTCCTTCCTCCCTCCACTAAGCGACATGTGTCGATTTGTTTCCCCACTTGAGCACATATTTCACTTGTATCACCGGTGAAGAGTGCTAGGAATCCTTGTGTCCTGAAATGAATATTTAGTAAAAATTAAATCATTAGAAATGACCATAAAGACATAGAGTCATCAACTAAAGTTTCAAATGAACAGAACTATGAAAAATTATCTTCAAATTATTTATTGGGCGTATGCTTAATGTGTTTTGGTTAATGAACTTATCAAAACCAACTGATAATCCTTTTCTCAATTTGGTTGACCTATTAGCACTCAACAACAAGAACTTTGAATTTTTCATGTTGGTGCAAGTGATTATCCCTTACAAAACCCATCTCCCCTCCTCTTCTACCCCAAATCTAACCCTAATCTCCCTCACTCAATTTCTATATCTCATATTTCAATGGCGAGAACCAAGCAGACAACAAGGAAATCGACCGGAGGAAAGGCTCCTCGTAAGCAATTGGTCACCAAAGCCGCCCGAAAAAACGGCTCCAGCCACCGGAGGAGTGAAGAAGCCCCACAGATTTCGCCCTGGTACGGTTGCTCTAAGGGAGATAAGAAAGTACCAGAAGAGCACCGAGCTTCTCATCAGGAAGCGTCCACAGATTTCGCCCTGATACTAAGACCTGTTTTAACAACGATTGAGAGAAAACGTGAGATCCAATCATGGGATTTTCGCGCAAAGACATGAATCTCATATTCAATCTATTAAGGTGGAGATTGACAATGCTAGAGTAAGAATTTTGCGCATCATTGTTTGTGGAGTATTGTTTTTCCCCTTGTACATGTATCGTTGTATTGGTTGAAGAATAGGTGAATTTATGTTTATAATTTTTATATTTTAATAAGCTTGCTAGATGTTTGTTGTGTTGTATTATTTGGTAGAAATAATTGGACAGTGGTCACTAATTTGTTGTTGACGATCATCTGTAGTGGGGTACAAAGTTAAAACAAAATTGCATCTCTATTGCCTATCATGGGATTTGCTTTACATTTGAAGCAAATCACGTTCATCCCAACAGATTTGTATATCAAACGGTATTAGAGCCTTTCTAATTTTAATATCCTCCACGAAACAACCTACCTCACTATTCTAATTAACTGAGTTAAATACATGAAGAAAAGGTCAATAATAGAAAAGTCAATAAAACACTACAATCTCAAATATCCTCATCATCTGAACACATAACACATCAAGAGGATAATTTATACAACAAGAATTTTCATAAGTGATACTTAGTTGTACTTAAAAAAATATGTTGATACATGGTCCTCCTAACGGGAATAAAATATAAGAGTCAATCAATCAATAAAAAAATTTAAACAGACAAAGACTTTCTCCAAGAGATAACTTATCTACAGAAAATCATTACACTGAAACCAAAAATTTTTGTCTTATTTGTTCAAATCTTACCTGAAGGAGTCTCCGTGGAGAATTAGACCAGCGCATAGTGTCGACGACTTGGACAAAGGATATAGTACCCATGAACCAAACATACGGAGTATTAGAGATGAATCCTGTCTCAAAAGGCATTTTGAACCTCATCGTACTATCTAATTTACAAGGCCACCCAATAAACAACCTTGACCACAGACTCTGGGGTACCATCACGTGGATAATAGAAAACCTCGAATGGTTGGCCATTAGCAACAAAGTTTAAAGCTCTAATAATTGATTTTTCTTCAAAAAAGCTAAGTTTCAGTTCATGACAATTCAACAAACATTTGGTCGGCAACAATATCTAAATTCAAAGTTGAAACAAAATTGAAGGGAAAAAATTGAGTGCAGGATTGGTGGACGAATATAAATCTATACTACAACCAAATTTCTAACATTGTACTCCATTTATGTAAGAGGTTATCCACCTAGAGAAGTGAAGTCCCAAATCTCATACATTTTCAATTTTTTACCATAAGAGTCTTCCGTGATTATATTTAATTTATGAAAAGTACATATTCTAGTTTAACTTATTCTCAAATATACATTCCTTCTCATATACTTCTTGACAATAGGATATTACCATTTATCTGCCTCCCGATCACGTTAATCAAACTGTTTATGCCCTGAATTTATTAAAGATAGCACACTTAAATGAACACTGTAATTTATCAAATTGACCAAGTTATAGTATTATGACTATTATCTATGACTTCAAAAGAAGATGCGAGCGGGTCCTTTACGAATCATATAGACAATTTATATAATAGAAGCATAGAAAAGTACTCTAATCTTAAGACAATTTTTTATTGTTTAAGATGCGGTTTTTTATCTTTTATATCTTATAAAATAAGATAATTATGTGTAAATCTATCTATCTATATATATATATATATATATATATTGAAAGTTGAAACAAAGGATTGTATTTTCACGTTTCACTTTAGTTCCTATGTGTCGGCCTCTAAACTATGTTACTTTATCTTTCACATCACCCGTCATAGTCGTTGTTTTTATATTTTTTGTTAAATATCATTGAAAATCAATTAAATACAAAAGGTTTTTATTATGAAGATATCTAATAGATTTCTTATTCTCTTTTGTTTATCATTTATCATATTATAAAATTAAGAAGATGTCCAATATATATTATATATCTTTTTTTAATATTTTTTAATATTTTTTCATATTTTATAATATCTCTTATATATATCTTTATTTGTTTTACTATCAATCTAGTTAGACTTAAATTAATTTTACTATCAATCTAATTAGAACTTAAACTATAGACCGTAAACTATATATCATAAACTGTAAAGTAATACTTAATAATATAAATATAATTATATAATTAAAATGTTTAATATATGCAACCGCATGACACACATGAAAAAACTCATTGATCTTCATATTGAATAAATTGGAAGCTAAGTTCATACTGTGGTGAAAATATCGTTAGCTTGCCACAGGACAACTCTTTATTTCCATTCACTCATATATGAACTCGGTGTTCCTTTTGCCGTTAACTTTGGGTTTTCTGAAGTGCAAGGATATTCGACTCCTTGTAGCGCCAACGCATCTCTGCGTTAAAGCGGATGGTTGCTTGACTGCTTCTCTATATGAACTTAGAGATATGAATCTAATTATATGGTGATAGCATTATTATCTAAGATGTCCCCGTCATTCCTATCTTGGATGCATATATGAGTGGATGGAAATAAGTTGTTTGCATTATTTTGTCTATTATGTACTATAAACTTAGCTATATGATCCTTTTTACATGGTGATAGTACTCTGAAAAAACACCTCATCCGAAAAATTGCCAAACTCCGGTATTAAATGGTGATAGTACTATTAGTATTACCATAGATTTTGAACAAGAAAAAAAAAAGCAAAACATACTAATCAAACTAAAAGATATTCATTGGCAGTTTACACCCACATTTTTCGTAGAAGACCTACGCGATACCAGCCTCATAATCAAAATAACCACTAAACCTAACTTGCAAAGTTTTTTTCTTGCGGATTCTAATTGTCTGTAAAATAAGAGCTATAAACTATAAAAGAGCCTACAAACAATAGGTCTACCCAACAGTTTTTACTCACCACAAAAATATCAATGAGGTCCTGCAAAATATATATGCTTTAGAGAATTTTTTGCATATCAATAGAATTATAAATAATACATTGATGACGGAAAATACTAACACCTCGAAGATTGAAGAAGCAAGGCATTACTTCAAGAATTCTTACAAGGATCGTAATAATATACTTTATCAGTGGCGTCATCAGACTAACAAAAGTTGCCTAGTAAATAGAGGTTTTTCAAGAGTGTTTGAAAGGCCATGCCCTTTCTCTTGAAACATTGAGCATGGATTTCTTGAATGAGTTTCAATGACCTTCTAGATAACCTTGGGTCCAAAACATAGCAACAAACTTGATCAAGGATTTTGTCTTTGCACAAAGTGTAAATTTGGGGCCTCGGTTTAAGTTCAAAATTTGCTTCAGTTTTTTAACATTGATATTTACCTACAGTCTTGGATGTCAAGGAAAGTTATAAGGGATTCAATAATCCAGAAGTTATTTGCAGAACACAATTTGGGGCCTCCTTCACATGCACCTTTCATTGATGAAGCTGCCTCAAAACTTTCAAATCGAATAAATGAAACATTGGTTCACCTCTTACAATTTTGCAAGAATTCCATGTATCTTCTTGCAAATTAACACCAAGATAGACCAAATGATCTGTTATGTTGTTCCCCATTACTGACCTGCAAAAGCCGCCAATGGAAAAAAATCCAACATCGATCTAGTTATATTTGCAAATAGATATAAAACAGGAACATTTAGGAAAATAAACCAAATGATTCTCGATTGATTCTTCACCTGTTGCATGATGCATCTTCACCATACCCATCACAAACCTTCTCAACAGAGTAGACCAAGCTTCCATATTCAATTTCATACACCCAAACATAATAGTTGAAGATACAACATGAGTGTTATAAAAGTAAAAAAACAAGCAGTCAAGTATATTGAGGGACATTTATTCCTCTCTAGGAAAGTGGTGGTCTGTTTTCTCTTGGAAGGAAGTATAATATGGAGGCAAATGAGGAACAATATCATGGTCATGTGTGATTCGAATTGTATTGGATACAAATTGACTGTAATAAGATGCAAAGATCGAATTGCCAATACAAGGTTGGCCAAAGGTCATAACCTTAACCTTCTTTACTTTGTAATGCACCTGAAACCAAATAGCAGTTCTTCTGTTAAACTAAGAAATACGTTCTTCGGGTTTAGATGGCTTGTGGAAACATGATCCCTTTTTCAGATGGTTATGAATCAATATTGATTTACAAAGTGTAGTTCCTTTATGGATTATTATTACCTTGAGATCAAGAGCACAAAATGCAGCAATGGCTCCCCACCCATCGAATGGTCGTCCAGGTCTCCGTATATTTCTTTTGCTCTATTAACCACACGTGTAACTCTAGGGCCCAAAGTTGTATTTTGATGAATGGAAAAGACAGAAGAGAATTCAATGTGCAATATGGTTGGACAAATAAAGCAATTAACAATGTAAAGAAACTTTGTTTTAATTCTGTACCATGACATCAGATATTCCAGGGTAGTTTAAGTCAAGCTACTTCCAGTGAAAAATTACAACGAATTAGAAAACACTTAGCTCAAAGAATCGGGAAAATGATTATAGGAGTTTCTAGTGTTGCAGAATAATGTTTGAAAAAATAGAAAAGGCAGTAAAATATCAAACCTGCTTTCTTGAGTGCCCCTGAATGCTATAATATTTGCATTGAGATTCTTTGCCACCCCGACATATGACTGCAAAGGTATTTGCGGAATGCAATGAAAACCTATTAGGGCTTAATTGATGGTGATCTATAGAGTCAAGTAAATGTTTTATGATAATAAAGATACACATAATATACCTGCAAGCAGTGTTGGATGTCAACAATCAACTTTACAACCTCAAATCCCTGTTAGCATGAAGATATCTTGTGAAAAGGTGTCCTGAATGTTTTTGTACCGTTGTTCGGCCCAATGTATCTTGTGCAAGTCCAGCTGAACTGTTTAGTCAAATCTGACTCATAAACCTAACATGATGGAAAAACTACTTAATATGCATCTATTTTGGTGAGTATAGTGTGTGATTTATCACAACACTTACATTAACTGTAAATTATTAAAAGCTAGAACTACTAACAGCTGCATCATACTGAACTAATATTCTATCCAACGTGTGATTATAGGAAGGATAGGCCTTCTTTATGAAGACTGGAAATTGAGCTTCTTTATGCAGATACACACATCATGAAGAGTAAGGGCAGTTTGATGTGTGTATTTGAAGTATAGGCCTTCTTTATGAATTCTGGAAATTGAGCTTCTTATTGTATCCTCTTTGCTGATTTCACTTCATCAAACTGCCCTTACTCTTCATAAAGAAGGCCTATCCTTCGAATTTCCAGTCTTAAAGACCCTAAATCCCATCCCCTTTAATTTGTCAATTCCAATAGAGGGTTGCTACTGATTAAATTCAACAAAGAGGATAGCATTACCTTTAAGAAGAAGAACCGACAAATAAGCAACAAAAACCACCACAATTCTCATCCAGACACTGCTACCCATAATCTGCTCCACCAATACAAACAATAAGAAGCTCAATTGAAACCCTAAATTCTGAACTCGTTCAGAGATTGTTAAGCGATTGTTTAGTGATGATTGTCCGATTGTCCACAGTAAGAATTCACAAATAAGCAATTTTTTTTTATCAAATCCTATCTCAAATATGCATATATTCAAATTAGAGGAGGTCGTTAAATATTAGATGGATATACTCCTCTGACCTTACGTAATTGTTTTAAAGCTCCACCGGTGTCAAAGGTCTCATTGCCCTTCTCATCCATTGTAACTGCAACAAGCTTAGCCAAGAAACACCACAAGGGAAAAGGATGGCCAGGATTACTGGTATAGAGTTAAAGCAAATTTGACATATTAGACGAAACTGCATTAAAACATCATTTAAGTTTCCCAGAAAAGCATACACTACCTATTGAATCCTCGTATCGTATATGAATATTGATGTATTAAAACATCATTTAAGTTTTCTAGAAAAGCATACACTACCTAATAGAATCCTCGTACCATATATGAATATTGCTGATTGAGATTTTCAGATTTCCAATGATAGTTGAAATCAGAGTGCCAACCCAATCGTTTTTGGCGGGTGTCTAAAATTTCAAACACCAAAAAACTATAGTAAAAACCTAAAATGATGAACCTGTTTTTTTTTTAATTCTGAATCTGAATGAACACCTAAAGGAATATTTAGAGACAGTGAAAGAAAATTATTCTACACTATGTTTACCAACAAAATTTCATGGCTAAACTACTTTTAGAGTTTCAGCAAGTCAGCAATAACATAATAACCAAAATATTAGTAAAATGTTATGCAGCAAAACAATAAAAGGGAGAAAATAGGAGACTTGGCAACACAAAATGGTTAACTTAAATAAAATAATCTAAAGAAATTTCATGGAATGGTTTGCTTAATTAACATACATTTCCCTGCTTTGATGTAGACATTGCCTCAAGTGTAGATGCTTCTGATTCCTGCATAAAAAGCTCTCTATCATATGAGTGACTCCGTCAAGATTCTTTGTACTCATGAGTTATGACCAGAAATGTGAATAGCCAGTCTCAGCAAAGGAGGCGGCTGTCCTAACCAATCACTGTGATTAATAGACTTGTCAGTGTTATCCTTCAAGTTTCTGCATAAGAAGAAGCCAAAGCACTCGCGGAGATGGATTTTGCATTCCTGTGTGATTCATCCATCCATTTTGCTCCTGAATATTCCTAGACACATCCAACAACGTGTCTTCCTATGAGAACATGTACTGATGTATCTCCAATTAAACATGCGGAGTCACTTTTTTCTTGAAAGTTCATAGTGTGATTAACATATAGAGCAATCTTGATCTTGTTCACATTCTCAATCTCTTTCATTACTACATTGTGATTTGGATGCCAAATGGTGGGATTCCCTACTAAAAACCTGTACAAACGCAAAGCAAATTAAAAGATAAGTCACTCTTCTTGCTTTAACGCAAAGATTCGAAGATCAACAACTTCACTATTCAGACTAATCGATCAATTATTATAGGATAAAACTCAATGTAGGAAGAATCATCCTTCTCTCATATATTTTGTATCGGAAACAATGATCAATGCAGGTCAAGATAGTTACCAACTGAATCTAAACAATGCCCTTGTTGACACAACTGATTATAATCTAAAACTTCATTTCTAACAAATTGATTCCACTTCAGCCTAGGATTATGTGCACAAGGTTTTTTCTGAGTTATAAATTGAGAGAATATCTTCAAGGGAAACTGGAAACTGGAAAGTATAGTCTGTATAAGATAAAGCTGAGTACATCTTCAGCTGAAAACTACGTAAGATCTGAAGGAAAAAGGAATTAAACTTTGGGGAGGAAATATAGATGCCTGACTAAAAAAGAGGTAAGATCTGAAGAACTTGTCCAAAAAGAGAATAAGATTAGTCTGTGTATCCTATTTCCTCTCAAGCAAAATATAAGATGTTGTGCTACATATTAATTCCACACTGTTTATTAATTTCAAAGACCATGAGACTTTTCTAACAAAATTAAAAAAAAATCATCATTCATCAGGAGAGAATCTTTATTCTATCTTTGAGCTCTCCAATCTTTGCTAATGGGGTCATAAAATCAATGAAGAACTCCACTGTGTCACCTTAATTGTCTGTACTCCTGTAGAAGTTGCTGATTGGCTTTGTAGCCAAAACAGTATTAGGATAGTACGCTTTTTTCTTATCAGGTTTCAACATAACTGTAGTTAAGATGTTCATTTCCTCAACAGTAAACTGCAGGAAACAATAAATTTCAAGTTATCGGGATTAGAGAAACATAAAATCATTTTCACATGTATCTTGGGGAAGATTAGTACCATTTGTCCATCAACCACACAACGATCCCCGACATCAAATGGATGAATCCCAAATACAAATATGATGGCTTCAAATATGGTCTTGCACGTGTTACCAAATATAAAAGCCACTATCACAAGTTGGGATGAGAAGAAGAGAAGCAGTTTTGTGGACATAGACCATGGAATGCAGACCCTTGTAAAACTGTAGTAGATGTTTACTTCATTACTTTTCCTAATAACAAAACTGACATTTAATTTGTATGCTCAACACAGAACGTTCTTCCTGCAAGAGATTAAATCTCTATCCCATAAATATTGATCTGGGTTATAGTCGGACCTAATTTTCTAGATAAGAGAAGATTTTACAGACACGAACAACCACATGCAACAAATTTGTAAATAAACAAAATTACCCATTTATAAAAATTGTGATGTGTGTAGGGGAACTCTAGACATTTAACTCAAGCTAGGGGAACTCTAGGCATTCACTTTGTCTTGAGACTGACAGTTCTAAACATACATTGGAAGGTAAGATTATCGATTTTAAATGACCAGATGTTCAAATTTTTTGTTATAATTGCGCATTTTCAGTCCTAAGGATTTGTCACTCAAACATAGCTCTCACTACAGTTCCAATCCTTGGACATTGTCACTCACTTCAAGATACTACAACAGAAAGTTTGTAAAGAGAAGGGAGAAGATTTACCGAGCAATGAAAGAAACAAAGTCAGGATTACAACAGCATAGCTGAGTTTTCAGGAACTTACTTAACTTTCTGTTGCACCTTATCTGCAAATTCCAGCATCTGAATCTTCAGTTGCTCAACCCCCTCAGCTTCCACCATTATCGAACTGATCAAAAGTGAACAGTTACAGAATAACAATCAAGAATTGAGGGGAGACCACGCTTCTAAAAACCTAGGGTTTAGGTCAGGTAATGACGGAACTTATCAAAATCTTCGTGCGATGAAACTTAATAAGATCGAGTAGTACAAAATTGGATAGAAAATTGAAGATCTGCTACCTTCTTGCTTTGCTACAAGTGGAACTGTGGAAGTATGTCTGATAACCGGAGACGGGGATAGCTGAAACAACATCTGGAGAGCAGGAGGCCCAAAAAGAAGAAGGCGAGCTGTGGCTGCACAGCGAGAGCGAGACAGAACGACGAAGGCCTTGCGCCTCGATCCCTAATAGCAATCGCTTGCGCCGCTCTTTTGATTGAGCCAGGCGCCTCAATCTAAACTTCGTAGCTTCCATGGGAGACAGACAAGGAAGGTGCTGGTCGGATACTGTAAATATAACTATTACAACAGAAATCAAGAATGAAAAACTCGAAAAGGCGTTTGGATACTGTAATAGGCAAAACATATTTATACCAAAAACAAAACTAAGTAGCGTTGCGCGCGGGGCAACGCTACTTAGTTTCAAATTGGGCTAATCATATTCAAAATTTTATGATACATAAATGTAACTCAACAAATTTAAATTTATAAACAAAATCAACTTAAGAAAATGATATAGGTGCACATGATGACTTCTTTTAGCAGATAAAGAGAAGTCATTGAACTATTGAGATCTTGGTTCTCAGCCATCACTAATGAGTCATGATCAAGGTACACATGATGACTTCTTTCAGCAGTACGCATAATGAGTTCTTTCAGCGGATATATGCTTGTGGCTTAGTTGATACTTGATCAAACCAGGTCTCACCTTTGGTAGTTGTGGTCAGTCAAAGCCTTGATTCCCGGTCAGATCCGATAGCTAGGAATACTGATGAGGCTAAAGTCGTAGTGCCAAATAAAAGAAAACCCTAAACACTAACTAGAGTATAGCAAGTAAGTAGAGGTCGAACCCAAGGGAATCAAAACACCAATCGCTATGCAGTCAAGCGAAATACCAACTAACGAACAAGTAACAAGTAACCAGGGGGGGTTTTGATTGTATGAAACACAAAAGTAACAAGTATCAAGCAAAGGGAGTCTGGGTGAGAATATGATGAGAAGGGGTTTCACCTAGCAAGTATCCACATAACAGTCAATCAAGTTGATCATAGATTTATCTCAAGTTCTATTCAATCCTAGGGAATGTTCCTATTCCAATCTTTAATATATCAGCAGGCCAACCGGTCCTGATAATACTTACTATTCAACAATCAGGTAAACCTCACAAGATTAGATGAAATAGCAGCAAAGGGCACAAGAATCATAAGGATGCATGCAATAACTTACAACCGTCAAGTATTAACATGCAATCAATTCTCTTTCATAAAAGCAATCAACTACCAGATCATGCAGATATGAATGCTACAATGACAAGGAATTCCACCGTATATTCCTAGTCTAACAATAGAAAACTATCAATCAAACTAGGTGATCAAGCTAGCAAAACTAATAGAAATCAATAGATGAAGAACAAGAGAATTAATACAAACCCATAGGAAAAGAACAGGAGTTTAGAAATCTCACAACTTAATAACTAAAGGTTTCAACCGCTAAGTAAAACAATGGAGATTAGTTCCTGCTCATGGTTGCAGAACTAAATTGTCTGATGGAAAAGATGATGATGAAAGATGATAACAACTAGGGTTATTAAATAGAGACTAACCCTAAAAATATATGGTAAAAGATATATCCTAAACGAAATAATAAAAGGAAAGAGATAAAACAAAACAAGGAAAATAAATAAATCAAAGCATAAAAACACGAAGTGCTCGGTAACATATCCAATTGAGCTGCTTGCTTCCTCTAAATCAGCCCATCACTTCTTCATTAAGTGGGCCAGCCCATTACTTCAGCCCAACAAGTCAGCAGCTTGCTTCCTCTATTTGATTACGGTGCAAGCTTCCAATGTGGGCCCCATCTGCTTCAGGCCCATGTTTTGCACGGCCCATCTCCTCCATGCCCAGTCCAACTCGGTCCAGCAGCAGCTTCTCCTGCATAATATGTGGGCCAGCCTTTCTTCTCCTCACGTGGGCTGCTTGCTAATATAATGGGCGGCCCACTTGCAATTCACCGCACGGCCAGATATGCATCAGTGCAATACCCGCGATCGCCGCTAACCCATGGCGATCGCCGTCGGTGATTTCTTCGAGTCTTCAATCTTCTTCGGTTCTGATCTCAATTTCTTCAGTTCTTAATAAATATCTCAGAACATAATAATGACTCGAAACACATATAATAATACTCCTAAATCAATGTAATAATTCCTAGTTACGCTATACAAAGTGCAGCGTATCAAATACCCCCATACTTAGACTTTTACTCGTCCCGAGTAACTTACAGAAAAGCTACCCATACAATAAAATAAATGCCTAAAGCCTCAGGAAGTACAAGAATATCTCCTAGTGATTACATAACCAATAAACTCCTCCAAACATATAAAACACAACAACAATAATCAAGAACAATGTGATAAAATGAGCACATACCCAGAACTACACCTTATTCCTCCAAGTGGCCTACCCGAATCCTCCTATACGCCTCCTTCTTATGTCTCCATACGCCAAGATGATAAAAATCCTAAAACACTCAATTTTTTATAACACTCATCTTGCTTGGGCGCCCTTTCGGGTTTTGATCCCAACCACTCAATAATTGTTCCAGGTTCACAAAACTCACATCACTCAAGACTTATTTTTGCCCCAGCCTAATGCCGGTCAAGCCACCTTCTTATTGCATAGAACTTGCTATCCAAGGATTTTGTATGCCTTTTTTCAATTTTTGTGGCTTTTTCATACAATATATATTCAATAAGCTCATGCAGATACAACCAACACCAAAATAAAGACATGTGAATACATTCTCCTCCCCCATACTTAAACATTGCATTGTCCTCAATGAAATGGAAGACATAAAAACGAACCCAGGGAAGGAGACAGAAGACTCACATACAAGGTCGGATGACCTTCCTCCAATAAAACTCAACGTGTGGTAGAATGAGAAACTAGATGAGCACTAAATGTAATCCAATAATGCATAGCTCATCTAAAGCAAAAAAAAGAATACCTCCAATGTAGAAGGTGACCCAAACAAATCAACTCCTTGCAAAGAACATGGTCACCAACAAGCTAAGCTCCAGCGAATGTAGATCTAGAATGATAGTACTAATGAAACCAAACTTGATGTAATGCAACTCCTTACTTTCTTTTCTCTCATATTTTTTTTTCTTTCTGCACTATATATATTTTTTTTTAATCCGATATATTATTTTTTTCTCGGAAGGATTTTCGGTTTTTTTTCTTTTTTCTTTTTTTTTTTTAGACGGGAGAGAAGACTTACAACAAGATTGGCTACTGACTGTAGCGGACCCTAAGCTTCGGTGATTTCCCCCTGTCCATAGAAAAACTAAAAAGAAAATTAAACTGAACAAAAACAAATAAAAACGAACTAAAACCTCGGTTTGCCTCCCGAGTAGCGCCTTATTTTATGTCGTGGCTCGACATGAAACTCAAGAGATTTAACTAACGCCATTTGGCTTTGTGAAAACCGTCTCTTGTCTGAATTCTCTCTTGAACCACTCATGGAACGCCTTGAATCTCGTCCCTCTTACCTTGACCACCTTGTCCTTAGAAATGAAGGTGGTTTCATTCACTTTATCCTCTTTGACCGTATCAGGCGGCTGTTTAAGCTCAATGTCAAGTGCCTGCACACTAGACCTCAATGGTATCTCGCCTGGCGAGGTCAGTAATGGAGGGCAATTGCCCAAAGGATGTGAAGAGAGCTTACCTTTAGGCTCTGGCTTAGCCTGGCACTCCTGCATGTTAGTAGACAAAACAACATCTACTTTTGGGGGCATTAAGATATTCTCTAAAACAGGTTGTAATTCATCCTTACAAGTAGGATTAATCACATCAATAGCACATAGAGAATTCTTATCAATAGGATCCATGTCATAAATATTGTATTCTACCTTATCCCCATCAAACTCCATAGAGAGAGTCCCGCTATTAACATCAATTTTCGTTTGTGCAATTTTCATAAAAGGTCTACCTAACAGTATAGGTGTGACATTATTAGCATGCTCCATATCCAACACAAAGAAATCAGCAGGAAAAATCAGATCACCAACCATAACAAGGACATCCTCAACAACCCCTTTCGGGTACACAGTAGACCTATCAGCAAGTTGAATAACAGTTCCTGTTTTATGCAAGGGTCCTAAGCCTAGTGATTTATACAAAGAGTAAGGCAAAACATTGATTGATGCACCTAAATCTGGCATGGCTTTGTCAAATTTAGTTTCACCAATCACACATGGAATGCTAAATATGCCTGGATCACCACATTTCTTAGGCATGCGTTTTTGAAACACAGCAGAAACTTGTTCACTTATTTCAACTTTCTTCTTTCCTTTCATTTTTTGATTTCTTTTAATAGTGCAAACTTCTTTCAAAAACTTAGCAAATCTAGGAATACTCTTAACAAGTTTGAGCAAGGGAATGTTTACCTCACACCTACTAAAGGTTTCGAAGATTTCGTTGTCGTTCTCCAGCCTTCGAGTATCCGTCAATGCCTCAGGAAAGGGAGCAACAGGCTTCTGAGAGAACAGAGGGGGAAAATTCGGGTGAACATAATTATCAATATACTCAGGGGTCTCCTGGCGATCGCCATCAACAACTGGCGATCGCGGTCGCGGATGATTTTGCACCTCATCTTCTGGAATGTCATGGCGATCGCCATCACCATATGGCGATCGCGGTCGGGATGCAGATCCTGTTTTGCTCTCTGTAATCTCATGGCGATCGCCACTCAGATCTGGCGATCGCGTTTTTGGCACAGAACAGTCATTTAAAGTTTTTCCGCTCCTCAAGAACATTGCACTGACGTTCTCTCTCGGGTTTCTTACCGGTTCCCTGGCCTCTAATTTACTCACAGCTTGAGCAATCTGTCCTAACTGATTTTCAAGATTTTGGATACTCGATTCCGTTCTAGCATTTTGTTGCATCACAGTTTGAGCTAAGGACTTGATCATATCTTCAACATTCATAGAATTCTGAGGTCTAGGTTGCTGATAATTAATATTATGAGAATCATACCTTGGCCTTGGTTGCCATCCACCAACAGCGTTTACCTCAGCATTCGGCTCTTGGAGTTGTTGACCACCACTTTGCAGCATAAAAGACTTCATCATATCTTTCAGTTCATTCATATCACTTTGAATTTTAGCGGGATCAAGTGAACTTACTGACTGTGTTATTTGCCTGCTACCAATCTGCCTTGAGCTCTCAGCTAATTCCTCAAACATTTCAGTAGCCTGAGGTATAGTCAATCTTAAAAAGTTACCTCCACAGGATGCATTCACCATTCGACGATCCTCATCAATCAGGCCACTGAATAAGTACATAAGAAGATCATGGTCCGTATAACTATGGAATGGGCAGCTTGAGCAAAGCTTCTTGAATCTCTCATAATACTCATAGAGACTCTCAGTTGAATGTTGTTGAAGATTCGTGATCTCCTTCTTCAAGCTGCTCAGTTTTGTGGCTGGAAAATATTTCTCCAAGAAGACATTCTTCATCTTAGCCCATGTATCAATACTCCCTGGAGCTTGATAATAGAGCCAATCATTCGCAGCGTCTTTCAGAGTAAATCCGAAAGCTCTCAGCATGACCTGTTCCTCATGAACACCTCTTGGCTTCATACTAGAACATATGGCATGGAATTGAGCCAAGTGTTTGTTGGGATCTTCTCCTGCTAAGCCATGGAAATGTGGTAGCTCATGAATTAAACCAGCTTTTAATTCAAAATTCACACCTTCTTCAATCTCATGAAACCTCACTGCCAAAGGTTGTTGGTTTAAGTCTGGGGCAGTGAGTTGCCTCATAGTAGGCAATGGCGGTCCATGTCGATCACCCATCTCGTTATCTTGGGTCAGAGCTGCTCTTTGGTTCCGAAGGAACGTCCTTTCAATCTCTGGGTCAAAGGAAACAAGAGATGAATCAGTAGAACGGGTCTGAACCATAAAGGTTCACACCAAACAGTTGATAATTTCACAATTAACACAGATTCAGAAAAATTTCAATTCCCCGGCAACGACGCCAAATTTGATGAGGCTAAAGTCGTAGTGCCAAATCGAAGAAAACCCTAAACACTAACTAGAGTATAGCAAGTAAGTAGAGGTCGAACCCAAGGGAATCAAAACACCAATCGCTATGCAGTCAAGAGAAATACCAACTAACGAACAAGTAACAAGTAACCGGGGGGGTTTTGATTGTATGAAACACAAAAGTAACAAGTATCAAGCAAAGGGAGTCTGGGTGAGAATATGATGAGAAGGGGTTTCACCTAGCAAGTATCCACACAACAGTCAATCAAGTTGATCATAGATTTATCTCAAGTTCTATTCAATCCTAGGGAATGTTCCTATTCCAATCTTTAATATATCAGCAGGCCAACCGGTCCTGATAATACTTACTATTCAACAATCAGGGAAACCTCTCAAGATTAGATGAAATAGCAGCAAAGGGCACATGAATCATAAGGATGCATGCAATAACTTACAACCGTCAAGTATTAACATGCAATCAATTCTCTTTCATAAAAGCAATCAACTACCAGATCATGCAGATATGAATGCTACAATGACAAGGAATTCCACCGTATATTCCTATTCTAGCAATAGAAAACTATCAATCAAACTAGGTGATCAAGCTAGCAAAACTAATAGAAATCAATAGATGAAGAACAAGAGAATTAATACAAACCCATAGGAAAAGAACAAGAGTTTAGAAATCTCACAACTTAATAACTAAAGGTTTCAACCGCTAAGTAAAACAATGGAGATTAATTCCTGCTCATGGTTGCAGAACTAAATTGTCTGATGGACAAGATGATGATGAAAGATGATAACAACTAGGGTTCTTAAATAGAGACTAACCCTAAAAATATATGGTAAAAGATATATCCTAAACGAAATAATAAAAGGAAAGAGATATAACAAAACAAGGAAAATAAATAAATCAAAGCATAAAAACACGAAGTGCTCGGTAACATATCCAATTGAGCTGCTTGCTTCCTCTAAATCAGCCCATCACTTCTTCGTTAAGAGGGCCAACCCATTACTTCAGCCCAACAAGTCAGCAGCTTGCTTCCTCTATTTGATTACGGTGCAAGCTTCCAATGTGGGCCCCATCTGCTTCAGGCCCATGTTTTGCACGGCCCATCTCCTCCATGCCCAGTCCAACTCGGTCCAGCAACAGCTTCTCCTGCATAATATGTGGGCCAGCCTTTCTTCTCCTCACGTGGGCTGCTTGCTAATATAATGGGCGGCCCACTTGCAATTCACCGCACGGCCAGATATGCATCAGTGCAATACCCGCGATCGCCGCTAACCCATGGCGATCGCCGTCGGTGATTTCTTCGAGTCTTCAATCTTCTTCGGTTCTGATCTCAATTTCTTCAGTTCTTAATAAATATCTCAGAACATAATAATGACTTGAAACACATATAATAATACTCCTAAATCAATGTAATAATCCCTAGTTATGCTATACAAAGTGCAGCGTATCAAGTACCATCTCCATCTTTGTCCAATTCTTCACCACAGACCTGCAACAAATCTCCAATCAATTAATTCAGGCATGATAATTAGTCACGCTTACAGAATCTAACACTCGAGACATAATCTAAATAATGACAACAATCGCAATGCAACTAATGTATACGAAAAGCCATAAGATTTTTTGTTGAAACATTCTACAATAACGTTGAGCAAGAACTCTAACCCAACTACTTCCAGTCCCCTATCTCAATTATAAACATAGAAATTTGAGTGTCCACCTTAACACTTGAGAAATACAATGAAAAATAACGGAAAAGTTAGTTTGAAGGCATAAACTAAGAGAAAGTAAGAAATGATCTAAGAAAGAGCATTCTCATACTTCAAAATCTCCACTTTTTGTTTTGTTAATATACACTGGACACGCCAAGTAGATTCGATGAAGCTAATCCAAGCAAAAGCAATGTCTTCTTCTACTTCACACATGAAAGCTGATCTTAAAAGATGATGTTCCTGCATAACAGTGAAAATTAAATATTTAGGCAAGTCTCATAAATAGTTTGAAGATGAATAAAGTAAGTTCCATGCTATTATCATACTTTGGATTTAAAATGGCAAGAAATCTTTGTGTTTTCTTTTTCAAGATGTTGTCTTCTTCCCTAGCAATTTGAAGGTGTCCATTAATGGTATATTGGTATATAATCATCCATTGACCTGTACTAATTCATCGATCAGAGATAGAGAATTCAGTCAAGAATTTTGACCTTAGATATAAAAAGATTTCCTGATTTTTCAAAACATTTCCGTAAATCATGCAAAAGCCATTAAAATATTAATTATTGTAGATAATTTTTCAAAATGATTAAACAATTTGAATTTAATATAGAATTGGTGTTTGGAATCAGGGCATCAAAAAATATACATCAATTATGTTTGAGAGAAAACCAAGCATTCGTGTTCCTTTGCTGAACTGAGCAATGGGGTGACAATATGTAGGGTCGGTTGATCTCAGTGGATGTTGGTAGCCTTTGAATAAGATAATCAGAAAATAAGAGCTTTGTACACAATATAGTTTCGCATGTTGCCTTGAGGGTCTTGTGTGTTTAGGGATTGAATCAGTCTCCTTTTTCTTTCAGCAGTGTTGAGCTTGATAAAGTTAGCGCTTGATATATTTACGGAGAGAAATACACGGTAAGATAAAATCAAGATCTTGATTAATTGACTTCAGAAAAGGCATACCTCAAGAGTCATGTACTCACGGCTAATATCTAGCAGAAGGATATTTATTTGAAAATGTCTCGAGCAACAGCTTATCAGTAACATTTGTAGCCAAATATCCGACAATAAGGAATGATCAGAACCATTTTCAGTACACTCCCCAACATTGAATGATGCCAAGTTCATCAGAAATGATAAATCGGTATTGGGCATCACAATCCACCATAAGACTGCAGGGGTTTCTCGGTGGCGGAATGTGAATTGATCCACAAATCCATAACGAATTTTCATGTTTCAAGAATCAAGTGACATGAATACAGGATGTGTAAACTCCATGATTTTGGATAGTCTTATTACACAGATGAACATCAGTATCCACTTGAGAGATCCATCTCCAAAAGAATATGCAATACATGAGGTTCTTAAATAAAATGTACGATCAACTATTGAACATGAAAAAATAACCATAATGCCAAATCACGATCCTACATGACACTAATATATACAACTTATTTTTAATTGCTTGAGAGATCCATCTTCGTGCCCAAGCCTGTCAAAAAGTAGAAGTTCAACAACCTTAATCATAGGTATGAAGAACTTGGCAACTAAAATAAAGGGTCTAATTAAATTTTTAACTGCTTGGTTTTATAATCACAGTTTTAGCAATCATGTTCATGATGGAATGAGTATGCTTTGATTCTCCTGCACACCACTTATCAAAAAATCAGTGAATATTACTACGTGAAGAAATTCCCTCAATAATATGTTCTTAACTCGGTCTAGACGCGCCACCGATAAGATGATCGCTTGTTTCGGTCCTTCAGCACGCATCTTTATCAACCAATAATGAAATTCATGAGAATGAGATCAAATACAAAAACAAATAATAAAGTACGAATAAAGAATTTGTTTACATGTGCTCTTTATTTTCAACGTCACTATAGAGAAGCTCTTCGATTTCAGAGTGCAAAGTAGTTAGCTTCTTCTTCTTATTCTCGGTGTACGGGAAGTCGGGAAGTAAATCGACAGATCACCACCAGGCGAGACAATGTCGAACTTCGGATTGAACACATCGATTCCTTGGACTCGGTAAAGTCCTGGAAGAGTGAATGCCATGTGGATTTTGTTCAGTCCAATCGTATCCTTGCTGCATATCACAAATTCACAACAGAAAAAATAAACCAAGTCTTTGACTCATACAAAAACTATAAAGAACTCGAACACTGGAGAAGAAAACAGGCTTGACATAGTGAAAACATACCATAAGAACTTTTCCCATCGAAAGAATATGAGATTAGAGCCTCCAGTTCATCCACAATAGCATCATAGCAGAAGATATATTGGTCCTAGCAAACAGGTAGAGTCACAGTAATGAAATCAACGGGGAAAAATATTGATTCGCTAACAATATTTTGGACACAAAATCAGTGGGAACAAAATACTTTTAATTTCACTGAATGAAAAGACCAAAGGAAAAATATCAATGTTGATGATAGATCAATTAACATACACCATTGTAATCAATGTACTTAAAGTTTGACCTAATTATTATTATTAACTAAATAATTGAGTAAAACTAAGAATCATAATTTATTCTCTGAGCTCGATTCAAATTGAATAAATAAACTACTTAATGAAAATTTCTCATGAAATTAAGTATCAAAGACTACTCCTTTGAGTTCAACTGATATTACTGTTACACATCTAGATATTTAGCAAAAACATTTTAAGCCTAAACAGAGCATCATAATTCAATCTCCTATTCTCTGCCTCAAAACTTTACCAGTAAACTCAAGTATTAGAGCACTTGTCTTGAACCAGACATCACAATGGAGATTAAAAATGAAAATTAATTCCCATAGAAAGAGGTAAATTCAACGCAACATTCATTAAATTGCATGATAGGTAATTGATACGTTGCACTTTGTATGGCGTAACTAGGGATTATTACATTGATTTAGGAGTATTATTATATGTGTTTCGAGCCATTGTTATGTTCTGAGATATTTATTAAGAAGTGAAGAATTGAAGATCAGAACCAAAGAATATTGAAGATTTGAAGAAATCACCGACGGCGATCGCCATGGATCAGCGGCGATCGCGGTGGAGCAACAGAGAGGAGCCGAGAATATTTAATAAATCCGCGATCGCGGATAATATGCTGAATTTCCCTTCGTGCGCGAGACGGGCTGTGGGGTGAAGTAAGCAGGCCGGCCCACATATTGAATTAGAGGAAGCAAGCAGCACATATGAATATATTAGCCGAGCACTTCGTGTTTGTTTTCTTTAGTTTAATTTATTTGTTTTCCTTTTGTGTTTTGTTTAGTTTCCTTTCTTTTATTTTCCTTATATTAGTTTTAGGATATATCTTTTACCATATATTTTTAGGGTTAGTCTCTATTTAAGAACCCTAGTTCTTTCTATCTTTCAATCAACTTTTTATCATCATCTTTTCCATCAGACAATTTAGTTCTGCAACCATGAGCAGGAACTAATCGCCATTGTTTTACCTAGCGGTTGAAACCTTCAGTTATTAAGTTGTGAGATTTCTAAACTCTTGTTCTTTTCCTATGGGTTTGTATTAATTCTCTTGTTCTTCATCTATTGATTTCTATTAGTTTTGCTAGCTTGATCACCTAGTTTGATTGATAGTTTTCTATTGCTAGACTAGGAATATACGGTGGAATTCCTTGTCATTGTAGCGCTCATATCTGCATGATCTGGTAGTTGATTGCTTTTATGAAAGAGAATTGATTGCATGTTAATACTTGACGGTTGTAAGTTATTGCATGCATCCTTATAATTCCTGTGCCCTTTGCTGCTATTTCATCTAATCTTGAGAGGTTTCCCTGATTGTTAAATAGTAAGTATTATCAGGACCGGTTGGTCTGCTGATATATTAAAGATTGGAATAGGAACATTCCCTAGGATTGAATAGAACTTGAGATAAATCTATGATCAACTTGATTGACTGTTGTGTGGATACTTGCTAGGTGAAACCCCTTCTCATCATATTCTTACCCAGACTCCCTTTGCTTGATACTTGTTACTTTTGTGTTTCATACAATCAAAACCCCCCCGGTTACTTGTTACTTGTTCGTTAGTTGGTATTTCTCTTGACTGCATAGCGATTGGTGTTTTGATTCCCTTGGGTTCGACCTCTACTTACTTGCTATACTCTAGTTAGTGTTTAGAGTTTATTTCTTTGATTTGGCACTACGACTTTAGCCTCATCAAATTTGGTGCCGTTGCCGGGGAATTGAAATTTTTCTGATTCTGTGTTAATTGTGAAATTATCAACTGCTTGGTGTGAACCTTTATGGTTCAGACCCGTGCTACTGATTCATCTCTTGTTTCCTTTGACCCAAAGATTGAAAGGACGTTCCTTCAGAACCAAAGAGCAGCTCTGAACCAAGATAACGAGATGGGTGATCGACATGGACCGCCATTGCCTACTATGAGGCAACTCACTGCCCCAGACTTAAACCAACAACCTTTGGCAGTGAGGTTTCCTGAGATTGAAGAAGGTGTGAACTTTGAATTAAAAGCTGGTTTAATTCATGAGCTACCACACTTCCATGGCTTAGCAAGAGAAGATCCCAACAAACACTTGGCTCAATTCCATGCCATATGTTCTAGTATGAAGCCAAGAGGTGTTACTGAGGAGCAGGTCATGCTGAGAGCTTTCGGATTTACTCTGAAAGTCGCTGCGAATGATTGGCTCTACTATCAAGCTCCAGGGAGTATTGATACATGGGCTAAGATGAAAAAGGTCTTTTTAGAGAAATATTTTCCAGCTACAAAACTGAGCAGCTTGAAGAAGGAGATCACGAATCTTCAACAACACTCAACTGAGAGTCTCTATGAATATTATGAGAGATTCAAGAAGCTCTGCTCAAGCTGCCCATTCCATAGTTATACTGACCAAGATCTCCTTATGTACTTATTTAGTGGCCTGATTGATGAGGATCGTCGAATGGTGAATGCATCCTGTGGAGGTAACTTTTTAAGATTAACTATACCTCAGGCTACTGAAATGTTTGAGGAATTAGCTGAGAGCTCAAGGCAGTTTGGTAGCAGGCAAAGAACACAGTCAGTAAGTTCACTTGATCCCGCTAAAATTCAAAGTGATATGAATGAACTGAAAGATATGATGAAGTCTTTTATGCTGCAAAGTGGTGGTCAACAACTCCAAGAGCCGAATGCTGAGGTAAACGCTGTTGGTGGATGGCAACCAAGGCCAAGGTATGATTCTCATAATATTAATTATCAGCAACCTAGACCTCAGAATTCTATGACTGTTGAAGATATGATCAAGTCCTTAGCTCAAACTGTGATGCAACAAAATGCTAGAACGGAATCGAGTATCCAAAATCTTGAAAATCAGTTAGGACAGATTGCTCAAGCTGTGAGTAAATTAGAGGCCAGGGAACCGGTAAGAAACCCGAGAGAGAACGTCAGTGCAGTGTTCTTGAGGAGCGGAAAAACTTATGACGACTGTTCAGGGCCAAAACCGCGATCGCCAGATTTGAGTGGCGATCGCCATGAGATTACAGAGAGCAAAACAGATTCTGCATCCCGACCGCGATCGCCATTCCATTCCAGAAGATGAGGTGCAAAATCATCCGCGACCGCGATCGCCAGTTGTTGATGGCGATCGCCAGGAGCCCCCTGAGTACATTGACGATTATGTTCGCCCGAATTTTCCACCTCTATTCTCTCAGAAGCCTGTTGCCCCCTTTCCTGAGGCATTGAAGGATACTCGAAGGCTGGAGAACGACAACGAAATCTTCAAAACCTTTAGTAGGTGTGAGGTAAACATTCCTTTGCTCAAACTTGTTAAGAGTATTCCTAGATTTGCTAAGTTTTTGAAAGAAGTTTGCACTATTAAAAGAAACCAAAAACTGAAAGGAAAGAAGAAAGTTGAAATAAGTGAACAAGTTTCTGCAGTGTTTCAAAAACGCATGCCTAAGAAATATGGTGATCCAGGCATATTTAGCATTCCATGTGTGATTGGTGAAACTAAATTTGACAAAGCCATGCTAGATTTAGGTGCATCAATCAATGTTTTGTCTTACTCTTTGTATGAATCACTAGGCTTAGGACCCTTGCATAAAACAGGAACTGTTATTCAACTTGCTGATAGGTCCACTGTGTACCCGAAAGGGGTTGTTGAGGATGTTCTTGTTATGGTTGGTGGTCTAATTTTTCCTGCTGATTTCTTTGTGTTAGATATGGAGCATGCTAATAATGTCACACCTATACTGTTAGGTAGACCTTTTATGAAAACTGCACAAACGAAAATTGATGTTAATAGTGGGACTCTCTCTATGGAGTTTGATGGGGATAAGGTAGAATATAATATTTATGACATGGATCCCATTGATAAGAATTCTCTATGTGCTATTGATGTGATTAAGCCTACTTGTAAGGATGAATTGCAACCTGTTTTAGAGAATCTCTTAGAGCCCCCAAAAGTAGATATTGTTTTGTCTACTAACATGCAGGAGTGTCATGCTAAGCCAGAGCCTAAAGGTAAGCTCTCTCCACATCCTTTGGGCAATTGCCCTCCATTACTGACCTCGCCAGGCAAGATACCATTGATGTCTAGTGTGCAGGCACTTGACATTGAGCTTAAACAGCCGCCTGATACGGTCAAGGAGGAGAAAGTGAATGAAACCACCTTCATTGCTAGAGACAAGGTGGTTAAGGTAAGAGGAACGAGATTTAAGGCGTTCCATGAGTGGTTCAAGAGAGAATTCAGACAAGAGACGGTTTTCACAAAGCCAAATGGCGTTAGTTAAATCTCTTGAGTTTCATGTCGAGCCACGACATAAAATAAGGCGCTACTCGGGAGGCAACCCGAGGATTGAGTTTGTTTCTATTTGTTTTTGTTCGGTTTAATTTTCTTTTTAGTTTTTCTATGGACAGGAGGAAATCACCGAAGCTTAGGGTCAGCTACAGTCAGTAGCCAATTTCGCTATAAGTCTTCTCTCCCGTTCTTAAAAAAAAAAATAAAAAAATAAAAAAAAAATAAAAAAAAAAAAATTCCGAAAATCATTCCGAGAAAAAAATAATATATCGGATTAAAAAAAATAGAGTGTAAAAAAAAATGAGAGAAAAGAAAGTAAGGAGTTGTATTACATCAAGTTTGGTTTCATTAGTACTATCATTCTAGATCTACATTCGTTGGATCTTAGCTTGTTGGTGACCATGTTCTTTGCAAGGAGTTGATTTGTTTGGTCACTTTCTACATTGGAGGTATTCTTTCTTTTGCTTTAGATGAGCTATGCATTATTGGATTACATTTAGTTCTCATCTAGTTTCTCATTCTACCACACTTTGAGTTTTATTGGAGAAAGGTCATCCGACCTTGTATGTGAGTCTTCTGTCTCTTTCCCTGGGTTCGTTTTTATGTCTTCCATTTCATTGAGGACAATGCAATGTTTAAGTATGGGGGAGGACAATGTATTCACATGTATTTATTTAGGTGTTGGTTGTATCTGCATGAGCTTATTGAATATATATTGTATGAAAAAGCCACAAAAATTGAAAAAAGGCATACAAAATCCTTGGATAGCAAGATCTATGCAATAAGAAGGTGGCTTGACCGGCATTAGGCTGGGGCAAAAATAAGTCTTGAGTGATGTGAGTTTTGTGAGCCTGGAACAATTATTGAGTGGTTGGGATGAAAACCCGAAAGGGCGCCCAAGCAAGATGAGTGTTATTAAAAAAATTGAGTGTTTTAGGACCATTATCATCTTGGCGTATGAAGACATAAAAAGGAGGCGTATAGGAGGATTCGGGTAGGCCACTTGGAGGAATAAGGTGTAGTTTTGAGTATGTGCTTATTTTATCACATTGTTCTTGATTATTGTTGTTGTGTTTTGTGTGTTTTGGAGGAGCTTATTGGTTATGTAATCACTAGGAGATATTTTTGTACTTCCTGAGACTTTGAGCATTTTATTGTATGGGTAGCTTTTCTGTAAGTTACTCGGGACGAGTAAAAGTCTAAGTATGGGGGTATTTGATACGCTGCACTTTGTATGGCGTAACTAGGGATTATTACATTGATTTAGGAGTATTATTATATGTGTTTCGAGCCATTGTTATGTTCTGAGATATTTATTAAGAAGTGAAGAATTGAAGATCAGAACCAAAGAATATTGAAGATTTGAAGAAATCACCAACGGCGATCGCCATGGATCAGCGGCGATCGCGGTGGAGCAACAGAGAGGAGCCGAGAATATTTAATAAATCCGCGACCGCGGATTAATATCCGCGATCGCGGATAATATGCTGAATTTCCCTTCGTGCGCGAGACGGGCTGTGGGGTGAAGTAAGCAGGCCGGCCCACATATTGAATTAGAGGAAGCAAGCAGCACATATGAATATATTAGCCGAGCACTTCGTGCTTGTTTTCTTTAGTTTAATTTATTTGTTTTCCTTTTGTGTTTTGTTTAGTTTCCTTTCTTTTATTTTCCTTATATTAGTTTTAGGATATATCTTTTACCATATATTTTTAGGGTTAGTCTCTATTTAAGAACCCTAGTTCTTTCTATCTTTCAATCAACTTTTTATCATCATCTTTTCCATCAGACAATTTAGTTATGCAACCATGAGCAGGAACTAATCGCCATTGTTTTACCTAGCGGTTGAAACCTTCAGTTATTAAGTTGTGAGATTTCTAAACTCTTGTTCTTTTCCTATGGGTTTGTATTAATTCTCTTGTTCTTCATCTATTGATTTCTATTAGTTTTGCTAGCTTGATCACCTAGTTTGATTGATAGTTTTCTATTGCTAGACTAGGAATATACGGTGGAATTCCTTGTCATTGTAGCGCTCATATCTGCATGATCTGGTAGTTGATTGCTTTTATGAAAGAGAATTGATTGCATGTTAATACTTGACGGTTGTAAGTTATTGCATGCATCCTTATAATTCATGTGCCCTTTGCTGCTATTTCATCTAATCTTGAGAGGTTTCCCTGATTGTTGAATAGTAAGTATTATCAGGACCGGTTGGCCTGCTGATATATTAAAGATTGGAATAGGAACATTCCCTAGGATTGAATAGAACTTGAGATAAATCTATGATCAACTTGATTGACTGTTGTGTGGATACTTGCTAGGTGAAACCCCTTCTCATCATATTCTCAACCAAACTCCCTTTGTTTGATACTTGTTACTTTTGTGTTTCATACAATCAAAACCCCCCCTTGTTACTTGTTACTTGTTCGTTAGTTGGTATTTCGCTTGACTGCATATCGATTGGTGTTTTGATTCCCTTGGGTTCGACCTCTACTTACTTGCTATACTCTAGTTAGTGTTTAGAGTTTATTTCTTTGATTTGGCACTACGACTTTAGCCTCATCAAATTTGGTGCCGTTGCCGGGGAATTGAAATTTTTCTGATTCTGTGTTAATTGTGAAATTATCAACTGTTTGGTGTGAACCTTTATGGTTCAGACCCGTGCTACTGATTCATCTCTTGTTTCCTTTGACCCAAAGATTGAAAGGACGTTCCTTCAGAACCAAAGAGCAGCTCTGAACCAAGATAACGAGATGGGTGATCGACATGGACCGCCATTGCCTACTATGAGGCAACTCACTGCCCCAGACTTAAACCAACAACCTTTGGCAGTGAGGTTTCCTGAGATTGAAGAAGGTGTGAACTTTGAATTAAAAGCTGGTTTAATTCATGAGCTACCACACTTCCATGGCTTAGCAAGAGAAGATCCCAACAAACACTTGGCTCAATTCCATGCCATATGTTCTAGTATGAAGCCAAGAGGTGTTACTGAGGAGCAGGTCATGCTGAGAGCTTTCGGATTTACTCTGAAAGTCGCTGCGAATGATTGGCTCTACTATCAAGCTCCAGGGAGTATTGATACATGGGCTAAGATGAAAAAGGTCTTTTTAGAGAAATATTTTCCAGCTACAAAACTGAGCAGCTTGAAGAAGGAGATCACGAATCTTCAACAACACTCAACTGAGAGTCTCTATGAATATTATGAGAGATTCAAGAAGCTCTGCTCAAGCTGCCCATTCCATAGTTATACTGACCAAGATCTCCTTATGTACTTATTTAGTGGCCTGATTGATGAGGATCGTCGAATGGTGAATGCATCCTGTGGAGGTAACTTTTTAAGATTAACTATACCTCAGGCTACTGAAATGTTTGAGGAATTAGCTGAGAGCTCAAGGCAGTTTGGTAGCAGGCAAAGAACACAGTCAGTAAGTTCACTTGATCCCGCTAAAATTCAAAGTGATATGAATGAACTGAAAGATATGATGAAGTCTTTTATGCTGCAAAGTGGTGGTCAACAACTCCAAGAGCCGAATGCTGAGGTAAACGCTGTTGGTGGATGGCAACCAAGGCCAAGGTATGATTCTCATAATATTAATTATCAGCAACCTAGACCTCAGAATTCTATGACTGTTGAAGATATGATCAAGTCCTTAGCTCAAACTGTGATGCAACAAAATGCTAGAACGGAATCGAGTATCCAAAATCTTGAAAATCAGTTAGGACAGATTGCTCAAGCTGTGAGTAAATTAGAGGCCAGGGAACCGGTAAGAAACCCGAGAGAGAACGTCAGTGCAGTGTTCTTGAGGAGCGGAAAAACTTATGACGACTGTTCAGGGCCAAAACCGCGATCGCCAGATTTGAGTGGCGATCGCCATGAGATTACAGAGAGCAAAACAGATTCTGCATCCCGACCGCGATCGCCATTCCATTCCAGAAGATGAGGTGCAAAATCATCCGCGACCGCGATCGCCAGTTGTTGATGGCGATCGCCAGGAACCCCCTGAGTACATTGACGATTATGTTCGCCCGAATTTTCCACCTCTATTCTCTCAGAAGCCTGTTGCCCCCTTTCCTGAGGCATTGAAGGATACTCGAAGGCTGGAGAACGACAACGAAATCTTCAAAACCTTTAGTAGGTGTGAGGTAAACATTCCTTTGCTCAAACTTGTTAAGAGTATTCCTAGATTTGCTAAGTTTTTGAAAGAAGTTTGCACTATTAAAAGAAACCAAAAACTGAAAGGAAAGAAGAAAGTTGAAATAAGTGAACAAGTTTCTGCAGTGTTTCAAAAACGCATGCCTAAGAAATATGGTGATCCAGGCATATTTAGCATTCCATGTGTGATTGGTGAAACTAAATTTGACAAAGCCATGCTAGATTTAGGTGCATCAATCAATGTTTTGTCTTACTCTTTGTATGAATCACTAGGCTTAGGACCCTTGCATAAAACAGGAACTGTTATTCAACTTGCTGATAGGTCCACTGTGTACCCGAAAGGGGTTGTTGAGGATGTTCTTGTTATGGTTGGTGGTCTAATTTTTCCTGCTGATTTCTTTGTGTTAGATATGGAGCATGCTAATAATGTCACACCTATACTGTTAGGTAGACCTTTTATGAAAACTGCACAAACGAAAATTGATGTTAATAGTGGGACTCTCTCTATGGAGTTTGATGGGGATAAGGTAGAATATAATATTTATGACATGGATCCCATTGATAAGAATTCTCTATGTGCTATTGATGTGATTAAGCCTACTTGTAAGGATGAATTGCAACCTGTTTTAGAGAATCTCTTAGAGCCCCCAAAAGTAGATATTGTTTTGTCTACTAACATGCAGGAGTGTCATGCTAAGCCAGAGCCTAAAGGTAAGCTCTCTCCACATCCTTTGGGCAATTGCCCTCCATTACTGACCTCGCCAGGCAAGATACCATTGATGTCTAGTGTGCAGGCACTTGACATTGAGCTTAAACAGCCGCCTGATACGGTCAAGGAGGAGAAAGTGAATGAAACCACCTTCATTGCTAGAGACAAGGTGGTTAAGGTAAGAGGAACGAGATTTAAGGCGTTCCATGAGTGGTTCAAGAGAGAATTCAGACAAGAGACGGTTTTCACAAAGCCAAATGGCGTTAGTTAAATCTCTTGAGTTTCATGTCGAGCCACGACATAAAATAAGGCGCTACTCGGGAGGCAACCCGAGGATTGAGTTTGTTTCTATTTGTTTTTGTTCGGTTTAATTTTCTTTTTAGTTTTTCTATGGACAGGAGGAAATCACCGAAGCTTAGGGTCAGCTACAGTCAGTAGCCAATTTCGCTATAAGTCTTCTCTCCCGTTCTTAAAAAAAAAAAAAAATAAATAAAAAAAATAAAAAAAAAAAAAATTCCGAAAATCATTCCGAGAAAAAAATAATATATCGGATTAAAAAAAATAGAGTGTAAAAAAAAATGAGAGAAAAGAAAGTAAGGAGTTGTATTACATCAAGTTTGGTTTCATTAGTACTATCATTCTAGATCTACATTCGTTGGATCTTAGCTTGTTGGTGACCATGTTCTTTGCAAGGAGTTGATTTGTTTGGTCACTTTCTACATTGGAGGTATTCTTTCTTTTGCTTTAGATGAGCTATGCATTATTGGATTACATTTAGTTCTCATCTAGTTTCTCATTCTACCACACTTTGAGTTTTATTGGAGAAAGGTCATCCGACCTTGTATGTGAGTCTTCTGTCTCTTTCCCTGGGTTCGTTTTTATGTCTTCCATTTCATTGAGGACAATGCAATGTTTAAGTATGGGGGAGGACAATGTATTCACATGTATTTATTTAGGTGTTGGTTGTATCTGCATGAGCTTATTGAATATATATTGTATGAAAAAGCCACAAAAATTGAAAAAAGGCATACAAAATCCTTGGATAGCAAGATCTATGCAATAAGAAGGTGGCTTGACCGGCATTAGGCTGGGGCAAAAATAAGTCTTGAGTGATGTGAGTTTTGTGAGCCTGGAACAATTATTGAGTGGTTGGGATGAAAACCCGAAAGGGCGCCCAAGCAAGATGAGTGTTATTAAAAAAATTGAGTGTTTTAGGACCATTATCATCTTGGCGTATGAAGACATAAAAAGGAGGCGTATAGGAGGATTCGGGTAGGCCACTTGGAGGAATAAGGTGTAGTTTTGAGTATGTGCTTATTTTATCACATTGTTCTTGATTATTGTTGTTGTGTTTTGTGTGTTTTGGAGGAGCTTATTGGTTATGTAATCACTAGGAGATATTTTTGTACTTCCTGAGACTTTGAGCATTTTATTGTATGGGTAGCTTTTCTGTAAGTTACTCGGGACGAGTAAAAGTCTAAGTATGGGGGTATTTGATACGCTGCACTTTGTATGGCGTAACTAGGGATTATTACATTGATTTAGGAGTATTATTATATGTGTTTCGAGCCATTGTTATGTTCTGAGATATTTATTAAGAAGTGAAGAATTGAAGATCAGAACCAAAGAATATTGAAGATTTGAAGAAATCACCAACGGCGATCGCCATGGATCAGCGGCGATCGCGGTGGAGCAACAGAGAGGAGCCGAGAATATTTAATAAATCCGCGACCGCGGATTAATATCCGCGATCGCGGATAATATGCTGAATTTCCCTTCGTGCGCGAGACGGGCTGTGGGGTGAAGTAAGCAGGCCGGCCCACATATTGAATTAGAGGAAGCAAGCAGCACATATGAATATATTAGCCGAGCACTTCGTGCTTGTTTTCTTTAGTTTAATTTATTTGTTTTCCTTTTGTGTTTTGTTTAGTTTCCTTTCTTTTATTTTCCTTATATTAGTTTTAGGATATATCTTTTACCATATATTTTTAGGGTTAGTCTCTATTTAAGAACCCTAGTTCTTTCTATCTTTCAATCAACTTTTTATCATCATCTTTTCCATCAGACAATTTAGTTATGCAACCATGAGCAGGAACTAATCGCCATTGTTTTACCTAGCGGTTGAAACCTTCAGTTATTAAGTTGTGAGATTTCTAAACTCTTGTTCTTTTCCTATGGGTTTGTATTAATTCTCTTGTTCTTCATCTATTGATTTCTATTAGTTTTGCTAGCTTGATCACCTAGTTTGATTGATAGTTTTCTATTGCTAGACTAGGAATATACGGTGGAATTCCTTGTCATTGTAGCGCTCATATCTGCATGATCTGGTAGTTGATTGCTTTTATGAAAGAGAATTGATTGCATGTTAATACTTGACGGTTGTAAGTTATTGCATGCATCCTTATAATTCATGTGCCCTTTGCTGCTATTTCATCTAATCTTGAGAGGTTTCCCTGATTGTTGAATAGTAAGTATTATCAGGACCGGTTGGCCTGCTGATATATTAAAGATTGGAATAGGAACATTCCCTAGGATTGAATAGAACTTGAGATAAATCTATGATCAACTTGATTGACTGTTGTGTGGATACTTGCTAGGTGAAACCCCTTCTCATCATATTCTCAACCAAACTCCCTTTGTTTGATACTTGTTACTTTTGTGTTTCATACAATCAAAACCCCCCCTTGTTACTTGTTACTTGTTCGTTAGTTGGTATTTCGCTTGACTGCATATCGATTGGTGTTTTGATTCCCTTGGGTTCGACCTCTACTTACTTGCTATACTCTAGTTAGTGTTTAGAGTTTATTTCTTTGATTTGGCACTACGACTTTAGCCTCATCAAATTTGGTGCCGTTGCCGGGGAATTGAAATTTTTCTGATTCTGTGTTAATTGTGAAATTATCAACTGTTTGGTGTGAACCTTTATGGTTCAGACCCGTGCTACTGATTCATCTCTTGTTTCCTTTGACCCAAAGATTGAAAGGACGTTCCTTCAGAACCAAAGAGCAGCTCTGAACCAAGATAACGAGATGGGTGATCGACATGGACCGCCATTGCCTACTATGAGGCAACTCACTGCCCCAGACTTAAACCAACAACCTTTGGCAGTGAGGTTTCCTGAGATTGAAGAAGGTGTGAACTTTGAATTAAAAGCTGGTTTAATTCATGAGCTACCACACTTCCATGGCTTAGCAAGAGAAGATCCCAACAAACACTTGGCTCAATTCCATGCCATATGTTCTAGTATGAAGCCAAGAGGTGTTACTGAGGAGCAGGTCATGCTGAGAGCTTTCGGATTTACTCTGAAAGTCGCTGCGAATGATTGGCTCTACTATCAAGCTCCAGGGAGTATTGATACATGGGCTAAGATGAAAAAGGTCTTTTTAGAGAAATATTTTCCAGCTACAAAACTGAGCAGCTTGAAGAAGGAGATCACGAATCTTCAACAACACTCAACTGAGAGTCTCTATGAATATTATGAGAGATTCAAGAAGCTCTGCTCAAGCTGCCCATTCCATAGTTATACTGACCAAGATCTCCTTATGTACTTATTTAGTGGCCTGATTGATGAGGATCGTCGAATGGTGAATGCATCCTGTGGAGGTAACTTTTTAAGATTAACTATACCTCAGGCTACTGAAATGTTTGAGGAATTAGCTGAGAGCTCAAGGCAGTTTGGTAGCAGGCAAAGAACACAGTCAGTAAGTTCACTTGATCCCGCTAAAATTCAAAGTGATATGAATGAACTGAAAGATATGATGAAGTCTTTTATGCTGCAAAGTGGTGGTCAACAACTCCAAGAGCCGAATGCTGAGGTAAACGCTGTTGGTGGATGGCAACCAAGGCCAAGGTATGATTCTCATAATATTAATTATCAGCAACCTAGACCTCAGAATTCTATGACTGTTGAAGATATGATCAAGTCCTTAGCTCAAACTGTGATGCAACAAAATGCTAGAACGGAATCGAGTATCCAAAATCTTGAAAATCAGTTAGGACAGATTGCTCAAGCTGTGAGTAAATTAGAGGCCAGGGAACCGGTAAGAAACCCGAGAGAGAACGTCAGTGCAGTGTTCTTGAGGAGCGGAAAAACTTATGACGACTGTTCAGGGCCAAAACCGCGATCGCCAGATTTGAGTGGCGATCGCCATGAGATTACAGAGAGCAAAACAGATTCTGCATCCCGACCGCGATCGCCATTCCATTCCAGAAGATGAGGTGCAAAATCATCCGCGACCGCGATCGCCAGTTGTTGATGGCGATCGCCAGGAACCCCCTGAGTACATTGACGATTATGTTCGCCCGAATTTTCCACCTCTATTCTCTCAGAAGCCTGTTGCCCCCTTTCCTGAGGCATTGAAGGATACTCGAAGGCTGGAGAACGACAACGAAATCTTCAAAACCTTTAGTAGGTGTGAGGTAAACATTCCTTTGCTCAAACTTGTTAAGAGTATTCCTAGATTTGCTAAGTTTTTGAAAGAAGTTTGCACTATTAAAAGAAACCAAAAACTGAAAGGAAAGAAGAAAGTTGAAATAAGTGAACAAGTTTCTGCAGTGTTTCAAAAACGCATGCCTAAGAAATATGGTGATCCAGGCATATTTAGCATTCCATGTGTGATTGGTGAAACTAAATTTGACAAAGCCATGCTAGATTTAGGTGCATCAATCAATGTTTTGTCTTACTCTTTGTATGAATCACTAGGCTTAGGACCCTTGCATAAAACAGGAACTGTTATTCAACTTGCTGATAGGTCCACTGTGTACCCGAAAGGGGTTGTTGAGGATGTTCTTGTTATGGTTGGTGGTCTAATTTTTCCTGCTGATTTCTTTGTGTTAGATATGGAGCATGCTAATAATGTCACACCTATACTGTTAGGTAGACCTTTTATGAAAACTGCACAAACGAAAATTGATGTTAATAGTGGGACTCTCTCTATGGAGTTTGATGGGGATAAGGTAGAATATAATATTTATGACATGGATCCCATTGATAAGAATTCTCTATGTGCTATTGATGTGATTAAGCCTACTTGTAAGGATGAATTGCAACCTGTTTTAGAGAATCTCTTAGAGCCCCCAAAAGTAGATATTGTTTTGTCTACTAACATGCAGGAGTGTCATGCTAAGCCAGAGCCTAAAGGTAAGCTCTCTCCACATCCTTTGGGCAATTGCCCTCCATTACTGACCTCGCCAGGCAAGATACCATTGATGTCTAGTGTGCAGGCACTTGACATTGAGCTTAAACAGCCGCCTGATACGGTCAAGGAGGAGAAAGTGAATGAAACCACCTTCATTGCTAGAGACAAGGTGGTTAAGGTAAGAGGAACGAGATTTAAGGCGTTCCATGAGTGGTTCAAGAGAGAATTCAGACAAGAGACGGTTTTCACAAAGCCAAATGGCGTTAGTTAAATCTCTTGAGTTTCATGTCGAGCCACGACATAAAATAAGGCGCTACTCGGGAGGCAACCCGAGGATTGAGTTTGTTTCTATTTGTTTTTGTTCGGTTTAATTTTCTTTTTAGTTTTTCTATGGACAGGAGGAAATCACCGAAGCTTAGGGTCAGCTACAGTCAGTAGCCAATTTCGCTATAAGTCTTCTCTCCCGTTCTTAAAAAAAAAAAAAAATAAATAAAAAAAAAAAAAAAAAAAAAAATTCCGAAAATCATTCCGAGAAAAAAATAATATATCGGATTAAAAAAAATAGAGTGTAAAAAAAAATGAGAGAAAAGAAAGTAAGGAGTTGTATTACATCAAGTTTGGTTTCATTAGTACTATCATTCTAGATCTACATTCGTTGGATCTTAGCTTGTTGGTGACCATGTTCTTTGCAAGGAGTTGATTTGTTTGGTCACTTTCTACATTGGAGGTATTCTTTCTTTTGCTTTAGATGAGCTATGCATTATTGGATTACATTTAGTTCTCATCTAGTTTCTCATTCTACCACACTTTGAGTTTTATTGGAGAAAGGTCATCCGACCTTGTATGTGAGTCTTCTGTCTCTTTCCCTGGGTTCGTTTTTATGTCTTCCATTTCATTGAGGACAATGCAATGTTTAAGTATGGGGGAGGACAATGTATTCACATGTATTTATTTAGGTGTTGGTTGTATCTGCATGAGCTTATTGAATATATATTGTATGAAAAAGCCACAAAAATTGAAAAAAGGCATACAAAATCCTTGGATAGCAAGATCTATGCAATAAGAAGGTGGCTTGACCGGCATTAGGCTGGGGCAAAAATAAGTCTTGAGTGATGTGAGTTTTGTGAGCCTGGAACAATTATTGAGTGGTTGGGATGAAAACCCGAAAGGGCGCCCAAGCAAGATGAGTGTTATTAAAAAAATTGAGTGTTTTAGGACCATTATCATCTTGGCGTATGAAGACATAAAAAGGAGGCGTATAGGAGGATTCGGGTAGGCCACTTGGAGGAATAAGGTGTAGTTTTGAGTATGTGCTTATTTTATCACATTGTTCTTGATTATTGTTGTTGTGTTTTGTGTGTTTTGGAGGAGCTTATTGGTTATGTAATCACTAGGAGATATTTTTGTACTTCCTGAGACTTTGAGCATTTTATTGTATGGGTAGCTTTTCTGTAAGTTACTCGGGACGAGTAAAAGTCTAAGTATGGGGGTATTTGATACGCTGCACTTTGTATGGCGTAACTAGGGATTATTACATTGATTTAGGAGTATTATTATATGTGTTTCGAGCCATTGTTATGTTCTGAGATATTTATTAAGAAGTGAAGAATTGAAGATCAGAACCAAAGAATATTGAAGATTTGAAGAAATCACCAACGGCGATCGCCATGGATCAGCGGCGATCGCGGTGGAGCAACAGAGAGGAGCCGAGAATATTTAATAAATCCGCGACCGCGGATTAATATCCGCGATCGCGGATAATATGCTGAATTTCCCTTCGTGCGCGAGACGGGCTGTGGGGTGAAGTAAGCAGGCCGGCCCACATATTGAATTAGAGGAAGCAAGCAGCACATATGAATATATTAGCCGAGCACTTCGTGCTTGTTTTCTTTAGTTTAATTTATTTGTTTTCCTTTTGTGTTTTGTTTAGTTTCCTTTCTTTTATTTTCCTTATATTAGTTTTAGGATATATCTTTTACCATATATTTTTAGGGTTAGTCTCTATTTAAGAACCCTAGTTCTTTCTATCTTTCAATCAACTTTTTATCATCATCTTTTCCATCAGACAATTTAGTTATGCAACCATGAGCAGGAACTAATCGCCATTGTTTTACCTAGCGGTTGAAACCTTCAGTTATTAAGTTGTGAGATTTCTAAACTCTTGTTCTTTTCCTATGGGTTTGTATTAATTCTCTTGTTCTTCATCTATTGATTTCTATTAGTTTTGCTAGCTTGATCACCTAGTTTGATTGATAGTTTTCTATTGCTAGACTAGGAATATACGGTGGAATTCCTTGTCATTGTAGCGCTCATATCTGCATGATCTGGTAGTTGATTGCTTTTATGAAAGAGAATTGATTGCATGTTAATACTTGACGGTTGTAAGTTATTGCATGCATCCTTATAATTCATGTGCCCTTTGCTACTATTTCATCTAATCTTGAGAGGTTTCCCTGATTGTTGAATAGTAAGTATTATCAGGACCGGTTGGCCTGCTGATATATTAAAGATTGGAATAGGAACATTCCCTAGGATTGAATAGAACTTGAGATAAATCTATGATCAACTTGATTGACTGTTGTGTGGATACTTGCTAGGTGAAACCCCTTCTCATCATATTCTCACCCAAACTCCCTTTGTTTGATACTTGTTACTTTTGTGTTTCATACAATCAAAACCCCCCCTTGTTACTTGTTACTTGTTCGTTAGTTGGTATTTCGCTTGACTGCATATCGATTGGTGTTTTGATTCCCTTGGGTTCGACCTCTACTTACTTGCTATACTCTAGTTAGTGTTTAGAGTTTATTTCTTTGATTTGGCACTACGACTTTAGCCTCATCAGTAATACTAATACACATCCAGGAAATTGAGCAAAAACATTTTAAGCCTAAACAGAGCATTTCAATTCAATCTCCTATCCTCTGCCTCAAAATTTCAACAGTAAACTCAAGTATTAGAGTACTTATCTTCAACCAGACATCACATTGGCGACTGAAAAATGAAAATTCTCATCAAAAGAGGTAAATTCAATGCAACATTCATTAAATTGCATGATAGGTAACCCAGGTATCAACCATAGATTAGAACCAACAATTCCATGTATTACCCATCAAACAATTTGATAAACATGTAGAAGAGAGACCTTTTACCGACATTTGAAACTTCAATTATTCTACGTTACCAGAAATTAGTAAAAAGGAGAAATATACTATTCAAGGTAAGTTGTTTATAATCATAATAATCTACTCAGATTTTGACACACTAACGATGACGGTTAGAGTTCACCCTCTCTAAGAATTGAGATCTTTGGAATTTATCATAAAATCATAGTTGTATGCGTTTCTTGAATTGGATAATCATCCATGTAAGTCCAACTTAGCATAGGTTTTCTGAAATTTGAGTCAAACATGAATTGGATAATCATCCTTTTAGAGCTGAATTGAAAAGTTTGAGCCAAATGAAGTGGAATAGTGAAGTTTCATAATTGAGTACTTGGAAACTTCTGATCTCATTTATGAAAGTTCATTTTTCATTCTACATCAATATGACAAAAATTCTTCAATTCAGCTCTATTCCTGACCCATTTTCTGTTGATGCATCTCTATCACATTTTAAAACACAATCCCCAGAATGTCTTCAAAATGGTGTTCGTATTTACACAATAACCCAAACTAAGTGCTGATAGCTCAGAGACAATTAAATCTCGTCTATGGATGCCACTATGCTCAAGTATAATTCTACTTTCATTAAATCTTGTAATGCATGATAACTGATATCTGCTAACATAACTTCTATTTCTATAATTAGTACAATTTTAATGTTATCTATTGTAATTTGTCAATGTAACAATGAGAACTAATACAATACATGTTTTAGGAAAATAGCAATCTAACCACCATTTGACAGTTGAGATACACAAAGTAACAATGGTAAATCTTTGTTTGTTTTGTTTTGAATGAATAAATTGTTTCCTTAACATCATCTCAGCTCAATTCCTCTTTGAGCTATACTATTTAAGTGTGTAAGTAAAAATTTCAGAACTCCAACTACCTAGATTCACATTTTCTTCAATCTACCAAAAGAAGATACATTTTGACCAGATAAGAGAGATTTGCAAAGAAAATGGTATTAACTAAAATGATTGCGGAAATATTCACATGGATCTTACTTGATAGATCAACAGTCTTTCCACTTCCACTCATCCCAACGAGTATAATAGTGTTGAATTTCTTGCGTTAGAACAAGCGGACTGCAATAAACAAGGACATAAGAGATTAGGAAATCAGCTTAGTTTCTTCTCTCGCCTCGTCTTACATTTCCTTGAAGCCTCCGGTAAAATGAAATAACAATAAAGAAAAAACCATTTGAACATCAAAACGTAAAATGATGGAATGACACAATTATGTATATGACTCAATCGAACAATTGCCTTTCAATTCTATGAAACTGATAGGAGCCAACATACCCACAAAATCATATATGAAGGCCATTTTTTATACAAAAAAATAACTCACTTCAGTGACAGATTTCGCTAGTTTCTTTGATGGTTGGTTTGACAAAAATATGAGTAGCATGATTTGACTCACTGAATTCACCTTCCTTGATTAAACCTCCATACTGGATTGGGAGTTGCTCAACTGGAATCAAACTACCTTTTTTTTGTTGATTTTTAAAATATTATACTGATTTAAAAATATATATGACATTTGAACTAAGGCAAGATTTGACATACTTGAATAACATCTCGACAGTTTTGGAAGGCCCAACAAACACAAACTTACTCATTTTCATGTGCTAGAAAGGGGCTTATCATCTTGTGCACAACCATGTACCACCATGGGACATTGATGAAAACCTGGGAAAAAACTGAACTCAATTGTTCTGACTCAAGGCAAACATCGGTCAGTTGCATTTCCACACATCCAACTGCAAAAATCCAAAAATGTTTCTTTCCCAAATCTATAGAGTATAAAAATTAAATTTAATGAGAAAACCTGCATGTTTGGCATGCGTGGTATGTAATTTCTTGCAAATTGGGAGAATCCAAGGATTAGGAAAAAAAATAACTCAATAAGAAATGCAATTTCAGATAATGAAGAGTGTGCTTACTCTATTAGAAAGTTAGTACGTTAAGCAAGGAGTCAATGGACACAACATATTGAGATGGATTAGTATTTTCCTAAATACTAATGCTTCATTAGAAATCTAGCCTTTTATCTAGAAAAATTACAATCTTTCAATTGACATAAAATTAGAAAAAATCGAGTTTATTCTTTGTTGGAAATATTTCCAAACTAACAGACTATTATCCAGCAAAAGAAATTTGTACATGTACAATAAGCTAGGTTTCTAAAATTTATATCCAAGAACTCATTGTTGCTCACATTATGAAATACCATGACTGTTGCTTGCCTGCTTCAAAAATCAGATATGATGTAATCTTCTAATCCCTAATTTTAACTTCACGGTTTTTGGTTTGTCAAACAACTCACTGTTTTCAAACTCGAAGAACGCAACCATTAGGAGATTAGAAGCAGAAGATTTCACAATCTATTAGGATAGAAAAAATAGGGAACCAAAAGAACATAATTAACATAAGCACATACAATCCTCTAATATTTAACCTTTTCTCTTACCCAGGTTTTTCAACAACTTTGAGGGTGAAATCTTATGCAATATTATGATACTTCATGTTCAATACAATTCTTACTTTTTTGCACGTCATTCTGGTTTTAACTTTGGAGGAAGAAGCAACCTCCTTGAGAGCTTAATCCAATTCAAAATTACACCTTTCCTCTGACATGCACAACATGGCTTTTAACTATTATTTCAGAAACATTGATTGAGAAAGAGAAGTACCAAAAGGAATGGATCGAAGTACATGTAATTGATAATAAAAAAGTCTCTTCAGGGGGAAAATGAGCCAATATCTTTACTCATTCCACATTTGTAATGCATGTTCTAAGGGTAAGGAAATTAAAAACACAAATGAAAATGAGATGAAAGATATTTTAAGTGGGATGCATGAGAAAAATTAACCCCTTCTGGTAAGATCGTTCACATAATAATTTACACATGAGCCAAATCTCTTGCAGTCTGGCGACAAAGTAGCAAAACACTATCATATTCCGAATTCAAATACTAACATTCAATAGCAGTAATAAACATCCAATTCGACCGAACAAAAACCAATTCAAAAACTGAAATGAATTAAAAGAAAGAATCAATATTCTTTAGGCACGGGTCCGACGACAAAGTAGCAAAGCCATCATTCTCAGTTTTCAATTTTTTCAAGGTTCTTACCTTTACAGGCATGGTGACAGTCTCCTGCTTGGATGTGGGGATCCCCACTCTCAGCAAAGCATCCATGCCCAATGAAATGAACCACTTCATCTTCGTTGCTTACCCAAACTCCTTCGCCACTCTCCTTCTTTCCCCTTCACTTTCCTATTCAATCGGTAACAAAAATATTTAGGTTTTTTATTTCTATTTTTGCTTCAATTTCATGTTTTGCACACTAATCAATGTTGAATACTTGAATGTACAGAACAAAGAAGCCCCCTCTCAGTCTCTCTATCATCTCTAATGCTATTCTGCATCAAATCAATAGAAGAAAAACCACAAAAATGTAAATTGCTCACTATTTCCAATGAAAAAGATATAATAGTCATAAAATAAAAGTATGAGCAACAAACTAAACTTTAAATACACAGGATTTAGTCTAGATTGAGAGAACATATGTATAATCATACAGAAAATGGATGTCCCAAACACAAATTATACAAAAAATTAGAGTGAATTTCAAGAAGAAGACCATATCAGCTCAACAACAAACCTATTTAACGGCTGAAACATGTTTTTCCTACCTAATATTAAAAAAACCAACCACCTTATTTTGCGACCAGGACGCAGAAAGGACTCCAAGAGAGCGATTCGGTTGGGGGCTATGGGTTAGGAAATATAAAAACACCACTATGAAAAGAGAAGATAGGAATAACGTGCCATACACTACACTGCTTCAAATTTTCATAGACATGATGTTAGGTTGAAGGGACAATAAACAGGATTAGTCAGTGTTTTAAACTCTTAGTTAAAAGTGATGTGAACTACTGAAATTTTGCAAGCTGAAAAATCTCTAAAACCATAATATAACCAACAATTTGTTCAACTCACGCCCATTTAGGATCTAGTGCACCACAATCTGCACATGTGCGGTTGTCTTTCTGAAGCAATAGATCCCTTAATTTTCTTTTGCCTGCAACAATAGGACGATATAGCAGAAATGTATTTAGAGTCCAGAAAAGATATGGCAGGTTACATAGCTAATTGTCTATCCTTCAAGTGTATGATTTCCAGTTACAAATCCTTGACAGGGAAAAGAAGTGGCTTTTATATTGGAATGGGAACTCTCATGCAAGAAGAACTATCAAATAATACATGCGGAAGGTCTCCCATAATTTGAGAGGATACTCATTGTTCCACTGATGCAGTATATCCGTTCGATGCAAAATTGTTCTCTTCCTCACCGAATAGATCTTCTGCAGGAAAACATACTCAAAGGTAAAACCTAAAAATTGAAACAACAAACCATCCTCCACACACTAAAATGACTTGATTAAAATAATGATGATGAATCAAGGGAGACAAGGATGAGCACAATTTCATAGATCAAAGCCATGTTGATCAATCAATCTACTTACACTTGCAGAATCACCATCTCTAGACTTCAATTAGTGGATCTCAACATGAAACCCACTAAGTTAATACTCTTTACTCTGTATCATTTCTGAGCCTGATAAGCTCAAGAACCCAGGTTCACATTGGTAGAAAAATATACCTAAACAGTTGAGTTTCAACTTTCAAGAGCATTAACAATATGTCGGCTCTTCGACAATCAGAAAAAAATACGGACGACACAGCGGGATCCGAGATCTCTATGCATAGACCTAATCACAAATCTCATTGTCACGATGGAGGAGACGTATGCGAGGATCAACGAAACGAAGGGGAGCAGGAGCTACAAAATTAGATGAATCACGAATGACATTCTTTAGCAGTGCGCATACCTCAACTTAGTCATTGAAGAGCAACTTCCTCAAATTCATCTAGGGACCGAAGAATCGTGAAAGAGAAATTCATACCCAAACCGGAATGCTCCACTGCGACGGAAGCGGCTATACTGGCGAAGATATGCTCCACTGCGACTTCGATCATCTTGTAGAGGTAACTTCCGGCGGAGGCGACGGCTTGCTGAGATGTTTATGCTATCTTCGTGAGGAGAGAGAAGAGAGGCAGAGGAGAATTTGAGAGGAAGAGGGGGTGAAATGAAGACTGCTTAATTTAGGAAAGACAATTTAGAAACAAAAAATACAGCATTTAAGTGGTATAAATTACATTTACTTTTATTTTTACTTTTACTTTGACAACAATCAACTTTTATATATAGAAAATAATGTTTTCCAATATATCAAAAAAAATTAATATATGAAAAAGTTTCTGGTGCGAACTTTACTATAAAAAATACGAACTTCCCTCCATCATTGATCAGTCAATCTATCAGTCCAAAAATACACGACTTTTTTAACCAAAAAAAAAAATACACGACTTTTTAGCCGGTTAGTTGCACGCGCCAGATATTTAAATACTCCCTCTGTCCCTATATTTCCTTCCTGTTTCACTCGGGCACGTATGCCGATGCGCGTTTTGTTTTATCGATATCTCTAATTATACATTAGTAAAAATTATAAAATTTGAATATTATTAAAGTACTCGATAAGACGAATAAAACAAGACCACACATGACTATGTTTTTATCTATATATTGGTCGAAATTACAAAGATTCTCTTGATGTGTGAATAGTGTCAAAAACAGAATCAAGAACGAAAAAAAGGGACGGAGGGAGTATTTACTTCCGTTGTTTGCGCAACGATTCATATTCCACCTTTTTCATTATTCTTTTCCTTTATCTATCTGTTTATTCTCTCTCTCTTTTTCTACGGAGTATAATTCTAGGTAGAAACTAGCATGAATCTAGGTATTTATTGTATCGTTTATTTAATTTATTTCACAGCTTTCACCGCTTTCTCTGTTATTCTCTTTTCTTTTTTCCGTTTTGTTTTTCTTAGTGTTCATCACCGCTCACAAATTTTTGATGTTCATCAGTGATATAATCATCTAAGTTTGTCTTTGTTGTTTTCAAATTAAATAGTTGGATCTCATTCTCAATTTCTTACTCCTATTTGCATACATTTTCTGCGTAATAACATGTACGTTTTCCTATCCGTATGCATAATTTATTTATAAGACAATTTTTTATGAAATTGGTTTAATCGTTCACACTTTTTGACAAATTTACTTGCACTTATATTCTATACGTATGCATTATTGATTTACAAGACATTCGGTAATTTGTATGACTCTGTTCGGTAATTTACTAGCTTATTTTTCCAAAAAGCTTGAAATCCTAGCTTATTGTTTTCATAAGCTAGCTTATTTTTCTTTGAAATTAAGTATAAAAAATGATTTGCCGAACAGGCACTTAATCGTTTACCTTTTCTGACAATTTTACTCGCACTTTTTATCACGATCATGATCACTTTGCACTTTTTATCATGTTATCATGCACTTTCCATTCTTTCACGTGCACTTTTCTTCCACCAGCTTCCAGTGTACTCCCTCCGTCTCGGTATATAATTCTTGTTTCATTTTTGACACTATTTATCTTTTAATACATTTTGTCGTATAACTTTTAATATGTAAGAACAAACATAGTTATATGGGGTCTTGTTTGATTCGTCTTGATGAGTACTTTAACATATCAAAATTTTAGAATTTTTTATTAACATATAGTTAGAGATATTAACGATACAAAACATGTCTCGGCAAATGTGAAAAGTGAAAGAGGAATAATATTATGAGACGGAGGGAGTATCAGTTATGCACATATTCCCAATGGAGAGCATACAAGGCGGCCCATGGTATGGTTGGTGTATTCTTCTGTATATACTCATCCCTTAATATGCAATGATACAAAGCCAAGAACAAATGAAAATGCTTGTATGACACTATGTGAAAGAAACTAGATGAAATTGGTCGCACAGTTGGAGGCATCTTTTAGATCATGGAAATTTGTTGGTTGTTTCATTAGTGCAATGTTCAAGTTCACCTACATCGTTCAAATTTGAAGAATGATAGCATCGTGGATCCTCAAAGCGACTTGGTTGGAGCCCCCTACTAGAACCCATAATAAACCTTGTGCATCCATCAATCCTGTCGAAATCCATTGACATCAAAGTCTTTATTAAACTTGTTTGAAGTCCACGTGAAGAAATGAAGATGATGATATATCCATGTTCTTATTATGCTAGTCTAATGAGGCTTGATTCATTCCCTCTCCACATACTACACAAGCTCGCTCTTCGATGATGTCCTCAATGCCTTCAACCTCTCTTCATATATAGTGAGTGGTTGAGAAAAATGCCCTCCACGTTGACCTGCAAATGCATCCACTCTTTCTTTTTTCTTCAGGCTAGGTGAAACATGTGCCTCGATGTTGTGTTGTTACATGTACCCAACACAAGAGGTTTTGAACTTTGCTCCTGAACTAAAAACTACAATTTTCTCATCATCGAGGTGTAATGAGAAATCCCCTTCGCCCAGGTGAATAGATAAGCAATGTTGACCGTCAAGTGCGTGTTGGTGAATCCAACAATCTCCACGAGTGACATATCATATATATGAAAAAAGATGTTTCAAGCAACCGACAAAATAACTAGTAGCTTGTGGTTGCGACTACCTTTTACAACATCCAACATCCATTTCTCACCATCCATCGATGGATTTTTTCATTTGCACACCCATTAGCTGAAACCAACACTCACACTTTTTCGATGGAGAATCTCATATCTTAGGAACAGACAATTCTGATATGTTAGCGGGTGCAAGTAGAACTGTCGAAAGGTAACCCAATTCGGAAAAAATCGACATAACCCGGCACGAAAAGTTCATGAAACTCGTTGGGTCAAACACGGAGCAACCCGGGACGTTCATCCAAACTCGGACTGGCCCGAAACTTGTCGAGGGCCCCATTTTCACATATTTTATCCTTTTTAATTAAATAATAACAATATATAATATTAAATAATAATATATTTGTATTATTACTTTATTATAAAATTATTCTATAATTTTATTTTCTTTATTACAATAAAAAAATCAAACACTTAAACATGACCGTCAGATTGTGTTGATCTAACGGTTGGCAGTGGTTCTCACGTTCAGGCTGGTTCTCTCCTGGGAGTTGGTTCTCACCCATATATTTCTGATTATTTACAGTTCAAGGATTTCGTTCTGCTTATCTATGGGATTTCTCCTTTTCTTAGGGTGTACCTTATGTTGGTTTCTTCCTTCTACATCAATGTCGTAGTATGCCTTTTCGGTTTCTCCCTTGGCAGGTTCATTCCTTTGTGCCTTTATGGCGTTGCTTTCTTCGTTTTTTTCTCTTTGTTTTCCGTTTGATCTTCCGTATTGATTACCAAATTCTCTCTCTACTCCCATTCCTGGCTGGATGTAAGCACTATATATACCACAACTGTAACAGATGACAAGTAACAGATTCAATACAATCATAACAACCTTTCTTCCTCTCTTTCTTTGTTCTATCTCTCGCCTTGTTTCCTCACATGGTATCAGGCCTTGATCGATTCTTCCGATCATCTTCTTCCGCTTTTCTGAACTCTGATTCTTCATTGTAATTCATGGCGTTCACTCCTAATCGCCAGAACAATACTGAGTTTCTGAATTTGCCTAATCAGAATCCATGGCAAATTCCTGGATCAGATTTCAATGATCCTCTCTTCTTGCATCCATCTGATGGCCCCGGGTTGATTCTTGTCAACAAGATATTCGATGGATCTAGTTTCTATGCTTGGCGTCAATCCATGGTGATTGCACTTTCAGCCAAGAACAAGCTTGGTTTCGTCGATGGTGAAATCACCAGACTAGAGCAATCCTCTCTTGTTTACCGTCGATGGGAAAGAGTAAACAATATGATAACGCCTGGCTTCTCAATTCCATGATTCCTCAGATCAGTGGTACGTTTCTTCTATCAGGAGACGCTCGTCAAATTTGGTTGGATATCAATGCTCGATATTCACAGGTGAGTAGTGCACAGAAATTTGCAATCGAGAAACAAATTTCCAACATCTCGCAATCATCTGATGGAATTGCGAGTTATTTTAATCGAATCAAAGCTCTATGGGACGAGCAAGATTCAATGAAGAATTTCCCTGCGTGTTCTTGTGGATTATCTGAAGTTGTTCGTCGTCATCAAGATGAACAACGTCTTTTTCAATTCTTGATGGGGCTTACTGATTCTTTTGGCATAGCACGAGGTAATATCCTCATGATGGATCCAATGCCGTCTATTTCTCAAGCATATTCGATTCTCTTGCAAGAAGAACGACAGAGGGAAGTTTAATCTTCTTCTAGCATTTTATTAGAATCTTCTTCCCTTGTTGCCTCAACTAATCCTCTAAGAACTAACAGTTCTAGTAATTCTGGTAATGGTCAATCTGATCGTCCATCTGGAGGGAATTCTGGCACTGGCCGTGGTGGTCGTAGGTCTTATTTTTGCACTCATTGCAAACGTACAAGACACACTGTTGAAAGGTGTTACAGGATTCAGGGATTTCCTCAGAATCCAAAGAATTCTCAAGCCAATTTTGTTGCTGATATTGAAGCAGTTGGAGCTTCATCTGAGAGTTCTTCTTCCATGAATTTGCAAAGCCTCACCAATGATCAGTATGCTCAGCTTCTTAGCTTACTCCAGAAAACCAATATTGGATCTTCCTCATCATCCAATGCTCATGTTGCTGGTATACCATACTCTTATACCTTTCTTAATTCTGCCAAGACTATATTTGCTAAAGATACATGGATCATAGACACTGGAGCTAGTGACCACATGTCTTTCAACTTGGCTTTCTTTCATAACCTATCCCCTCTAGCACAGCCTATTCATATTTCTATGCCTAATGGTCTTATTCTTGATGTCAAGCTATCTGGTTCTGTCAAGATCACAGATGAGATTGTCTTACATGATGTGCTCTATGTGCCTCAGTTTAGATTCAGTTTGCTATCAGTAAGTAAACTTTGTAAACAGATGCAATGCAAGGCTGTGTTTGATTCTGATCAATGTTGGTTGCAGGGGTTGGCTTTGAGGGACCCAATGCTGCTTGGTAATCTGCATAACAAGCTATATATTCTATGCTCAGCTAACTCATCTTCATTGCTAGCTTCCAATTCTATTGTTTCTAAATCTGTTAAGTCCAAAGAGTTGTTACTTTGGCACATTCGTCTAGGACACTTGTCTCTTAGCAAACTTAGAAATATTGTCCCTGAACTTTGTAATAATGGTGACAATACTGGTGATATACATTCTTGTGAAGTTTGTGCTAAAGCTAGATTACAGAGAAAGCCTTTTCCTATAAGTTCTATCACTACTTCTTATGCTTTTGAATTAATTCATGTTGATACATGGGGGCCCTTTCATACTAGTACACATGATGGTCATAAGTACTTCATCACCATAGTTGATGACTATACTAGAGTCACCTGAACTCATTTGAAGCAGACTAAGGGCACTGCATTTTCTTTGTTGCAATCTTTCATTACATTGGTGGAGAAACAGTTTGGCAACAAAGTAAGGATAGTCAGATAAGATAATGCACTAGAATTGGGGCTCAGTCAAGCAGGCACTCAGTTCTTTTCTTCCAAAGGAATCATACACCAGCTCACATGTATTCATACTCCTCAGCAAAATGGAGTAGCTGAGAGAAAGCACAAACACCTTTTGGAGACCACTCGTGCTCTTTTATTCCAGTCAAAGGTATCTCTTAAATACTGGGGTCACTGCTTGCTTACTTCCACTTACCTTATTAAAAGGTATCCTTCTAAAGGTCTTGAATGGCATGTCTCCTTCTGAAAAGCTACATGGTACATCTCCTTCATTACTTCATCTGAGAAATTTTGGCTATTTGGCCTATGCAAGTACCCCTAAGCCTGGCAGGGACAAGTTGATGCCTAGAGCTACAACTTGTGTCTTCCTTGGATACCCTTTTGGAGTCAAAGGATACAAGTTACTTGACCTCAGTACACAAAAGATTTTCATCTATAGAGATGTTTCTTTTCATGAAAATTCCCACCCTTTTACCACCTCTTATACTGAGGTCTCTACTCTTCCTAAACACATTCCTATCCATGATCATGATTTTTCAGATCATATTCCCACACCCTCACCTCCACAAATGCCATCAGCAATTTCTTCACCTGTTATTCCTTCACCTCTACCACTTATACCTGCCCCTGTCCCTGAAATAAGAAGGAGTTCTAGATCCACCAATCCACCTTCTTATTTGCAAGACTACTTTTGCAACTTTGTCACTTCTGATTTCAATCTATATCCTACAAATTTCTTTTCCTTCACAACCTTATCCACCTCATCTCAAAACCTTATCTCCAACCTTCATCATGCTTCTGAACCCTTACTTTATGAGGAAGCTGTGCAGTCTAGTGATTGGATCAAAGCTATGGATGCTGAGATAGCTGCCATGGAATCTAATCACACTTGGGATATTATGGATCTTCCCAAAGGAAAAAGGCCTATTATCTCCAAATGGATATACAAATTAAAGTTCAAGGCAGATGGAACTTTAGAGAGACATAAGGCAAGGCTAGTGATTAAAGGATGCACTCAGAGGGCTGGTATTGATTTTCATGAGACCTTTTCTCCAGTTGTTAAGATGACTACAATAAGAGCACTAGTCACAGTGGCAGTTAAAAAGGGTTGTTTAATGTCACAGTTAGACATTAACAATGCCTTTCTTCATGGAGACATTGATACTGAAGTCTACATGAAAATTCTATTAGGTATGGCTCATCTTCATCCTAATAAGGTTTGCAAGCTTAATAAGTCTTTATATGGTCTAAATCAAGCCTCGAGACAGTGGTATAGCAAACTTTCAGATGCATTGCTTTCTTAGGGATTCACTCAATCTTTGAATGATTACAGTTTATTTCACAAAAATTCTTCAGATTCTGTCATGTATCTTGTGATCTATGTTGAGGACATTTTGATTGTTGGCAACAAGAGTTCAGATATTGCTTCTGTAAAGGAGTTTCTACATACAACTTTCAGTATCAAGGACTTGTGCTCTCTTAACTATTTTCTTGGCATGGAATTTCTTCCAACAGAGAAAGGCTTGGTTATTTCTCAAAGGAAGTTCATACAAGAGTTATTACATGATTTCTGTCCTGATCTCTCTAAACATGTTTACAGTCCACTTGATTGCTCTATAAAGCTCAGAAGTGATGACAAAGGAATCCCTCTGGTTGATCCCACTTCTTACAGGAAGTTAGTTGGCAAACTAAATTTTCTAGTTAACACTAGACCAGATTTAGCCTTCTCTGTACAACATCTCTGTCAATTTATGCAGAAACCTTTATCTATACATTGGGGAGCTGCTATTCACACACTTCAGTATCTCAGAGACACTGCTAATCTTGGACTTCTTCTTCCTTCTTCTCCCACATTTGATATGGTGGCCTATTGTGACTCAGACTGGGCAGCTTGTCCCACAACCAGGCGTTCTATTAGTGGCTTCTACATTAGTTTTGGTGGAGCTCCTTTATCATGGAAGTCAAAGAAACAAGTCACAGTCTCATTCTCTTCTGCAGAGGCTGAATACAGATCTTTGAGAAGGGTCACGTCTGAACTAGCATGGCTTAGCAGGTTGTTGCATGAGCTAGGAGTTTCTGAAGTGCAGCCTATTCTAGTCAAGTGTGACTCACAATCTGCAATATACATTGCCAAGAACCCTGTTTTCCACGAACGTACTAAACACATAGAGATAGACTGTCATTTTGTTAGGACAAAATTGTTAGAAGGTTTAATCTTTTTATCTCATGTTCCTACTACTTAGCAAGTAGCTGATGTTTTCACTAAGGCTTTGCCTTCATCTGTACATACTAGTGCAATACCCAAGTTGGGTTTGATTCCCTTTGAATAACCCTCCAACTTGCGGGGGAATGTAAGAACTATATATACCACGACTGTAACTGATGACAAGTAACAGATTCAATACAATCATAACAAACTTTCTTCCTCTCTTTCTTCTCTCTGGCCTTGTTTCCTCACACTGGATGGCAAATCCATCTTCACCCTGCGACTTCTGCTAGACCCATTGGTTTCGGTACTCCTAATGGTACATGTCATACTGCTTTGGTTTAAGTATTTACATCACCAACTACATTCATTAATCTACTGATTATTTCATCTCTGGCAGTTTGACCATGGCACCGAGATTTTGGATTTTCCATATATGCTTTAATTCCCGTGAAACTTCTATATGAGCAATTGTTATGGTCTTCGGTGAACAATTTAGTTTATTGATAATTTGATGCTAACTGATTTCTTTAATCCCTGGCTGCCGCTACAACTGTAGCTCTCTGATATCATAATGGGTTATGTAAATTGGTTCAAGGCGATTATCGGTACAAAGAAGGGAAAAAATGACTAATCTTAAAGGGAAAGAAGGTATGTGCTGATTTCTGTTTGTTGTTTTCTTAATGTCATTTCTCCAGGGTCACCGGGTGACCTCACTGTTGCACCAAGTAAGGTGTGACTTCGCAAGTTATGATTGTGTGAATTTGACATTTTATATATGACAATGACTCTTATCCATTGAAGTATTATGTCCTACTATGTCCCTTCTCTATACTTAATAATATTTTAGTGATCAGTTTTCCTGAATATGCTTCCTTGATTATTCTATTCCAAAAAATTTCTCTGATGCAGATCATAACATAGAAATTGTTGGAACTGATTTGTGACTGACTTCTGGGCACTTTTCCGGTGGGCTGCGGTCACCGGTTGTGCCAGATTATGGGAGCGTTGGCTTCGTCTCCGCGAGCACTACGCCGTAGTGTACTCACACGTCAAAATCGGGTTCCGTTTGAATGAGAAATGAAGGCTCAAAGTTGGTTGTTTGTCTAAGTACAAAGAACAATTTTGGAGCTGAATTTTGATATGGCCTTTGTCCCACATCGAAAATTGGGGTGGGAATATGAAGGGTTTATATACCCCAAACCCCATACCCTTGGTAAGCCCTTGGGAGAGGTATGGAGAGAGGACACGGGGGGCCCTCGCGCGGTCCGTCCGTCCGTCCTGGCCTGTGGCCCGTGGTCTTGTGGAATGGGCCGTAGGCCCAAGCAGCTTAGCTTCTCTTTTTGAAGTGGACAACTAAGTCAGCAACAACCTCCTTGTTTTCCTCCACAACTGACTCCCACCTCGTTAGTGTCGTCAGATCCGAAATCTCCTCCTCTACAACAAACTCAGACTCCTTTTAAAGAGAAGTCTGGTTCTCATTCTCAGTATCCAAAATCAATCAATCTCCCTCTTCTCTTCTTCTTCTTCGACGAGAGTACTGCACAGATACTGGTTCGTTGGCTTCTGTCTTTTGATTGTGCAAACCAGAAGTGATCGTAGTTGTATCATGGGATTCTCAACGCCGGTAACCGTCACATATACGGGGCGTTACAGAATTAAGGAAAGAGATCTAATCTCGACTCTACGCAACAGTTTCGTCAAGAACGATTCGGTAAAATTCTTTCTTAATTCTGTTCTTCGTTTTAATTCTTTACAGATTGTTATTCTGCGAAATACAGGTCCTACAATCTTAATTCTGTACAATTTTATCCTGTCGCTAACAATCTGTTTGAGTTTTAAAGGAACAGAAAGTTAAATCCCGAAGAAAATTGTCTGTACTGCGTACAGTTTCGGATCTGTGTTCAGAATCGATTAAAAACGAAAATAAATCTTTACAATTCTGAGGTTGCTGTTGTATTACAGAACCGGGTTGCTGTTGTATTACAGAACCGAAAAACTGTGTTTACAGTTCACAGATTTCTGATTCTGTATTTACAGTTTGCAGAATCTGTATTTTACAGTTTGCAGTTTTCAGATCTGTTTTACAGATTCAGGATTTCTGGAATTTTTTACAGTTCGCCGGAATTCAGTTCTGTTTTACAGATTTGTGATTTCTGGAATTTTTTACAGTTCGCAGGAATTCAGTTCAGTTTTACAGATTTGTGATTTCTGGAATTTTTACAGTTCGCAGAAAGTCAGTTCTGTTCAACCTCAAAACACCACAAACTTCAAGAAGCAAGGAGCAAAGAAGTTCAGTGGAAAATGCCACAAGTGTGATAAGGTTGGTCACAAGGCAGAAGAGTGTCGCAGCAAGCCCGACAACAAAAGAGACAAAGGGAAGAAGTCTCAAGCCAATTTAGCTGAAAACTCGCTGACAGCAGACGACCTGTGTGCGGTGACTGAAGTGAATTTGGTTGGGAGCAACCCAAAGGAGTGGTGGTACGATACAGGTGCCACTAGACACATCTGCTCGGATAAGGGGCTGTTTACCACTTATCAGAAAAGCCGAACAGAGGAGAAGCTCTTCATGGGAAACTCTGCGACATCAAAGGTTGAAGGTATTGGGAAGATCGTGCTCAAGATGACTTCTGAGAAGGAGTTGACTCTCAACAATGTGCTTCATGTGCCAGACATTCGAAAGAATCTGATCTCGGGAACTCTTCTCAACAAGAATGGGTTATGTGTCAAGTTTGTGTCTGATAAGTTAGTTCTTTCTAAGAATGAGATTTATGTGGGGAAGGGTTATGTGAAGGATGGGCTGATGAAAATGAATGTAATGACAGTCCTTCCCAAAAAGGTTGTAACTGATGTTTCAGTGAATGAGAATAATCCTATTGCTTATGTCGTTGAGTCTTTTAATATTTGGCATGAAAGATTGGGACATGTTAATTATAAATCTATAAGTAGACTAATAAGCATGAACATGATTCCAAAATGCAAAACAAGTAAAGACAAATGTGAAGTATGCGTACAAGCGAAACTCACAAAAACGCCATCACCCCATGTAGAGAGAACAACCGACCCTCTAGGACTAATTCACACTGATTTATGTGATTTAAAGTTCGTGCAAACTAGAGGCGGTAAGAAGTACTTTGTAACCTTCATAGACGATTGCACACGATATTGTTATGTATATCTGTTACATAGCAAAGATGAAACTTTGGAAAAGTTTAAAGAATACAAGTTGGAAGTTGAGAACCAACTTAGTAAAAAGATTAAAATGATCCGAAGTGATAGAGGAGGCGAGTATAGTGAACCATTTAATGCATTCTGTAGAGAACATGGAATCGTTCATCAAACTACTGCGCCTTACTCACCTGAATCTAACGGGGTTGCGGAACGAAAGAACCGAACTCTCAAAGAAATGATGAATGCAATGCTGCAAGAATCTAGGTTACCCCAGAATATGTGGGGGGAAGCGCTGCTAACCTCCAACTACATTCTCAACAAAATACCGCATAAGGTGACTGGAAAGACGCCTTATGAGTTGTGGAAAGGTAATGTACCTTCATACAAATACCTCAAAGTGTGGGGGTGCCTGGCAAAAGTGGCGGTGCCACCCCCTAAGAAGGTCTCAATAGGACCGAAAACCATTGATTGTATCTTCATCGGGTATGCACACAATAGTAGTGCGTATCGTTTCTTGGTATACAAGTCTGATATACCAGATATACATGCAAATACAATAATGGAATCAAGAAATGCATCCTTCTTCGAAAACACGTTCCCGTGTAAGGATAAGGAAAATCTGAAACGGACTCGTGAAGAAGGCGAAGCAAGCACTTCTGTTCAACCAACAGAAGAGGACAATGATGAACCTAGACGTAGCAAAAGAGCTAGAAAGGAAAAATCATTCGGTCCTGATTTTGAAATGGCTTATCTTTTGGAAAATGAACCTAGAACATTCAAAGAAGTCATGTCAACACCAGATGCACCTTCTTGGAAGAAAGCGGTGAAAAGTGAAATCGACTCCATTATGCAAAATCATACATGGGAGTTAGCTGAGTTGCCATCCGGTTCGAAAGCTCTTGGGAGCAAATGGATTTTCAAAAGAAAATTAAAAACCGATGGCTCAATCGATAAGTACAAGGCTAGGCTTGTGGTGCAAGGATTTAGGCAAAAAGAAGGCTTGGATTTCTTTGACACCTATTCTCCAGTAACGAGAATAACTTCAATAAGAATGCTAATAGCCATTGCAGCTATACGCAATCTAGAAATACATCAAATGGATGTAAAAACAGCTTTTCTGGATGGAGAGCTAGAAGAGGAAATTTATATGAAACAACCCGAGGGTTATGTTGTCCCTGGACAGGAACACAAAGTGTGTAGACTTGTGAAATCCTTATATGGACTAAAGCAAGCTCCTAAGCAGTGGCACGAAAAATTTGACCAAGTAATGATGTCAAATGGTTTCAAAATAAATGAATGTGACAAGTGTATCTATGTCAAGGAAATTCCAAAAGGATACATTCTGTTGTGCCTATATGTGGATGACATACTCATCATAGGTAGCAACAATGACATGATCAAACAAACCAAGAACATGCTTAACGGAAAGTTTGACATGAAAGACTTGGGACTAGCGGATGTGATCTTAGGGATCAAAATCTTTCGACATTCGGAAGGAATAGTCTTGTCTCAACAACATTACGCCGAGGCGGTACTTGAGCGATTCAAGAACCATTCAAATGGGATTGCAAAAAGTCCACTGGACCCGCATCTCAAACTGAAGAAAAACTCGGGTAATGGCATATCACAGTTAGAGTATGCTCGTGTGATAGGAAGTCTTATGTACTTGACAAACTGTACAAGACCAGACTTAGCACATGCTGTCAACGTACTGAGTAGATATACAAGCAATCCAGGACACAATCACTGGAAAACAATAACTCGAGTATTGAACTACTTGCGACATACTCGGAGTTACGGGCTGCACTATGGAAGATATCCAGCCACTCTGGAAGGCTATAGCGATGCTAATTGGATATCAGATTCAAAGAACTCAAAATCCACCAGTGGGTATGTATTCACGCTGGGTGGTGCAGCTGTATCATGGAAATCCTCAAAACAAACGTTATTGGCCAGATCCACAATGGAATATGAGTTCATTGCTTTAGACAAAGCAGCTGAAGAAGCAGAATGGCTTCGAAACTTTATGGAGGATATTCCTTTGTGGGAAAAACCAGTGTCAGCTTTAGGTGTACACTGTGATAGTCAATCGGCTATCTCTCGGGCACTGAACACAATATATAATGGTAAGTCTCGCCACATAAGACGACGACATAAAACCATAAAACAATTGCTCTTAACTGGTGTAATATCAATAGATTATATCAAGTCAGCTGACAACCTAGCAGATCCGTTCACTAAGGGATTGTCAAGAGAGCAAGTTGTAAAGTCATCTAGAGGAATGGGTTTAAAGCCTATGACTAAAGAGGATGCTTGATGGCAACCCTACCTAAGTGATTGGAGATCCCAAGAAATAGGTTCAAGGGGAAAACAAATTCAAGTCGAATCTAGACGCGCACTTGGAGATATTATATCTTCTTCCCCAGTTCCTAGGATGATAAAAGTGCGATGGCAAAGTAGAGGTTAAGCATTTTCTTTTAATGATTCCATAAACTTTGAAAGAACAAAGTAGGGTATAAGTAATACCACTTATGGTCAATCACCTTATGAGTGTGAAATGGGGCCGTTTCTAGGAGAAAAAAGAGAGGTTGTTTTCTCCAAGTTCACTCATGAATAACCAGGGATGTTCACGGCCAAAATGAACACAATCAAGAACCTAGTTCTGTGAGAAGATGAAACTGTGTGATAGTTATTGTCTAGGTTTACGTCAAAGTCCGGGTGGTTCAAGACATCATGTTCACTACCTGGTCGAGTAAATCCGATAGCTACTCACAATGGGTTGTTCAAGGCTGAAAAACGCCACCAGCTCAGATGCAGTGATTCTTCGCCCGTACTCTCAAAATTTCTGTCTGTCTTGTCTAAGCACGTGTAATAGAATCATTTCTATTCATGTGGGGGATTGTTGGAACTGATTTGTGACTGACTTCCAGGCACTTTTTCGGTGGGCTGCGGTCACCGGTTGTGCCGGATTATGGGAGCGTTAGCTTCGTCTCCGCGAGCACTATGCCGTAGTGTACTCACACATCAAAATCGGGTTCCGTTTGAATGAGAAATGAAGGCTCAAAGTTTGTTGTTTGTCTAAGTACAAAGAACAATTTTGGAGCTGAATTTTGATATGGCCTTTGTCCCACATCGAAAATTGGGGTGAGAATATGAAGGGTTTATATACCCCAAACCCCATACCCTTAGTAAGCCCTTGGGAGAGGTATGGAGAGAGGACACGGGGGGCCCTCGCGCGGTCCGTCCGTCCGTCCGGTCCTGGTCCGTGGCCCGTGACTCGTGGTCTTGTGGAATGAGCCGTAGGCCCAAGCAGCAGCAACTTAACTTCTCTTTTTGAAGTGGGCTGGATCTGAAAGTTTTGGGCTTCCAGATTAGGTTTTGGACTGCCTCGTTGGGGACGTCCAACTAAGTCAGCAACAACCTCCCTGTTTTCCTCCACGTACTCCACAACTGACTCCCACCTCGTTGGTGTCGTCAGATCCGAAATCTCCTCCTTTGCAACAAACTCAGACTCCTTTTAAAGAGAAGTCTGGTTCTCATTCTCAGTATCCGTAATCAATCAATCTCTCTCTTCTCTTCTTCTTCTTCGACGAGAGTACTGCACAGATACTGATTCGTTGGCTTCTGTCTTTTGATTGTGCAAACCAGAAGTGATCGTAGTTGTATACTGGGATTCTCAACGCCGGTAACCGTCACATATACGGGGCGTTACAGAATTAAGGAAAGAGATCTAATCTCGACTCTACGCAACAGTTTCGTCAAGAACGATTCGGTAAAATTCTTTCTTAATTCTGTTCTTCGTTTTAATTCTTTACAGATTGTTATTCTGCGAAATACAGGTCCTACAGAAATAACTACTCAGTCAAATCCTCCAAAAATGTAGGGTGTCGAGATGAAGCTTCTGATCATGGGGTCTTAACTGTATTTGATGGTGGGCCTCATGATACTACACCGAACGACCCCAATACCGATGATGCTTGCAGTGACCAGAATCGTGCAGATATGACAGCTCCATCAAACAGTTCTACTTCTATTAATTACCCAAAGCTGGAGGTTGAAGTAATTAATTTTCTTAAGAAGGATGTTGCAGATCCTTCTTTAAATTCACTCTGCAGCGCTTATCAACCAAACAGTTCTACTAACTACCCAAAGCTGAATGTTGAAGTGCCTAATCCTTTGGGGAATGGTGCTGCAAAATTTTCTTCAACTCCACTCTGCAATGGTGATGTGGAAATTAGTGGAAAAATGTCGTTAACCCAATTGATATATAATTGAGTCAAAAGAACAACCTGAACGACACTCAAGTGACTACCAAGACCACAGAAAACTCTGAGCCTCATTCGCAGATGTGATTGCAACGTCGTGCCACATTTTAATCTTTAGAAACCAGGAAGCATGGATTATGGATTCAAGCCTTTTTTCCATTTCCATGCTTTGAATTATATAAGAAAAAGATGGTTATGGGAAGCAATTTGATGGTTTAAATTTTGCTTGATTGAGTAGGAGAAATTTTGTGACGACTTCTTTGTGTTTCTAAGAGAACTGCATATTTTTGCTTGATACAGTAGGATAATTTTTTGCTTGATTCAGGAGGGTGTTAACTGGCATTGCAAGAACAATTATTGAAAGAGATTAAGGAAAGAATTTATTTGGTATTCAACCACATATGATAAATTCTTGACTGGAGTTATGTTATAATTCTTTCACTTTCATCTCTCTGTTATATTGTAGTCTGGCATGCCCTTTGGGTTGTCACGTTTCAAGTTAGGATCGTCGGTGACGATCTCTTCGTTCAAGGACGGATCGTGAGCCAATAATCTTATACTCCCTTCTGAAGTTCCTAGATTAGATTCCATGTCTTAGTATAATTATCTGGTACATTATCCGAACCGCGGTCCTTCATATAAAACAACAAAGATAGTTGTTCTTTATTACTGTCAGATCTTTGGTCATTTTGCATTATCAGCCATCTCCGACCCTTCTTCTCCATATAGATTTTTTATCCATTCGTGATTTATTTATTTCAGTTGATTTTCTGTTTAGGAGTGATCGGTGATGTTTCACCTTGCTCGAAATGTATGAGTGCTTGATTACACCACCTTAACGAAATGGAATATATTGGAGTTCTCTGTTCTTTTACATGTATTCAAAATGAAATCACACTATCCATCATTACATATATATGTTCAATTTCATGGATAATAAGTTCTTTGTAGCTGGCTACTTGGTATAACACCAAAATTCATTTAGTTGGACGTTTCATTATGTATTTCCAAAGATATTAAGGAGATTATACTGATAGGCCGTAGGCATCCTCTATCACTACAAATACGGAAATGAAACTAGCATGTTTGATTAATTGACCAGAAAAACAAAATTTTGACAATATACTTACACGATTCTTAAATAACACCCGGTACTTTATTCAAACAACGCCGGGTCACTCGCGTTCTGCGAGGACCCGTACACTCGCGTTCTGCGAGATTAGCCAAAAATTAAGTTAATTACATGCATGCTAATCTCGCGTTCTGCGAGTGCACGTGTCCTCGCGTTCTGCGAGTGTACGTGTCCTCGCAGAACGCGAGATTAGCATGTCAGATTGACGTTGTTGTGCGCCATTACTACATGTCTTGTCCCCACCTAACTATAATAACTACCCCCTTATTTTAAGTATTCCGTAACACCTATTAACCCTACCCTAACACCTCTTTTTATCATCTTTCACCTCTTTCACCCTCCATTAAAACCCATTTTCAAAACCTTAAAACTTCAAAACACTCTAAAAACACCTAAAATAATGGAAGATGAAGAGGAATTCAACAAAGGAGGGAATGAAGATGGTGGTTCATCAAGTTACCATTCAAATGAGGTAATGTTCTTACTTAATTTTTGAATTTTAATTTGTTTTGCACCATTAAGAGCTAAAATGAACTTATTATGTTGTATTTCATGTTAAATCTAGTAGTAGTGGTAAGTGTTGAAGAGATGACTTTTGCATATAATGTCAAAAACTTAGATGTGTTCATGTTTTTAGGGTTTTTATGGTTTTGAATGTAGGAACTCATGTTATGTTAAATTATCCCGTTCAAGAACTAGTTTCAGGAAATAGCAACTTCTCGCGTTCTGCGAGAGGAAGCCACTCGCAGAACGCGAGAAGTGCCTGCCTCGCAGAACGCGAGAAGTTGCACATTACAGAGTATTAACAGAAGCATTGTGTATAGGTGAATTTTTCTTTGTTCACTGGATTGAATGCAATCCAGTTGAATGACTACACCTACCCCTCGCGGAATACGGTGCCCGTTTCGCCACCGTCATTTGATTTAGGGATTGACGACTTTGGATATTATCATCAACCATCTTTATATGAACAACATGTGCCATCTACATATGAATTGCCTGTGCCATCTACTTATGAGTTGCCCGTGCCATCTACTTATGAATTGCCATGTACATATGAGGTGCCATCAAGCTATGATGCGTTTGATTCACAATTTGCTAACCCACCAACAAACGTAGGAGAGGAGATGTGTTTTCTTCCCTCTTTACGCACTGCACCAAAGTTTGATAGTCCCGTATGTGAGGAAGAGGTTGTTTCTAGGGATTATTCGGAATATTTCACTACGGAGCAAGTGTTTGCCTCTAAGGAGATTGGTCATTTGTGGGCTTTGAATGTTGCAAAGCAACACAAGTTTATGATCTCTATTGGAAGGACTGTACCAGCTAAACTGGGGCAAAGTGGTAAGATTCAAATCATTTGTGAGAAAGGGGGAAGCCATAGGCCTAAAGGTGTCGGTGTTAGATCAAACACAAAGAGCAAGAAAACGGGGTGTAAATTTCAGTTGAAGCTCATGGAGAACCGGGTTGAAGAGAATTGGAGATTAGTGGTTGTTTGTGGTTTGCACAACCATCCTATTGGAGATAGTTTGGTCGGGAATGCATTTGCCGGGAGGCCAACCCCGGATCAAAAGAAAAAGGTTCGTGAGATGGTACTTTCACATTGTTCTCCAAATCAGATTTACACTGAGATAAACAAGGATCCCGGAAGTTGCACAAAGAAGAACCAAGTGTACAATTTGGTAAGACATATAAGGGAAGAGGAAATGGAAGGTAGAACCGTGGTTCAAGAATTCTTTCACCAATGCAAAGAGAGCAACTACTTCATGGAGTATAGGCCAAGTGCAACGAACCCTTCGATAATAGGCGACTTGTTCTTTGCTAGCCCCGAATCAATGAAACTCTTAAAGGCGTTTCCATATGTCCTTTTGATGGACTCGACTTATAGCACGAACAGGTAAGTATTTATCATTCTGTTTTTATGTTGTATTTATCTTACTGTATTTTGGTTCCAGGTACAATGTTCCCTTCCTGGAGATAGTCGGTTTGACTTCTACATGGAAGAATTTTGTTGTGTGCGGGGTATGGTTAGAGGCTGAGAGCGAGGATAGTTATTTATGGGCGTTGCAGCAGCTGCAGACGATGTATTTGAGAATAGGAGCATCGCCTACTTGCTTCGTCACTGACCGTGAGATGGCTCTTATGAATGCAACAGACAAGTTATGGCCAAATGCAAAGTTTCTCTTATGTAGGCGACATGTAAGGAAGAACATAGAGGCGAGAGCCAAGATAGCTATGGGCACACAAGCATTGGGGGTTCATATTTCAAATGATTATTATAACGTGTTCGAACAAACCACTGAAGAAGATTACAAGAGTACTTTGAAGAAACTTGAGGACGAATGGCGAGCTTATCCAGCCGTATTGAAGTACGTGAGAACGAATTGGCTAAACCGTTACAAAGAAAGACTTGTTTCAGCATGGACGGATAATGTCTTCACTCTCGGGAATAACACAACAAACAGGTATGTTCTGTTATTTATGTCTACCTTCTACATATGATAAAAAGAGCTTCTGTAATGCACACCTCGCAGAACGCGAGGGCATACCACCTCGCAGAACGCGAGTAAATTCCTTGATTCAGTGTTGATGCATTTTCGAATGCAAAGATCCTGGAACAATGTATGAACTCGCAGAACGCGAGGTGTACACACCTCGCAGAACGCGAGGAGTTACACATTACAGAAGGATCCACAGGTTCTGATTTGTATTTGCATTTTATTGTTTTTCGAACATTTTAGAGTTGAAGGAGCACATTCATGTCTTAAGTCATACTTGTCAAGTGGAAATGCTAGGCTAGACACAATGTTCAAAGAATACAAAACAATGGCGGAGAACCAACTTAAGGAGATTACTGTGTCTTTCACCGAGAGTTTGAATAAGAGCTTCACAGTTGTTGAAGGGGCCGACTTGTTTAAAGTCTTGAAGTTCAAAGTCTCTTACAAATGCATAGAATTTTTGCTTAAGGAATACACGAAGGGGGAGAGATTAGGTGCGCACTTTAATATGTTTTGTAGCTGCGGGATCAAGATTAGAGATGGGTTGATGTGTGTTCATCAGATTGTAAGACATTGGAAGGAGCAAAGACCACTAAGAGTATCAGAGTTGCACCCTTTCTGGAGTACTTTGAGTTTGGAAGAAGTTGATGTTCCCGGCATACTGGAAGTTAAGAGTAAGGTGGCAAGGCGTCTTTTTCAGACTTTCTATGAGGAAACGTTTCCGAAATTGTGCCCCCATGATCAAGAAAAGTGTGCACAAACTGTTTTAGACATTGGGAAAGTAAATACTCCTCTAAAAGAGCCGGCTATTTCAAAGCACACCGGAGGTCGTCCAGTCGGAGCTCCTAACAAACAACCTAGGTCAACGCAAAGAAGACCGTCTGCATGGGAGCACACTAATGTTGAGATGGATGCTAGAGATTTGGAAGAAACACCCCCAAAGAAGCAAAAAAATGCTTCTAATTCTGAAACATTCAAGAAACCAAAGATTAAGGTGATTGGCAAGTACAAGTCTCACATACCCGCGTCAATGCGCACCCATGTGAATGGTTGGTTTGAGGTAAATGGAGATGGAAATTGTGGATTTAGAGCAATAGCTCATGAATTGCATGACAACCAACACTTATGGAGGGAAGTAAGAGATTTGATGATAGCTAAGGTCAAAGAGATTTGGCACCTAGTTCAAGGAACTTGGATTGGACCTCCACAACAACCAACTTTGGAGAGCGCTTTACACCAACTGACATGGGAAGGAATAGGAAGGGCTCCAGAAGATCACTGGCTAGCTACCCCGGAAATGGGATGCCTTGTGGCATCCACATTCAACATAGTGTTCGTAACGGTGGGAAAAAGTGCTAACTACACTTACCTTCCTCTACAACGTCCTACTTGGTTAGAAGATGGTGACACACTTCCGACGTTCTGCTTATTCTATATTCAGAGTGAGAGACATTTTGTTCCGGTAAGTTTTTGGATCTACTTATGAATTACTATCTAATATGCAACTTCCTAACGTTGTTGTTTTCTTGTAGTTGCGTCTTGAAGAAAACTGCCCATTACCTCATGTGTTTACTCCTTGGTGGCGAAACGCTGAAAGAGATGCTTTTTCTTTGCACGATCTTGTGTCACATCGATGTGCCGCCTTTGAAATGTAATGTTGAAGTTATGTTTTATTCGCTGAATTTGTAATGTAATGTTGAACTGGAGATGGTTTTTTAAATTCTTAAACTGTAACTAATGTCATGGACATTTTCCAGAAAATGTCATTCCTCGCGTTCTGCGAGGATGGTGTCACTCGCAGAACGCGAGTTACACCAACCGTGCCACAGACCGTGCATATCAACTGAGAGCACCTTGTTTCTTATAGGGCAGACTCGCGTTCTGCGAGTGGTGTGCACCTCGCGTTCTGCGAGGTTATGCAAAAAACGAACAGAATTGAAGCAACACCAACATATCCCTAAACATAATCCAACAAAATTATCCAATCAACAAAACACCTAAGAAAGCAATCCAAAACACAATCCAAAACACAAAACGAAAGGCTACTCGTCTTCTCGTGGTCGGAAGGGAGCGAGAGTTGACATACTTAGGAGCATTTGGGCGTGATATGAATCAAAATCCTCTGGAGTGGCAAACCGATACCGGTCCATGTCATTGTACACCCGGCCAAAGCAGCTGAACAAGGTGGGCCAACCCTGTCAGGTAGATCTGACAGGGTTGGCCCTGTCATTGTACATCCGGTTGCCATCGTTCGATGAACGCTTCAATCAACGGATAGTCGATTGCTTCGTACATCATGTCAGGTAGATCTGACAATCCAACAGCACCGGGAATCTCTGACCAGTCATCGTTGTCCAATGGCCAGTCACTGCTTTGCTTTGTCCGTTGTTGTGGCTTCATCGGACCTTTCAACTGCAGAAAAATACAAAATTACACACTGCAGGCCAAATTTACAAAAAATACAGTTTCTGCAGAATTATCAGCTTCTGCAGAAACCAAGCATTTTCTCGCGTTCTGCGAAGAGTAACACCCTCGCGTTCTGCGAGTATGCCACTCCTCGCGTTCTGCGAGAAAATGCACAGAAATTGCATTTTCTGTGCATTCTGCAGAATTTCTGTAAATGTATTAAAAATGCAGAAAATCAATAAATTAGTAAATTACCTCCCCTTTCTGGATGTGGAACGCCACATGTGCTTCAAATCCCTTAAGCAACTCGGGATCTTCTGGACCGCCAGGTGTGGCATGAGTGAGCTCAGGATCATACTTTGGCTCATTCTTCTTGGACTTCCTCTTTCTTGTTGGTTTCTGGACCAATTCTTCTTCTTCTTCTTCTTCTTCTTCATCATCATCATCATCACCTTCTTCTTCGTGTTCTTCCCCAAAACCTTCATCCTGGTACTCTTGTTCCATCGGTTCTGGTTGAGGATTGTAAGAAGAAGAACAAGCTTGTCCACTTCCTTGACCCATGTCTTCAGGAACACTTCCCTCACCAAATGCACCTCCCCACCCTTGTCCACCGACCCAACTTTGTCCACCCCACCCTTGTCCAACTTCCACTAAAGCATACTGAGGAATGAAATTGTCCCAGCTTCCCGATTGTTCATATGGACTTGATTGTGGTGCCCATTGAGTTGACGGTTGTGCACATGAAACTGACTCTTGAGAATAAAGGTCCCAATCATCATTTCGATACCCTTGATATGTATCTGCTCGTTCTATCCCACTAGGCACAGAACAGTCTTCCCCGGCATAACTATGGACACCACTGTACCGCTCTATGGGGCGATAATCAACGTCGGGGAGCCCCTCGGGGAAGAGCTCTACCGGTGTTGTATTCTTTGCTCTCCTTTTCCCTTTTGCATTTTCAACCGGTGGATTTTCTCTCACAGCGTTCCTATTTCTTCGACGGGTTGAACGTCCAGGAAGATCCATTACCTAAAAAAATGTAAAGTAGAATCAGTATATAAATATAACATTATATAAAGTAAAATCAGTATATAATAAAAATCTGCAGAAGAGGAAAGAATTTCCAGTTTTGTCAATTACTCGCGTTCTGCGAGTACCATGACACTCGCGTTCTGCGAGTAACATGACCCTCGCGTTCTGCGAGTATACCCCTCGCGTTCTGCGTCAATTTGCACAATCATGAGTTTCCGGCAACAGTTTCCGGCGAGATTTTCCGACGAAAATTCAATATTTTAGCTAAAATACCTATCAATTTAAGTAAATTACCAAATAAACATCAAAACCCTAAATAAAATCAACAACCCTAATCAAAAACCCTAACCCTAATGAATTTCAACATAAAACAACATCCACTCATCCACCATAATTCAAAATCATCATCTTTCATCCATTATACAACCATTTCTAAATCAACATTCAATATCAAAACATCATACAATATGCAATTTTCTATACTAACAACATATATTCATCTAAAAACAACATTAAAAAGCATAAGAGTATTAGAAACATACCTTATATGGAGATTTGAATTGAAAAGAGGAAGAAGAAGTAGGTTGAAATTGAGGGAGATGGTAAAATGAGAAGAGAGCGGCGGAATTTTGTAATGGTGGTTGTAAAAATGGGCCGAGTAGGGTTTTTCACCTTTTATAGGGAAAAACCCCCTCGCGTTCTGCGAGGTGACGCACCCTCGCGTTCTGCGAGGGGACGCACTCTCGCAGAACGCGAGGGACCGGGCGTTATTTAGAAAACGCCCGGGCGGTATTTAGCAAGGGCCTATACTTATTACACTAATCAACTTCTTTTGCGGGATTAGTAGAGATCAAGAGAAAGTGGATGGGTAGAATGTGAAGACTCTACACTTCAAGTTCCAAATCCAAGTTATTCCTTGCAGTACCGATATTATATAACTCATGTTACTATACTTATAGTAATCCAAAAAAAGTATGAAGAAGACAGATACATAACTTCTCATAAAGCTCAAACTGAAGCACTTTCAAAATTTCTAAGTTCGATTTTAAAATTGACATGTATATGATAATATTTCTGACAAAAAATAACTTCAAGGTACTGACAAAAAAACTCGCATTGGTTAATACTCCCTCCGTCTCATAATGTTCTTCCTATCTCCAATTTTTACACTATTTACAATTTAATACAATTCGCTAGATTATTCTCAATCTATAAGAACAAACATAGTCATGCGGGATCTTATTTTGTTCGTCTCATTGAGTACTTTAACAATATCAAAATTTTATAATTTTTAAAAAGATATAATAAGAGATATTAACGACGCAAAACGTGTCTCGGCAAATGTGCTAAAATGAAATGGGAAGAACATTAAGGGAGGGAGGGAGTAATAAGTAAGGGATAAGGTTTTTGAGGCAATAATTCCTCCAGAATACATTAATGGCTATATGCTCAAAGCCAAAGTTCCTACCAATGATTATTTGAAATGCATCAACAATTTCTAATAGGTATAATTGATGCCTCTCACTTAAGAGAACCTACTGACAATATTGTTATGAAAAAGTTGGAAATGAAAGAAAATAACAAGACCATTAGTGGAAAAAAAATCAACTAAACAAAAATAATAAAATCAGACAAGGAGAAAAATTAAAAAAGAAAGATTTTTATTGGCACTAGGTTATAACTGAGAATCTATCACCGGTGGATGACATTCTCACATTATCCAAACAGATGGTCCGAAAAAGCGCTAAAAGTTATAAATGGTCAAATGTACACGACTCAGTGGTATATATGACTAAACACAAGGAAACAATCATATGCTTTATTAGGTAAATGGTCGTAACACTGTTATCAAACATCAACCAAACAAACAAAATAACTTAAATTTTTTTTTTGGTCAAGAAAAAGGGGAAAACCCTGAAAAAATACTTTAGCGAGTAATATGTCGTAACATCAAACGATATGAGCAACCACAAGCAATAAATCATATGGTTTAGCGAGTAATTCGTCGTAAACGATAACCTCTAAAATTCGACAACCACCCAAAACGTAAGAAAACGAAAACGAGATATACATAGTCGAATCAAACCGAATTATAAAACGCGGGTTTTTGTTTCTAATATTGTATATTTCTACTCCTAGATACAGAAAATGTTGCGTGAACTCTTATAATGTAAATCCGTACAAGATATGACAAGCTTATTTTTTGATAAAATTATAATTTATATGTTTTTTACATGCTATATCAACCCGTATACACTAGTTATAAGTTATAACAGGCACCTGGGCCCCGCCAATCCGGACATTCAAATTTCAAAGACAAATTTGAAGAAACCCACCGCCTCCCCCTCCGGAATGATTTACTACTTCCCACTCCAAGCACAACAATTATCTCAAAATCCTTACAATTTCAGTCTACTATTCAGTTCTTTTTGTCTCACTCACGCACAACCAATCCGAGAAGAACACAAATGGCTGAACCGACTTGTTTGATGCGTTCATTTTCTCAACCATCTGAGAGATCTCACGATTTCAGCGAGGTATTTTTTCCAATTTTCTATCTGCGTAAACTTTCCTATATAAATTCCACTCTGCATTTCGCTTCCGGATTTGATGAATTCTGAAAAACTTTTCGGAAGCATTGCTTGCTCTTTTCTGTATCTGATATAGGTGTTGGGAATTTAGATGTTTAAAGCGAAATTTCATAAAACACTTTTCTAACATGTATATAAGAAGAATCAAATACATCTTGATGCGTGTTTGTAGATGCCGAAAGACAGAGATGAAAGTCTCAAATGTAACTTCTCTACTTAGTCCACACGAACAATAAACTGGATCTCCTTATGATTTCTTCTGCTAGACCGAAATTCACAAGGATGTGCGGGGTGTGGAGTATGGTGTGTTTAGTGTGTTGGGTTCCGTCTATTTGGAATAAGAGAGGCCTACATATAGACTTTTAGTCTTTGGAGTCCAAGGTAAGAACTTGAAGGACAAGACAACTTGGGGCTCAAGTCATGTCCTTGGTGTGCAAGGAAGAAGACAAGTGTATAAGGTGTGGACACTTGCTCCTTGGCCATGTGTGACATATGTCCACCTTAGGCATGACACATGGCCATGTTTGACATATTCTGCTAACAAATCTTGTGTAGAAATAATTTATTTTGTCTTTAGTAAAGCTAGTTGAGTGAAGCAGGATAATTGAGTAAGATAATGTATAATTAACTTAGGGGGATCCAGCTCGTTGTGTTGGCGAGTCAATCTCTTTCGAAAGGTATATGTCAGAGCCGTTGGCATGGGAGAAGTTGTTGCTAAGCTGAAAGCTTATTTTGAAGCTTACTACAAGGGAATTGCTAGCCGGAAACGGGAGTAGAAGGATGACGAAGCTAGCAGAGCCACTGATTTGGTGGAACTCAGGGTTGTTGTTGAACAATCGATTTGCTCCAGTTCTATTTCTGACCCGCCACAAGAAGATGATTCTGCCATTGATAAACCTAGCAATGAAGAGGATAGCAACATGGAGTTGAACTCTGCCTTTGCTCCTCCTGAAAATGAAAATGAAAATGAGGAGTGTCGTGCCTTAGAAATGAATGTGTTGTAACTAGACCCGGTAGAAATTAACCCGACCCGCAAACCCGACCCGACCCAACCCGATTTTTCTGGGTCATAACCCGTCAAATTGAACCCGTGACCCGTTTTCGACCCAACCCGATTGACCCGATTTTTTTTGGGTCAAAAATGGGTTGACCCGCCCCAACCCGTTTTTGACCCGAAAATTTGGCCAAAAAGATAAAAGTAATAAAGAAGCGGAAATTGTAAATTTTACCCAAAAAATTGTCAACACACTAGATAACTATTGTCAACAACATTAATAAACTGTCAACACGTTGGACAAATTGTCAACACACTAGATAATAAATTGCAAACATGACTAATTAATTAGTCAACACAATTAAATAAACTGTCACTAAGACTAATCAACTGTCAATATGGATAATTAAACTTTTAGAGAACTAGTAAAGTAAACTGTCAACATGGCTAATTAAATTTTCAACAAGACTAAATAAACTGTCAACAGGACTGGTTAAATTGTCAACACGACTAATTAAACTGTCAACGAGACCAATAGACTGCCAACATGGCTAGTTAAGTTGTCAACACGGCTAACTAAATTGTCAACATCATTAATACTTTGTCAACAACACTAATAATCTATCAATAACACTACTAAAATGAAGTGCCAATACCATTAATGTACAACTTAGTCTTATTAGGCATATAAAGTAAGGTCTCGCTTATTAGGCATATAAAGTACCAATAATGTACAACTTAGTCTTATTATACAAAACGAGGCTCGAAACTATGTGTAAACACTAAAAGGCCTTAAATGAGATTAAGGTCCAATTTGGCAAAACGATGTCTGAATGGATTGAAACTTGATTTCAATGTCTATTAGAGATATTTGACCATGTGGGTAACTCTCAATCAAAACTTCTTCATGTTCAAGTAACACCTCCTTTTTTAAACATCAAACTAGTCATCACTCTCTAACTTGTGGCAATATGTATGGTCAACAACATCGATGTATTATTATGATTGAAAAAATTATACAACTTATTCTTCTTAGGCATATAAAGTCCCATTAAGGTCTCGCTTACACTAAACGAGGCTTGAAACTATGCGTAAACGCTCAAAGACCTTTAAAGGCCTTAAATGGGCTTAAGGCCAATTTGGAAAAACGACGCCCAAACGATGTCGGAATGGAATGAAACTTGGTTTCAATGCTTATTAGAGATATTTGACCATGTGGGTAACTCTCAATCAAAACTTCTTCATGTTCAAGTAACACCTCCTTTTCTAAACATCAAACTAGTCATCACTCTCTAACTTGTGGCAATATGTATGGTCAACAACATCGATGTATTATTATGATTGAAAAAATTATACAACTTATTCTTATTAGGCATATAAAGTCCCATTAAGGTCTCGCTTACACTAAACGAGGCTTGAAACTATGCGTAAAAGCTAAAAGACCTTAAAAGGCCTTAAATGGACTTAAGGCCAATTTGGAAAAACGACGCCCAAACGATGTCGGAATGGAATGAAACTTGGTTTCAATGCTTATTAGAGATATTTAACCATGTGGGTAACTTCCAATCACAACTTCTAACATTTCAAATAACACCTCCTTTGTAAAACCAAACTAGTGATAACTGTATAACTTGGCGCAATATGTATGGTCTACAACATCGATGTTGATTATTGTTCGAAAAATTATACAAGTTACAAGAATGGACATCAACAATGACAGTGAAGATAGTCCAATGTCAATGGACATGGAAGATTGACAAGAATATGAAGAACATGTTTTACTTTCTAAGTTATGAGATTGTTATTTTTTTGCAGTTTGAATTATGTGACTAAGTTGACAGATTGTTTTCATTTTAATACTCTATCTATCTTGAGTTGCATTAAACGATGGATTGATTATGGTTGTGAAGATGTGTTTTGATTTTGAGCAACATATCAGGTCTTTATTTGCCGTCGCATTGAACCTACCGTGTTTTATTTAGTCGATGGTTATTGACTTGTCCATAGGTTGTAAATTGTAATTTATAAATGTTTTCATTCGTTTTTTTTTCAAATATTAGCTAATCTACTAAAAGTTACTATGCCAAACTTATTCAAATAAATGAAAAGAAGGTAATGTAGTGGTGTTGCTATCGAAGCATACATTAAAATTTGCAATTAAGATTGACCCAAATTTAACATCAATATTTCGTAACGACTCAACTTGTTATGTCTCGGTAAGTTTTTACTCAAAGCGACTCGATCTGACAATAAATCCGTAACAAACGACTTGTTTGACTCCAAAATTTTCGACCCAAACCCGACCCGCCTATAAACCCGTAACAACCCGACCTGTTTGACCCGGTAATTTTAGACCCGAACCCGACCCGACCCGCCTATAAACCCGTAACAACCCGACCTGTTTGACCCGGTAATTTTAGACCCGAACCCGAACCCGACCCGCCTATAAACCCGTAACAACCCGACCTGTTTTGACCCGGTAATTTTAGACCCGAACCCGACCCGACCCGCCCATAAACCCGTAACAACCCGACCTGTTTTGACCCGGTAATTTTAGACCCGAAATGACCCGACCCGAAAAAGACCCGACCCGGAGCACCCTTAACCCGAACCCGACCGACCCGACCCGATTGCCAGGTCTAGTTGTAACTATATGCCACCTTAGTATATTTATGTGTTGAGTGTCTATATTATAAGGTTGAGGTTACTTAGGAACTTAGAGATTTTGGCATATTAAGCTAAGCCTTAATTTGTGACCAAATTAAGCCACCCCATGTTATAATGGTTTGGAGGCTTAATTAAGGTTACAGATATGGGCTTGGGCTTTTACCATAACAAGACTTGAAGCCCGTTACAAATGTTGGACTTGATCTGTGAAGAGAAGCTGCTATGGATTGCTCTCTTATTGGCCTATGTATATAAGCCTTTCCTGTGACACTGTTCATCATCAGAGGATTCACTTGCTCAAAGCAAAACCCTAGCAGAGAAAGAAAGAGAGAGAGAAAGAAGAAAGAAGTGGTTCGCGGCGTCTCCGATTGTCTTCTCCGGCGTTGCTTGGTGGCTATCTTGGTCACTTGTGTTGAAGTTCTTGTGAAGAACTTCGGTTGCCCAGAAAGAGGGTTGGTTCCCTTTTACTTAGTCTTCTCGCATCTCTCTTGCTTCTGTATAGCTTCGTTGTTGTGCCTTTGAGTTCTCTGAGTGCTCCCTTGTAATTGATACTCTGTAATCCTCGATCTAGTGCATTAGGTTTGAGCCTCCGGTCACCGGGCTCCGCGGATGTAGGGATTTCCCGAACCGCATAAACAAATCTTGTGTTCATTAGCATTAGTTTTACTTTACGAGTTCTTGCGATCGATCGATTACAACTGCGAGTATTAGTTCTCAAAGTGGTATCAGAGCTAGGTTGTTGTCTCTGATATCTTGGCTTCCGCTGTGACTTCAGATCTCGATCTTATGCAATTAAGATCCTCGAGATCCTCTGCAGTTTCTGTTCTTGTTACTTGATTTTGGAATCGAGCAAGAATTTTAGGGTTTCTGTCAAATTAGGGTTTCTTGAAATTACTTGTGCTTTTTGCTTCCATCTTACTGACTTTCGTATCTGTCAGGTACCATGGCTGATAATCCAAGGCTCAAGCCCTATGATGGAACCAGTGACTTCGCCATGTGGAAGGTGAAGATGAAGGCTATCCTCGTAAAAGAAAAATGCTACAAAGCTGTCTCTGAAGATTGGCCAATTGGCATAAGTGACTCAGAGATGAAGGACCTACAAGAAATGGCTCACTCAGAGATCATGATAAGGCTTGCTGACGACGTAGCTCGTCAGGTGGTTAGTCACTCTCAACCTAAAGCTTTATGGGATGCTCTAGAGTCCATTTATCTGACTAAGTCCCTACCTAGTAGAATCTCTTTGTTGTGCAAACTGTTTACTTTCAAAATGGATGTTTCTTTAACTGTGCATGATAATCTTGACATTTTCTTAAAAATGACCCAAGATCTTAAGAGATCTGATGATGACATTAAAGAAACACACCAAGCTGTCTTGTTATTGAATTCTTTGCCTGCTCAATTTGATACTCTGAAAGATGTGATTCAATATGGTCGTGATGATTTGACTATAACTAAAATTACCGAGTCAATTATACAAAAAGATGAGACTCTTAAAGTCTTTAAGTCTAAATATAAGACCAAAAATGAATCTAAGTATGAAATCAAGGGAGAAGTCCTTCTGACTAAAGGAAAAGGCAAGACAAAATTCAACAATGACAAGTATGATAAGTATGACAGAAATGACAGCAAGAAATTGGACAAATCCAAAGTGAAATGCTTCTACTATGATAAACTGGGGCATTTTGCCAAGGATTGTCACAAGAAAGCTAGAGATGAGAAAAACAAGGATAAGGATAATTCTGGTTTCTCTAATGTGTTTGAATCATCCAGTGAATATTCTCATGAGTTGCTTATGGTCTCTAAAAATTACACCTGCAATGATTGGATTCTTGACTCTGGTTGCACTATGCATGCTACACCCATAAGGGCTATTTTTCTAAACTGTCTATCTGTGATGGGGGGAGGTTATGCTTGGTGATCACACCACCCTTATGATAAAGGGAATAGGGTCTGTTCCTATGAGAATGCATGATAGCAAGGTTAGGCTCATTCAAAATATCAAATGGGTCCCTAATCTTAGAAGAAACTTGTTATTTGAGTCTATGTTTGATGATTTGAACTGCCATATTAACACTCATAATGGTATTAGAGATGTTATAAGAGATGGGAAAGTTCTCATTAGAAGCATTAATAAGGGGGGGTCTTTACTGCGTGATTGCTTTTCTTGAATTAAATGTTTCTTCTAAGTCATGGTGATTCTGCTTATACTAAGGTTTGGCATGATAGGTTAAGTCACATTGGAAATACCGGCATGTTAAATCTGTTCAAAAATGACATGCTTGACAAACATCCTTGTGAACTTGACTTTTGTGAGGATTGTGTATTTGGTTAGAAATCCAAACATAGCTTTGGGAGATCTACTTACATAGCTAGCAAACCCCTAGAGTATGTTCACTCTGATCTCTGGGGGCTAGTTCAAGTAGACTCTATTGGAGGCAAGAAATACTTCTTGTCTCTAATAGATCACTACTCCAGAAAGGTGTGGTTGGGTCTCCTAAAGACTAAGGATGAAGCTTTTGACTCTTTCAAGTCCTGGAGGATTATGGTAGAGAGTCAATCTGGGCTAAAGCTTAAATGTCTCAAAACAGACAATGGTCTTGAATTCTGTAACAAGGAATTCAACTCTTATTGTCTTAATAATGACATCAAGAGGCATTTAACAATGCCTGGCACCCCTCAGCAGAATGGTACTGCTGAGAGGATGGACAGGACATTGTTAGAAAAGGCTAGGTGTATGTTGATTAGCTCTGGAATGAGACCCTCTATGTGGGGTGAGGCAGTGACTACTGCCGCCTACCTCATAAATAGGTCTCCTTCCTTTGCAGTGGAATTCAAAACACGACAAGAATTGTGGACATGTAAGGTTCCAAACATTGCACACTTAAGACCTTTTGGATGCCCAGCTTACTCTCAGATATCTCAAGGTAAGCTAAATCCTAGGGCTCAAAAGTGTGTAATGTTTGGATATCCTGAGGGGGTCAAAGGCTATAAGTTATTACTTGTTCAACCCCATGGGTACAAAGTGATAACTTCTAGAAATGTGGCCTTTAATGAAAAAGAATTCCATTTCAAAACTAAGCTAACAGTTGCACATGAGAATACAGGTAAGAAAGCAGTGGAGTTGCTACTGTCCACTTGGGAGGTCAATTCTTTGCTCCACACCAGAACAATCAAGAACTGGACTTCGAAGAAGAATTTGACATTGGACACTTCTCACCTGAACAAACTGCAAGCTCAGAAGGGAAAACTGAAGGAACACAACCAGTACAACATGAGGATGAAGGGGAAATTGGTGGTCAAGGAGACCAAATGGAAGATATACAACCTCACCAATCAGGTGGGGCAGTAAGTGATCTTTCTACCACCTCTCATAATGCTAGTTCCAGTAATCATATGCATGAGAACATAGGAACTGAGCACCCATTGCAAAATTATCAACTTGTTAGGGATAGAGAACCTAGGACTACAATTCCTAATAGAAAGTTCACCTCTAATATTGTTGAGTTTGCATTTGTCGCCTCTGAAATGGCTGCATCCTTCATCCCTGAGACCTATAAACAAGCTATTTCTTGTCCTAAGGCTAGTGAATGGATGAAAGCTATGCATGAAGAGATTCAGTCAATGCATGTTAATAATACTTGGTCCCTAGTAACTAAACCTAGTAATACTAGACTCATTGATTGTAAGTGGATATTTAAACAGAAGGAAGGAACTCATTTCTTTGTCTCTCCTAGATATAAGGCTACACTTGTAGCTAAGGGATTTACCCAAACGGAAGGTGTAGACTATAATGATATATTTGCTCCAGTTGTTAAATATAAAACCATGCGTTTCTTGCTTGCTATGACCAGTGTGTTTGATTGGGAATTAGAACAGATGAATGTTAAGACAACTTTCTTACATGGTGATTTAAAAGAAACCATTTATATGTCTCAACCTGAGGGCTTTATTGATAAGTCCAAACCTGAGACTGCTTGTTTGTTAAACAAATCGATCTATGGATTGAAACAATCTCCTAGGCAGTGGAATATCAAGTTTGATAGTTGCATGAGAACTCTAGGTTTTACTAGAAGCAAGTATGACACTTGTTCATATTTCAAGAATGTGAAGGGTACTTCTCCCTTATATATTCTTATGTATGTGGATGATATACTCCTGATTAGTAATTCTATGACTGCTATTTCTGGTGTTAAAACTGACCTTAAAAAGTATTTTGACATGAAGGACTTAGGTCCTGCTCAGAAAATTTTAGGAGTAAATATTATCAGAAACAGGAAAAATAAAACCATGATGTTGTCTCAAGCTGATTACTTGCATAAAGTGCTAGGTATATTTTCCATGCTAGATTCTAAGTCTGCACCTATACCTCTGGGTGCTCACTTGGACCTGTCTAGTGACATGTTCCCTTCTACTCCTGAAGAAATAAATAGGATGAAAGATAATCCTTATGATGTGGCTGTAGGATCAGTGATGTATTATATGCTATGTACTAGACCTGATCTTGCGTTTGTTATAAGTGTACTGAGCAGGTATATGTCAAACCCTGGTGAACAACACCGGGGTGGCATGAAGCATGCTCTGAGGTACATTTCTGGTACTAAAGATCATGGACTTGTTTATTTTGAACACACCTCTAGAAATGAGTTAGCTGGATTTGTGGACTCAGACTATGGTAGTAATAGAGATACTTGTAAGTCCATTACCTCCTACTTCTTTACTTGGGATGGTAATTGCATTTCATGGAAGTCTCAACAACAGTCTATAGTAGCTCTGTCTTCTACTGAAGCAGAGTTTATAGCTGCTACTGAGGCTTGTAAGGAAGCATTATGGTTGAAAAGAATTATGTATGAAATACAGAATGTTGTTTACACTCCTGTGATTCATATGGACAGTGAGACTGTATCTTTGTAAGGATCCTGTTTATCATGAAAGATCTAAGCATATTGATCTTCGACTTCACTTTATCAGGGATGAAGTAGAAAAAGAGCATGTTAAGTTGGTGAAGATTGTTGGTGACATCAATCCAACAGATTTTGGCACTAAGATTGTTCCCACTGACAAGTTTTGTTTTTGCAGGGACAATCTTCATGTCAATGATGTTCACTGAGGCATGGATGAGCTCGGGACTACTTGGAGGTGACCCATATGCACATAGGTTAGGGATTACAGTACTGTTTTTATACTAAGTCAGGCTTAGAAGAGCAATTGTTGTAATTATAAGCCAACTTAGTATATATATGTGTTGAGTGTCTATATTATAAGGTTGAGGTTAATTAGAAACTTAGAGATTTTGGCATATTAAGCTAAGCCTTAATTTGTGACTAAATTAAGTTACCCCATGTTATAATGGTCTAAAGGCTTAATTGAGGTTACAGATATGGGCTTGGGCTTTTTCCATAACAAGACTTGAAGCCCGTTACAGATGTTGGACTTGATCTGTGAAGAGAAGCTTCTATGGATTGCTCTCTTATTGTCCTATGTATATAAGGCTTTCCTTTGACACTTTTCATCATCATTGGATTCACTCGCTCAAAGCAAAACCCCAGTAGAGAAAGAAAGAGAGAGAGAGAAAGAAGAAAGAAGTGGCTATCTTGGTCATTTGTGTTGAAGTTCTTGTGAAGTACTTCGGTTGCCCAGAAAGGGGGTTGATTCCCTTTTACTTAGTCTTCTCGCATCTCCCTTGCTTCTGTATATCTTCGTTGTTGTGTCTTTGAGTTCTCTGAGTGCTCCCTTGTAATTGATACTCTGTAATCCTCGATCTAGTGCATTGGGTTTGAGCCTCCCGTCACCGGGCTCCGCGGATGTAGGGATTTCCCGAACCGCGTAAACAGATCTTGTGTTCATTAGCATTAGTTTTACTTTACAAGTTCTTGCGATCGATCAATTACAACTGCGAGTATTAGTTCTCAGAATGGTTCAGATGATTTGGAAAGTTGTGCTCAGCTTGAGTCGCACCCTTCAGATGACTTGGAGAGTTCTCTTCAGCTTGAAAGAAAACCTTCATATGATTTGGAGCAATACAGGTATACCCCAGTAGTGGAATCCTCTAAGGCGCTTCTCCTTTTAGTTCTACGGTTTCTGTTGTGCTTGGATATTATCTCTCAATTGTTTTTTCATTGTTCAGATGCGACATGAAGGCGGTGATCTTGAGAAGTTAAACTCTAATGTGAAGTCAGAAGATTCCGAAATTGAGGGATCGACTATTAGCAAACAACCAATAACATTGGAACAATCAAATGTACATCTTCACCTTGCTGTTTAGTTTTGTTTCGCGATGGGAGGTCAGATGATGTTTGGTTATTTTTCCCACCTACAAACTCCTTGATTGTAATTTTGCAGAAGGATGATGATCAGGAAAGGTTGAGCTTGAAGATTAAGAAGCTACGAGATTTAAACTCTAGAAAATTACCATATTGCAAACCGTATAAGAGCATCCTCAATGGAGGCTTTAAAATCGGGGTTGTAAGAAGGGTTGTAAGCTAAAGCCCTTCTTATAGCGTTATTGTTTTTTTTGTGCTGTAATGGAGGGTGTAAGGAAAAAGCTGTAAGGTTTATAAAATTACATTTATACTCTTGAATTTGTATTAAATTACTGATATATTTTTATTTTGAATAAATAAATAAATAAGATCTTATTATATTAAACATAAATAGTTACAAGATATAAGATTTATAGAAAATATAATTTTTTGTAGTTTAAATTATTATAAATAATTATATTTGACATTTATAATATCAAAAAATACTAAATTTGTACAAAACAGTTCCCTCAAATGTCAATTAATTGTAACACATTAATTTAGTATACAATTTTATCTTAAAACATATTAATTAATATTTAAATAATTTATAGAAATTAATAGTACCCAAAATAAAATACAAAAATTATATGTATACAAAATATATACAAAATGAGTGTCTATGGAGAGAGAAAAATGTAACAAGAATTATGGTATTTTAAAAAAAAAATTAATTACGTATATTTTTAGATATAACATTTTTAATAAAACTAATAACTAATTAAACGAATGACTAAGACCTAACTCTTGAGCATTGGCTATAGACTCATGGCTGGGGCTTTAATTTGGGTCGTTTTTACAACTCTTGGACATGAAATTTAAGGGGTTTTTGATTAAAAAAATCAAAACTATTCTTACTTGATTAAAAGCCCCATTGGGGACCGTCTGGATTCTCTGTTTCAGCCTTCTATATCACTTACTGTTTGAACACATTTTTTATTGGTTTTTTTCGGTATCCTTGTTATGCCATTATTTTACCATTGTTTTGTTCCCCTAACTTTCTTCGACCTCCAGCAAATCCCTTCTCTTATATAATATCTCTTTAACGAGAAAACCCAATCTCTTCGGTTGCTAAATCAAACCCACGAATTCCCTATTGGAGAGGAAAAACTTCACCAAAATCACCATGCTATCGCACTATCTGTTCCGATTTTGATTATGATGCCGACATCATTGCCGATCTTATCCCCTTCTGTTCCAACTCCGTGACAAGACCGGGCTCCCCGCAGGCGATTCGGATTCTTCATCTTCTCATCTTCATTCCTCATCAACTCTGGAGAATGAACTATGGAGTTAAAAAAATTAAACCCAATCCGAAAGGAGAAATGGATCCAATTAAAGAGAAGTCAAGATGAGGATCCACAGAAAAACCCTAAAACCAATCCATAGGAAGAGGAGTTCGAATTTGTGGGTTTTAATTCTGAGATTGGTTTTATTAAGTTGATCTAAGCTTGTGGAAATTAGAGTAAGATGGATGAAGTTATTGTTGGAATTATCATGCTTTATTTGAGGTTAAGATCCACAACATACGATCCATACAGTATTCGTTGGACATTATATTTTTATGGGAGGTGAATATAAAAACACTGTTAATGAATATAAAAAGGTCCATAATTAATATAGTTGACATGTGGACCAATGGAAATTTTGATCCAGTAGTAACCCACTGAAACAGAAGATTCGGACCGCATTGGGGATGGTCTAATCTCTCAAAATTTTCTTTTTTTTTGGTCTGAAACAATGGGAAGCCCATTGACAAGTTTTATTAACTTTGAGACACCCTAAACAGATGCAATAATGTCATTAGCAATCAAATCCAAAATAACATCAGGTGGTTCAAGAAAAGAAATAAAATCAGTAGCAATAGAAAAGGAGAGCTGGGCAAGTGCGTGAGCTGGGCCGTTGTTGAGGCGCCTGACGTGGTTCAGACTGGTGCTGCTGTCCGTCGTATGAAGTAATTGACGACATTGGATTATCAGGTGATAATGTCAGTGAGTGAGCAAATTGAGACCCAGAATCAGTCGACAAGCTTCCAAGGAATCCGTCTCGACTATGAGCTGTGTCAAACCCAATTCTGAGGCTAAAGTGAGGCCATGGTAAATAGCTTTCAGTTCAGCATATAAGGCATCATTGTACCCAATTTTGAAAGCATAGGCGTGGATGAAATTGCCCTGGGAGTCTTTGAACACTCCGCCTCCTCCTGAATCTCCCGGGTTACCCTTACTCGCTCCATCCGTGTTTAGCTTAGACCAAAGGAGTGGCGGCCTGATCCATCTTGTTGCTGGTGCTACAGGAGGCTGCTGCTGAACACTCAGTCTTCCCAATCTCTCTGTTGCAACCCTAAATAAAATGCCTTGACTGATAACCGTAGCCGATAAAGTGGAAGCATTGTTGATCCCTTCAAAAACTAATAAGTTTCTGGTTTTCCATGAAAACCAACACATATTTGCAAATTGGCGTGCCCATGAAGATTCTTGCTGCAGATTGGAGTTCACCCAAGCGTTGGGAGTTGCTGCAGTCCAGAAATCAGGCGGTAAATTATTGCCGGCAAGCGCAAGCCACACATTACGGATTGTTCCACAGTCACGCAGAGCATGTAATAAGGTCTCATTGCCGCTGCATCTTTTGCAATCTGAGTTTTCAGCCATATGACGACGCAATCTTTCAGCATTACACATAATTCCCTCGTTTGCAATCATATAGAGGAATTGTCTTGCTCTGTGTTGGACCGGGAGTCGCCAAATTCGTTTCCATAAATTAGGAGAAGCAACAGGTGGATCATGCCGAAGCAGTCTCATAGCAGACTGAGCTGAAAATATGCCTGATGGAGTGGCATTCCAGAATAGCTTGTCTACAGCTTCAGGAGTTGGCACCAATCGGACTGCAGCAAGTTTGGTGCAAATGTTTGGTGGGAGGTGCTGGTTTAGTACACCCCCAATTCCACCCATTGTCATCCCACAATTCAGAGACAGTTGCGTCCTCAGAGACAAGCGGGATCGGGCTAGTGACATAATCTTTCAGTGGCTTCTCCTCAATCCACGGGTGTTGCCAAAATAACGTGGAATGCCCATTACCAACTGAGGACCTTAGACCTTGCGTTAGTGTCTCGACACCATGGCAGATGCCACTCCATTGGCGTGAATCCCCTTTCCTTTTACAGAACATGTCCCTATCCAGCCTCCCGTGACAGTATTTACTACGAATCACCCGAGACCAAAGTGAGGTGGGCTCCTGTAGAGTGCGCCAACCCAGTTTTGCAAGCATAGAAGAGTTCATTTGTCGCATTGGACGTAGACCCAAACCTCCTTCTCTCTTCGGTTTCGCAATGACATCCCAGTGGAGAGCATGAATTCTTCTCTTTTCAGACGTGGACCCCCAGACAAAGCCACGAACCATCTGATCAATGGAGTCACAAATTCCTCTCGGAACCATATTAGATTGCATCGTGTACAAAGGTAGACTAGTGAGCACTGAGTTGGCCAAAGTCACACGTCCCGCCAAAGACAGCGTTTTTGCTTTCCAACCACTAAGACGCGATGTTACCTTGTCTAAGAGGAATTGATATCTGTCATTCGTCATTCTACCAACTGCAGTGGGAACTCCTAGATAGTTCCCGAAGTCATCTGTAATCGGCATATGGAGAAGGTCGCTGACTACTTGCTGCATATCTAGCTGAACATACTTAGAAAAAAGGATGCTACTCTTCTCATAGTTAACTTTTCCCCCCGACATGTTGCAGAATGTTTGGAGGCATTGTTTAATAGCGAGTGCGTTTCTGGCATCACCCCGAGCGAACAGAACGAGGCCTTCAGCAAAGAAGAGATGCGAGATCTGGATCGTTCCCACAGTTATTGGCTCCCAAAGCCCTGCGTTCACAGCCTCTTGGATGATATGAGATAGGCGTTCCATACATAAAACGAATAGATAAGGTGAAAGCGGATCACCTTGGCGGAACCCCCGCGAAGCCTTAAACGATCCCGCCATTGAACCATTCCAGAGAACATTTGTTGTGCCTCGTGTCTGACAGAGCATAATAATATTGATGAGGTGAGCTGGCAGATTAGCTTGCAATAAAACCTCATTCAAGAAATCCCAACGTATCCGATCATATGCCTTTGCTAAGTCAATCTTGAGGATTATCCATTTGTTTGCAGTCGAAGCATTAAGGGAATGAAGAGCTTCCTGGACGACAACCACATTATCAATAATTTGCCTTCTCGGGATGAAGGCTTCTTGAGCTGGGGATATGAGATCAGTAAGGATGGGTTTCAGGCGGTTAACAATCACTCTCGTGGCAGCCTTGAAGACTACATTGAGCAAAGATATCGGGCGGAGCTGAGAAGGTAGCGTCGGCGAGTCAACTTTCTGCAGCAGAACCATGAAGGAGTCGGCAATGGTTTCTGAAAATTGAGCATTGTTCAGCAGAAGCAGCAGTTCATCAGTCACTTCCGGGTCAACTAAACCCCAATTTTTCTGATAGAATATCGCATGAAAACCATCCGGGCCAGGAGATTTCTGAGGGGACATGCCTTTGATTGAATCCCATATTTCGAGCGGGGTAAATGGTTTCGCCAAGGCCAGAGAGTCAGCAGCGGTTAGGTCCGGGAATAAGTTGGGCACATCGGGCACCTGAACTGAACGAGATTCAGCCGTATACAATTCTGCGAAGTAATTGCGAACCAGGTTTTGCAATCTGTGGGCATCAGTTTCCCATTCACCAGTATCGTTCATCAAGGAACTGATTTTATTGCTTTTCCGTCTGATCACAGTCGTGAGGTGATAGAATTTGGTGTTTCTATCCCCCTCGAGCAAGAAGTCAAATCGTGATTTCTGGTGCCAAAAGAGTTGTTCTTGGTTTAAGACGAGCTCGAGTTCCGCTTTAATTCTGAGTTCTCTACGTATTGCAATTGCAGAGGGTCTAGAGGCTAGATTCCGGTGGGCCCATTCAAGCTGCTTCCAGAGTCGTCTCTTACGTTTGAAGATATTTCCAAAGACCTCTCGGTTCCACAACTGTAAATCTGTCGATAACTTTTTCAGAGCAGCAGTAAGCGGAATGGAGTTATCCCAAACAGATCGAATAAAATGCAAGAAATCATCATATGTTTTCCACGCAACCTGGAATCTGAAAGGCCTAAAGGCTTCCGGGGACATTGATGGGGGGTCAACTCTTAGAAGCTAAGGTCGATGGTTCGAGTGGGGGGGAAGATAAGTGGGTTACTCCTGCTTCCTGGAACCAAAGTCGCCAATCAGTGGAGCAAAGAGCCCTGTCAAGTCTAGCCCCATGGAAAGTTTCAACTGAATTACCTGTAGTCCACGTGTAAGCAGGTCCTGAGAAACCCAAGTCAACTAGATCCAGATTATCAGCCCACTCCCGAAAAACGTTGGATTTTCTGGTTGAACCGACTGAAGATGAAGATCGTTCCTGAAAAGTCAGAGTGGCATTGAAGTCCCCTGTGAGAAGCCAGGGTTTATTATTAATCGCTGCAAATTCATCTAGTGCTTGCCACAGTTCGAACCGGGAAGCAGGATTCGGAGAAGCGTATATTGCTGATAAAACCCAAGGCTCCTCTGAACGCCGAACCACCTCTACAGTGATGTGTTGCGGATGCAGCGAGATAGGATTAACAGTCACCTGATCAGTCTTCCATAACATCCAAATACCACCCGAGAATCCTTGAGCATCCACTTTAATAAGTCCATCGTAACCGATTCGTCTACATACTGCATCCGCTCGTGCACCACTAATCCGGGTTTCCACTAAGATCAATAAAGTAGGACGGTGCAGTCGAATAAGCTCTTGCAAGGAAGACATGAATCTTTCCGAGGCAGCACCTCTCGTGTTCCAAATAAATAGGTTGAGTTCTATCATTGACATAACTGATTGATGGAAAGCCAAAGAGACTCGGCTGGGGAAGAAGTCAATGAGTTCTCTGAAACAGAGAACCGCATCACTGAGCGGATTTGGCATCGAAACCCTGCACAAGATTGGAAGGGTTTCCGTTAGCATTGGTAGCAATTCTACTGTCATTCTGTTTGCGATTTGTGGCAAGCGTGGGAAGAAGGGGCCCGTCCGGAGGCTCGACACAAGAAAGATTTCCCTCTCGAACACTGGTATTAACTGTACTGTCAGATTTTGTAGTTCTATGGCAGATTGTAGCAACAGACGAATTGACAGAGGCAGTTTGTGATCGAGCAAGAATAGTAACAGGCTTGGCGAGTATAGGGTTTGCAGTATTCTGATTTTTGGTTTGCTTGGTGGGCTTAGAGATTGCTTTTTGGGATTGGGCCTGGTTTGTCACAACTAAATCTTTTATGAGATAAGATTTCTTGACTTCTGCATCGTTTTGGAGGAATTGTGGAAGGAAAGAAGATTTTCCTTTTGTTTTCCTTGTAGCCGATAAAGAAGGGATAGAATAACTTTTGCTATCTTTTTTTTTCCTTATTTCTGAATCTACTAGACGGAAGAATCGGGGAGGAGATTTTGGTTACCAGCACTGCGGGAGAATCAACCGTAATAATCTCCCCTGATTGATTTTCCTGACCTGGCAAATCTGTGTTCTGAGAATCCGCGTGACCTGTACCCTGATCGTCCGTCTGAGTTTCTGACGCGACCAAAGTTCTCGGAAAATATTGTTCAAGTTCTGAGAGTGCTCCGACGATCGCCTCTCTCGTTTCTGGACAATCATTTTCATCTGGAATCAAAACTTGGAACCGAGAACCTGTGTTAATTCTAGTATGAGGACTAGGTGGATCCTCTTCTGCAGTCGAGGATGTAACTTCTTGTCTATTGGCTACCTTTTGTTGTTCCTTCGAACGTGGATCTGTCGCCTGTGCAGAGATTTGTTTCTCATTGCGGTGCCCCTGAATCGGTTTTGACTGACTGTTGTTGCTTAAATTCTGCTTCTCTGTATGTCCTCTCCTAACAAACTTTTTGGGTTTCATAAACTCCCCCCACTGAACATCTGCATTAGCCTCCATCAGTGCAGCATTTGGGTCGTTTATCGTGCCTGAGCCCGAAGGTTTATCCGAAAACTTAGTCGGACATTCGTCTTCCAGATGACCGACCTTTCCACAGTTGTAACACATGAGCTTGAGACCCTCATACTAAATAAACCAGGTTCTGCCTCTGCAACGGAATTTCGACACCAGCACCTTTGACAAGTCGATTTCTACCGCGAGTCTGGCAAATTGTCCTCTGTCTGCTTGTAGAGTAGTTTTATCAATTCGGATGACCTTGCCCACCAAAGAGCCCACTCGTCTAAGGAAGTTCTCATGGAAATATTCCTTGCTTATTCCGGAAATTCGTATCCAGGCCATGAGTATTTTGACGTCTGTTTGGTACGGATTATAGTTTGGTACCCATCTTCTGATCATTAGGTAGTTGTCACCAATCATCCAAGGTCCCTGAGTAAGGACATGAGTGATGTCGTCGTCATTCGTGAACTTCACAACGTAATGATCGTTACCAATATCGACTAATTGGAAAGCACCTTTCAATGCCCATTTTTGAAGCCGCTTTCTTCTCAGCTGTGTGTACCCTGGTCCCTTCTCAAAGGTGTGGATGATGAGAGACCTTACCCACGGCCTGCGCAAATCCCTTTTCTCTGCAGCAGTAAGTCTAACTTTGGGACAAAGAGGATCGATTTCCTCCCGATCCGAATCATCGTCCGTTTCATATAATTCTGGGCGAGAAAGGAGAGTGTCTGGGTTCACAGTAGCATTGGTGTGAGGGGGTCCAGAACTCTGTGTCACAGTGTCACGGAATGAGAGTTTTTTTGTAGTGGGAATGGTTGTGGCTTGGGTGAGGCTAGGGAATTCACTTTGTGCTTGGAAGAGCGGGTTCATGGAGTTGGAAATCGTTGATGATTCAGGATCAATGTCTATTGCCTTATTTAGTGACGGGCTACCAGGCGAGGCAACCATTGCCGGCGAGGCCGAGGCGTCGGCCAGAACAAACTGACGAAATATGTGCAGCGCGTGATAGCTCTCAAAATCTTCTGGTAAAGTTGTTTCTTCTCAGCCTATAAAAGTATGTGTCACTCCTAGTCCTAGGAACAGTCAGCAGGCAAAAGGTACCTCGAAGACAATCCCTTCCGCACCAGTACATAAGTCTAATAAGTTTGGTCCCTATGCCGATGTGAGTAAGAAGATTTCTCGGACTGTCCAAAAGTCGCTGATTGAGATTCCTTTTGCACCATCAGTCAAGATCATGAAAGACAACACAACTCCTTCGCAAACTCCTAATAGGGTTTGTGACTGTCCTTCATGTTATGTGACATGTTCTTCTCTTTTGTGCAATATCATAGGCCTAAACTTGTTTGTACATGGAAATGCAGGCATCTGTTGTTGGAAAACTAAAGCATACATCTGCAACTCCTCGGCCAGAAATTGGAAGGTGAAATTTCCCACTCAAGCCGTAACTTAGTTTATTTACAGATAATATTTACTCTGAATTTATGAGTTTGATGTTGAATGTCTACCACAAGAGTATATCAACACCTGGTCGTCCTTTATTCAGCGGCATAGCAAGAGGCCCAGAATTGCAACCACCTTCAATAAAGTAAGAAGTTCTGTAAATTAAATGTTACCATAGAGATATATAGAGCTTCGTTTATGGAGCATTGTGTTTAGTTACCTGAATAATTTGATCATCTGACAGAAACACGAAACCCTCTAGCTCATGTGGACTCAAAGCCCGTGCTTCTATTACAGTATCGCCTTTCAACTTCAGGACTAAAGAAAGAGCAGCAAAGCGTAGAGAGGCAAGAACTTTTTTCCTAAGCTTATGTTTGAACTTACTGCTTAATTTGTCTAGCAGATGGCTGATTATCGTGTTGTTTCTACTAGTTCTTCCTAAAGCAGCAGGAGAGGGAAGCTGAAAAGACTCAGCGGTCAGAGAAAGCCAAGGTTACCTTTGAATCTCAAGGATATCTGATTTTAATAAATTTGAATTGCTAGAAGAAACCTATTTCTAGAACTTTTCTTGGTGTTAGAAAGAAGAAGAAACAGTCAATAATTCTTGATACTTGCAACAAGAGAGGGTGAAACTGCTCGATACTACAGGCCTGAAAGCCAAATCAGCAGCAGACAACAATGTCGAATATTCAAGGCAGGAGATATGCACGCATCCTCACCCGAGGCTTTTGAAACCGAGTGATGCATTGAAGCTAAAGGAACGGAAAAATGACCTTCCATGCTATTAATCCACTTCACTATCCAAGAAAGTTAAACACGAGAATGCATCACCGAATATCCTTTGAGATTCGATGTATGAATATGGCATCCACCAGTTCGATGATGACCAAGAAAGTGTTTATCAGGGTCAGCCGTGTCACGGAATGAGAGTTTTTTTGTAGTGGGAATGGTTGTGGCTTGGGTGAGGCTAGGGAATTCACTTTGTGCTTGGAAGAGCGGGTTCATGGAGTTGGAAATCGTTGATGATTCAGGATCAATGTCTATTGCCTTATTTAGTGACGGGCTACCAGGCGAGGCAACCATTGCCGGCGAGGCCGAGGCGTCGGCCAGAACAAACTGACGAAATATGTGCAGCGCGTGATAGCTCTCAAAATCTTCTGGTAAAGTTGTTTCTTCTCAGCCTATAAAAGTATGTGTCACTCCTAGTCCTAGGAACAGTCAGCAGGCAAAAGGTACCTCGAAGACAATCCCTTCCGCACCAGTACATAAGTCTAATAAGTTTGGTCCCTATGCCGATGTGAGTAAGAAGATTTCTCGGACTGTCCAAAAGTCGCTGATTGAGATTCCTTTTGCACCATCAGTCAAGATCATGAAAGACAACACAACTCCTTCGCAAACTCCTAATAGGGTTTGTGACTGTCCTTCATGTTATGTGACATGTTCTTCTCTTTTGTGCAATATCATAGGCCTAAACTTGTTTGTACATGGAAATGCAGGCATCTGTTGTTGGAAAACTAAAGCATACATCTGCAACTCCTCGGCCAGAAATTGGAAGGTGAAATTTCCCACTCAAGCCGTAACTTAGTTTATTTACAGATAATATTTACTCTGAATTTATGAGTTTGATGTTGAATGTCTACCACAAGAGTATATCAACACCTGGTCGTCCTTTATTCAGCGGCATAGCAAGAGGCCCAGAATTGCAACCACCTTCAATAAAGTAAGAAGTTCTGTAAATTAAGTGTTACCATAGAGATATATAGAGCTTCGTTTATGGAGCATTGTGTTTAGTTACCTGAATAATTTGATCATCTGACAGAAACACGAAACCCTCTAGCTCATGTGGACTCAAAGCCCGTGCTTCTATTACAGTATCGCCTTTCAACTTCAGGACTGAAGAAAGAGCAGCAAAGCGTAGAGAGGCAAGAACTTTTTTCCTAAGCTTATGTTTGAACTTACTGCTTAATTTGTCTAGCAGATGGCTGATTATCGTGTTGTTTCTACTAGTTCTTCCTAAAGCAGCAGGAGAGGGAAGCTGAAAAGACTCAGCGGTCAGAGAAAGCCAAGGTTACCTTTGAATCTCAAGGATATCTGATTTTAATAAATTTGAATTGCTAGAAGAAACCTATTTCTAGAACTTTTCTTGGTGTTAGAAAGAAGAAGAAACAGTCAATAATTCTTGATACTTGCAACAAGAGAGGGTGAAACTGCTCGATACTACAGGCCTGAAAGCCAAATCAGCAGCAGACAACAATGTCGAATATTCAAGGCAGGAGATATGCACGCATCCTCACCCGAGGCTTTTGAAACCGAGTGATGCATTGAAGCTAAAGGAACGGAAAAATGACCTTCCATGCTATTAATCCACTTCACTATCCAAGAAAGTTAAACACGAGAATGCATCACCGAATATCCTTTGAGATTCGATGTATGAATATGGCATCCACCAGTTCGATGATGACCAAGAAAGTGTTTATCAGGGTCAGCCTGTCAAGGCTACAACATCCCATGGCTCCCCTCCCTCAAACAAACAGGGGGAAGTTTCTATGAACAGATCTTAAAAGCACAAGTCCACTAGTGTATTGTTGGAGCCGGTTCTCGAAGTCCTCGCGAGGCCCATAAGTAGCTAGTTCAATTAAGGCACGCGTCCGAGAACAACTGGAGCCCAGCCCATACGGGTGAGAGCTAGCGGCCCATAAACGAGGAAGGCCCAATGTAGAAAGTCCAATAAGCTTAGGCTGCGAAAGGGTAAATTCAGGAACAACCCGCGTGGGACCGAAGCAAGGGTATAAAATCGTAACAGAAAGGAGAGAGAAGGGACAGAGCATCATTACCAGTAAATCTTCTTCTTCTTCTTCCTCTCGAGAGCGAAAAACACTGAAACTTCCTCTTGCTTCAATTCACCCAAACAACCTTATTTCTGAGGCGTTTGGACGATCGGTACTTGGATTCTGATTCTTGGTGCTAAGATCAAGCTTTTGAGATAAGAATGAGCGAATTCTGAGTTATGATGTGTTTCATGTGAAGAGCAAGGTTGTAAGACTTGTAAATGGTGTTTTGAGTGTTTGCATTTCCTTTCCTTTTGCCTCATTTTCCCCTTTGATTGTGTCATTTTGCTTCATTCTCTCTTGCATTATTGCTCATTTGCTGACTTGGGCGTCGGAGAGCCAAATTCGGAGCCTCCCCCTCCTGGTTTGGTTGCGCAGGTGTTTCGAGACTCAAGAACAAGGGAGCAGTTCGTGGAAAAGATGGCAGAATGTGGAGTTTGATCGAGTGAGACGTATATATCAAGTTGTTTGTTTAGAAGTGTTGAAGAGGTCCTCGGCAATTGACTGAAGATTTATTCTCCCATAGCTCGCGAGGTGTTGTGTCGCGAGGTAGCATATTCTTGGCTCCAACACTGGCACCGACTGTGGGGACCCCCTCGCGCAAGTAAGGGCATTCAACGAAGTCTTGCGAGATTCGTAGCAACACAGAAAAGCTGAAAATAGCCACTGGAGGTGAAGGCAGTGACGCAGTCAACAATACTCCCTACAGACGAGAACACAACAAGAAGTAAACAACTTGCGGGCACCACTCCCTCGCGTAGACGAGGACGAAATCATTCTCACAGGGGAGCCGCTTGTTAAGTATCGTTCTTTCCTTCAGTCGCAAGAGCAGAGCGCCGGAAGAGTTCAGAATCAGGAACACCCGAGAATGATTTCTCGCGAGTTAGGACCGAATCGGGGAAATCAGGAGCACACTGCTTCTGAAGAGAGTGTTGAACATGTGCCAGTTGACAGAATCTCTATGTTGCTGGACCAGGGCTCGAAAGGCACCCGAGAACAACCCACCCTGGTGGGTTGGACTTGAACAAAGCTCCCGCAAGCTATCAAGAGCACTACTCGAGCAGGGGAAGGCCTGACGCGAGGGGTCACAGACCTCGAGCAGAACGCGAGGTTTCTCGCTACCAGTACGATGGTGAGCCTTATTATTCTCAAGCACCATACCCACACCCGGCTTACGAGGCCTACCGCCCAATCAACCCCCTAACGCTTTTTGGCCGGACTGCCTTCACCGACCACATAGTCAGGTCAGTGCCTTTACCAGATTTCGGGTTCCCCGTAATTAAAGAGTAGAATGGTAAATGTTGAGATATGATGAAGTTTTGATTGAATGACAAACATCCACTGATGGTTTACTTGAGTGCGTAGGTATTGTTACTAGTGTGTGTGCAGGAACGAAGGAAGTCTACTTGTGTGTAGACAGGAACGAAGGAAGTCTACTTGTGCGTAGACAGGAACAAAGGAAGTACAAGCAGGTACGAAGGAAGTCTTGCTGGAATCCATGAGACGTAAGGTTACGATGAATGGAAGACAGTTGTGAAGAATAACTTCATCCGGAAGAAGATTATTGGTCGAAGATATCTTGAAGATTGGTCTTGGAGAATTATGGAAGAGTTTCACTTCAAAGAAGGAAAGAAGATCTTGACAAATAAGGAAAGTGGCAACTCGGTAAGGATGGGCATTGAACGCGCGTGTGAAGAAGAGCCAAAGGAATAAGGAAATATTACGCGGAAGGAATATTTCCTTATACGATATTGTTTCCTTATTTGTTCAAGGCGGCGCGCCGAAGTGTAAGGCCCAAGGTGACTGCTTGGAGAACAAGTTGGAATGTCACACGGAAGGAAATATTCTTAGGAAGAGATTTCCTTGTGAATGAAGAATTAGGAAGCGATTTCCTTTTAGAAAGATATTGTGAGATTTATGGTAATATTAGAACGGCTAGATTGGTAGTTAGGTTTGAGCTATTTAGTGTGCTATATATTGCATGGGAATTGCATAGCTTAGTAAGACTTTGAAGAGCGAAAACCTAATACTCAGTTTAGAGTTGTTCTACGTGTGTGAGATTGAGATTCAAGTGAGAAGAGTGATCCAAGATCTAGCTAGGACGTCTAGGTGAGTGATCCAAGTTCTATTGTAATCAAGATATCAATACAACAAGTAGACTCGTTCAAACTCTCTCTAGTGAAAGCTAGAGATGAGTGGTTTTTCGCATCAAGGACTTATTGGTACTTGAGGTGTTTCCACTATATATCATCATGTCCAGGTTTGGTTTACATTATTGTTTGTCTTTCTGCATTATCTACTTGTCAAGGAACAATAGCTTTTCTTCCTTGAGTTTTTATACGCTTATCGATCCAACAATTGATATCAGAGCCTGGTCTCTAGATTGTATCAATTAGCTTTGCAGGAAAAGATGTCATCCAACAATGCAATCAACGATTCATTCTGGAAACCCCCAATGCTGAAGCCAGGAGAGTATGATTGGTGGTGCATTCAGTTTGAGTCACATACTCAGTCTCTTGACGCCCAGATCTGGAGAGTTATTGAATTTGGTGATGTCATCATCCTTGACTTGAATGATGATGACAAAACCAAAGAGAAGAAGAGATCTGACTATAGTGACGCAGACTACAAGATCCTTGAGAAGAACGCCAGGGCTAAAAAGATCCTTCACATGGCTCTAAGTCCGGGCGATCTTTGGAAGATTCTTAAGTACAAGATCGCCAAGGAAATCTGGGATGCACTGAAGAGGACATACTCGGGAAGTACTGATGTCAAGTGGAATAGACTCCTTGCTTCTCAAAAGGACTATGAGCAACCTGTGCAGGAGAAAGGTGAATCCTTGGAAGAATTCCATGCAAGGTTTGAAGGCTATGTGAGTCAAATTGAATTTCTAGGTGAAGAGCTCACTCAGTGGAAAGTCACCTATCAATTCATGCAAGCACTGAACGCCCAATGGGACGAGTTCATCAACGCCCTTCAAGCTCAAAGCGACATCAAAGAAATCTCCTTGGAAGACCTTGTGTGCCGTCTCAAGAGTCACTATGGAATTCTTGAGAGGAAGCTCCTGACAAGGAAAGATACGGACAAAGGAAAATCAATTGCCTTAAAGGTGGAAAAGGCCTTTGATCTGTCTCAGATGGAAGACCATGAAATTGAAGAGGACGACACAGTTGCCCTCATCACAAGAGCCTTCAGGAAAGCATGGAGAGGAGGAGAGACACGCCACACCGCAGGTAACCAAAGTCCAAAAGAAATTATTTGCTATAATTGCCAAAAAGCAGGTCACTTCGCCAGGAATTGCTTCAAGAAAAAAGTAGAGGAACCACCAGAGAAATCCGCAATGATGGCAACCTGGAAAGGAACAAAAGACAACCTATGTCTCATGGCAACCGGGAGCAATCAAGATGACGCCAATCAGGTACCTATTCATTCTTGGTATATAGATAGTGCTTGCTCATGTCACATGACAGGGAACAAAGAATGGTTTCAATCACTCAATTTCAAAGGTGGAGGCTCCATCACCTTCGGGAACAAAAGCAAAGGAGAAGTTCAAGGAACAAGCAAGGTAAGTATCTCTGAAAAACTCTCTGTCAATAATGTGAATCTGGTAGACAATCTTGGTTTTGACTTGTTAAGCGTGGCTCAACTATGCCAAAAAGGGAAGAATAGGGTTGTCTTTACTACTAATAACTGTCAAGTTGAGAGTTTAAGTTCAGGGAAGATTCTCCTAAAAGGAATATGTATCAACAACATCTACAAAGTAGACTCAACCTTTATTCCTGAGGAGGATCTGTGTTTCACCTCCGTCAAAGAGGACTCTCTCCTTTGGCACAAAAGATTTTGTCCTGCAGGTTTGTCACACCTTCAAAAGCTCTACCAAAAGGACCTGGTAACCGGTCTCCCTAAAGTAGAAGCCATCCAAGACATGGTGTGCTCGTCATGCATAAGAGGCAAGCAAGTAAGGTCCTCCTTCAAATCCAAAAGGGAGGTAAGCACTTCTCGTCCTCTAGAGATGATCCACATGGATCTATGTGGACCTATGCATACACAGAGTCGTGGAGGAAATATATATGTTTTTGTTATTGTGGACGACTACTCTAGGTACACCTGGACTATATTCTTGTATTCAAAAGATGAAGTCTTTGAGGAGTTCGAAGCATGGCTAAAAACTGTGGAGAACAAACTGGGAGTCTCCTTAGTCTCTATACGCTCTGACCACGGAACTAAGTTCAAAAACTCTCAGTTCTATGATCTGTGTAGGAACAAAGGGATAAACCACAACTTCTCAGCCCCAAGAACTCCTCAGCAAAACGGAGTCATGGAAAGGAAGAATAGGACTTTGGAAGACATGACAAGAACTCTCCTAATCTCCATCAATCTTCCAAAGAACTTCTGGGCTGAAGCTCTCAACGCCTTATGCTACGTGCTAAACAGAGCCCTCTCAGACCTATCATCAACAAAACTGCCTATAAGCTCATAAATGGAAGAAAGCCAAGCGTATCTCATCTTAAAATATTTGGATGTAGATGCTTCGTTCACAACAACGGAAAGGAAAACTCCGGAAAATTTGATCCAAGAAGCGATGAAGGCACGTTCGTGGGATACTCTCTTCAAAGCAAAGCTTACAAGGTCTTCAATGGGCGAACAAGAAAATTTGAAGAAAGTATTCATGTCATCTTCGATGAGTCCACTATGGCTGGAGAAGCAATACAAGAAGGAGATAGCACACCCTACACACAGGAAGATAACTTCGATCTAGTTGAACTTGCAAATCTCGGGGAACAAAGCCCTAATAGTGGGGACCCAAATCAAGCCTCAGAGTCTGAAAAATCTGGAGAAAGCGGTTCAGAGGAAACAGAGGAAGAAAGTGACGAGGAAACCAACAACAATCTTGATAGTCCGGGTACAAGTTCCTCACTAGGGAACACAGTAGAAGAGTGCGTCAACGAAGAACCTGCCACAGAAATCAGACGCACCTCTCGAAGCAATGGACCATTGGATGACTACATATGTAATGCAGTCATACAAGACCCATTACCTTCAAACACAACCACGAACAATCCTAGCGAAGGTACGTCATCTCTCTTACCCTCTAATGAATTTTGTGCTTTCACCTCTTTTGTCTCTCTAGCAGAACCAAAAACAGTAGATGAAGCCCTAAAGGATCCAGAATGGGTCAAAGCTATGCAAGACGAGCTTCATCAGTTTGAAAGAAACAAGGTGTGGAGACTTGTTCCTAATCCAGGGAACAAAACCATAATAGGAACAAAATGGGTCTTCAGAAATAAGCTAGATGAAAAAGGACAGGTAACAAGAAACAAAGCAAGACTGGTGGTAAAAGGATACAACCAACAAGAGGGGATAGACTACGACGAAACCTTTGCTCCAGTGGCAAGATTGAAAGCTATAAGATTACTAATCTCTTACTCAACACATCACGGTTTCAACCTTCAACAGATGGACATAAAAACTACCTTTCTCAACGGGGAACTCAAGGAAGAGGTCTTTGTGGAACAAACTCCTGGGTTTGTTGATTCGGCTCATCCAGACCACGTCTATGTACTGGACAAGGCTCTCTACGGTCTCAAACAAGCCCCTCGTGCATGGTATGAAAGACTATCTCGCCATCTATTGTCCAATGGGTATGTTCGTGGAGAGGTAGACAGAACCTTGTTTCTCTTGAGGGAAGGAAAGGACACCCTGGTTGTGCAAGTGTATGTGGACGACATCATCTTTGGGTCTACAAACAACAAGTTGGTGGAAAGATTTGTCAAACTCATGGAAAGTGAATTCGAGATGAGCATGGTAGGAGAACTCAAATTCTTTCTCGGACTACAAGTAATACAAGGAGATGATGGAACTAGAGTCCATCAACAGAAGTACCTCAAAGAAGTAGTCAAGAAGTTTGGAATAGAAAATTCCAAGCCATATGCAACTCCAATTTCTCCGAATGACTCTCTAGGCAAGGATGAGAGCGGCAACAAAGAAGATCAACATCTCTACAGAGGAATGATTGGATCCTTACTCTACTTGACTGCCAGCCGCCCTCACATTATGTATAGTGTGTGCCTATGTACAAGATTTCAAGCTGATCCAAGGGAATCACACACCGTTGCAGTCAAAAGGATCCTGAGGTACCTAAGGGGAACAGATGATCTGTGCCTATGGTATCCTAGGGGAGGAAGCATGAGCCTTGTAGGATATACAGACGCAAACTTCGCAGGGAACATAGTAGATCGCAAGTCTACATCTGGCATGGCTCAGTTTTTAGGACCATGTCTTGTCTCATGGGGATCAAAGAAGCAGACCACGGTGGCCCTCTCCACAACTGAAGCTGAGTACATAGGAGCCGCAGCCTATTGCTCACAACTCCTATGGCTCAAACAACAACTAAGTGATTTCGGTATGAATCTCAATTCAGTACCTATTCTTTGTGATAATACTAGTGCTATAAATATTGCTAAGAATCCTGTGCAGCATTCTAGAACAAAACATATTGAGATTAGACATCACTTTCTAAGAGACTGCGTTGAAAAGGGGCTAGTAACAATGGAATTCGTTCGCACTGAGGAACAAATCGCAGAAATCTTCACCAAGGCACTAAACAAGGAACCTTTTGAAAGGTTGCGTCTAGAACTTGGTATGATTTCTCTCGAATAATTTTGTCTATTCCTAAGAACCTCCCATGACTGGTTGAAGTCTGAGTGATAATTGGTCGTTATCTTTAGGATTATATGAACATGTGATAGTATTTCGTTGGTGTGAGTTATTTGTTACTTCTTGTCTTGATTAATCTCTATAGTCTTGAAATCTATTTGAATTCGAAATGCTAGCACCATATTTTTTTTTTGAGAAGGTCTTATTTGTTGCCCAAAAGAGTCTTCTTGATGATTTGAACCCTCATTATATGCCCATAAGGATAGAGGATCTCTACAACCGTCCCTGAAGCCTTTTCATGATTGCACATTCCTATGAGCCCCTTGTATTCATCTACATCTGGAATCTCTCATCATGACTCAATAAATTTCCATTTTCATCTCTGATTTCCGTATAATGTTCTATTGTACCATCTTTGGTAACTCACCCCCGCATTATACTATTCTATTCTTTTTGGAAAATTGTGAAAGTGGAATGAATGTTCTGGTCATCAAGAAGGAAAGGAGGCGAGGTCTCAGGATGGCATGAAAAGAAGTTTCCGTGTGTTTTTGGTAAGTTACTCAAGTAAGTGGTGTTGTCTTGGAAAAGGTGAAGCGGTACCCAAAACCCCAAGATCTTATCAATTTGGAAAAGGATCTCTTTCTTTCCAAATTGACATGATGTTCATTCATTATACATACCCCTCCCTCAAACTACCAAGACCACCTCCCCAAAATCATTGACCCTCTCCCACGCATCTCAATTCCGTAAGTGTCATTCACTCATCACCGCCATCCTCCATCTTCAACCCTACAACCGCCCTCATCACCCTCTCTTCAACAACATCCATCAATCTATTCTGCTGCAGACACTAACCCAACAAGTAAGGTTGCTAAAGGATCGCCCAATGATGTTTCCAAGATTGTGATGACAAAGGATGAAGATTACAAATTGGCAAAATGGTTACTAAAGAAGGAAGTCTTCAGAGTACAGAAATTGGGTAGGTTTGATACCCTCATACAAGAAACAAAGACATTCAAAGAAGGCAGTGTACAGTGAAAACCTGGGCCGGTTCAATGGCTTCAGTTACAGTTGTTTCTAAAAGAACAACATGAAGATGCAGGTGAAAAAGTTAACAAGACAAGTTGGGTTCCGATCTCCTGGTTAGGTAAATTTGAAAAGTCGCCACTACAGAGTAATTTGGTCTCATTCTTCAAAAGGAACAAAACATCTCTAACTACTTTCCAATTACTCCAACCCCACTCTTCTTTCCCAACCGCATTATCCCTCTTCTCTTCGATCTTATTGCACACTTTCTCATGACTTATTATTGGTTGCTAGCATGCCGATTCTCATCTCTTTTCTCGATATTGTGATTTCTTGAGCATTGAAGTTCTTATAAGTTATTACCTCGGTTGCCTTCTTGTGCTTTGTATATTTCCTATCTATGACTTCTGATTTCATTCTTTTTGATGATGCCAAAAGGGGGGAATTAGAGGATAGCAGGACTTGAGGGGGAATTCATGACTTAGTTGTAGTTCGTTGTTTTTCTGAGGGGGAATTTTTAGTGCTTTGTTGGTCTTTGTTCCTTAGCTAGTATATATGTCTCTTGTTTATACTCTTATTGATAAGGATGTTTGTCATCATCAAAAAGGGGGAAATTGTTGAGATATGATGAAGTTTTGATTGAATGACAAACATCCACTAATGGTTTACTTGAGTGCGTAGGTATTGTTACTAGTGTGTGTGCAGGAACGAAGGAAGTCTACTTGTGTGTAGACAGGAACGAAGGAAGTCTACTTGTGCGTAGACAGGAACAAAGGAAGTACAAGCAGGTACGAAGGAAGTCTTGCTGGAATCCATGACACGTAAGGTTACGACGAATGGAAGACAGCTGTGAAGAATAAGTTCATCCGGAAGAAGATTATTGGTCGAAGATATCTTGAAGATTGGACTTGGAGAATTATGGAAGAGTTTCACTTCAAAGAAGGAAAGAAGATCTTGTCAAAGAAGGAAAAGAAGATCTTGGCAAATAAGGAAAGTGGCAAATCGGCAAGGATGGGCATTGGACGCGCGTGTGAAGAAGCGCCAAAGGAATAAGGAAATATTATGCGGAAGGAATATTTCCTTATACGCTATTGTTTCCTTATTTGTTCAAGGCGGCGCGCCGAAGTGTAAGGCCCAAGGTGACTACTTGGAGAACAAGTTGGAATATCACACAGAAGGAAATATTCTTAGGAAGAGATTTCCTTGTGAATGAAGAATTAGGAAGCGATTTCCTTTTAGAAAGATATTGTGAGATTTATGGTAATATTAAAACGGCTAGATTGGTAGTTGGGTTTGAGCTATTTAGTGTGCTATATATTGCATGGGAATTGCATAGCTTAGTAAGACTTTGAAGAGCGAAAACCTAATACTCGGTTTAGAGTAGTTCTACGTGTGGGAGATTGAGATTCAAGTGAGAAGAGTGATCCAAGATTTAGCTAGGATGTCTAGGTGAGTGATCCAAGTTCTATTGTAATCAAGATATCAATACAACAAGTAGACTCCTTCAAACTCTCTCTAGTGAAAGCTAGAGATGAGTGATTTTTCGCCTCAAGGACTTATTGGTACTTGGGGTGTTTCACTATATATCATCATGTCCAGGTTTGGTTTACATTATTGTTTGTCTTTCTGCATTATCTACTTGTCAAGGAACAATAGCTTTTTTTCCTTGAGTTTTTATACGCTAATCGATCCAACAGTAAAGGAGACCCAAGCGATCATTTGGCACGCTACAAATACGCAATGCTCGCAAGATGTCCCGATGAGGCTACAATGTGTAAAGGCTTCCCGGGTACCCTCGCGGACGCTGCTATGACATGGATGCTCAACCAATCGTCGGGGAGCATCGCTTCATTTGCAGATCTAGAAAAGAGTTTCCTCTTACACTTTTGCTCCTCCAAGAAGAGAAAGATAACCATGCAGGAGGTTGTGGGGGTCAAGCAGGGCCCTGGCGAGTCCCTCGAGAGTTATGTCAAAAGGTTCTCGGAGAAAATCGTGGAGGCAAAAGATTTCCATGATAAAACTGCTAGGGTCGCGTTCTTCGACGGGTTAACAGACGGGAGTTCCTTCAAACAATATCTCTATCGCAAACTTATACAGAAATACATGTCGAAGCGCATACAAGTCTCGCGACTAAAAGCAGCAGTCAGAGCAAGCCTGCTCAGAACAAGAAGAAAGACAGTCAGAATTGGGGTAACAAACGACATCAGAATAATCAGGGCAAAGATCAGAACGACTCGCGAGCACCGGGCTTACAGATTCAGAATCATTATCAGGGGCAGAATCAGTTCAGGGGTCAGAATCAAGATCAGAATCAGTTCCGTGCACAAAACATTGTAGCTGAGCAAGATAATGGTCACGAGAATCATAGGGGAGGGGGACGTGGCCGAGGACGCAACGCACAAACCGTGTGGTGTGATTTCCACAGAGTAAGCACTCACCCTACGGAAGAGTGTCGATAGAGACCACGCGGCCACCATGAACAAGATGTTCTCGCGACTCAGAAAGGAAACGATAACGCGGGCAGAGGTAGACCGAGGGGAGGCGCAAGGGGAAGAGGCAGGGGGACAAATCAAGCTGACGCGAGGCAACAGGCCGCGGGTAGGAACAATCAGGACCCGGGTCCTAATCGCAACCAGAATCAGATTTCCCTCGCCTGGATGGACATATGGGCACCATCGCGGTTAAATATGTACCCATTCCACCAAGCAAGCGAGAGCAAAGGCTCATGAACAACGCACCTAAACCTCAAGGCCTCCCGGTTTACAGTATTGCGAGACCTAAGTCGGAGCCCTATACATTTGCTTTCGATGATAAAGAGGTAGACGCGTGGGCCGTCGAAGCCGCGGATCCGCTTGTTATCCATGCTCAGATAGGAACCAAACTGGTGAAAAGAATTCTTGTCGATACTGGGAGTTCAGCTGATATTTTGTACTGGGACGTGTTTGAGAAAATGGGTATAGACGCGTCGTCGCTCAAGCCCACTAAGACTACCCTGGTAGGATTTGCTGGCGACAGAGTAAAAGCCTTAGGGGTCGTGACCATGGATGTCATTCCTGGAGAAGAAGTCGGCCGCGTAAATCAGAGAAAATAGATTTTGTGGTGATTCCCATCGCGTCGTCCTATAATGCAATCCTTGGACGCGAGACTCTGTGTAGGTTCGAAGCAGTAATGTCAATTTGTCAATTTTGTCTGAAATTCCTGACTCTGTCAGGGGTGGGGGTTGCGAGAGGAAACCGAGAAGAGAGCCGGATCTGTTACGTATCATCTGAGAAGGGCAGCACCAAGGCCCTGTTCGCTAACCAATCGTTCATCCCGGGATTACCTCACGTGATCGGGGAAGCAGAGTTAGAAGTACGAGCGACCCCGAGGTCGCGAGGCCTTGATGAGGAAGCAAAGGAGCACAAGCCTAGCTTTGGTGGGTTTGACAAGAAAACCATCACCCCATTTCCTAACAAAGATGAGAAGTTATATGTGGGAGGAAGGCTAAACCAGGAAGTGATGAAAGAAATTGAGACCCTTCTTTCTAACTCGCGTGACGTATTCGCTTGGACCCCAAAAGATCTGAAAGGAATACCCGCAAGCGTAATGACCCACTCGCTTAACATCAGCGCAAACATAAAACCAGCGGGTCCGAAAAATGCAGCCGCAGCAGTAGAGCTCGCGAAGCTGTTGAAATCAGGGTTCGTAAAACCAGTGCAATACCCCACTTGGCTATGAAATGTAGTGATGGTAGAAAAGAGCCCAAAGGGCACCGGGTAAGTGCCGCATGTGTGTAGACTTCACAGGTCTCAACAAGGCATGTCCCAAGGACAACTACCCACTCCCTTCAATTGACCAGCTGGTTGATTCAACTGCGGGTCACGAGGCTCTAAGCTTCCTTGACGCGTATTCAGGATACAATCAGGTTATGATGAACCAGCTTACTCTGGACACACGACCTTTCTAACAGACAAGGGGACTTTCTGCTAAAAGTCATGCCTTTTGATCTGAAGAATGCAGGAGCAACTTTTCAGAGGTTAGTAGACATGATTTTCGGTGAACAGAGAGGTGACACAATAGAAGCTTATGTAGACGACATAGTCGTCAAGAGCAAAAAACAAAAGGATCATGCTCGCGATCTGGCGGAAGTCTTCGAAACACTGAGGAAGTATGGGATGAGTCTCAATCCAGAAAAAATGTGTATTTGGAGTTATAGAATGAAAGTTCTTAGGCTTTCAGATTTAGTGCACGCGGAGTGGAAGTGAACCCAGACAAGGTCAAAGTTGTGATAGATCTAGAGCCGCCCAAGTCCACGCATGATGTCCAAAGGTTTGTGGGAAGAGTTAATTACCTCGGGAGGTTTTGCGCAAAGTTAGCCGAGCGCAATTGATACACTGCACTTTGTATAGCGTAACTAGGGATTATTACATTGATTTAGGAGTATTATTATATGTGTTTCGAGCCATTGTTATGTTCTGAGATATTTATTAAGAAGTGAAGAATTGAAGATCAGAACCAAAGAATATTGAAGATTTGAAGAAATCACTGACGGCGATCGCCATGGATCAGCGGCGATCGCGGTGGAGCAACAAAGAGGAGCCGAGAATATTTAATAAATCCGCGACCGCGGATTAATATCCGCGATCGCGGGTATTATGCTGAATTATCCTTCGTGCGCGAGCTGGGCCGTGATTTCTCCTGGCCCATTTAATGAAGAAGCAGATGGGGCCCATATGAAGCTTGCAGCCGTAATGCACAAATTGGAAGCAAGCAGCTGCACAAATTGGAAGCAAGCAGCTGCACACTTTGCTCCGTTCTTTTACCTTGTCCTTTTTATTTATTTTCCTTGTTTTGTTTTATCTCTTTCCTTTTCTTATTTTCCTTATTTTCGTTTAGGATATTTATCTTTTACCATATTTCTTTAGGGTTAGACTCTATATATACCCTAGTTATCATCAACTTTTATCAATCTTTTCCATCTAGACCCGGCATAAATTAACCCGACCCGCAAACCCGACCCGACCCAACCCGATTTTTCTGGGTCATAACCCGTCAAATTGAACCCGTGACCCGTTTTTGTCAAACCCGATTGACCCGATTTTTTTTGGGTCAAAAATGGGTTGACCCGCCCCAACCCGTTTTTGACCCGAAAATTTGGCCAAAAAGATAAAAGTAATAAAGAAGCGGAAATTGTAAATTTTACCCAAAAAATTGTCAACACACTAGATAACTATTGTCAACAACATTAATAAACTGTCAACACGTTGGACAAATTGTCAACACACTAGATAATAAATTGCAAACATGACTAATTAATTAGTCAACACAATTAAATAAACTGTCACTAAGACTAATCAACTGTCAATATGGATAATTAAACTTTTAGAGAACTAGTAAAGTAAACTGTCAACATGGCTAATTAAATTGTCAACAAGACTAAATAAACTGTCAACAGGACTGGTTAAATTGTCAACACGACTAATTAAACTATCAACGAGACCAATAGACTGCCAACATGGCTAGTTAAGTTGTCAACACGGCTAACTAAATTGTCAACATCATTAATACTTTGTCAACAACACTAATAATCTATCAATAACACTACTAAAATGAAGTGCCAATACCATTAATGTACAACTTAGTCTTATTAGGCATATAAAGTAAGGTCTCGCTTATTAGGCATATAAAGTACCAATAATGTACAACTTAGTCTTATTATACAAAACGAGGATCGAAACTATGTGTAAACACTAAAAGGCCTTAAATTAAGGTCCAATTTGGCAAAACGATGTCTGAATGGATTGAAACTTGATTTCAATGTCTATTAGAGATATTTGACCATGTGGGTAACTCTCAATCAAAACTTCTTCATGTTCAAGTAACACCTCCTTTTCTAAACATCAAACTAGTCATCACTCTCTAACTTGTGGCAATATGTATGGTCAACAACATCGATGTATTATTATGATTGAAAAAATTATACAACTTAGTCTTATTAGGCATATAAAGTCCCATTAAGGTCTCGCTTACACTAAACGAGGCTTGAAACTATGCGTAAACGCTCAAAGACCTTTAAAGGCCTTAAATGGGCTTAAGGCCAATTTGGAAAAACGACGCCCAAACGATGTCGGAATGGAATGAAACTTGGTTTCAATGCTTATTAGAGATATTTGACCATATGGGTAACTCTCAATCAAAACTTCTTCATGTTCAAGTAACACCTCCTTTTCTAAACATCAAACTAGTCATCACTCTCTAACTTGTGGCAATATGTATGGTCAACAACATCGATGTATTATTATGATTGAAAAAATTATACAACTTAGTCTTATTAGGCATATAAAGTCCCATTAAGGTCTCGCTTACACTAAACGAGGCTTGAAACTATGCGTAAAAGCTAAAAGACCTTAAAAGGCCTTAAATGGACTTAAGGCCAATTTGGAAAAACGACGCCCAAACGATGTCGGAATGGAATGAAACTTGGTTTCAATGCTTATTAGAGATATTTAACCATGTGGGTAACTTCCAATCACAACTTCTAACATTTCAAATAACACCTCCTTTGTAAAACCAAACTAGTGATAACTGTATAACTTGGCGCAATATGTATGGTCTACAACATCGATGTTGATTATTGTTCGAAAAATTATACAAGTTAGTCTTATTAGGCATATAAAATATCAATAACTTGGTTTCAATGTTTTACTTTCTAAGTTATGAGATTGTTATTTTTTTGCAGTTTGAATTATGTGACTAAGTTGACAGATTGTTTTCATTTTAATACTCTATCTATCTTGAGTTGCATTAAACGATGGATTGATTATGGTTGTGAAGATGTGTTTTGATTTTGAGCAACATATCAGGTCTTTATTTGCCGTCGCATTGAACCTACCGTGTTTTATTTAGTCGATGGTTATTGACTTGTCCATAGGTTGTAAATTGTAATTTATAAATGTTTTCATTCGTTTTTTTTCCAAATATTAGCTAATCTACTAAAAGTTACTATGCCAAACTTATTCAAATAAATGAAAAGAAGGTAATGTAGTGGTGTTGCTATCGAAGCATACATTAAAATTTGCAATTAAGATTGACCCAAATTTAACATCAATATTTCGTAACGACTCAACTTGTTATGTCTCGGTAAGTTTTTACTCAAAGCGACTCGATTTGACAATAAATCCGTAACAAACGACTTGTTTGACTCCAAAATTTTCGACCCAAACCCGACCCGCCTATAAACCCGTAACAACCCGACCTGTTTGACCCGGTAATTTTAGACCCGAACCCGACCCGACCCGCCTATAAACCCGTAACAACCCGACCTGTTTGACCCGGTAATTTTAGACCCGAACCCGAACCCGACCCGCCTATAAACCCGTAACAACCCGACATATTTTGACCCGGTAATTTTAGACCCGAACCCGACCCGACCCGCCCATAAACCCGTAACAACCCGACCTGTTTTGACCCGGTAATTTTAGACCCGAAATGACCCGACCCGAAAAATACCCGACCCGGAGCACCCTTAACCCGAACCCGACCGACCCGACCCAATTGCCAGGTCTATTTCCATCAGACAATATAGTTCTGCAACCATGAGGAGGAACTAATCTCCATTGTTTTACTTAGCGGTTGAAACCTTCAGTTATTAAGTTGTGAGATTTCTAAACTCTTGTTCTTTTCCTATGGGTTTGTATTAATTCTCTTGTTCTTCATCTATTGATTTCTATTAGTTTTTCTAGCTTGATCACCTAGTTTGATTGATAGTTTTCTATTGCTAGACTAGGAATATACGGTGGAATTCCTTGTCATTATAGCATTCATATCTGCATGATCTGGTAGTTGATTGCTTTTATGAAAGAGAATTGATTGCATGTTAATACTTGACGGTTGTAAGTTATTGCATGCATCCTTATAATTCCTGTGCTCTTTGCTGCTATTTCATCTAATCTTGAGAGGTTTCCCTGATTGTTGAATAGTAAGTATTATTAGGACCGGTTGGCCTGCTGATATATTAAAGATTGGAATAGGAACATTCCCTAGGATTGAATAGAACTTGAGATAAATCTATGATCAACTTGATTGACTGTTGTGTGGATACTTGCTAGGTGAAACCCCTTCTCATCATATTCTCACCCAAACTCCCTTTGTTTGATACTTGTTACTTTTGTGTTTCATACAATCAAAACCCCCCCTGGTTACTTGTTACTTGTTCGTTAGTTGGTATTTCGCTTGACTGCATAGCGATTGGTGTTTTGATTCCCTTGGGTTCGACCTCTACTTACTTGCTATACTCTAGTTAGTGTTTAGAGTTTATTTCTTTGATTTGGCACTACGACTTTAGCCTCATCAAATTTGGCGCCGTTGCCGGGGAATTGAAATTTTTCTGATTCTGTGTTAATTGTGAAATTATCAACTATTTGGTGTGAACCTTTATGGTTCAGACCCGTGCTACTGATTCATCTCTTGTTGCCTTTGACCCAGAGATTGAAAGGACGTTCCTTTGGAACCGAAGAGCAGCTCTGAACCAAGATAACGAGATGGGTGATCGACATGGACCGCCATTGCCTACTATGAGGCAACTCACTGCCCCAGACTTAAACCAACAACCTTTAGCAGTGAGGTTTCCTGAGATTGAAGAAGGTGTGAATTTTGAATTAAAAGCTGGTTTAATTCATGAGCTACCACACTTCCATGGCCTAGCAGGAGAAGATCCCAACAAACACTTGGCTCAATTCCATGCCATATGTTCTAGTATGAAGCCAAGAGGTGTTACTGAGGAGCAGGTCATGCTGAGAGCTTTTGGATTTACTCTGAAAGACGCTGCGAATGATTGGCTCTATTATCAAGCTCCAGGGAGTATTGATACATGGGCTAAAATGAAAAAGGTCTTTTTAGAGAAATATTTTCCAGCTACAGAACTGACCAGCTTAAAGAAGGAAATCACGAATCTTCAACAACACTCAACTGAGAGTCTCTATGAATATTATGAGAGATTCAAGAAGCTTTGCTCAAGCTGCCCATTCCATAGTTATACTGACCAAGATCTCCTTATGTACTTATTCAGTGGCCTGATTGATGAGGATCGTCGAATGGTGAATGCATCCTGTGTAGGTAACTTTTTAAGATTGACTATACCTCAGGCTACTGAAATGTTTGAGGAATTAGCTGAGAGCTCAAGGCAGTTTGGTAGCAGGCAAAGAAAACAGTCAGTAAGTTCACTTGATCCCGCTAAAATTCAAAGTGATATGAATGAACTGAAAGATATGATGAAGGCCTTTATGCTGCAAAGTGGTGGTCAACAACTCCAAGAGCCGAATGCTGAGGTAAACGCTGTTCGTGGATGGCAACCAAGGCCAAGGTATGATTCTCATAATTTTAATTATCAGCAACCCAGACCTCAGAATTCCATGACTGTTGAAGATATGATCAAGTCCTTAGCTCAAACTGTGATGCAACAAAATGCTAAAACGGAATCGAGTATCCAAAATCTTGAAAATCAGTTAGGACAGATTACTCAAGCTGTGAGTAAATTAGAGGCCAGGGAACCGGTAAGAAACCCGAGAGAGAACGTCAGTGCAGTGTTCTTGAGGAGCGGAAAAACTTTAAATGACTGTTCTGTGCCAAAACCGCGATCGCCAGATCTGAGTGGCGATCGCCATGAGATTACAGAGAGCAAAACAGGTTCTGCATCGCGACCGCGATCGCCATATGGCGATGGCGATCACCATTCCATTCCAGAAGCTGAGGTGAAAGATTATTCGCGACCGCGATCGCCGAGAGTTGATGGCGATCGCCAGGAGCCCCCTGAGTACATTGACGATTATGTTCGCCCGAATTTTCCACCTCTATTCTCTCAGAAGCCTGTTGCCCCCTTTCCTGAGGCATTGAAGGATACTCGAAGGCTGGAGAACGACAACGAAATCATCGAAACCTTTAGTAGGTGTGAGGTAAACATTCCTTTGCTTAAACTTGTTAAGAGTATTCCTAGATTTGCTAAGTTTTTGAAAGAAGTTTGCACTATGAAAAGAAATCAAAAACTGAAAGGAAAGAAGAAAGTTGAAATAAGTGAACAAGTTTCTGCTGTGTTTCAAAAACGCATGCCTAAGAAATGTGGTGATCCAGGCATATTTAGCATTCCATGTGTGATTGGTGAAACTAAATTTGACAAAGCCATGCTAGATTTAGGTGCATCAATCAATGTTTTGCCTTACTCTTTGTATGAATCACTAGGCTTAGGACCTTTGCATAAAACAGGAACTGTTATTCAACTTGCTGATAGGTCTACTGTATACCCAAAAGGGGTTGTTGAGGATGTTCTTGTTATGGTTGGTGATCTGATTTTTCCTGCTGATTTCTTTGTGTTGGATATGGAGCATGCTAATAATGTCACACCTATACTGTTAGGTAGACCTTTCATGAAAACAGCACAAACGAAAATTGATGTTAATAGCGGTACTCTCTCTATGGAGTTTGATGGGGGATAAGGTAGAATATAATATATATGATATGGATTCCATTGATAAGAATTCTCTATGTGCTATTGATGTGATTAATCCTACTTGTAAGGATAAATTACAACCTGTTTTAGAGAATATATTAGAGCCTCCAAAAGTAGATGTTGTTTTATCTACTAACATGCACGAGTGTCAGGCTAAGCCAGAGCCTAAAGGTAAGCTCTCTTCACATCCTTTGGGCAATCGCCCTCCATTACTGACCTCGCCAGGCGAGATACCATTGATGTCTAGTGTGCAGGCACTTGACATTGAGCTTAAACAGCCGCATGATACGGTCAAGGAGGAGAGAGTGAATGTAACCACCTTCATTGCTAAAGACAAGGTGGTTAAGGTAAGAGGAACGAGATTTAAGGCGTTCCATGAGTGGTTCAAGAGAGAATTCAGACAAGAGACGATTTTCACAAAGCCAAATGGCGTTAGTTAAATCTCTTGAGTTTCATGTCGAGCCACGACATAAAATAAGGCGCTACTCGGGAGGCAACCCGAGGTTTGAATTTGTTTTTGTTCGGTTTAATTTTCTTTTTAGTTTTTCTATGGACAGGAGGAAATCACCGAAGCTTAGGGTTAGCTACATTCAGTAGCCAATCTCGCTGTAAGTCTTCTCTCCCGTCTCTAAAAAAAAAAAAAAAAACCGAAAATCATTCCGAGAAAAAAATAATATATCGGATTAAAAAAAAAAAAATAGAGTGCAGAAAAAAAATTTGAGAGAAAAGAAAGTAAGGAGTTGTATTACATCAAGTTCGGTTTCATTAGTACTATCATTCTAGATATACATTCGTTGGAGCTTAGCTTGTTGGTGACCATGTTCTTTGCAAGGAGTTGATTTGTTTGGGTCACCTTCTACATTGGAGGTATTCTTTCTTTTTCTTTAGATGAGCTATGCATTATTGGATTACATTTAGTGCTCATCTAGTTTCTCATTCTACCACACTTTGAGTTTTATTGGAGGAAGGTCATCCGACCTTGTATGTGAGTCTTCTGTCTCCTTCCCTGGGTTCGATTTTTCTGTCTTCCATTTCATTGAGGACAATGCAATGTTTAAGTATGGGGGAGGAGAATGTATTCACATGTAATTAGTTGGGTGTTGGTTGTATCTGCATGAGCTTATTGAATATATATTGTATGAAAAAGCCACAAAAATTGAAAAAAGGCATACAAAATCCTTGGATAGCAAGATCTATGCAATAAGAAGGTGGCTTGACCGACGTTAGGCTGGGGCAAAAATAAGTCTTGAGTGATGTGAGTTTTGTGAGCCTGGAACAATTATTGAGTGGTTGGGATGAAAACCCGAAAGGGCGCCCAAGCAAGATGAGTGTTATTAAAAAAATTGAGTGTTTTAGGACCATTATCATCTTGGCGTATGGAGACATAAGAAGGAGGCGTATAGGAGGATTCGGGTAGGCCACTTGGAGGAATAAGGTGTAGTTCTAGGTATGTGCTTATTTTATCACATTGTTCTTGATTATTGTTGTTGTGTTTTGTGTGTTTTGGAGGAGCTTATTGGTTATGTAATCACTAGGAGATATTCTTGTACTTCCTGAGGCTTTGAGTATTTTATTGTATGGGTAGCTTTTCTGTAAGTTACTCGGGATCAGTAAAAGTCTAAGTATGGGGGTATTTGATACGCTGCACTTTGTATAGCGTAACTAGGGATTATTACATTGATTTAGGAGTATTATTATATGTGTTTCGAGCCATTGTTATGTTCTGAGATATTTATTAAGAAGTGAAGAATTGAAGATCAGAACCAAAGAATATTGAAGATTTGAAGAAATCACCGACGGCGATCGCGGTGGAGCAACAAAGAGGAGCCGAGAATATTTAATAAATCCGCGACCGCGGATTAATATCCGCGATCGCGGGTATTATGCTGAATTCTCCTTCGTGCGCGAGCTGGGCCGTGATTTCTGCTGGCCCATTTAATGAAGAAGCAGATGGGGCCCATATGAAGCTTGCAGCCGTAATGCACAAATTGGAAGCAAGCAGCTGCACAAATTGGAAGCAAGCAGCTGCACACTTTGCTCCGTTCTTTTACCTTGTCCTTTTTATTTATTTTCCTTGTTTTGTTTTATCTCTTTCCTTTTCTTATTTTCCTTATTTTCGTTTAGGATATTTATCTTTTACCATATTTCTTTAGGGTTAGACTCTATATATACCCTAGTTATCATCAACTTTTATCAATGTTTTCCATCAGACAATATAGTTCTGCAACCATGAGCAGGAACTAATCTCCATTGTTTTACTTAGCGGTTGAAACCTTCAGTTATTAAGTTGTGAGATTTCTAAACTCTTGTTCTTTTCCTATGGGTTTGTATTAATTCTCTTGTTCTTCATCTATTGATTTCTATTAGTTTTGCTAGCTTGATCACCTAGTTTGATTGATAGTTTTCTATTGCTAGACTAGGAATATACGGTGGAATTCCTTGTCATTGTAGCATTCATATCTGCATGATCTGGTAGTTGATTGCTTTTATGAAAGAGAATTGATTGCATGTTAATACTTGACGGTTGTAAGTTATTGCATGCATCCTTATAATTTCTGTGCTCTTTGCTGCTATTTCATCTAATCTTGAGAGGTTTCCCTGATTGTTGAATAGTAAGTATTATCAGGACCGGTTGGCCTGCTGATATATTAAAGATTGGAATAGGAACATTCCCTAGGATTGAATAGAACTTGAGATAAATCTATGATCAACTTGATTGACTGTTGTGTGGATACTTGCTAGGTGAAACCCCTTCTCATCATATTCTCACCCAAACTCCCTTTGTTTGATACTTGTTACTTTTGTGTTTCATACAATCAAAACCCCCCCTGGTTACTTGTTACTTGTTCGTTAGTTGGTATTTCGCTTGACTGCATAGCGATTGGTGTTTTGATTCCCTTGGGTTCGACCTCTACTTACTTGCTATACTCTAGTTAGTGTTTAGAGTTTATTTCTTTGATTTGGCACTACGACTTTAGCCTCATCAGCAATCTCCCCTTCTTTGATATTCTCAGGAAGCCCAAGAACTTTGAGTGGTCAGAAGAATGTGAAAAGGCTTTCACGAGCCTCAAAAGAACATTTAGCAAAGCTCCCAACTTTGGTGTCACCAATCCCCGGAGAAGGTTTACAACTATACATGGCAGGCGGAACGCGTGCCGTCAGTGCAGTGTTAGTCTGAGAGCAGCAAATCCCAGTCTACTTCGTCAGTAAAGCACTTGCTGCACGAATGAATGAATGACGATTATTCGATGTTGTTTCCGGTCAGGACCGGACCGGACCAGACCAGAAATTTGAGTGTGTTCATAATTTAATGTAATCCTAAATTTCGAACCGAATGTTATAAAAATCCTAAAACATAAATATTAAACGAAAATGTCTAATAAAGTAGAATAAAAGTTCAAAATTCTACAACAAAATTATCGAAAAATAGATAACAATAACAATAGAGTTTTCAGTTTTATCCTTGATTGGTTCCGTATGCTTCAAAATAACTTCATATCTTCCACAATTACCATTAGACCAATTGAATATTAACTCGCCTGTAAAAAAATTAGCAATCTTAACAATAGACGACATAATTTTATTTGAAAAAGACTAGTCAAATCCAAGCATCCACCTTACCTAAGATCAAAGTTTTTCCACCTCTCCAAAAAATGGCTATACACGAAAGAATGTAGCCTCATCAAGCATAGAATAAGCCTTCATCATTATCATCTAACAATTCAAAATAGATCGAGACATAAATTACGAAGTTAATTACATCACCATAATTATAAATGTTAAATATACAAGACATTCTTAATGGTTATATAAGAAAGATTACCTTCAGACTCATCTTCCTCGGATTCATCCTCAATACCTCCTTTCTTTTTCTTTGTTTGCATGCGTAACCAATCCTGAGTGCAAATCAATGCTTGCACGTTCTTTTACCAACAATAGCATAATATAAGATTGTAAGTATGAATATCAATGCTTGCACATCTGTAATGACTCGTCCTCCCGTGCTAAATGTAGACTCAGACGGAACTGTAGAGACCGGGATAGCAAATACATCACGTGCCATACGTGCAAGGATAGGATATGTAGGCTCGTGGCGTCTCCACCACTTCAAAACATTACTCTCCTTTGTTTCATTTCTATCATGCCAATACCTATCAAAGGATCTGAAAGAGACTCAGAATCAACACTTTCTGCAGAAGCATAGCGAGTCACATATCGATCAAACAACTTATAAGAAAAATCCTTGACTTTAGAGGTCATACTATATACATCATCATTTTCAAACATAAGCTGAAGAGAAACCGTCACCCCACAAATCTTATAATAAGGATCAAGAATAGCAGGAACAAAAACTAGAAGGTTCAACTTGTCAAAATAACCCCAATAGTTATCACACTTCTTCTGCATCTCACCCGCCATCTTTCTCAAATTAGGGTCCTTATCAGCAGCCAAATTACGAAGCATCTCCACAGCTCGAGCTATGTGGAAAATGTAGTGGTTGCTTGTTGCATACAAGGAGCCTGGAATACAAAGTGTCAGCTCATAAAACTCCTTCAAGTACACTACCAACCTTTCAAGCTTGCTCCAATCAGAAGAGCACAAAGGTCCCAAATCTCAATCAGTATTAGTAAGAAATTCCACACGAGAAAAGACAATTTTGTATGGTAAGGCACTAACAATCATGTCATATGTGGAGTTCCACCACGTACACACATCAAGCTTCAGTTCTTTGGTGCAATCCACCTTGTGCAACACAACTAGTTCTTTGAAAGAATGCACTCTAGCATTAGAACCTCTAACATACTTGATTGCAGCTCGAAGCTTTGCAACATATGGACCACTTTCCTTGATACCATCCTGCACAATCAGATTAAGAATGTGTGCCATGCATCTCATATGCGTATACTCACCCTCCATAATGCAACCATTTCGTCTTGTCATCTCAGCCATATACACACAAGCAACATCATTTGAAGAAACATTATCAACTGTCAGAGTTAAAAGCTTTGTATCCAAATCCCAATATCTCAAGCAATCCTCAAGTGCCTTACCGATGTTTTGTCCTTTATGACTAACAATAGGACAAAAATTCAATACCTTCTTGTGCAAATTCCATTCATTATCAATGAAATGGCCAGTGCCACACATATAAGTGCTCTGTACAGGAGAAGTCCAGGTATCTATAGTCAAACATACCCCTTGACAAGAGTTTTTCATAAACTCTTTGACAAGAGTCTTTAATATAGAGCTTAAAGATACACGGTTCTTATATACAACCCGGTACTTTATTCAAACACAACCTCGTTTCTCGCGTTACGCGAGGGACGTGCTTCTCGTGTTACGCGAGAATAGCAAAAATATTAAAAATTTAAATTTTTTTTCTCGCGTTACGCGAGGGACGTGCTTCTCGCGTTACGCGAGAATAAAAGTTAATATTTTTAATATTTTTGCTATTCTCGCGTAACGCGAGAAACCAGGCTGCATTTGAATAAAGCACCGGACTGTATTTAGCAATGGCCTAAAGATATCACGTTGAATAGTGGTATGACTAGGCATCTTAAACTGAGGAGCAGCCCTAAAAAAAGCTTTTCTCATGCCATGTTTCTCAACAGCTCTAAAAGGCATCTCATCAGTAATCACCATTTCAACAATAGCCTCTCTCAATGCATTCTCATCAAAAGTCCAAGGTTTCATTTTTCCATTACCCATACTTTCAAGGACAAGTTGAGATTGTGTACCTTTTCCTGCATTGGCTATATTCTTCTCGCATTTCTCCCAATGCAATTTCTTATTCTTGTTGCCAATCTTGGTTGAGTCATAAGCATAGTTTTTAGGGCAAAACTTGCACTGAGCCCTGAACTTGCCTTCCTCAGTCTTACACTTAATAGTGTCATAAGATTTCCAATAGGTGTTGTCCTCTTTGTCCTTGGTCTTTTAACGGGTTTCCTCTTTGCTTTTTCTTCAGCCTGACCCAGTTCTGCATCATCTTCCTCTTCATCCTCTTTATCTTCACCATCAACTTCTACAAAATGTTCAGGAGAGTCATGGCTTTGCTCAGTTTCCTCTTTCATATCATCAGGTCATCTAACTGATGATCTAGTAGTAGTAGGTGCCATCTGTCCATCAAACAAAAGAATGTGATGATTTTATTATCATTTATATCTCAAATAATATAAGATAAACCCCCACACCAACTTACGAATCTTACGTTGCATGAAAGTTTCGTAGAAAATTCCATAGATATAGATTTACTCATATTTCTGTTCGCACGCGGCAAAATCATTCAATAAGAGTTTTCATTAAAAAAAAATTAGTATGTGAAAAGCCTGAAAACCATTCCATTCGAACAAGTTAATTAGTGAGGAAGAACATGAAAACCGTCCACAATAATAATTTATTGTAAGCATAATTAATCATTATCTACAAATGAGAAGCAACAGTTGTCTGACTAATATGCAATTCTTGTCAACAAATGAGAAGCATACTTATAATCTAATATACTTAATTACTTATAATCTATTATAGTAATATCCAATTCTTGTCTAATTGTCTGAGTATAAATCAATAAATGAGAAGAAACAGTACTAAGAAGCAAGTCAAGCAACAAGCAACAGTACTAGCTTTGAATTTCTAGTCCGCTACTGCTTTATATCACAAGTTCAGTATATATGAGAAAATGAAGACAGCCGGTGCCCGCCGCCCGGTGGTGGAGAAATTTACCTCAGCAGACGAAGACGGTGGTCGGGTGGTGAGGCTGAGTGGTCGAGGGAGAGAACTCGATCGAGACGAATACAGAATGAGTGGGCGAATAGCAGACGGTCGACGGTCAGCAAACTTGCCGAGGCTGAGGCGCTGGCTGAGTGGCGGTGAGACGCAGACGGTGAGACGAGGCGCTGAGCGTGAGCGGCCGTGAGACGCAGACGGCGGCGAGACGCAAACGAATGGGCTTGGCGAGGGAGACTGAGTGGCAATAGAGAAATCAATGAGAAGGAAGCGGCGGTAGAAGAGTCGAACATATCCGGGTTTCCGGTCCAGACCTGAAAATTCCGGGTTTGTCCAAGACTGGACCGGAACCCGAAAATTCAATATTTTACGGACCGGATCCGGTCCGGGTCCGGGTCTCGATCGATCCGGAATTTTCCGGTCCGGTTTTTCGTTCTAGGCCAATTTTGTGCATCCCTAGTCACCGCGGCTCGCAAGCTCAGACCATATTTCCATGCTCACCCAGTCGAAGTATTAATAGACTTACCCCTCTCCTCCTTCATGAATAAACCCACCACTTCAGGGAGGCTCGCGAGATGGGTAATTGAAATGACAGAATTTGACGTGGTATACAGGCCCCGTTCAGCCATTAAAGCGCAAGCGCTGGCAGATTTCATTGTAGAAACAAGCTTCTGAGAAATAGAAAGAAATGACGTAGCTCCAGAAGATCTCGAGTGGGTCATGCACATTGACGGCGCTGTAAACGCAGATGGTTGCGGGGCGGGAGTCATCCTAACTTCTCCATCGGGAGATCCGATAGACCACGCCATCGCGTTGAAATTCAAAGCCACCAACAACGAGGCGGAGTATGAAGCATTGATCCCAGGTTTGGAGATTGCAATCAACGCTATCATCAATGTGCTAAGGTGTTGTTGCGACTCAGAAGTTGTGGTGCACCAGATCCAAGGGACTTACGAGGCATGAACCGACAATCTCCCCAGCTACCACGCGAGGGCCTCTACACTGATCTCTTTGCTCACACATTTTGAAATAAAGATAATCCTGAGAGAAGAGAACGAGAGAGCAGACGGCCTCGCGAAGCTGGGCTCGCAAGCAAAATACGCTGATATGGAGCACTTGAGGGGAGACTAAACCATTATCCACAAGTCGGGGAAAAGTCAATATTTATGGTTAGTACGTTCAGAGAGTGCCATGAGCAGTCAAGTAGAGTTGATGGAGATAGATGAACCGATGAACGATTGGCGGACCCCGATAATTGAGTACTTGGTAAACGGGGCGGGACCGTCAGACCCCAAAGAGATGAGAAAGTTGGAAGCGCAGGCTGCACGCTTCGACGTGAATAGAGGATGGTTGTACAAAAGGGGGTATGGACCAAGCGAGCTCAGGTGCTTGGCAGAGCGAGACAGTCAGATCTTGATAAAAGAGTTACACGCGGGGTTGTGTGGAACACACGCGGGATGGAGACCTTTGGTCTTCAAAGCGCTCAGGCAAGGAAACTTCTGGCCGACTATGAAGCAAGATGCACAACGCGAGTCTCAGAGCTATAAGCCTTGTTAGTATTTCGCTCCTGCCTCTCACCAGCCTGGTGTGGAGTTACAAACAATGACCAGTCCCTGCCCCATCGCGATGTGGGGGTTGGACTTGTTAGGTCCGTTCAAACCAAAAGCTCCCGGGCAACTTTAATACATAATCGTCGCAGTAGACTACTTCACCAACTGGATCGAGGCGGAAGCACTCGTGACCACGACTGTCCCTGCCGTTAAGAAGTTCTTATGGAGAAACATCATTTGCAGATATGGGCTGCCTCACGAGATCGTCACAGACAGAGGTCCATAATTTAACTCACCCCAATTGCTCGCGTGGTGTGGTGATATGGAAATTGCGCTTAAAATCGCGTCAATTGGCCATCCACATTGCAATGGCCAAGTAGAAGTGGTGAACAAAAGCATCGTCTGTGATCTGAAAAGACGATTAGAGGGTTCTATGGGCAAATGGGTGGAGGTGCTACCCCTCGTGCTTTGGGATAATAGAACCACAGTAATGAAAGCCACATGTGAGACTCCCTTTGCTCTCGCCTATGGTGTAGAGGTGATGAGGCTAAAGTCGTAGTGCCAAAACAAAGAAAACCCTAAACACTAACTAGAGTATAGCAAGTAAGTAGAGGTCGACCACAAGGGAATCAAAACACCAAATCAATGCAGTCAAGTGAAATATCAACTAGTAATAAGTAACCAAGGGGGGGGGTTTGATTGCAAGAACACACAAGTAACCAGTAACAAGCAGAGGAAGTTTGGGTGAGAATATTATGCGAAGGGGTTTCACCTAGCAAGTATCCACACAACAGTCAATCAAGTTGATCATAGATTTATCTCAAGTTCTATTCAATCCTAGGGAATGTTCCTATTCCAATCTTTAATATATCAACAGGCCAACCGGTCCTGATAATACTTACTATTCAGCAATCAAGGAAACCTCTCAAGATTAGATGAAATAGCAGCAAAGGGCACAAGAATCATAAGGATGCATGCAATAACTTACAACCGTCAAGTATTAACATGGAATCAATTCTCTTTCATAAAAGCAATCAACTACCAGATCATGCAGATATGAGTGCTACAATGACAAGGAATTCCACCGTATATTCCTAGTCTAGCAATAGAAAACTATCAATCAAACTAGGTGATGAAGCTAGCAAAACTAATAGAAATCAATAGATGAAGAACAAAAGAATTAATACAAACCCATAGGAAAAGAACAAGAGTTTAGAAATCTCACAACTTAATAACTGAAGGTTTCAACCGCTAAGCAAAACAATGGAGATTAGTTCCTACTCATGGTTGCAAAACTAAATTGTCTGATGGAAAAAGATGATGATCCAACAATAGAAAGAACTAGGGTTCTTAAATAGAGACTAACCCTAAAAATATATGGTAAAAGATATATCCTAAACGAAATAATAAAATAAGGAAAAAGAAATAAAACAAACAAAGGAAAAGGAAATAAATCTAACGTCAAACAAGAGTGCTCGGGTAACTAATTTTTGAGCTGCTTGCTTCATTAATTTTGGTCCAGTTGCCTGCTTCCGCCAATCAACGTGGCCCAAATGATTCAGGCCCAAATTCGGCCCAGCTGCAGTCTTCACTCCATCGAAGGTAGAATTCAGCACAATACCCGCGATCGCGGATATTAATCCGCGGTCGCGGATCTATTAAATCTTCTCGGCTCCTCTCTGTTGCTCCATCGCGATCGCCTCTGATCCATGGCGATCGTCGTCAGTGATTTCTTTAAGTCTTCAATCTTCTTCGGTTCTGATCTCCATTTCTTCACTTCTTAATAAATATCTCAGAACATAATAATGACTCGAAACAGATATGATAATACTCCTAAACTAATGTAATAATCCCTAGTTACGCTATACAAAGTGCAGCATATCAAGGGTCACTGTACCAGTTGAGTTTATAATCCCTAGCGATCGGGTCATCCACTATGATATAAAGGCTAATGATGAGAAGATGCAACTAGAATTGCAATTAAGAGAGGAGACTCGCGACATGGCGACGATCAGAGCGGCAAATCATAAAGCAAGTGTCGCGAAATATTACAACAAACATGTCAAAGTGAGAGGGTTTGTCAAAGGGGATCTGGTGCTCCGCAAGACGGAAGGGGGAAAACTTGACCCTAACTAGGAAGGACCCTACATCATAGATCGCGAGGTCGCACCCGGGGCCTACTGCCTCAAGGATCACTCTGGGAATCACGTTGCCAACTCTTGGAACGTGATGCGACTTCGTCGCTTCTACGCATAGTCCTTCCAAAACCCAAAGTATGACTCTCAAGCATTCTCCCCTAAAAATTTATTATAACCTATATCTTGCGAAAGACTAAAGTAGGTGATTACCATTGGATAATGAGTACAGGCAGGGGAACCGGTAACTCGTTAGCACGCGAGATTGGGTTATCAAAGAATAAATGCCAACGCTTGGGCTACCTAAATATGCGTATCAAAAAGGTAGCTCCACGAGCTAAATTGACAGAATCAATATTCCCGCCTCACTAGGTTGGGCTATAAGCCCTCCTAGGTCGCGTTGCAGCTTCCAAAGCTGGGCTCAAAAACCCTCTTTGGTCGCAAAAGCATGGACGGGTTCATGCCATCGAGCTCACCCGCCATGATCCCGCCTCACTAGGTTTGGCTATAAGCCCTCCTAGGTCACGTTGCAGCTTCCAAAGCTGGGCTCAAAAACCCTCTTTGGTCGCGAAATCATGGACGGGTTCACGCCATCGAGCTCACCCGCCATGATCCCGCCTCACTAGGCTGGGCTATAAGCTCTCCTAGGTCGCGTTGCAGCATCCAAAGCTGGGCTCAAAAACCCTCTTTGATCGCGAAAGCATGAGCGGGTTCACGCCATCGATCTCACCCGCCATGATACTTAGACTCCTTACGAGGGCCGAGGCCATTAGGCACTTCCCAGGCAAAGGGGACGGGTCAGTGACGCTGGGCTGGCGTACGAATGTCGCCCACGTCGTGAGTGAACACGCTGGGCTGGGTGCCACGAGCTCCCAGTTAGGAAGTTCCACTCAACAGGCACGTAAGAGCTATCATACTCTTCTAAGCTTGCGACTGTGTCATATGGCTTCCAAAGCATACACTAGACGTTGAGTAATTTCTCTGTTGCGCTGTGCTTAAAAACATCCTCAAAGTAAAGGATCCAATCAAAAGAAGAGTCGCGTAGGTAGTCTAGGGGTCGGAACACACCTCATACCCAGGTAGGACACTCACATAATTCTACCATTTACCTCTCACGCGTAATTCTAAACCGCATGGTTAACACAGAACATCTCGCGGAAGTAAAAAAGAAACAAAAACAAGCAAAAGATTTTTCTAACACAAAAGCTCGTGAGACGTCCTGAGGCTTCATAACCACAAGAGCTCAGGTAAAACCCTCACGTTTGTTCAGCACTGTTAGTAAATTTCGAACAACCCGTAAGACGATTCATAATGTATAGGACAATCCTCGCGAGCAAACAAGCGAGAGTCAAAAGTTGAAGCGAAAAAACCCTATCACTGGCTAACACGCCTGAAGTGACCAGGTAAGCCGACATTTCAAAGAAAAACACCTTACATCTTCAACAAGATAAATCCCGTGACTAAGCACGCGAGTATCGCAACACAATCATTTTGCAGGGTTTTTTCTGAAGCAAAGCAGATCGCAAGGCTCAAAGTTATCTCTTTTCTTATTATCTCGCAAGATTAGTATGTAAAGCCCGGAAGAACAAGTTCTTTGACTTATATATATATGAGAGGGATCCTAGTTCTATAAATCGTGTGACAAGCTACATGTCGCGACCAAATACCCTGCCTATCTCGTATGTTTTTATTTTCGCGAAGTATTATGCCTCCCGAAAACAAAAAAGGGGAAGGACGAGATAGACATCCAAACGACCAAACAAAACAACTCACAAAGAAAGGAAACCAAAGATAACCTAAAAGCATACATAGCAAGAACCCAAAGTTTGCAACTGCCACAATAGCACAAAAATAATGTTCGTCACCGATTACATCAAAAACCCAAGTGTTTACATATAAAAGATCATTCTTCGGCAGCCTTGTGAGTCGTCTCCGGATCAACGTCTCCTTCTCGAGTTCCCTCCAGGTCAACCACATCTTCAAGAACGACGGGAGCCTTCGACGCGGACCCCTCCAGCTGATCTAAACATTGACGCTTGGGAATGTACTGAATAACGTCAAGCTGAGCTTCCGTCACCCACACCTTCCTCTTGTTAACGCGAGGAGAGACAGATGGAGGCTGAAAGTTTGGCGACTCAGACGGAGGCTGAGGGTTTGGCAACTTAGAAGCAGGTGGAGGGCTCGGCAACTCAGGCGCAAGCGGAGGTGCCATCTTCGGAAGAGGAACTTTGGGTATTTGATGCTCTTTACCCTTAACAATCCATTTCTTCGCCGCGAGGGTCGTCACACCCCAGGCCTCGAGAGGAGTATCCCCGTCGTCAATAAAAGTCCCTGGCATCTCGGGAAACTCAGTGGAAAAACCACACAAGTTCTTGGGGTTGAAGGGGAAGTTCTTAATATTGCACTTCTTCATCTGGACCTTGACCAAGCAGAGTAGCAATGTATTGAGAGCATTGCTATAAAAGTCAACCCGCGCGCGATGACGGTAGCTGGAACAGTACTCCACCACAGCCTGATTCCGCTCATACGCGATCCTCTCAGACAACTTCTCATGAACCTTCTCGTTCTCGCGAAGAAGATCCTCTACCTGCCGCTTGTACTCCACCACATCGTTAGTATGAGCAACCTTTTCACCCTGAAGTTGCACCTCGAGTTCCTTTATGCGCAAGTCCTTTGAGTCCAAGAGCATGCGCGCTTGTGAAAGCTCTGTCTTCAAAGCTTTCTTCTCCTCCAGAACGCGAGCGTTGAACTCCTAATTAGCATCGCGAACATATTTGTCTTCAGACTCTATATCCTTGAGTTTTTCATTAACCTCAAGAGCCTTCCGACCCGTGCTCGTGATGATCATCACCGCCTGCAAAATTAAGGATTTAGAAGTCATAACCCTTAGCAAGAAATGAGAGCAATTACGCGAGCTTCCCATGTAAAGAAGCTTGGACATGCCACCCGATTTCTCCAAGACATCTTCATAGATCCAAGGCGGCTGGGAAAAAAAATTCTCTGTCGACTTGAAGAACTCGCAAGTAGCCTTGAGACCATAGAGAAAAGGAGGAGACCTCTCTTCATCATTGTCATCATTCAGCTCCAGAGAAGAAACAATCTCCACCTCTTTCACCCTTCCGCGAGGCCTCTCTGAAACCTTCTGCTTTCCCTTGTCACGAGCGGGACGGTCGCGACCAACTGCCTTCTCTCATGGTTTATCTTTGACCTTTTCCAAAATAAGAGTATGACTCTTTTTGGGCCCAGAAGCACTCTCAGGAACGGGAGCAAGAGCAGGGACAGGCGGATCCGGGGTGGCGGTAGGCACTGCAGTAGGTGTAGGAAGAGGACGACTCGGAAGAGTAAGAGTCCCGACATCATAAAAAACAAGCACATCTAAGTCAGGCAGCTCAGAAAACAAGTAATCATCTGCACAAAACATAAAAAAGAGAGTAAGTAAAAAGGAATAAATAAAGCAAAAACAATAAGAACAACCACACGAGCCAAGACCTTTAGTGTGGGCTTTAAGACTAAGCCCCCTAGCTACCAAGAGAGAATTGTTAATGACAAGCTCTAACTTTTGTTGAACGGTTTTATCAGGATAATCCTTATAATCCCGGATGAATTTGTCACGAGTCTTCTTCGGGAAGTAGCAGATCGCTTTCTTCCCACTTGGCTCGCGTACTTGCATCGAAATGTTAGAGCCTGGCGGAGGACGAATCAAGAACCAATCAGTCTTCCACACCTCAATCTTCCCGGGGAGACTCCAAGCGCTGGCAACATTAGTTTGAGCGGTATACACCCCAAGCTCGCGTGAATTCTTCTTAAGAGAATTGATAAGAGCATGGTGAGGCGTGTTCGGGATCACCCCTATGTCCTGACACCTCATAGTATAGACGATAAGAGAGCTCCAAAAGTTAGGGTGCATCTGCGAAGGACTAAAACCTAACTCTACCATCATCTCGGTTTGAAAGGAGGTCCAAGGAAGCCGGAACCCAGCTTCCAAGGATTGTTTGCATAAAGCAATGAAAGGACCATACTGATCAAGGGAAGTACCCTCGTGATCCGGAAGGGCAAAAATGGTACCTTCCGGAAATGGATACTGTGTGGCTAAGAAGCGAAGGTCATCGAAACTAAGGCTACTTCGTTGGGTTGTAGTCGGGAAGGATATGGGCGTATGTTTTATTCTTTTCATCAAGATTTTTATTTGGCCGGGCTCCGCGAGGAAGGGCTTCTCTATTATTTTGTGAGGCAATGACCCTTTATGTGAAAAGAAGCGAGCGAACTTCCCGTATTATGTCTTCGCCCGTTCTTGAATCACGCGAGCCGAAAGCCTAACTTTAGACTTCCTAGACTTCTTAGACTTGGCCTTTTGGGATTTTTGGGAAACCCGAGCTCTCTTACGCGAGCGAGAGCTGGGCTCACACCCCCAAGAATCCTGTTCAGAACCAGAAGTGGTGCGACCAAAATACTCCGCTTGTGCAGAACGGTCGGAGAAGTCATCACCACCTGAAATATTCGGAAGAAAATAGTCAGTTTTCCAGGGGAGGAAAAGTATAATTAGGAATAGCCTCGCGAGAGCAATAAACGCGTGGAGATAAAGTGAGAAAAACACAAAATCCCTGGAAAACTGAAATTCGAAGAATCAAAGGAGAAGTTGAAACGTCATTAGAGAAGCCTCTCTCAAGAACATTATGAGTTCTTCGAAAACGACAATGGCAGAATTGCGAAGGAAGTTTGAATCTTTATAAATAATAGAGATGGAAGACGAAGTAGCAAAAATAAGAGAAAAGCTTGATGCGACAACACGCATCGGACAAAGACCTTGACAGAAAACGAATCAAAGAAGGAGAAATTTAGGGTTTTTTGGTTGAAAACTCTGACGACAGTTAAAAAGGAAATGAAGAATAAACCATTCACATCAATTTTGCAAAATCCCCAAATCAAACGAGACATAAATTGAAAAAGCGAAGGAAGAGAAGAATGAAGAACTAACCTGCCATTAGGATTGTAGATTGAACGACGACGGAATGAGCAACGGGAAAGGGAGAAATTGCCGGCGGAGTGCGTTATTCAAAGAATAAATATAGAGAGTTTTGAGAGAAGAAGTTGGAAAAAGGTTGGAGGAAGAAGACGGAGTTATATATATAGTAAAAAGCGGAAAAGAAAGGAAGCAATCAGAGGGCGACACGTGTATGACATGCACCGGGCGCGGGAAAACGAAAAGGTTTGAATTTGAAACGTCGCCCGCTAAGAGATTAAGTAAAGGCTCCACGCGAGAAACCCTCGCGAGGTCAAGAAAAGAAGGGTGAAACGAGAACTCGACTTCAATAAAACAAACCCAAGTCTTAGACCATGCGGTATAAGAACTTGGGGGGCTGGATGTTGGAGCCGGTTCTCGAAGCCCTCGCGAGGCCCATAAGTAGCTAGTTCAATTAGGGCACGCGTCCGAGAACAACTGGAGCCCAGCCCATACGGGCGAGAGCGGCCCCTAAACAAGGAAGGACCAATGTAGAAAGTCCAATAAGCTTAGGCTGCGAAAGGGTAAATTCCGGAATAACCCGCGTGGGACCCAAGCAAGTGTATAAAATCGTAACAGAAAGGTGAGAGAAGGGACAGAGCATCATTACCAGTAAATCTTCTTCTTCTTCCTCTCGAGAGCGAAAAACACTGAAGCTTCCCCTTGCTTCAATTCACCCAAACGACCTTATTTCCGAGGCGTTTGGACAATCGGTACTTGGATTCTGATTCTCGGTGCTAAGATCAAGCTTTTGAGATAAGAATGAGCGAATTCTGACTTATTATGTGTTTCATGTGAAGAGCAAGGTTGTAAGACTTGTTAATGGTGTTTTGAGTGTTTGCATTTCCTTTCCTTTTGCCTCATTTTCCCCTTTGATTGTGTCATTTTGCTTCATTCTCTCTTGCATTATTGCACATTTGTTGACTTGGACGTCGGAGAGCCAAATCCGGAGCCTCCCCCCTCCTGGTTTGGTTGCGCAGGAGTTTCGAGACTCAAGAACAAGGGAGCAGTTCGTGAAAAAGATGGCAGAAGGTGGAGTTTGATCGAGTGAGGCGTATATATCAAGTTGTTTGTCCAGAAGTGTTGAAGAGGTCCTCGGCAATTGACTGAAGATTTATTTTCCCATAGCTCGCGAGGTGTTGTGTCGCGAGGTAGCATATTCTGAGCTCCAACATGTATCATCTCCTCTAAGAAACATACATACATACAGGAAAGTAGATGTTGCATTTTCATGAATCGTTGTTGTGTTTGATCTGGATAACTTTCAGAATGCAAAATTGAGATAAACCAGGAATGTACATTCCACTACTTCCGTGATTAAAAAAAACTGCATGTCAACTAGACTTTGATGAAGGATATACTCAAATGCATTCATATGCGAGGCAGGCATCTTACATATAAATAAAATAACACGGACACAAACATATATTGTGCATATTAGTTTACTATATTGTGCTATATATGGTTTGATAATGGTTCTAATCGGGAATCAGGATAGCAGTTGGAAGCCAAACACCTAATCTAGAAGTTCCACTACCTGGAAGAAAGAAACATATCTTTCCATAAGATGTCTCCTTAGCAGACCCAAAGGCGAGTGCGAGTCACGAAATAAATAGAGGTTGATCTACAACAGCATACTCCATTGAGTCACTGGAATAGTCGAGGTTGAATCTTGGTAGCCCATATATGCATAAAGGAGGGGCTTCATTGCAGAGATCAGGAGAACTGTAGTCTATGTAATCAAACCTTATGCTTGCTGTTGCAAAATTATCAGCTTGGAATGAATAAAGACCCCACAAGTCATCAGTCATAGATCCAAAGGCTGATTCACTACCTGAAATATGGGTCCATGGTTCTAACTCGAAACCAGGCTGTCCATTCTGAGTTGTAATGTCAACTCCAAATATTTCAGGGTTTGCAGCATAGCTCTTTGAATGGGACAGGGATCCAGTTGGTTGTCCAATCAGAAGTGGTTGCTCAACTACGTTGTCGTTGTTGTTGCTGCTGATCTCAGCACTCAAAAGGAGTGCCTTACACTCGTTCACAAAGGGCATCTCCACCAGCTGTTGAGGAGGCTTGCAATGGAGTTCTGATGGAAAATGTTGAACTTCTCTACTCAAAGAGAACTGAGAAGCAATAGGAGAATCTAATGCTGCAAAACTGAAGTTGGATTTCGGTGATGCAATTGAATTATCAAGTACCACCTTAGAACTGCATGTTGCTTTGTGAACATCAGAAATGTTACTTGTGAAAGGATTCCCAGTCTCTACCAATGGCCACAAGTTGATACCTTTTGGACCAGTTTCTTGTGGTTTGGCATCTCTGCTTTTTACTGGTGGGTTATAATTTGGAGATGAAAAGTTGACAACACCGGCCTCAGATTTGTGTATAGAAGTCGAGTTCTGAATGTCTAAACCTTCCCCATAATCAATTGTGGACCGACCTGCAATCTTTACTCTTTCACATGAACTCTTCAAACTGTTTTCTTTCTCCAACCTACTCAAGTAGAGGCGATACTTCTGCATAACCAGGAATACAGTTTCAGTATTACGATAGATTTGGGATATTATACCACTGAAATCTAAATGATGGATGAAAAGTTCAAGGGGCAAGTATAGCATTTCTAACAAAGAATTAGAGAAAACTCGTGGCTTATGAAAGTTGGATATACAGTTGCAATTCTAGTGATTTATAGCTAGTGCATGATGTATAATTTCCGTGTCCAACTGTCCATTCTTTTCTCAAGCATTTAAAGTGATGATTATGGCCCAATATAAACTGGAGTTTGTTATAAAATCAACCACGGATTCGAATAAAATCAGGCGGAGAAATAATGAACAGTTGACATCATACAAGATGAAACCTTGTCCACATGCACGAGATTTTACCTGCAAATGGCTTGCCACATTTTCTCTCGTTAACCTTGGCACATTCATCAAGTCAAGTATTTTTTTTGGCCCCCCTTCTGCAAATGAAACAAGAACGATTTAGCAAAGACAAGTTGTAGCCATTGAGAAGGAAAGAATAAAATATATATATATTAAATTTGAATACTTACTGTCAAAACCTATCTGATTTACAGCTCTAACAAACTTCTGATGCAGATCCACAGACCAAACAACTCGAGGTCTCTTGGCAGAAGGATCAGTCGAGTCTTTGTCACCATGTTTGGTGTCTATATCCTTCCTTTTCTTTAAGAAGGTTTGATCAGAACAGGTTAAGAAGGGCCCACCATCTGATAGGTCAGCTGCATACCTGAATAGATGTAAATCATCATCATCAAGATTGCTGTGACACTCAATGTCTCTAATATCGTACTTCCTCTTCCTGAGGACATGTTGCCATATGTTCTTTAACTCCTTCATCCTTATCGGTTTCAGAAGGTAATCGCAGGCTCCATGTTGAACACCTTTCATAACTCTGCTCGTCTCTCCATCCACAGACATCACTGCAGAAATTGTACAAAAACTTAGATGTGGACGTCAATCTCTGCAACTTGTGACTTGCTAATTGGCATTTGACAATACAAAGATTACTTACTAATAACTGGTAGATCCATTTCAAGTCCAACATACTCAAGGAGCTTGAAACCATCCATGTCTGGCATGTTGACATCACTGATAACGATATCAATTCCATCTTTTCTTTCCCGAAGTAGTCTTAGGGCCTCTCTTGCCAGGCTACATGTAGTGACTGTACATACAAAAATTTGATTATTCAATACTTAGCATTCCCAGCACCAAAAGCAACCTAAAGCAGCAATATTATTTTGAAGTAATTCTGAGTTTCAGTTCAACAAGTACCGATCTACCTATGTACAGAAAACAAGAGCAAAATTACACGCAGTGTTTTTCAGTGATAATTCCACAGGTGCAAGGATAGAATGAAGACAAGGATAGGATGACACTAAAAGTATAAAACCAAACTAAGGGTACCAAGATATATTGAACAAGCTTTCACCTCAAAAGTTCATTGTTTGAGGACCAAAAATAGTACAACAACCCAAACGGAGCAAGCCTAGGGCAATTTATAAAACCTTGACTCAAATAGGACATTCTAAACTCCCAAATACTCAACAAACTCTTCTCTATCGATCACCCAGCAATTTGGAATCGTCCCAAAAGCTCTTCCAGGGGATGAAACAATAATCATCTCTAATAAGCTCTTCTTCCAAAAGCTCTTCCGAACCCTAATTATCTCTAATAAGTCAAATCCTTACCAAAGAAACCTAAAGGATGAAACAAAAATAATATTTTGTTTCACTGTCAGACTCTAATTGATGAGATAAGAGGCACATAACATGGATTCACTGTTTCACACAACTTCAACGTAAATTTACAGTAGTGCTGTTAAAATTCCCAGAAAGAGATTATTCCTCAGATCACACATAAATAGCACAAAAATCTCCCACTCTTGATGTTTGGCATAGCCAATTCAACACAAGCCCCTAGAGTACAGAACGATTAAACAGCCAACAGGAGTCGGAAACATTCTGAATAGCATAGGCACTGTGTATAGAATGTCATAGAAACCTATTATTCAGTAAAAAGTAAAACAATTGAAATGAAACCAATTATTAGGACCCAAGTAAGGAAGCAGATGCAGAAATCATGAAAAGAGCAACCCTCATAGGAGCACTTCTTGAGCATCTTCTCGAGAATCTTCAACCAGGTAGGATCATCATCAACGACAAGCACTTTGAGGCCGACAGGGAAGGAGTCAGCCGCCCTCAACCCACTTTCTAACAGTATCATCTTACATACAGGGACCAAAATACTCTCAGCTCACACGTGCTATCCTAAGCTAAGCCCTCAGAGATGGGAACCAATATATTCCCAATCATTTCGTTGCATATAGAAAGTTGGGTGACAGTAAAACTCCTTTTTTTTTTGTGTGGGTATTTGATCACTTTCTAATAAGGATCTACGGAGTATTATCTTATAGAGACTGAATTCGGTGAGAACTAGAGACTGAATTTGGTGAGAACCACTTTTAAACTGAAAATCGTAAGAATGAATTTCGGCCCTTCAGTGCGGAGCAAAATCAGATGGCTATGATTAAAACAATTATGATCACGCGCGTCTTCCATTGCTTCGTAACGGGGATGTGCAAACACGTGCCACTCTAATATAAGGAAAGGCGATTTCGAAGGCGATTTCGAAATTTCATTCTTTCTTCAAATCGCGATCGAAATTGGAAAAATAAGGCAAAAATCACAGACCAAAACACCAATCGAAGAACAACGATTTCATAAATTCAACAAGTATTACAGCAACATGGCGTCCACATCAACAAATCAAACCCTAGAGCAGAATTTTGTTTCAACAGAAGCTTTCCTAGAACAAAACCTAGGAATCAATTCAGCATCGACGGAAGATTTAATTCCTGATTCGACAAATCAGGAAGAAGATACAGGTAATAACGATGAATTATAGCTTATTTTGGATTTTGAATAACGAAATGATATTGTTAGACACACTAGAACATTAGATATTTCAAATTGCATTGAACTAGATTCTAGATAGAAATCTGAACAAACAAACATGGTAATCTAACAACTTGAAGGGGTAGAACAAATTTATGGGATTTGCATCATACATTAATCTCGAAATACATAGTGGGGACTTTGATTTTGAAGAACACATGAAAATTGAGATTCTGGATTGCATATAGGGAACTTAACATTTGAATACAATGACATTTGGAATTGAGTATTAGCAACTTTTCTTTGAAGGAGACATGAAAATTGAAATTCTGAATTTGCATATAGGAAACTTGGCTTTTTTGCATACAATGAGAATCTGGATTGCATATAGGGAATTCTTCATTTGAAGGAGTCTTGATAATTAATATTCATAGGGGGCTTCACTATTGAATGAATTGAGATTCTAAATTGCATATAGAGGAACTCTGTTTTTCAGAGAAACATGTGCATTGTTATTTTGGAATTTGCAGTCTATTTAAATCTTGCTGCAAAAACAAATGTGTTGGAATAGGCACCTAAGGAACTCAGGTTCTTATTAGGTTCATTTCCTCTATTCCGGTATGTTTTGGAGATGACAACCTTAGCATATACTATGGTATAATTTATCTTGATACTTCAGAGGAAAAGATTGAAGATTTGAAGCTGATGATGTATTAAGGGAAGTAGAGAGGGAATCGTGTTGCATCTGCGTTACCACTAACCCTAGCGTGGGCGGCAAGCTGAGAAGATCTTCAAGAAGATCTTTCCCTTGTTAGGATATTGCTTAGTTGGTTGTAATCGGTCAATGTAACACTTAAAAGATCTCGAGTTGATTTTATTAACTTGACAGCCGTAGAGATCCTCACTTATTAGGAAAGTAGTTTGACGTATAATATATTCTTGGAATATCTTTATACGGCAGACTTCCCCCTATATATATGATGATCTTTACATTCTTAGGACTTATGTATTTTGACGGAGCTTGAAGTGCATCAGACTAAGAGAAAAGAGAGTTGTTCTTGCAAAAGAACATCAAGTAAGTTCACTGGTGTTATCATCTGAGAGTTTCTGATAGGAACTAGGTTAGTACTTAGCAATAAGTTTGTATTCTCGTTCTTCTCTAAACTCATTGATTGAATATACAAGTAGACCTTTCAATCCTCGAAAGAGGGGTGGTTTTCATCCAAAGATAACTAGTTGGTTATCTAGGGTTTCCACCATAAGTAATTGTGTTGATAACTTGTTTCATTACTTCCGCTGTGCCTAGGAACTGGACAACTCTTTGTCACAGTTCCCTTGATACTAACATACCGATCCTACAATTGGTATAAGAGCTAGAGCTCTAGATTGTGTGTTACTCGCAGGTTATCAACATGTCTCGTCCAAGCGAACCAGAACTAGGTATCTCAACAAACAAACCATACTTGTTGAGCATGGGAACTACGAAGTCCCAATGGATCCAGCTGAGCCCAAGTCAGAACTTGACTTCAAGCGCTGGACCACTGAACAATTCTCTCAACAAGAGAAGAATGCTAAAGCAAGACAATACATTCTGAATGCCCTTTCCAAGTCAGATCAGGATAAGGTAATGGGCATCGACAATGCTAAAGACATGTGGAAAGCGCTTGAAACTTTTAACCTGGGAAGTGATGATCTCCAAAGCAGCATAAAATTTGATCTACAAGGAGAATATCATAAGTTCAAGATGCTTGAGACTGAAAATGTCTCTGCTTATCATGGTCGTCTGGAGATTCTCTGCAACAAACTTCGTGCTTGTGGCGTAAGGCTTGAAGAATGGTTTAAATCCATGGTGTTCATCAATGGATTAAACTCCAAATTTGTTGTTACGCAAGACATCATGCTTCTGACTCCTTCTATTAGGGAACTCCCCTTAGAGGCACTGGTTGGCCAAGCTCAATGCCATGAGGATAAAATGAAGAGAAGTGAGAAGAGCTCCACTGAAGCAGGCGTTGCTCTAGCCTTAACTAAAGTCCTGGAAAGACTCTCCACTGGGGCTGAATCTGATGATGACGACGATGATGAAATGACTTCCTTACTGACAAGCACAGTAAGAAAATTTCATAAAGGTGATGCGCCCCTGCCTAGCTCCATGACTCGACAATTGGCTCCTCCTATGCTCACTCGACACACAAGGAGAATCATGGCTGAGATGAACAAGGTGTACCTCCAAAGCACCAAGACTCAACCCAAGTTGCGGTTAGGTGCCCGGAAGAGAGTCAAGCGCAAGAAGACGCCATGTCATGCCATGACACTTAGGCCACGCCAAGGCTCTCCAAACCAAGGTTCCACCAAGGCTAGAGCCAAGACACCCAGCGCCCGGACAACGGCCTCTTGCGCCCGGCCAATGGCGCCCATCAAAGTGGAGCTCGAAGACTTCTCCGAGCGTCTGTCCACTTTGCCCGAGCTATCTTCTGGCCTTACTCATGGACCACCTCCAGGGTTCGAGAGCACCAATGAGCGCCCGTGTGAACCTCCTTCAAAGGCCCCAACGCCGAGAAGCCTAAGACCACGCCGGCGCCCACATTACCTAGCCATGTGGAAGGCTCACCTCCAATTCCAACTCCGGCGCACAAAAGCCCACATTGACCGCAACCCCCTAGTTGCCTATGAGTCTGGACTGAGCGCCTTGCTAGCCCTTCTCCGCGCCGAGATTGCTCGAGGGTGAATTTTACTACAAGGCACCACTTTTTGCTTTTGTTGTCTCTATTTGGGATTTGTTGTCTCGGTCCCATGTTCGGAGACTTTCCATTTTTAGAAAGTTGTTCGTTTCGGGTTTTTCTAGCGTTTTAGAACTTTCTATTTTTAGAAAGTTTCTAAATATGGAAGTGGTCCAGCCTTGCATGGTTGGGCCGTCCTATTGGGCTCTTGGCACTCAAGCCCAAAGCTCGCCCAACCCTAGCCCAACCCTAGCCGCCACTTCTCTTGTTTTCTCCTAGGTTAGCCGTCACTTTTCCCCCTTGTTTTCTTTATACGGCTTTCCGCCTCCATTGTAACTTTCACGTTTAGCTTTGAATTCAAGAACCTTTGTTGAGACGAGATTTCCTCCATCTTCTTGAACTAGGCGTCACCAATCCTTCGGGCCCTGTCTTCTCATCTCCTTCACCATAGCTTCTAACCCCTTTCGTCTACATCCCTAGCCAAAAGTTCCCATATCTTCTAGCCTCATTCTTCTACATCCCTAGCCTAAACTTTCCTTGGTTTGAGTAACCCTCAATCTCCATTACCGACCCCTCACCCTAGCTTGTCGAGTTGCCTACTCGACACTCATATCCTAATTCGTCAAGACCTCTTGACGTCTATATCCAACCAAATTCCGCTGCAAACTCCCATATCTACCATCGACCCCCAAAAGACATACACAAAACACTTCTGAGGTTTGTTGATTAAAGATCCCTAGAGCGTAATTGGCTTCCCGGAGACCAGGCGCGCATCAACTGGCATCAGAGCAAGGTTATCTTGTAAGTGTTTATTGTCTTTTACAATCTATCCTTTCAATTCACTCGAGTATATGCCATAATCCATTCGATCCATTGCTGATTTTTTTTTTCTGCAGTCCATTGTTTGCTCACGGTTTTTACCCTAAAAATTGCCCAAAAAAATTCAAAAAAATTATTCACTTTCCTTAGGAGAGCCGAAGCCTCAACCTAAAGTACAAGCCATGGTGCGCATGCACAAAATTGCCGAGAAATTTCAAAATTTGGCCATGAAACACAATTGGTCTTTCAACCCACTCAAGATGGTTGATAGTGTTTGGAAAGAACACACTGAACAAAGAAGGCTGGAGGCCGCTGAGTTTGGAACTACGACACAAATGCCGGCTCCAAACTTCGAGATCAAAGACATCGAAGGAGTTCTCCAAAACTGGCGTTTTGCAATCTGTCTCGAGCAGTCCTCCTGATTCTAATGGTACATGCTGCGTGCCAAATCTTGCTCGGGAAGTTGTGACAAGCGCCCGGACAACCAGGCCACCAACGCCACAGCCGAGTACATCCCCGGTTCTAGACGGCGTTCTCACTATCCACTCAGGGCACTCGAATTCTGTTTCGAGCACTTCTTATGATCCTTTGGACACATGCTGCGTGCCCAATATTGGACAGGAAATTACTCATGGTGCCCGGACATTCTGGCAAAGCTTAGCCGCCCCACGAGCGCCACCCGAACCTCAACTCCAATTCTTCGGTTTTGGTAAGCATTCTTTCCCTACTTTCACATTGAATATTGCTTTGGGAAATGGTGTTTTCTTGCAGCTTGGGACGGACATAAACGTCATTGGAGCAAGTCTTCATTTGCGTGAAACGGGGACGTTTCACAACCAAGTGGGGGAGGGTGATGCGCCCCTGCCTAGCTCCATGACTCGACTATTGGCTCCTCCTAAGCTCACTCGACACACAAGGAGAATCATGGCTGAGATGAATAAGGTGTACCTCCAAAGCACCAAGACTCAACCCAAGTTGAGGTTAGGTGCCCGGAAGAGAGTCAAGCGCAAGAAGGCGCCATGTCATGCCATAACACTTAGGCCACGCCAAGGCTCTCCAAACCAAGGTTCCATCAAGGCTAGAGCCAAGACACCCAGCGCCCGGACAACGGCCTCTTGGGCCCGGCCAACGGCGCCCATCAAAGTGGAGCTCGAAGATTTCTCCGAGCGTCTGTCCACTTTGCCCGAGCTATCTTCTGGGCTTACTCATGGACCACCTCCAGGGTTCGAGCGCACCAATGAGCGCCCGTGTGAACCTCCTTCAAAGGCCCCAACGCCGAGAAGCCTAAGACCATGCCGGCACCCACATTACCTAGCCATGTGGAAGGCTCACCTCCAATTCCATCTCCGGCGCACAAGAGCCCACATTGACCGCAACCCCCTAGTTGTCGGCGAATCTGGACTGAGCGCCTTGCTAGCCCTTCTCCGCGCCGAGATTGCTCGAGGGTGAATTTTACTACAAGGCACCACTTTTTGCTTTTGTTGTCTCTATTTGGGATTCGTTGTCTCGGTCCCATGTTCGGAGACTTTCCATTTTTAGAAAGTTGTTTGTCTCGGGTTTTGCTAGCGTTTTAGAACTTTCTATTTTTAGAAAGTTTCTAAATATGGAAGTGGTCCAGCCTTGCATGGTTGGGCCGTCCTATTGGGCTCTTGGCACTCAAGCCCAAAGCTCGCCCAAGCCTAGCCCAACCCTAGCCGCCACGTCTCTTGTTTTCTCCTAGGTTAGCCGTCACTTTTCCCCCTTGTTTTCTTTATAAGGCTTTCCGCCTCCATTGTAACTTTCACGTTTAGCTTTGAATGCAAGAACCTTTGTTGAGACGAGATTTCCTCCATCTTCTTGAACTAGGCGTCACCAATTCTTCGGGCTTTGTCTTCTCATCTCCTTCACCATAGCTTCTAACCCCTTTCGTCTACATCCGTAGCCAAAAGTTCCCATATCTTCTAGCCTCATTTTTCTACATCCCTAGCCTAAACTTCCCTTGGTTTGAGTAACCCTCAATCTCCATTACCGAGCCCTCACCCTAGCTTGTCGAGTTGCCTACTCGACACTCATATCCTAATTCGTCAAGACCTCTTGACGTCTATATCCAACCAAATTCCGCTGCAAACTCCCATATCTACCATCGATCCCCAAAAGACATACACAAAACACTTCTGAGGTTTTTTGATTAAAGATCCCTAGAGCGCAATTGGCTTCCCAGAGACCAGGCACGCATCAAAAGGTAAGTTCCCTAGAAATTAAAATCGAAAGGAAAGAAGGGAACTGAGATGCTATCAATGCGATCAACTAGGACATCGTGCTAGAGATTGTCCTAAGAATGAAGAAAAACCCAAAGAGGAAGAAGCTCATGCTAAGAAAAAGGATTTAGTCGCAACCACCACTTGGGGTGATAGTGACTCTGACAAGGAACTTGATCTAAATCCTTCACAACTCTGCCTCATGACATTCTCACAACCAAAAGCTATATGGGGAGACAGCGACTCTGAGGATGACATTACCAAAGTATGTCTCATGGCTCAACCTGAAAATCAGTCACCAAACATTGAGGTATCCTCCTTCTCTGAACTGTCTGAAACTCTTCTCAAATATGATAAGAAACAACTGATTAAGCTTATCAAATCTTTGAGCAAAGAAAACAATAGCCTCCTAGGAAGACTTGCTGAAAATGAGGAAAAACTCTCTATGCTATCTGATGAAAGTGATGGTTGGTGCAAGAAATATGAAAATGCTATCATATATGATAAAATCACTACTTGTATCACTACCTGTGATTTGCATGAAAAACTGAATTTAGGAAACAGTTCCTCTCAACCTTCCTCTGAATCCATGCTACAAACCATTATTGAGAAACAAACCATTATTGAGAAACTTGACTCTCTTACTGAATGTATTCATGAGAAAACTGTTACTCAGACTGTTTTTGTTAAACCTAGTAGAGGCCTAGGTTATAAACATCACAACGTGTCTGATCCTCCTTGCGATTCTCATGCTAACTTTGATGAAATCACTAAAAGTCTTGAAGCCAAAAATGAAAGACTAGATCTAGCTCTTCAAACTTCTAATAGGAAAAATGAGTATCTAGAACAAGGAATTAAAGTGATTGAAAGTTCCCCTTCGAAGGAACCACCCTGTGCCCCATACTTTAGTCCTCACATTCATGATATGTATAAGAAAATGGGACAGGGTAAACCTAGAAATACCCCCAGGAAAAAGGTTGATCTAGGTAAGAAGAAATCTCACTGCAAAACTCAAGATAAGTATCAATGGTTTCCTGCTAATCGTGTATGCTGGCGCTGTGGGAACCAAGGACATCTTATATATGATTGTGAGAAAAAGAGGAAACAGGAAGAAAAGGCTTCCAGGAAGTTTAGAAAGGGAAAGACTCAGGTCAATGACGTTAATGACCCCCAATATTATGTCCCAAATGAGAATGTTAGTTCCAAACCTCAGAAAAATGTCCGAACTGCCCAACAAGGGAACTACAAGACTAACTTACCCATAAAAGCTTGGTTGGACTGGGTTCGTAAAAATTAATGTTTCTCTTTGCAGGGTGAAGTGAAAAATGTTGCTAAGTGGTACATAGAAAGTGGTGCCTCATGCCATATGACTGGTAATAAAGAGCAACTTCATTCACTTCAGAGATACAACGGAGGAAATATTTCCTTCGGTGACAAGAAGAAAGGAGCTATACTGGGAACTGGAACTGTTGATCTTTCTAAAAACATTAAGGTAAGTGACGTTCATCTTGTCGATAATCTTGGTTTTGATATAATTAGTGTGTCACAGCTGTGAGACCAAGGAGGGAACAATGTCCTATTCACTCTCTCTAAGTGCTTTGTAATTCACCCTGAGTCTCAGAAGACTCTCCTTAAAGGTAAGAGATTCAATAATGTCTACATCGTCGACCATAGCTTCTCTTCTCAAGAAAAGCTCTGCCTTGCTACAATGACAAATAAATCCACCTTGTGGCATCAACGACTTGGCCATGCAAGTCTCAATCTCATTCATAAACTTCAAAGAAAGGAACTGGTCCATGGTCTGCCTTCCATCAACGTAGATGAATCCGACTTCTGTTCTGAATGTGTTCGAGGTAAACAGGTATGTAGTTCCTTCAAACCTAAATCCATTATATGTACCTCCAAACCTCTGGAATTGATTCACATGGATCTCTGTGGTCCCATGCGCACTCAAAGTATTGGAGGTAACAGATTCATTCTTGTGATTATAGATGACTTCTCGAGAAACACATGGACTATTTTCATAAAATCTAAAGACGTTGTGGTTGATAGATCTTGTGACTTAGTTCCCACTCTCAAAATGTCACTGAGACACAAAATTAAGGCTATTCGTTTCAATCATGGAACTAAATTCCAAAATGCCAAGTTTCTAACTTTTTGTAGGGAAAAGGGGATTACTCACAACTTCTCTGCGCACAGAACTCCCCAACAAAATGGTGTGGTCGAAAGAAAGAACAGGACACTTGAAGATATGGCTCGCACAATGCTCATCTCAGCAGACCTCTCTCAAAGATTTTGGGCTGAGGCTGTTAACACTGCATGCTACATTCTAAATAGAGCCATGTTTCATCCCCAAATTGAGAAGACCTCGTATGAACTCCTTCATGGACGAGTTCCCAACATCTCTCATCTCAAGGTATTTGGCTGCAAGTGCTTTGTCCACAACAACGACAAGACTCCCATTGGGAAGTTCGATCCAAGGAGTGATGAAGAGATCTTTTTGGGTTATGTTCCAAACAACAAGGCATTAAAAGTGTTCAACACGAGGACCTCCAAGTTTGAAGAATCCATTCATGTTGTTTTCAATGAATTTGCTTTTCATGTGTCCTCACAGGTACTCCCCATAGGTGATGGTAATGTTGATGAAGAAGACGATATCTCTCCATCAAGTTCCTCTTCACTACCTGAATTCACTTTGGAACCTACCGGAAACGTGGGTGAATACACAGAGGAAACTGCTACTCCCAGTAATTCTGGACCTAGTTCCCCTGTGCAAAATGAAGAATCACCTCCCATGGCTCATGGTCCCTCTAATTCAGCTCCTGACCCTCCTACAGAGAACCTAGATTCTAATGAGAATGATGTCAATACTAATCCTCAAATAGAACCATCATCATCATCCATTCCAGTGGCCAACTACAAATATAAGGGCTCTCATCCAGTTGATCAGATTCTCTCTCCCTTTGACAAGACATGTCCCTCCACTAGATCCTCTCTGAATAACTTTTGTGCCTTCACTGCGTTCCTCTCTGTCCTTGAGCCTATGAACTACAAGGAAGCCCTCAATGATGCGGACTGGGTGCATGCCATACATGAGGAACTTCACCAATTTGAAAGGAACAAAGTCTGGCGGCCGGTTCCTCGTCCCTCGGACAAAACAATCATCGGCACTAAATGGATCTTTCGTAACAAACTTGACGACTCGGTTATGGTCACTAGAAACAAAGCAAGACTTGTTGCCCATGGTTACTGTCAACAAGAAGGTATTGACTATGATGAGACCTTTGCTCCGGTCGCTCGCATGGAAGCCATTCGTCTCATGATTGCTTTTGCTACTCACAAGGGCTTTAAGTTGTTCCAAATGGATGTTAAGACAACGTTCTTGAATGGATATCTTCAGGAAGAAGCCTATGTAAAACAACCCCCTGGCTTAGAGGACAAAAGCAGACCCAATCATGTATACTTCCTCGAAAAAGCTCTCTATGGACTTAAAAAAGAGCCACGTGCGTGGTATGACAGGTTAGCTCAGTTCCTGATATCCAATGGATACATAAGAGGTTTAATTGACAAAACTCTCTTTCTTCTTGAACAAAATGAAGACATCCTGGTTGTCCAGGTATATGTCGATGATATTATCTTTGGTTCCACTAACTTGTTCCTTGTAGAGAAATTCAAGGAACTCATGAACAGTGAGTTCGAAATGAGCATGATTGGGGAACTCACGTTCTTTCTGGGACTTCAAATCAATCAACTTCCTACAGAACCCAAATTCATCAGCAAAAGTATGTCAAAGAACTTCTGGATAGATTTCAGATGAGTTCATCAAAGTTGTTCCCCACTCCCACATCCCAAACCACCAAACTGACGTTGGTTCCCACATATATCAAGGTGGATCAATCTCTCTACATGCAAATGATTGGTGCCCACATGTATTATGTGTGCTTGTGTGCACGGTTCCAAGATGATCCAAGAGTCAAACATCTAGCGATAGTAAAACGTATCCTTCGATATCTTATGTGAACTGAGAACTGTGCTTATGGTATCCTAAAAGTGATGACTTTGAAATATTATCCTACAGTGATGCTGACTATGCAGGATATCTCAAAAACAGGAAAAGTACCTCAGGGATGGCTCAGTTCCTTGGTCCATGTCTGGTGTCATGGGCATCTAAAAAGCAATCTTCCATTTCCCTCTCCACCACTGAGTCGGAATACATTGCAACTGCAGCTTGTTGCGCAAATCTTTTATGACTCAAGCAACAACTAGCTGATTTTGGTAAGTCCTATAGTCCTCTAAAAATTCTTTGTGATAACACTAGCACCATCAGTATATCTAAGAATCATGTCTTTCTGATGCGGGGATAAGCCGCAGTTGCCGACCTAGACACCAAACTCGAATAGGAACTCGAACAGAGAAGAAAGGCGGAATTAGAATGAGATGAAAGAAGGATAAGTCGAATGATAGGCCAATTGGAACCAAATCAAACAACGATAAAACCCTTGAACTTAAGAACAAGAACCTTACCGAATGATGAAGAAACCCCAACGGTTGATTACAACCAAACACAATGACTTTGGTGGGTCAAGGCACCTGGAGGTTACTCTATGGAGTCCCGATAGCACCAACATTATGGAGGAGATTGACACACACAAGCACAACTAGGGCCAACTGAACGACAATGCACACGGGGCACTCTTCTCACAAAAGCTCTCTCTTTTGGAAGGAAAAACGATAAACGTTGTATTCAATATCAAAGTCTGGGGGCGGCAAAACAATAACTAAGGCAGCCTTATATAGGGTTCATAAGGATGCCGACTAAAGAAATAAACAATAAAAGTAAATCCTAAAATAATAATCCGAAAACAAATAATATCCGAAAATAATGTTTCTGAGACACTTCGCCGAAGTCCTGGCCGCGGGTGCGGTTATAGAGCCGCGGGCGCGGTTCTTGCCTCCTGGCCGCGGGTGCGGTTATGGAGCCGCGGGCGCGGTTCTTGCCTCCTGGCCGCGGACGCTGTTATGGAGCCGCGGGCGCGGTTTCCAGCCGCGGTCGCGGTTCTTCGCTGTCGTCCTCTGCTCGTTCTCGAACCTCGATCATTAGAACAGTCTTCAATGGTGGTTCTTCGTCTGTATTCAACTCCTTGGAACTGAAGAACGCTACTAACTTGTCTAGCTCTTGTTGGACTTCCTTAGCTCTCGAGCGCGTCAATGCACCTTTAAATTCAGGGACCGGAGGTGTCGGTTGTTGTCCAGATGATCCTTCATCATCCTCCCCTTCTTGAAAAGGATTCGACCTCGAATCATCCAGCTCCTCTTCTTCTTCACCCTCGAATAAAGTCAGATCTTGCACATTGAAGGTAGCACTCACTTGATAGTCGCCGGGAAGCTCTAAGACATAAGCATTATCTCCAATCCTCCTAAGTACCTTGAATGGTCCATCGCCTCTTGGGGACAGCTTTGAGTGGCGTTTGCTGGGGAAACGCTCTCTCCTAAAGTGGACCCACACGAGGTCTCCCTCCTTGAAGATGACCTTCTTCCTATTCCTGTTTGCCTTGCTAGCATTTGTAGCAGCTACTTCTAGCAATTTAGCTCTTGTCCTCTCATGAATTTCCTTGATGTGATCAACCTGTTTTCCTGCATTGAAATCCACTCGCTCCTTCGTAGGTAACGGCATAAGATCAAAAGGGGTTAGTGGATTCAAACCATACACACATTCAAAGGGACTCATCGAGGTTGAGGAATGGATGGCCCTATTGTAGGCAAACTCAACATGGGGTAAGGCTTCTTCCCAAGCTTTCAAATTCTTCTTGAGAATGGCTCTCAAAAGGGTTCCTAAGGTCCTATTGGTTACTTCAGTTTGACCATCAGTTTGAGGATGACTAGATGTAGAGAATAGAAGTTTAGTCCCTAGTTTTCCCCAAAGAGTTTTCCAAAAGTAACTTAGAAACTTCACATCCCTATCACTCACAATAGTCTTTGGTACTCCATGTAACCTAACAACTCCGGTAAAGAACAAGTCAGCCACATGATGAGCATCATCAGTCTTGTTGCAAGCAATAAAATGAGCCATTTTAGAAAATCTATCAACAACCACAAAAATAGAATCTCTCCCCTTCTTAGTCCTAGGCAACCCTACAATAAAATCCATACTAATGTCTACCCAGGGGGTCGTAGGAATAGGCAAAGGAGTATACAATCCATGTGGTTTAACTCTAGACTTAGCCTTAAGACACTCCAAACATCTTTTCAAACAATGCTCAACATCCCTAAGCATATGAGGCCAATAAAAATGAGTATGCAACATATGATATGTCTTGTCTCTACCAAAGTGTCCCATTAATCCACCCTTATGGGCTTCTTCAACAAGCAATAATCTCAAAGAACACTTAGGTATGCACACTTTACTAGCCTTAAACAAGAAACCATCAAACAAGTAAAACTTATCCAAAGTCCCTTTATCTAAACATTGCTTATAAATAGCACCAAAATCAGCATCATTACGATATAACTCCTTGATGTAAACAAAGCCTAACACCTTAGAGTCAAGTTGAACAATTAAAGCATGCCTCCTAGATAGTGCATCAGCAACAACATTGTCCTTTCCCTTCTTGTATTTGATAATATAAGGGAAAGTCTCAATAAATTCCATCCACCTACCATGCCTCCTATCAAGTTTGTCTTGGCTCCTAAAATGTTTCAACGATTCATGATCGGTATGCAAGACAAACTCTCTAGGCCATAGGTAGTGTTGCCAAGTCTTAAGTACTCTATATAACGCATACAGTTCCTTATCATAAGTAGAGTAATTTAGACTTGCACCTTTCAACTTTTCAGAAAAGAAGGCAATAGGCTTACCTTCTTGCATGAGGACTCCTCCAATGCCAACTCCGGAAGCATCGCATTCCACTTCGAACGGTCTAGTGAAGTCGGGAAGCACAAGCAAAGGTGCCTCGGTCAATCTGCGTTTTAGCTCCTCAAACGCCCTTTCTTGAGCCTCCTTCCAAACAAACGCTGAATGCTTCTTAGTTACCTCAGTCAGCGGTGCAGCAATGGTGCTGAAATCCTTCACAAAGCGCCGATAGAAGCTTGCTAACCCGTGGAAACTGCGTACCTGGCTGCTGGTCATGGGTGTCGGCCATTCCTGAATGGCTTTGATCTTCTCCTCGTCCACCTGTAATCCCTGGGAGCTCACTACAAAACCAAGAAATATAACTCTATCAGTGCAAAAATCACACTTCTTCAAATTAGCATATAGTCGTTGTATACTAAGAGTAACGAGTACTTCCCTGAGATGTTGCTCATGCTCCTCTAGGGACCTGCTGTAAACCAGAATGTCATCGAAATAAACTACCACAAACTTCCCTATAAACTTCCTCAAGACATGGTTCATAAGCCTCATAAAAGTAGAGGGGGCATTAGTAAGTCCAAATGGCATAACAAGCCACTCGTAGAGTCCAAATTTGGTCTTGAAGGCGGTCTTCCACTCATCGCCTTCTCTCATTCGGATTTGATGGTAGCCACTTCTCAGATCAATCTTGGTGAAGTTTGTGGCACCGTGAAGCTCATCCAACATGTCATCCAGCCTGGGTATAGGATGACGATACTTGACAGTTATGTTGTTGATAGCTCGGCAATCAACACACATCCGCCAAGAATTGTCTTTCTTAGGCACAAGTAAGACCGGAACTGCACAAGGACTAAGACTCTCTCGAACATACCCTTTATCTACAAGCTCCTGCACCTGCTTCTGAATCTCTTGACACTCCTGAGGGTTCATTCTGTAAGCTGGCCGGTTAGGTAACGACGCTCCTGGAATAAGATCAATTTGATGCTCAATGCCCCTAAAGGGCGGTAAGCCCGGTGGAATCTCATCCGGAAACACCTCAGCAAACTCATCAAGAATAGCTTGAATGCTAAGGGGTAGATCAAGTCGAGAATCGGTACCTGTCAACACAAATCTCTTGCAAAGCATCATTAAAGTAGTATCGAAGGGTAGATACTCACCTTCCAGCTCGGCTTTGGACGACAGTAGGGCTCGATTCGTCACTGCAGGAACCAGTGCGCCAGAAGGATGACCCGCGGGCGCGGCTGAATTACCGCGGGCGCGGTTTGGCGAATGAGCCGCGGGTGCGGCCTCTGGGCCGCGGGTGCGGCTCTCGTGCCGCTCCTTCTGTCGCAATCCTTCGTGAGCCGCGGGTGCGGCATCTGAACCGCGGGTGCGGTTTTTGGTCGCTGCTGTTGTTCCTTCGTTTCTGTCAGAAACCTTTTCCTTGCCTTTGCTCCTTTCGTAAGCTTCTGCTATCTGCGCTGGAGTCATGGGTTTGAGAGTAATAGGCTTACCATTAAAGATGAATGTATGACGGTTAGTATGACCATCATGAGTAACCCTTCGATCGTATTGCCATGGTCTTCCTAACAATATATGACAAGCTTGCATAGGAACTACATCACATAAAACCGTATCCGTATATTTTCCTAAGGTGAATGTTACTTCAGCTTGTTTTAGAACTTTTAATTCTCCACATTCATTCATCCAATGCAATTTATAAGGTCTAGGGTGGAAAATAGTAGTAAACTGCAATTTAGTGATCAACTCAGTGCTAACAATATTGCAACAACTTCCACCATCGATAATCATATTACAGACATTTCCTTGAACTAAACACCTAGTGTGAAATAAATTTTCTCTTTGATTATCTTCACAAGGGGCGGGTTGTACATGTAAATTTCTTTTACAAATCAAAGAATCACCATGCTCATAACCAATTTCATCACTAAGATCATCCTCATCATGCATATCATCTAGGTTTTCTTCTTTTTCACTTTCACTTTCAAGTTCGCCTAGTTGATTAACAATTAATACTCTAGAATTAGGACAATCTTTCATCATATGACCCTTTCCTCTACATTTAAAGCATTCAATATCCCTAGCTCTAGAAGTAGGGTTAGAAGTACTCCCTCGGGGTGGATTAGAAGGGCCAAGTGTTGTCTTGGAGGGCACTTGAGTAGTGGATGGCGGATTCCTTCGAGGGCCACTGTCTTCCTTGTTAGGGGCATCTCGGGCTGAAGGATAGGAGTTCCTTCCTTGCTGATTTTTCCAGCCACCTGCGTTTTTGCTCCCTTGGCTCCTAATTTTGGTCTTTCTTTCCACCTTGATAGCCAAATGTAGTAACTCAGTCATTGAGTTGTAAGGGAACATCTCAATCTCACTAGACACATACGGGTGAAGGATACGAAGATATCTAGCCATGGTTGTCTCCTCATCCTCCACCAAATTAGCTCGAACCATCGCTATTTGCATAGCATTGTAAGTCTCTTCGACTCCCATTGAGCCTTGCTTCAAATTCTCGAGCCGCTGAATAAGTTCCCTAGTGTAATGTCGGGGAATAAATCGAGCTCTCATCATCCTCTTCATAAGTTCCCAAGTAGTGTAAGGATAATCTCCATTGGCAACTCTTCCTCTGATCAAGCTATCCCACCAAACTAACGCGTAGCCACTAAACTCCAAAGATGCCAGCTGCACCTTTTTGGCTTCAGGAAAGTTGTGACAATTCCAGACTTGTTCAATCTTGGTCTCCCACTCCATATATACGTCTGGATCACACTTTCCCTCAAAACTCGGGATCTTAACCTTTATCTTTCCCACTCCATCTTGCTCAAGCTCTCTTCGCCTTCCTTGATAACCTCCTTGGGGACGGTGTGGTCGCCATCCCGCCTCATCTTCTTCTTCAGGCTCCTCTTCGTTATCATTATCACCTAGGTCCTGAAATGCATCATCAAAACGGTTAGCAGCATTGTATCTATTAAAGTGAGGTATAGGAGAGTTACGAAAGCGTCCTCTCCGGTCTTGTGGCAAATCGTCCCGGGGCGTAGGCCTGCGCCTGGGTTCCCGACCCATGCGGGCAGCCTCATAGGCTTCTTGCTAAGGAGGCAGGGGCCTCCGATTGTCGACTGGAGCATCATAGGAGGTCCCGATGTGCTCTCGAACCCTTGGGGACGGGGTGGATCGCTGCTGCCGCTCTATGGCGGTGGTAATGGCCGACGTCATCTCCCGAAACATGTTGGTCATAAATTCCGGGGTAAGGGTGCGGGTCTCCGGGACTTCTTGCCTCCCTTGGGGAGAAACTGACCTGCTCATCACTAAAGAAAAGACTAACACAGAACAATATTAAGGTAAGTGTAAATGAAAAACAACTCGCTAGTGTTTACTCTCGTATGTTTTCCTCTGCACTCTCTCTCAATTGTCGTTGCAATCAGCTTTTCTTTGATGAATTGACTTGTATGGATCAATAACCCACTAAGTTAAAACTACCGAGCTCCTAGCAATATATGAATGATGGTAGAGATGGAGATGGCTAGCGTAGTGCGGGGTTTCGACTGTAAGGTTCTGACTCAAACAAGAGACTGACTCAATGAAAGAAAGAAAATAAGACTCGAAGGTGTTTTGCAAGAATCAGAATGCAAAAACAGTGATATGATTAAGCTTCGAATTTCAAGAAAAGCCAATAGGAAGCGTACCTTAACTTGTTCCGACTGATGTCGATTGAAGGATCGAAGACGGAGTCGGGAGGGTTAGGTAACAATTGAGGCTCGTATCTGAAGATTTTTTCGAACTATGGCTTTTGAGGCTAAGCCGCGGGTGCGGCTTGAATTCCGCGGGTGCGGTTTTTTTGAGGCTAAGCCGCGGGTGCGGCTAAGGTACCGTGGGCGCGGTTTCTGAGGCTAAGCCGCGGGTGCGGCTAAGGTACCGCGGGCGCGGTTTCTGGCGCGTCCTGTGGTTTCTCACTTCCGTTCGGGCTTGTTCAACCCGATTTCCTTTGAGTTCTTGAGATCCGATTTAAACAATATCAATGAAACTAGACTTGACTCAACAAAACGTAAAACAAACTACTAACTTTGAGACTTTTCGATTCTTCTTTTTTTTTTGTATTTTTTTTTTTGTATTCTTTTTTTTTTTTGATTTTTTTTTTGTCTCAACTAAACAAAACGAAATTACAGACTTGATGTGAGATATTAATCTCAGCAAAATTGAAAATAAATAAAAATAACAACTAACTTGATTTCCCTTGTAGAAAGATAAGATTCCCTTGTAGAAAGATAAGATTTCCTTGTAGAAAGATAAGATTTCTTTCTTTGAAGATCTTGTTTGGGCTTCAAGGAAAGAAATTCCAGCAATTCTTTTGGGTTTCTGATGGCTGCGTTTTGGTAGGGATGGATAGATTTTGAGATGGATGAAGGGCTGAATGGATTTTAGGAACAAGGGTGCTCCAAACTCCAATCTTTCGATCTCCACCAACACTAATCGATCCAAGCTTCTTGCACACAACCTGTAATGACTCAACAAGAAATATCAAAGCAATGGAAGACTCAAAATCAATTTCTGAAAGAAACTGACAAACAAGAAAATAAAAGCTGACTCTTTTTGTGATTTTCTGGATAGGGGGTCTCTTGATGTTCTTGTGAAGACGAATGGTGTCAACACAGCTCTGATACCAATTTGATGCGGGGATAAGCCGCAGTTGCCGACCTAGACACCAAACTCGAATAGGAACTCGAACAGAGAAGAAAGGCGGAATTAGAATGAGATGAAAGAAGGATAAGTCGAATGATAGGCCAATTGGAACCAAATCAAACAACGATAAAACCCTTGAACTTAAGAACAAGAACCTTACCGAATGATGAAGAAACCCCAACGGTTGATTACAACCAAACACAATGACTTTGGTGGGTCAAGGCACCTGGAGGTTACTCTATGGAGTCCCGATAGCACCAACCTTATGGAGGAGATTGACACACACAAGCACAACTAGGGCCAACTGAACGACAATGCACACGGGGCACTCTTCTCACAAAAGCTCTCTCTTTTGGAAGGAAAAACGATAAACGTTGTATTCAATATCAAAGTCTGGGGGCGGCAAAACAATAACTAAGGCAGCCTTATATAGGGTTCATAAGGATGCCGACTAAAGAAATAAACAATAAAAGTAAATCCTAAAATAATAATCCGAAAACAAATAATATCCGAAAATAATGTTTCTGAGACACTTCGCCGAAGTCCTGGCCGCGGGTGCGGTTATAGAGCCGCGGGCGCGGTTCTTGCCTCCTGGCCGCGGGTGCGGTTATGGAGCCGCGGGCGCGGTTCTTGCCTCCTGGCCGCGGACGCTGTTATGGAGCCGCGGGCGCGGTTTCCAGCCGCGGTCGCGGTTCTTCGCTGTCGTCCTCTGCTCGTTCTCGAACCTCGATCATTAGAACAGTCTTCAATGGTGGTTCTTCGTCTGTATTCAACTCCTTGGAACTGAAGAACGCTACTAACTTGTCTAGCTCTTGTTGGACTTCCTTAGCTCTCGAGCGCGTCAATGCACCTTTAAATTCAGGGACCGGAGGTGTCGGTTGTTGTCCAGATGATCCTTCATCACTTTCACTCTAAGTCTAAGCATATTGACATTAGGCACCACTTTCTTAGAGATAATGTGGAAAAGGGTATCATTCTCATGGAACATTGTCGTACTGAGGACCAAATAGCTGACATATTCACTAAAGCCCTAAATAGGGAACCTTTTGAATACTTTAGGTTACTCTTGGGTATGATTGCCATTGAATAGCGGTTCTGAGTTCCCCTGCATATTTCCCTGTCTTGATTAGTTCATGCGTGCTTGACTTTTCTGGTTCTTTTCATGTCTCCATGATTCTTGATTCTATTGTCATATTCTTCATAAATGGTGTTATTGTTTTTTTTGACGTGCATAATATACGGACTTTGCTCTCATTCATGATCAGTTGGCAAAATTGTACTTCTTTGAACACAAAATAATCAATCGGATCTACTGAACCCTCATTATAAGCCGAAAGGAAGATTGATTATAGGCCCTCACTAGCTTGGCTTACATAAACTGTTCCTATGATCTTTTTATTATAAGCACCACTACTAGAACTTGTTTATGTTTGCGTCAAAATTGGCCTTCCCATGACTTTATTGTTTGGATGTGTACTCTTGTAATATTTTATTACCTATTACTTAAACGCATCCAAACCCCCCTGCCAACTACTGAAACAGAACTCCTAATTCTTCCCTCTGCTAATTGCTTCTCTGCCTCGGGAATACGCATCGCCGCTGTCACGCTGCTTTTTGTTCTAGTTCCTCGTGCTGATGTTGCAGGGCAATGATGGTTTTCTTGTGGTGAATATTGAAGATAAAAATGAACGTTGGAGATCGAGGGTTATGATTATTGTAAGTGTGGCCGATTTTTATGGGATCTTGTGACCGTTTGAAACAACGGTAATTGGGGACGGAGATTTTGTGATCTTTGTGACCATTTGAAGTATGCTGATTGAGGACTCCTAGGTTAGTACTTTACAATAAGTTTGTAATCTCTTTCTACTCTAAAGTCATTCATTGAATATACAAGTAGACCTTTCAATCCTCGAAAGAGGGGTGGTTTTCATCCAAAGATAACTAGTTGGTTATCTAGGGTTTCCACCTTAAGTAATTGCGTTGATAACTTGTTTCATTAATTCCGCTGTGCCTAGGAACTGGACAACTCTTTGTCACAGTTCCCTGGATACTAACATACAGATCCTACAAAATGACATTCTGATTTCTCAAGGGGGCACAACATATTACATACTTGTTTGCAAAAATGAAATCAAACCATTTGTTGAGAAATCGTTTGACAACATAGACAAAGCAAATGAGTTCTATGATAATTATGCAAAAGGGTGTGCCTTTGAAGTGAGGAAAAGCACAAACAAAAAGAAAGACAAATTAACTATATGGAAATACCTTTTATGCAATAGGGATGGCGATAAAAAAGTTTCACCCATCGTAGCAGGAACACCAAAAAGAACCAAAGCATAAAGACGTAGAGTGAAATTTTTTACAGGATGAAAGGCAAGGATAACATTGAGGAAAGGCAGTTCAAGGTTCATGTATTTGTAGAACGCCACATGCACCCGATGATGACAGAGTTTCTCATTCTTTGGAGATGTAGTTTCAGCAGACGCAATGTACAACAAAAACAGGTAAAATTTTTAAAGCATAATTCATTGAGTTGTTAATAGAGGCAATATAATTATTGTGACTCCTTATATAGTATTTTGAATTGCATATATGGAACTTTGCATTTAAATATAATGAGAATCTGAATTGCATATAGGGAATTGTTATTTTGAAGGAATTGGATTTTGAAAAATACATGTCAAATGTTATTCTAAATTGCATATAGGCAAATTTTCTTATGAAGGAGACATGGAGATTGAGATTATGAGTTATAGAGAACTTGGCTTTTGGATAGAATGAGATTCTGAATTGCTTATAGGGACCTCTTCATAAGGAGACATGAGAATTGTGAATATATTAGTGGATTAAATATGCTTCATATTTTATATTGCATACATGGAACTTGTCTTTAAAATATAATGAGATACTGAATTGCATACATGTATGATATGGTATTTATACCATTTACTAGAGTGAATAATCACAAGAAATCTGTGACATTTGCTGCCACTTGGATGTTAAAAGAGAACGCATAACAAGTTTTTAAGATTGCAACACATCACTTCTGTATATGGCATATCATGTTTAAGTTGCCAGACAAGATATAAAGAAGAATATTCAACACATTGGAATTCAAACAAGCGATCAATGCTTTGGCTTGGAATAAAGACATCACAAAAATACAGTTTCAGCAAGGGTGGAGTAATTTTATTGAAAAGTATGAATTAGAGTCCAATGACTGGCTGAAGAGAATGTTTGACTTGAGGAGATACTCGATCACTGCATTCTTCAATGATATAAGGATGGGAGGGATGCTCAGAACAACGTAAAGGTCAGAGAGCCGAAATAACATCTTTGGCAGATTCCTTGGTTAATCCTCTTTGTTAATCCAATTTCATAGTCAGTGTGAAAGTTTATTAGATCAACATAGACATGAACAACACAAGCTTGCGACATCATCATAAACAAGCGTTGCCAACATGAAGACAAATTGGATTGTTGAAAAAGCATGTTCCAAAGTGTACACAATCTCAACTTTTTATGAGATACAAATATCTATCTACAACTCGATCTACAAGTGCATGGTAACAAGCATGATGAAGGAAGGCACAAGGGTAAAATATGAGATTGAACAAGAGAACGAGAAAAAGTACACAGTCACAGATTTTGATAGTGTTGATATATGTTGCACATGCTACAAATTTATGCGAGTTGGCTTGCCTTGCCAACACATGTTTGTGGTTATGAGGAACAAGGGACTTAGGGAAGTGCCAGAGAAGTATATTGATAGAAGTTGGACAAAGGAAGCATCATTACAACCAATGTTTAAAATTGATGGTTTGATCTAGAAGGAAAGTGCTAAAACAGAAGAGAACAAAGTCCTAATGATACATCTCTTGGGAGAAATGCACAGTTGCATCAATTTGATTGAAAGCAAGCCAGAATACATGAAGGATTTGTTAGACACAATAAAGCAAAAGAAGGAATGTTTTGCAGAACAGATGGGAGAAAGCTCAAGTGGATCAGCCTACAAAGCGAATTTTGAGAAATATGTAGGACCAACTCCAACTGAGGTTCAAGTGTTACAAAAAAAAACAAGCAAAAAACAAGGGGACAAGAGAGGACCTATCATAAGTGCAAAAGAGTTAGGCATTCAAACAGTTGCAATGAAAAAGAGAGGTTGTGGAATACGTGGTCAGTATGGTCATAATAAGGCAACATGTGGAGAAATACAAGGTAACAAATTAATTCAGTATATTTAAAACATTCAATCACTTACCATATACACATTCATGTAACACTAAATAGTTGTAATTGATCTTTCAATGCAGATTAAATAAAATCATGGATGAAATAACTGGAGCAAAACAAAGACACCCAAGATATGAAATAGTCAAGATATATAGAATTCTTTGGCGAATTTTACATACTTGTTCTTATTTACATCTAATGTAATCATACTTTTTAGAAACTTATTGCTTAAGAAGGAATTCAAACCAGTTGAAATGTTTGTTTTCATCTATTAATAAGTCTGAAATCCAGGTAAATCTCATATACAATACAGAAAAAAACTCATATGCATTCCAGGTAAACCTCGTATGCAAACCAGATACACCTCATATGCAAACCAAAACTAATAAGTATTCAATTCAGATAAACCACCAAAAGTCACAAAAAATCACCAAAAAACAAAAAGTATCCAATCAAGAAAGACCTCATACGGAAACAAGGAAAACCTCATAGTCAAACCACAAATCAATAACTATGCAATTCTGGAGAACGTCATATGCAATCCAGATAAACATCATATACAATCAAGGTAAAATTCACATAGACCTCATATCCAGACAAGGTAAACCTCATATGCAATCACCAAAAAACAAAAAGTATCCAATTCACATAGACTTCATATGCAGACAAGGTAAACCTTATATGCAAACCACAAATCAACAAGTTTGCAATCCATATAGGTCGCATATGCAATCTAGATAAACCCCATATGCAAACCAGGTAAACCTCATATGCAAACCAGGTAAATCTCGTATGCAAATCACAAATCCATTCCCATATGCAAACCAAAATCAATAACAATGTAATTCAGATAAACCACATATACAAACCAAGTTCTATTGGAAGTCTATTCTTCAAAGAAATACATATACAATCAACAACATTATTATAAATAAAGTTCTCTTACACGTGTGATCTTCTAATCAACCATCAGAAGAAGTTGGATTCAAATTCACAAGTGCAAGCCTCGCAAAAGTGTGAATCATCATCACCCTCGAAGAGATACGCTTGTCTCACCCATGGGTTCTTCCTTTGACACGGAACGTGATTCTTTTCCAGAGTAATAGGCTTCAATAGATGACTGAGTTCACCGGTGGCCCAAATATAGCGGATAGAGTCTCTTAATCTAATACGACAACCAACAATCTTCTTCCCAGTTGAAGCCTTCACTTCTTTTATGAGATCCATTCCCTTGTCTTCCTTCCCAGAACCATTGCACATTAAAATGACAGCCAATACATATGTTGTTGTCTTATCACCTAAATTTGCAGCCCTCTGTAGGGTTTCCATTCCTTGGTCAAACTTCATATTACTAAAGAACTCATCCTGTATACACAACACAAAGTGGATGGCATTAAACTATTAGGGTTCATAATATTTGCAAATCAAAAAACTATTAAATGATAAATACATACAACTCCTTGTAGAAACAAGGCGCCAAGATTGTCGTTATCATCACATATTTTAAAAAAAGCAAGAGCCGCAAATCTCTGAGATCTAGTAAGACGATGACCAAGGAAACCTTCAATGTTTACTTTGCAAATAACAGATTTCTCCATCCCGATTTCTTTCAACGTCTTGCAACTAGAAGATATAAACCACCACAAAAAAATATGATCAGTGTGTTACTAACTAAGCTAAGAAACGGTGGCGTAATTTCTAAACAAATAAAACAACAATATAACAAAAAACATATGATCAGATTTATCCCTCGCTGTGTATGCATGAGGGATAAACATCCAAGTGAAATTCGACGTCATCGACTGCAAGTCGCCCTATAATTGTATTGTGGGAAGACCTTGGGTACATGCAATGAAGGTTGTCCCATCCACCTATCATCAATCAATCAAATTCCCAACAAAGTGGGGAGTACAGGAAATCAAGGGCGAATACAAACTCGCTCGCGAATGCTACGTGGCCTTCATGAAGCAGGCGGTCGAAGAGAAATAGAAATCACAGGGCGAGGTGATTACTAGGCATTACATAGAGCTAGAAAAAGAAAAGCTCGATGAAGTAGCACCAGATCCATCCTCACCAGAAAAGACTGTCCGAGTCGGGGCCGACTTGGACGTCGACAGTGGAGCAGAAATCCTGGCATTTCTACGGGAGAATTCAACTTGCTTAGCATGCACACATGAGGACATGGTGGGAATATCGCCAGAGATGATGACACACAAGCTAAACATAGACAAGAGTATCCCACCGATCAAACATAAGAGAAAAAAAATCGTTGTTGAGCGCAACCGTATAGTCGTCGAAGAAGTCTCTAAAATTTTGGAAACAGGGAAGATCCGGGAAGTCAAATATCCGAAATGATTGGCCAATGTCGTGGTGGTGGTGGAGAAGAAGAATGGGAAATGGAGGGTATGTGTGGACTTCAAAGACTTCAACAAGGCATGCCCGAAGGATTCCTTTCCATTACCACACATTGACACCATGATAGACGCAACAACGGGGCATGAAATGTTAAGCTTCATGGACGCATTTAGCGGATATCACCAGGTACAGATAGACAAAGATGACGAAGAGAAGACGTCATTCGTCACCAGTAAGGGGACATACTGCTATAAGGTAATGCCTTTCGGCTTGAAGAACGCAGGGGCAACATACCAAAGGTTGGTTAACAAGATGTTCAAAGATCAGAATGGGGACACCATAGGGATTTACATCGACGACATGTTGGTCAAGTCAAAGCCCAAGCAGGATCACATCACCCACCTGTGAAAGTCTTTCGAGGTACTTAAACGTTATAACATGAAGCTCAATCCAACTAAGTGTTCCTTCGGTGTATGGTGGGGAAAATTCTTAGGGTACATGGTAACTCAAAGAGGGATCAAAGTCAGCCCAGAGAAAATCAAGGCCATAATGCAACTCAAATCTCCGAGGAGTGTGAAAGATGTCCAGAGGTTGATTGGAAAGGTGGCGACCTTGAATCTCTTTATTTCCAGATCCTCTGACAAGTGCAAACCTTTCTTTGACGCTCTGAAGGAGAACAAATCCTTTGAGAGGAAGGCAAAACATGAGATCGCCCTGCAGAACCTCAAGTCATACTTGTCGAGCCCTCAACTACTGGTGAAGCCCAACGATGATGAATCCCTTCCCCTCTATTTGGCCGTGTCAGGAGCATCTGTAAGCGGGGTCAGAGTCAGGGAAGAAGATGGGGCACAATACCCCATATACTACGTCAGCAGAGCACTGTTGCAAGCAGAAACCCGATACTCGACGCTCGAAAAGATGATCCTTGCCTTGGTCATGGCCTCACATAAGCTAAAACCATACTTCGAGGCACACACGATCATTGTCCGCACCAATCATCCGTTGAAGGCGGTAATGAGGAAGACAGAGTTCACATGGAGAATGGAAAAATGGGTAATACACGTAAGCGGATACGAGATAGAGTTCGATCCTTGGACGTCAATTAAGTCTAAGGCCCCGACAGACTTGGTGGTCAATTTGAATCCCACAATGGAAGAGAAGTCTAAAGCAGAAGCATCGGAGCTTCTATCGCAGGAGGCGAAAGGAACTTGAGAGTTGCATATAGACGGTGCAGCAAACACACCTGGAACAGGTTTGGGTGTGATCCTCAAATCACCACAAGGGGACAAGATAGCACAGGCCGTGAGGTGCGAGTGGGACGCCACAAACAATGAAGCCGAGTACGAGGCACTTCCCTTTGGCCTCACCCTGGCACAAGACCTAGCAATCAACGACATCAAAGTAACATGTGATTCGTTACTCATAGTCAACCAAGTTCAAGGAATACATACGGCCAAGGACGACAGAATGATCGCATACCTCGCTCTGGTCCATTAGACGATCAAGAAGTTTTCAAAGTTTGAGATCAATCAAGTCCCTAGGGAGCAGAATGCTCAAGCAGATGCACTTGCAAATTTGGGGTCGTCCTTGAATCCTAAGGAGTTCCCTACTATCCCAATTGTCCATGTCAAGCCATCAACACTGGCGAAGACGGACGACCATCATAAGGAGGTCGTTGTATTGGAAGAAGAGTCAAATCCGATGACCAACACTAACGACTGGACCAAACCGATAATCGACTGGTTAACAAAAAAGATACTCCCGGACAACAAGGGCACCGCTAAGTGACATAAGGTACAAGCACTGCCTTTCAAAATAATAGACTCTTTTCTGTTCAAGAGATATGTTACATGACTCAAATTGAAGTGTCTCAAACCGGACGAGACACATCAAATGATGCAATCGGTCAACAACGGAGAGTGTGGGAACCACACCGGTGGACGAGATTTAGCCTGCAAGTTGCGTCGAATTGGATACTTTTGGCCCACCATGAATAGCAACGCATTGGCTTAAGTAAAGAAGTGTAATGCATGCCAGCGACATGCACCCGTCCAACATCAACCATCAGAGTTACTTCATTCGATGCTTTCTCCATGGCCATTCATGAGATTGGACATGGACATTGTTTGTAGCTAGATTACCAACGTAGTGATAACTTAGCAATTGTAGGGCAATGATCAAACTTGGTTACAAAGGAGGCGTTAACCCTTTAAATAGGCTAACCCTAGTTCTATCCTGAAGAAAATAGAATAATATCTTTTCCTTCTATCTAATGACGATATAAAATAAGGTAAAACATATTCTTTCTAATATATTTTACTATTTACATAAGGAATATACAATAAATGGACTAAATATACTCGGCCGAATCTATCCATGCTACGCTGACGTCTTCGTCTTCTCTTCATCACATCGACATGATCTTCTACGCATAGCACTTGGACGCGTTCCTTACTCGTCGTAATTTCAGGCACAAACAATACCCCTAAGGCGTTTTACAGAGCTTAATGCCCTGTAGATCTGGGAAATGCCTTCCTTCCTTACTGAATACGTCTTCATTTAATCTAGAACACGTTCATTGAGGATGTTGAACATCACACTTCTTCGATTCGTACGAATTCTCTCGGGCTTCACATTGCTTGCATTTAATGTGCTTAACTAGTTTGCTTTTGCTTCAACGGTAGTTTTACAACGTTCGGGTTTTCTCCAATGATCACAAGGTAGTTTTCTTGAAGAATCTTGGCCGAGATCTTCTTCCTTTCTTATTTAAGTCCGACTTCTGATTTTTTTCCTCATCCCATTCTCATATTTTCTTGTGAGTCTTTCTGTTTGCTCTCCCATCTTGTTAACTTAATTTCTTATCTCGTTCATTCCGCCGCCGTACTTGCTTGATGGCTCCCACGGTCTACGACCCCAAGATGATCCTTGCTGATGCTAAACGATGTTCCTTCTCCGCTCGTAGCGTCGAACACTTTCTTTCTATCGTCGGACTTTCGGCCAAAGTTGAGATCACCATTCCTCCTTTGGACGTCTACGCCAACGCGCTCCGTCCTGGATGGATTTGTGCTTATGAGTATCTGTTTCTTGTGGGACACCGCTTTCCTTTCTCTCCCTTGGCGAGTTCTTTCTTGGCATGTCTAGGCGTTGCGATCGGTCAAGTCCTTCCCAGTGCTTGGAGGGGTTTGGCGGTGCTGGATCATATTTCTTGTAATTTCGACATTGAGTTTAAAATTGCTGACGTTATGCATTCTTGTATGCTCTTTACCGCTTCTTCGGGCAGGATCAATATCAAATCTCGCGTTGGAGCGAATTCTTTGGTGAATGAGGGGACTTCGTCTGATCGTTGCAGGGAAGACAAGTTCTACTTCATTAAGAAGTCAACTTTGGGGGAAGATTGCAGCATTTTGCTTGAAGAATGAACTCCTTCGAGTAAGTTTTTCCATTTCATGCTTTTTTGAAGTCTTTATCTTCCTTTTCCGTACGCGTCGACGCCTTGTCTTATTCGTGACTTTGCGTGTAGTCAATATCCATGTGATCATGGCACGAGAGGAGTTGGAGGAGATCACGAGGAAGATTATGGTGATTCCTTTGGTTGAACATACCTCTATCGTATCGCAACCCCTACTCCTTCACGAGTTAGGTTTTTTACGTATGCTACGTGCTACTTTCTTGATTCTTACTTTTCTTTCGTCTCATAGCTCTACTTTTCGCTTTCCTTCAGATTTCTCCTAATCTCCTACTCGTCAGGAGTCTGCCAGTGACTTGATCTCTTTGAAGAGGTGCATCATGGAGAATAAATTTGATGGCTGCAAAGGAAGAGGATACCCCTATTCTGGTGAAAGTGGAGGAGGTTACTCCTTTAAACGTAGAGGCGAAGGCGTCGTTAGATGCTCCTTTGAACGCGGAGACGGAAGCTCCTTTTGTGGATCCTTCGACTAAAGGTGAAAAAAGTAAGGGTAAAGTTCCCAACGTAGCTTCTATTGCGTACGTCAAAGTTGACGACTTTCCCGCCGTAGTGTCGCATCCTGTTGCGCCTATGGGTAACTTTGTCTCGACGATGCAAGTTTTGACGTCTTCTTCATGGATTCATTATTTGCCCATGCCGGTCATTGACGTGTTGGGCGAATCTCTTGTTGCGCAGTGGCAGGTACAATTTTCTTTATTTTCTTCGTGCTTTGGCTTCTACTTTAGTACTTTGTTGTTTCTTACTGGCTGCGACCTTTCAGGCTTTCCATGCTTCGTTGTGTGACTGGGAACGCCTTTGCAAGTCTTCAAATCATGTAGAGGTGTTGAAGGGCCAAGTTACCGAGCTTAATAAGAAGGTCAAGGAGCTTAACAAGAGGGTTACTTATCTTACGAAGGTGGATAAAGAGGCTCATAGAGAAACTTTGGAAACGGCAAAGCAACGTGGCGTGTTAGCGCGACACGTCGAAGTATTAACGGATGAGGTCGTGTCTCTCAAAGCTGACGCGGAGGAGAAGGCGGAGAGGCATAAGAAGAATTTACGAGAGATGAGTACTTACTATTCTTGGATATCTTGTATCGAGGCTATGGAGGACGTTCGCGATGGTCATCATCTGAATTGGAATGCGGAACGCGAACACAATGATTTCTCGATCTTCTACCTTGTTGCTCCTGAAGGAGTTGCTCTTCTACGTGTCTCTTCCACTTTAAACTCGCCTGCTACAGCCTCTGAGGGAGAAGGAGTCGACGAGGGAGCTACGTCTGCTGCATTGGATGGTGAAGATGTCTCTAAGGAGAAGGATGTTTCTCCCGGTATTTAGTGCCTTTGTTCTTTGACTTTTCTTGCACTTGTTGTGCTCTCTCGTTCTCTTGGTAGCCTCTTTACAATGCGTTTGACGTTTTGTTACTTGACTTTTTTCGCGTAAAATTCTTGTTTTTCTTTGCTTTTAGTGGGACTACTCTATCCCCTTTTGGTGGGTTCGGCTTTAGATCTTTATGAAGTCGGATCTTCCAAAAACTTTGCTTAGGTTTGCGTATTGCGAACTCGTAGCTAATCTAGGTTTTATGTACTTTTTTGACCCCTTACGCATAGCTTATATTTTGAGTGGGTAGGTTTGGTCCTTGCATATTTCTTGTTGCTTTGAACTTTAAGTGCAACTTTCCTACCCCTAGTGTGGTATTTTGTATTAAAGAACGCGTAAAAGAATTTTACTTACTTGATAGGGTGGTACGGTCAATGCGGCGGCTTTTGTTCTATTCCCGGCTTACATGAGGGTTGGGTCCAGCATTTCCTATGACGTCACCTCTTACTCATGGTGAATCCTTTACCAACACGCTAGGATCAGACCGACGCCGAACTCTTTTAATCGACGGGCATGTTAATCGTGTAGCGTCCATCTCGTGACTTGATGGACCTACGATGCTTGTAGATGCCTCCTAACCGGATGAAAATGTATGCCCGTGGATTTATGACTCTCAGAGGGGCCGTGGAAGGCGTGAAGACGCATTGCTGGTGAGTGGTCGTGTCAATAGGTTTCCCTTCTTTGCTCAGTGGACCGTGTCGGTTTCGTGAGGTTTCGGGCTTCATTCCCCATGACCATTGCCACACGTTGCTAACAATCATGGGAAGCGTCGACTCGGAGTCGGTGGTTCGGCTAACATTCCGTATGCGTAGATGGAGCCTTGAACGCGTAGGCCAACGAAATTCCTCCCCTGCGTGGATTTTCGCCGCGACCTTCTTGTACTTTTTGTTACGTCGTACGTTATTTTCATAGACACAGAGAAAGTAACTAGAGATGAAACAACTCAGCATGCTTAACACGTTGGAGAAAGAAAAAAGTCTACTTGTATATTATTAAAAGATGCATCACGAAATAATGAACTGTCGACGTCTACCCCTAGTCGCCGCGACCCCCTGTCTCTTTGACCCTAAGATGACGGCATGGTCTTATTGAAACTTAAAGAAATCTAATCCTACTCATGCGAGAAATAGAGAGCAAATCGGAAATATAGAAATTCTCAACACTTTTGATGGAGTTTGCTTATGGTGGATGGTGCTTCAGAAACATGTAACTAAGGTTGGCGTTCTTTGCCTTTAATTCCCGCCATGTTTGGATTCAAAGGCTTTGGTTAGACTTGTTCAGAGACGCATCGCTCTCATTGTCGCTCTTATCTCGTACTTTATTGTGGCTCTTTTTACTTTTTCTTGTGGATGGGACTTTTCTTGACGCGTCGGGGATTGCTTTTCCACCCCTAGCTATTCTCTTTGACTTTTCTCGATGTTTATGGGTTCTATGGTGCTTTGACCCCTTGCTTTTTGGAACTCTAGACCATGAAGACGCCTTTCTTTTCACAACTCGTTGGAGAGCATAGACTCCGACCTCTAGCATATAACCCTCATGGTCTTTTCATTGCTACGCCTTGGTCTTCTTATCCAAGGACGGGTTGGTGGTGCTCTTCATTCCAATGTTGTAACATTCTCTTGCAACTTGGGGTTCACCTTTGATCTCTTGGATCCCCCATGGAGACGAGAACTTCAGGGACTGATGGTACGTTGAAGGTTTGGCCCTTATGTCATGCAGCCAAGGCCTTCCCAAGATGATGTTGTAGAGCGACTCCGCTTCTATTACGGCAAACTTTGTTTGCATGTTGATGCCTTGAGCTAGAGTGGTTAAGTTGATTTCTCCCAACATGTCTGCAACTTCGCCACTAAACCCTACTAGGGGGATGTATTTCTTTACCACGTCGTCACTGGAGAATCTGAGTTCCTTGATGGCGGACAACGTGATGATGTCCGTGCAGCTCCCATTATCGACAAGGATCCTCTTAACTTTGCAATTACTAATGGTGAGGGAGATAACTAGCCCGTCGTGGTGATCCACATTCTCGTTTGGCTCCTCGAACGTGATCGGATAATCTTCCTTGATGGATCTGACGTGATAGATTGGCATAGCGTCGCCTCCCCTATGTGAAGCTTTGGCGTTTCTCTTGGCGGCGGACGCAGTGTAGCCACTCATGGAGGAGCCTCCTAAACTAGTGTGGACGGTCCTTGTGTGACCTGATGGTGGCGGTGGTGGAGCTGGAGACTTCCTCTCTCTCTTTACTCCCTCGAAGATGTCTCTTCCTTCTCTGGAGAGCAAGTATTTCAAGTCTCCTCTCTTCAAGAGTCTCAGTACTTCTTTTCTCAAGGTGTAGTAACCATCTGTGGTGTGGCCGATATCATTATGAAATTCACAATACCCTTTTCTTGATCCAGGCCTTCTTCCAAGGTTTGGCTTTTTCGGCCATTGCACGTCACGTAGCCCTTCTATCGCACTTATAACTCGCAACGTGTTAGTCTTCATATGAACGCCCCTTTCAACCATGTAAACGCTATCAACCTAGCTCACGTTGTGCACCATAGGTGGCTCTCTTTGGAATGGCTTATTTCTCTTGTCGTGGCGGTCTCCTCGTTCTTGGCGTTCATGATGCCTACGCTGTGGAGAGTTCCTGCGCGGAGAAATCCGTCTACGTGGAGAACGAGAGTTGTCGTTGGCGTGTGTTTGGAGATCCTCTTCGAGGCGCATTGCTTCTATGGCCTTTTCACTACTTACGGTGAAGGAATCAAGTCGAGTTTTTGTCAATTCCTTGTATAAGTCACTGTCTCGCGGAAGAGCTCGTCTGAACGCGTCGACAACAGTGGACTTGTTGCAATCTGGGATGTTGATCCTCTCATCATTGAAACGCTTCATGAAGCCCCTTATCGTCTCGCCTTTCTCCATGCGTATGTTCTGTAGGTCTGAAGGCTGTTGTTTGTGCCTAAAAATACGACGAGCAAGGAACGCGTCATGAGCTACACGTAGGATGATCACGTCGACGCGACGAGAAAGAAATGAAGGCATCGATATAGCAAAGACAAGGTACGCTGAGTATATTTCATCAATAATGTATATTCCTTATGTAATTGGTAAAAGATATTAGAAAGAATATTTTTTTCCATATTCTATATCGTCATTCGATAGAAGGAAAAGATATTATCCTATTTCTTTAAAGATAGAACTAGGGTTAGCCTATAATAAGAGGCTAACGCCTTCTTTGTAATCATTTATCCACCTCGATCAATAATACAAGTACAAGCCCTTAAACCCTAATTTCCCATCGTGTTCTTGAGTTGAGATTGTTACCATCAAGTTTGATCTTTGCCCTACAATTGCTTAGTTATCATCTCGTTGGTAATTTAGCTACAAACAATTGGCGCCCACCATGGGGCTGGATAAAAAAAGTATCATCTTTCCACGTAAAAGGAACACTTTCTCCAAGAAACCATGCCTAATCCCACAAACAGCCCATTGTTTGGAGAGAATAGATCAGAAGAAGAGGTCGTCGTGACGACACCCAACATTCCCGGCGGCGAGCGAGTAGAACAAGTAAACGAGAAAGATCCCGACACTCAAAAGACCAAAGTCGCGAATGAGGAGCGCGAAGAAGAAGTTCATGGGTACCAGGGGTGGTGTCCGCAAGGATCGATGGACAACGGTGCAAGGATTCGCTCGTCGGTGATGGAGAATGGTGCAGGCGGAAGTGAGGTTTGATGGAGAATGGATATGCGTCTTCTTAGGCTGAGGTATGACACACTTAGCCAAGAAAACAATGAGGAAGAAACCGAGATACAACACACTCAGATTCAGCCTCGAAGACGATCGATATTACTCACGAACGATGAAGAACTTTGGGAGCTTTTTGGTGCAAACTAGTTCTGCGTTTTCTTGTTGATCAAAAGCTGTTGTACAATGCTTTCCTAAGGCCCTTAAATAGCCATCTAAAATGCTGAAAATAAACAAAGAAAAAATGCTAAAAATAACCACTCCTCCTAAGCATTACTTCGTCCACTACTTCTAGCACTAGTGGGGCATTTTCAGCCCTTTTTAGGGAAAGATAAATACATAATTAAAACCAAATAATTATCCAACTAATGCTGAAAATAATACTAAGTAAATTGGTGTTTCTTCCTTAGCCAAAATTCAGATAAGTGGCTCTCCTTGGTGTAGGCATGTGAACACGGATCCCTCTTCATGACTTGGCTCTCTTTGACTCATAAGACCGTCCTTGAGCAATTGGTGTAGTTGTCGAGCTCGGGCTCTAGTGATAGCACCGGGTGGTTGGTCCTCCTTAGGGCTTTCCTTGTCTTGAACTTGCTCGAGCTCTTCTTCTAGCACCTCATCATCACTTGACACATCTTCTTGGTCAGCATCTTGGTCTTGAATACCTTGATGTGTAGGCTTGAACACATCATCCTTCCTCTCTTGAAAGGGATTCGACCTCGAATCTAGCTCGTCAAGATTTGAATCCTCGTCAACAATGTAGGGCGTCCAGTCGGAAACGTTGAACACATCATGGACGCCGAAGTCTTGTGGTAGCTAGAGCTTGTAGGCATTGTAATTAATGCTCTCAAGCACCTGGAATGGCCCATCTCCTCTCGGTTTGAGCTTGGAGTTGAGGAGCAATGGGAAGCGCTCCTTCCTTAGGTGCAACCACACAAGGTCGCCGGGCTCAAATATCACCTCCTTGCGTCCACGGTCTGCTTGGCGCTTGTATTGGCCTTCTCGTCTTTCCAATTGTAACCTTGTGTCCTCATGCATCCGCTTGATCCGAGCAGCTTCATCCGCTCCTTCCTTGCTTTCCCTCTCCTTGATAGCATATGGTAAGAGCTCCAACGGTGTTGTGGGATTGCGCTCATGCACCACCTCAAACGGTGTCCTCTTAGTAGCTGTATGGATCGTCCTATTGTATGCAAACTCAATGAAAGGCAAGCTCTCTTCCCACCTGCGCAAGTTAGTCCTCAAAATAGTTCTAAGCAAAACACCAAGAGTGCGGTTAACTACCTCGGTTTGAGGATGACAAGTAGTGGAAAAGAGAAGTTTAGTTCCAAGCTTTGCCCATAGAGTCTTCCAAAAGTAGCTTAAGAACTTCACATCTCGGTCCGACACAATAGACCTAGGAACCCCATGTAATCTCACAATATTATCAAAGAAAAGGTTAGCAACATGAGATGCATCATCAGTTTTATGGCATGCACTGAAATGTGCCATTTTGGAGAACCTATCGACCACTACAAATATGGAGTCTCTCCCTCTCTTAGACCTTGGTAACCCTAAAACAAAATCCATGGAAATGTCTTCCCAAGGAAGTTTAGGGATAGGTAGAGGAGAGTAGAGACCATGGGGCTGCACCTTGGCCTTAGCACGCAAGCAAGTCATGCAAGAAGCACAATGCCTCTCCACGGCCTGATGCATCTTAGGCCAATAAAAGTGCTCTCTTAGCACATGTAAGGTCTTTAGGACTCCAAAGTGCCCCATCAACCCGCCCCCATGAGCTTCATGCACTAAGATGTTCCTAATTGAGCATCTAGGAATACACAACTTGTGACCTTTGAACAAGAATCCATCATGCAAGTAGTATTGGTCCTTGCTTCCATGAGACTTACATGCGGCCATTATATCACAAAAATCAGGATCACATGCATATAAGTCTTTAAGAAAGCTAAAACCAAGTAACTTAGCATCCAAAATAGTCAACAAGGTGTATCTCCTTGAAAGAGCATCTGCCACCACATTGTCCTTTCCCTTCTTGTGCTTAATCACATAGGGGAAAGACTCAATGAACTCTACCCATTTAGCATGCCTTTTGTTCAGCTTGCTTTGGCCCTTTAGATACTTTAAGGCCTCATGGTCGGAGTGTATGACAAATTCCTTAGGCAATAGATAGTGTTGCCATACTCTTAGCACACGTACCAAAGCCAAAAGTTATTTGTCATAGGTGGGGTAGTTAAGCTCAGCTCCTCCAAGCTTCTCACTAAAATAAGCTATGGGTTTGCCTTCTTGCATAAGGACACCCCCAAGGCCTATTCCCGAAGCATCACACTCTATCTCAAAAGTCTTATCAAAGTTAGGCAATGACAAGAGTGGTGCTTGGGTGAGCTTGGCTTTTAGACTAGCAAATTCCGCTTCTTGTGCAGCGCCCCAAGTGAACGCTACACCTTTCTTTGTAAGTTCGGTGAGAGGCGTAGCAATGGTCCTAAAGTCTCTCACAAACCTGCGGTAAAAGCCAGCCAAGCCTAGAAAGCTGCGGACTTGAGTCATAGTAGTTGGTGTTGGCCACTCATGAATGGCCTTCACTTTCTCCTCATCAACTCTCAAGCCCTCTTTGCATACCACAAATCCAAGGAATACCACGTGATCAGAATAGAAGTGGCACTTCTTGAAGTTGGCATACAACTTCTCCCTTCTCAAGACCTCAAGAACTTGTCTAAGGTGGATAACATGTTGTTTAAGATTATGGCTATACAGTAGGATGTCATCAAAGTATACAACCACAAACTTACCAATGAAGTGCCTTAGGACATGGTTCATGAGTCTCATAAATGTGCTAGGGGCATTTGTAAGACCAAAAGGCATTACCAACCATTCATATAGACCTTGTTTAGTCTTGAAGGCCGTTTTCCATTCATCGCCCTCTTTCATGCGAATCTGGTGGTAACCACTCTTAAGGTTTATTTTAGAAAAGACACTTGCCCCATGCAACTCATTAAGCATGATATCTAATCTTGGGATGGGATGGCGGTACTTGATGGTTATGTTTTTGATTGCGCGGCAATCAACACACATCCTCCAAGTACCGTCCTTCTTTGGTACCAAGATGACGGGAACTGCACAAGGGCTAAGACTCTCCCTCACGTAGCTCTTGTCAAGCAATTCTCCTACTTGACGTTGCAAATCCTTAGTTTCTTCCGGATTAGCCCTATACGCAGCCTTGTTAGGTAGAGTTGCCCCCGGTATAAAGTCAATTTGGTGCTCAATACCCCTTATGGGAGGCAATCCCTTAGGCACTTCCTCTTGAAAGAGATCATCGAACTCCAACAAGAGGTGTGAAATGGGCTGCGGGAGTTCCTCAAGATCATTCAAGGTAAGAAGCATGTCCTTGCGTATGAACAAGCAACATGGCTCCTTTAGCTTAATGGCTTGAGCAACTTCCTTAGGCTTAGCCAAGAGCATGTGTTTAGAAGCACCTCCTTTACTTCCAATAGCCATTTTCTTACCTTTGGCTTGCTCTTTAGCTTGGGCTTTCCGTTGTTCCCTCTCTACATGGTCAGCCATGATTTCATGAGGAGTTAAGGGGAGGAGAGTAATCCTCTTGCCATGTAAATGGAAGGAGTACTCGTTACTCACGCCTTGGTGTATGACGCCCCTATCATACTGCCATGGCCTCCCCAAGAGGAGGTGACAAGCGGTCATAGGGAGTACGTCACACAAGACCTCATCCTCATAGCCACCAATAGAGAAATTGATCATGGCTTGCTCACTTACCTTTAGAGGGTTGTCGGAGTTTAACCAACATAGTATGTAGGGCTGAGGGTGGGGAGTAGTGCTTAAGTTGAACCTAGACACTACTGCCTTGTCAATGATATTACAACATGATCCACCATCGACTATCATGCTACACACTTTTCCTTTGATAGTGCACCTAGTATGGAAGATGGTCTCCCTTTGGCTAGGCACACTAGCTCCCTCCGTGGCTATAAGCACTTTCTTAGCCACGAAACAATCTCCTTGGGCAGCAGCCACATGGAGTTCTTCCACTCCCTCCTCATTGTCAACAACTTCTACTTCACACTCATCCTCGGATTCATATTCTCCTAGAGTGTTAAGTAAAACTTGCCTCTTTGAGGGGAAATCCTTAGCAAAATGACCACGTCCAAGACACTTAAAACACTTTAGGTCTCTAGCCCGGTTCTCACCCTCCTTTTGTTGGGTTTGTACCGTGGATTGAGACCCTCTAGGGTGACTCGAAGAATCACCTCTAGTCGGTTCTAAACGCCTAGGGGTGGGCTGTCCGCCTTTGGAGTCTTGCCAAGGCCGTGAGCTATTAGCTAGGGGGCGTCTTGAAGGAAGTGCTTTGTACATACGGTTGGTATAGTGAAGCACTTCTTCCATAGGCGTCCCATTAGGGAAGTGTTGCTTGCTCACTATGGCTTTGAGCTCGGGGTTGAGATGGTTTATAAACTTAGAAATAAGATACCCTTCGGGAACCCTAAGACCAGATCTAAAGACTAAAGTCCTTAGCTCCGTATAGAATTCATCCGGGCTCTTATTCCTTTGTTCAAGTTGCTCCAACCTCTCATGAACCCTCTCCGCATAATCATTCGGCACAAACCGGTCCCTTAAGGCTTGTTTGAGGTCTTGCCAAGTAGTGACTTGGGGTGGCCATGATACTCACGGTCAGCCTTGTCCCCGAGCCACCATTGATAGGCAAATCCCTCAAACTTGATGATAGCTATAGCTACTCGTTGAGCTTCCGAGTAGTTATAATACTGAAATATTTGTTCAGTTGTTTGCTCCCAATCAAGATAAACCTCCGGATCACAATTACTACCAAAAGATTGTACCTCCCATTTAACTCCATGGGGCCTTTGGTCATAGGCAGGCGCATCCTCATAGTAGCCAGCGCCTCGGTATGGGATGTAAGAACCTCTTCCGCCTAGGCCACACCCTCCTCCTCCTCGTCCTTGTGGCATCCTACGTGGTTGCATCGGTGGTTCTTGGTACCTAGGAGGATCAAATGGAGCTGGTCTTGGTGGTTCTCTAACTTCCGGTCCATAATCTACATGGTTAGTCCGAAAAGGCATACTAGTAGTACTAGTATCAAGGAATGGAAAGGAGAAGTTAGAACCTGGACCATAGTCATCTCTTATGGTTGTTACGAGTGAGGTCGTTGGCTGAATGCTACTTGAGGTAGGCAGGCTTGTGTACAATGACGCGGGTGTTGGAAGAGTCAATAATGGTACCGTCACCACGCCTCCTTGCTGCGACTCATGATGGTAGCTAGGAGAGGGTGTTTGAGAGTTATTCCATTTCTCTTCCATGGCCCTCATGAAGGTTGCATGTTCCGTCCTCATAGCTTGCAAATGTTGTCGTGCACGCTCAACCGCCTCTTCTTTGGAGGATTGTATGGCCAGGAGAAGGGTCTCCATGGTGATGGCCGGACTGTCCTTGGTGCCCTCAAGGGCTGTTTGTTTCTCCTTTGGATCCACCATTATCCCTACACAAGCAAATCCCACACAACAGCCCACAAATGCAAAGCAAACACAATGGTCCCTAGAGCTAGCAAGTAAGCTTATCCTTATCAAACAACTCTATGAATTCAAGTCCTTGTGCGCTCGCTAATAGGCTAGGGTGGGCTTCCTATATGCACAAAGAGACTCAAAGAAAACAGAAAGTAAAGTGCACCACAACCTTATTAGTTAACACCTTCGTTTTAAGCATAACTCAAAACAATATTGTAAGTACTTGTTCCCTATTACCACATACTATAGTTGTATCAAGTGAAAAATGAGGAACTTTGAGCTTACAATTCGTACAAGTGGTGCTCAATACAATCAGATAACTCCTTCAAAGCTTTACAAGACACACTTTCACTTAGGCTTTTCTCTTTTTCACAATGTAAGCCGAGTTTTTCTTGCTTTCGTACTGACTTGTTCTTTTCTTTTCTTTTCTCGTTTTTTTTTTTACTTATGCAATGCTAGAGATATCACTTATGCAATGATCTCTTTCCATGGTTACGACGAAGGAATCTGGTCGGGTCTTCGTCATCTCCTTATACAAGTCACTGTCTTGCGGGAGAGCTCGTCTGAACGCGTCGGCAACAGTGGACTCGTTGCAATCCAGAATGGTGATCTTCTCGTCATTGAAACGCTTCATGAAGGCTCTTATAGTTTCGCCTTTATTCATGCGCATGTTATGGAGATCTGAAGGTTGTCTTGCAAACATCTTACTGCTGACGAATTGTAGGCGAAACATGTTGGAGAGTTCGGCATAGGATGAGATACTTCGTCTGGGGAGACGGATGAACCACGTCAAGGCCTGGCCTTTCAACGTCGAACTGAAGAATTTGCACATCATTGCTTCCCTTAGCTCTAGCTCGATGGGACTTGTGGAGAGCTTTCCCTTGTAAAGTAAGATATGTTCTTCTGGATCATCGAATCCGTCATAGACAAGGAGGTCGGTGACGGTGAACTTCTTGGCGATCTTCTGGGCGGCGATGGCATTGACAAAGGGATTCTCTTGATATCCTAATCCGGGCATCAATAGCATTTCCTCCCTCAAGGCGCCGACTTGTTGTGCTACCAACGCGGCGACGACACTTGACGTCATGTCTTTCTCGGGCTTATCTTTTGGCGCCGTTTCCCTGGAGGGGAGATCGTCTTGATACCTCTTGATGTGTTCAAGCCTACACATCAAGGTATTCAAGACCAAGATGTTGACCTTTCGCCAGTTTCTTCAATCATCGATCTTCATTCTTCAAATCTTCAAGTCTTCAATAATTCTTCACTTCTGATCTTCATTTCTTCACTTCATAACAGATGTCTCATAGCATAATAATATCTCCAAACACCTATGATAATACTCCTAAAACAATGTAATAATCCCTAGTTACGCTATACAAAGTGCAGCGTATCAAAATTCAAGGACTACATAGAAATAAGGTGGGGTGTAGTCTTACCCCTTACATCGTCTAACAAAACATCCGTCACCCCAACGGGTGAAGCATCTAAAAAATGAACACCTAAGTGAAAAGAAAAAGCAAGTGAAGCAAGACGGTCAGCGACCGCATTAGCCTCCCTAAAAACATGACAGAACAGACAAACCCAGTCCCTACGAATGAAGCTCTGCGCCGTAGCAACAAGGCTACCCAAAGGATGACAATGATCCACAAGTTTACTTAGCAACAGAACTACAAGTTGCGAGTCTGTATCCTGGTAAACCCTAACCCCTATCCCAAGCCAAGCGAACCCCGAAGACAATCCCCCACAGTTCCGCCATTGGGACCAAACACGAACCAATGAAATGAACAAAGCCCACCATCCAGCGTCCTGAGTCATCTTTGATCACACCACCAGCCGAGGCATGCCCATAAACAAGGGCTCCATCGGTATTAATTTTAACAGAACCACTCGGAGGTGCCTGCCATCCCACATCAATCTCCTCAAGTATCCTCGGCCCATGAAAAAACTTGGCTTTGTCTAGTCTAGAAATAGAAAACTATTAATCAAACTAGGTGATCAATCTAGCAAAACCAATAGAAATCATTTAGATGAAGAACAGGAGAATTAATACAAACCCAAAGGAAAAGAACAAGAGTTTAGAAATCTCACAACTTAATAACCGAAGGTTTCAAATGCTAAGCAAAACAATGGAGTTTAGTTCCTGCTCATGGTTGCAGAACTAAGCGTAGATGGAAAAGAAGATGATAAACTAAAGAAATCTGCTAGGGTCTTAAAAGAGTCCAACCCTAGAATCCTAAAACGAAAATAATAAATTAAAAAGAAAAGAAATAAATAACACAAACATGGAAAATCCGGAAACAAATGTCTTCAGCGCAATATGGCGATCGCCGAAATATGTGTGGCGATCGCCGGAATATGTGTGGCGATCGCCGGAATATGTGTGGCGATCGCCGGAATATGTGTGGCGATCGCCACCTTCTCTCGAACTTCAAGTAATGCCTCTGTTGTAGGGTGGCGATCGCCAGGGTTGTGGTGGCGATCGCCAGTTTTTTCAATCTTCGATCTTCATTCTTCAAATCTTCAAGTCTTCAATAATTCTTCACTTCTGATCTTCATTTCTTCACTTCATAACAGATGTCTCATAGCATAATAATATCTCTAAACACCTATGATAATACTCCTAAAACAATGTAATAATCCCTAGTTACGTTATACAAAGAGCAGCGTATCAAAATTCAAGGACTACATAGAAATAAGGTGGGGTGTAGTCTTACCCCTTACATCGTCTAACAAAACACCCGTCACCCCAACGGGTGAAGCATCTAGAAAATGAACACCTAAGTGAAAAGACAAAGCAAGTGAAGCAAGACGGTCAGCGACCGCATTAGTAATGCGCCCCTGCCCTCTCTTACAGCCACAGAAGAAGAGGAGGCTCTCATTATGCCTCCTAGCGCTCCCATGACTAGGCAACGCGCCAAAGCCATCGCTGAGGCGGTTCAATCTTTTGTGACTAAAGCCATGGCAAGCAACTATACAAGCCAAGAGGCGCCTAGGTCCCTCCTACTCTCAACTCTTGAAGATCATCCCGGGACCATGACCATCGGCGCCTCAAGCCTTCTATGCCTACGCTCACTTGTCACACACAAGCCAAGCACCCAGCGCATGCGCAAGATGAGGCTCGCTCCCCAAGCCCACAAGATCAAGGCGATTCCTCCCAAGCGCAAGCGGCAGAAGCCACCCATCGGCGTCCGACCCCACCGGCGACTCTTCCTCCAGCGCTCCTGGTGCCAAAGTGAGCGCCACCCATGGTTTGCCGGAGATGGTCCCACCAGCGCTGGCACAAACCCCCTCCAAGGACTTGGACGCCGCAGGCCCCCAGAATGGCTCGGCCCTCCCCCTTTGGGTTAGTCCAACCTATTTGGTTTTGTTGTCTTTATTTGTTTTTGTTGTCTCAAACATTAGGTTGTCTTTATTTGGGAATTGTTGTCCCTATTTGCTTTTGTTGTCTCTATTTGGGATTTGTTGTCTCGGTCCCATGTCCGGAGACTTTCCATTTTTAGGAAGTTGTTCGTCTCGGGTTTTGCTAGCGTTTTAGAACTTACTATTTATAGAATGTTTCTAAATATGGAGTGGTCCAGCCCTGCATGGTTTGGGCCGTCCTATTGGGCTCTTGGCACTCAAGCCCAAGCTCGCCCAAACCCTAGCCGCCGCCCCCTATTGCTTCTCCCTAGGTTTCGTCGTCATTTTGCTTGTGTTTTCCCTTTATAAGGCTGCAGCCTCCTATTGTAATCGGCACGTTTAGTTTGAATCAAGAACCTTGTTGAGACGAAGCATTCCTCCTCTTCTTGATCTAGGCGTCACAATCCTACGGGCTCTGTCTTCTCATCTTCTTCACCATATCCTCTAGTCCCTTTCGTCTACATCCCTAGCCTCATAAGTTCCCATATCTTCTAATCCCTTTCTTCTACATCCCTAGCCAAAACTTCACTTGTTTGAGCAGCCCTCAATCGCCATAACCAAATCCTTCACCCCTAGCTTGTCGAGTTGCCTACTCTTCATTCATATCTCAATTCGTCAAGGAAACTTGACGTCTATATCCAAACAATTCCGCTGCAAACTCCCATCTCTACCAGTGAGCCCCTCAAAAGACTTCCACCCAACACTTCCAAGGTATTTTGTCAAAGATCTCGAGCGCAATTGGCTTTCCGGAGACCAAGCGCGCATCAACTGGCATCAGAGCAAGGTTATCTTGTAAGTAAGTGTTAATTGTCTTTTACACTATCTTTTCATTTCACTCGTCTTTCATCAATCACTTCGATCCATTTGTGCAGAAATTTTTTTTCTCACAACCATTTACTCACGGCTTTATGCCAAATAAAATCTGAAAATTCACAAAAAAAATTATTCAAACCCTAGGCTGATTCTAAAGCTTTCCTTGCAAGGAATCATACAAAAAATATCCGTAAAATCGTGCTAGCCTTTGACCATAGGATTGCCGAAATATCTGCATGATTTTCTAGTTAGGATCTTGCATATCTTATCTTTCCTATTGTTGAGATTTAGTATCTTGTTAGGATATTTGGTTTCTTTTAAGTTGACCGAAAATCTCAGTCATATCTTGCATATCTTGACTTTCACAAATATCTCGGACCAAATCAAATCAAATCATATCTTCGAGATATTATAACTCAAAAAAAAAAAAAAAGTCAAAGAAAGACTTATAGTTCGGCCAAGGCACAACCCAAATAAGGTAACCCTTGAGCCTACACCGATTTGGTTTGATCCATCTTCGTTTCTCAGCACCGTGTAGAGTCGCTTGATTGTTTGCCTTTGTCTTGCATGCTACTTATCTTGCAATTGTGTCTAATTTGAAAGCTTTTTTACTTGCTATATTATCTTGCATCTCTTTCGGTAAATCCTAGAAACACAAGCTTGCCATAACCGCCATACGGGCAGCCAAAGTAGTCACCCTACGAGTGCTTTGTCTAGATCTTGTATAAGCGATTATACTTGCTTGATTTCTTTGTTTTGCGATAGTTTTTGTACACTGTTACTCGTCGGAATGTCTATATTTGCAGGAGAGGATCTCGGATTACCTACCTTCCAAATTCAGCCAGCCTCACAAACCTTAGTAGCCCGGCGCATTTTGTCAATAAAAGAAGCACCAACCCAGGATCAGCGTGATAATCTCTTTCACACGAGATGTTTATTCAAGCAATCAACATTGAGTGTGATAATCGATGGCGGAAGTTGCTGCAATCTCATTAATGAGAAAGTGGTGAAACATTACAACTTGCCTACAACTCCACATCCCGAACCATATGGGCTGCAATGGCTCAAATCAAGTCGAGGTGAACAAGTAACTAGGCAATGTTTAATTTCTTTCTCTATTGGTTTATATTCTGATTCAGTGCTATGTGACATAGTACCCATGGACTCCACTCATCTTCTACTTGGACGTCCATGGCAATTTGATAGACGTGTCATCCATGATGGGTATTTAAATACATATTTATTTACCTATAATGGAAAACGCGTCACACTCTTACCTATGTCACCACATGAGATCTTACAGGACATGGCTGAACGAGAAAGAACAAGGTTGTTCAAAATGAACAACACAAGTCAAAGCCAAGTCTGGGAATCATGGAGAGTGGTCACGGCACCACCTTGGGAGCCAAAGAACCTCAACAATTTGCAGCGCCTAGCGTGCCACAACTATCCCTTGGTGACCCTCAATTGATAGCCAAGCAACCCGGCACATGCCCGCGCGCGCCCACCACAGAAAGAAGCGCACAACCAGGTCAACTGACCCTAGAAGTCCAGCGTGCGCAAGGACAAAGCGACAAAGGGCAGAAGGGACACCAACCACTGGCCACCGAGCGCAAGCCACCAGATCCAGATTCTGGTCCGAGCGCTGCATCAACTGGCCAGAAAGAGGAGGATTGTGACCCAGAACGCCGAGAGAAGTTACAAAACGCTCGGCCAACCAAATAGCACGGCGCAATCCAAGCCAAATACGAGCAACGAGTGTTCATGACTCGTCCAACTGACTTGGACGATATTATTCAGGGAAGGCTTTCGTGTTTCCTTTTATGTCCTAAACTTTGCATTTCAACTGAAAAGGAACAAATTGATCTCCCCAGTTGCATACAATCTGTTTTGCAGGATTACAAAGATGTGTTTCGTGAAGAACTACCAGACGGACTTCCACCGATTTGAGGCATTGAGCACCAGATAGATTTTGTGCCTGGAGCCTCTTTACCAAACAGGGCATCCTACAGAGCAAGCCCAGAAGAAACTCATGAGCTTCAACGACAGGTGCAAGAGCTCATTGAAAGAGGCTATGTCCGAGAAAGTTTGAGTCCTTGTGCGGTTCCAGCGATTCTGGTTCCTAAAAAGGATGGAACCTGGAGAATGTGTGTGGACTGCAGAGCAATCAACCAGATTACAATCAAGTACAGACATCCCATTCCCCGTCTGGATGATATGCTCGATGAACTACATGGTGCTACCATATTTTCAAAGATTGACTTAAAGAGTGGATACCATTCCCCGTCATCCCAGGTATCACAACAGTTTTCACACCATTAGAAATAGAGCACCAAATCGGGGAAGGAGCTGAGAGCTCAACAAGCGAGGGCCGAATATATTTGCTACGAATAATCGTAGTTCAAAAGCGCTCGGGATTGCGAAGGAAGCGCCACGCAAGCTTACCAATAGCGGCCTGGTTCAATTCAAACATGCTTCGAAAACCAAGACCACCTAGCACCTGTGGCTGGCACAGTTCTTCCGAATGCACCTTGTGCATTTTTCTACTGCCTTCCCAACTACCCCAAATAAAAGAGCGTGTGATTTTGCCAATTTTATTACAGACCAAGGGAGGGAGCGTAATGGCAGCCATGGTGTATACCGGAATCGAAGAGAGGTATGGTCTTCTCTGTATAAATCACTTGTATTATCAATATAGGTATGCTCTGGCTGAGCTGTCTGAAGATATTACGAAATCATTCGTGGAATCTATTGTGTTTGAAACAAAAAATACAAGTGCACGAGATCTAAGTAACATATAATGCAAAAAGGAATGAATTTGATATCTTAATTTGAATGGTGTGACTTAATTACGTACAGCTTGCATTGGTATAAGCTGAATCACAAGATTGTTACATATTATAGGTGATTACAGGTTATAGAAAGAAGAAGCGAAAAAAAAGAAAGTTTAGGAATGTTGATTACAAATTTGGTGGGTGCATACTAGATTTGGCTGAGGATGTTTTGAAATCGGGTCATGGCAGAGGTGGGCAAGGCAACAAGCATGGTTGTGGTGGCACCCCGATTGGGCAAGATCATAAGCACCTCCTTCCCAGGAAAGGCGAGTGGGCCGGAATGGAGAGGGTGGCCCCAACCGAAATCCGTATGGAAAAAGGAAAGCCTGGCCCATGTAGTGACGAGGAGAACGGACCTCATGGAGGGCCTGGCCCTTGTGAGCTCATAGTAGTCAATAGCCGAGCGCATGAAGCGGTCTGTGACCCCTTCGACCGCCCTCTGAACAAGGCCGACTGCGTGTGAGAAGGGCCCCTTGGTCAGCTCCCCCTCGCTGCACTCGCATGCCGTTAAGACAATGGCGTTCCCCACGTAACCCTCCGGCAAAGGGGGTTTGAACCTTGGTCTTCCGTCCACTGGAAACACCAGCTTGCACCGCTCCTCCGTGTCTCGCCCCACTGCCATGCTCCGAGCCCTCCATGCGAACGCGGTTAGAACCTCGAAAGACGTGCACCGCTCCACCAACCCGTCTTCCATGGCTTTCAACTTCAGCCGCTCGATGCTCTTCGCATCCAGCGTGAACGTCTGGTGTTCCACTTCTTCTTCATCTAATATTAATGGACGGGGAGGCATTTCTTGGAACTCCGTGTGAGGGAACTCGATCACGGGAGGGGATCGGGCTTGGAGTAGGGTTCGGTCGTGGAACGGTGCCTTGTTCAAAGGCAACCCTCGGGCGATCTCACCCCACGCCTTCACGAAAGCCGTCGCGCCTACACCGTCTAACAGAGCGTGGTTAAGGGTTAGCCCCAGAATGAACCCTCCACATTTGAACTTGGTTACCTACATATTAATTAATATCAATCCGGCCGCCGCCCAACAAATTAATTAATTCACCATACATATAAATATATAAATATACCTGAGCCATGACGAGTGGTATGTCAAGAACAGTTTTAGGGTTATCAAGGTAAAAGTCATAGACCAACTTGGCGCGATTAGTAGGGTCAGGGTCCATCATTTGGTGTGCAATCTCCTCCATCCTGCAATTGGCCTGTGCCTCCACGAACAGGGCCCCCTCTCCGGTGCAGTCAACTACAAGCTTCCCCTCGGATCCGGCTCGAAGCCTACCCGCCAACGGATAGTAGTAAACAAGAACCTTACCCAAAGACTCCTTCATCACCTTAGCCGCATCCTCGTTCCCCTTCTCCTCTGACTTGAACCAATAAAGGGTTGAAACAACTATCCCTATATTCTCCTCCAGGCTCACCAACAAGTAACGCTGCTCCTCAGGATCCTTCATGTCTAGGGCCCTCCCATTTGGGTTCAGCCGGATCTTGTTCTGGTCCAGGTTCGACAGGAACTCGACCCCTTTTGGTGTCTCCTCCTCCGGAACCACCACGCTTCGATCCCCCTTCTCTACTATTAGTTCCACGCCGCCATCTCCCAAATCTTTCATCTTCCTCTTCTTTGATTAATTTGCCAGGAGATAATGTATTTCACAAGCAACAATATTTTCTCCAACTAACTATATACACCAATTTCGTGGACTTTTGTTTTTTTTTTTTTGTCCAATATTATTGACTCTTCTCCTCCGTATTAGCTAGACAAGCACTAATTCGCTCCGGCCTACTTTCCACGCTTACAACCCCACACAAAAGCTGTACAACGCGCGGTATTCCATGATGGGCTCCACGTCATTCATTGCACATTAACAAGTTGCAAAACAATTATTTGGCTCCTTCAAACGTGTTGCTTGTGATAGACATTCATGTTTAAACAATTGCATGTTTTCCATTGGCTCGTTTTCTTTTTTTATATATTTGCGGTAGGTAATCGATTTTTTTATAGTATAAATATAACTTAAACTACTGAGTATATATTAGTGGGTTTAATAGTGTGATTGTTAAGTATAACAAACTTTGAAGTCATTGCCGCCGGGAAAGTGTATCAAAAGGGTGGACATAATACCGTCTTGGTTTGGTAACGTTACCACCTTTATTTACTTTGAAGCTATATATGTCCAACCTATTCCGTCTGATGAAACTCTTGAGTACATGAAAGATGGATAATCAACTCTAAAACCATTTTATATAATTCACTGCTTTTCAGCAATATTTTTGAAAATCTCCTAACCGTGTGACTTACGAAGTCCGCATGACATCTAATGAACAAATCCCAATATAATTAGTTATGTTTTCTCTCATCCCAACTTTGTTAGGTCGGATACTTGATATTGATAATCAGGTTATCTAAGTATCACTATTTTATTGATCACATATTTTAATTTTATAATTTTTTTATATTAAATAGATGAGTTCGGATCATATGAGGACAAGGCTTTTGGTGAGGACACGATCTCAGCCACTGATCCGAAGTCATCCGACGCTCCAGATTAAATCAGAGATTTGTCAAGGTTAATATGGGACGGGGGTATTATGGTCAATTCGTCTTGTTCTAAATCTTATCCCTTCCTCGCTCCTTCTCACTCACCCGCGCGACGGCGATAATCTGATCCTCCCAATCTTCATATCTTCCTTTGTTTCTTCGATTCCGTTGTCGATCCCTACTGCAAACTGATTTTCGTTGTTCAGGACCGGTAGATCCTCATTCAAATCATGTTTTCACGTGGTGATTCGAGTAAGTTTTGCTTTTCTGATTTTAATCTCTTTTTCGCGATTTGATTTTGTGTTGTTGCTTTGTTGTTAGTCGATTTTAGTTGTTTAAGTGTTTATAGATGTTGTTTCTGCTATATTCGTGTTCTAGTTTATGATCTTCTCCATCAATTTTGTTGTTTTTCACGTTTACTGTCAATCTAGGTTTTGTATTTTTGCTTTTATGAGTTTATCTTTTTTTTTTGCATATGATCTTGTTCATAGATGATTGTAATATTAATTTCCTCTCTTTTTTACTTGTGATTATTCCTTTAATATCTATAGATCTTATGATGCATTTTTCTGAAATTTCATTGAAGACATTATCTGAATGCCTTTCGAATACAGTGATGCTCTTATTGATTTTTTGATGCTTTAATGCTGAAGGATGTTGGATAATGGCCAAGATTTACTTAGCATCTTCTTATGATGATGATGATATGTGTGTACTATGCATACTTAAATAAAACCTAATGAACCTTTGAGTTAGATATGATGAACCTGAATGTATTTTTTTATGTTCCTGTAAGTGTTATATCATGATCAATGAAGCTTTTGTTCTGTTGAAATCTATAGTTTAAATTCAAAGAGGATAGATGCGCATGTTGAATTCCTTAGATTCTGTTGAATTTCTTTGAAGACATTATTTGAGTTTAAATAATATTGTTGTTTTTTGAAACTCTAGCTTCTACTTCTGTTGCACTTGAGATATGTGTTATTTCAAGTTGTGAAGATGTGCCTGTTGTTATTCTTGATTCTGAAGAGCAAAATGAACCTATACTTTCTCAAGGTGGTTCCCTCACCTACGTCCCTTCTTGTGATGATGCTCTCAAACCTGCAATGGGAATGGTGTTTCAATCGTTTGAAGAAGGTATAGCATTTTACCCGGTGTATGTTGATGCTTGTGGGTTTCATATACACAATGGAACCAAGCGTCTTGAAGGTGGTGTTGGGAAATACAAGTATACCTTATGCAATAGAGCAGGGTTCAAAGAGGATAGAGTTAATAAAGGTGTACGTTTATAGGGTATCTAATAGGGTTGGATGCAATGCTTTGCTTGGTCTCCGTTATTCTCAATGCGGTGGATACATAGTAATTTCGTTTGAGGAAAGTCACACCCAATGTTTTGTTTTGAACTCCCATCATCAGTTTATGACTTCCTCTAGGAAGTTAGATGAAGGACATAAGAAATTTGTCCTTAACTGTCAAAAAGAAAGCATTGGCCCGGTTAGATCTCACCGTCTTTTCAAAGAGATTGTTGGTGCATCAGCTGTTGATTTTAAGGACTTTCGTCGTGATATGTTGGCTTACATAGGGGGTCATATGCTCAGATGACAATTGATCGGTTCTTCAAGAAAAAAAACAGCTTTGCTCGGCTTATTATTTTGACTATGACGTGGATAGCACTGAGCGCCTAACACGCTTGTTCTGGTGTGATCCTGTATCCAGGAAAAACTTCTCACTGTTTGATGATGTTGTTTCATTTGACGAGACATATTGTACTAATAGGTAAGTAAAATATCCTTCATTTGTCCTAGTTGCTTTGTATTATTCTATTTTTTTGTTCTGTCATTTATGATGAATCTGGTCTTCTTTTCATGTATAATTATGTGTATTTGTAACTTATAGTCTACATGAACCTGTAGGCATAATTGCATGAACCTCTATACATATTTTTCATTTTTCTCTATGCATGTTTTTATGAACCTAAGTTTATTGCTATGAACCTCTAGGTATATTTTCATGAACCTCTAGGCATATTTTCATGAACTTATAGGCAAATGTTCATGAACCTCTATGTTTTGTTTGTCATGATTCTAATTGTATTGTTATGAACCTCTAGGCATAATTGCATGAACATCTAGGCATAATCGCATGAACCTCTAGGCATAATTTCATGAACCTCTATGAATATTTTAATGAACCTGTAGGAATATTTTCGAGAACCTCTATTCATACTCTATATTTTTTGCAAATGTAAATTTCTTCTTTGAACCTGCTTTCTTCTTTTCCCTGATATCTCTATTTAAGGTTCGTCAATGAAGATTGTGAATCTTTAAATTCCATTTTGTAGGTATAATATGATTTTCATCCCTTTTATTGGCCTTGATCACCACAAAAGGAGTGTCACATTTGGTGTCAGTTTGATTTTTAAAGAGGATGTTGGTTCCTATGTTTGGTTCCTTAAAAATTTAAAGAAGCTCTGAGGAATGATCCTAAAATTATCGTCAGTGATCAAGATGGTTCTATGAAGCTCACTTTTGAACAGGTCTTTCCTAATTCTCACCATCGTTTGTGTATGTGGCACATCATGAGGAAAGTGCCATCAAAGACTAAATATGAGGAAAGATTGTTGCTGAAGAAAGAAGCATCCAAGGTCTATACTTTGACTGTATTTTGTCTTGTTCGCCAGGAAATTTCAACAACTTGTTTTTCCTGCTCCCTTGCTTCTATCTCAGAAAGTAATGGTAAGAGTAATTTTTTTTTCCTTTTCTATTTAATTTTGTAATTATTTTATGAACTCCCTAAGTATTTTCATGAACCTTCTTGTTTTGTTTTGTGTTGAGTCTGATGGAGATCAATTGGTTGAATTCACAAAAATGCCCTTGTTTGTTATTATGTATATTTTCATGAACTATATCCATGTTTTTATGAACCTTGTGCATATTCATGAATCAAATTTGCAGAACACTATAACCCTTTTCATTCTTATTTTATTTGAGTGCTTGAATTGAATTTATGCGAGTGATTGCAGGTACGACATTATATGTTTTTATGAGAGAAGGAAATCACAAAGAGTATAAGGTTGAATATATTTCTGTTGTTGATGAATATCACTATAGCTGCAAGATGTTCCTGAGGCATGGATTGCCCTGTCGTCATCTCAGTTGTGTGTTCAAGAACAAGATTGTGCCAACAATCCTTTCTAAAAATGCGCTTTCTCGCTGAACTAAGTCTGCTACAATTAGTCCAATCTTTAGTATTGATGATGTTTTTGTTGATCAAGGTGTGTCTTCATATCAAAAGTAGTTTTTGCTCAACTCTACTATTTCAGAAAGTTATAATTGTCTTGGTGTGCTTGAAGACGATTCAGATCAATTGGAAGAATTAGTATCCATGTTGAAGCAAAAAAATACGTCCTTCCTTGGTCCTCCCAGTCATTTTTTAGCTTTGTACCATGGTACAAAGCTAAAAATTTATAAGAAGATAGTGGGACTAAGCCTATAAGGGGAATTTTTAATAGAGCAAGAGATAGTGGGACTAAGCCTAGTTGGATGAAGGAAGAAATATGGGAGAAACTTTGTCATATCTGGGAGACTGATGAAAAATTTATAAAAAGGTCGACAGTAAACAAGCGGAATAGAGGGATTGCACTCGAAAAAGGAACTCCTAGCTATCATGGTGGATCTTCAAGTATTACAGAACAAAAAAAAAAACTGGTAAGATACTTTTGATTTATTAAGAAGATAATCATTTTCTTATCTGTTTTTGGTCTTGTGGTTTTGATGCTTCTGCTTGTGCTTAGTTGCTGTAAATTTGGTTAAGATTTGTTGTATAATTCAAGTGCTAGAGATCATTATTCTTAAGTTGCTAGAGATCATCATTCATAAGTTACTAGAGATCATTTTGATGCTTCTGCTTGTGTATTTTGTCTTGGCTGTGGATTTGCTGTAAATTTGGTTCAGATTTGTTGTAAATTTTGTTCAGAGTTGCTGTATAAATTTGGTTCAGATTTGGAGTATAATCCAAGTACTATTCGTTAGAATTTACTCAAGCATAACCTTGATGTATCATGTTGCTTTTCCCCCCTTCATTTTAGTATATCTTGTTCTTTATTGCAACTTTGTCCATATAATTGCATTGGTTTAGAGGTATGTAATGCCATTAATTATTGTTTTGACAGAAAGCGCAGCTTGGAGTAGAACCGTCAATAAAGGAAATGTTCACACAATTCTTCGGTAAGAAAGACGGTTCTCTGACGCCTGCAGCTAAGAATCTCTTGGTAAGTCAGTTTTGAATTGTTCCAATTTCTAGTTTGCAACATTACAATGAGCAATTGGCTTTTATGGTTATTTTGTGCTGCTGTATATTCTTTGGCGAATGAGCAACTGGCTTTTATGGATATTTTGTGTTGTTGTATATTCTTTGGCGAATGAGCAACTATTTAATGGTTATTTTGTGCTGCTGTATATTCTTCATATTGTACAGTCTAGTTGCTTATGGCGTATGCCAAGATATGACCTAATTTTAGGCTAACAATAAATATTGGGACAACTCTCTTGCAAGTTTTAGCATCCTGAAGTTGAAAATAACCATAATCTGCAGAACTTGATGTAGGTCTTTAACTTTCTCTGCTTGCCATTTCGATTGTGATTAGTGGATGAATAACTCTATGGCCCTCTTTACAGTTGGCTTGTTCAAATGTTTTGTTGTTTAAGTTTGTGTATGACTTTTATGTTGTAGGACAATTTTGATGCTATGGTTGAGAAAGCAAACGAAGAGGCTGACATTAATGGGACTATTGTGGATCAGTACCAACTGTGGATCGATGCAACGGGTGGTGTGAGTAAAGGAAGAGTGCCATTCATGGGATCCGAGTCTTCAACTATCCTTGACCAAGTGAGTTCATATGGTATGCATGATAGGCCATCTTCTTCTACATATCATAATGTTGATCATTTTAAGGAAGATGTTCGAAATGAGGTAGCTTCTGAGATCGCAAAGCTCAATACGTTTTTTCTTGACAAGTTAACGCAACTGAAAGAAAATGTGAATGAAGAATTTGGAGGAAGAGTGAAGCTTGTGGAGGATAAAGTGGATAATATATGCATTATTGTTGATGAAGTTAAGACTCAGGGTCAAGAAAACAACAACAAATTGGATCGAGCTCTTGAAAAAATAATGGCGAATCAGAATTCATTCTTCACTTCCATGAAAGAGATGATTAACAATTCCTCTTAGAATTGTATGTTTGATCCTCAACTTTGTTTAATTTAGTATTTTAGAATATGAATTATTGTAGCTTTGTTGAATCTAAGTGTTAATTTTTTGTAGTACTCTAATGATATGATTTAGATTTGAAGAACTTATGGTGTGATTTTTATATTATCATTTTAATGTTATTGATCATGAATATCAACTAGTATTAAGAGTGGTAATGAATAGTAACCAATATTAAATGGATTTAACAACCCCAATACCAACGAATTTGGAGACGATTCTAAAAATGCCCTGGTAACGAATGTATCGATGGATGTTGCAACGTATTTAGCAACGACCATAGGGATGAAGTTGGTGACGACAATAGAAACGACCTTGACGGATGGTCGTCACAATAGCAATAATTGAGCAACAAATATAGCAACGACAACAAGGACGAACAAAGCAACAAGTTTTGTGACAAACATAACAACATCCATAGCGACGATCATAGCAACAACATTACGGACGAAAATAACAACGAATAATGCGTCGTCACCAACGAGTGTAGACATGCAAATAGGGACAACGGTAGCAACGCATAAGTTTACGACAGGAGCGACGAATTCAGCGACACCTATAGCGACATATTTAGCGACACCTATAGGGACGAATTTAGCAACACCTATAGCGACGCCTGTAGGGACACATATTTGCATCGGGGTAAAACCGTTGCTAATTTTGTTACTGTAACGCATCAATAGATTCGTCGAATTAGCAACGAAATCAGGGACGAAACAGGAAGCCGTTGCTAACCGGCGTCGCTAACCGCCGTTGCTAATTGCGACGAGCCGTATAGCAATGGGGATAAGGGTTCGTCGCTACGGCCGTCGCTAAGTCTCATCCGTCGCTCACGGCATCGCTACAGCCGTTGCTAAAGCCGTTGCTATTTCAGTGTTTTCTAGTAGTGCCAGCAATTCAGATCCACCACCACAAGCAAAGAACAAAGGTAGTTGTCAACATCAGTCTTCATCTACCAGCAATGTAATTGACCTTGCCCGTGTCAAACGTGGGCGTTGTGGAAAATGTCAGCAACTTACTACTCACAACAGTCGCACTTGTAATGGTGTTATAGATGTTTAGATTTTTTATCTAAGTTTTTGTTGTTGAGTTTGTGTTTTTGGTTTTTAAGAACGCTTTTGTTAGTGTTATGAACCTTGTTTTAGGTTTATGAACCTACTAGTTATATTCAACATGTTGTTGAGATGTTTTGAACCAATTTATCATTTTGATGAATGTCTTTGTTACTTTTATGAACCTACATTATTCTAGTTTGTTTTTTTATTTAATTCTTTATTTTTTTAGATTCAAATTTATAAAGTTCGACCAAAAATCATATGAATCTCTCGGCACATTTTCATTAACCTCTAGGAATATTTGCATGAACCTCTAGGCACAATTTCTTGAACCTAAGAGTATTGCTATGAACTTCTTAGCATATTTTCATGAATCTCTAGGCAAATTTTCATGAACCCCTAGGCATTTTTTCATGAACTCAATTGTATTGCTATGAACTTCTAGGTATAATTGCATTATCATGTAGGCATATTTTTACCTGAACCTATATTCATTATTGCGTGAACCTCTAGGCATATTTTCAAGTACCTCTAGGCATATTTTCATGAACCTGTAGGCAAATTTTCATGAACCTCTAGGCAAATTTCATGAAACTCTAAAAAAATTCATTAGCCTATATCATTAAGATTTATATATAATTTTTAGGGGTGGTTGAAAAATATTCACCCATTATATTCATCAAGATATTCATTATAATTTTGGGCTTTTACTCGGATCATCGGAAAAAAAGTCCAATGTCGGATAGTCTACATAGATATTTTTATTGTATTAAATAAACAAATCTATATAATTAAGATTTATAATTGGAGATAGTTATAAACACTATTATAATTATAAAATTCCAACAAAAAAAAAGATATAGTAAAGATATATGGTAAAAAGATATTTGTGGCAACACTAATATAATTTTATGTCAATGTATTATTTTATAAATATATTAATTACTATATAAACATGATTATAAAATGTCAATTGAACAGTGAAAGATGCATATGAAGAGATACAACAGCCCACATCATCCCATCTACTCAAACGGGCGCGTGAGAAGCACGCTCAAAATTTTTTATACTCAGCACGCGCCTATATATACCATTAAGAAGCCTCATAACCCCACTTTTCCCGAAAGTTGAAGCACGATCACTCTCTCAATTTCAAAAACCGTTTTTGACGGTTTCCACATATTTCTCCCAAATTCGAGAGTAATCGAGTGTAATCGAAGTGGTGATTCAACTCCTTGAAGATTTCCACCTAAATCCTTGAAGATTCTAGCGTATTCGAAGTTTGTTGAACGATCTAAGCCATAAACAAAACCTAGAAGCAACCATGACGAAGAAGATGAACAAGAAGGCAGACATTGCAGGTACGCACTCGATTTCGAGTTCAAAATATACAAATTACAAGCCCTAACTGTTCAATTGTTGTTCAACTTTATCTCTCGTGTTCATTTGGTTCCAAATAAGACCTAATGCTTGAAAATTAGTAAACAAAGAAAGCTAATGCATACATGCGGGCATTTGAGAACTTCAAAAATGTTTAATCATTGTTTTAAATGTTGCATGATGAACACATCTTTAATTTCAACTGATTTGGCGGTTACTGTGTCCATGTGTTCATCAATAAAGGAATATGTGTTCATCAACTGACGAGATTATGCAAATAACAAAATGTGTATGTGTTCATGAGTAAAATGTGTATGTGTTCATGAGTGAATGTGTATGTGTTCATCTGGCAAGTCATACGTGTTCATGAGTAAATGTGTATGTGTTCATGAGAAATAACTTATGTGTTCATGAGTGATTAACACATGTGTTCATCCATAACTGAATATGTGTTCAGGACGAAAAGCTTTTGTGTTCATGAGTGAAATGCAAAACTATGTTCATCTATATCTAATTTGTGTTCACGAGTGATATACACATGTGTTCATCCATAACTGAATATGTGTTCACGAGGAATAACTTATGTGTTCATGAGAGAAATGAAAAAATGTGTTCATCCATAACTGAATTTTATTAATGAGTGAATTACACATGTGTTCAACCATTAGTGAATATGTGTTCATGAGTAAAAACATCTGTGTTCATGAGTGAAATACAAATGTGTTCATCTGAAACTAATACGTGTTTATGAGTGAAATACATATGTTTTCATCCAAATATTATTTGTGTTCATGACCTCATAACTATGTGTTCATCTAAAACTTAATGCGTGTTCATCTGTAATATGATAATACTAGTTGACCCAAAAGTGATGCAACTACCATATGGAACATTAATTGTTGGAGATAAAACAGAAAAATCATCCAAGAGGGAGGTCAGAAGCAAAGCAAGCCAAGACAAAGCTGGAAGCAGTACGAAAACAGCTCCCTCTCCAACTTCCTCAAGCCAAACAACATCTAGGGATGTCACACCCACCCACACAAAATCCTCTTCAGGTGGAAGAGACACACAAAGCCAAACTAGTTCAGACCAAAGACAAAACAAAACTAAATCACAACATGACCCACTAGGAACCCCCACCTCTCCAATAGGTAATACTCTTACTCTATGTTCATCTTGAAATGATTTTGTGTTCATATTTTATAATGACCGTGTTCATTAAAAATATAGTTGTGTATTTTTGTGTAACCACATTTGAATTCATGTCTATTGACAAATATAGGAGATCAACAAACCTTATCACCAAGACAGATGAGATATATAGCCAGAGAACAATAAATTCAGAAAAAATCTCAATCTCCAATTGAAATAGCTGGTAAGAAATATAATTTAAAAAAATGTGTTCATTTGACTTATAGGTTTGTGTTCATTTGACTTATAGGTTTGTGTTCATTGATTCATTGATATGTGTTCATTGATTATTTGATATGTGTTCACATTATAAATCTTCATGTTTGTTCATTCTTTGATATGTGTTTACAAAATCATTTGATTGTGTTTATATGGTCATTTACACAGGTAATCCACTTGCTATGGTCGTGTCAGGCAGTTCATCTCAAATACCAACACGGCATGTCCTAACAAGAACAGAAGATGGACAACCTACACAAAGGGATATTGTTGGAGAAACTAGGCAAGCAAAAAAGAAAGAGAGGAGATGGAGCTAGTCCTCTAAATGTTGAGAAGACAAAGAAGAGCAAAAAGCAGGCAGTGGCAAAGGAGAAAGTTATTGTAGTACAGAAGAAGGAGCAAGAGAAGAAGAAAGAGAAAGCTGAAGTATTAGAGAAGAAGAAACAAGTATCAAAGGCGGAAGAGAACAAGGAGAAAGGGAAGGCTTTAGTGTCAGAGAAAAATAAGACAACAAAAGCAAAAGGAAAAGTTTTAGATCTAACTGAAAAGAAGGGAATTTCAGAGTTGCGCAAGCTGAACAGAAGGCTTCTTTGTAGGACATCGCCAAATATGCTTGTGACTTACTTTAATGATAAAGATTATGCTTTCTCTGATGCACAAAGGCAAACAGTCATTGACATGGGGTTTGGACATATGCTAGAGTGGGAGGTCACTGATCTACCGGGACGACTTGGATATTATGTGCTAAGCAAGTTTGACCCGCTCAAATGTGTAATCAAACACAAGGATTCAAGGGACATTGCCATTACTGAAACTGATCCACATGAGTATCTTGGAATACCAATGGGAACAAACAGAATAGAGTTACAAACCAAAGGCAAAAGAAGTGAATATCTCAAAACCAAACTAGCCGAAGATTTCCCAGGAAGGACTATGAGGAATATATCTTGTACTGAGATTAGGAACAAGATAATGACACTTCAGGATGGCAGTGATTGGTTCAAGAGGTATTTCATCTTGCTTTTTGTCAACACAGTGGTGGAAAGTTATCCCAATGGGAAATGCAAGTGGGATATAATGGATTTGCTTGATAATGTGGAAACAATCAAGGACTATAATTGGAGTGCATTTTTATTTGATAAGTTGATTGAAACTACAATTGCATGGGCTAAAACAGAAGATGGTACATACAAAGGTCCTGTTTTGCTTCTCTTGGTAAGTAAATCTTTAGTTTCAATATTAATTTACTTTGTGGTCACGTGCTTGTACACATGTGTTCAAATGCTTATGCTTTGTGTTCACCTCAAAATATTGTTGTGTTCATCTATTATATATAGTTTATGTAAATCTGAGGGATCATTTTAAATCATATATGCAATTTAGTTTATGTGTTCACCTAATCTTACTATTGTGTTCATCCTTGAAAATTGTGTGTTCATCTGATTACACTTTTGTGTTCATCTGATTATATTGTTGTGTTCATGAGTGAATGTGTATGTGTTCATCTGGCAAGTCATACGTGTTCATGAGTAAATGTGTATGTGTTCACGAGAAATAACTTATGTGTTCATGAGTGATTAACACATGTGTTCATCCATAACTGAATATGTGTTCATGAGTAATTTACACATGTGTTCATCCATAACTGAATATGTGTTCATGAGAAGAAGGGAATTTCAGAGTTGTGTTCATCTGATTACATTTCTATGTTCATCTGATTATATTGTTGTGTTCATCTAATCTAACTATTGTGTTCATCTTTTTTAAATGCAGCTTATATATGCTGATAGGGTGATGTTGAAAGGAAAAGGGGTTGAAAGAGCATTTCCTATAATCTCTAAGTGGAATACTGATATGCTAAAAGGAAGGGAGGATGAAGAACTAAAGTATGGTGGGTTTGGCAAAGGATACACAAGAGAAAAGCATATATTTAGTGGTGAAAGGCAGACAAGCAAGTTCCAAAATGACAAAAAGGATGACAACGTGCAAAATGATGACACTAGTACAAAACAGGGGCTCGGACCTCGGTTATTTTGCACTTCAGATCACGGTTTTGGGAGTGTGATCTAGCTCGCCGGGTTCCGACACTCGCACCCCGGTTTTTTGTATCCGTGGTCCTACTATCAGACCCCGGTTTTTCCAATTTCCGTGGTTAAGTTTGAGAAAGTGAATTCTCGGACCGCGGTTCTACAACACCGTGGTCTGGTGTACTCAACAAGGTAGCCGGACATGGTGTACTCAACAAGGTTGTGAAGATAATAAAGTTCATAAAGAGGAATATGGAAACCCCTACACAGGTAGTCGGACATGGTGTACTCAACAAGGTTAACTTTGAGTGTGAGAAGATTATAAAAGTCAAGCTTTGTTCAGAATCTCAAACAGAGGATGGGACTAAAAATGAAAGCCAAAATAGTCAAGATGAGTTCTGGGATATGGTTGTCAAATGCATGGATGAGATTGAAAAAACAATTCAAGAGAAGCAAGCACATGAAGAATATCTAGGAACTCAAGGACTATCACAAGTTATTGGCAAATTATCAAAGATGAATGAGCAAGTAAGTAAAATACTTTCCAAACTTGTGTTGAAATATTAATGTGTTGCCTAACACAGATTATTTATTAAACAGAGCGAAACAACTACGTCTGAGAAGGAAACAGAAACATCCAATCCTATCAGAACATACACATCAATGAGAATGCAGAAAAAGGGTATACAAGAAGCAATTCAAAAGGTAATACTATCATTGTTGTGTTCATCTATTTTTTTTCATGTGTTCGTACGTATATTCTACTGTGTTCATAGCAAATCACTATTGTGTTCATAGCAAATCACTATTGTGTTCATGTGCTCATATTTTTCAGTTATTTACTAACTCCCCATCTTTTTTTAAATTCAGAATCAAAGAGTTGAATTTTTTAACTCCACACCAAATTTTGATTTGGGAGTTTCACCAGTGATCACATTAGAAGAAGCACCACAAGAAAATCAACAGGAGGATGTATATCTGGGTGTACCTGAAGTGGAAAAAGGTGATGGTGGGTTAAAAAATGATACTGAAATACATGAAGTTGAGAGTGTGCAGGATGTTTCTACTGAGATTCAAAATGCAAGAATGGAAGTTGATGAGAATTTGAATGGAGACTCTGAGTTAGAGAAAGGTGAAAGCATAGTGGAAGTTGTAGAGAAAAGTGAAGGCAATGAGAAGGATAATGAAGAACAAAAAGAGGTACAAATATTATGTGTGTTCATATAGAAATGTTTATGTGTTCATTCATTATTTAATTTGTGTTCATCTGTTCTTATAATTAACTTTCATCTAACTTTCAAAGTGTGTTCATAAATCTCTCATCGTGTTCATCTGATCTTTAATTGGTGTTCCTTAAATATATACAGAAGGAAATATTCAAAGGCAGTGAAAGTGGTGAAATAATGAATGAGGGAGAAAAGGATAATACCACATTAACTACTACAGAAATTGTGATGTTGGAAGACAGTGAGCAAGATTATGTTATGAAGGATGCAAGAGAGGTACACATATTAATTGTGTTCATCTATTTTTGAAAATGTGTTCATCTATGTCTAAGCGTGTGTTCATCTGATACTATGTTTAATGTTCATTGAATATTGTAGAATGAAAGTGGTGGAATGATAGAAGAGGGAGAGAAAGATGATACCACAGCCAATGCTGCAGAGATTGTGTTGTTGGAAGACAGTGAAAGAGAAGATGCTATGAAGGTACACATATCAAAAATCTTATTTGTTCATTTATATTAATGTGTTCATATGATTTATTCTTTAGTGTTCAAATAAAAATATATAGAAATGCATAATGCAAGCGACAATGTCAAGGGGAATGCGAGTGGTGGTGGTGGTAATGATAGGGAATATGATGAGGGAAACAAAGAGACTGAGAAGAAGGATGGAAGTGAAAAAGAACAAAAAAAGGTACAAATAATATGTGTGTTCATATAGATATGCTTATGTGTTCATATAGAAATGCTTATGTGTTCATTCATTTTTCAAGTTGTGTTAAGTTTATGTGTTCATTTTGCCAGGTCACATTTGTATGCAGTGCTTCTAAAGTGGTTTCAAAAAGGATACCAAATCCTTCATACCTTGTGAAATCCCCATTCAAAACAAGAGAAATCAATGTCACTGAAAAACCATCAGACGCCGAGAGGAAGCTTTATAATTGGATGGTTGGGAACAAAAAAGACTTAGAGTAAGTAGTTTTGGATGCCCAATTGAATATAAAACCAGAATAAATTTATTAATATCTTTATAAAATTTGTTGCATGATGTTGGTTTTTAAAATGAATGAGTGGAAATTTTACAAAGAAGACTTAGAGTCATTGAAGATTAAGCAGCATATCGATAGTGAAATAATTGATGCCTACACATCAATTCTAAATGAGAATGAAAGATACAAAGGTTCACTGTCACCTTGGAGATACTTCATACCAACTGTTCATCTGGTAAACATAATTACTTATTATTTTTATTGTATTTTGTCTTATGTGTTCATATCTGATTTCTTTTGTGTTCATGTGAATGTTCTTATGAGTTCATTTATTTTTTTCATGTCCAGATACCTACAGTAACATCACCAATTGCACCGGAAAATGCCACATATCCTTTGTTCAAAGATGCACTGATTGCAAACTTCAATGATGTTAAACTTTTAAGAACAAGAACATCAAGATGCACAATATTGATCTGGTAAGAAAATTTTCTATTCTTATGTGCTCATGTGGATGTGCTTATGTGTTCATACCTGTAATCATATATGAACTCTTACAAGGTTATTGCACAAATAATAAGAAATAACTCGTGTGTTCATATACTGATTTTAAAATGTGTTCATGTGAATGATTTCATAATTCATGTGGTATGTTAATGAAGCGCGCTACGCGCGCCTCGTAAGAAATAAACTTACGAAGTGCACACAGATGTGATTACTAACATAAATGTTTTTTTAATATGTCATGCAGTTTGTGTTCCCAATCATTAAAAGTGGGGACTTTTATGTCATTACAATAAATGTGAAAAATCCACATGTGCACATACTAGACAACTCAAACAGTGGCGATGCAGAGAAGTATGGAAGCATTCCAAAGATTCTGGTTAGTATTTACTATAGTTTAATTATACTATTTAATGATATTAAGCTTTACAATTTTATTCTTTTTCTTGAATTTTTTTCAGAGAAATCATTTTGTTAGACTCCTAAAGGACATCGGGATGAATGAAAAAGCTGAAATATTGGAAAATGAAGAGAAAGTAAAGACTGAAGTACTGGAAATGAGTTGGAAAGAGGGCAAGAACAAGAAAGATTATAGAGTTTTCACAATTAGGCATATGGAAACATACATGGGGAATGGCTTATCAGATTGGAACCCTGAAATTATAATGGGAGACAAGAGACAAGCAAATGACATGAGGATCAAGTACTGCTATGCTCTACTCACAAGTGAGTACAATGAAGAGAAGAAGACAGTACAAACCTTAATGGACCAATTGCTAAAGAGCAAGAGAACGAAGAGAAAGAACAAAGAGTAATTGCTAGTTATGCTGAATTTGGATGTAAAAAGTAGAATAGTGTGTGTTTGGAAGTGGTAGTAGGATTGTTAGAACAATGACTAATGTTTTTGTGTTTTGAAAAGTTTGTGGTGTGCAAGAACATGAATATTTAGCACTTAATATCAACTGTGTTCATCTGTCAATACAAGTGTGTTCATATAATTGGTTGACTGTGTTCATAACAAATCTCAAGCCATATGTTATCAGATTGCATTTTTAAATCAAAAACTTGTCTTCATGTATTCAAACATAAGTGTTCAACTAAAATGTTAACACAAGAAAAAACTACATAACACATGTGTTCAACTGTGGTCATTTGAAAATACAGATGTGTTCATTGAAAAACACATATGTGTTCATTGAAAAACACATATGTGTTCATATCTATAGCCATATGTGTTCATGTGATTATATGTGTTCAGATTTGATTAATTTAAACCAAATAATTAGTAGCTAATATGTAGTATGCAAATGAGTGTTCATGTATCAAAACATAAGTGTTCATCTTCAAATGTTACCAAAAGATAAATAACAAGATAATAAAAACTACAAAATACAAGTTTCACTATAAAATTCAATTGTGTACATCTGTCTGACAACATGTGTTCATATGGACAGCCATATGTGTTCACCAATCCAGAAACATATGAAAATAAAAAACATAAAACCAATAATGTGTTCATCTGATTGACACCATGTGTTCATACGTAAAGCCAAAGGTGTTCATCAAACTTATAGCATATAAAAATAAGGACATGAAACTTAAGGGACATATTGAGGACATGTTGTGCAGTTGTGTCCAGACTGATTGCATATGGAACATGTTCTGCACTTCTTTCTTGAGTTTTCAATTCCAACTTCTTGACTACCCCTAATGCGTCTCTTCTTGAACTTATTGTTTGCTTGTTCAGGGGGGTGAACACTAACTTGATTTGGTAAAGGACCAACAAATTTCTGAAATGTATACTTACTTGTTGAAGTAAACACAGAAGGCTCAACAGTGCTTGCACTTGCAGATAATGCCTTTTGTTCCTTAATCAAACACAACAAGCTTTTCAGGCCACCAATATCATCACCCAAAACATCAACACAAGAATACATTTCTGTCATAATTTCAGCCAACAAACGCTTCTTCTCATCAATCTGAGCACTACCGTCATAAACTGCACCATTAATTTCAAAAATTGGTTGCAAAATTGTTTCCTTCGTCCAACGATTGTTGATGAGGGTAGGAGGCAAACTGTTTATATGACAATTTTTTAGTACCATGAAGATGTGACTACAAGGGAGGCCAAGATTGCGCAACTTATTACAAGAACAATGATAATCTCCACTAGAAACCTCAAATTCAACTGTACATATCTTGCCAAATTCAGCTTCAACATCATAGTAGTGACTGTTTGTTTCCTTTTTTAACGATGCAAGTGTAGAATTATACGTCGCACTGTATAACTCCTCTTGAATATCATAAAATGCATTGATTGTATATATGTCTGCACAACTTTTTTCCAACTACAAAGGAGTGATCATGCGAGGAGTGGAAGTAGTTGAATCTAAATCCAGCTTCTTTTGACTGTGTCGTTGAGATTCCATTGCACTAGTAAACTGCATCATAAACAGAACAAAACTTGATTGGGAACCTAGAAAATTCTCAAAGAAACTGTTTTGGCTTTCAAATCTTAAAGTTGTCCTCAACAAGCCAGCCATAGTCACATCATGAAAGAAAGAAGGTATCCAATAACGGCGTAGCTCAAACATTACTCCTAACCACTCATGAGATTGCAAACCAAATTCTTGAAGAATTGCGAACCACGCATCTTCAAACTCAATGGGGGCTAAGATCATCACTCCAAACAATGGCATTGAACTTTTTATGAAAAGAATCTACAATTTTAACACATGTGTCCGACGGGAATTTTACCTTGTTAGTAACCTTCATCATTATATGCCACATGCACAAACGGTCAGCGGACTCGGGTAAAACTCGTTCCACGACAGCTTTAATAGAAGCATCTTGATCAGTTATAATAACATGAGGTTCATGGCCCATTGCCTTCTTGAAATTCTCAAATAACCAAACATATGATTCTATGTCTTCATGCAAAAGCAAACCAGCACCAAATGTAATGGACCTCTTATGATGGTCAACACCAGTGAAGGGAATAAACACCAGATTGTACCTATAGTATGAATAAAAATTAGAAAATAAGAATTCATAGTGCTTGTGTCCATATGTAAATATGCGTGTGTTCATATGAAATAGTGTATGTGTTCATATGTAACTACACGTGTGTTCATACGATTGGTTGACTGTGTTCATATAAAAACTATGAGATATAAAAAATACCATATTGTACATACAATATGAATAGAAAATAAGAATTCATAGTGCTTGTATCCATATGTAAACATACGTGTGTTCATATGAAATAGTGTATGTGTTCATATATAACTGCACGTGTGTTCATACGATTGTTTGACTGTGTTCATATAAAAAACTATGAGATATAAGAAAAATAATCATACCTATTCAATTGGTAAGTAGCATCAGCTGAAACAACATCCCCAAAATATGAAAAACTCTTACGATGAATAGGATCACACCAAAACAATTGAGTTAGTTGATCTTCCTTGTTAACATCATAATCAAAATAGAATGCATCACAACGTTCCTTCTTCTTAAAGAAGTCATCAATCACCATCTGTGCATCACAACCAACCATGTAAGAATTCAGACCCCTCATGAAATTCTTGAAGTCAACAACAGTGACGCCTACATTAACATATGAACCAACTAAATTCTTGTACACTTTGTAGCTTTTGGTTACACCAACATTGGACTTGATGCAGTTCATAATAAAATTTTGATGAAATGGAGTCACTTTCCTATTTCCTTTAGAGAAAACCATCTCAAACAAATCCATAAAAGGGTGTGTATGACGAGATTCAAAAAATTTCACCACATAGCCAATATCAGCTTCAAATTTAAGCTACAATTTTGCCTCACATCCACATCTATTAGACACCCTCCTTCTCCTCCTAACAACAACTTCAGCAGTGGGGTTAAACTCAGCATAAGGAGAAACATGTTTAAATCCTTCTTTAGTGCAAACAAGATACTTCCAAATAATAATACCCGATCCAGTTCTGTCTTTTTTTGATGAATTCACGCGAATGTCAAATCCACATGCGCATGAATATACCCCATAAAAACATAGTGGCACACTCCAGATTTGGGAAGATTTGACCAACATATGGTTTCAATTGATCATCACAAACAGGAGTGTGATACTGAGCACTCATGCTTGGGGAAATAGAAGGAAACTTGGTATCCATATTAAAATTGCCTAAAAACACAAAAAGGAAAAGATGTGACTGCATGTTCATTGTAAAAGTAATATGTGTTCATACATATAGACATACGCGTTCATCCGAAGTTGTAAACGGTAGATAACTAAACAAGAACAATTATGTTCATATGCAAAAGGCATATGTGTTCATTCAAAACGACATATGTGTTCATTCAAACCCACATAGGTGTTCACATGGCGACAAATAGTAAAAGATAGTATAATTTCTTGTAATTTGCCATGGAAACAAAACGAATGTGAATCAAACAAGAACATCAAATAACAAAATACAATAGACACGCAAAAGAACTAAGCAAATCAAGCTAAGCAAATCCAACAATAACAAAGGGAGAAGGAGGAAGAAGATGACCGAAGGAGCAATTCAGAAAAACACAAACGCAGAAGTATGGAACCTCGAAATACACATACAATGAACAAAAAACACAAACAAAGGTATAAGCATTCCCAATTAGATCGAAGAACACAAAATCAGAGATATAAAATCAGAAATTACCTATTTTCAAAAGGACATGAGCGGAAAAGGGAGAAGTGAGAGAAGAAGCGATGATGTGATCCAAAAACGAGCACAAGAACAGACGTGAGAAGTGAGGAAGGAGGTGAGGGAAGGAGCGAGCAGAAGGCTGTGAAGCTTTGCATGAGAAGAGAAGAAGCGAGAAACAGAAATTCTGTTAGAGAGCGAGAAGAGAAGGAAGAAGGCGCGTGAGATCACGGACGACTGAGATTAGAATATAGCATATCCAGATCAACGGTTGTGAGTTGTCCTTGGTAAATATTGAAATATAGTAATCATTGAAAAAATAATATTAATTACTATATAAACATGATTATAAAATATTTTGTTAATATAGAAAATAATCAAAAATATATTTTTAATATTAATCATTAAAACAAATTGTTATTAAATATATATTTAAATACACTATTATAATTATAAAAAAATCATAGATCATTCGTGTAAAATATTTGTTGATGGAGGTATTATATTTTCGGGTAAAGTTTACATATGCTTCTTAAGCAATTTATGCATAGATAATGTCTAAATGTTAATAATGAAATTGCTATTAGTGAAAGACTTTGTTCTAAGCTTCCAAAAGCTGCATTGAAAGACTCATTCACAAACAAAAACTAGAAAAACTAATCTTTCGGATTTAGAATTCTAAGAGTGAAAAAGTTTTGGTCTAATTTGGGTTGAAGGGAAAAATATCATAATATATAATTTTTTGGATAGGAGTAAAATATACACTCAATATATTCATCAATTATTAATTTGTTATGAATTTTGGTTTTACTTAACCCACATAAAACTCAATATTATTATAATTACGGACCAAAATAAAAACGCACATATAAATATCATTTAATAAATTAATCATATTATATATATTTGTTAGGTAAGAGAAAAATAATACTCAATATATTCATCAATTAAATTATTAATATATTTAGACTTTTGACTAGCCTACTAAAAAAGATAATACATAATCTAGGATATAAAACAAAGCATATCTTTCAAAGATCATATAAATGAAAAAAGTTTTTATCAAACAATGTTCATAAACATGTTATTATGAACATGCTATTATGATCATGTTATTATACATGTTTATCTATTCTTCCATAAATTATATTCATAAAATTATTAATATATTTAGTTCTTCTTTTTCATAAAAATATCCATTCTTCCATAAATTATGGCTAAACACATTTCTTGGAAAGCTAAAACATGTTATTATACATGTTATATTAACTATATAAAAGGATATAATATAGAAATGAAATCGGATAGAGAATTTTTTTTGAATTGACTCATGCTGAGTATTTTTTAATTAGATTGTATATGAGATCACAAATGAAAATATGTTGCAAATTTCAAAAAAAAAATAAGGGAGCCCCCGTAGCGGCATGACCACTCAATTTATTTGAGTGGGGTAGGGGCATGTCTGTTACAAGGGAGCCCAACGTCTTGCCTTATCAAAAAAATATTACAAAAGGAAAAATAATTCAATGGTAAGAATACATTAAATGAACTAATTGAATATGAAAAATATTTAGGCTATGCTCGGCACACAAATTCTAATACTTTATAATTAATAACATATTTGACGCCGAACGAGGCCTTAATATCAATCTCATAAAAATTATCCTTTTAGAATACAAATAACTAATCAAATTCTTTCTTTATGATAGACTTATCAATTATATCGACAATTATTTATCATTCTTCCAATTTTTAAACATGAGGCTTAAGATTAGAAGGTTGAGAATATATTAAGTTTAAATTAAAATTCTGTTGCACAAAATTAGATTACATTAAATATATTTATGAAACAAAAGATGATAAGCAAATAAATAATTTTCTATAAAATACTTTTATATCATATGGTTTTATTTGAAAAAACATATTCATACTATTTTAATATCAAAAAGCATTACAAGATAAAAACTTGGGAAGATATATACAATAAGATGATATTTTTAGAAAGAAATAATCAATAAACTAAAGTATAAATATTTTGTTTAACATTTTAGTAACTTGGATGATATGGCGGATGAGTTAACATATTTCATAGGCCAACACATGAACAAATTTGACCGAAAGGTGATATAAATAGAAAAACTATCACTCAATTAAATTCATAACAAATTTATATTTCGATACAAATTAAATTGATGAGAGCTGAAAATTGGACTTCTATCGTATTACATTTTATATTATAAGAAATGTTTTACTAAGTCTGACTTACATTTATATTTGAATTTGTTTTTACTATCATAGTCATATATATTGTTCTCTGTTCAAAAATATATATGTTGTATATTCGGTTATTTGGATTAACTACAAATACAATTTAATTAACTGTTTTTTAACTTATTAATTGTAAATAGTACCGTTCGGTTAATTATTATTATTGTATATCATCATGTAAACAACAAAATATAACAACAATCAAAAGATGTCCATTTTCGATGGTGCGAGAAAACGAGCATAACTATAATTTCTTTGCACAATCTGCATAATTGAAGACATTATATGTGCGAGTAAACGAGCGGTTACGAGTTCACCATAACAACCAGCAAAACTGTAAATTCTTGCACAATCTTCATAATTGAGCATTATCTGTGCGAGGAAACGAGCGATTACGAGTTCATACCTGTAGTTTGAGTTCTCTCTTCCATTGATCCTTCCATCTTCGTAGATTTTGAGTGTAGGCGACGATTGGAATTCTCCTCGGATTGATTTCCTAGGGTTTTTACTGATGATTATTGAGAGAGTATCGGGAAGGGGATGAAAAATGAAACGTTGTTTTGAGAGCGCTTTTTTAAGGTATGCGTTCTACGCACGCTGCGCGTTCTGCGCACGAAGCAATTGCGTGGGTGCGTGGGAGTTCCAAAAATCACATAGCAGGTACGTGGGCGCTTTTTCCATCTTCTTCTCGTAGCCGTCCCGATCAAAGCTTCTCAGCTTTGATCTAACGAACGCTTCCCTCTAAGGGAACCCATCTCACCCGAACCGAACTTTTATTATATTGTATAAATATATGATTGTTAAATAAATATGTATACATATAATTGGTTAAATAAAAAGAGAGAAAATAATAATATATCTTATGCTAAGCTACTTCCAGATATATAGTTCACAGTTTCAGTAGATTTGTTAATCGAGAAATTCTCCATGGATCGATCCCGTTTGCTGGATAGCTCATACCGCATCCTCTCAAGATCATGTCCTCCGCCATCAATCTTACTGGCTAGATTAACTCATTGCTCTACTCCGAATAATTTGACTGTCCCAAATTCAAAACCCATCTCCAACCCACTCTTCAATTTCTTGCCAGATACCCGAAACCCTAACAACCTTGTCTCTCTTATCTGCTCCGCTCTGAAACAAAAGCATCACAATCTCCGTCTAATTGACGAACTACAGCCCCTCCTCTCTCACTTGGGCTCTACTGAAATCTCCCGCATCTTGCTACGATGCCAATCTGAGTCTAGAGTTGCACTCCATTTCTTCAATTGGGTTAAGAATGATCTGGGTATTACCCTCAGTACTCAACACTATTGCACCATGGTTCATATCCTGACCTGGTCTCGTGATTTCTCCCATGCTATGGAGTTGCTTGCTGAACTGATTGAGATGGCCTCTGGTGAGGGTCGGAAAGAGGTAGACGTGTTAGAGGGTTTGGTCTCTTGTGCTGACGACTGTAATTGGGATCCGGTCGTGTTTGATATGCTGATTAAGGCGTATGTTAAGGTTGGTTTGATTGGAGAAGCGTACAGGGTGTTTAGGAGGGTGATTAGACTCGGATTTGTGCCCAATGTCGTTGCATTTAACTTTCTTCTGAATGGCCTCCTAAAGTTGAACTGTATGGATAAATGTTGGAAGCTGTACGATGACATGTGGGCAATTGGGATAATTCCTAATACAATCACATTCAATATTCTGACTCTTGTACTATGTAAGGATCAATATGTTGAAAAGGTCAATGAGTTCTTCGAGATGATGGAAGAGCAAGGTTTTGAGCCCGACCTTGTGACATATAATACCCTAATTGGGAATTATTGTAAACAGGGTAGGTTAGATGATGCATTTTATTTGTATAAGATCATGTATAGGAGGTCTGTGATGCCTGATGTGATTACATACACTTCATTGATGAATGGTCTTTGTAGGTTAGGGAAGGTAAGGGAGGCCCATCAGATCTTTCATCGGATGGTTGATAGAGGATTGAGTCCTGACATTATAACATATAATTCCCTCATCATGGGTTATTGCAAGGAGGGGAAGATGAAAGAATCAAGGACCTTATTTCATGACATGATAGCATATGGGATCAATCCTGATGGTTTCACTTGTCAGGCTCTTGTGGAAGGTTACGGAAGATATGGACGATGGATCTTGGCACTGAATTTGATTGTTGAATTCAAGAGGTATGGAGTGCCGATCCCTAGCAATATATTCAGCTACTTAATAGTCTCTCTGTGCCAGTACAACCATGTTTTTGCAGCTGTGAAGCTTTTGGGTAGAGCAACTGAAGATGGGTTTGAGCCGAACAACGATACATATGAAAACTTGATCGAATCTCTCTGTAAGATTGATTGTATTGCAGATTCACTACACTATAAATTTGAGATGCTTGAAAAGAACATCATCCCATCCTTAGCTGTATATCAGGCTCTCATAGTCTGCCTATGCAAATTAAACAGGACTCCTGAGGCAGAGTCTTTAATGCAAGAAATGTTGGAGTTCAACCTGAAACCTAATAGCACGATCTGCAGGGCTTTGGTAACTGGATACTGCAAGTCAGAAAGTATTGGTAAAGCAGAAGATGTCCTGTTTTTGTTTGCTACGGAATATCATCTTTATGATTCAGGGAGTTACAATGCCATCATGAAGAAATTGAGTGAGCAAGGTGATCTTTCTAAGGCATTTGGTTTGCAAAATAAATTGCTGAAACTGGGCTACGTGCCGAGCAGTCTTACATGTAAATATCTGCTTGATGGCTTATGGAATGTTACAGGAAAGGACTAGTATGATGCTGGTGAGGCACCAAATTAGTATCACTGTAATGATATATGAGCGTTATTTGGTGTTTGGTTTTATTTCGTCTCTTCTCAAGGTGCTAGTGTTATGGTACATTGAAATGAAGGCATGGAAGGTTGCTTTGGGCCCGCTGTTTGATGTACTGACCTTATCTATTCAAATGCACCTTTTTGAAGTTAAGATCTCCAGTGAGGTGGGATTAGATACCATAATAACAACAGTGTCACTCTCGCTACTAATTCTTATTTCTGCTTTTTAAGTGGCATTCTTGTTTTGAAAGAAGAAGTGCATGAGAAATGATATCTTTGTTAACATTGATTACACTATAGTCTCCCAGCCATGGTACAGCAAGACACATCTGTAACTAGGATATTCAACAGTCCCACCATAAGCTTCTTGCGCCTTCAGATAATGGAGAAACTCTCTGCTGATCATTGTATTTTTTGGTTAAGAGATAAGGGTAACCAAAACACAGTGAAATATTCGGTCAGTCGCAACTTCCAAGGTTTGTGTCAGTAATGATCTTGGTTATATTCTAATGGATTTCTTGCATTCTTACTCCTCATTTACATGACATTGCAAGTTCTTTTTTTTTTTAGTTTGCGACATGCATGTTTCAGTGCTTCACTTGTCTCTGCCTTGAAAGTAAATTGAGGAGCTGGATTTTGAAAATATTGACTCGTGAACTTCTTCCAGTGCAAGGCTTGTCTCTGTAAGTATTTTCAGTATCTAATGGTTGATCAGTTTTCTGAGTTTCTATCCCTTAAAATTACAGCTGCAACTGTATATTCTACTTGGGTCTTGGAAACTTCTTGTGCTGATAAAATTGATGATAGTTTAGGTTAAATAATCTTGGTTTGCGTTGGGGACTGGAGGTCTCATATGAGATCCTAACACGCTTTTTTATGGTGCAGGTAGAAGAACTGATCATCATACGTGAAGGCGACAAGAGGGCTAATGTTGCTGCTCCTATCTGGCTGCAGTTCCTTCTCGTGCTTGGTCTTCATATTCAATGCTCGTATGGGAGGCTGTTAATCATGACTAGATGTCATTCTTATAATATAGTTCAACTCGGGATTTCCACTAGCAACTCGAAACCAATACCATTTGCATCATTGGTTCATTATTATCAAGTGAAACGCGACAGCTCATTCAGAGCTGGGTCTCCACATTAAGTCCAGCATCTATTGAAGCTTCATTCAGCTGGAATACAAGGCTTACTGTTGAAAGTGTATCTCTCTGTCCCTGTTCTTGTGTTTGTTAAATTTTGTAGATACAATTTGTATTGTGATCCATTACTTACTTCTCCAATGCCTTGTTGTACGATGTTGCTTGAGCGTTTTCAGTTGTAACAAACTTTTTCATTGAGCCGGGAATTTGACAACATTAATCGTAATCTCATAAGTGACTACAGTATTATTCCATCAAATCATAAAGGTTATGGTACATGTATAGAATCAAAGCGCGCCAAAATAAGTGAAGGAGGTTGGTCCGAATCAGAAATCACAGTCTGCATTGTTATTCCACCCTTTCTCGCATATGGATGTAAGTTTCTCATCAGGGATGAAAGTTAAGATGTATAAGGCCCCGAAAAGGCTGATACAGTTAGGCTTGTTTCTCCTCTTGGAAGAGAAGCAAAGTCTGTTCTGGAATGCAATATTCTAGGTACTGGTATTCTGCGCTCTGGTGTTAGATTTGTGCTTTAAGTTGGTGAATAAAATCTGTTTGATCTTATCTGCTGGATAGATTGGGGATTTCGCCTATTTACAGGAGAAGCACTTCCAAAGCCTCCAATCAAGCTCCTATCTTGAATGCGTCGATTGCTGGTGCCTGGTCTAGAGCTGAACCCGCCTTCGGGCTCCACTGATGCTATTGCCTGGCTTTGTACCTTCTTCTTCTCCATCTAAAATTGTTTACAAAATGATATTATTAGTTTGAGAAGGTGCATGTGCTTGTTTGTATTTATATTCATTGTATATGTTTTTAATTTGGGCATGTGGGATACTAACCCGTAGTCTTTGTTGCCCTTCTTCCTTTTCCTTCCGTTGTGCATTATACTTTTCTAGTATTGACAGCAAAGGCACCTGAAAGGGGATAAATTTAACTGTCATTCTTAAGTTAAAACATCGATATCTGGGTATGTTGTCCAATGCATTATGGTGTTTGACAACTGTATTTAGGGTTGCAGTGATAAATTTTGAATGACTATATTTATAGCTTCTGTCAAGGTATTATACTGAATATGCTTACTAGACCAACTTGCAGCTTGATAGAAATGACATTTGCACCTTTTCTAGATGCCTGAGAATGTATGGAGTGCATCTTCTAGGTTCAATTGTAGGATTGAGCTAGTGTACAAAATTGCCGGGTATGGTAGATTTGTAGGAAGTGACGGGCATGGGAAATAAACTAATCGAATTCTAAGGTACATGACTCAAGGTACTCTTTTATCACTTGGAACCTATCCCGTACTAACTCAAATAATTGAAATTCTCACCTCATCATATAGGAATTCTTTATTCCTTTCTTCTTCCCATTTCTTTGTCTTGCCTATTAGTAATTCCATCAAAGCTGCGAACAATAGAAGCATGAAGTTATTAATCATAGATTGTACTAACGGGTATATCGAAGAAGTTAAAGCTTGCCATTCAATGCTTGCTTTGACAATGCTTTTTGTAGTTGGCTTTCAAGTTTACTATGATAAATTTGCCGCTATACTCCCCTTTTCCCCTAACTGAGAAGGGATAGGGGACACAAAGCTGATTGACTTCTATTTCTAATAACAAGAATACAAGGGGCTATCTTTACTTCTTTGTGACTATACATGTGTGTTTTCCACTAATACACTTATTTTATTATGTTATCTTTCACCTTTTTTTACTGACATATTGTATTTAATTCCTCCCAGTATCTTTGGTTCCATATGCTGCTTCTTTTGTTAAGGTATGTGGGATTTTACTATCAGTCACCCTTAATTATATGGAGATCATTCATAAATCATAATTCATGAAATTTTACCTGGTATTTTGCTAACTGTTATCCTGGCACGCTCTGCTCGTTTCAAGTTTCTGTGAGCTCCTCTACTGACTGAATATCTGTTATCATCCTGAAAGTATGCAAAAATATTAGCTTTAGGAGGGCCATATTCTTCTAGTATGGTAGTTTGGTCTACCCAGAATTAACGAGCTAACCCTGCTGTATTCTTCTAGCCAGCGTTCCTCATCACGTGCTAACATCCACTTCTCAACCTTTTCCGTTATCACCTTCCTACTAGCAGCTTCTTCTCTTGCTTTGGAAATTTGTTCATCCATGCTCGTGAGGATATTGGCATGATTGGTCGCTCCTTTTGTACAAGAATCATATTATTGTAAGAAGTAGATATATCCATTAGACTGAAAATTTTGCATTTTCTAATTAGCAGGGTTGTGGGAGGATCGAAACTTACTTGAATTTATAAGGGTCAGAAGGTTTTCCATGTTCGACTTGGAAGGAATTTCCATGTGTGATTCCTGGCATATTTCTTCAAACTCAAGTTGTTTTCTGAAGAAAAGTTCTTTCATCTTCCGGGCTTTTAGTTGATCAAGTCGCTCTACTTCTGCCTCGGCCTTGAAGAGAATCACAACAAAAACGAAATAATGACAATATTTCATAATTTATCCAGGTGCTGCTTCCCTTATTCATGCTGACTAACCTGTTGGATTATACTGATTGTAAGATTGCCGGGATGAGATATTTGTGAGGCTGAGACGGATAATAGGTTAGTGACATGAGTAAACAACTTGCGATCTTTTTCTGGTGTATCCATAAGGCTCCACAAGTCCAGTAAAGCGTTGCTTAAATCATGAAGCTGCCATTATAAAAAGCATCTTATTCAAACCTATTTTTGCTTGGATTTTGATATAGGTCTAGTTGTGCCTTCTTTCTCATATATGGATGTATATATGGCATTTGCTATAAGTCTATAACCCAAGTAAGCTTTAGCATGGAGTCTGTCTCACCTTATCAAGACGTTTTTTCCTTTCCCCTTCCAGGGACTTCACGGTGCTGCTAAGTTTGGCCATTATTTCATCACTTATATTCTTTGCTATTCCACACAGCTCATTCAGGCTTGGGTGAATTTTCGTGATGGTCATAGAAAAGTCTGTCCCTAGCATTTTGCACAGGTTCTGGATTGTTCTTATGTACCCTTCAACTCTTTGGAGTCTGTCACTCTTCAAAATTGGGGAACTTGAAAAAGTAAGTTCTTGGATGTTTTTGCTCGTGTATAATCTAACAATACAGTAAGTAGTAACTGCTAGTCCAATACCTTTGCATTCTCAAGTCTTTGTAGTTCAGCTTGGGACTCTTCGAGTTTCTTGAGTGAAAGATCGTTCTCGTTGATAATGACAGTTGATGCTGAATCATGATGCTCCGACCGGCCTCCTATTTCTGCTGAAATTTTCTGTATGTGCCCTTGAACCGTTCGAAACTGGTTCATTCTCTCTTGTTTCCTCAACCGCATCTCCCTGAGAGCAGGGGTGATTGATTCTAACTGCTGCTTCAGAGTTCCGGCCTTCTTCTCTGGCTGTTACTTAGAACACACAATAGTTGATTGGTAATGGTAAATAAGTTGAATTATTGAGTATCCATTTTGTGCAGGTAAGTGAAAGATGATTTAGTGGTGTACCCTTCCGGGAAGAGATCGTTCACCGAGGGACAAAAGTAGATGTGTGGATTCAGATTCCGCCAAAGCAAGTTCCTGGTGCAAACGCGCTCTTGCCATGTTAGCATAGTCGACTTTTCTTCTGTAAACCTCAAGGCACTCTTGCTCCAGATCAAGTAACACCTTCTCACGCTCAAACGCATCTTCTCCAACTTCATCCCAAATCATCTGTTGTTACAAGTAAGGACAAAAAACAAATCAGTGTCACCCACAGAAGGTAGGCTTACAATCATTTTGACACTTATAAACACTTGCCTGTAATTCTTGCAGCAGATAACCGCACGAACTTTCAAGCAACACCGAGCTTCTAATTGCTACGTGTGTCTCGAACGACCCCATTTTACCCACCCAGCTCCTTTGAACTGGTTTTTAGCTGCGTTATTTGGACGAAACCAGGCTTTGATTTTTGTTTTGTGCCTACCGAAATCAGAGTTGGGAGGGAATGAAGGGGACAAAAGATGTTGTTAGGGGGAGATTTTGGTTGTCAAGTGTATTTTGCTTGGAAGCCAAGTGTGAGCAGAGCCAGATGGGTAGAAGTAGTAGGTGATTTATGAAGCAGCTTTGCGTTCAAGAATCAGCCTCCATCAGTTTGCTTCTTTGATCATATCTGTACAACTGCAGGCAGGGTATACAGCTGCCCTTTCTTTGTCTCTCTCTCTCACACTTTGTTGCAGGGACTTGATACTCAAGCAATGCACTTGATATACATTAATATAATATATATGTATATATATTTGTCCTTAAAACTATAACCTACCACCAATAAGCAAATAATACAGGCTCATAATCCACGATTAATCCAAAAATAGAAGTTTAAATTTAGCACTCTACCGATGTTTTTCCTACAAAGTTGGTACCTGCCAAATGCCAATGATGCATCTGTTATAACCAATGATCATTGTATTTAAACTGTACGTATTATCTGGATTTTTCTAGCGTGTATAATTATTACTCCCTCCGTCCCTTTTTTTTGTTCTCATTTTCCATTTTAAGTGTCCCAAAAAGATGATCCCATGCCTCTAATACAGTCCACATAGGTGCCTTAACTTGTCTTCTTAGGGCTCTTTGAGCCTCCAGTCTCTTTTTCCCCACATGTGGCAAGTCATAGTCATTCCCTCCCTTTGCTTTTAATATTTCATTCATTACATACTGAAGTGACATCCATACATTGTTGAGAGCTTTTGGATGTAACTCATAAAAAGCTTCATGCAGTGCAGCAAGCATAGCATCTATATCCTTGGGCATTTTTGTGTGCATGAGAGATTGTATGTTTCTGAAAAACCCTAAATCTAAGATATTTAAATCAGGACTGTTAGCAGGCTGCTGGATCAAAATGAATGTAAAATCATCTTGAATATAAACTTCCTGGCATTGTGGATCATCTTGTGTTATATGGGGCTTTGCATTGTCTTGTTGGATGAATATTACCTTTTGTCTGCTATCTTGTGGCCATTTTGCTTTGATTGCTGGTATTATGTTGTTGATGAGCATATCTCTTGTGACATGTTTATTCACTGATTCCACAACTTTGGTTATCATGGTCCCCTTGTATCTGTTTTTGGAATGTCTCTTTGCTGGCTCTTGGTAGGTAAATGGGAAGATTCCAATCTTCCCATCAAATGTACATGTCCCCTCTGAGTTGAACCTAGGTCTTGCTACACTGCTGTGAACATTACTTTTGGTATAAACTTGCTTGAGCTAGCAGCCCTATACATGCCTCTTTCATTTGCTTCTATGTAGACTCTTTGTGATTTCTTGGTTAGAAAAAACAATTTTTCATCCAAGTGAACAAAGTCAAACATGGCATAGTACTCTCTCTTTTCAGTTGGTGTGTCCCCTTGTAGAAGCATCAATATCCATTTTAATCTCATCGTCTTGTGTGAATATTTGAGGCCTGGATGAAGGGCATTTGTATGAGGATTTATCTGTCCCCTCTTGATCATTCTGTGAACTGTACTCTTTGAGAGATTGAGCTTTGTTGCTAGGTCTCGGATGCAAGTTATGTCCCCCATACTCAGTGATGTGATTGCTTCTGGTTGCACTTGAACTCTCTTTCTACCACCATTATGATGCTTGGTACTCATGTTGTATCTTTCTCCTGCACTTCTTTGTTGCTTGGCTGTGTTCCATAATTTACCTATGCACCTTCTTGACACATTGAAATGTTGTGCAGCTTCCTGGATTGCTCCTCGAACAAGATGTCCCTCATTTTCTCTGGATAATAGGCACATGAGAATGTCTAACTTTTTATCACTGCTGAGCCTGCGTATTGATGGCTGATGATGCAAAGGTGTGTCCGGTTCATCCTCTGTTTCTGCTTCAGATGGCTCCTGATGACTTCCTGGTGTATCTGTTCCATTATTTGTTTCGTCTTCATCAAGTGGTTCCTGGTTGAGATCGAAAATAAAGTCTTCTATATTGTCCCCACCATCTGCCATAAATGTGTCTTCAGAGTCATCTTCAAGTGGAAATGTAGGCAAATTTAAGTTAAAGCCTGAAGCCATCACTACCGGGCAGTGATGCACTTTTCTTCTTTTTTCTTTGCTTTTTTTGTGTGTGTTTTTCTTGGATACTTACAGGATTTTAGCTCTGTTAATGAGAGTTGTAATGGTGTATGTAATGATGTATGTATACTGTAAATGGAAGGGTATTTTAGGAAGCAGCAGGGTTTTATTCTCTTTCTTGTAAACCCATTCAGGCATAATCTGTGTGCTTCAAATAGAAGCTTTCTATTGGTTGAAAATTTTGCTTAAATGAATTTGATTGGTTGAAAAATTTGAGAAAAACATTTCACTATTAAAACCTGCAATTCCCTGCAGTTTCTGTCACCTTTTTCACTCTCTTAATTCTTGAGCATACAATAGAAATGAGAACAAAAAAAAAGGGACGGAGGGAGTATGATGTACTGTATCATGTATGTACGTGGAACTAAGAAGTTTTCTACTTCTTTTTCTTTCTACTTTTATAATCGAAAAAGTGATTGTAAAACAATAATTAGGCTACCAGCCTATCATTGTAATATGATTAGTCATCTCATCCTTTCAGATGGGTACATGACTGCGAAGAAGAAGAATGAGTCGTGAGGGACTTATTAACCTTAATTAGGTATAAGATATTTTGACTGTATAACAAACTCGTACACCGCGTGTTACTACTAGATTACATTTTGAGGTTTTTGCGCTAAACTACTTTTTATTTGGCCGTTGCGCCGAACTACCCGTTATATCACTTTTTACAAGAAACCACTCTTTTATCCTATTCTGTTAACATGAAACCACCCCTGTCTCAGATCCGTTAGTCATTCCGTTAGTTTATGTGCAATTACCGTTTTGCCCCCACTTATTCTAATTTTCAAGGGAAAATAAGTCATTTTTCCAAACAGGTGAGATTTCAACGAGATATTCAAACCCCATAATCATTGGTCGGAGGCAACCCCACTCAATTCAACCCCCAATCCATCGATATCTCTTCAATATCCCACCACTGCTACGTATTCCTTTTGATCTTCCTTGAGGACGAGCTCTCGCTTGTCATCACCAACTTCATTCTTTCCTCTCCTCCTGATTCATGTACTTTCCTCCCTATCCCTTGTTCTTCAACATCTTCTCGAAATCTCGTGAAATCAGCGGTGGAGACCGACGAACCCTAATCTATATATTTTATGCCTTCAATTTCCCTTTCTAGTTTCTTGATTTGGTGAACCTGCAACAAAAGAAACCCTAACCCTCGACTTTCCACTGACCTAAGTTTCCAAGTCGTCGGCGTAAATCCATGGAGATTTGTTCGATTGGGAGCCCTCCATTGGTGTCCTTCATCTTCTTTGTCCTCCTCTTCTCCTCCACCGCCGTGTAATCGCCGCCGCCTCCCATATCGATTTCTAAGTTTGAACTTGAGATCTATTTGTTAAATTCACCACACTTAACCAATTGAGCTATATATGAAGTTATTGTGTTATATAAATATTATTTTCTTATTATATTAGTATTTGTTTAGTAATATTGGGCCCCAAAAATTTGGGAGCCCTGTGAGGTAGCCCACCTTGCACATATTGATCACCGGCCCCGATGGACACTAGCTCCTCCTCCACCGCCATCACCATCTCCTACTCCGCCGTCGAGGCCACCGAGAAAGAAAATGAGACATCCACCGCATCAAACCCGATTAGGATTTTGATTTTTTGTTTGAAATTGAATTTAGGGTTTACTTTCAAAGAATAAGTTGAGATTGTGAATATCTCGTTCAAATCTCATCTGTTCGGAAAAATGACTTATTTACCCTTGAAAATTAGAAATAAGTGGGGGCAAAACGGTAATTGCACATAAACTAACAGAATGACTAACGAATCTGAGGCAGGGGTGGTTCCATGTTAACGGAATAGGATAAAAGGGTGGTTTCTTGCAAAAAGTGATATAAGGGGTGGTTCGGCGCAAATTCGGCCAAATAAGAGGTGGTTTGGCGCAAAAACCCCTTACATTTTTGTGTCCAAGCTTTCAACTATTCCAGATTGCATAATGGTTGTGCATTTTTTATCTATAAAATCTGCACATGACAGTGAAACACATACATGGTTTACATGCCACTGTACTTCATATTACAATTTCTTTTATAGAAAAAAAAGATTTGATAATCAGAGGTTGTGAGAAGAAAACATGGTTTTTGAGCGATTTCCACTACTTCGCCGATAGTGTTCTCACATGATAATGATGACGCCGACGTCTGCTCCGGTGGAGGGTGTGAGGGGTTCTAATGCCAAGACTTCCTCTAATTCCTTTAGATCTCGCTTGGAAACTCCTGTGTTAATCAATCGAGCTAATCGTAGAAATTTTTCCGTCAAAAATTTCGTAACTACCTATCAGAATTTGAGTCTACTTTTGTCAGATTCTGAATCTGAGACTGTAATTGAGGAGAATGTAGATGTTGATCCTTCGATCATGGTGGTGACGAATTCTAATCCTGTTTCTCATTCATTTAAGGATGTCCTCACTGGTAATCGATCGATTTAAGCTAAAACTAAACTTGATTATATCTTGATTCCTGATAAATCTATCTACAAGTTTTCTGAGGATGAAGTGATTAATGAAGTCATTGAATGGCGACATACGTTGATTGGATCTGTTATTGGCAATCCTATTTCTCTTGGAGTGATGGAGAACTTTGTTCGAAATTACTGGAAGGATGAAAATCCCAATTTAGGCCAAATCTAATGCGATATGGATTTTTATGTTCAAAATGGAATCTGACTATGCTTCGGTGTTGGATAATGATCCTTGGCTTGTTGGAAGGGTCAAGGGGTAAGCCCCTTGCTATTCGTGCTTGGATTTTAGCGGTGCCTATGGCTTGGTCAGCTTTTGAGTCTATTCCGGTATGGATCGGTCTTCCCGATCTAGATCCTATTTTCTTCTCTACTCATATGCTGAGTGTCATTGGTAGCTTAATTGGGATTCCTATATGCATGGATAAAGTGACATCTAATCATGATAAGATCTCATATGCTAGGATTTTTGTTTATGTCTCTGCTGAGGAGATTGAGAAGAATGAGGTTATCTAACAGAGTTAGGATGGGAAAATTTTCAAACAATATGTGATCTATGAGTGGGTTCCTTGGTGTTGCTCTCACAATAGAATGTTTGGTCATTCTGTTAAGAGATGCCGTGATCTACCCAGGGGCTCTTCTCTTCAAAATTCTAATTCTGAAAATGTGCACTCTGATTCTCTTAATGGTGAAACTAAAATTTAAAAGGTTTGGATTCCCAAGCCTAATGCTAAAGTGACTATACATGATGATGCTACTAAGTCTGTTGATCCTTCAAACATAAACTCCGAGGTGTGCTCTGGATCTCAGGTCAATGTGAAGATGAATTTGATTGATGCATCCATTGGCGATTCCCAGAATACTCGCTCCCCTCAATCTCTTAGGATTGCTAATCCTACTAAAGCTTATGTCTCTTGCACTGAAGTGAGTCATGCTAGTCAAGCCAATGTGAGGATGAATTTAATTGATGCATCCATTGGTGATAAGGTCTCTATTCCTTCTTCCTGTAAGGGTAATAAGTTGAGTATATATGTTGAAAATATCCCTTCATCTGGTGGTCCTTCTGTTCCTGGAGGTAGATCTAAGAATCCTAATACCTCTTCTCCTAAGCCCTTTGTAGTTATTGAAAAAGAGATTGAATGGTCTCATCCTAAAGGTAAGAAAACTGCAGGGCCTAATGTTATCCTTAAAGGAAATGGTGGTAGAAGGAATAAGGGTTATGTGATGACAAGAAATGCTTTTGATAGTGACTCTATTACTGATTTCCATGGACGAAATAATCCTTGGAGCCTGAAATACTAGGGGGTTGAGCTTCTTCCCTAGGATCAAACTTACCAGCTCTTTTATCAAAAGGAATAAGCTGGCTATTGTGGGGCTTCTTGAGACTAAAATTCTTTCTAGTAAGGAAGGTTCTATTCATAAAGCTTTAATTGGGCACTGGAACTTTGTAGCTAATGCTCCTGTTGGTCAGAAAGGTAGAATTTGAGTTACTTGGGATCCTAGGCTTCTGGATGTCAATGTGCTTCTTGTTAAGAGTCAGATTATTCATGTTGGTGTCAGGATTTTGAGAAGTGGTGTTGAATTCTTGGCCTCTTTTGTGTATGCTTCTAACTTTGCTTTCGCTAGGAATGAGCTCTGGCAGGGCTTGATTTCTATTGCTCCTTCTGCTACTCTTCCCTGGGTGTGTCTTGGTTTCTATAATTGCATTCTCGAGTCTTTTGAGAAGCTTCATTTTTGAGATAATGTTACTCCTGAGCCTATTGAACTTCATAATGTCTTGGAGCAAGTTGGTCTTGAGGATCACATGTTCTCTGGTTCTAAGTACACTCGGAGAAACCAACAAGAGGGGATTCATAGAATTGCCTGCAAACTTGATAGAATTTTGGTGAATCAGTTTTGGTGCTCTAGTTTTCCCTCCTCTTCTGTCTTTTTTTGCTTATCCTTCCTTCTCTGATCACTCTCCTGGGATCTTGAACACCAATCCTAATTCTGGTGCTAAGAAAACCCCCTTCAAGTTTCATAACTTTGGTGTGAAGAAAGTGATATTAAAGAGCTCATTTCTCATGCTTGGAGTAGGAAATTCTTTGGCTTAATCAATTCATTGTTTCTCCAAAGCTCTCTAATTCTAAAAGTGTTGTTAGAACTTGACAGAAAGGTAGATTCAGAAAAACTTAAGCTTATGGTTAAAGATTGTGTGGATAAGCTCAAGTTTGCCCATGACTCTCTTCAAGCTGACTTTGCCAATTCTCAGAAGCAACAAGATGTGGTGACTGCTAAAGAGAACCTTGACCTTAGGATGTCTCAACATCAAAGCCACATTGCTCAGAAAGAAAAAATTGATTGGCTTAAATTTGGTGAAGAAACCTCTTCCTTCTTCTATCATGGCATTAAAACTAGAAAAGTTGGATGTTCCATCTATGCTCTTAAGAATTCCAATAATAATATTTTAGATCAATATGAGGAGGTGGACAGGTGGTTGATGATATCCTTAATTTCTACATTAGTCTCTTTGGCACTGATGCTCATAATCCTACTCCTAATTTCTCTCAGCCCCCTGGCCCTCAGGTTAGTCTGGTCAATTTCCTTAATTGTTGCTCTTTGCCTACTGTTTGGAGGTTAGAAATGCCTTATTTGACATTGGTAATACCAAGACTTCTGGCCCTGATGACTTTGGGAGTGGATTCTTTAAGAACTGTTGGGAAGTTGTTGCTGAGGATGTGTTTAAAGCCATCTTTGAATTCTTCCAGAGAGGTAGGCTTCTTAGACAATGGAATGCCACTTTTATTTGTCTTATCCCTAAGGTTGATAAACTTTTTTTGGTTAAAGAATTCAGACCTATTGCTTGCTGTAATACTCTCTTGAAGACTATTTCTAAGATTTTGGTTGAGAGAATCAGACCTATCCTCCATGATGTCATTGCCCCTACTGAGAGTGCTTTTATTCTTGGGAGATCTATTACTCACAATACCATTGTTGCTCAAGAATTGGTTAGAGGATATGACATGAAAGATATCTCTCCTAGATTCCTTATCGACCTTGACATTCAAAAAGCTTATGACTATGTTTGTTGGGACTTTCTTGAGAATGCTATGATCTATCTTCATTTTCCTCCTAATCGGATCAAGTAGATCATGGAAGTTGTTACTACTCCTTGGTACTCCATTCTTATTAATGGTGAAGCTAAAGGCTTTTTTTCCGGGTAAGAGAGGCTTGAGGCAGGGAGATCCTCTTTCTCCCTTCTTATTCACTACTGTCATTAAGATGTTTGATAGGAAAATGAGGCTTATGAATAAAAATAGAGACTTCTCCTTCCACCCCAAGTGTAAGAAGATGGATCTTACCTCTATAGCCTTGGCTGATGATCTCTTGATCTTCTGCAAACCTACCAGAAAGACTTTGCATTTGATTAAAGGGTGTTTTGCTGAGTTTGGTTTGGAATCAGGACTGAAGGCTAATGAGGCCAAAACTACTGTCTTCTTTGGTGGCATATCTGATTATCTGGACACCTCCTTTGCTCATGATCTTGGTTATGGTAGAGGATGCTTTCCCATTAAATACCTTGGCACCCCTCTACATACAAGAAAATTGAGTCTCTGACTTTAATCCTCTTTACCTTAGACTTAAGAGTGTGATCCAATCCAAACTTGCTTGTAAGATCTCTTATGCAGGTAGAGTTCAGATTGTTAGATCTTTTCTTGCGGGTGTTCTTACCTTTTGGATGCAATCTCTCCTCCTCCCCAAGGGAGCCATTAAGCACATTGAAGCTATCTGCAGATCTTTCATGTGGGTTGGTAAGCTTGGTAGCAAGAGGGCTCTAGTTTCTTGAAAGATTGTTTGTAATGAGTTTGACAGTGGTGGCCTCAACTTCAAAGAGCTCCACTCTTGAAATAAATCTCTTCTTTGCAAGCTTGTTGTGGATATTATTTTGCAAAGAAATAATCTCTGGAGTCTTTGGGCTCATCCATATCTTTGCATAGGCATTTCCTTCTGGACTATTGAGTGTGCTAATGATTCCTCCTGGCTTTGGAAGACTCTTCTTAAGCTTAGGGAGTCCATTCACCCTCTTGTCCTTGGTCCTAATGCTCATGATTTCTTAAAGCCTAATTGCAATCTTAATTGTGATAATGTTTACAGGGTTTTTCATGGTCCTAGAGCTATTATTCCCTGGTGCGGTGTTATTTGGAATGGTTATCAATCTAAGAAGTGGTCTTTCATCTGCTGACTGGTTTCTCTCAAAAGACTTCGTACAACTAAGAAGCTTCATGATTGGAGAATTATCGCCTCCAATTAATGTGTCTTGTGTGATCACCCTAATGAAGATGAAGAGCATCTTTGGTTCTCTTGCAGGGTCACCAGTGCCATTCTTGATCAAGTCATGGATTGGCAACAAGTTTCTTGGAGAGGTAGGAGATTATCTGAATGGTAGAATTGGTTTTTTGTTTGCAGGAATAAGAGTATCAATATCTATCATGCTAGGCTTATCTCAGTTATGGTTGTTGTCTATCAAACTTGGAGGCTCAGGAATGATATCATTTTCAATGGTTCTTCTGTCAATGTGTCTGAGTGTGCTTACAGGATCATAGAGGAATGCAAGTTCAAAATCATCCACAAGTTTACCCTGAGAGGGAGATGCATGTATGAGACTTAGACTTAGAATTTGAATTGTTCTGTGTTGCTGTTTTTTGTTTCTGTCCTGGATGGTTTGGTTTGAGTCTGTTGTTTGTTCCTTTTGGTCTTTTTATTTCTTAGTCTTCTCTGATTGTAGTAGGGTGTTGTTCCTTATTGATGTTGTCTGGTCCTTGTGACCTTATTAGTGCATGTAAAAATGATGTTGGACCTTCTTCCCATCACATATATACAATTTACCGTTTGCTTAAAAAAAGATTTGAAGTGTATATGATGATGATACCTTACGCTAGTCTTGTCTGCTCCTTACCCTATGAATTATATGTATGGTTGATTTGCTTCAACTACTACCACTTTTCTAATATTACTAGTTCATTCTCCGCGCGAGCTTAACACGTTTACTTTTACCATATATATATATTTTGTATTTTTTTACATATGTATTTATGCTATAACTTTTAATAAAAAAATAAATGTTTTTAATTAATTAATTTTTTAAAATATTGATTAGTAACGGAATCTGAAAGTATAATTACTAATTAATTATATTTTAAAATCATTATCAACATAATAACAATCTGCTGATAGAGAATCTCAAAAGACAATCGTAGTCCAAGGAGAATCTCAAAAGACATACGCATGAAACATATAAAAATCGATGAGGGAAATACGATACATAAACGAACATACACTCAAAACATACATAAAAGACCCAAATTAGAAGATTAAATGAATGGAAGAGCAACTGACAGAATCGAACAGACGTGAGACGACAACTGTAGGAGCCTAATTAAATGTGATATTTTTTAATGTATTAACTCAGTGCATTAACCTTTCAAAAAATATTAATACATTAATTCAATGCATTAAGTAGGTACCAATTGTCATTACTTCACCAAGCACAACAATTTTTATATATATAGACTAGCATTTTGGGGTCCGCGCTACGCGCGGGTCTATATCATTTTATATAAACGTTACTGATTTGTAGGAAAAATCCATTTTGTGTAATATAAAAGGTTATAATCCCTTGATTGATCGTCTTGTTGATTGCTCTTTGTTGAGTTTCTCGTCATCTTAGTGTTTCTCTAGAAAGATAATTTGGATATGTGATTCATGTTGATATTACATAGGTTGATATTATGTAGACATAATTTGTAAATTTTTACCAACTTCTTGAGTAATCTCAAAGGCAATAATTTTTGTAGATTGAGATGATAATCCATTTTGATTATAAAAATCTTTCACTTTATCCTTTTGGTGGACTTTCAGACTCCATAATTCTATGAGAAGTTAAATCATAGTATAAGCTCACCTTTTCAGTATGGTTCAATATCAAACATCCATTATATAATTAAAACTATAACAAAAAAAAAAATCAAACATCCACCTTATAATAACACTACAACAAAACAACATTCACCAACTCATTGAATCTTTCAATGTTTAATTCATTAATATATTTATACTCAATAAAACTATTAACATAAATCACTCACATAACTCAAGAGCAAGATAGGAAAAGACGAATTTGAGATTTATCATCAAAGTAATCAATTTTTAAATTCAAAACTAAAATAGAGTAAGGAGTTTAATAAGAATAGGGTTTTGTGAATGAGCCGTATTTTTGTTGGACAACTCCAAAAAATATAGGACTCGTAAAAATGGGCCGCATCAGACATACGTATTTAGCAAACCATTCAAATAATAAGAGAGAATAAAGTTTGATCCATTTGTCAAAATTTTAATTTATATATTAGATTAGATAGATTAGATTGAAAATAAAAATAATCATCTTTTAAAAATGTAAGTTTTAATTGTATAAACTTTCACACATTCATATTTTTTCTAGAGTTTGATTCATTTATAATTTATATAAAAAACTAGAATGCATCACAACGTTCCTTCTTCTTAAAGAAGTCATCAATCACCATCTGTGCATCACAACCAACCATGTAAGAATTCAGACCCCTCATGAAATTCTTGAAGTCAACAACAGTGACGCCTACATTAACATATGAACCAACTAAATTCTTGTACACTTTGTAGCTTTTGGTTACACCAACATTGGACTTGATGCAGTTCATAATAAAATTTTGATGAAATGGAGTCACTTTCCTATTTCCTTTAGAGAAAACCATCTCAAACAAATCCATAAAAGGGTGTGTATGACGAGATTCAAAAAATTTCACCACATAGCCAATATCAGCTTCAAATTTAAGCTACAATTTTGCCTCACATCCACATCTATTAGACACCCTCCTTCTCCTCCTAACAACAACTTCAGCAGTGGGGTTAAACTCAGCATAAGGAGAAACATGTTTAAATCCTTCTTTAGTGCAAACAAGATACTTCCAAATAATAATACCCGATCCAGTTCTGTCTTTTTTTGATGAATTCACGCGAATGTCAAATCCACATGCGCATGAATATACCCCATAAAAACATAGTGGCACACTCCAGATTTGGGAAGATTTGACCAACATATGGTTTCAATTGATCATCACAAACAGGAGTGTGATACTGAGCACTCATGCTTGGGGAAATAGAAGGAAACTTGGTATCCATATTAAAATTGCCTAAAAACACAAAAAGGAAAAGATGTGACTGCATGTTCATTGTAAAAGTAATATGTGTTCATACATATAGACATACGCGTTCATCCGAAGTTGTAAACGGTAGATAACTAAACAAGAACAATTATGTTCATATGCAAAAGGCATATGTGTTCATTCAAAACGACATATGTGTTCATTCAAACCCACATAGGTGTTCACATGGCGACAAATAGTAAAAGATAGTATAATTTCTTGTAATTTGCCATGGAAACAAAACGAATGTGAATCAAACAAGAACATCAAATAACAAAATACAATAGACACGCAAAAGAACTAAGCAAATCAAGCTAAGCAAATCCAACAATAACAAAGGGAGAAGGAGGAAGAAGATGACCGAAGGAGCAATTCAGAAAAACACAAACGCAGAAGTATGGAACCTCGAAATACACATACAATGAACAAAAAACACAAACAAAGGTATAAGCATTCCCAATTAGATCGAAGAACACAAAATCAGAGATATAAAATCAGAAATTACCTATTTTCAAAAGGACATGAGCGGAAAAGGGAGAAGTGAGAGAAGAAGCGATGATGTGATCCAAAAACGAGCACAAGAACAGACGTGAGAAGTGAGGAAGGAGGTGAGGGAAGGAGCGAGCAGAAGGCTGTGAAGCTTTGCATGAGAAGAGAAGAAGCGAGAAACAGAAATTCTGTTAGAGAGCGAGAAGAGAAGGAAGAAGGCGCGTGAGATCACGGACGACTGAGATTAGAATATAGCATATCCAGATCAACGGTTGTGAGTTGTCCTTGGTAAATATTGAAATATAGTAATCATTGAAAAAATAATATTAATTACTATATAAACATGATTATAAAATATTTTGTTAATATAGAAAATAATCAAAAATATATTTTTAATATTAATCATTAAAACAAATTGTTATTAAATATATATTTAAATACACTATTATAATTATAAAAAAATCATAGATCATTCGTGTAAAATATTTGTTGATGGAGGTATTATATTTTCGGGTAAAGTTTACATATGCTTCTTAAGCAATTTATGCATAGATAATGTCTAAATGTTAATAATGAAATTGCTATTAGTGAAAGACTTTGTTCTAAGCTTCCAAAAGCTGCATTGAAAGACTCATTCACAAACAAAAACTAGAAAAACTAATCTTTCGGATTTAGAATTCTAAGAGTGAAAAAGTTTTGGTCTAATTTGGGTTGAAGGGAAAAATATCATAATATATAATTTTTTGGATAGGAGTAAAATATACACTCAATATATTCATCAATTATTAATTTGTTATGAATTTTGGTTTTACTTAACCCACATAAAACTCAATATTATTATAATTACGGACCAAAATAAAAACGCACATATAAATATCATTTAATAAATTAATCATATTATATATATTTGTTAGGTAAGAGAAAAATAATACTCAATATATTCATCAATTAAATTATTAATATATTTAGACTTTTGACTAGCCTACTAAAAAAGATAATACATAATCTAGGATATAAAACAAAGCATATCTTTCAAAGATCATATAAATGAAAAAAGTTTTTATCAAACAATGTTCATAAACATGTTATTATGAACATGCTATTATGATCATGTTATTATACATGTTTATCTATTCTTCCATAAATTATATTCATAAAATTATTAATATATTTAGTTCTTCTTTTTCATAAAAATATCCATTCTTCCATAAATTATGGCTAAACACATTTCTTGGAAAGCTAAAACATGTTATTATACATGTTATATTAACTATATAAAAGGATATAATATAGAAATGAAATCGGATAGAGAATTTTTTTTGAATTGACTCATGCTGAGTATTTTTTAATTAGATTGTATATGAGATCACAAATGAAAATATGTTGCAAATTTCAAAAAAAAAATAAGGGAGCCCCCGTAGCGGCATGACCACTCAATTTATTTGAGTGGGGTAGGGGCATGTCTGTTACAAGGGAGCCCAACGTCTTGCCTTATCAAAAAAATATTACAAAAGGAAAAATAATTCAATGGTAAGAATACATTAAATGAACTAATTGAATATGAAAAATATTTAGGCTATGCTCGGCACACAAATTCTAATACTTTATAATTAATAACATATTTGACGCCGAACGAGGCCTTAATATCAATCTCATAAAAATTATCCTTTTAGAATACAAATAACTAATCAAATTCTTTCTTTATGATAGACTTATCAATTATATCGACAATTATTTATCATTCTTCCAATTTTTAAACATGAGGCTTAAGATTAGAAGGTTGAGAATATATTAAGTTTAAATTAAAATTCTGTTGCACAAAATTAGATTACATTAAATATATTTATGAAACAAAAGATGATAAGCAAATAAATAATTTTCTATAAAATACTTTTATATCATATGGTTTTATTTGAAAAAACATATTCATACTATTTTAATATCAAAAAGCATTACAAGATAAAAACTTGGGAAGATATATACAATAAGATGATATTTTTAGAAAGAAATAATCAATAAACTAAAGTATAAATATTTTGTTTAACATTTTAGTAACTTGGATGATATGGCGGATGAGTTAACATATTTCATAGGCCAACACATGAACAAATTTGACCGAAAGGTGATATAAATAGAAAAACTATCACTCAATTAAATTCATAACAAATTTATATTTCGATACAAATTAAATTGATGAGAGCTGAAAATTGGACTTCTATCGTATTACATTTTATATTATAAGAAATGTTTTACTAAGTCTGACTTACATTTATATTTGAATTTGTTTTTACTATCATAGTCATATATATTGTTCTCTGTTCAAAAATATATATGTTGTATATTCGGTTATTTGGATTAACTACAAATACAATTTAATTAACTGTTTTTTAACTTATTAATTGTAAATAGTACCGTTCGGTTAATTATTATTATTGTATATCATCATGTAAACAACAAAATATAACAACAATCAAAAGATGTCCATTTTCGATGGTGCGAGAAAACGAGCATAACTATAATTTCTTTGCACAATCTGCATAATTGAAGACATTATATGTGCGAGTAAACGAGCGGTTACGAGTTCACCATAACAACCAGCAAAACTGTAAATTCTTGCACAATCTTCATAATTGAGCATTATCTGTGCGAGGAAACGAGCGATTACGAGTTCATACCTGTAGTTTGAGTTCTCTCTTCCATTGATCCTTCCATCTTCGTAGATTTTGAGTGTAGGCGACGATTGGAATTCTCCTCGGATTGATTTCCTAGGGTTTTTACTGATGATTATTGAGAGAGTATCGGGAAGGGGATGAAAAATGAAACGTTGTTTTGAGAGCGCTTTTTTAAGGTATGCGTTCTACGCACGCTGCGCGTTCTGCGCACGAAGCAATTGCGTGGGTGCGTGGGAGTTCCAAAAATCACATAGCAGGTACGTGGGCGCTTTTTCCATCTTCTTCTCGTAGCCGTCCCGATCAAAGCTTCTCAGCTTTGATCTAACGAACGCTTCCCTCTAAGGGAACCCATCTCACCCGAACCGAACTTTTATTATATTGTATAAATATATGATTGTTAAATAAATATGTATACATATAATTGGTTAAATAAAAAGAGAGAAAATAATAATATATCTTATGCTAAGCTACTTCCAGATATATAGTTCACAGTTTCAGTAGATTTGTTAATCGAGAAATTCTCCATGGATCGATCCCGTTTGCTGGATAGCTCATACCGCATCCTCTCAAGATCATGTCCTCCGCCATCAATCTTACTGGCTAGATTAACTCATTGCTCTACTCCGAATAATTTGACTGTCCCAAATTCAAAACCCATCTCCAACCCACTCTTCAATTTCTTGCCAGATACCCGAAACCCTAACAACCTTGTCTCTCTTATCTGCTCCGCTCTGAAACAAAAGCATCACAATCTCCGTCTAATTGACGAACTACAGCCCCTCCTCTCTCACTTGGGCTCTACTGAAATCTCCCGCATCTTGCTACGATGCCAATCTGAGTCTAGAGTTGCACTCCATTTCTTCAATTGGGTTAAGAATGATCTGGGTATTACCCTCAGTACTCAACACTATTGCACCATGGTTCATATCCTGACCTGGTCTCGTGATTTCTCCCATGCTATGGAGTTGCTTGCTGAACTGATTGAGATGGCCTCTGGTGAGGGTCGGAAAGAGGTAGACGTGTTAGAGGGTTTGGTCTCTTGTGCTGACGACTGTAATTGGGATCCGGTCGTGTTTGATATGCTGATTAAGGCGTATGTTAAGGTTGGTTTGATTGGAGAAGCGTACAGGGTGTTTAGGAGGGTGATTAGACTCGGATTTGTGCCCAATGTCGTTGCATTTAACTTTCTTCTGAATGGCCTCCTAAAGTTGAACTGTATGGATAAATGTTGGAAGCTGTACGATGACATGTGGGCAATTGGGATAATTCCTAATACAATCACATTCAATATTCTGACTCTTGTACTATGTAAGGATCAATATGTTGAAAAGGTCAATGAGTTCTTCGAGATGATGGAAGAGCAAGGTTTTGAGCCCGACCTTGTGACATATAATACCCTAATTGGGAATTATTGTAAACAGGGTAGGTTAGATGATGCATTTTATTTGTATAAGATCATGTATAGGAGGTCTGTGATGCCTGATGTGATTACATACACTTCATTGATGAATGGTCTTTGTAGGTTAGGGAAGGTAAGGGAGGCCCATCAGATCTTTCATCGGATGGTTGATAGAGGATTGAGTCCTGACATTATAACATATAATTCCCTCATCATGGGTTATTGCAAGGAGGGGAAGATGAAAGAATCAAGGACCTTATTTCATGACATGATAGCATATGGGATCAATCCTGATGGTTTCACTTGTCAGGCTCTTGTGGAAGGTTACGGAAGATATGGACGATGGATCTTGGCACTGAATTTGATTGTTGAATTCAAGAGGTATGGAGTGCCGATCCCTAGCAATATATTCAGCTACTTAATAGTCTCTCTGTGCCAGTACAACCATGTTTTTGCAGCTGTGAAGCTTTTGGGTAGAGCAACTGAAGATGGGTTTGAGCCGAACAACGATACATATGAAAACTTGATCGAATCTCTCTGTAAGATTGATTGTATTGCAGATTCACTACACTATAAATTTGAGATGCTTGAAAAGAACATCATCCCATCCTTAGCTGTATATCAGGCTCTCATAGTCTGCCTATGCAAATTAAACAGGACTCCTGAGGCAGAGTCTTTAATGCAAGAAATGTTGGAGTTCAACCTGAAACCTAATAGCACGATCTGCAGGGCTTTGGTAACTGGATACTGCAAGTCAGAAAGTATTGGTAAAGCAGAAGATGTCCTGTTTTTGTTTGCTACGGAATATCATCTTTATGATTCAGGGAGTTACAATGCCATCATGAAGAAATTGAGTGAGCAAGGTGATCTTTCTAAGGCATTTGGTTTGCAAAATAAATTGCTGAAACTGGGCTACGTGCCGAGCAGTCTTACATGTAAATATCTGCTTGATGGCTTATGGAATGTTACAGGAAAGGACTAGTATGATGCTGGTGAGGCACCAAATTAGTATCACTGTAATGATATATGAGCGTTATTTGGTGTTTGGTTTTATTTCGTCTCTTCTCAAGGTGCTAGTGTTATGGTACATTGAAATGAAGGCATGGAAGGTTGCTTTGGGCCCGCTGTTTGATGTACTGACCTTATCTATTCAAATGCACCTTTTTGAAGTTAAGATCTCCAGTGAGGTGGGATTAGATACCATAATAACAACAGTGTCACTCTCGCTACTAATTCTTATTTCTGCTTTTTAAGTGGCATTCTTGTTTTGAAAGAAGAAGTGCATGAGAAATGATATCTTTGTTAACATTGATTACACTATAGTCTCCCAGCCATGGTACAGCAAGACACATCTGTAACTAGGATATTCAACAGTCCCACCATAAGCTTCTTGCGCCTTCAGATAATGGAGAAACTCTCTGCTGATCATTGTATTTTTTGGTTAAGAGATAAGGGTAACCAAAACACAGTGAAATATTCGGTCAGTCGCAACTTCCAAGGTTTGTGTCAGTAATGATCTTGGTTATATTCTAATGGATTTCTTGCATTCTTACTCCTCATTTACATGACATTGCAAGTTCTTTTTTTTTTTAGTTTGCGACATGCATGTTTCAGTGCTTCACTTGTCTCTGCCTTGAAAGTAAATTGAGGAGCTGGATTTTGAAAATATTGACTCGTGAACTTCTTCCAGTGCAAGGCTTGTCTCTGTAAGTATTTTCAGTATCTAATGGTTGATCAGTTTTCTGAGTTTCTATCCCTTAAAATTACAGCTGCAACTGTATATTCTACTTGGGTCTTGGAAACTTCTTGTGCTGATAAAATTGATGATAGTTTAGGTTAAATAATCTTGGTTTGCGTTGGGGACTGGAGGTCTCATATGAGATCCTAACACGCTTTTTTATGGTGCAGGTAGAAGAACTGATCATCATACGTGAAGGCGACAAGAGGGCTAATGTTGCTGCTCCTATCTGGCTGCAGTTCCTTCTCGTGCTTGGTCTTCATATTCAATGCTCGTATGGGAGGCTGTTAATCATGACTAGATGTCATTCTTATAATATAGTTCAACTCGGGATTTCCACTAGCAACTCGAAACCAATACCATTTGCATCATTGGTTCATTATTATCAAGTGAAACGCGACAGCTCATTCAGAGCTGGGTCTCCACATTAAGTCCAGCATCTATTGAAGCTTCATTCAGCTGGAATACAAGGCTTACTGTTGAAAGTGTATCTCTCTGTCCCTGTTCTTGTGTTTGTTAAATTTTGTAGATACAATTTGTATTGTGATCCATTACTTACTTCTCCAATGCCTTGTTGTACGATGTTGCTTGAGCGTTTTCAGTTGTAACAAACTTTTTCATTGAGCCGGGAATTTGACAACATTAATCGTAATCTCATAAGTGACTACAGTATTATTCCATCAAATCATAAAGGTTATGGTACATGTATAGAATCAAAGCGCGCCAAAATAAGTGAAGGAGGTTGGTCCGAATCAGAAATCACAGTCTGCATTGTTATTCCACCCTTTCTCGCATATGGATGTAAGTTTCTCATCAGGGATGAAAGTTAAGATGTATAAGGCCCCGAAAAGGCTGATACAGTTAGGCTTGTTTCTCCTCTTGGAAGAGAAGCAAAGTCTGTTCTGGAATGCAATATTCTAGGTACTGGTATTCTGCGCTCTGGTGTTAGATTTGTGCTTTAAGTTGGTGAATAAAATCTGTTTGATCTTATCTGCTGGATAGATTGGGGATTTCGCCTATTTACAGGAGAAGCACTTCCAAAGCCTCCAATCAAGCTCCTATCTTGAATGCGTCGATTGCTGGTGCCTGGTCTAGAGCTGAACCCGCCTTCGGGCTCCACTGATGCTATTGCCTGGCTTTGTACCTTCTTCTTCTCCATCTAAAATTGTTTACAAAATGATATTATTAGTTTGAGAAGGTGCATGTGCTTGTTTGTATTTATATTCATTGTATATGTTTTTAATTTGGGCATGTGGGATACTAACCCGTAGTCTTTGTTGCCCTTCTTCCTTTTCCTTCCGTTGTGCATTATACTTTTCTAGTATTGACAGCAAAGGCACCTGAAAGGGGATAAATTTAACTGTCATTCTTAAGTTAAAACATCGATATCTGGGTATGTTGTCCAATGCATTATGGTGTTTGACAACTGTATTTAGGGTTGCAGTGATAAATTTTGAATGACTATATTTATAGCTTCTGTCAAGGTATTATACTGAATATGCTTACTAGACCAACTTGCAGCTTGATAGAAATGACATTTGCACCTTTTCTAGATGCCTGAGAATGTATGGAGTGCATCTTCTAGGTTCAATTGTAGGATTGAGCTAGTGTACAAAATTGCCGGGTATGGTAGATTTGTAGGAAGTGACGGGCATGGGAAATAAACTAATCGAATTCTAAGGTACATGACTCAAGGTACTCTTTTATCACTTGGAACCTATCCCGTACTAACTCAAATAATTGAAATTCTCACCTCATCATATAGGAATTCTTTATTCCTTTCTTCTTCCCATTTCTTTGTCTTGCCTATTAGTAATTCCATCAAAGCTGCGAACAATAGAAGCATGAAGTTATTAATCATAGATTGTACTAACGGGTATATCGAAGAAGTTAAAGCTTGCCATTCAATGCTTGCTTTGACAATGCTTTTTGTAGTTGGCTTTCAAGTTTACTATGATAAATTTGCCGCTATACTCCCCTTTTCCCCTAACTGAGAAGGGATAGGGGACACAAAGCTGATTGACTTCTATTTCTAATAACAAGAATACAAGGGGCTATCTTTACTTCTTTGTGACTATACATGTGTGTTTTCCACTAATACACTTATTTTATTATGTTATCTTTCACCTTTTTTTACTGACATATTGTATTTAATTCCTCCCAGTATCTTTGGTTCCATATGCTGCTTCTTTTGTTAAGGTATGTGGGATTTTACTATCAGTCACCCTTAATTATATGGAGATCATTCATAAATCATAATTCATGAAATTTTACCTGGTATTTTGCTAACTGTTATCCTGGCACGCTCTGCTCGTTTCAAGTTTCTGTGAGCTCCTCTACTGACTGAATATCTGTTATCATCCTGAAAGTATGCAAAAATATTAGCTTTAGGAGGGCCATATTCTTCTAGTATGGTAGTTTGGTCTACCCAGAATTAACGAGCTAACCCTGCTGTATTCTTCTAGCCAGCGTTCCTCATCACGTGCTAACATCCACTTCTCAACCTTTTCCGTTATCACCTTCCTACTAGCAGCTTCTTCTCTTGCTTTGGAAATTTGTTCATCCATGCTCGTGAGGATATTGGCATGATTGGTCGCTCCTTTTGTACAAGAATCATATTATTGTAAGAAGTAGATATATCCATTAGACTGAAAATTTTGCATTTTCTAATTAGCAGGGTTGTGGGAGGATCGAAACTTACTTGAATTTATAAGGGTCAGAAGGTTTTCCATGTTCGACTTGGAAGGAATTTCCATGTGTGATTCCTGGCATATTTCTTCAAACTCAAGTTGTTTTCTGAAGAAAAGTTCTTTCATCTTCCGGGCTTTTAGTTGATCAAGTCGCTCTACTTCTGCCTCGGCCTTGAAGAGAATCACAACAAAAACGAAATAATGACAATATTTCATAATTTATCCAGGTGCTGCTTCCCTTATTCATGCTGACTAACCTGTTGGATTATACTGATTGTAAGATTGCCGGGATGAGATATTTGTGAGGCTGAGACGGATAATAGGTTAGTGACATGAGTAAACAACTTGCGATCTTTTTCTGGTGTATCCATAAGGCTCCACAAGTCCAGTAAAGCGTTGCTTAAATCATGAAGCTGCCATTATAAAAAGCATCTTATTCAAACCTATTTTTGCTTGGATTTTGATATAGGTCTAGTTGTGCCTTCTTTCTCATATATGGATGTATATATGGCATTTGCTATAAGTCTATAACCCAAGTAAGCTTTAGCATGGAGTCTGTCTCACCTTATCAAGACGTTTTTTCCTTTCCCCTTCCAGGGACTTCACGGTGCTGCTAAGTTTGGCCATTATTTCATCACTTATATTCTTTGCTATTCCACACAGCTCATTCAGGCTTGGGTGAATTTTCGTGATGGTCATAGAAAAGTCTGTCCCTAGCATTTCGCACAGGTTCTGGATTGTTCTTATGTACCCTTCAACTCTTTGGAGTCTGTCACTCTTCAAAATTGGGGAACTTGAAAAAGTAAGTTCTTGGATGTTTTTGCTCGTGTATAATCTAACAATACAGTAAGTAGTAACTGCTAGTCCAATACCTTTGCATTCTCAAGTCTTTGTAGTTCAGCTTGGGACTCTTCGAGTTTCTTGAGTGAAAGATCGTTCTCGTTGATAATGACAGTTGATGCTGAATCATGATGCTCCGACCGGCCTCCTATTTCTGCTGAAATTTTCTGTATGTGCCCTTGAACCGTTCGAAACTGGTTCATTCTCTCTTGTTTCCTCAACCGCATCTCCCTGAGAGCAGGGGTGATTGATTCTAACTGCTGCTTCAGAGTTCCGGCCTTCTTCTCTGGCTGTTACTTAGAACACACAATAGTTGATTGGTAATGGTAAATAAGTTGAATTATTGAGTATCCATTTTGTGCAGGTAAGTGAAAGATGATTTAGTGGTGTACCCTTCCGGGAAGAGATCGTTCACCGAGGGACAAAAGTAGATGTGTGGATTCAGATTCCGCCAAAGCAAGTTCCTGGTGCAAACGCGCTCTTGCCATGTTAGCATAGTCGACTTTTCTTCTGTAAACCTCAAGGCACTCTTGCTCCAGATCAAGTAACACCTTCTCACGCTCAAACGCATCTTCTCCAACTTCATCCCAAATCATCTGTTGTTACAAGTAAGGACAAAAAACAAATCAGTGTCACCCACAGAAGGTAGGCTTACAATCATTTTGACACTTATAAACACTTGCCTGTAATTCTTGCAGCAGATAACCGCACGAACTTTCAAGCAACACCGAGCTTCTAATTGCTACGTGTGTCTCGAACGACCCCATTTTACCCACCCAGCTCCTTTGAACTGGTTTTTAGCTGCGTTATTTGGACGAAACCAGGCTTTGATTTTTGTTTTGTGCCTACCGAAATCAGAGTTGGGAGGGAATGAAGGGGACAAAAGATGTTGTTAGGGGGAGATTTTGGTTGTCAAGTGTATTTTGCTTGGAAGCCAAGTGTGAGCAGAGCCAGATGGGTAGAAGTAGTAGGTGATTTATGAAGCAGCTTTGCGTTCAAGAATCAGCCTCCATCAGTTTGCTTCTTTGATCATATCTGTACAACTGCAGGCAGGGTATACAGCTGCCCTTTCTTTGTCTCTCTCTCTCACACTTTGTTGCAGGGACTTGATACTCAAGCAATGCACTTGATATACATTAATATAATATATATGTATATATATTTGTCCTTAAAACTATAACCTACCACCAATAAGCAAATAATACAGGCTCATAATCCACGATTAATCCAAAAATAGAAGTTTAAATTTAGCACTCTACCGATGTTTTTCCTACAAAGTTGGTACCTGCCAAATGCCAATGATGCATCTGTTATAACCAATGATCATTGTATTTAAACTGTACGTATTATCTGGATTTTTCTAGCGTGTATAATTATTACTCCCTCCGTCCCTTTTTTTTGTTCTCATTTTCCATTTTAAGTGTCCCAAAAAGATGATCCCATGCCTCTAATACAGTCCACATAGGTGCCTTAACTTGTCTTCTTAGGGCTCTTTGAGCCTCCAGTCTCTTTTTCCCCACATGTGGCAAGTCATAGTCATTCCCTCCCTTTGCTTTTAATATTTCATTCATTACATACTGAAGTGACATCCATACATTGTTGAGAGCTTTTGGATGTAACTCATAAAAAGCTTCATGCAGTGCAGCAAGCATAGCATCTATATCCTTGGGCATTTTTGTGTGCATGAGAGATTGTATGTTTCTGAAAAACCCTAAATCTAAGATATTTAAATCAGGACTGTTAGCAGGCTGCTGGATCAAAATGAATGTAAAATCATCTTGAATATAAACTTCCTGGCATTGTGGATCATCTTGTGTTATATGGGGCTTTGCATTGTCTTGTTGGATGAATATTACCTTTTGTCTGCTATCTTGTGGCCATTTTGCTTTGATTGCTGGTATTATGTTGTTGATGAGCATATCTCTTGTGACATGTTTATTCACTGATTCCACAACTTTGGTTATCATGGTCCCCTTGTATCTGTTTTTGGAATGTCTCTTTGCTGGCTCTTGGTAGGTAAATGGGAAGATTCCAATCTTCCCATCAAATGTACATGTCCCCTCTGAGTTGAACCTAGGTCTTGCTACACTGCTGTGAACATTACTTTTGGTATAAACTTGCTTGAGCTAGCAGCCCTATACATGCCTCTTTCATTTGCTTCTATGTAGACTCTTTGTGATTTCTTGGTTAGAAAAAACAATTTTTCATCCAAGTGAACAAAGTCAAACATGGCATAGTACTCTCTCTTTTCAGTTGGTGTGTCCCCTTGTAGAAGCATCAATATCCATTTTAATCTCATCGTCTTGTGTGAATATTTGAGGCCTGGATGAAGGGCATTTGTATGAGGATTTATCTGTCCCCTCTTGATCATTCTGTGAACTGTACTCTTTGAGAGATTGAGCTTTGTTGCTAGGTCTCGGATGCAAGTTATGTCCCCCATACTCAGTGATGTGATTGCTTCTGGTTGCACTTGAACTCTCTTTCTACCACCATTATGATGCTTGGTACTCATGTTGTATCTTTCTCCTGCACTTCTTTGTTGCTTGGCTGTGTTCCATAATTTACCTATGCACCTTCTTGACACATTGAAATGTTGTGCAGCTTCCTGGATTGCTCCTCGAACAAGATGTCCCTCATTTTCTCTGGATAATAGGCACATGAGAATGTCTAACTTTTTATCACTGCTGAGCCTGCGTATTGATGGCTGATGATGCAAAGGTGTGTCCGGTTCATCCTCTGTTTCTGCTTCAGATGGCTCCTGATGACTTCCTGGTGTATCTGTTCCATTATTTGTTTCGTCTTCATCAAGTGGTTCCTGGTTGAGATCGAAAATAAAGTCTTCTATATTGTCCCCACCATCTGCCATAAATGTGTCTTCAGAGTCATCTTCAAGTGGAAATGTAGGCAAATTTAAGTTAAAGCCTGAAGCCATCACTACCGGGCAGTGATGCACTTTTCTTCTTTTTTCTTTGCTTTTTTTGTGTGTGTTTTTCTTGGATACTTACAGGATTTTAGCTCTGTTAATGAGAGTTGTAATGGTGTATGTAATGATGTATGTATACTGTAAATGGAAGGGTATTTTAGGAAGCAGCAGGGTTTTATTCTCTTTCTTGTAAACCCATTCAGGCATAATCTGTGTGCTTCAAATAGAAGCTTTCTATTGGTTGAAAATTTTGCTTAAATGAATTTGATTGGTTGAAAAATTTGAGAAAAACATTTCACTATTAAAACCTGCAATTCCCTGCAGTTTCTGTCACCTTTTTCACTCTCTTAATTCTTGAGCATACAATAGAAATGAGAACAAAAAAAAAGGGACGGAGGGAGTATGATGTACTGTATCATGTATGTACGTGGAACTAAGAAGTTTTCTACTTCTTTTTCTTTCTACTTTTATAATCGAAAAAGTGATTGTAAAACAATAATTAGGCTACCAGCCTATCATTGTAATATGATTAGTCATCTCATCCTTTCAGATGGGTACATGACTGCGAAGAAGAAGAATGAGTCGTGAGGGACTTATTAACCTTAATTAGGTATAAGATATTTTGACTGTATAACAAACTCGTACACCGCGTGTTACTACTAGATTACATTTTGAGGTTTTTGCGCTAAACTACTTTTTATTTGGCCGTTGCGCCGAACTACCCGTTATATCACTTTTTACAAGAAACCACTCTTTTATCCTATTCTGTTAACATGAAACCACCCCTGTCTCAGATCCGTTAGTCATTCCGTTAGTTTATGTGCAATTACCGTTTTGCCCCCACTTATTCTAATTTTCAAGGGAAAATAAGTCATTTTTCCAAACAGGTGAGATTTCAACGAGATATTCAAACCCCATAATCATTGGTCGGAGGCAACCCCACTCAATTCAACCCCCAATCCATCGATATCTCTTCAATATCCCACCACTGCTACGTATTCCTTTTGATCTTCCTTGAGGACGAGCTCTCGCTTGTCATCACCAACTTCATTCTTTCCTCTCCTCCTGATTCATGTACTTTCCTCCCTATCCCTTGTTCTTCAACATCTTCTCGAAATCTCGTGAAATCAGCGGTGGAGACCGACGAACCCTAATCTATATATTTTATGCCTTCAATTTCCCTTTCTAGTTTCTTGATTTGGTGAACCTGCAACAAAAGAAACCCTAACCCTCGACTTTCCACTGACCTAAGTTTCCAAGTCGTCGGCGTAAATCCATGGAGATTTGTTCGATTGGGAGCCCTCCATTGGTGTCCTTCATCTTCTTTGTCCTCCTCTTCTCCTCCACCGCCGTGTAATCGCCGCCGCCTCCCATATCGATTTCTAAGTTTGAACTTGAGATCTATTTGTTAAATTCACCACACTTAACCAATTGAGCTATATATGAAGTTATTGTGTTATATAAATATTATTTTCTTATTATATTAGTATTTGTTTAGTAATATTGGGCCCCAAAAATTTGGGAGCCCTGTGAGGTAGCCCACCTTGCACATATTGATCACCGGCCCCGATGGACACTAGCTCCTCCTCCACCGCCATCACCATCTCCTACTCCGCCGTCGAGGCCACCGAGAAAGAAAATGAGACATCCACCGCATCAAACCCGATTAGGATTTTGATTTTTTGTTTGAAATTGAATTTAGGGTTTACTTTCAAAGAATAAGTTGAGATTGTGAATATCTCGTTCAAATCTCATCTGTTCGGAAAAATGACTTATTTACCCTTGAAAATTAGAAATAAGTGGGGGCAAAACGGTAATTGCACATAAACTAACAGAATGACTAACGAATCTGAGGCAGGGGTGGTTCCATGTTAACGGAATAGGATAAAAGGGTGGTTTCTTGCAAAAAGTGATATAAGGGGTGGTTCGGCGCAAATTCGGCCAAATAAGAGGTGGTTTGGCGCAAAAACCCCTTACATTTTTGTGTCCAAGCTTTCAACTATTCCAGATTGCATAATGGTTGTGCATTTTTTATCTATAAAATCTGCACATGACAGTGAAACACATACATGGTTTACATGCCACTGTACTTCATATTACAATTTCTTTTATAGAAAAAAAAGATTTGATAATCAGAGGTTGTGAGAAGAAAACATGGTTTTTGAGCGATTTCCACTACTTCGCCGATAGTGTTCTCACATGATAATGATGACGCCGACGTCTGCTCCGGTGGAGGGTGTGAGGGGTTCTAATGCCAAGACTTCCTCTAATTCCTTTAGATCTCGCTTGGAAACTCCTGTGTTAATCAATCGAGCTAATCGTAGAAATTTTTCCGTCAAAAATTTCGTAACTACCTATCAGAATTTGAGTCTACTTTTGTCAGATTCTGAATCTGAGACTGTAATTGAGGAGAATGTAGATGTTGATCCTTCGATCATGGTGGTGACGAATTCTAATCCTGTTTCTCATTCATTTAAGGATGTCCTCACTGGTAATCGATCGATTTAAGCTAAAACTAAACTTGATTATATCTTGATTCCTGATAAATCTATCTACAAGTTTTCTGAGGATGAAGTGATTAATGAAGTCATTGAATGGCGACATACGTTGATTGGATCTGTTATTGGCAATCCTATTTCTCTTGGAGTGATGGAGAACTTTGTTCGAAATTACTGGAAGGATGAAAATCCCAATTTAGGCCAAATCTAATGCGATATGGATTTTTATGTTCAAAATGGAATCTGACTATGCTTCGGTGTTGGATAATGATCCTTGGCTTGTTGGAAGGGTCAAGGGGTAAGCCCCTTGCTATTCGTGCTTGGATTTTAGCGGTGCCTATGGCTTGGTCAGCTTTTGAGTCTATTCCGGTATGGATCGGTCTTCCCGATCTAGATCCTATTTTCTTCTCTACTCATATGCTGAGTGTCATTGGTAGCTTAATTGGGATTCCTATATGCATGGATAAAGTGACATCTAATCATGATAAGATCTCATATGCTAGGATTTTTGTTTATGTCTCTGCTGAGGAGATTGAGAAGAATGAGGTTATCTAACAGAGTTAGGATGGGAAAATTTTCAAACAATATGTGATCTATGAGTGGGTTCCTTGGTGTTGCTCTCACAATAGAATGTTTGGTCATTCTGTTAAGAGATGCCGTGATCTACCCAGGGGCTCTTCTCTTCAAAATTCTAATTCTGAAAATGTGCACTCTGATTCTCTTAATGGTGAAACTAAAATTTAAAAGGTTTGGATTCCCAAGCCTAATGCTAAAGTGACTATACATGATGATGCTACTAAGTCTGTTGATCCTTCAAACATAAACTCCGAGGTGTGCTCTGGATCTCAGGTCAATGTGAAGATGAATTTGATTGATGCATCCATTGGCGATTCCCAGAATACTCGCTCCCCTCAATCTCTTAGGATTGCTAATCCTACTAAAGCTTATGTCTCTTGCACTGAAGTGAGTCATGCTAGTCAAGCCAATGTGAGGATGAATTTAATTGATGCATCCATTGGTGATAAGGTCTCTATTCCTTCTTCCTGTAAGGGTAATAAGTTGAGTATATATGTTGAAAATATCCCTTCATCTGGTGGTCCTTCTGTTCCTGGAGGTAGATCTAAGAATCCTAATACCTCTTCTCCTAAGCCCTTTGTAGTTATTGAAAAAGAGATTGAATGGTCTCATCCTAAAGGTAAGAAAACTGCAGGGCCTAATGTTATCCTTAAAGGAAATGGTGGTAGAAGGAATAAGGGTTATGTGATGACAAGAAATGCTTTTGATAGTGACTCTATTACTGATTTCCATGGACGAAATAATCCTTGGAGCCTGAAATACTAGGGGGTTGAGCTTCTTCCCTAGGATCAAACTTACCAGCTCTTTTATCAAAAGGAATAAGCTGGCTATTGTGGGGCTTCTTGAGACTAAAATTCTTTCTAGTAAGGAAGGTTCTATTCATAAAGCTTTAATTGGGCACTGGAACTTTGTAGCTAATGCTCCTGTTGGTCAGAAAGGTAGAATTTGAGTTACTTGGGATCCTAGGCTTCTGGATGTCAATGTGCTTCTTGTTAAGAGTCAGATTATTCATGTTGGTGTCAGGATTTTGAGAAGTGGTGTTGAATTCTTGGCCTCTTTTGTGTATGCTTCTAACTTTGCTTTCGCTAGGAATGAGCTCTGGCAGGGCTTGATTTCTATTGCTCCTTCTGCTACTCTTCCCTGGGTGTGTCTTGGTTTCTATAATTGCATTCTCGAGTCTTTTGAGAAGCTTCATTTTTGAGATAATGTTACTCCTGAGCCTATTGAACTTCATAATGTCTTGGAGCAAGTTGGTCTTGAGGATCACATGTTCTCTGGTTCTAAGTACACTCGGAGAAACCAACAAGAGGGGATTCATAGAATTGCCTGCAAACTTGATAGAATTTTGGTGAATCAGTTTTGGTGCTCTAGTTTTCCCTCCTCTTCTGTCTTTTTTTGCTTATCCTTCCTTCTCTGATCACTCTCCTGGGATCTTGAACACCAATCCTAATTCTGGTGCTAAGAAAACCCCCTTCAAGTTTCATAACTTTGGTGTGAAGAAAGTGATATTAAAGAGCTCATTTCTCATGCTTGGAGTAGGAAATTCTTTGGCTTAATCAATTCATTGTTTCTCCAAAGCTCTCTAATTCTAAAAGTGTTGTTAGAACTTGACAGAAAGGTAGATTCAGAAAAACTTAAGCTTATGGTTAAAGATTGTGTGGATAAGCTCAAGTTTGCCCATGACTCTCTTCAAGCTGACTTTGCCAATTCTCAGAAGCAACAAGATGTGGTGACTGCTAAAGAGAACCTTGACCTTAGGATGTCTCAACATCAAAGCCACATTGCTCAGAAAGAAAAAATTGATTGGCTTAAATTTGGTGAAGAAACCTCTTCCTTCTTCTATCATGGCATTAAAACTAGAAAAGTTGGATGTTCCATCTATGCTCTTAAGAATTCCAATAATAATATTTTAGATCAATATGAGGAGGTGGACAGGTGGTTGATGATATCCTTAATTTCTACATTAGTCTCTTTGGCACTGATGCTCATAATCCTACTCCTAATTTCTCTCAGCCCCCTGGCCCTCAGGTTAGTCTGGTCAATTTCCTTAATTGTTGCTCTTTGCCTACTGTTTGGAGGTTAGAAATGCCTTATTTGACATTGGTAATACCAAGACTTCTGGCCCTGATGACTTTGGGAGTGGATTCTTTAAGAACTGTTGGGAAGTTGTTGCTGAGGATGTGTTTAAAGCCATCTTTGAATTCTTCCAGAGAGGTAGGCTTCTTAGACAATGGAATGCCACTTTTATTTGTCTTATCCCTAAGGTTGATAAACTTTTTTTGGTTAAAGAATTCAGACCTATTGCTTGCTGTAATACTCTCTTGAAGACTATTTCTAAGATTTTGGTTGAGAGAATCAGACCTATCCTCCATGATGTCATTGCCCCTACTGAGAGTGCTTTTATTCTTGGGAGATCTATTACTCACAATACCATTGTTGCTCAAGAATTGGTTAGAGGATATGACATGAAAGATATCTCTCCTAGATTCCTTATCGACCTTGACATTCAAAAAGCTTATGACTATGTTTGTTGGGACTTTCTTGAGAATGCTATGATCTATCTTCATTTTCCTCCTAATCGGATCAAGTAGATCATGGAAGTTGTTACTACTCCTTGGTACTCCATTCTTATTAATGGTGAAGCTAAAGGCTTTTTTTCCGGGTAAGAGAGGCTTGAGGCAGGGAGATCCTCTTTCTCCCTTCTTATTCACTACTGTCATTAAGATGTTTGATAGGAAAATGAGGCTTATGAATAAAAATAGAGACTTCTCCTTCCACCCCAAGTGTAAGAAGATGGATCTTACCTCTATAGCCTTGGCTGATGATCTCTTGATCTTCTGCAAACCTACCAGAAAGACTTTGCATTTGATTAAAGGGTGTTTTGCTGAGTTTGGTTTGGAATCAGGACTGAAGGCTAATGAGGCCAAAACTACTGTCTTCTTTGGTGGCATATCTGATTATCTGGACACCTCCTTTGCTCATGATCTTGGTTATGGTAGAGGATGCTTTCCCATTAAATACCTTGGCACCCCTCTACATACAAGAAAATTGAGTCTCTGACTTTAATCCTCTTTACCTTAGACTTAAGAGTGTGATCCAATCCAAACTTGCTTGTAAGATCTCTTATGCAGGTAGAGTTCAGATTGTTAGATCTTTTCTTGCGGGTGTTCTTACCTTTTGGATGCAATCTCTCCTCCTCCCCAAGGGAGCCATTAAGCACATTGAAGCTATCTGCAGATCTTTCATGTGGGTTGGTAAGCTTGGTAGCAAGAGGGCTCTAGTTTCTTGAAAGATTGTTTGTAATGAGTTTGACAGTGGTGGCCTCAACTTCAAAGAGCTCCACTCTTGAAATAAATCTCTTCTTTGCAAGCTTGTTGTGGATATTATTTTGCAAAGAAATAATCTCTGGAGTCTTTGGGCTCATCCATATCTTTGCATAGGCATTTCCTTCTGGACTATTGAGTGTGCTAATGATTCCTCCTGGCTTTGGAAGACTCTTCTTAAGCTTAGGGAGTCCATTCACCCTCTTGTCCTTGGTCCTAATGCTCATGATTTCTTAAAGCCTAATTGCAATCTTAATTGTGATAATGTTTACAGGGTTTTTCATGGTCCTAGAGCTATTATTCCCTGGTGCGGTGTTATTTGGAATGGTTATCAATCTAAGAAGTGGTCTTTCATCTGCTGACTGGTTTCTCTCAAAAGACTTCGTACAACTAAGAAGCTTCATGATTGGAGAATTATCGCCTCCAATTAATGTGTCTTGTGTGATCACCCTAATGAAGATGAAGAGCATCTTTGGTTCTCTTGCAGGGTCACCAGTGCCATTCTTGATCAAGTCATGGATTGGCAACAAGTTTCTTGGAGAGGTAGGAGATTATCTGAATGGTAGAATTGGTTTTTTGTTTGCAGGAATAAGAGTATCAATATCTATCATGCTAGGCTTATCTCAGTTATGGTTGTTGTCTATCAAACTTGGAGGCTCAGGAATGATATCATTTTCAATGGTTCTTCTGTCAATGTGTCTGAGTGTGCTTACAGGATCATAGAGGAATGCAAGTTCAAAATCATCCACAAGTTTACCCTGAGAGGGAGATGCATGTATGAGACTTAGACTTAGAATTTGAATTGTTCTGTGTTGCTGTTTTTTGTTTCTGTCCTGGATGGTTTGGTTTGAGTCTGTTGTTTGTTCCTTTTGGTCTTTTTATTTCTTAGTCTTCTCTGATTGTAGTAGGGTGTTGTTCCTTATTGATGTTGTCTGGTCCTTGTGACCTTATTAGTGCATGTAAAAATGATGTTGGACCTTCTTCCCATCACATATATACAATTTACCGTTTGCTTAAAAAAAGATTTGAAGTGTATATGATGATGATACCTTACGCTAGTCTTGTCTGCTCCTTACCCTATGAATTATATGTATGGTTGATTTGCTTCAACTACTACCACTTTTCTAATATTACTAGTTCATTCTCCGCGCGAGCTTAACACGTTTACTTTTACCATATATATATATTTTGTATTTTTTTACATATGTATTTATGCTATAACTTTTAATAAAAAAATAAATGTTTTTAATTAATTAATTTTTTAAAATATTGATTAGTAACGGAATCTGAAAGTATAATTACTAATTAATTATATTTTAAAATCATTATCAACATAATAACAATCTGCTGATAGAGAATCTCAAAAGACAATCGTAGTCCAAGGAGAATCTCAAAAGACATACGCATGAAACATATAAAAATCGATGAGGGAAATACGATACATAAACGAACATACACTCAAAACATACATAAAAGACCCAAATTAGAAGATTAAATGAATGGAAGAGCAACTGACAGAATCGAACAGACGTGAGACGACAACTGTAGGAGCCTAATTAAATGTGATATTTTTTAATGTATTAACTCAGTGCATTAACCTTTCAAAAAATATTAATACATTAATTCAATGCATTAAGTAGGTACCAATTGTCATTACTTCACCAAGCACAACAATTTTTATATATATAGACTAGCATTTTGGGGTCCGCGCTACGCGCGGGTCTATATCATTTTATATAAACGTTACTGATTTGTAGGAAAAATCCATTTTGTGTAATATAAAAGGTTATAATCCCTTGATTGATCGTCTTGTTGATTGCTCTTTGTTGAGTTTCTCGTCATCTTAGTGTTTCTCTAGAAAGATAATTTGGATATGTGATTCATGTTGATATTACATAGGTTGATATTATGTAGACATAATTTGTAAATTTTTACCAACTTCTTGAGTAATCTCAAAGGCAATAATTTTTGTAGATTGAGATGATAATCCATTTTGATTATAAAAATCTTTCACTTTATCCTTTTGGTGGACTTTCAGACTCCATAATTCTATGAGAAGTTAAATCATAGTATAAGCTCACCTTTTCAGTATGGTTCAATATCAAACATCCATTATATAATTAAAACTATAACAAAAAAAAAAATCAAACATCCACCTTATAATAACACTACAACAAAACAACATTCACCAACTCATTGAATCTTTCAATGTTTAATTCATTAATATATTTATACTCAATAAAACTATTAACATAAATCACTCACATAACTCAAGAGCAAGATAGGAAAAGACGAATTTGAGATTTATCATCAAAGTAATCAATTTTTAAATTCAAAACTAAAATAGAGTAAGGAGTTTAATAAGAATAGGGTTTTGTGAATGAGCCGTATTTTTGTTGGACAACTCCAAAAAATATAGGACTCGTAAAAATGGGCCGCATCAGACATACGTATTTAGCAAACCATTCAAATAATAAGAGAGAATAAAGTTTGATCCATTTGTCAAAATTTTAATTTATATATTAGATTAGATAGATTAGATTGAAAATAAAAATAATCATCTTTTAAAAATGTAAGTTTTAATTGTATAAACTTTCACACATTCATATTTTTTCTAGAGTTTGATTCATTTATAATTTATACTCCCTCTGTCCCTGTTTGTTTGTCATGTTTCCTTTTCGAGCGTCCACTTTTGTTTGTCCAGTTTCCATTTATATTCATTAATTTCTTCCTATTATACCCCTACTCAATTTAATATTTACCAACAACCCATTTACAACTTACTCACTAATTTCACCATTTTTACCTACTTCAACTCTTAAACATACTTTTCAACCCGTATTTTTAATTAATCAAAGTTTCTAACACATAATTTTAGTTAATTAAACTAATGTCCAAATTGTTAAACCCAGTTTTATTTTAACCCTCTATCAACAACCCAAAATAAAACCCCTATCTAAATTTCACCTGACCCACATCTATCATTTACAAACCCTAAAAACCTTGTTTCCCTTTCTTCCATTACAGCCACAAATCTCTTCCACCGTCACATCCTTCTCTTTTCCATCTTCTCCCTCCGCCTCAACACCTCGTCTTCCTCTACGACATCAGAAGCTCAGAGGCGTCTTCATCCTTCATCTCCCCGTCTTGCCCTTCTCCTCCCCAGGCCGGCTCGCCACCTTCTCCTCCTCGTCCGACGACGAATCGAGCGGATCCAACAGAGAAGAACGGGACGAATTCGAGGTAAGATGTCCTGGTAGATCTTGGCGACCTTGGTGGAGGTGAGGAGGGCGGTGAAGGCTTTGCAACCCTTCGAGGCTAGGATGGAAACAGGGAGAAGGAGGAAGAGGATGGAGAAGAAGATGTGAGAAGGTGGGGGTTGAGATCTGGAATTGATTGGGGGTATTTTGGGATTTTGGTTTTCTATTTGATTTTGTATTTAATTTAGACTCAGCTTAAGTTTTGATTGGCTAAACTTTGTACTTTGTTTTTGCCTTAATTCAAGTGAAATCTGTCATTGTGGACAAACATACCGGGACAGAGGGAGTAAAACTCTTCAATTAGAAAATAAAAGTACTAATTTAAAAATTGTCATTAACCAATAAGAAAGCAAAAGCATTTAAAGCAAAAGCATTTAAGGTGGGGGTTTTAATGCGATTTTTATATTATATATTAGATATTAGATATCATAAAATCAAATGCATGTGGTATGTGTAAAATTTTATTGGCATTATACATTCTAATTAATCTACATTATCATATGGTCATAGTGATGGATAACAGAAAAGACACTGCAACTACAATAATAATTAACAGATTATTATTCTCATTATAATTAAGAAACATGATCGTTGATATACTTACAATAAACAAAGGCAACTCTGCTACCACAACTACTACTACTATTATAACCGCTACCGAAAAAACTGGTGAATGAGTAAAAGTGGCAGCTAGTTGCCGGTCTATCATTGTTCAAGTAGTCGAGGTGATCGTTAACCATTAGATTGTATTATGATAGCTGAATTACACAAAAAAATAAGCAATGAAGTTGAATATGTGCTGCTTTCGTGGCTCCCACTGGTTGAGAAGTCACAATCTTGTTGCTTATGTGACGTTGGTAATACGGGGAGTGTCAGAGCGCTACGCACTACGTCGGCGACGTATTTCAGATTACTGTCTCACATAGAAAAAGAAGTGGGTTGAGCGGATATATCAACGCCACCTCATCATTATTATCCAAAAATGTTAATCAATCTACTTAACTATATAAGAGAGAAATTAGCTACTTCAGAAAAAATTAGGGTTGTAAATCTGTAACCTCCAAGCTCCAATCTTAACGTTCTCCACCGATCTCGCATCACTCTCTCCATATTTCCCACTATGTCACCAACGCTTATATACAGAGTTGAATTTCTCACTTCAACTGCTATTTTTTTGAAATATAAATAGTTAGATTTGAGAGACTATGCTTGCTCTAAGAAGTTAGGTTCAATAATTTGATTTATCTTTGCTTTCAATTTTCACAGATAAGGACTATGCTTATTGATTAATCTTCCAATCAATTAGGACTATGCTTATTGATTAATCTTCCAATCAATTAGGACATGGATATCATAAATTCTTGCTCATGCACTTTTTTATCCCTTTTATGGTACAAGTTACATCAAAAGGCAAAGACCAAACTATTTGCACAATTAAGCATTCATCTGCTATTTTTTTCCATCATGCACATATGTAGTTTATGTAAATATCTTTGAATATTGAAAGATTGGTGGTCTTTTGGCATGGTTAATGTTTGTAAGCAAAAGAATGAATGTGTTAGAACTTAAACAAAGATGTGGGCTTAGGATGAAACTAGACAGTATCAACTCAACGATCCAGATCACATGGTAAAATCTCTCTTACTTTTTGTAATGCTTAGGAAAAAACCTGATTACAATGATAGAGGAGCCCTTTATATATAAAATATATAACCCTAATTCTATCTTTAAGGAAAACATAATATCTTTTTCCTTATATCTTTAAATAACATAAACTACAAAAAGAGATATATTTCTTTGTATTATTTAATATCTCTTTACCATATACAATTTTCCTAATATAAACATACAATAAAGAAAGTAATATCTTCAACTGACTACCGTTCTACGCGATCTCTTCTACGTCGTCTCGGTCATTCCTCTACGCGTTGCCAACTACGAAAACACTACGATCTAAGTGGTAATCTTAGGTATAAACGATACCCCTAAGGTCTTTTAGTGACGTCACTCTATAAGTCAGGGAAACACCTTCAATATAATCCTCGTATACTACAAGTTCATGCCTTTAAACACGTTCGTTTCAAAGTAGACTTTATTCGCGCCGCCGCCCACATATTCCATGCCTCAACTGTCGAGCCACCTATCACTTTTACTCGTTACTCTTCAAATATCATCACTTCAATTCCTTCTGTAAACAACAACACTCTTTGTTTTTGCTTGATTCCTGTTAGTTACATGTTAAATTCTGAGCACAAATTCATTTGTAGCTCTAATCTGGACATCATTAATACAGTAAGTACATATACTAATATGATAAATATAGACTTTCACTATAAAATAACTGAGCTAATGTAACATAAAAATTATAATGGTCTTTTTCGTTGTTACAATTGATCTTCTAGTGTAATTGTTCATAATCTAATGTAGCACCGTTGTCTATTATAATACTTTATTAAATAAAGGTGACTGTTACACTAGATTATTAATCCATCACAATAGGTCTAGTGCAAGGACACATATTGCAACAATGTGTAACCTAGTGTAAACATTGCAATAGACCTATTGCGATCTATTGTAATGGTTACACAAGGTTACACACCGTTGCAATAGGTGCCGTTGCCCTATACTTATTCTAATGGTTTAATAATCTAGTGTAACAGTCACCTTTATTTAATAAAGCATTACAATAGACAACGGTGTTATATTAAATTATGAACCATTATACTAGAAGATCTATTATAACACAACCATTATAATTTTTTTGTATTACATTATCTCAGTTATTTCGTATTGTTTGATATCACTCTTGTTTTAATACTTTACATGAAAAATGTAAGCTTCAGACTCTATAAAGTAGATAAATTCATAAACATATTGACAAATGACAATCACTTACTTAAGATCCGTAAGGCATGTTTACTGCATTTGTATAAAACTATCATTGATCCGTAAGGCATGTTTACTGCATTTGTATAAAACTATCATTGATCAACAATGGTATTAACAATCTTTTTTTTTTTTGTTAACATGCAAGAATCGGTGTGTCATCTATCACGAGAAGATCACCTCTGACCATCTTTAACGATGAATTGAAAGAATGGCTGATAATAGGAGTAAAAGTTGGAAGCCAAAAGATGTGGCCTAATTCTGTTGAGATATTCAACAGATAAACTAGAATCCAGATTGAAATTCAAAATTACTTTAATGAAATGTGGGTTTTTATCAGGACAAGCCAAAACATTTGTTGCCCTATTTGCTTCCCTGAAGCAATGGGTAATTCTAGTATTAATTAACAGTTGTAAATTATGTGGTGCATCATGGATTATATTTTCAATCTCCCATGATACTTTTCATATTTTATTTGCAGAGTTAATGACTGTTAAATTATCTCCTTCAAATATAATATTATTATATTTTAATTTTATAGCTAATTTTGTTGTCATAAAAAAAACTCATGCTTTAGTTTGTATTACTGAAGGAGAGAGACTTTGTTTATTATATATGTCTATAATTTGTCCTCTGTTATCTCTGGTAATGCATGCTATAATTAAATATGATTGTTATTTAAAATAACCATCAAAATTTATTTGTATCCAGTCTTTTGAAGGGGCCACCCAACGCTTATGCCGAGGTTTACATTTATTTCTTATACTTTTTGTTTTTGGTCCCTTACTAACTAGCAATGCATTTTTCCATTGAGTATATGTTCCTTGTGTTGTCGCTTCCTTCGAAGCTACTTCTTCTTTAAATATAACTACATAGAAATGCATTTCTATGTAACCATATTAGATACCATAAAAATATTAAACTTTTAATTTTGTGATTATCCATTTTGAACTTTTGGATAATATTCATTAATGAGGATTCAAACGAATCTGCTAGTTTAATTTCATATTTATGTCTAGTTATTCGTTCAAATTTTTGTATTTGAGATTCAAACAATGGTATTAACAATCGTACAATTTTTTTCAACAATAAAAATTCTAAGCCTCAATATTTACAGTCCTCACACAAATATAACTTATAACAGTTTGCCTACATTCATTAACAACTCCAGATTCTACTATAATACTAGTCTACATTATATATCGTTAAAAATGGGATTACAATACCATTAATATATCATTATATATCTTTATGAAATTTGCATACTTGAATAGTATAGGAGTTCGTCGGCACCCCTTCTGATCAGAAATCTCGTACAGAAAGAAAACACATCAAATTGACCTTTTCTGCCCAGCTGAGACTAAACATAATGAACCTCCAACAAGTCAATTTGTAGCTAAATTAGGTTTTAAAAGTGTATTGTATCCCCTGCACATGTGTTAAAGGGTAGACTATGGTTTTTATGTACAAAATTTTCTCAAATCGTCATATTTAAACTTTATATATCATAACTACAACACTGTTGTAATTAGTTATGAAGAATTAACAACGAAATACATCATAATCTTCATTTATGCACCTAGTAACGAAAATCTCAAGTCTGATTTTTGGAATTTTATCTCCCAAATCATCAATACACATAAGGAACTCGTGATCATAATAGGAGATTTAATGATATTTTATCACCAGAAGATAAACAGGGAGGCCTCACTCATAGGGTTTCTAGATTAGCAAGACTTAAATTTTTTTTGACTACTCATGGATTAATTGATCAAAAGTTTCAAGGACTACCCTTTATTTGGAAAAGAAATAATAGCTCCCTCAATAAAAACATTTTAGAAAGACTACTGATCATAGTTTTTTTAGCAAATGGTAATTATATTAGGAAAAAGGCTTATCGTCCTGTTTACATGTACTAACCCTAATATTTTAAACTACTGGATACTATTATACTCAATCATTTCTCCTTTACGACATATGATCATTGTTTTTTTTAGCAAATGGTAAGTATATTGATTAACTAGAAAAAGTTTTAGCGTCCTGTTTACATGCACTAATCACCATAGAGCTCAACATAACCATAAAGTACAGATTGATAATAAAATGAAAACAAACCTACACAAAACAAACATAACAAGCGAACACAGGCAAAGACTCCAGCATGAAAAAACATTACAATAAGGAACAATAGAGAAACAGAACAAAAAAAACTTAAACTCTATGTCTCCTTCTCATGGCTTTGCCTCTCCTCCCACTAAAACTCAGATTCTGAATGATCCTGAACTTACACTTCTTAATGACTTCATGTGCACACCGAGCAACCCTTATATTGGCTCCTCCGAAGATAATCTCATTTTGAGCTTCCAAGTGCACTAGACAATTCCCATAACAACCAACAATTTTCTTTTGTAAAGGTTATATATCGTGCCTCTTATCACTATGAGCAAACCAACTCCACCATCTCGGAAATATATTCTTATTCACATTAATACTCTGCCACTTCAAAACACTGTGAGCTATATCAAAAGCAACCACACAGTTGAACCAAAGATGATATCCATCCTCAGCTGCAGCATTGCATAGAATACATGATTCATTAGGAATCAAACCCCATTTGTGAACCTTACCAGTAGTAGGAAGCCTACCCAAGGTTGCAAGTTAACAAATGAAGTTGCATTTCCTAAGCTGAATACCATTCCAGATAACTTCACACCAAAGACTCACATTTCCAGCCCTTCTCAATCTATCATATATTGCTTGACTATTCATCTTACCATAAGGTTTTAGCAAAACAGTTATCATCAATCACTTGTCCCTGCAAGCTCACCAGAATTTCATATTTGACTTAAATCAGGTTCTTCCAAAGACAAGAATTACTAGGAAGAGCAAAAACATTCCATACTGGACATCCTCTAGTGAGATGCTTATTTGCTGAGAATGGCCAAAGATTCTGTCTATTTCTATGAAGATCATAGAGCAATCTCCTCATCATAGTTTTATTCCAAGAAAAAAATTCCTTGAAGTTCAAACCACTCATTAAGGGGCCTTGTGGCACCTTGTGTTATCTTCCTTGCCAGATCACAGATAAGAACTTCACAAACTCCTAATATTTTTAAGGACATTCTCGGGAATGAAAATTACTTGCATCCAAAACGATACAACTCCTTCCAATATAGCTCTCACCCTCTGAGCCCTTCCAGCATATGAGATATTCTTGGCACACTCCAGAATATTGCAACAAGCAGTCTTCCTAGCTTCACCGAGGCCTCCATAAAAAACCTTAGTTTTATTGAAATTAGCTACCAAGCAAGATTCCAAACCAAACTCTATTAAGCACTCCTTAATCAATCTAAGAGTGTGGTTGGTTGATTTTTACAAAAGATCATAAGATCTTCATCAAAGCCAATGCTAGTAAGCTATACTTGTTTGCATTTATGGGGATACCTAAAATATCTGTGAGAGCTCATAACTTGCATTTTCCTGGAGAAAAGTTCTATAATAATAACAATTAATAAAGGAGAAAGGGGGTCACTGTTTGTAGCAAAAGTAACTACGAGTAGAAACTTAAGCAATGATTTGGGTTAATGATCAAACGAGATGGTATCAACTCTTCGGTCAAGAACACGATGATGGAACTCTTCGTACTTGTATATTACTCGGGGGATCATACTTGTTTACAAATGAGGAGAGAGCCCAATATATATAGGCTAACCCTAATTCTTATCTTTAAGAAAAAAATCTTATCTTTTTCCATATATCTCTAAATAATATAAGCTAGGTAAAGAAATATTATTTTATGACATTTATTTATCTCTTTACATATACATAATTCCTATAAATTAATCAAATAAGGAAAGCCTTTAACTGCACCCGGCCACACCTCTACTCGTAAGTTATGCTCGTCAACATTCTTTCTCCTACGCGTAGTCTTTCTCGAATGCGTCGCGGCCTTAGTGGTATATTTAGGTATGAACAATACCCCTAAGGTGTTTTACAGATGTCTACTCATAAATATGGGAAACACCTTCAAATTCCCTAAAATACACGTTCTCAACTCCGAACGCGTTCGTCTTCATCGTCAAATAAATTGTGCGTTGTCCGCTTTTTAATGCACGCCTTGACTATCGTGTATTCCATCATATCACATCATTACTTCCACAACCATCATCATTCTTCTGCCGCACACTTCCCTACTTGCAAAGTTCAAATTCACTTTGCACTTCAAACGGTCATGATGTCGTTGGAGATCTTCCACCGAGATTTTAGGGTGATCCTCCTTCCATAAATATCGCGTCACGTCTTCGTATTTAATCTCGCTTGCAGACCTTCTCTCCCTCTCACTCCATTCTCAAATCTTCTTTGCTCTCTCAAACTCTCTATATTCTCTTAATCTTCTTAAGTCTTCAACTCTCATTTCTCAGCATCTCAAATGGCTAATAACCCTCAGATCTACGACCCCTAATCCATTCTATACTTGCAAAGTAGGTGTCCTTCTTTTGCTTGCGACATCGAGCAATTTCGCACGATTGTGAGGTTGTCTTCTCATGTGGAGATTGAGATCCCTGGGTCAGAGGTGTGTGCGGATGCTTATCGTCCGGGGTGGATCTCTGTCTACGATTAACCCTACCTCAATGGGCATCGTTTTCCGTTCTCACCTTTGGTGCGCTCGTTCATGCTTATCCTTGGTGTGGCTGTGGGACAAATTCTCCATAGATCCTAGAGAATCTTTGCGGCGCTCGACCAAGTCCTTGCCAACTTCGGGGTGGAACTTACAATTGCAAACGTGATGCAGTCGTACTTCTTCATCAACCCTTATCCTGGAAGAGTAGCTTTGAAGATCTGGTCTTCAACTCCTCACTTGGCGGTTGAGGCTTCTAAGGCCGATCGAGGTCGGGCCGACTCCTTTTATTTCATTAGAAGTCGACTCTAGGCGATGACTGTGTCGGTCTGATCGAGGAGTGGAATCCCATAAGTAAGCTTCTTTTTTCTTTCAAATACTTACGCATACCTTAAACTTCTTCAATTCTCTAGTTCCTAACGCGAGCTTCTCTACGCGTCGTATATGCAGTCGATACTAAGGCCATCATTACGAGGCCGGAGTCCAAGGCTATTGTGAAGCAAATCATGGCCATCCAGGTCACACATCGTACTTTCACTGGCTACGACGTGAAGGGCAATCACACCGCTACCCCTGTTCCTTCAAGTAGTAAGTTCATTCTTATGTGCGTCCTTTATTCTTTAAATCCCTTCTTTGCTTTTGTACTTTCTTTCTAACTCATTTTGAAACTTTCTTAGCAGTGGTTTCGCGTCCACGGAAGATGGAGTCCGCTTTGGACCTCATCGTGAAGAAGAGGAAAATAATGGGGGGATCCTCTACGGCCGACCCCGTTGAGATTGCCCCTATGGATGTGACGACCACGATTTCCTCGCCATATGTGATGCCAAGGAAGGAGAAGGTAGAGGGTAAGCGCCCTACCATGGCGTCCACGTCGTACACCGATGACTTTCCTGGAGTGGTGTTACGGGCCGTTGCGCCAGGGCGGAACTTTCGTCCTACAATGCAAGGTCAACTTTCTCCCGCTACTCTGACGCACTACACGTCGGCGAATGCCAAAGACGTGCTGGGAGAATCTATCGTCGCGCATTGGCAAGTAGGATTTTTTACTTCTCTTCATCACTTCAACTTTTCTTTCTCTTTTCTCGTTAGGTAGCCCTTTTTCTAAATTCTTTCTATTCTTGTATTTTCCGGGGGGTTGCAAGCGTCTCTGGGCGCTTGGGAATGTCTGTGCAGTCTTCATGCCGACGTAGAGAGGCTGAACGCCTAGGCTACTCGCGACAAGAAGCGGACCAAGGAGCTCTCTAAGCAGGTCAAGGAATGATCTCGACGGGGAGAAGGAGGCTCGCAAAGAGGCCCTGGAGACCGCCAAGCAACAGGAAATTCTCTGTAAATGCATCGAGTGCTAGAAGGAGAATCCGAGCAACTCACAACTGACGTGGGGGAAAAATCTGCAAATCACAAGACCGACATGGAGGAGGCCAACATATAATACTCGTGGTTGGCCCACTTGGGTTGGGATCCCGAAGCTGAACGTAGAGAATTTATGGTGGCGTACCAAAATAACAGCAAAGAATACATGAATCAGAAGTATGCATGCAATAACTTACAACCGTCAAGTATTAACATGCAATAACAGCGGACCAAGGAGCTCTCTAAGCAGGTCAAGGAATGATCTCGACGGGGAGAAGGAGGCTCGCAAAGAGGCCCTGGAGACCGCCAAGCAACAGGAAATTCTCTGTAAATGCATCGAGTGCTAGAAGGAGAATCCGAGCAACTCACAACTGACGTGGGGGAAAAATCTGCAAATCACAAGACCGACATGGAGGAGGCCAACATATAATACTCGTGGTTGGCCCACTTGGGTTGGGATCCCGAAGCTGAACGTAGAGAATTTATGGTGGCGTACCAAAATAACAGCAAAGAATACATGAATCAGAAGTATGCATGCAATAACTTACAACCGTCAAGTATTAACATGCAATTAATTCTTTTTCATATAAGCAATCAACTACCAGATCATGCACATATGGATGCTACGATGACAAGGAATTTCACCGTCTATTCCTAGTTTAGCAATAGAAGACTATCAATCAAACTAGGTGATCAATCTAGCAAAACCAATAGAAATCATATAGATGAAGAACAAGAGAATTAATACAAACCCAAAGGAAAAGAACAAGAGTAATAAATCTCACAACTTAATAAGTGAAGGCTTCAATCGCTAAGTAAACCAATGGAATTAGTTCCTGCTCATGGTTGCAAGACTAAAGTTGTTGATGGGAAAGATCATCAACAAAGAAAGAACTAGGGTTCTTAAATAGAGTTTAACCCTAAAATAATACCGAAAATAAACAAGGAAAAAGTCTTCCAAACGAAAATAATAAAATAAAACAAATAAGGAAATCCGTAAAATCTGCATCAGCACTTCATGGTGATCGCCACCAAACCATAGCGATCGCCATCTTCAATGGAAATCCACCCGTAGCTTCTGCTGGTACATAGCGATCGCGGCCCTTGGATGGCGATCGCTATCTTCAATCCAGCAGCTTCCTCAGCTGCGTCTTCAACTCTTCTCAGCTTCACTTCTTCACTTTATATCTTCTAAGTCTTCATAATAACTCCAATGATCCATAACATAGAAATGTCTCTAAACTCATATGGAATCACTCATAATACAATGTAATAATCCCTAGTTACGCTATACAAAGTGCAGCGTATCAAATACCCCCAAACATAGACCTTACTCGTCCCGAGTAACTTTAAAGACAAGCTACCCTTACAATAAAATGCTCAAGGACTCAACAAGTTTAAGAATATCGACTAGTGATTACATAATCAATAAGTTCCTGACATACAAAACACAACAACAACATCAAGAATAATGTGATAAAATAAGCACAAACCCAAGAATACACCTTATTCCTCCAAGTGGCCTACCCGAATCCTCCTATGCTCCAACTTCTTATGTCGCCATACGCCAAAATGAGATTCAATCCTAAACACTCAAATTTTTTTATAACACTCATCTTGCTTAGGCGCCCTTTCGGGTTTTCATCATAACCACTCATTAATTGTTCCAGGCTCACAAACGCACATCGCTCAAGACTTATTGTTGCCTCAGCCTTGTGTCGGCCAAGCCACCTTCTTATTGCATACAACTTGCTATCCAAGGACTTTGTATGCCTTTTTTCAATATTTGTGGCTTTTTCAAACAATTTACTCAGTAAATTCATGCAGATACAACCAACACCCAAATAAAGACATGTGAATACATTTTCCTCCTCCATACTTAAACATTGCATTGTCCTCAATGAAATGAAAGACATAATATCGAACCCAGGGAAGGAGACAAAAGACTCACATACAAGGCCGGGTGAGCTTCCTCCAATAGAACACAGGGTGTGGTAGAACGAGAGACTGGATGAGCACCAAATGTAATCCAACAATGCACAACTCATCCAAGACAAAAGAAAGAAAGAATACCTCAAATATAGATGGTGACCCAAAATCAACTCCTTGCAAAGAACATGGTCACCAACAAATGTAGATCCATAGATGATAGGATTGATGAAACGATGAAACAACACTTCATGAAATACAAACAACTTCCTTACTTTCTTTTTCTCGTTGTTTTTTCTGCACTCTATTTTTTTAAAATCCGATGTATTATTTTTTTTCTCAGAATGAATTTCGGGTCAATTTTTTTTCTTCGAGAAGGAGAGGTCTTACAGCGAGGAAACCGCAATTGTGTCCAAAGGATGGCGATCGCGGTTTGGCTATTGAATGTAGCTGAACCTGTGCTTCAGTGCTTTTCTCCTGTGCATAAAAATACTAAAAAGAAAATCAAACGGAACAAACACACAAAAACAAATAAAAACAAACTCAAACCTTGGGTTGTCTTCCGAGCAACGTCTTATTTTATGTCGTGCCTCGACATGTAACTCAAGTGATTCAACTAACTCCATTTGTCTTTGTGAAAACCGTCTCTTGTCTAAACCCTCTTCTAAACCACTCATGGAATGCCTTGAACCTTGTCCCGTTTATTTTAACCACCTTGTCTTTAGCAATGAAAGTGGTTTCCTTCACTTTCTCATTCTTGATCATATCAGGCGGATGTTTCAGCTCAATGTCAAATGCCTGCACACTAGAAACGAATGATATCTCGCCTGGCGAGGTCAGTAATGTGGGGCGATTGCCCAAAGGATGTGGAGAGGACTTACCTTCGGGCTCTAGCTTAGCCTGAAACTCCTGCATGTAGTGGACAAAACAATATCTACTTGTGGGTCTCTCAAGACATTCTCTAAAACAGGTTGCAATTCTGCCACACGAGTGGGAGTAATCACATCAATAGCACATAGAGAATTCTTATCAATGGGATCCATGTCATATATATTATATTCCACCTTATCCCCATCAAATTTCATAGAGAGAGTCCCACTATTCACATCAATTTTACATTTGTGTTATTTTCATGAAAGGTCTACCTAACAGTATAGGTGTGACATTATTAGCATGCTCCATGTCCAACACAAAGAAATCAACAGGAAAGATCAAATCACCAACCATAACAAGCACATCCTCAACAACCCCTTTCGGGTACATAGTAGATCTATCAGCGAGTTGAATAACAGTTCTTGTTTCATGCAAAGGTCCTAATCCTAGTGATTTATACAAGGAATAGGGCAAAACATTAATCGAAGCACCTAAATCAAGCATGGCTTTCTCAAATTTCATATCACCAATAACACATGGAATACTAAACATGCCAGGGTGACCACACTTTTTAGGCATACGCCTTTGAAACACAACAGAAACATGTTCACTCACTTTCACTTTTTGCTTTCCCTTCAGTTTTTGATGTCTTTTAATAGTGTAAGCTTCTTTTAAAAACTTAGCAAATCTAGGAATACTCTTAACAAGTTTGAGCAAAGGAATGTTTACCTCACACCTAGTAAAGGTTTTGAAGATCTCCTTGTCATTCTCCAGTCTTCGAGTCTCCTTCAATGCCTCAGGGAAGGGAGGGAAATTTGGACGAACATAATCGTCTTTGAACTCTGCAGCACCCACGCGATCACCAAAGGGGGGTGGCGATTGCGTCCTTGCTTCGGTAGAAAACTTGATCTCTACAGTGGCATGGCGATCGCCACCTACAACCGTCAAGGTTAAATCAAATAACAGCAAAGAGCACGGGAATCAGAAGGATGCATGCAATAACCTACAACGTCAAGTATTAACATGCAATCAATTCTCTTTAATATAAGCAATCAACTACCAGATCATGCACATATGGATGCTATGATGACAAGGAATTCCACCGTCTATTCATAGTCTAGCAATAGAAGACTATTAATCAAACTAGGTGATCAATCTAGCAAAACCAATAGAAATTATATAGATGAAGAACAAGAGAATCAATACAAACCCAAAGGAAAAGAACAAGAGTAATAAATCTCACAACTTAATAACTGAAGGCTTCAACCGCTAAGTAAAACAATGAAATTAGTTCATGCTCATGGTTGCAAGACTAAAGTTGTTGATGGGAAAGATCGTCAACAAAAGAAAGAACCAGGGTTCTTAAATAGAGTCTAACCCTAAAATAATACCGAAAATAAACAAGGAAAAAGTCTTGCAAACGAAAATAATAAAATAAAACAAATAAGGAAATCCGGAAAATCTGCATCAACACTCCATGGTGATCGCCACCAAACCATGGCGATCACCATCTTCAATGGAAATCCACCCGTAGCTTCTGCTGGTACATGGCTATCGCGGCCCCTGGATGGCGATCGCTATCTTCAATCCAGCAGCTTCCTTAGCTGCGTCTTCAACTCTTCTCGTCTTCACTTCTTCACTTCATATCTTCTAAATCTTCATAATAACTCCAATGATCCATAACATAGAAATGTCTCTAAACTCATATGGAATCACTCATAATACAATGTAATAATCCCTAATTACGCTATACAAAGTGCAGCGTATCACCGGGGACGAGGAAGGAGAGGATACTATTGAGGACTCTTCCCCTGGCGACTCTTCAGCAGATGGAGATGGTGAAGAAGAAGGCGATGGCGACGACGAAGATGGCCCCGAGGAAGATGAGGCCGACTCTTATGCCAAGGAGGAAGATGGGGAAGATGTCTCTTGGAGATGTTTTTGTAGGACTCAACTACTTTGCTTACTCATCACGACGCTTTGATCACATTTTCTCCCAGATACTTTTGGCGTTCTTTACTTTCGAGCCTTGGAGTTCTCAATAAAGTCTTTTTGGAACTTGTTGCTAACTTGTGATCTCGTAATAGTATGACTTAAGGATTTTTTTTAAAAGATTGAACGATGAGACTTTACCTCTTTTCTTTGGGCGCGTTGATGTTGCGGTCCCTTTTCTCTTCTCTTAGGCGACCCCTATCCCTTCTTGGTAGGTTTGACTTAGGCTCTCCTTTTGCTAAGTTAAGGCTGCCAAGGACTAGTTGTGTGTGATCTCGACACGTTTACTTCGCGTAAGCTTTCTTTTTTGTGCTTGCAAACTCGTACCCCTAGGATACATTATCAATTCCTATGAACGCGTTGGGTTTCTTCTTTCTTGCCAACAGGCTAATTTTCTGAGGATAATAACTTGTTCTTCTTGATCCGACAAACACGTTCTGCCTTACGGCTTGGATTGCGATAGCGTCTCTTGCACGTCTTGGCTTTTGTCGGCGTCTGAGGCCTGGTATGGCATCTAAGGATGATTCATGGCGACTAAGGCCGTTTCATGGCGTCTAAGGCCGTTTCATGGCATCTAAGGCCGTTTCATGGCGTCTAAGGTTGTTTTAACGCGGTGACATATTTATTAACTTTCCCTAGATTACATATGATGGTGTATGGAACACGTAGTTTGTTTAAGCGTCGAGTATGGATGAGTGGTCTACATTGCGGCATCGTACTTGACCTATTGATGCGCCCCTTCCCTCTCTTACAGCCACAGAAGAAGAGGAGGCTCTCAGTATGCCTCCTAGTGCACCTATGACAAGGCAACGCGCCGAGGCCATCGTCAAGGCGGTTCAATCCTTTGTGACTAAAGTTGTGGAAAGCAACTATACAAGCCAAGAGGCGCCTAAAGCCTTACATCTCATCTCTTGAGGATCAATCCAGAATCATCTCCGTCGGCGCCTCAACTCAACGTTGTCGAAGCTCATTTGTCACACACAAGCACGTGCACCAAAGCCTATACAAATTGAGGTTTGAACCCCAACTCAATAAGACCAAAGAAACACCTCACAAGCGCAAGTGACCGAAACCACCCATGGGCGTCAGCACCACCGGTGGCCCAACGCGAGTGCCACCCCATGGTTGCTAGAGTTGGACCCACCGCTGCCAGGCAAAGGCTCCTCCAATGCCTCCGACGCCGATGCCCTAATCCCAGCCAAGCCCTTCCTTTTTTGGGTTGGACGCTCTATTTGAAAATTGTTCTCAACTTGAACTCGATGTCAGTATTTTCTTTTGTTTTCTCTATTTGGTATTTGTTGTCTCACTTCCCATGTTCGGAGACATACTATTTTTAGTAAGTGTTAAACTCGATATTTGCTAGCGTTTTATAATTTTTGTCATTAGAAATTTTTTAAATATGGAGTGGTCCATCCTTGCATGGTTTGGGCCATCCTATTGGACTTTTGGCCATCAAGCCCAAGATCGTCCATCCTATGCAAACCCTGACCGTCACCCTAGGTTTAACTCGTCTTCTTTCTTCCCCTTTAAATAACTTTTGCTTCCATCATTGTAAGCACACTTAGTTTATTTAATCTAGAACCAATTTTGAGGCGAACGAATTCCTCCATCTTCTAGATCTGGGCTTCACAAAACCGAAAGGCTCTTACTTCTTATCTCTTTCACCATATCTTCTAGCCTCTTTGGTCTACATCTTCCTCCTTTCTCATAGCTTCTAACCCCTTTCTTCTACGTTTCATCTCCTTCACTTGTTTGAGCATACCTCAATCACCATATCGAAAACCACCAACTAGTTTGTTGAGTTTTACTTGACATTCATATCCAATTTGAAAAGGAAACTTGTCATCTATATCCAAATCTTCCGCTGCTACTCCCATATCGACTAACCTCCACATAAAAGACATCCACAAACACTTCCAAGGTTATTGTTGAAGATCCTTCTTGTGAATATTTGACCTTTCCAGAGACCAAGGGCGGATCAACGGGCATTAGACTTGAGCAATCTTGTAAGTGTAATTGTCTTTTACAAGTTATCTGTACATTTCACTCGTATTTTTCCATTCCATTCGATCCATTTGTTGTAGATTTGTTTTTCTCACCATTGTTGTTCACAACATTTAGTAAAAAGTCAGAAAATAATTTAAAAAAAAAACAAAAATCCTAGGCTAATTACTTGTGCTTTACTTGCTAGGAATCATAACAACATATCCCTAAAATTGTGCTAGCCTTTAACCATAGGATTGCCGAAATATTTCTTGATTTTCTAGCTAGGATCTTGCATATCTTTTCTTTCCTATTGTTGAGATTTAGTATCTTGTTGAGATATTTGGTTTCTTTTAAGTTGGCTGAAATCTGTCATATCTTGCATATCTTTGATTCTTTCCCGCGTATCTCGAACCAAATCATATCATATATTCGAGATTTGTTATAAAGAAATAAAAGAGAGAGGAAATTGTTGATTGTGTCTTAGGAATAGCCAAAATAACGTAACCCTAATTAAAAAAATGTTCGACGAAGGCACAACCCAAATAAGGTAACCTTTGAGTCTACCCTTCTTGGTTCGATCCATTTCTTATCTCACCACCGTCTAGAGTCGCTCTTTGTTTCCTCTTGTCTTGCATGCTACTTATCTTTCCATTGTGTTAGATTTGAATGCTTGTTGACTTGCTTTGATTATCTTGCAACTCTTTCGATTAATCCTAGAAACACAAGCTTGCCTTCACCGCCACACGCCCAGCCAAAGTTGTCACCCCTCGAGTGCTTTGTTTGGATCTTGTCTAAGTGATTACACTTTCTTGGTTTCTTTGCTTTGAGGAAGTTTTTGTGGACCTTTACTCGCCGCAATGTCTTTGAATGCAGAAGAGGATCTCGGCATTGGATCTTGTCCAACCAGCCCTTACCTTAATCACTTGTAGCTCGGCGAGTCTTGTCAATAAAGGAGGCACCAACCCAGGATCAACTTGACAATCTGTTTCATACTAGGTGCTTTTTCAAACAATCGACATTGAGTGTCATAATTGATGGAGGAAGTTGCTGCAATCTCATTAATAAAAAAGTAGCAAGACATTACAACTTGCCTACAACCCCACATCCTGAACCATATGGGATCCAATGGCTCAAATCAAATCGAGGTGAACAAGTAACAAGAAAATGTTTAATTTTGTTTTCCATTCGTTTATTTTCTGATTCTGTACTATGTGACATAGTACCCATGGACGCCACTCATCTTCTTTTGGGACGTCCATCGAAATTTGATAGACGTGTTATCAATGATGGGTATTTTAATACATATTTATTTACCTATAATGGAAAACGCGTCACACTCTTACCAGTGTCGCCACATGATATTTTACAGGATATGGATGAAAGAGAGCATCAGAAGGACCGAGCACTTCGGCATCAAGAGCACTTGGCCAGGCGCCAGATAACACCGCGCACGCGCCAACAAAGGTGTCAAGCTTGTCACTAGGGCAGCCAAAAGAAGAAACCCCGAGCGCCTATGCGCCGAGCGACAAAGTGCAACAATATATGCCTTTGGCGTCGACAGAGCGCAAACCACCAGACCCATATTCTTGTCTGAGCGCTCCATTACTTGGCCCAAATGAGGTGATCAAGGACCCTGGCTCCCGAGCAAAGGTTGAAAACGCTCGGCAAAACAAAGACCTCAGAGCCATTCAAGGCAAGTGCGAACAACGAGTGTCCATGGCTCGTCCAAGTGACTTGACTGACATTATTCAAGGACGTCTTCCTTGTTTCCTTTTATGTCCTAAATTTTGTTTTTCAACTAAGAAGGAACATGTAAATCTCCTTACTTGCATACAATCTATTTTATAGGACTACACAGATGTGTTCCCAAAAGAATTGCCAGATGGAGCAAGGCCCATAAAATTCCGTTTTCTCTCTCTTCCCGGATTGGGCGATCTTGGCGTAGGCACCACGATTTTCAACATACTCGGTGATTCTTCACGCCGATGGTGTCTCCGGTGATCCAGAGGGGAGGCGTGGCTTGAATTATGACTCGGAAGCAAGCGCGATCAAGTTCATTGAGCAAATCTAGCAAGCTTGGAGCAGTTTTGGAGGATCTTGGGAGGAATTCCCAGAACTCGTTGCGACCAAACCTAACTCTCAGTAGGGGAAATTCTATGTCTCCGGATCAAAGGAAGTGCGTCCTAGTGGTTCTAAGGACGACTCGTGGTTGAAGAAAGCTGAATGCGGCCACGATCATGGCTGCGAGAAAGATTTGCCTTCCATGGAACAATCTGTTATGCACACCACTACTTGCAAAGCTAAAACTGACCTAGGCAGAATTAAAGGGGTTAGTCTTGAACACCTTTCTATTATTGATAAAGTATTGTACAAATTCTCTTTGGATGAGATGCGATCGGAATTGGACTGCTGGAAATGAAATCTGATTGGAGGATTTCTTGGCAAGAATTTAACTATGACTGAGATGAATCAATGCTAGTTCTCAACCTACTTCCCTCTGACCTGGGAGCTTGGCTCCTCCTCAAGATTTAGGTGTAAGCAAAAGAACTGGCCAAAGAGCTACTTGTCCTTCCACTAGCACCACAAAAGATAATGCCACTAAAGGAAATGCCAAAGTGAATTTTGTTAAGAAAAATTTAGCTCACAATCAGGGATCTAATACTACAATTCCTCTCAGTAACAGATTTGCTAGTTTCTCTAAGGGTTGTACCACCTCTAATGGGGCCCCTCATGACTAAGATCATTGTTGGAGCATGGAACACTAGGGGATGCAGTACATTCCCTAGATCTAGAGTGGCTAGAGACTTCATTAAGAGGAATACGTTGAGTATAGTGGGATTGCTTGAATTTAAAATACCTATTGAAAGGGAGAAGGACATTGCATTCTGCCTTATGAATAATTGGAGGTTTATTACAAATAGTACCATCACTAGTAAAGGGAGAATATGGGATACTTGGGACCCATCAATCTTAAATGTGACTATTACTGAGAACCATAGACAATGGATACACTGTGTAATAGTTTGTAGAGATAGAAGTGTGTAACTTCAGGCTACCTTTGTCTATGCTTCCAATGCTCTGAGTGGGAGACTTGTCCTTTGGAAAGAATTGGAAGCCTTTGCTCATAGTATCAATTGCCCCTGGGTGATTTTAGGTGACTTCAATTGCCTTATGGATCCATCAGGAAAAAAACATCTCTTAGGAGAAGGGGTAGTGGAGACTCTCTAGAACTCCTTGATGTCATGAATAGACTTGAAATGACTGATCATGCTTTATCTGGTGCCAAGCATACTTAGAGCAACCAACAAGAGGGTGGAGATAGGGTTGCTTGTAAGCTTTATAGAGTCATGATAACCAAGGATTGGGATTCACACTTTCCTTCCTCCACTGTCTTCTTTGGAGATCTCAGTCTCTCTGACCATTCTCTAGGGATCCTTCACTTCAACCCTACCCTTGGGAGGAAGAAATTGCCATTCAAGTTTAGGAATTTCTGGACAGAGAAAGGTGATTACACATCTCTTGTTTTAGGGATCTGGCAAGTTGAGATACAAGGTACTGCTCAGTATGTTGTTGCATAGAAAATGAGAAGAGTTAAAGTGGGACTCAAAAACTGGCAAAGAGGGAGATTAAGAAAATTAGAAATCACGGTTGATGAGTGTCTTGATAGACTGGAAAGTGCTAATGAAGCTCTCCAACTAGACTTCCTGAACCTCAGTAAACAACAAGATGTCTCTAAGGCCAAAGATGAGATGGAATTAAGGATGAGCTAATTACACAATTTCATTGCTCAAAGAGCTAAGATTGACTGGATCAAACTTGGTGAGGAAAATTCTGCTTTGTTCTATAATGGGATAAAGACAAGGAAAGTTGGATGCACTATCTTTGCTCTGAAGGATGACATGGGACTTCCTTGCTCAGTCACTCAGGCATTTGCAATTCCCTGATATAATGATTCAATGGATTATGGAATGTGTTACTACTCCATATTATTCTATCATTATCAATGGCGAGCCTAAAGGGTTCTTTTAAGGGAAAAGGGGGTTAAGACAAGGAGACCCTCTTTCTCTCTTTCTTTTTGTCATAGTAATGGAAATGTTGGCTAGGAAACTCAGAGTTATGAGTAAACAGAAAGGATTTGGTTTCCATCCTAAGGGTAAGCAGATTAGCATCACCAACTTAGCTTTTGCTGATGACCTATTAATTTTTTGAAAGCCCAACAATGCTTCATTGAGACTGATACAGAAGTGTTTGGAGGAGTTTGCTTCTAAATTGGGGTTAGTGGCTAATCCCTCTAAGACCAAAGTATACTTTTGGTGGCCTTAGTGTTGGGAGGAAACAAGAATGCTTGGAGATCCTTGGTTACACTCAAGGCTTCTTTATCTTCAAGTATCTTGGGATCCCTCTACATGCCAGAAAACTAGCCATTACTGAATAGACTGAAAGTTGCCTTGAATAGTAGAAATGCCAGGCATATTTCATATGCCGGTAGGGCTCAACTGGTTAAAGCAGTCCTTGAAAGGGTGCTTACCTTTTGGATGCAATCCCTCTTGCTCCCTAAAAGAGTTGTCAAAAAGATTGAAAGCTTGTGCACAACTTACTTATGGTCTGGTGCTATAGAAGGCATGAAATCTCTAGTTGCTTGGAAGTTTGTTTGTAGGCCAAAGGAAGATAGGGGCTTGATTTTAAGGAACTACTTTCCTGGAATAAAATTTTACTGAGTAAGCTTCTATATGATCTGCACTGTGGGAATAGTAATTTGTGGGTTAGATGGGCTAATCAGAACCTCATCAGAAGAAATAGTCTTTGGCTAGTGGAAGCCAATGCAACTAACTCATTGATCTAGAGAAGCTTACTCAGAGTAAGAGATGACATAATGTGGCATCTTGGGATTCAACAATTTAGCTCTCTGGATATCATCAAAATTAACCTCTGGAAAATTAAACTGCCAAGCCCTTTACCACAATATTAGAGTGCATCACCAAAATGAACCTTGGTGTTCAACTGTCTGGCAGGGGATCCAAGCAAAGAAATGGAGTTTTCTGTGTTGGCTATCCACTCTTCAGAGACTCCCCACTGCCTACAAACTCCATAAATGGGGTATTATTCCTAATCCAACGTGTTCCCTATGTGGAAAAGAAGATGAAACTGAAATAATCTATGGTTTGAATGTGAGGTGGTTGCTCAAGTCATTGATATTGTACTACAGTGGAAGGGCATTACTGTAAGGGGAACTTCCTTGTCTAGTTGGTGGAATTGGTTTATGACTTGTGGCAAGATATCCAACAATGTCTACTTAAGTAAACTAATGACTTTTTAATATACAATGTACTACACTTGGAGGAAGAGGAATGACGTGATATTCCAAGGAGGAAGTGTTGATATTCAGCAATGTGATGCTGAGATTATCAATGCTTGCAAGCTCAGAATCCTTCAAAAACTCAAGATTTCAGGAAGAAAAGTAATGTGACGAGGAGAAGATTTATATTTTGATAAGTGTTTTTTGTGATTCTAATGTATAGTTTATGAAGTTTTACTTGTAAAATGTTAAGGAGTACCTTGTAAAGTTTGGAACTTAGTTCCATAATCAATACAAAATTACCATTTGGCGGAATTCGAGGCATTGAACATCAGATCGACTTTGTGCCCGGAGCATCATTGCCAAACAGAGCATCCTATCAAGCTAGTCCAGAATAGACACATGAGCTAAAACAACAAGTGCAAGAACTAATCGACAAAGGCTATGTTAGAGAGAGCTTGAACCCTTGTGTCGTCCCTGTTATCCTTGTTCCTAAGAAGGATGGTACATGGCGAATGTGTGTGGACTGCAGAGCAATCAATCAAATCACAGTCAAATACAAACACCCAATTCCTAGACTGGATGATATGTTAGACGAAGTGCAAGGTGCAACCATATATTCAAAGATCGATCTCAAACGTGGATACCATCAGATTCGAATGAAGGTTGGCGATGAATGGAAGACGACATTCAAGACCAAGTATGGCTTATACGAATGGCTTGTCATGCCATTTGACTCACAAATGCCCCGTCCACCTTCATGCTCCTCATGAACCATGTGTTGCGTAAATTTCCAAGTAAGTTCGTTGTGGTGTATTTTGATGACATTTCGGTTTACAGAAGCAGCCTTGCATAGCACAGAGATCACTTAACCCAAGTGATAGAATGTCTTCGGAAACAACAACTATTTGCCAATCTGAAGAAATGCAGCTTCGTGGCCGAGAGCACAGTATTCCTAGGATTTGTAGTCTCAAAAGATGGACTCGCTATCGATGAAGAGAAGGTCCGAGCAATCAAAGAATGACCAACACCAACCTCAAGTACAATGGTTTGATCTTTCCTTGGGTTGGCAGGGTTTTACATGCGATTTGTTCGTGATTTTAGTACCATTGTTTTCCATTGAAAGAGCTGACAAGAAAAGGGTGCAAGTTCGAGTGGCTTAACTCACATCAGAAGGCATTTCAAACACTAAAGACTTCACTGTGTCAATCACCCTTGCTGCAATTGCCAGATTTTGACAAGACCTTTGAGGTAGATTGTGATGCCTCAAACATTGGGATTGGGGACGTTTTGCTGCAAGAAAAATGCTCCATTTCTTACTTTAATGAGAAATTGAGTGGGGCCAAGTTGAGCTACCCCACATATGACAAGGAGCTTAATTTATGCACTTATTTGTGGCCTAAGCAATTTGTTAGACTTCATGGCATTCCTAGGACTATTGTTAGTGATTGTGACACAACATTTGTGTCATTTTTGGCGTGTCTTATGGGGAAAATTGGGAACTAAATTGTTGTTTTCTACAAGTTATCATCCCCAAACGGATGGCCAACCTGAGGTGACTAATCGAACTTTAGGCCCACTGTTTGTAGCGAAAGTACCAACATGTTAGAACTTAAGCGATTTTCAGGAAACAATCAAACTTGACGGTGCAAACTCTTCGTCTAGAAAACCACATTGATGAAAGAGAGAGAGAGAACTCGAGATACTTGTGTATTACTTGGGGACAAAAGCTTCATTTACAATGATAAGAGAGCCCTTTATATATAGGCAAACCCTAGTTCTATCTTTAAAAAAAAATCTTATCTTTTTCCTTATATCTTTAACTTAATATAAAACATGGTAGACGATATTCTTTTAATATCTTTTACTACTTCTTTTACTATTTACATAATGAATATAAAATAAAAGACATAAATATACTCGGCCGACTTTAATTATCTTGATCCCGACGACGCCTTCGTACTCGTTCTTTCTCGTACCCATCGTCATCTACCCGTAGCTCTTCTCGTCGTCGTACTCGGTCTTCACGCTGGTGACCTTGGGAACTCGAAGATGACCCTCTCTACCTCGTAGATGACCTTATCTACCTCGTAGATGCCCTTATCTATCTCGTAGACAACCTTGTCTATCTCGTCGGTGATGTCGGGGCCCATGTTGATGGTGTCACGGCCATGAATGACCTCGGAAGCCTCATTAAAACCTCTTCTTAGGAAAACCTCGTGGGAGAAACCATGAGAAGAGTAAAAAGAGTACTCTGGGCTGAACTTCGTGATGTCGACGATCATGTTACTTGCTATGACATCTTCTATTGGTCACCCCGTCTTCATATACACTCCAACGCGTTGACCCTACAAACACATCGAGATCGTAGTGGTATTTATAGGCATAAACAATACCCCTAAGATGTTTTGTTGACGCCATCCTTAAGTCATGACTCGTCTATAGCCTCTTTGATGCATCCTTCATGATAAGGCTTCAACCTTTTCCCATTCACTTTGAACACTTGTGAGTCTCCCCCATCATATAAATCCCCCGCTTTATGGGGGAAAACTTGGGCAACAAAATATATCGATCTAGGTCGGAGCTTCCCGGGAAAAAGTTTCAGGCGCGAATGAAATAGTAGACACTCCAACAGCATAGTCACTACCATCACACATAATCTCGAAAGGACGAGATTAATCTGGGGCCCGAATGATCGGTGCACTAGTGAGATGAGCCTTCAACTCATCAAATGCCTTTGGCATTCATCATTAAGCACAAAATCAACTTCTTTCTTCAACAACACACATAATGGGGATGAGATCTTTGAGAAGTTCATAATGTTTGGTAATGTATCATCTTTTTCAAGGAACACATACAAGATGGTTGGGTAGCTGCTTCAATTCAACCTCTGGTGCCTACACAATATGAACAAGTTGATGACACTGAAGGAATGTCATTTGAGAGCTCTGGGGGAACAAAATGAAGAGTTAAATCTTGTCTATGAAATAAAGTCAAAGATGAAGAGTCTAGGGCAACTAGTTGGTTTTTATATCACTTAATGAATATTTTGTTTTTATTTGTCTTGATTTATGATCTCTCTTGTCCATCACATTTACTTTTTTTATGATGTGAAAAGGTGAAAAAATAAAGGGGATAGCAAAGGGAGATTCAATGATTGTTCTCATTTTTTGTTAATCTTAGAGGGAATTTTAGTGCTGAAGTAAACTTTCGTCCTTGTAATTATAAAGTTATATTTATGCTTAAAAGTTAAAGATGTTTGTCACCATTGAAAAGGAGGAATTTGTTGGGTTCCTTAAGTTTTGATGTGACAAACTCCACTAATGAACTACTCTACTAAAGAAGTGCTTGAGTGTTTTAGGAAAGTTATAAGATAAAGAAAGAGGTGGATGTTGTGACATGAGAAGTTACTTCAAGTGAAAGACTTTGTGCGGTGACATTAAGTGCTTTACAAAAGAAGTGCTTGAGTGTTTCAGGAAAAGTTACAAGATGAAGAAAGAGTTGGATGTTGTGAAATGAGAAGTTACTTCAAGTGGAAGACATTATGCGGTGAAGAGCAAGAAAATTCGGAAGACAAATATTGGTGATGATACTTGGAGGATATTATCAAGAAGGAAATCCAGAAAGAAGATAAACAATATTTGAATAAAAAATTTCGAAGAAGGAAAAGATATATCATGAAAGGAAGATTTCATACAAAAAAAGTGGGATGTATTCTATCTAACGAAGCCGTCTCCATTCCCCATGGATTTCATGGAAGATTTCATAAATTTTCTTAAAGATAAGATATAGCCCAATGAAGCCCTCTTCGTTCCACATGGATTTCCTCCGCCACAGCCTCCATATCTGAGCTGAAGGTCTTTGAAATTCAAATGTGAAAGTATCGACAGAGGCGAAGTTTGAAAAGATGGAGGTGGGATATGGATCAATCGAACCTGCTCTCAGGTTTGCTCATGTAAGTGCTCTCGAGTTTAACTAATGAGCTCGTGCAACTGTTCTTGAGTTTAACTAGTGAAGTGCACGACACTTCTTCATGAGTAGGACTCAGTAGGGTACTTACCTCAAGTTTAATAAACTAGGGTAGTTTTCTAAAAATTTATCCTCATTTGAAGCAGTTAAAAAAAAATTGAAAAATGACTTTGCAAACAGTCTGCCTTCCTGGTGTTAAAAGCTCTACATCGTCAGGTAGACAGGAAGCCCTCGAATAGAAGACATGAATATAAGATTAACAAAAGCCTACTAACTAATGAGAATATCATAAAAGTTCGTTTTAAACCTCTACAAATATTGATAGTGGAACTAGGCAGACATTGGCTGCAGTTTTAAATCTACAACTAACAAACTCAATGGAAAAATATCTAGGGATTCCAATTGTCAAAGGATGAGTTAAGAACGAATGTTTTCAATATGTGATTCAAAGTATGCAAAAAAAAATCTCAAAATGGAAAGTCAATACTATTTCACAAGCAGGAAGAACTATTCTTATTCAATCCAACATCCAATCTAAGGCTAACTATTTAATGCATTGTTTTTATTTACCAAAAGGAGTATGCAAACAAATTGATAAAATATTTCTTCGGGAACAATACTAATCCTAGCTATAAAGTCATTACTAATTGAGAGTCAATTCTGCTCAAAAAAAAATGAGATTCAATTTGTACGCCAAAACAATACGGAGGTCTAGGACTACATAAATTGAGACTTTAAATAAAGCCTTGAAACAAAAATTGGTTTGGAAACTAGCAATTGAAAAACATAATATTTGAGTACAATTAATTAATCAGAAATATTTGCAATCAAACACCGTAATGAATTATAAAAAGAAAAGGACTAAGAAACAATCTTGGCAGTTTTCAAGATTACTTCATTTACGTGAGGAATTTGGCAAAGGTATTGGATGAGAATTAGGAGAAGGAAAAACAATAAACTTTTGGACCGACAACTGGATTCCTTCTGTCAACTTACATTCTTTCTTCAACCCTAGTAATGGATACCTAAATGATAAAGTTTCAAACTTCATAACGGATACAAAACAATGGGATATAGTTAAGTTGCAAAATATACTTCCTCCTCACATAATGGACCATGTTATTAAAGTTTATAATATTCCGGTATCGGATGTACAGGACCAAATAATTTGGACACTTAATACCAATGGTAAATTTAGTACGACCTCAGCTAGACATCTTATGAATAATAATAATAATAATGTTACTAAAGTTTCACATTTATTCACATGGATCTGTTGAAAATTCCACAAAAACTTCTTAACTTCTTATGGAAAGTCATCTCATATAACCTTCCTACCACTGAAAAATTGAATCGTTATTACAACAGAGTACCCCATTATTGTTTCTTGTGTAACAACCCGACCGAAACATCAGAACATCTTTTTCTTGAATGCCCTTTTACTTTTAATCAGCTAAATAAATTCTCACAAATTTGCGGAAAACTTCACTATACCAAATTGTAGACCTCTCCAAAACACAATAATGGAATTAATACAACAATATAAAAACGAACATAATAAGATGGAATCGTTAATCTTCCTATGGTATCAAGTTTGGCTTTATAGAAACTCAATCATATTTAGGAATAATCAAACTAATAACAGAGAGGTGGCACAATACGCTTATACAGATTTTAGACAATGGGAAACAAAACCAAATCAAGGTCCAAAACAACCACGACGGAGGAACAAAAATAATAAAAAGCAACGATGCTGGCAGAGACCACCAAACGACTGGATTAAAATCAATTTTGATGGCTCTTATAAAATGGATTCCAACTCAAACATAGCATGTATAGCTAGATATAATACAAGAAGAGTCTTAGACATTTATAACAGATCAGTTCGAGCAAACTCCCCTCTGGCAACATAAGCTCTGGCATTTCAGTACGCTATTAAATTTGCAATGAAATTTAAACTGAAGAATATAATCATTGAAGGGGACAGTTCAACAGTTATTAACTCTGCCAACAATATATGGAAAGTATCGTGGGAAATCAGAAATATAATCAAGGATTCAATCAATCTACTACCTAAACCTCCCAAATATTAAGATTGCTCACTGCTTTAGAGAAGCAAATAAATCTGCGGATTTTTTAGCGCAACCCGATATTAATGGCCATTACGTTAAGACTATTCTTAACTGTAATGAAGATCATGTGTAATCTGATGATTATATCAGAATCATTCGGCCTACTCTTCTGGCCTCTAGCATGTTCCCCTCTTACAGGTCTTTCTTCCGGATCATCGTTGCCGATGATCAGGGGTTATCATCCTCTGGTAGGTGATACCATGTGTTTTGCTTGCTTAAAAAAAACTAATGCGAATATCAAAAATATGATCTATATTAAAGATTTACTTCAAAAATTCAGTACCCTTTCATAATTATCTATAAATTATCATAAAGGATCCTTCCAGACTTCCTCAAATATTTTTGGCTTACAAAGACAAGTTGTAGGATCCATTCTAAATTTACAACTTACAAACTCCATGGAAAAGTATTTAGCGATTCCTATTGTAAGAGTAAGAGTAAAGAACGATTGTTTTCAATATGCGGTATAAAATATGCAAAAACAATTATCTAAATGGAAAGCAAATACAATATAACAAGCTGACAAAGCAATTCTTATCCAATGTAATATCCAATAAAAAAAATTAATTAATGCAATGTTTCTCCCTTCCAAAAGAAATTTGTAAGCAAATTGATAAAGTAAACAGAGATTTCTTTAGGAATAATACTAATCCTGGATATAAAGCGATTACAGATTAAGAATCTATTTGTAAACCAAAACAATATGATGGCTTGGGATTACATAAAACTGAAAACCTAAATAAAGCATTACAACAAAAGCTCTTGTGGAAATTAGTAACAGAAAAAGAAAATATTTGGGTACAACTAACAACACAAAAATATTTGCAATCTACGTCTTTGTTTGATTATAAAAGAAAGAAAAAACAATCCTGACAATTCTCTAGCCTCCAACATCTGCGACAAGATTTTAAAAAAGGTATAGGTTGGGAACTTGGGAATAACAAATCTATTAAGTTTTGGATAGACAATTGGACTCAATCTTTTGACCTAAAACTCTATTTTGATTCGAACAAGGCAAATATTAATGAGCATGTGTCCGATTACAATACAAGCTCAAAGCAATCGCATATCACAAAATTAAAATCAATACTTCCCCAACACGTTATCCTCCATATCATTAACACTTATATACCACAAACTCATATCGAAGACAAAATAATTTGGTATTTAAATTCTAATAGCATCTTTAGCACGTCTTATGCTAGATATTAAAGGTCAAGTTATTGATATCTATAACACACCCGTTAATGCAAATTCTCCTTTAGTCACTGAAGCATTAGCCTTCTCTAATGCAATAAAATTAGTCAATAAACTTAAATTTCCCAATGTCATCTTTGAAGGAAATAATATTACTATTGTCAATTGCCTAAAAAATATCTAGAAGATCCCTTGGGAGATGCGTAATATATTAGCCGACACGAAAATGATTCTTAATAATCTCCAGAACCATACAATAATACATTGTTTTAGAGAGGCTATTAGGGCGGCTGATTTTCTGACTAAACCTGAAATTAGCTCGCACTTCATTATAGTAGTCTTAGGCTGCAATAATGATAACACTTTATCTGATAATTATATCATAACTATCGGGTCACATTTTCATGGCTTCGAGCCTTTTCCAGTCTTACCGTCCTTTCTTTAGGACCATCGCAAGCAATGGTCAAGGACGGTCATTCCCTCTAAAATGACGTCCTGTGTCTTGCCTTGTTCAAAAAAAAAAAAAAAAAAAAAAAAAAAAAAAAACCTAATGAAATTCCTAATTGCAGTGATTCCTAATCCTGCAGGCTGCAGAAGATCCTTCCACGGTGCCCGCTGTCAGCCTCAGACGCTCACATGTTTTGTTAAGTTTCTTGAGTATAAAACAGTGTCAGGCACATGCAGAAACTTATCCTTAATCATTCAAATCCAAGGTTCACGTTTTTTCAACTCCAGAAAACTAAATCGGCATGCATTACAAATAAACAAAATCAGAGATACACATTTTGTAATTCCAGTATCTCCCTGGCTTGTCTAAGCACACCACAAAGCCATCTTACCAGCTTCAGGAAAAGGATCATACTCTTTACAGTGATCAGCAGCATCCAAGCAGATCATTTCTCAAGACTAGTGATGTTCAGGCACTTGTTATGTTCTGCAGCAGCACTTACTTAAATTTGGTTAGGAAGTCTCAAACAGGTCTACGCCTCTGCTTGAATAAACAGCTGCAGCTACTTTCTTCCTGAGGTTGTACCTTTCAGCAATCATAGGCCGGACATCTTCAACACAAATTAAGCTCTCCAAGAAGGGCATCAGTTGGAGAAGCTCATTATCTGAACGATCTTCGAACCAACTTTGTATTGGAATTCCATTGTCAACTTGAAACCCGAATGCCTACAAATACAAATTACACTAGTGTTACTAACCCAAATTGCAATCAGTCTAAACATTTTAATTAGTGTTACTGGTTGTTCAGCATCTATTGTGTCCAATAAGCACTATCCAGCTTCTTCTTGACTAATTAAATATGCAGTCAATCATAAATGAACAATTCTGAGACACGACTAATGGCAAGAAAACAGAAGGAATAAAAGATTAATATGGAGAAACCTCTGAATGATACCTGAGGAGAATTATCAACTATAATAACTCTAGCCAAATCCCGACCAAGAACTGACAAATCTTTAATGTAATTTCCATCCACGAAAACACAGGATTCACGATAAATACGGTGACGAAAGATCCTCCTCTTTGGGTCTAGCACATTTAGAAGCCGTTCAGCATAAATGCTTTGGCTGGCAGTAAAAATAATAATCTCAAAAAAGCCAGCAACCCTCTCCATGAAATCATGAAGGTGAGGGCGACAACGGACATAAACTGTGTGATCTTTCTCATTGAAGTTCACAGAAAAGGTGAAGTCGACATCAAGACAAGGCTCTAGAGAAGAATGCACGAGGGTCTCTGTCACAAAAAGCAATCAGTTATTGATAGAACTGTTTGATACCATGATTGAGGTAATAACTAAAAGCATATTTATCGGATCCCTTACCATCCAAGTCCAACACGAGAGTAGTGGGAGGGCAGCGCCGAGTCTTTTTGGGCAGCAATACTGGCCGGAATCTAGGTACAACTGCTGATAACTCTGGCAAATTCTTTATGAATAGATATGGATCGAAGTCATCAAAATCATCGTATTCATCCTCAGCCATGCATGGCTCAGTTTGCATAGAAATAGAATCTTGGCCACACTCATCCAAACATTCAAGCTTTGAGTTTGCAATGAAATATATGGCAGGAACTTCAGATGATAAACAGCCATCAATGGTATCTGAATTTATAAATGGGAATGTGATAGATCCATCATCAGGAATTAGTCGACATGGTTGCATATAAATATGTTACAAACTTAAAACAAGATACTTCTAGTGGAGCAACACAAATCATTGTTTTTTTCTTTCAAAATATTATAAAGAAAAGATTTTCATCTAAAATTGAATAGCATACATTTGCAAAAACGGCTGCTTCAAGAGCAAACTGCCATGTCATGCTCCAGTATACAAATCAATAATAATCTTTTTTAGTTTTTCAATAGAAAAACAGCATGGGTTTCTATAAAATTAAGAATAGGAGTGATTCAGCATATCACCTCCATTTTCTCCATCTCCAACATTTCTTGACAGGTGAAAAGCTGGGGAAAATATAGTTTCGGACTCAGAATGAGCAACTTCACAGTTACGTTCCTGCATATACAAGGAAATGTCAGTTGATCAATTCAGGGATAAATGCCAAATAAACTAGGGCGAGCTAAGTAGGCAAATGAATGAGATATTCAAAAACTAATCCCGAATCAATGTCATCGCAGTGAAACTAACCTCGGGTGTAAGGGAACCACCAGTTACTGTATCAGATCCTGGACCACAAACAACATTGTGAGTCTCATCCTGTAATAATCTGTACTTGGCATTCAAATCTGAGGCCTCAGAGCCCCCATTTTCGTTTGCAAGGACACGAGCTGAAGTAGCAAGAAAAGACAGAAAAGTTAATTAGCAATTAATTATTTAATTAACTGTATAAATTAGATGACTGAATAGATAACAAGTACTGAAGCTGACTCCTAACATGAAAATATTTTGTAGAATCATCCTGACCAGATTTTGTTTTTCGAACAGATGATGTTATTAAATCCTCAGCTTTAGTTTCCTTGATTTGAGCTTTTTCAAGACGTTTCTTCTGATGATTCAATGATTTGGCACTTACAGCATCCCGTGCTGGAGTCCTGGAATTTGCCTTCTTTTTAGTCGGCATTCCGAGAAGACAGATACACTACCTTGAGGAGTTTCAGCTAGTTAAATTCACAATGCCTGCGTAATAGTAGATGCAGATTGGATGAAAACTGTTTTGAGTTGAAAACTCCACATATATAAGCATAACAACATAGTCAAGGATAAAATACAAACATTATTTTGAAAAGTTCTCCATCAATCAGATGACAACTTTACCCCCTGATCTACCCTAATACAAAACCACATGGGAATTGATTAAAAATGCCCGCTTAGCTTTCCAATAACAAAAACAATTGCCTGCATGCTAAGAATTCTGAATCAATGATGAATAGTTGTCAATTTCATCTGGAAGCCATAAAAGCTTTCTAACCACCCTAGCGTCCCCTATGGCATGTACAGAAACCAGGAAAAATAACCATAATGAAGAAAATATCAACTTAGGAAGATTTCAACTTACTCTAAGACACAAAAATAATATGTCCAACCATGTGATAGGAACACTGATAAGAAGACACTTAATTATCTAAGTAGCTGATCCTCTGAGAAAGTTGCTGGATGTAAAAACAACTTTAGATGTTCAAAACTGCAGAGGAAGATCACTAGGATAACATGAATTTGCACCCTTTATTGTACCGGAGTAGGTTGTAGTGTAAATTATTAGCCCAAGAGTCCCTCAGATTACAAAATGCTCTGCTTAGCCAAAGTGAATCTAATTAAAAGATCATGGGGAATCCAGATTCCAAGCATGCATAACCTACTAAGAATGACTAGAAAGAATTTTCTATAAGCATTTTCTTTTAGTTACACAATCCAAAATCCACATCCAAGCCCCTCATGTACATTCCAAAACCAAGTAGCAAACTCGATTCAATTTAACACAAGGTTAAGACTTGTGATATTGGAGTTGTTGACAGAATCTCAACCCCAATACAACATGCTAAATTGGAAAAATAAGTAGCTTAAAAATCTCAGCTAGGGAGCCCGAAAAATGCCAGGAATTCAATTTGCGGCGTGAAAAAATTTGAAGTCAGAAAAGTCGCACGGGTAGAGTATTGAGCAAACACCCACACCACTTAGAGAAAATTCGCATCAGTTCTAGAGGGAGCAAGTAGGTCGGGCGGGAAAAAAGAAACCCTAGAATTGTACCTTACATACAAAACAGAAGACAGAAAAGTAGATAAGTGAAGAGAAAAGGCAACAAATTTGAGGGAAATAAAGGAAAGAGAGATTAAGAGAAAGTGAGTAAGAGAAGCTGGAACATAAATTTGAAGCCCCGCGATAGTATAGAAATCTTACCTTGGCTGCTATCAGTCCAACGATCAATAGAACTGGAGGTGAGTGAATCAGCAGAGAAAGAGAGAGAGGGAGCGAGAGGAAAAAAACCCTAAAACACTGAAAGCTTTTCAAACTGAAATTTCATGGAGCTGAAACGCTGAATTTCTTCCCTCCAAAGCTGAAAGGAGAGGGAAAACGAAATAATCCCATTAATTTTGGGCTTCGAAGACGGAGATAGTAATATACTCCGTAGTCTACACCTGACAATCGGGTCGGGTTGGTCGGGTTAGAGTGCTTCGGGTCTGTTATATTTCGGGTCAGGTTATTTCGGATCTAAAATTATCAGGTCAAAATAGGTAGGGTTGTTACGGGTTTATTATTTATAGACGGGTCGGTTCGGGTGAAAAATTACCGAGTCAAAACGGGTCGGGTTGTAACGGGTTTATAGGCGGGTCGGGTTCGGGTCTAAATTACAGGGTCAAAACAGGTCGGATTGTTACGGGTTTATAGTCGGGTTCAGATCTAAAATTATCAAGTCAAACAGGTCGGTTTGTTACAGATTTATTATCGGATCGAGTTGATTTGAGTAAGAACATACCGAGACAAAACAAGTTAGAGAGTTATAACTCTTCTTTATACGTTTTCAATGAACTAGTCTCCGGGACCCCGTGCTTCGGGGTATACATGTTTTACATGTACAAGAGTATCTATTAGAAATGGAGGTTATATATAGGCTTAAGTAGTTACACGACCAAAACAACAATTATATTTCACATCATCCACAGATAAATACATAATGCACAAACGCGACAAAAATAGTACAAACAAATACATTACAAACATATGCTCATAATGAAGAAATAATGAAAATGAGCGTTTGACGATTTTGCGAAAAATAAGAACTAAAAATGATAGATAAAAGACACGCTCAAAATTATTATTTAGTCAATAGTGGTGATATCCAAACTTCTTTCCAGTTTTTCATGCAGGTCAAATCAATTAGCCCTTTTAACCTTTTATTATAAAATGACCTTGAAGTTGTAGTCTATCAAATGAAAACAAGCGTATATATATTTCTTTTGTTGTTCTCAATCTTCGTCTGTTATTGATATTAGTAAACAGCCTAAAGCAATTTGATTATAATTTAAATGTGTTACATCTAGTTGTTCGTATCCACATTGTAAATCTTATATTCGGCTTAATCATCTTTTGTTCAAAAGTATACAACAATTGATTAATATTGTGTTATTCTATACAATGTGAGCAAGTACAAAAGGCCAACTTAGTCGTTGGGCAAAATATTTTTCTTAACAAATTATTGTACAGTAGAAAACCAAAATATAACAATGTTGTTCTACTCTAATATCCTAATAAAATATGGTCATATAATCATATATTCATGGAATGACTTTACCATAGTCACATTGATGGATTTATGAATAAGCTCCTTCAATATGCCAAGAACATGTAAACAGAGTAATAATATATGTCGCACAAAGAAACCTTAACTTTAATACTATTCACCTAGTTTTGAGGTTCACCTTTTATTAAGCAAAATGTGTTCATAATAACTGAACCTTATTGCAATAGCAGAAAATTTAGTCACACTGTGAAGTCAGGAGGTAATTTTGCAACTGTGTAATTTAAATCATAACATACGCAAATCATATATTAAATGGTATACACCTAGAGATAATAGAAAATTTTAATGCAGAAATTCAAGGATTGGAGTTAACATTTACCTCATTTGACAGCTTGCGCGTCTTCTTCTCGTAGAGCACCCTAATTCTAAAATTGAGAGAGGAAGGGGCAGATTGAGAAACAACACGAAAATGAAGCCCGATTTCTTCATGATTGAAGGGGAGTCGTGGCTTCGGGGGAACCTTACCAACGCTGGCAGCCACAGATCGGGGGCACCTTGGGCTGAGATCTTTGGGCTGACTCTTTGGTGGCTCTGGAAATGGAGGAACGGTAGGGTGTTTGGTAACGAGGGGCACCCGGGGAGCAAATGAGGTTTTATTATCAGTTGGACTAAGGAGTATTTGGAGGCTTGGAAGAACAGATTGGGAGGCCCTACCCAGCCTTCGAAAGAGGTGAGACCCATCGCTTTGCATGCTCCGGATTAGGATTTCATCAAAGTCAATACGGATGACGCTCTCAATGGGGGATAGTCTGGCCTCGGCGGGAAGGGTCCTTAGGGGTTGTGACGGCCAATGGCTCGGGGGATTTGTCCATCACATCGGCCAGTGTACGGTTCCAGTGGCAGAGTTGTGGGGCCTTTTACATGGACTGAGACTTGCGTGGGACCTAGGGTTTCACAAGGTTGTTCTCGAAACGGATTCGCAACTCGTCATCCATCTTTTAGACTCGGTTCTCGAGTCACATCATCCACTATTTGGCCTTACATCTCGGTGTCAAGGCCTCCTTCGTAGGGATTGATCCAATCAAGCCTGTCATGTGTACCGAGAGGAGAACATGGTAGCTAACTACCTAGCCTCGTTTGCTCTTTCTTTTCCGTTAGGTGTGCATTTTTTTACCAACCCGCTTGTCGTTTGTTTTTCGCTGTTGTCGGAGGACTTTAGGGGCAGGGCTACCCCCCATCTGATTGTTGTGCCATTGTTCTGGTTTCTCTTATGCACCTACTGAGAGTGCCGCCTCTCTTTCGATCAAAAATAAAAAGAAACAACACGAGCTTTGGAGAGGAAAGAGGAGTTTGATAGAACTTGACTTATTTACCGTCAACCTTCATCTAAAATACGTAGCAATTACAACATAGCTCGCTCACACTAATGACTGTGAGACGTGGCTTATTCGAGTGACCATCTAACGCTAGTTGCGCCTACGTGGCATGATTATTTACATTCAACCTTCACAAAATTCAAGGCATACCACAGAGATCAAAGTCAGATACAATTGTTATAAATAATTATTTTTGTTGTTGTTTTAATTATTATAAATAATATTTTTGGACTTTATTATATCAAAGAGATATTAATTTATACAATTTTAAAAAAAAAATCTCTCATATGGCAATTTAATGTAAATAATAAGTTTAAACTTTCTTTTTTAAAATAACTTTTTTAATATTTAAACGATTATAATGAAATTAATATATTTGAAATAATATTTATTTGGACGTACATTAAATATATACAAAATTGGTGTCTATGGATAGATAAAAATGTAATTAAATTTATGATTTTTTTTATTAAGTAAATATTGAGATATATGATTTTTAATAAACAAAATAACTTTCAACCAAGATAAATCCTGACCGTTTAAACAGTGTCACGTGGCACACATCGGACGCGCTTCAGCATAGGGCATGTTCTTAAAAGGAAACATGTGAAAACTCAATATTACCCTTGTGTGATTTTTTGAATCCAAAAGAATTTCAATGGCATAGACCGTAATTTCTACGGAAAACTAAGTTACATATAAAGGCAAAAACCTATAATGAGATCTCAACCCTTCAATGATATTTTAAGCATATGTGGCACATTTCTATCCATTGGATCTTCTATATATATATGATAACATTGCATTCTCACATTTATTGTGGTTAGGATATTTTGACAAATTGGGTCTTAAGGCCTGTTAGCGTTTACGCATAGTTTCAAGCCTTATTTTGTGTGAGTGATACCTTATTGGTACTTTATATGCCTAATAAGACTAAGCTGTATAATTTTTTCATACAATAATCAACATATTTATTTTCATACGCATAATTTTTTCCATACATATTGTGGCAAGTTAGAAAGTTATGACTAATTCGCTATCTACAAAGGAGGTGCTACTTGAAAAGTTAGAAGTTGTGATTGGAAGTTACGCACATGGTCAAATATCTCTAATAGACATTGAAACCAATTTTCATTCCATTCCGACACTGTTTGGGCGTCGTTTTGCCAAATTGGTCCAATAGGCCTTTTAGCGTTTACGCATAGTTTCGAATCTCGTTTTGTGTGAGCGAGAACTTATGGTGACATTATATATCTAATAAGACTAAGTTGTATAATTTTTTCAAACATAATAATGCATCGGTGTTGTTGACCATACATATTGCGACAAGTTAAAGAGTGATGTCTAGTTTGATGTTTATAAAGGAGAAGTTACTTTAAAATGAAGAAGTTTTGATTGAGAGTTACCCAGATGATCAAGTATCTCTAATAGGCATTGAAATCAAGTTTCATTCCATTCCGACATCGTTTGGGCGTCGTTTTGCCAAATTGGGTCTTAAGCCCGTTTAAGGCTTTTTATCGTTTACGCATAGTTTCGAGTCTCGTTCTGTGTGAGAAAGACCTTATTGGTACTTTATATGCCTAATAAGACTAAGGTGTAAAAAAATTTCAACAATAATCAACATCGATGTTGTAGACCATACATATTGTGACAAACAGTATTCTAAACAACGCTATACGGGAATTGTACGGTGAAGGTCTGTCTAACGTCTAGACGGTTATACGGCCTTCTAGACGGTTTTGATACGGTTTATATTAAAATGAGTTATTTCTTATATTTTTACCTCCATCTTATTATTTAGACTATATAGACTATATAGACATTATTTAATTCATAATATCTATACAAAAATCATTTTAGTTTATAATATAAATATATTAATACAAAGCCCAACACAAAATTTGTATCATATGTATATTATATATAATACGGCTAATAGCTAATAGACTAATACATTATCCTTAATTTATACATATATATTTTCAAATATTTCTTTTTATGAATTAATAATGAAATATAATATTACTTAAATGTTGTGAATAAAGTTTTATTTTTTGGAAAAGAAGGAAATACAGGTATATTAATCATGAATGTATCATGCTATAAATTTGGACAAGAAGTTTACGCAGCAAGTGTAGTGTATTTCTTAGTTTCCCACTTCGAAAACTTAAAAGTAAACCTTACTCCTGAAACAATATATATACATGCATCATATTTATTCTTCCCACATCAAAAAATTTGTGTACCCAAAATCCTAAAGGTATATATAAGGTGCCGAAATTCGTATAATTATTAATGGGTTCATATATTCGGCCAATGTCTATTTAGACAGTGCATCAACCCAAAAAACCTTATTGGGTGGTATAATTAGGCCCTTACTATTTAACGCCCACCCCTTTTGCTATTTACCGCCCAGGCTCCGTGCGTCACGCATGGATTATATCCGTGCGTGACGCATGGTTTTAATCCATACGCCACGCACAGAACCAAACCATGCGTGACGCATGGACACAAACCATGCGTCACGCATCGATTTTTTTCCTATAAAAGCCCAAAAACATCAAACCCTACCATTTTGTTATCTTCCCCAACATACCTCACGGCGGCTGAAGCTATATCACGCACGGTTTTACCCAATTTTCAACATTTTTCATCATCTTTCTACATATAAGGTATGTAAACATTAAGATTTCATTGTTATGGTATGGTATTGATGTATATATGAGGTTTTCATGTTGTTTTGATGATATTTACTTCAAAATCCAATGTGTATGTTAATTAGTTGATTAGAAATGATTAAACTTGTAATATATGAATGGATTGTGTACTTTGTTGATAATTTATTGACAAATTTGATATTTTCATGTGTATATAGTTTATTAGGGTTTTGATATTGAATTAGGGTTATGAATTAGGTTGTTGAAATTGGGTATGGTTTTAATGAAATTATTGAAAAACTGTTATAATTTTGAAAAAAGTGTTGAGATTAGGGTTTGAAAGCCATGGAAAAACTGCAGAACACAACCCTGGAATGTGCAATTTCATGCGTCACGCATGGATTGCAACCATGCGTGACGCATGGATGGAATCCATGCGTGACGCATGAAATTGCACATTCCAGAAATTGTGTTCTGCAGTTTCAGATTGTATTTGATGATATGCTGATTGAGTTTTTGATGATATGCTGATTAAATTCAGTAAACTGATTAATTTTGTGGAATTGCACATTTTATGATGTAGATATGGATGGTGGTCGTCGACCTGGACGGGATACTCGTCAAAGAAACAGAGATCTGAAGAAAAAAGATCCCGTAGTTCCAAAACAAAGGAAGAAGAAGAATAGACAAGAATCGCCTCCTCGTCGTTTAGAGTTTTCTGATGAGATACAACAGCAACAACAACAACAACAACAACAACAACAACAACAACAACACCAACAACAACAACAACAGCAACAGCTAGCTTTGTCTGCTGCAGGTTTCGATCCCCAGGGTTCCCCTCATTACTTTCCTGGCACCCCCATTCTGATCCCACATCAAACTATGTTTCCACAACAAACACAGTTTTCAGGCTATCCGGGCTATCCACAACATGACCAATCATTTGTGGAGATGATGAGGCAAGCTACTGGTTCTCATCACTTTCAGAACCCTCAGACGGGTGATGACCAGTACGCACTGGTTGCTTGTAGCAGTGCAGGGCCATCAGCTGGGGGTGCCAATGGTGATTCTGATTCTGATTATGAGCAGGAGCATGAGGAACAGGGTCAGGAAGAGGATCGGACCTATGGGAATGTTCATGAAGAACATGAAGAAGCGGAAGAGCAAGAGGAGCAGGAGGAACAACCCAGAAGACGACGACGACGACAACCTCCGGTCAAAAACATATACGTCCCTCAGTTAGAGGGGGGTACTCCTGGAGGTCCACAAATTCCGGAGCTGCTCATAAGCTTTGAAGCTCATACAGCCTTTTTTGTGCAAAAAGGAAAGGTATGTAATTAGAATTTGGTTTATAGATTCAATACTTATCATAACTTATTTGGTTTATAGAATTTGTGATAATAAATTTGTTAATGTATGAATTGATTTGATTAACCAAATGGATTATTTGTTGAAATATTTGTAGTTTTGTTGAAAATTTGGTTAAGGTGTGCTGTACAGAATTTTCTGCATTCTGTGTAATGCAAATCCATGCGTGACGCATGGTTCATGTCCATGCGTCACGCATGGTTCATGTCCATGCGTGACGCATGGATTTGCATTACACAGAATGCAGAAACTGCTTTCTGCATTCTGTACATTGCACCTTAACCAAATTTATGCAGTTTCTGTATTCTGCAGTTTCTGGAAAAAATTTATGCGTTATTAAAATTATTTGTGTTACGTAATCAATTTACAGGATAGAGGCGTACTCCCTTACCAGACAAGACAATCCCAGCTGAAAGATTGGGAACTTAATTCTGACTTGTCATGGGGTAATCACGCAATTGCAACGGAGCTGACTCATCTCAGGGTATTGATGTACGATGTGATTGATTATCCGCTCATCTGCGCCTTTATAGAAAGGTGGCATCCTGAAACAAATAGCTTCCACATGCCATTTGGTGAGATGACAGTGACGTTGCTTGACATCAAGAAGCTGCTGTTGCTTCCTATTCACGGGAAAGCTATGGTGACCGACCCCACCGCTTCAGTCGGGAGAACTACGAACAAGAACTTTTTTGGTGAAAAGGGACGGCAAAATTTTCATCTTCAAAATGAACAGCTCGATAGTTATTGGATGAGCGCGAAAAAGTTTAAGGCGCACATTGAGGGCCTAAATGATCCCGTAGTTCATGGAATGGGATATATATTCCACTTGCTGGCTTCCACAATCTTCACTGACAAGTCACAACATAAGCTCCCGATGAGATTTGGTGCATTTCTAGGGAGTGTTGAAGAGGCAAGAAGTATTTCTTGGGGATCTGCGGCGCTAGCATATTTCTATCGCCAAATGGGCATCGCTACACGCCAAAATTGTGGTTTGATCTCATTTTGTTTCACTCTCCTTCAAGTAAGTTTTTAATTATTTAGGAACTACATTTTTTAGCAATCATAACTTATTTCTATGGTTTTAATGCTAACTATATTTTTTAAATGGTAGGGTTGGATATACACATATTTCCCATCCTTAGCAGCTGGTGTTCGGCGTAATCCTGGTTGGTCAGTTGATCATCCTTATGCGTTTCGGTTTCTACCAGAGGAAGCGTTGCCGAACTACGACCCTGAAGCACGAAACTACAGAGCTGAACTAGATGCAATGAGGGCGGATCAGGTATTTGTGTTGCATTTTGTTTACATTTTTAAGCCTCAGTTTTTTTGCAATTCCATGCGTCACGCATGGATCTGTGTCATGCGTCACGCACGAATCAAAGCCATGCGTCACGCATGGATTTGCAAAAAAAACTGAGGACTTTTTTTCATCATCTTTGCTTGGACCTTTAATGAAATTACTGTTTGAGTAATGGAAGACGTTGATATTGTTTTTAGGTTAATTGGAACCCGTATGGTGAAATCGACTTCAGTGATCCTGCCTATGCTCCTGCTCTCTTTTTCGGGGTGCTGAGCTGCATGGACATAACCGAGCCCCACCATCCCGATAGGTCGCCTAGGCAGTTTGGTAGGGTGCAGATGATTCCCAGGCCTCCAATTTCACCCCTTAGAGCCCATAGGCTCATCAGCCCTAGGTCATATGTGGTGAATTATGATAGAATGGCGTGGAGTTGGGAGGGGATGGATATCCACAGGGCGACCCTGGAGCAGATGGGACCACCTGCGCAGACAGGTTTTGAAGAAGCTCCGAAGTATCTTATGTGGTACATCCCCCGCACTCATCGATTTCTGATACCCGGCAGACACGCTAGCTTGGAAGCACAGCAGGTAATACATTTATCTCATGTAACTTGAGATCTTGATTTTTCTTTAAGTTTGATTTAAGGTAAACATTATGCAAATAGCTTATTTCAATATTTATTTTTATTTGTAGGTTTTTGACAGGGTCTACGATCACTTGTCACCATATGCAACCTTGCCTGATCCCTATGATGTTTCTGCAATGCATGGAGCCATAACCGAGGTCCTTCAAGATATTGAGCCGTGGACAACTATGTATCAACAACATCGGTGGTGATCTTGTTGGATTGGGTTCGATTGTTTTTTATGAACTGTTTGTTTTCAGATTTTCAGGATTGTCCTTTTTTCGTAAGGAAACTATGACGTTGTTGGATTGATGTTGTTGGATTGTTTGTTAAGGTTGTTTTGTGTTTGAACTTTTCAATTCTGATTAGCGTTGTTGAATTTGTTGGCTTATTTGTTTAGGGTGCACAAGACATAAATATGCATTCTGTTAGTCAAATGTCGAACCATGCGTCACGCACAGATGCATTCCATGCGTCACGTATGGATACATTCCATGCGTGACGCATGGAATTGTTAACCTACGCCTATAAATTGACTCCCTCAGCATACCATTTCCACTCATTAATCAAAATCTTATTTCACTCCCTCAGCCTGTAAGTTGATTCTTGAAGTTCTTCTTTGAAGCTCCATATTCCACATCTTATTCCTTACTTTCTCACTTGTTTTCTTACATTGTATTACAGATTGGAAACCAACATGGCATCATCCTCATCATCATCTTCAATACCACAAGAAGGCAGCACCATTCAGTGTCCAAATAAGAGGTGTAGGAAGTCTATCACGGTTTTCAGCGCTAATGACAAGATGAGACCAGACCAGTATGGCCGAAGGTTTTTTACATGCCAATGTAACTTCAGGTGGGTGTTTCTTGATCCTGAGTATGACCGTCATCATCTCCGTGTTATGACGAAATTGTTGGAGGAAAACCGGACTATGGCAGCGAAACTGGGAATCTTTAACGAAGAGAAAGATTTGGAAACGGCTAAATGGTGGGTGAAGGAGCTCTATGAGGATTTTGAAGAGAAACCAGCCGATTCTGACGATGCGTAGTGGTCTTAGTATTTCGTTCCTTTTAAGATGTAATGTGAAGTGTCTTGGTGTTTTGTCTTTGTTATGTTCGTTTTAATTTACGTTTCAAGAATGAGTCTTTTTTATGCTGTAATGAATCTGTTTTATTTTGTAATGTATCGGTTTTATGTTGTAATTCCGATGTCTCCTTTTCATAAGACTACTCATATGTCTCCTTTTGACAAGACAACTCATATGTCTCCTTTTGACAAGACAACTCATATGTCTCCTTTTGACAAGACAACTCACATGTCTCCTTTTGACAAGACAACTCATATGTCTCCTTTTGAGAAAACAATTCGGAAGTGTTGCTTTTGACAAGTACAGCTGAAATGGAATTTCTGCATTCTGTAGGAAAATGCAATTCCATGCGTCACGCATGGACACGAACCATGCGTCACGCATGGATTGAATCCATGCGTGACGCATGGATTTGCATTTTTCCTACAGAATGCAGAAATTCCATTTCAGCATCAAAAGATACAACCTTACAACATTAGAAGGTCATTCGAAGCTCGAAATAAAATACACATTACAACATTGTCTAGACTGACAATAACTCTTGAACTAGTAATCGTTTTCATCATCGTCTGGAATTGTGATGCTTTGTTTGGACGATTGATGTCCTCCTCTTTTCGGGGGGGTGTAAGCCCCACATCTTTGCCACACTTCGTCATACAAGGCCGCAGCAGATTCTTCACAATTACGCTCCCAAAGATTATAAACAGGTGGTAGTGGACATCCATCCTTCAGGCGAATCTGAGATAGATTTTATGGAATTGCATAATTAAATTTACATGTAATGCACTAGGTAAATAACAATTGAAAAAAACATACCGGGATGAAATGTTCTTCCTGTGTGAGTAGTAATAGGCAAACAACTTGCATCTTGGCTCCAGGTTGACCATACCAAGTCGGAAGTCTAAGAGGTAGGAATGTCTGTTTAATTTGCTCGCCTAGACACACAAAGACACAATTACATGCCGAAGCCACCAAACATGCCATTTCTGGTACGGTAAGCCACTTATCCCTTGGAGCTGGGTAGTAATCGCTTTCCCATGTAAGTTGATGTATAGCGGACTCCAATGTTGGATTTACTTCTCCACCAATCCACGTGCCTTTAAGTAAATGCCAAATCTCTTTAGCCTTTCTTATCATCTCTTCTCGTATGAACTTCCAATGCTCTTGGGTCCCACCTGTTACATGACTCTCAAAAACAGATTGAGTGACGGAATATTTTGGATAAAGTGTACATTAGAGTGAAGATAATATCGGTCACCTGTTTCCATAGAAATAGATCTAAACCCGCAGTTTCCATCGGCTCTGATGTCAAACCACCCCTCCACATATGGTCTCATGCACATTGGTATCTTTCTAATGTACTTAGAAGGCGCATACATTTTTTGTGGAGCGGGAGGTGCACCAAAGGGTTTAGGAACCCTTTGCTTCTTGGGAGGTGTTTCTTCCAAAGCTCTAGACCTCATCTCTTGGTCGGTGTATTCCCATGCTGACTTCTTTCTTTGTGTAGATCTAGGCACTTTGTTAGGAGCTCCTTGGGGACGACCACCGGTGTGTTTCGAAATAGGCGGCTCTTTGAGAGGTGTATCCACTTTAGCTATCTTTCTGACAGATTCAATACACTTCTCTTGATCATGTGGTGACAAGGTGTTCCATGTTTCTTCATAAAATTCATCAAATAAACGTCTTGCCACGTTTTTCTTAGTTTCAAGATGACACTGTGTATCCACTTCTTCCAAAGACAACGTACTCCAAAAAGGATGCAAAGACACGGGCTGAATTGGCATTTGTTTCTTCACACAAGTCGCAAGGTCATGGACACACAGCATCCCGTCTCTGACCTTGGTTGCACAATCGCAATATTGTGCATTGTACATGCCTTGTACACCTTTGTCGTATTCTTTAATCAAGAGCTCCATTGCCTTGTACGAAACTTTGCACTTCAAATGTACAAACAAAGATGTTTGGTGAACAAGTCTAAACGTCTTTGTTAGACTCTCGTTAAATGAACCCAATATCTCTTTCAGCTGGTTTCGTGCCATGTCACTGTATTCCTCAAACACTGTGTCGAGCCTACCTTGTCCACCACTCAAATATGACTTCAAACAGGAATGCGCTCCTTCCACTCTGCATTTTTATTAAGGTGTTCAAACAGGAATGTGCATCAAAAGTTTCTGTAAACTGCACATCCATACGTGACGCATGGAACAAATCCGTGCGTGACGCATGGAACGAATCCGTGCGTGACGTCTAAATGTGCAGTTTACAGAAACTGTTTAAATTCACAGAAAACTGAATATAGTTGTGTAAGTGCAATTATAGATAAATTACCTGTTTGTCGTGTTGCTTCCAAGAGTAAACACGTCATCCGTCCATGCCGACACACATCTTTCTTTGAAAGGACCAAGCCAACTGTCTCTAACATATTGCAGTACGGGAATATGCGCGTTCCAATCTCTCTCTATAGTATCCAACTTTTTTTCATATCCTTCTACGGTGGTTTCCTCGAACAAGTTGTAGTAGTCGTTGGATAAGTTTTTTCCCTTTAGTTTCGATCTCATTTCGAGGGAAGCTTTGGCCTCTATGTTTTTCCTTATATGTCGTCTACATAGAAGAAACTTTGCAGTTGGAAAAAGAAGATCCGTTGCACTCATTAAAGCTTGTTCACGGTCGGTGACAATGCAAGTGGGCGTTGCTCCAATTCTTCTATACATCTCTTGAAGTTGTTGCATTGCCCACAAATAATGCTCTTTAGTCTCGCCCTCAAGAAATGCCCCACAAACTACAAAGTTCCTCCATGTAGACGTGATTCCAACAATCTCGAAAAATGGCATTTTGTACCTGTAAATAAATAATTTGAAATAATATTATTGCAATGTTATGGAAAATCATATGTAATGGTCAATAATCACACAAAACTTACTTGATTGTGGCATATGTGGAGTCCATTATAAGTACATAGGGAAATGATTTCAAGAGCTTCATTGATTCAGGAGACGCAAAGAACATATCACCAATCATAGATGCATCATCTTTGCTTGTCCTATACTCCATGAAATAGTCGCTCTGTTTGCATTTGTAGAAAAACTCTTGGATAACAGTTCTTCCTTCCCTGTTTTCGATCCTCGTCTTGGCCATCAAATTGTATACTTGTTTTTTTTTTGTAAGGTTCTTTGGAGACTTGTTGAGCATAGTGTAAATCTCATTTGGTTTACAATGAGCCCTGGTCATTTCAACTACTGTACACACTTCATCAGGCGTCAATCTGCCTGCAAACGCATTCCCAAACAAGCTACTACCAATAGGATGGTTGTGGGTACCTAACATTACAGTAAGTTTCCAAGCCCCTCTATGCTCCTCTAGAAGTTTTAATTCGAACCAACATCTACATTTTTTCGTCTTGATGTTTTTCCTCACTCCCTTAGCTTTTGAGTAATTCACTCGTCCTCTATCACAGATAAGCTGAAGTTTTCCAGATTTTGTTTCGGTAGGTGCTCTACTCCTTCCATTGACTATGCAAAAGTTGTTGGCTTGTGCAATGTTAACGGCCCAATCCACTCCCTGTTGTCTAGAGGGGAATACCAAGTCATTTGCAAACAACTCTGAGTAATCAACAGAGACATATTGTTCTTCTTGAACTTCAATATCAAATTCTGGTGCAGTACGCAAAGGACGAAACACATTTAAGCTACTTGTGTCTGAAAGTGGCCTCATCAAATGCGAAGGCCATTGCGACAAACCGTAACCGGTTCCAAAAGATCCAGTGTTGATATCACCAAACTGTGATTGCGGTTGCTCCCATGTTGTCAAATCAATGCCCAAATCAAACGAAGGTATGTAGTCGAGGTATGACGGAGGTGGGCAGTCATTAAGAGTAATCTTGTCTAATCCAGTAAACACAGAAAAGTTCATCTATGCACAAACACACAGATAACAAACCAGTTAAGCTTCTGTATGGCAAATCCATACGTCACGTGTGGATCCATTCCATGCGTGACGCATGGTTACAACCCATGCGTGACGCATGGATTCACTCCATACGTGACGCATAGAAATACAACATGCAGTTTCATTCATCTTTTGTCATGGTTCGTATGATTCTGTTAACCACACTATGTTTCATTAACATTTCAAACATCATACATCATAAATTCAAAACTCAACATGTTTTGTCATACAACTAATACCTTTAACATATGAAGTCCATAAAACCCAACAAGTCAAACCCCTAAAACAAGTCAACACCTTAAAAACTAATATTATAATACTTTTCAAACATCATAATCACTAAAGTAAACAAAAATTCACAAATCAACATCTTTAGTCATACAACTAATACCTTGAACATTTGAAATCCATTAAACCTAACTAAATCAAACCCTAAAAGAAGTCAACACCTTAAAAATTAATATTATGAACAAGAAATGTTACCTTATTAAGATTGTAACTTGAAAATGGTGCTTCTCCACCTCTTTCATTGGTGCATTCCTCTTCATTCTCCATATAGAAAGAGCTTTTTTGGGATAAAATGGTGTGTTTTGCTCTCAAGAATGTTCAACAATGGAGTTAAAAGGGTTTTGACATTTGAAATATGGAAAGAAAGGAAGATAATAGGGGTTAATGTAGGTGTTACGGAAATGGTAAAAAAATTAATGGAGTTATTACAGTAGGTGAGACAAGACGTGCTTGCTGCATGAGTTCTGAAAAGAAAATCCGTGCGTCACGCATGGTTTCCATCCATGCGTGACGTGTGGTTTGCAACCATGCGTGACGTGTGGTTCTATTCCATGCGTGACGCACAAAATGGCACATGATCCCTTTGATTCTTAGTAACACTGATGTGTGCATGATTTCCAATCAAAATAAAATTACATATTGTCAAAGGTTGGACATTTAGGCCACGTAAGAAGTCCAAACAAAGGATATGCTACTTTACAAGTTAATAGTTGTTATTGGGAGTTACCCACATGGTTAAATATCCCTAATAGGCATTGAAAACAAGTTTCATTCCATTCGGACATCGTTTGAGTGTCGTTTCGTCAAATTGGGCCTCAAGTCCATTTAAGGCCTTTTTAGGCCTTTTAGCGTTTACGTGCCTCATTTCGTGTGTGCAAGACCTTGTTGCTACTTAATATCCCTAATAAGAGTAATTTGTATAGTAGTTTGAACAATAATCAACGTCAATGTTGTAGAATATACATATTGCGACAAGTTAGAGAAATACGACTAGTTTGTTTTTTACAAAGGAGGTGGTACTTTAAAAGTTAGAAGTTGTCATTGGGAGTTACCCACATGGTTAAATATCCATAATAGTCATTGAAAACAAGTTTCATTCCATTCGGACATCGTTCGAGGGTCGTTCGGCTGATTTGGGCCTTAAGTCCATTATGGCCTTTTTAGGCCTTTTAGCGTTTACGCATAGTTTCGAGTCCCGTTTTGTATGTGTGAGACCTTATTGGGACTTTATATGTCTTATAACACAATTGTGTATAAATTTTTCAAACATACAAAAAGATCAATGTTGCGACCATATATAATGCAACAAGTTAAGCTTGTGATGAGTAGTTTGATGTTTTACAAAGAGGGCGTTACTCTAAAAGCAAAAGGTTTTGATGCAAAGTTACCGACATGGTTAAATATCTCTAATAGGCATTGTAAACAAGTTTCATTCCATTCCGATGAATTTTCGACGACGTTATGGCGAATTGTGGTTTTAAAGCCGTTAATGAATTATTTTGCGTGACATAACTACAAATACATTGAATACATTGAAATTTATTACATAAGCAAAAACATATACATTGAAATTCATGCGTCACGTATGGATACAAACCATGCGTGACGCATGGTCACATTCCATACGTGACGCATGAATTTTTTTGCCTATAAAAGGCCCAACATCGAAACCCTACCATTTTGTTCTCTTCCTCATTCTCTTGACGGCGGCTGAAGCTCTATCACGCACGGATTTACCCCATTTTCAACAATTTTCATCATCTTTCTACATATAAGGTATGTAAACATTAAGATTTCATTGTTATGGTATGGTATTGATGTATATATGAGGTTTTGATGTTGTTTTGATAATATTTACATATGTAGATCCAATGTGTATGTTATACTTTGATTAGAAGAGATTAAACTTGTAATATATGAATGGATTGTGTACTTTGTTGATAGTTTCTTGTTGAATTTGATATTTTCATGTGTAGATAGTGTAATTAGGATTTTGATACTGAATTTGGGTTTTGTGAATTAGGGTTATAAATGAGGGTGTTGAAATTTGATATGGTGTGGTTTTAATCAAATTATTGACAAACTGTTGAATTTCAGAAAAAAATGTTGAGATTAGGGTTTGAGAATATATTAGAAAGCAGTACTGAAGTTCTGGAAGTGGCAATTCCATGCGTGACGCATGGAATATAACCATGCGTGACGCATGGTTAGTGACCATGCGTCACGCGTGGAATTGCCACATTCAACATTTTCAACATGCAGAAGTTAATTGATTATGTAACTATAATTTGGTTATGTTTCTGATTATACAGATGTCCTATTCCGATCAAGAATCTGATATTTCCGATATTAGTACGGCGTCTAGCGTGGCAGACAACTTTGATATGCTTGAACGGGAGAGACGTGAACGGGAGAGACAAGAACGTGAGCGACGTGAACGTGAGAGACAAGAACGTCAAAGGGAGAGAGGGGAACCATCCACTAGACCAAGGATGACCGCACGAGAATACAGGAACCTCTTCAAGCCGTTCAACCCTCGTCGTTAGATCTACTTATTATGTTGAACCTTATTATGTTGAACCTTATTGTGTTGCACCTTTGAAGATTGAACCTTATTATGTTGAACCTTATTGTGTTGCACCTTTGAAGTGTTGAACCTTATTGTGTTGCAAGAACTACTTGTTTTTTCTTAAGAGTGTCTATTTCGTAGGTATTTTAAAACATGTCGACTCGTTTCACTTTCAAACTAGGTTTCACATTTCAAATATCATAAATCAACATAAATTCACATATCAACATGTTTAGTCATACAACTAATACGTGCTGACATGAGTTCTGAAAAGAAAAACAGTGCGTCACGCATGGATATAATCCATACGTGACGCACGGTTCTATTCCATGCGTGACGCACAAAATGGCACATGATCCCTTTGATTCTTAGTAACACTGATGTTTGCATGATTTCCAATCAAAATAAAATTACATATTGTCAAATGTTGGACATTTAGGCCACGTAAGAAGTCCAAACAAAGGATATGCTACTTTACAAGTTAATAGGTGTTATTGGGAGTTACCCACATGGTTAAATATCCCTAATAGGCATTGAAAACAAGTTTCATTACATTCGGACATCGTTTGAGTGTCGTTTCGCCAAAAACCGCCTTAAGTCCATTTAAGGCGTTTTTAGTGGTTTTAGCGTTTACGTGCCTCATTTCGTGTGAGCGAGACCTCTTTTCTACTGAATATCCCTAATAAGAGTATGTTGTATAGTATTTTCAACAATAATCACCGTCAATGTTGTAGAATATACATATTGCGACAAGTTAGAGAGTTACGACTAGTATGTTTTTTACAAAGGAGGCGGTACTTTAAAAGTTAGAAGTTGTGGTTGGGAGTTACCCACATGGTTAAATATCCATAATAGCCACTGAAAACAAGTTTCATTACATTCGGACATCGTTCGTGTGTCGTTTCGCCAAAAACCGCCTTAAGTCCATTTAAGGCGTTTTTAGTGGTTTTAGCATTTTGGCATAGTTTCGAATCCCGTTTTGTATGTGTGAGACTTTATTGGGACTTTATATGCCTTATAACACATTTTTGTATAAATTTTCCAAACATACGTGAACATCAATGTTACGACCATATATATTGCAACAAGTTAAGCTTGTGGTGAGTAGTTTGATGTTTTACAAAGAGCGTGTTACTCTAAAAGCAAAAGGTTTTGATGCAAAGTTACGGACATGGTTAAATATCTCTAATAAGCATTGTAAACAAGTTTCATTCCATTCCGATGATGTTTCGACGACGTTATGGCGAATTGTGGTTTTAAAGCCTTTAAAAACAACACGGAACATGAATTATTTTGTGTGCCATAACTAAAAATACATTGAATACATTGACATGAATCATATAAGCAACAAAAAAACATATGAAAATCCATGCGTCACGTATGGTGTAAAACCATGTGTCGTGTGTGGTTTAATTCCATGCGTGACGCATGGTTTTATGTTGCAAAATCTTATTTTTATATTTAGAATGCTTATATTGTTGTTATGTTGACGAATGTTCAACCTTATTATATTTCAAATTGTATATGGTACGCCATACATATTGCGACTTTGTTCGGTTTTCAAACTATGTTTCACTTACAAAGGTCTAAATTTGATTTTCAAGTTACACACATGATCAAATAGACATTATAAGGATTGAAACAAAGTTTCATTCCATTTCGATAAAGTTTCGATGACGTTTTTGTCGAATTGGGCTTTATCGCCTTAAAAAAGACACTAAAAATGTGTTTCTTTGCACACTTAACTAGAAATACATTGAATACATTGAAAGTTAGAAGTTTCATATATGCAACTACGTGCGTCACGTATGGATTGTATCCGTGCGTCACGCATGGATACAATCCGTGCGTCACGCATGGAATTAATCCGTGCGTCACGCATGGATACAATCCATGCGTTTTCTGAAATGTGCAATCCGTGCGTGACGCACGGATTAATTCCATGCGTGACGCACGGATGACCTGGGCGGTAAATAGCAAAAGGGGTGGGCGTCAAATAGAAACTATGTATAATTAGGCTGTCTAATATGAACATAGTCTAATGCTTATAACCGACTTCACAAGCTGGGCTATGCCAAGCCTTTTTTCCCCGATTTTGCCTTAAACGGTACGGGGTATTAACTGGCGACAAGTTAGTTTGAGAGTCTTCACTAGTTTGATTTCACCAAAGCATGTGTTAGTTTGATTTTTGCAAAGAATGTGTTGTTGAAAAGTAAGCCGTTTTTCCCCGATTTTGCCTTAAACGGTAGTTTGAGAGTCTTCACTAGTTTGATTTTTATAAAGAATGTGTTAGTTTCATTTTTACAAAGGATGTGTTGTTGAAAAGTTAGAAGTTGTGATTGCAAGTTACCCTCAAATAGAGCAAATGTTTTGGGTAAAATTTACAATTTCCCGCTTCTTTATTACTTTTTTCTTTTTACCCAAAATTTTCAGGTCGAAAACGGGTTGGGGCGGGTCAACCCATTTTTTACCCAAAAAATTGGGGTCAATTGGGTTTGACGGAAAACGGGCCACGGGTTCAATTTGACGGGTTATGACCCAGAAAAATCGAGTTGGTTCGGGTCGGGTTAATTTCTGTCGGGTCTATCGTAGTCCCTCAACACCCATTTGTTAATTTTCAGGGTAACAAAAAAATATAATAATAAGAAACAGCTTGCTAGTAGGTGATTAGACCTGACTAAACTAGGGCGTCTGCCCTCCTCACAACTAGTATTATCCATCACAGTCGGGTGATTAGACATGATCAAATTAGGGCGAGTGGGCTCGCCGTCCTTGAAATTTGGGAGTATATAGGCAATCAGTTTTACTGGCTTTGTCCTCCCCATTGTAAATATGGAAAGATCTGGCATCATAATATTGCCTTTAAGGCCGGCCTATATAATAAAAAATATTTTTATCCATATAAATAAAATATCTATCTCTATATAAAAATCCATGAGTTTTGAAGAAGTAATGACAATTGGGACCGGGCCGTTTCCGGGCCCGAAATTAATGAATTGTGCTCGGCCCGAAATTAATGAGTCGTTTTGGTTTTTTTTGGATTAGGGCTGAGTCTTCATCCGTCTGAACCGATTCATTCCCTCCGCCTAGAGCATGTATTCGTTCACCTGCCTCCAATCCATATTTTTTGGCTGCCCCAAAACGCCGCTCTCCGACCACCTCTGCCAAGGATTGACGTCGACCTACTTTTGTCAACTTCATTCCTTCAACTGAACTGGTGAGCTTTTCTAAAATTGCTATAACCCTAACATTTGATTTCGGATCTGAGGTGCAATTGATTTACTGACATCCTTCTACGTATTATTAGGGTTGGGGATTTGGGATACAGTTCTACTACCGTCGAGTTTGATGCCATGATTCAACATAGACGAAGGTTGGATCGACGAAAACGCTTTAGATCATCTTTCCAATTTCTCCCTCCCGATCTCTTTCTGCAACACAATGTCAACAGGTTAGTATTCTTTCTGATCTCTCCCTCTCGATTCGATCTCTCCGTGTTAGGCCCGTGCAAAATGGATTACCTCATCTCTCTTCAATGTCTCATAACTTATATACCTCTTCTCCATTATCAGCATTCTTCGGCTCACTTCAGAATCCATCTGAAACTCATCTTCCTCCACCACCGCCCCATTCCTCAGCAAATCAAAGCTTGAATCGGGATACCCATTTGAAATTAAGAAGTTGGTATGGAAGATTAGGAGCAGAAGAAGGTGGGTTTTCAAGGAAGATTATGCCTCAAGAAGCAGGAGAGTGCACTTACAATATTTTTGAGCCTATGTTTGTGTAAAACGTTATGAATTGTGTAAGTATCATACTGAGTAAACCGCTTATGTTTCTCTTGAACATTCAGTACACGATTTTGTTGGCTCTTCAGTTTCCGACTCTCCCATGTCGTTTGATTCCTCCTTATTGAAACCCCTCATCTCCTCTTTAATTTGGTAAGCTGAACTGAACATATTTGTTTTTGTTCAACCAACAACCAGATATGTAGGATTTAACAATTCTATTTAGCTAGATCTGTAGGATTTTTTTCTGTTCAGCCAGATTTATATCAATCAAACTAGCAACCAGGCTTCGGTTTCAGTAGCATAACATCCTCTGTTTTTCATAATTCTGTAATTCAGATCACAAAGTGTCTTGATGTTTTTTGTTTATCCAGGGAGCCTTGGATTTATTAATGACTGTGTATAAGAGAGATTTCAAAAGCCTTGGAGGATATATAGTCGATGCGGAGCGAGGACGTATAACTTCTATTATTTATGCACGTCAATTTCTACTTTTTTAATAACATGTTTGCAAACAGATTAGTGAGCGAAAGGTGCCATATCTGAAGCTAAAAAGAGTGGAGAGGTTGGTTCAACATCTAGGATGTTTTGAAGAACAAATTTTCAAGAAAAGGAATGATTTGAGGGAGCGAAAAATCTGATGCGTCCAAAATGATCTATCAGCCTCCGTGAGTTCTTTGAAACTTTTCTTGAATTTTGCTTTAATTTCCTTATTAATTCTTGGTTTTGTACAGAGGGAAGAAGATCTTAATGATGACGGTGCAGATATTGACACCTATCCTAAATTTTGCTCTTCATTTGGACATCTGTGGTGATGAAAATGACATTGTGAGTGGCTACTGTTTTTCAATACAAAAGATACGAAAAAGGTTGAGAATACAAAGCAGATGAAAGAGGAGGTAAAAAAGATCATGCAAGATAAGGGTGATTAAATGAAGTCGGATCTGTCAAGAGAAGTTCATCTGCCTAAAACCGCCAACCATTGTTTTCTAGAGATACACGTACCCATCTCCCCAACCGCTTCTCCTCGAGGACAACCAAACGAAGTAGCCGGAGCAGTTCAAATTGGCCTTCGAGGACGACCATAACGAAGTCCGCTTAAGGACGAACGATTCAGAGCATTATAGGTATGATCTTTCTAGGTGCTTCTTTGCTTATTAGTTATTACCTTTACAACCTTAATTGCAAATACGAATTTTTTATTTAACGGATTTTTTTGTTAAGTTTGGTTTTCCATTTATTATCTTGCTTATATTCGAGTAAAATTGATTTGTACATGTTGTGATGATGATTGATATGGATTTAGGTTTTCACTTAATCGGGCCCAAACGAAGATAATTTTAGGGGGAGAGCGAAATTAAGAAGAAGGGTTTTGAGTTAGATTTGGAAGAAAAAGACGTGTTATATTTATTGTGTTGCAGGAGGTTGAATTAGATCTCGATAGTGTTATCTATTATGTTACTAAAAATGGTTGAAGGATTGAAGGGTTTTTAATTGGATTTGTAGAGTCTACAAGGTCTGCAATTGTGTTGCAGAGAAGAGAAGGTTGAAGACAACTTTCCCATTTTTTTCATTACTTTTTTTTATTTTTTATGTTATCTACTATTTCGGTTTAAATCGGTTCGGTTTTCGGTTTGTTTTGACCGAATGAATAACCGTGTTAATTTCCATGTCTACTGGTTGACTTAACTGTTTATGCCATATTCATGTTTGTATACTCATTAATTCAGTATCCCTTATGCTAATTGAAAACTGGACACCTAGGCTAGCATCAACTTAATTTGGTTTATATATGTATATTTTCCCAAATTCAATTGTTTGGATGGTGTGCATCAACTTAATTTTTCCTATATGTAAATTTGTGTGGCTTAGAGTTGGGTATCTGTATTCCACATTATGCAAGTTTTGTTTATGTAAAAAATGGAATAAGTTAAATATAACTTAGGGAATTGGGTTAAATGTTGTATGATCAAGCTCCATCTGTTTTAGATTTTATATATAAACTGGATTTGATTACCTTAATTCATATGTGTGTGCTATGAAACTATATTTCTAAATTCTGGATTATGAAGATCAGTTGACATTGAGCCGACATGGATGCGTCAATGGATTCAACACCTGTTTAATTTTCGATTTTCTGGTTTCTACAGTGGACTGCCTATGTGTTTGACATCTATTATTTTGTCTTCATGCAATTATGGCTCTCATGCTGAATATATAAGTAATACTCATTTTCCATACTACTGAATTTAACAGGGTTTGATGTAGAAGACCTTACCGTAGAAGGTACAACTGATGGTTATGCAATGGATGCTGCAGCTGCACATGTTGCAAATTTGTTGTCTAATGAGCCAACTAACGGTATGTGTATCCTCCTTTACTGAAAAAATTATTCATCAAGTTGGAGGCATCAAGTAGTGAATTGCTTGATACTCTGACGGGTTTCATCACATTGTGTTTGATGTTTGGTGGGCCATTAGTTCACCCATTTAACATTTTGGTTAAACTATTATTGACACACGGATGTGATACTATACCCTATACAGCAATCCAACACAACAAGAGTTGTAAGAATAGATACACATATTCGTTAGCAATATGTCTAGATTGAAACACATGGGCTGATTGAGTGTCATCTTAGATAAGCTTGAATTCGTCGAATTGATTGATTGAGTTAATGTGTATTTTGTGAAGTCTTTAAGATTAATTTGAATTTGTGCAATTGTATGAAGCAACCAGCTCATCATCTGAATGTAGTTTTCCTATGGAATTTGGGGCATGTTTATGTTTAATTTGCTTATTAATCCGACTTACTCAATTCATTGATTGATTGGTATTGTAACAGTGGGCTTTAATGACTCTTCTAGATCATGCAAAGAGTGTTGAATATCTAAGATACCTAATGTATGATGGTGACGCTTCTTCTGCAATTCGTGTTACTCGGAAAAGACGTATAGATCGTAAAAAAAGCATACGACAAGAATGTTTTTCAGTGCTTTGTCTTTGGACCAAAAAGCCCAGGCAAGACAACGTTGTTAAATGATTTTCTAGAAAGGTATATTTTCTCTGTTAAATGCTTTGTTTCCATGCTGTCGAGGTGTGGGAACCAATCATGGTAAGGTATCTTGCGCCTATGCATGTTCTTCTCTCTGATTGCTGGTATGCATAGTAACTAACTTATTCCTTCGCTGGATACCAACGCAGATATGCTTTTGGAACTTTTAAGAAGGGAAAAAGCAGCTAGAATTAAACCCGATGAAGACCTTGATTTATTCATGAAGGTTACAACATTATAGATCAGCTATACTGTTATGGGTCTCACAGTTAACAACTTGCTTCTTAGTTTCACTATCTCTATCCTTGCATTTTCATTTGCCTCTATGAATTAGCTTTGGATGGTGAAAATTCATATTCTCCATGGACTCCACCCTACCCATGGACTCCATGTTCATTTTTTTTTGTTACTGATATCCTTTTTTTGCCAAAATAAATAAATTAGAAGAACATTTGATGACTTCTTAAGTTTATATATATATATTATCATTTAATGATATCATTGCTTATTTGGTATTTTGGGATGAAAGGTCTTGGTTTATTTTGTACTAACGGTTTAAGGTGGAGATGTTAAATGGAATGCTCCTAAAGACATTAAGGAATGATATCAATAGAAAGTATGTGGCAATGGAATGCTCCTAAAGACATTAAGGAATGATATCAATAGAAAATATGTGATAATGTTTCCTTGGGTTTCGAATCTCAGTGATGCTAATAAGCAACATTAAGAGAGATGTAAAATTACTCTTAGAATAATTCATTTACGATGAAAAGTATATTATACATTTATATAGAAAGGTTCTGGTGAGAATAAACTTTACGGTACAAAATGCAAGGTGTTCGCGTTCACAGATAACATCCAGACACTCTCCACTTCGTGTTGTAACTTTTCCCGCCCATATTATGAACATTACCACCCTTAATATGAACATTGACGTGTAATTTGTGACGCAGACACTCTCCACTTCGTGTTGTAACTTTTCCCACCTGAACCTTAAATTCTAAAAAAAAATAAGCCTCTTGGTTATAACTTACTTAAATATATTTGCATATAATTGAATATTTAGTTTTTTCAAACAAAATAAGAAATAATTTTTTTTCAACATTACCCTTATTTAATTTTCATAATTATTTATGTCTAAAACCTAAATTCAAAATTTTCAATATTACCCTTATTTCCCGTTATAGGACGACCTGTTTGATGGGCCGGTTTTTAGACTGGTGATGCTGATGACTTATAATATTCTGCAACCCTATCTTTTAAAAGTTAATTCTATATATGTAATTAATTTAATATATTAGTAATAAACCTCAATAAATTCTTCAACATTATCATATTTAAATTAATAATTTTTTTACTTTATCTATAAACAACACAATTAATATCTATCACTATTCATGTTCTTCAACTCCATTATATTAAAGAAAAAAATACGGTGGGGATCGGTTATTAGCTTAAGACTCATGACACTTTTTTTGTTCATGTGTCATAATGTGTGTGCTCATCGGACATAACCAATGTGTTCATACGTCAGAGTATGTGCACGTCATAGTGTGTATTCATTTGTCATATTGTGTGTTCATTGGTAAAAATATGTTTATACATCATAACGTATGTGTTCATACGTAACACCGTTTTTGTTCAACGTATTCGGTCTTCACTCTTCACCTTAAGATTCTTTGTCACTGAAACTTAACGCGCTAATTTTTGTCGCAATTTTTCATTTTGGGTCATAAAAAAAACCTCTATGTTCTTTTAACACATTCATCAACTTCCCTCACCGGAACTTAACCCACTAATTAATACACTAAATTAATAAAATTTTACACTCAAGAATAGTAACAATTACGGAGTAGTATTAATACTAAATTAAATAAATATAATAAATAACTTATATATAGAAATTTTTATTCCATTTTCCAGTGGAACCAATGATGTATTATTCTTTGGCTTTTAAATTATATGGAATAAAGCAAAATACATCATTTAACTTTCTATGATTTTTATTTTGTGAAGTAGTAATCAGACTATGCGATTTTTGTCGCAATTTTCATTTTGGGTCATCGGAAACAACCTCCCTCCTCTTTTAACTCACAGTTTGGTTGCATACATCTAACTTTCCCACTCAACTATAAGCATGAGACTTTTTAAGGCATTAGGGTCATGCTATTGTATATAGAAATTTTGTTACAAAATATATCTAAAATCAATTGTTGAGGAGTTCGGATGAAAAGTTGTAATTTAACCCTACAAGAAAAGTACACCCCGAATTGAAAATATACAGGACTTAGTAAAATTGTAAATTTAGACAAGTCATTTCACTTTATTTACAGTTATCATATAGAACAAAAGCACACTTAGATAAATAAGTAGGACAAAATTAAAACCAACGATGTCAAATAAATTCAAAATAAAAAAATATAATCCATAAAAACCCACATTAAACATGCGAATAGATTCAATCACCTATGAGCAAAGTATAAATCAAGGAGCACTAATTCAGCAACAAAGAGTTTATAAACAAACCAACAACAATGTTAACATTGTTGTATTCGTACTATAGAAAGGTTTGGATAAGAAGAAGGCTTTATGTTGGAAAAAAGAAGAATTTACGATCACGAATAACAAGCTATTATTTAGGTTCTAAATGATAATTAATGATCATAACCTGGCGATTGTTTCCGTTTCGGTCATTTAAAAAAAACAATTCACAAATATTACAAAATTGTCGTTGTGTGACTCACTTATAAAGTTTAAAATTGTCATCACCCACATTATGAACATCAATTTCCATAATATGAACATTAATGTGTAAATTGTAAGCGTAATGTTTCTTACTACCCAAACATTTATCTTCATATTAATATAAAACATATTAAATGACCCACACAAGCAAAAAACACAAACAATAACGCGAGAGTGTAATAAGATGCAAGTAAGACAAATGCACATTTACTAAATATTATACTACTCAAAAGACAAAATACTATTACGATCTACACCATTATCCACTCTGCCTCAAGAATTTTAATAATGATCCACATCAAAATAAAGACTATATGTATACAAACAAAGGGAAATTCCGGTGAGAACAAGGCTTACCGTAGGAAAAATGAAGTTTTCCGCGTTCAAAGATAACAAGCTAATATTTACAATTTGGGCGGTAATGATTACAGGAATCAAAAAAGAGGTTTACAACTTAACACTTATCATATATCCAATAAATAATGTCACGCACTAAAAACCAGGAAGACAGAAGGCCCAAAACACAAACAAACAACAGATTACATATTGAAAATATTATAAACTTTAGATCAATATGATCAAATATGTTAAAGGCAATCAAAAGTGATATGAGAAAAACACGAAGTATACTCCGCATAAGATAAACAGTAAACAACTAGACTGGGTAGTTAACACAAGCTAATTCAAATTGAGACGACTTTATAACTACAATAGTCGTTACACGTTTAATAATCTTAACCAGCAGTTTTACATTTTATTTAATCGCATAATCAAGGCCATTTGGTTATGTTCTTGGCTTCTGTTTCCCATGTTATTTTAGTACTACATTTTCCACATGAAGTCTTATATTTTACAAAAGTATCATGTTAAAGATTCTCCCTAAACATGTTACGTCTCTGTTCAGATTCCCTTTCAATAGGTTATCACTACAAAAATAATGATTCAAAATGGACTACATAAATATAGGGGTTTACTATTTGGCACACCCTAAAAGTTTATTTAACACACTCATACATTCGTCACGAAGGTATTTATTCAGACATTCGTCACGAAGGTATTTATTCAGACATTCTTCACGAAGGTATATGGCCAAACATTCGCCACGAAGGTTCGAAGGACATTCATCACAAAGGTATCCCATACATTTGTCACGAAGGTATATAGGACTTACGTGACGAATATTTTTTGTAAAAAAAATAAAAAATTCAGAATCTTTTAGAGAATTTCAATACGAGTCCGTGCATATAAAATACGTCCAAAACGGACATCGTTTGCTCTTCCAAAAGCCCTAAAAACAAAACAGTCGGTTTTTTAAATTCGTAATATTTAAACATAATGCATAATTATACTTTATAAGTAATAAACTAGTGATATTAAATGATAATATACAATTATAGTATATAAATTTAATTGCATGATTTTTAACTAGAATTAAAAATTATATTATACAAATACTAAATTTATATAAGTTTTTGCTTTTACGAACTTAACGCATGCGACTATTTTGTTTTGGAGGCTTTTGGAAGGGCAAACGATGTCCGTTTTGGACGTATTTTATATGCACGGACTCGTATTGAAATTCTCTACAAGATTCTGAATTTTTTATTTTAAAAAAAAGATTCGTCACGTAAGTCCTATATACCTTCGTGACGAATGTATGGGATACCTTCGTGACGAATGTCCTTCGAACCTTGGTGGCGAATGTTTGGCCATATACCTTCATGACGAATGTCTGACTAAATACCTTCGTGACGAATGTATGGGTGTGTTAAATAAACTTTTAGGGTGTGCCAAATAAAGAATTTGTAAATATAATATAGTTCAAATCCGGCACCTAATCTACAACACTTAGCGTAATACGCAAACCAAAATTTGATAAGCCCATTCAACAACAATTCACAGTTAAAAAAACACGTTTCGTACCCGCGCGAAGCGCGGGTTTCCGAATCTAGTTTTTCTCCAATTTGCCATAGAACTAAGGTTAGACTATTTAAAGGGCTTTCACCTTCATTGTAATCAAGTTAGCCTATATGAGAGTAATACAGAAGTACAAGCCTTAAGCAATATTTTCCATCGTGTTCTTGAGTGAAGAGATTGTTACCGTCAAGTTTGATCATATCCCTACAATTGCTTGAGTATTAACACGTTGATATTCTCTCTACAAACAATTGGCGCCCACCGTGGGGCTTGATAAACAAATTCCATCTTTTCACATAAAGAGAGCACCTTTTTACCAAAAAGCCATGACTAGTCCTAGCAACGATCCAGAAATCCAGAAAAAGAAGCCGCTCGAGGATGAAGTCGCTGTCATCGCGACACACAAGACTCCCGACGACGCAAAAGTAAGTAAGACCAAGAGCAAAGTTCCGAGTACTCCACAAGACAAAGTCTCAAGCGAGAAGCACAAAAAATTCGAATACGGCGAAATCTCCACCATCGACGTTGTGAAAGCCAAACTCGAAGCGTTCCATAAAATCTGGGCCGAAGACAAGATGAAAAGCGAGAAAGAGGACGGTAGAATTAGCTAAAGAGAACGAGAAGTTACGCTCAGCCCTAAAAGATCTCCAAACGGGACCATCTGCGCGATACACCTATGTTCGAGAGATAAACGTCGCTCGACGTCTCGATATGGATGTCGTCGCGGATGAAGGTAACACCTTTAGAGTCTAAGAATGTCAGGCTAACCTCCCCCAAGAGAGAGTCCGTCTATGGAGAAGACAACAGAAGATGTGACGACTAACACCATCGCCGCCATGGTGCAAAAGCAACTCACCTCCCATATCAATGACTTAAGGAAAGAGATGTCTATGCCCAGAGCACAAAGAGTCATTATACCAGAGCACGCGTTGGGATACGAAGAAAGTACTTTCGTTGACGCCATCGCCAAGAGGAAATTGCAAAGAAGTATGCCGTAACCGACCTCCCCATCTATGACGGTACGGAGGATCCAGATGATCACATCATGATGTATAAGCAAAAGATGTCCACTAGTTCGATCCCAAGCTCGTTGAGAGAGGCCATGATGTGTAGGTGGTTTGGATCAACCCTAAAAGGCCCTGCCTTGACGTGGTACATCCATCTTCCAAGAAAAACCATCTCTTCCTTCGCCGAGCTCTCCAACTTGTTTCGCTCACAATTCGCCACTAGCAAGACGTTTGCCAAGCAACCCGCAGATCTCCACAATATGCGAATGGAGAAAGGAGAAACCATAAGGGAATTCATGAAGCGTTTCAACAACGAAAGACTCTCCATACCAGGGTGTGACGACATCACCGTCGTAGACACGTCCAGACGAGCTCTCCCATAAGACAGTGATCTATACAAGCAACTGACAATGACTCCACCAGATACCTTTGCCATAACTCGAGAGAGAGCCGTAGCGGCGATGCGTTTAGAAGAAGATCTTCAAGCATACAAGAAGCCCGACCCATCTCCTCCGCTTAGACAGTCTTCTCCGCGTAGACAATCTCCTCAGCGTAGATACCATGAATGCCAAGCACGAGGAGATCACCATGAAAGAAGAAACAAACCATTTCAAAGGGAGCAGCCAAAGGGGAACAATGTGAGCGAGGTCAACAACACCTATGTGATTGAGAAAGGCGTACACATGAGAACAGATGCGTTGCAAGTGATGGGCGCCATGGAGAGGTTAAGCGACGTGCACTGTCCAAAGAAACCAAACCCTGGAAGAAGGCCAGAAACGGGGAAAGGATATTGCGAGTTCCACAACGACTCTGGTCACACCACAGATGATTGTTATACCTTGAGAAGAGAAGTAGTACGACTCCTAAAGAGAGGAGATTTGAAAGATTTTCTCTCCAGAGAGGGAAGAGACGCCTTCGAAGGAGGAAAGAAAGGTATGAAGTCTCCAATTCCACCACCACCACCAGGTCACACAAGAACCGTCCACACCATCTTCGGAGGCTCCTCAACGATTGGCTACACCGCATCCGCCGCCAAAAGAAATGCCAGGGCTGCAAAGAATGAGGGCGACGCGATGCCAGTCTTTCACGTCAGATCAATCAAGGAAGATTGTCCAAACACGTATGAGGAGCCAAACGAGGTAGTGGATCACCATGACGGGTGTTTGTAGCTAGATTACCAATGAGATGATAACAAAGCAATTGTAGGGAAAAGATCAAACTAGACGGTAACAATCTTAACACTCAAGAACATGGTTAGGAATTTAAGGTTTAAAGGCTTGTACTTGTATTATTGCTCGAGGTGGTTACTTGATTACAAAGAAAGCGTTAGCCCCTTTAAATAGGTTAACCCTAGTTTTATCTCTAAGGAAATAGAATAATATCTTTTCCTTCTATCTAATGATGATATAAAATATGGTAAAAGATATTCTTTCTAATATCTTTTACTATTTACATAAGGAATATACAATAAATGGACATAATATACTCGGCCGACCTTGTCTTCTCTACGTCGACGCCTTTGTCTTCTTCTCATCACGTCAACGTGGTCCTTCTACGCGTATCACTCGGCGCGTTCCGTACTCGTCGTATTTTTAGACACAAACAATACCCCTAAGGCGTTATACAGAGCTTAACGCCTCACGGATCTGGGAAACGCCTTCTTTCTTCATAGAATACGTCTTCATTTAATCTGGAACGCGTTGATGATGACGTGATTTAGAATTTTCACTTCGTCGTAAGGCTTCGATCGTCATGTTTCCTCATCGTTTCTTTACATCTGACAGGCTGCTTCGTAACTTGTGCTGACAACGTCTCTTTTCTTCAACGACTAGATTCTCAATGGCTATAATGCCGTTAGGGCTTGATTTGCGCCGTACCTTACGCAATGGTGAGATCTCGTCTTCTTTTGCACCTTTTCTACAATCTCATATCTTCCGATACTTTCTGCTTTCTCAGCTTCCCATTCTTACCGACTTGCTCGTTCTTCTCACCTTTGCTCAAACATTTCTTCAACTCTTCTTACTCTATTTGCAATGGCAAGACCCTCTTTCTACGTGCCAAAGAATATCCTTAAGGACTCGGATTGCAAGTCCTTAGAAGCTCGTAGCGTCGATCGGCTGAGGTCACTGGCGGGCTTAGGTCCCGATGTTGAGATCGAGATAGCTCCGATGGAGGTATCTGCTGATGCTTACCGTCCAGGATGGGTAGCGGTCTACGAGTACCCGTTTCTTACCGGCCATAGGTTTCCTTTCTCGCCGCTTATGAAGGCGTTCATGCTTGCATTAGGGGTCGCAGTTGGACAACTCCTACCCAGTGTTTGGAGGATATTCGGCGCGTTGGACGACGTGTTGGCGAAGTATGGCATCGAGATTGATGTTGAGGATCTCGTTCATTCCTGGATGATCTTGATGAGGCTAAAGTCGTAGTGCCAAATCAAAGAAATAAACTCTAAACACTAACTAGAGTATAGCAAGTAAGTAGAGGTCGAACCCAAGGGAATCAAAACACCAAATCAATGCAGTCAAGTGAAATATCAACTAGTGAACAAGTAACAAGTAACCAGGGGGTTTTGATTGTATGAAACACAAAAGTAACAAGTATCAAACAAAGGGAGTTTGGGTGAGAATATGATGAGAAGGGGTTTCACCTAGCAAGTATCCACACAACAGTCAATCAAGTTGATCATAAATTTATCTCAAGTTCTATTCAATCCTAGGGAATGTTCCTATTCCAATCTTTAATATATCAGCAGGCCAACCGGTCCTGATAATACTTACTATTCAACAATCAGGGAAACCTCTCAAGATTAGATGAAATAGCAGCAAAGGGCACAGGAATCATAAGGATGCATGCAATAACTTACAACCGTCAAGTATTAACATGCAATCAATTCTCTTTCATAAAAGCAATCAACTACCAGATCATGCAGATATGAATGCTACAATGACAAGGAATTCCACCGTATATTCCTAGTCTAGCAATAGAAAACTATCAATCAAACTAGGTGATCAAGCTAGCAAAACTAATAGAAATCAATAGATGAAGAACAAGAGAATTAATACAAACCCATAGGAAAAGAACAAGAGTTTAGAAATCTCACAACTTAATAACTGAAGGTTTCAACCGCTAGGTAAAACAATGGAGATTAGTTCCTGCTCATGGTTGCAGAACTAAATTGTCTGATGGAAAAGATTATCGAAAAGATGATAACGAACTAGGGTATATAAAGAGACTAACCCTAAAAATATATGGTAAAAGATATATCCTAAAACTAAATAAGGAAAAAGAAATAAATAAAAGAAAACAAACAATAAGGAAATAAAACGACCGTAGTTATTTGAGCTGCTTGCTTCCTTTAAATCAGCTGCTTGGTTCCAATTTGTTGATTACGGTGCAGCTTCCAGTGGGCCCAATTCACCTGCTTGCTTCCTTTAAATCAGCCCAGCTTCTTGCTTCAAATCCACGGCCCGTCTCGCGCACGAAGGGGAATCCAACATAATACCCGCGATCGCGGATATTAATCCGCGGTCGCGGATTTATTAAATATTCTCGGCTCCTCTCTGTTGCTCCACCGCGATCGCCGCTGATCCATGGCGATCGCCGTCGGTGATTTCTTCAACTCTTCAATATTCTTTGGTTCTGATCTTCAATTCTTCACTTCTTAATAAATATCTCAGAACATAACAATGGCTCGAAACACATATAATAACACTCCTAAACTAATGTAATAATCCCTAGTTACGCTATACAAAGTGCAGCGTATCAGATCTCTACCAAGGCGGTTGGGCGAGTGGGCCTTAAATCAAGGCCGAGGGCGACTCGAATCGTCATCGAGGGGAGTCAAGCGGATCGTCGCCGGGCCGACTACTTTTATTTGTCAACAAGTTTACGCTGGGTGAAGGTTGTTCTTGGCTCATCGTATGTTGGAACCCTGCGAGTAAGTTACTTTATTTTATTTTATGAACCTTTATCTCTCTTTTTGTATGCGTCGACGCCTTACTTACACGTGACTTTGCATTGCTTTATCTTTGAGTTGACGCGGACGTCATCGTTGTGAGGTCAGAGACTAAGAAGGTGATCGTCAAGCTTTTGGCGATCCCGGAGAATGAGCGAACCTTTCACGGTTATGACGGGGAAGGTCATTGTATTGGTCCTTCACTTCCGACTGGTATGTTGTTTCTAACTTCATGTCGTTGCGTTTCATATTTTTTGCCTTACGCGTTATGATTTTTCTTTGGCGTTCCATTGTATCATCCATCGCTACTCGCGTTTGCGGCGGTGGGGAGTCTTCTTCTGACCTTATTGCGTGGAAACGAAGGCGTCGCGTTGCTCAGACGTCGGCTTCCGAGGCTCCTATGTGTGTTGAGCCTTTGATCTCACTGATTTCTTCCCCGTCTCCCTCTCCAGCCAAGACGCCTAAGTCGAAGAAGGGTAAGGAGAAGGTCGTCGAGACGTTGGAGTTTAAGTATGAGACTGTTGATGATTTCCCTGGGGATGTCACCCGCGCTATTGCTCTTGTGAATGAGTTTCTTCATGCTATGAAGGGGATTTTATCCCCTCCGACGCTCGAATACTACACGCCGATGGATTCAGACGACGTGATGAGGAAGGCCTTTGCTGCGCAATGGCAGGTAAGGTTTTTGGATTCTTGTCTTTTGTTCCGTTTTCTTCTTCGGGCTCTTCCTTTTCTAACTTTCTTCTTCTTTAGGGGCTTCAAGCTTCTCTGTGCGCTAGGAGCGCTTCTCAAAGTATGCCAATCGGATGAAGGATATGGAGGAGAAAGAATCAAGCGACGCAGAGAAGATCAAGGAGCTTACTGCGTCGGTCGAGGCATCTCGCAAGGTGGAGAAGGAGGCTCAGGACAAGGCTGCGGAGGCGCTCAAACTTCACGACAATCTTGTTGATCAAGTTACGAACTTGAAGGCAAGTTTTGCTTCTTTGGAGGACACCGTGAAGAAGAAGGAGGAGCAGCGTGTCTCGGAGTTGCGCGAAGAAAAGATCTACTGGTCCTGGCTATCGAGGGTGGAACTCTTGGAGCAGTATCGCGATGGAAAGTATCACGATTGGGACTTGGAGACTGAACGGCGAGAGTTTGAAGAAGAATATTCGGAGGTTCCTGGTGGTGCCGTGGCGGATCCTTCTTCTTCGTGTCTCCCGGGAGATCCTGACGCTATGGAGGAGGATGTTGTCGCCGAGGTCTCTTCGTCTAGCTCTTCTAAGGGCGAAGGCAAATCTTCGTAGTTTTTCTTTTTCTCTTTGTACTTTTTTTCGCGTTGCTAGTCTCTAGGGCGCTTTATCTTGAACACTTGTTGTTTTACTCCCCTCTTGTGGGAGTTTATAATATATTTGTCTTACTTTTGCGAGTTATTTTGCTTAAAATCCTCGTCTCTCCTTGTCGCAAACTATTCTTCTTATCTCGCGTGGCGTTTCAGACTTTACTTGATCTTCTTTGGTGACAACATATTCTTCTACACGTTTGAACCTCTTGACTATTCTCTTTGGGTCGTCTCGACAGTACTTTTAACTTTCTTGACTTCGGACGTGCTTTTTGGACGTGCTTGCATGTTTCTTGAGGTGAAATGCTTGTAGAAAAGTAAAGAATCCGTGAAGGCTGGATCTTCTTGACTTTGCGAAGGCGTCGGTTCTTAGAACTTTTGTTTCCTTGAGTGGTCTTATCCCTTTTGGTAGGTTTGGCTTAGGCTTCCCATAGACTAGGTTGGAGCTACCAAAGACCCCTGCCCTTTGCTTTTTACTTGTTGTATCTTGCACTTTATTTCTTGCGTCGCACGCGTTATTCTTTGCGTCGGAGACGTCTTAGGAGCTTGCTCTTTCTTTTGTTTCGATGTTTCATGTGCTTCACTTTGGAACGCGTATCTTGCTCTGTGTACGTGTAGAACTTTTTTCTTTCGACGCGACCCCTTACGCGTATCTCGTTTGTGAGTGCGTAGGTTTGGTCCTTGGCTTTCGCTTTTGCTACTTTATATTTAGGGTGTGGTTTTCTACACCTGATATGACACTTTTTTCGTAGTGAATGCGTTAGGAAGTTTTACTTACTTGATAGGGTGGTATGATCAATGCGGCGGCTTTTGTTCAATTGTCGGCTTACATGAGGGTTGGGTCTAGCCTTTCCTCCGAACCCGAAGCGAGTGGAGGATGTAGGTCAGCGTGTGATTATTTCATCTTGTAAAGTCATCTCTTACTCATGGTGAATCCTTTACCAACACGCTAGCGTCAGGTCGACGTCGAACTCTTTTAATCGACGAGCCTGTTAATCGTGTAGCGTACAACTCGTGACTTGATGGACTAACGATGCCGACAGATGCCTCCTAATCGGATGAAAAAGTATGCCCGTTGTGTCATGACACTCAGAGGGGTCGTGGAAGGCGTGAAAACGTGTTCCTAGAGAAGGAACGTGTCAAATAGGTTTACCCTTGTTTGCTCAGAGGATCCGTGCCAGTTTCGTGTGGTTTCGGGCTTCATTCCCCATGATCGTTGCCACATGTCGCTAACAGCCATGGGAAGCGTCGACTCAGAGTCGGCGGTTCGGCTAACGTTGCGTACGCGTAGATGGAGCCTTGAACACATAGGCTAACGAAATTCCTCCCTGACCACTTGCTTATTGGAACCATGGACCATGAAGACGCCTTTCTTTTCTCAATTCGTTGAAGCGCATAGACTCCGACTTCCATCATTTAATCTCCATCTTCTACTCGACAAATCTTATTCTTGAACTCGTAGAGTTTGCGATTCACGTACCTTGTCGGCTCTTCATGGTCTTTTGGTTGCTACACCTTGTTCTTCTTGTCCAAGGACGCGTTGGTGGTGCTCTTCATTCCAATGATGTAACACTCCCTTGCAACTTTGGGTCCACCTTTGATCTCTTGAATTTCCCACGGGGATGGAATTAAACTTCAGGGACTGATTGTAAGTTTGAGGTATGGCTCTCATGTCATGCAGCCAACGCCTTCCCAAGATGATGTTGTATGGCGACTGCCTCCATTACCACAAACTTTGTTTGCATGTTGATGCCTTGAGCTAGGGTAGTTAGCGTGATCTCTCCCAACATGTCTGCAACTTCGCCGCTGAACCCTACTAGGGGTATGTACTTTTTTACCACGTCGTCAATGGAGAGTCCGAGCTTCTTGATGGTGGACAACGTGATGATGTTGGCGGAGCTCCCGTTGTCGACGAGGATCCTCTTTACTTTGCAATTACTAATGGTAAGGGAGATAACTAACCCGTCGTGATGATCCACCGTCTCGTTTGGCTCCTCGAACGTGATCGGATAATCCTCCTTGATGGATCTGACATGATAGACTTGCATAGCGTCGCCTTCATTCCGTGAAGCTTTGGCATTTCTCTTGGCGACGGACACGGTGTAGCCACTCTTGGAGGAGCCTCCGAAAATAGTGTGGACGGTCCTTGTGTGACCCGATGGTGGAGGTAGCGAAGTTGGCGACCTCTTTTCTCTCTTCACTCCTTCGAAGACGTCTCTTCCTTCTCTGGAGAGTAAATCCTTCAAGTCTTCTCTCTTTAGGAGTTGTAGTACTTCTCTTATCAGGGTGTAGCAATCATCTGAGGTATGACCGATATCGTTATGGAACTCACAATACCCCTTTCCCGATCCAGACCTTCTTCCAGGGTTTGGCTTCTTCGGCCATTTCACGTCGCGTAGCCTTTCCATCGCGCTCATGACTCGCAACGTGTCGGTCTTTATGTGTACTCCCCTCTCGACCACGTAGACGCTGTTGACCTCGCTCACGCTATCCATTGCGGGTTGCTCTCTTTGGAATGGCTTATTTCTTCTATCGTGGCGGTCTCCTCGTTCTTAGCGTTCATGGTGCTTACGCTGAGGAGAATTTTTACGCGAAGGAGTCTGTCTACGTGGAGAACGAGAGTTGTCTTTGGCGTGTCTTAGGAGATCTTCTTCGAGGCGCATTGCTTCTATGGCTCTTTCCCTGGTTATGGCAAAGGAATCAGGTCGAGTCTTCGTCAACTCCTTGTACAAGTCGCTATCTCGCGGGAGAGCTCGCCTAAACGCGTCAGCAGCAGTGGACTCGTTACAATCTGGTATGTTGATCCTCTCGTTGTTGAAACGTTTCGTGAAGGCTCTTATGGTTTCTCCTTTCTCCATGTGTATGTTGTGGAGGTCTGAAGGCTGCATGGGGAACGTCTTGCTGCTAGCGAATTGTAGGCAGAACGCGTTGGAAATTTCGGCGAAGGATGAGATGCTTCCTCTTGGGAGATGGATAAACCACATCAAGGCGGGACCTTTTAGTGTTGAACTGAAGAACTTACATGTCATAGCTTCTCTTAGATCGGGCTCGATGGGACTCGTGGACAACTTTGCCTTGTAGAGCAGGACGTGTTCCTCGGGATCTTCGGATTCGTCGTAGACGGGGAGATCGGTAACGGTGAACTTCTTGGCGGTCTTTTGCACGACGATGGCGTTGATAAAGGGACTCTCTTGGTACCCCAACTCATGCTCGAGAACTATGGACTTTGGTGCTCCGGGCATCTGTAGCATCTCCTTCCTTAGGGCGCCGACTTGTTTCTCTACCAACGCGGCGATGGTGCTTGGCGTCATCTCTTTCGCCGGCCTTTCTCTTAGCATCGTTTCTCTGGAGGGAAGATCGTCTAGATGCTCCTCGAATCCGTAAGCTTCGTTTTCCTCAGCGACGACATCCATATCGAGGGGTCGAGCGACGCTCTGGCCTCGAACGTAGGTGTATCGTCCCGCAGATCCCGCTCTGAGTTCCTTGATTGTAGAGCGCAACCTCTCATTTTCTTTGGCGAGTTCCAACGTTGTCTTTTCACTGGCGCTCTTGCCTTCAGCCCAGGTCTTACAAAATGCGTTGAGTTGCGCTCTAACAGTTATAAGGTCGGTTACTTCGCCATCTTTGCTCACGCTCTTAGTCTTTGGAGTGTCGGGATCCTTCTCACGGACTTCTTCAATTTCTCCGCCGCCGGTAACATTGTGTGTCGTCGTGACGACTACTTCTTCAGATTCTTTCTCTTGAGGTTGTGGGTCTTTCGTGGGATTAGTCATGGCTTTTTGGAGCAAAAGTGTTCCCTTTGCGTGGAAAGATGATACTTTTTTGATCTAGCCCCACGGTGGGCGCGAATTGTTTGTAGCTAGATTACCAACGAGATGATAACGAAACAATTGTAGGGCAAAGATCAAACTAGACAGTAACAATCTTAACACTCAAGAACACGGTTAGGAATTTAGGGTTTAAAGGCTTTTACTTGTATTATTGCTCAAGGTGGTTACTTGATTACAAAGAAGGTGTTAGCCCCTTTAAATAGGCTAATCCTAGTTTTATCTTTAAGGAAATAGAATAATATCTTTTCCTTCTATCTAATGACGATATAAAATATGGTAAAAGATATTCTTTCTAATATCTTTTAATATTTACATGAGGAATATACAATAAATGGACATAATATACTCGGCCAACCTTGTCTTCTCTACGCTGACGCCTTTGTCTTCTTCTCATCACGTCAACGTGGTCCTTCTACACGTAGCACTCGACGCGTTCCTTACTTGTCGTATTTTTAGGCACAAACAACGGGTTAGTTATCTCCCTTACCATTGGGAACATCGAAGTAAAGAGGATTTTGATTGACAATGGAAGCTCCGCCAACATCATCACGTTGTCAGCAGTACAAGAACTCGGCCTCTCCATCGACGACGTCATTAAGAAGTACATACCCTTGGTAGGGTTCAGTGACAAAGTGGCCGACATGTTGGGAGAGATCACGTTGACGGCCTTAGATCAAGGCGTCAACATGCAAACTAAGTTTGTAGTAATGGAGGCAGAGTCGCGTTACAACATAATCATGGGAAGACCATGGTTGCATGATGTTTGTTCCTAAAAATACGGCGAGCAAGGAACGCGTCGAAGAGCTACACGTAGAAGATGACGTCGACGTGAAAGAATAAGAATGGAGGCGTCGTCGTGATGAAGACAAGGTCGACGAGTATATTTATGTCATTTATTGTATATTCCTTATGTAAATAGTAAAAGGAGTAGTAAAAGATATTAAAAGAATATCTTTTACCATATTTTATATCGTTATCAGATAGAAGGAAAATATATTATTCTATTTCGTTAAAGATAGAACTAGGGTTAGCATATTTAAAGGGATAACGCCTTCTTTGTAATCAAGTTTCGTCTCCTTTAGCAATACACAAGTACAAGCCTTTAACCCTAATTTATCATCGTGTTCTTAAGTGTTAAGATTGTTACCGTAAAGTTTGATCATCACCCTACAATTACTTGAGTATCACTACGTCGATATTCTCGCTACAAACAATTGGCGCCCATCGTGGGGTTTGATAAAAAAAAAGTATCATCTTTCCACAAAAAGAAATCACCTTTCTCACCAAAAATCCATGATTGATCCAACCAAAGACCTAGAATCCCATAAAGAGAACCCCTCGGAGGAGGAGTAGCGTCATCGCGACGCACGAGACTCCCGACGACGCAAAAGCAGATAAGGACCCAGAGAAGGTTCCAAGTACTCCAAAAGATAAAGGCTCGAGCCAAGAGCGAAAAGAACTCGAAGACGGCAAACTCTCCGCCATCAACGTTGTTAAAGCCCAACTCCAAGTGTTCCAAAAGACTTGGGCCGAAGACCAATTCTCCGGCGAGAAGAAGACGGTAGAGTTGGCCAGAGAGAACAAGAAGCTACGTTTGACCATCAAGGAATTCCGAGCAGGACCATCGGCACGGTATACCTACGTCTGAGATCAGAGCGTCGCTTGACGCCTTGACATGGATGCCATCGCGGACAAAGACGAAGTCTTTTTGAGCGAAGAACGTCAAGCTGTACTCCTCTCCAAAGATGCTACACCCACAGAGAAAGCAACAAGAGACATGACGGCTAGCACCATCACCGCCTTAGTACAAAAGCAGATTGGTGTCTGATAACACCTAATTTATACATATATTAGGAGTCTAGTTGCATATTAGTTTAGATCATTTTCATGCATGTTTCATATCATTTATAGTTAATTTCGCATTATTTTGTATTCGGAGTCTACACTCGTATTTTTATATGTTTCAGGTATTTTTAGGAAAATTAATAAAGATAAAAGGAGAAAAAACAAGTTGCTGAATTTCTGGACTGGAGACTAATGGATCGTGCTGATTTTTGGGCTGGCCTACGTTATCTAAGAGCAGCTAGAAGACATGAAGAATATTATAATTTGGTGGGCCGGCCCATTGTCTATTGTGCTAGTAATTTGTTGATGATGCTTGCAATTTGGGTGAGGGGCCCGTACGAATTCACAAAAAGAGAGCTAGCACATAGAGTGCACGGGGGGTGTGCTTGTTTTAGGAGTTTTTGGTTTTAGGTTTTATTTGATTCTCATTGTTCTTGCGGGTACCGCAGACAAGGATTTCAAGAGGGAATTTCTAGCCCTCGTTTGATTCGAAGACGGTGTTTATTGTTCTAGCTTTCGTTTGGATTATTTCATCATTGAGACTAAGTTTTCTTTATCTCTTGTTTTTATTGAATAATTCATATATATCGTTGGCTAGTTTAATCTGTTTTGCATCTTCGATCATGCTTGGCTAAATTCCTAGTTCTAAGGTTATGGTGATCCAGACAATGCGTATGTAATTGGAATTATATGTTTGCCTGAATTGAAATATTATTTGATTCGTTCCTAGATGCTTTATGCCCATTCTTGTTTAGGCGGATTGGATCCTGTTAGGGTTTGAGACTGAAAGGTGAAAACGCTAATAGGTAGTCAGGTAGAGTTTGAGACTGAAAGGTGATAGCTTTTACCGGAGTCCTAGGAATTGAACCTGAGTGTTATTTGTGCGAAAGCGACTTAATTACTCTTGAGGATACTAAATCATCATAGATGTTCTAGGTTTAGATTGATTTAGCGGAGTGCGACAGCGAATGTTATTTCAGTTTATTCCTAGGCTCTAAGAGCGTTAATAGGTTTGAATGAGATTAGCTCTGCGCGACAGCGATTGTTAATTAGTTCAAACACGTTCACTATCGTCTGAAAGGAGTTAGTAGATTACCTTATATGACTTACCTTCAATTAATTGGACTAGATTCAGGCAGAGTGTGATTATATTTACTGAAGCATTGTCGCGGTGATCCTTAACCTTAGACACATTTATCCATATATATTTATCTGTTTTCTTTGTTATTCTTAGTTAGCTTGTTCGTCTTCCTCCATATCTATTTGACCTAATTCGCTGATAGCGTTTCAATTAATATTACATTGGTCTCTGTGGGATCGACACTTGACTACTACAACTGACCCCGTACACTTGCGGGTACGTTTTAGCCACATCAAGTTTTTGGCGCCGTTGCCGGGGACCAATTTGTTAATATTAGTTGTTATCTCTATTGGTGTTTCTAGGTCTTTTATTTTTCTTTTATTTTTCTTTTGTTTTATTTTCGGGCTATTTTAGAGTGAGTCGAAAAAAAATGTATTCAGGTGAGTATGAGGTAAATTCCTATCCTTTTCTTCCTTCTCAGTCTAATACAGGTTCTCAGAGGTATGATCATGTAAACTACAATTTGGGTTATGGCCAAAACCCAATATCTTTTAACCTCTTCTGTGAGAATTGTGGAGCTGAAGATCATGACAAGACTAATTGTCACGCTAGTTTTGGAGATATAATTGCTTGGAAAGCACAATCTTCTAATCCTAGTTGGATGACAACCCAACATATACCGCTTCAGGCTGAGACATGCCCACCCATGCAAGAGAGTAAGCTTAATGAATTCATCCAACGACATGATAGGGAAGTGGAGAAAGTTCTTCCTGTTCTTACAACTATGTTGGATGATGTGCTTAAACCTTTATTAACCCAATTTTTTTCACTTTCAAGATTGGTGGACTCTTTGAAGATTCAAGTAGATGATCTAACCAAAGAAAATCTAAAGATGAAAGATTTGATTGCTGAGTTGGTTATATCAAATTTGCCTACAGAGCCACCTGAAGTGCACCACTTAGAGCGATGCACTTCTATAGTGATTGGGATTGATAAACAATGGGATGAGACACAAATTGATAGGAATGAATTTACCCAAGAGAACAAGGAGGACCCGGTGCTTCATGAGCTTAAGGTGCTACAAAGCTCTATTCCGACCTCTTCTTGCAACGAGGTCCTGAGTAGACGGAAGAAGAGAAAAAGACGCTCTGCTGACCGTGCTCTTGTAGAATTCAAGCAAGGGGATCATGTGATTCTCTATCATCATAAATCGAGCATGTTTCCGGGAAGCAAGAGTACAAGATGATCCGGTCCATACTACCTGAACCGAGTTCTTCAAAATGATTCTGTGGAGCTATGGCATAAGAACTCGGGGTATTTTATAGTGAGAAAGATTCGACTGAAGCCTTACATAGAGCCTGATCCGATCGAGTTGGGTATCACCGACCCGCCTGATCCGAGTACTTGACATTGGTGAAGGTCAAGCTAACGACCATAAATAAGCGCTTATTGGGAGGCAACCCAAGGTATGTTTTAGCCACATCAGTGTCCTGAGGAAGGAGATGTTACAGATGCCTGGAGCGCCAAAGGCCATCGTACCAGAGCATGCATTGGGGTACCAAGCAACTCCCTTTGTCGACGCCATCGCCAAGAAAGAGATCGCCAAGAAGTTCACCGTCACCGATCTCCTCGTCTACGACGGAACGGAGGACCCCGACTATCACGTCTTGATGTACAAGGAAAAGCTATCCACGAGTCCAATCCCAAGCAACTTGAGAGAAGCTATGACATGTAAGTTTTTTGGATCAACCCTAAAAGGCCCCGCCTTGACATGGTACATCCATCTCCAAAGAAGAAGTATCTCATCCTTCGCCGAGCTCTCCGACGCAATTCGCTCTCAATTTGCCAGTAGCAAGACATTTGCCAAGCAGTCGTCAGACCTCCACAACATACGTATGGACAAGGCAGAAACCATAAGGGCGTTCATGAAGCGTTTCAACACCGAGAGGCTCAACATACCGGGATTCAGTGACTCCACCGCCGCAGACGCGTTCAGGCGAGCTCTACCAAGAGATAGCGACCAGTACAAGGAACTAACAAAGAATAGGCCAGACTCCTTCGCCATAACAAGAGAAAGAGTCGTGGAAGCAATGCATCTAGAAGGATCTCCAAGTGTACAAGAAAGCCGACTCGCCTCCTCCACGTAGACAGACCCCTCCGCGTAGACATTCTCCTCAGCGCAAATATCATTAACGCCAAGAATGAGGAGACCGTCATGAAAGAAGAAACAAGCCATTCCAGAGAGAGCAACCAACAGTGCATAACGTGAGCGAGGTCGACAACGTCTACGTGGTAGAGAAGGGCGTCGATAGAAGACTGACGCGTTATGAGTCATGAGCGCCATGGAGAGGCTACGCGACGTAAACTGGCCAAAGAAGGAAGAGACACCTTTGAAGGAGGAAGAAAGGATAAGAAGTATCCAAGTCCACCACCACCACCAGGTCATACAAGAACCGTCCACACCATCATCGCAAGCTCCTCCACAAGTGGCTACACTGCGTCCGCCGCCAAGAGAAACGCCAGAGCCGCAAGGAATGAAGGTGACGCGATGCTAGTCTTTCACGTCAAGTCTATAAAGGAAGACTATCCAATCACGTTCGAGGATCCAAACGAGACGGGGGACCACCGTGACGGGTTAGTTATCTCCCTCATAATCGGGAACTTCAAAGTCAAGAGGATTCTTGTTGACAATGGAAACTCCGCCAACATCATCACGCTATCTGCCGTGCAAGAGCTCGGTCTCTCCATCGATGACATCGTAAAGAAGTATATACCCCTGGTAGGGTTCAGCAGCAAAGTGGCAGACATGCTAGGAGAGATCACATTGACCACCTTAGCTCAAGGCGTTAACATGCAAACTAAGTTCGTAGTGATGGAGGCAGAGTCGTCGTACAACATCATCTTGGGAAGACCTTGGCTGCACGAAATGAGAGCCATACCGTCGACCTATCACTAGTCCTTGAAGTTTCCATCTCCTTGGGGAATACAAGAAATCAAAGGAGAGCCCAAAGTTGCAAGGGAATGCTATATCATAGGGATGAAGAACACCACCAACGCGTCCCTTGATAAGAAGAACAGAGTGTAGCAACCAAAGGTCCATGAAGCGCCAAAGAGGTATGTGAAACGCAAATTCTATGAATTCAAGAATACGATCTTCCAAGTAGATAAAGAAGAGTACGTGATAGAATTCAGAGTCTACGTGCTCCGACAAGTGAAGAAGAGAAAGGCGTCTTCATGGTCCAAATCTAAAGTTCCAACGAGCAAGAGATCCCAATACCAGAGTACCCGTAAGAATTAAGCCAGGTTCAAGAAGAAAGTGAAGACTAGGGGTGAAACATCAGTCCCCGACGCGTTCAGAAAAAGTCCTACTACGAGGAAGAACAAGCAAAGCCGTAACAATGCACGAGATAAGAGCGTCAACGAATTCAACGCGTCTCGGTAGAAGTCTCGACAAGCAAAGCAAAGTCGTCGATCGAAAGGTCTACGAGCACGCAAGACAAAGAAGTTCGTGAAACACCATCCTCCATAGAGAAATTTAATCTAAAGTGTTAAGTAGCTCGATGTGTCCTTTTATTTACTTCTTGCATGTGTAGGATTGCACTTTTAAATTTCAATTAAACCATGCCGTCATCTTAGGGTCAAAGCGACAAGGTGTCGTGGCGACTAGGGGTAGACATCGACGTCAGAGTCTGCTATTTCATGAAGCACTTTTTATTAATTTATAAGTAGACCCTTTTCTCCCCAACGTGTTTGGCATGCTGAGATGTTTCATTTCCAACTACTTGCTCTATGTCCATTAAGAGAACGTGCCTCTCGAGTACGGTGTAACACAAAGAAATGTTTGTAGCTAGATTGTAACTGAGATGATAACGAAGCAATTGTATGGAAAAAAATCAAACTAGACGGTAACAATCTTAACACTCAAGAACACGGTAGGAAAATTAGGGTTAAAGGCTTGTACTTGTGTATTACTGCTCGAGGTGGTTACTTGATTAAAAAGAAGGCGTTAGCCCTTTAAATAGACTAACCCTAGTTTTATCTTTAAGGAAATAGAATAATATCTTTCCTTCTATCTAATGACAATATAAAATATGGTAAAAGATATTATCTTTAATATTTTTTACTATTTACATGAGGAATACATAATAAATAAACATAATATACTCAGCCGACCTTATCTTAATCCACGTCTTCGTCTTTTCTTCATCACGTCGACATGATCCTTCTACGCGTAGCGCTCGACGGGTTCCTTACTCGTCGTATTTTTAGGCACAAACCCTAGAAATAAATTCAAAATGCCAGAGGGAGAAGAAGAAGAAGAGGAAGATCGATTTCCCCTCGTACCTGGAAACCCCACAAATCTCTGACGTCGTCGAGGAAGTTCTTAAGCTCCCTACTCGCTCCCTGAGGTAGCCGTCAAGTTCTTCTGCTGATCCGGCCTCAACCGCAAACCCACCGCTCCAATCAGGTTCCTTCTCCATTCTTCATTATTCAGCGATACCTGATTCCACTTCTTTTGTTTCTCCATTGTTAATGGTTATAGTGAGTGCCTATGATGGATGAATAAATGCAGGAAAATGGAATTCAGAAGTTTCCTAATTGAAGTTAGATGTTGTATATTAGTATGTTGGAATTTTAATAGCTTGATCTATACATATACTAAAACAGAACGTTGTTTTGCCACATGTCGCCCTTATATTCAATTCGCCTATGTGTCGACCTATAAGCTATGCTACATCATCCACCATGTCATCATCCACATCATCCGACTTTATATTTTAATATATATCTTTGAATTAAATAAGCAAAAAAAATCAAAAAGATATCTAATAGGTTATATTACAAAATAAATATCGATTTTTATCTTTTATCATATTATATCTTTATCTTATATATATATCTTTATCTATTATTGTGTTATCAATCTAATTAATTTTAATTATTAATGAACTTAAACTATAAAACATAAATTGTAAACTATAAACTATAATCTATAAATCATAAACCATAAAATATATATAAATTGCAATCTATAAACTAATTAATAATTTAAAATATAAATATATTATTAAAATATTTATTACATACGACCCCGTACATGGTACGGGAACACACGCTAGTTTTAACCACTAAATGTTGTAATCTATTAGCTAATAATATGTACCTTGATGCTGCCTTCTTATATTTGAATTCAACCTTTCATTGTTGTGATCTTTTTTTTTTGAACCCGAAAGTGAAATTACCTGGCATTCGTAGTGATGGTTGTACCTGTATGAATAATTTACTGAACCTATACGAGTATATCAATGAACTTGTAGTTCTTTTGAATTGCACCTGGCATTCGTAGTAATGTTAATCAATTATCTAGTATATAAGTGTTACACTGATCAACTCTTTTTAAGTTCCCGATAAACCCTAGGCTAGAGATCGATCAACAATGAAAAGTGGGAAAAGGAAGCTTATCTACAAGTTCCTAAAAAGTGGCTCAGTATGAATGAAGTTAAGTTCTCATATCCTCACCCTAATAAGTCCCTTCTTCTACAAGTTATACATCTTTCCTGCAGTCTGTATCAATTTGTGTAGTTCACAATTTTCTATTTGAGGTATTGGGATCTAGGGTATAGTTCACTAGTTCTATTTATTTGTTTGCTGTTGAACCTTATTGATTAGGCTTTTTGAATTGACTTAATTTGCTTGCATTTTATTTACAGGATGAAAACATTCAGAAACCAATATGTGGATAAGTGGCTCAGTATGAATGAAGTTAGCACAGGTGTTGTTGTCAAAAAGGGAAAATCACATGCGTTTAATCAGGTATGCATTTCGGATTGACTTCATTTCTTTTGGTAGTAACAATAACATTTGAGGCTTACATTTTCTTTTGGTTGCCGAATATTACTCATCAGGTTGCTACTTATATGAGGGATTCAAGTAAAATGATTAAGAGTATGCAAATGAGGAGGGAAACTGTCGGTGTTTTTGGTTTTGTAAGCTTATCTCGCTTTATTCTTTTGAAGTATAAATTTCTATGAGATGGCATAATCTAATCTATAGCACCTGAATGATCAGGTACCTAGTCTTTCAGTCATGACCAAGGAATAGGTTAGTAAGGGACCACAATTACATACACTTATAATTTTGAATTGTAGAGTAATTTTGATTCTTTCATAGAAAGTTACAAGTACAATAGGTTCAAAGAGTGTGTAGTCAAGGTTCATGAGTATTAACTAGCATGTTCATTGTGCTCAATGTGCAAGTTCAGCAAGGAGATTTGATAGTGGTAGTTGCATCTATATTGTGATCTTCACGCATTAGTAAACTAATGTTCCATTCTGTCCTAAACCAAAGACATGAATTTAAACAAAAACTTTGTAAGTTATCACCTAGGTTCATCAGACCTGTCTTGGTGGTTCACTAACTAGTACATGTGGGTTCATGGATTTATATTATGAGGTTCATGCATAGGTAAACTAAAGTGCTTAGCTTTTTAATAATTCATACTTTATCAGTTTAAGTGCATGGATGAGTACACTCAGGTTCATGAGTTGATGTTGTACACTCATCTAGAATTCTGATCAAGGCACTGAGCACAAGTTTTCTTATAACTCCTCCTGAAAATGAGTCAATTTTTTACCCTAGATCTTGGATTATACACAAAGTAAAAGTCTTTCTCTATAAACTCAATGTATGATTATGGTGGATTGTGTCGGCATTTTTAAATAGAAGATTTCTAAAAGAAAAAAATAAATAAAGCCAACAAGATAGAATGAAAACCTTGTATGATAACTAGAATCTAAGAAGCTAACTACTTAAGCTTACCTAAGATAAGCCTAGGCTCTTTTGAAATTCTTCATTCAAGGAAATGGGGCCTCTTCCTTTGCTCAAATAAGTGGGACTGACTCCAATGTGATCAATTGAGTCAGTATCCCTAGCAGTCATTGGAAGAGTTTTTATCTACATGATATATTGAATCTTTGCCCTCTTTCTTAAAACAATTCTTTTGTGTGGCACTGTTTCTCTATCTTAGAAGAAAAAGATAGAGATGTTGAGATGACTGCTTCAACTTCTGTGGAACAGAGCAGTGTAGTGGACGATTTTATCCCGGGATCTTCCATGGCAGAGAAGCCGAACTTGACAACAATATTCTCAAATATGATGCAAAAGCTGCTGAAGCGGCTCTGGACCTCCTGCTGGATTCATTCGATGAATTAACAAGATTCGATGACAACGAATGATTGTACATTAGGTTCATGCTATCTGGCTCTCTGGCTGTAGGTGCGTTTGCTGTGTACCTTGAGCCATGGCATGCTGATATATTTGATTTTCTTGAACTTAGGAAAAACCATGGAAAAGTAATGCTTGCATTGAAATGGGGTTTATGAATTGCATATTTGGTTTCTTTGGGCATTTGTTAAGTAAAGAACTGATTTGATATGCAGGAAGAGCAGCGTGTCTCATGGTTTGGCTGATTGTTGGGGTGAAGAGTTCAAGTTACTCTAGAAGCTTGGGTAAGTCATAAATATACTGCTTTTTACCGATGAGCGTGGTAAGTGAAGAAGGTGCTTCTTCACCTCTGTTGTGACCTGGAAAATGGAAACTAGCCGCATTATCCTCATCTACTGATTTTAATGCACTAACCAATGGAGCATAAGTATCTTCTTTTCTATTTGTTTCTTGCAATGAAATTCATTAAAAAATGTATATATTTAGTTTAGAATTCCAAGCACTTTCGAATTCTGACAACATGGTAACAGTGAACATTTTCTCATGCTAAACTAACCATTCTCATAGCTATTGACACCATCCTAATTCTACGAAGAGCACTCCACATGAAAGTCCAAACAAGGAAGAGGACGATTAAGTCATCTATCTTGTGCACTGAGATAATTGAGTATACTAGTCCTACTGAAACAATGGTCTTCAATCTAGTATCACGAAATCTTTCATTTTTAATGAACCTCCAATACAGTTGACATGAACCTAATACACATATACAATGAACTTGCACTACATTGATCATGAACTTGGGATACATGACTCTGAAATTGGTTTGACATAAACCTCTCTTAATTTTATGAACCTTAAAGAGTATTGATATGAACCTGCAAACACATTATTAAACGTGCAAGTCAAAACTAATGAAACTTCACAAAGATTATTGAACTTGCAAAAAAACACCTTAAAACCTACTAGTGTAATATCATGTATCTAAATAAAACAATTTTGAACCTGCAAGTGTAAGCTCATGTACCTACAAAAAATTGCAGGTTCAACTAATTAATGCTTAGCTCAGTTAAGTTCAGTTAATTTTTCATTACTTTTCTTTCAGGTTCATGGTGTTTTCTAGGCAAATTAGGTTCATTGCATACGTGAACTAGGTTCACCGCTACGTGAACTAGGTTCACCGCATACGTGAACTAAGTTCATGTTGATAGCCTTGCATGTTCATGTCGATAGCATTGCAGGTTCATTGATGTTCTTAACCCGGTTTTGTTTATTAGTAAAACATTGAACTAAAATGTCTTAGGTTCATGTCGATAGTCTTACATGTTCATGCTAGTAGTTTTGCAAGTACATTTAGCCTAATTTTTTTCATGAAGAAATTAAACTAAAAGACACTAGGTTCATGTTGGTAGTCGTGTAGGTTCATGTCGATAGCCTTACAGGTTCATGCTAATAGTCTTGGAGTTTCATTTAGCCTAATTTATTATTAATGAACTAAAAATCACTAGGTTTATGTCGTTAGTCATGTAGGTTCATGTCGATAGCCTTACATGTTCATGCCGATAGTCTTGCAGGTTCATTTAGACCAATTTTTTTCTAATAAACACACTGAACTAAAAGACACTAGGTTCATGTCGATAGTCGTGTAGGTTCATGTCGATAGCCTTACATGCTCATGTTGATAGTCTTGCAGGTTCATTTAGACCAATTTATTTTTTAATAACCATATTGAACTAAACGACACTAGGTTCATGTCAATAGTTTTACATGTTCATGAATATATTTAACCCAATTTTCATTATTAGTAAAACATTGAATTATAATGTCTTAGGTTCATGTCGATAGTCGTGTTATTCATGTTGATAGTTTTATAGGTTAATGATATTTTTATCTCAAATCCTTTGTTATGAACCCACTCCACTAAAAATAGCATGAACCTTATCGTTGATGCCAATGAACCTGCTTATTTATATGCATGAACTTGTTGTCGATATCCATGAACCTGCTCGTTGACACCATTAAACCTTACTAGCATGCACAAGGAGGTTCTAAACCCAAAAATGAAGTTTATAAACACTTTAAATGAAGTTTATATAGGGAGATTTCATTACTTTTCATTTCAAATACAATTATCTCAAGAAATAAGATCTCGCAAATTCAGCAGATGAGCATCAAAGAGCAAAATCCACACTACACAAGCTTCAGATAATGTTAAATACTGATAAAATAGAAATATGAAGGTCTCATGTGAAAGATTCAGTGGAAAACACAATCAACACCCTTAACTGCATCATCAAAGCTTCCTTCCTCCATCAGATCAGCTTTAATTAACTTAAGCCTCTCTTTTGCACCTTCCAACTACCCTAGAAAACCCACCTTCTCCACATTCTCTTCTCAGAACAATTTTAACAACATTACACAGAACTATAAATAGATATCTTAACTGAAAGATTAATATATATTACCAGGATCTCGATCGGTGGCTCGAACAATGTGACCTTTTTGTAGGAGAGATTTCACTAAGTGAGCTGCAATGTAGCCTGTTCCTCCAGTTACACAATACTTCGACATCTTATTTTTCTTTCTACATCTGAAATAATACAGCAAATGCTTAACAATGAGATCTATGATTGTATAGTATTTAAAATAGCAGTTGACTATGTTTTGTAATGCATAAGCTTGAGTGTGGGTCATCTACGGAGAGCCCAGAAAAGAGAAACCTAGAATCAGAAGCTTGTCATTGAGAAATCAGCTCTTCTGATATTGTCATCTGTACACAGAGATATGTTTAAGCTTGGGAAACTTTGTTTCTGATAGTAAGAGAAGGAGATAACAAACAATTTTGAAATTGCAAAAGCTTCAGGAAAAAGAATCAGTTTTACATAGTCTCAGGGAATTTTTAAGGTTCACGATATAGAATCAGTCTAAAGTTCTTTTATCCCCCTTAAATTCTTTTATACAAATGATAACTAGTAAATTATCTGAAAAGGAATAGAATGATTAATAGCAAATCAGGATCCACAATAATCCATTTGTACAGATAACAGGTAAATATTATAGAATTAGAGGAATAAAAACATGAGCAAATCATCACACATTTTCTGTATCTCCTCAGCAACAACACTAGAGTTCCAGAAAAAACTCTACTGTTATTCTCTTTGTTCACCATTCTTCTCCTATTGACTGCAAACCAACAAGATCTTACTCGATCACAATCTAGAAAAAAAGATCTCAAACCCTAGATCTCAAACCAGAAATTGACAAGGTTAAAGTTACAAGCAAAGATAGTTGATTCCGGGCCAGATGAGGATCAATTTGGATTGAACAGAAAATATCGATAAACCCTAGAAAATCAACCAAATCAAAAAGTGGATCAGTTGATCAGTTTAAGCTGCAATTAATGCAAAGTCAGCAAAAAACTTCTATTTTTTATAACAAGAAAACACAAAAATCGATTTCAAAATGTCAAAACTATCAAATAGTCAATCGATTCCCAAACTTGCAGCATGAGCAATAAGAACAACGATAGAAGAAGAAAGTGACATCTCATGTGAAAACCCCTATCATCCAAGTGCTTGACACAACAATCCAGGTACATTGTCAATGTCATACAGGTGCATCATCATAGTCATACAGGTTCATCAACCTATCATCTAGGTGCACCACTACTTGAACTAGGAAAAAAAAGTGGGATCCTGTCACAATAGCATAACAAACATTCAAACAAATATGCAACAAGTACCAAATATGATGCATCAACAAGCTATTAACCATGGCTTGATCTAAAATAAGGGGCATGAATCCTAAAGTGCCCAGAGAGATGAGGATTGGTCGGTAGTGGGCTTACCTTTAACAGGCCAACCAGAGGCGAGCCCTAATTCGAGTCGGCGAGCCCTAATTTGCATAATTGTATGGATTTGGATTTCGTTTACGCAGAACAAGGAACCAAGGGCTTCATCTTCGATAGTAGGAAGATGAAGATTCCTCATGCGATGAAGGAATTGAGAGCGGTAGGGTTTCAAAGCAAGATCGGGAAAGAGGAAGAGAAGAAGCGTCGATCAGAAGAACACCAGCGAGGGGAAGCAAGTTGTCGAGGACGACGGAAGATCGAGTAGGAGGAGAAAAAATAGGAGGCGAAGAGAAGTGAGATGGAGAAGGAGCCACTGGGAGAAGTTCGCCTAGAGAACTCTTTGAGAAAGAAGCTCGACTGGAATGCTTTTTTTTTGTGTTTTTATATAAGGGTGTAATCGTATTTTTGTCCGGTTTTTGCTTAAATTACAAAATTGTCCCGAGTACATTTTCTCCCCTTTATTTACATAGTCTACGTCGCTTCATCTGATGCGTTGATAAAAAAATATTAAGGGTTCAGATGGGTTATTAGTTCTTATCATAAAATCAAATTCCCATAGAACCCACCTCTTTCACATAGATCAAAATGAATTTTTTTAATGAGATAGTTAGAAAGACAATATACCCCATACAATAAGAAAACAGATCTGGTGAGAATATATTATATGGTGAGAATTGAGAATACACATGGGCCGTTCAAAAAATCAATTCAGCTGGACTACACGGTCCATCAAGGTAGAAGCCCAGCAAGAGAGGTTTGGAAACACGCGCTTGATTTTACTATTTTACTGCGTTGCATACACGCGCTCAATAATGAAGCTTCATACTTCCAAAACTATTCCGTTGCAGAAACCGTAATATCAGTCTCTTCCCAAATCTTCTTTCAAAATTCAGAGAATCCTCCGGTAGAATTCCAACAAACACGAACACGAACCCTAGGTTTTACACGAACACAAAACCTAGATTACAGCCAAAATCCATCAAGTTATCAAGGTAACACTCCAAAATCAAACAAGTTTCCAGAGAAAAGATGGAGAATCCAACAGGAAATCCACTGGAATCACAAGGTAACTCTCCAAATTTCTGAGAATATTCCTCATAAATATGCTCGTCGTTCTCAGTTTAATGTGTATCAGTTAAGGTGATGAGGCTAATTTTGTGATCAATTTGATTGATTAGAGTGTGTGTCTTTTGGTTTTCACAATGAATTTGATAAAAAATTGACACAAACTGCGTCTAGACATATGAATGTGTTCTTGCTGATTTTAACTCTTGAGCATGCATATCTACTAGATCTAAAATTGACAAAAATTGACACACTGCGTCTACACATATACGTGCTTGATTATGAGAGAGGATGGTCATCTAGGATGTGTGCTTGAATCTGAGTGATTATGTGCATGTGGATATGTTAAATGTGATGTTAATATGACTGAAAGTGCATGTAGTTGAAGGTGTATTTACTTGATTTTGGAAGAAGAGGTGCCAACTAGGATGTGTGCTTGAATCTGAGTGATTATGTGCATGTGAATATGTTAAATGTGCATGTTAATATGACTGAAAGTGCATGTAGTTGAAGGTGTATTTACTTGATTTTGGAAGAAGAGGTGCCAACTAGGATGTGTGCTTGAATCTGAGTGATTATGTGCATGTGGATATGTTAAATGTGCATGTTAATATGACTGAAAGTGCATGTAGTTGAAGGTGTATTTACTTGATTTTGGAAGAAGAGGTGCCAATTAGGATGTGTGCTTGAATCTGAGTGATTATGTGCATGTGGATATGTTAAATGTGCATGTTAATCTATGTCTTCCTATGAAATATTGTACTACGTTCATTACTAATCTTATATTGTTTTTGTTCAAGTAGCAAATCGAGAAGGCAGGACAAAGAATGTACAAGACACCAATGTCACTGATACTGTCATGGGTGTTGTATCAGACTTGGAAAAAGAAATAAGTGAAGTTCCAAACACAAGTGAACAACCAAAAGATCCAAATCCAATCACAACAAATGAAGCGCAAGGTAAAGTAGATTTCATATAAATGTACTCTATATTGTTGTGCATGAAATTTATGTTGGGAGAGCATCAAATTTTGCTTGTGTGTGAATATGATTGATAAAGGAAAAGGTTAATTACTAGTCCATGTATTTTCTCTGGTAATGATAATGTGTGTGCATGTAAATATGCATATTGTGCATGTGTATTCACATATGGTGCACGTGAATTCCCATATTAAGACATGCACAGAAAATTGCAATTTTACAGGATGTGCATGTGTATTTACAAACTGTGCATGTGAATTTCATATATGTGCATGTAATTCTCTGATTTGTGCATGTATTTCTATGTGTTTGGGAAGTTGTAACAGTTGACTAATTGTTGATTTATTTCTGAATTTTACAGTTGTAAAGGTAAAGAAAGTAAAGCAAACAGCAATGAAGAACAAAAAACCAACATAAAGACCATTGGTTATAAGAGAAAGAACTAGGACGAGTCCTAGATTAGCAAAAGCTTCGATTACTTCAACAGGAAAAGGTAACCTGTGGAAAAAATTATGAAAAAGTTTCAAAGGCAAGAAGGTTCATCAAGACAGGATGTGGGGAATCCCAAAAAAACAAGAGTTGGAATTAGAGAGCTGAAATCTGGATACGAAACCATCAAGACAAGAAGTTCACCACTATTGTTGGTTGAAACAATTAATAATCTTGAACCAGTACAAAAGCAAGCCATTAAGGATATGGGTTTCGGGTGCATGTTGGAATGAAATATTGGGAAAATTCCTTGGAGAATGTCATATTGGATATTAAGCCAATTCAACCATGTTGCTTCTTCAATAAAGATTGGAGATGAAGGAAGTATTATCCGGATAGAAGAGGATGATGTTCAGACGTACTTAGGCTTTCCTCACGGTGATACTAAAATTAACATTCCTTCTGCTGTAACTGATACAGAGTTGCTTAATGGTTTTATAGAGCAGTTTGACCCTATTGAAGATCCCAAGAGTGGAGAGAAGAAATTAAGGGATGTAAAGAGTCTTACACCAACCGATCTCAGCTGTGTTCTGCTTAAAAACAAAACGGTGGATGTTTGGTTTAGAAGGAACATCATCACCCTTATGTACACACTGGTTGTAGAGTGTAACCTATCCGGAAAACTGAACACAAGAATCCTAGATGCCCTGAAGGACACTAGCAAGATAGGTGAGTACAATTGGTGTGAGCTTGTGATGAGAAACTTAATTAATCACACTGAGGTATGGGTGAAAACTATGGAGGGAGGTTTCCGAGGTCCAGTTCTATTACCACTGGTAAGTGACTAAAATTATAATTATGTATGTGTTTGCCTCAGTTTTGCATGTTATTGTACAATAATTGCATGTCTTTGATCACAGTGTGCATGTGATTGTACTTGTTGTTTTCCTTAAAAATATGCATCTAATTTTCTTCTTCTTATTTTATACAGATGATGTATGTTGACAGAATGTTGATTAAGAATCAGAAACCAAAGAGGGAGTTGCCTATAATTAAAAACTGGGACAGAAAATCTTTGAGAAAAAGAGAAACGGATGAGATTATGATTGGAGGATTTGGCTTGGGATATGTTCGAGAAAGCCCGCAAAAAGAAGATAAAAAACAAGAAAATCCTGAAGAACAAAAAGGCAAGGATAAGCCTACAGAACAACCAAGAACTGAATCAAAGGAAGATTTACTGGTAAGATATTCACATGCACATATTTGCTATTCACATGCATATGATCACTATTCACATGCACATATTCATATATTACATTAATGTGCATGTATATACATCAAATGTGCATGTCAATTACATTAATGTGCATTTCAATTTCATGAATGTGCTTGTCAATTTTAATGTGGACAGGGATTTCTTCGTAGCGTAATAGAAGAAGGCGAGGAGCTTGCAAAGTTCATAAGCAGGTACCTAGAGAGAATTAAGGCAGCCCCTGCACAATTAGCCAACAACACTTTGTTTGTTAAGGTTTATGAAGCTCTAGAGAAGATGTTAAATTTGAAATTGAGTCCACTTGGCACTCAAAAGCAACCAGAGGAGGTTGTAGAGACATCAACGGAGCAAGAATTCTGGGAGGAGGCTGAAAAGTGCATTGAGGAAATTGAAAGGACAATAAAGCTTAAAGAGTCTTATGCTGGACCATTGTTTACCTTGGGTATTCCTGGTGTATGTCCAAGCGGTTTCCCGGATCCAACACCATACACTGAAACATTTTGGGATGCACAAACAGCTAGAGAAGGTGTGCCGGACATACGACAGACATATACCAGAGCTAAAAACAACAAAAGAAAAAAAAGATTTGATGAAGCTAGATTTACAGCTGAAGAAAACAGTGAGAAGAGAACTAGAATGGAGGAAAACATCAATATAGCTCAGGTATAGGTTGAATCATTGTTCATATATTTTCAGCTGTCATGATGAATTTTAATATGTTCTTTATTTTGTTCATGTCTTTATAATGTTGATAAGGGATCAAGTGTGGATGAAGAAACCATGATTCAGGATAAGGTTTATTTCTGATCATGTCTTAATAATTGGTTGTGCAGGTCAATATGGATGATTGTGCATGTATTTCTAACATTTTATTTTGAAATATTTTTGAAGGATGGAGCATTGAATCAATCTAGTAATGCAGAAGACATTAATCAAGGAAAGAAAATTGAAAAAAACGTTCAAATTGTGCAGCCGGAATATGGAACAAGAGAGAAGAGGCAATGGAAACCATCTGAGCACCACAAGTCACCTTGCAAGCCAAGAGCGATAAATTTGAATGTCAAAACAACGGCTGCAGAGAACAAATTGTATAATTGGTTAACTGAAGACTCATCCAATGCCAAGTAAGTTATTCACATGCATATTTTCAGTATCCACATGCATGTTCTCAGTATACACATGCACATTCTCAATATTCACATGCATATTCTCAGTATTCACATGCATGTCAATTTTCAGGGAATTGGTGGTAAAGCTTGGGAATGTAACTGCAACAAAAGAAGACTTTAAATCAATGAAGCATGGGCAATATATAGATTCAAACATAATTGACTTGTGGACAGATGAGTTGAATATAAATGAACAATTCAAAAGTGATAAAAAACCTCGAAGGTTCTTCGTCAGAATAGAAGTTTCGGTATGCATTAACTATATTGTATAGTTTAAGAGATCATAAACTAATTGTTCACATGTTAATGTTATGTTAAATGATTTGCAGAACTGGTCAATTTTAGTAGATGAACCATTGGAGGATAGGTCTAGTTTGTTCAACAGCGAAATGGAAAAGGTTATGAAAGAGTATTCATTTTCAACAAAGGAAGCAATTGATTTGGTAAGTACAATATATATTTAGTGTGCATGATGTTACTTTTGTATGTGCATGTTATTAAATAAAATTGTGCATGTCATTCCTTGTTTTGTGCATGTCATTCCTTCTCTTGTGCATGTCATTCCTTGTCTTGTGCATGTCATTTCTTGTTTTGTGCATGTTATTCTTGGTTTTGTGCATGTCATTCATGGTTTCTAACTTTCTGATTCTTGTATTTTCTACAGTTTTTATTTCCAATATGTCACTCTGAACACTACTATGTGATTGCCATAAATGTCAAGAACCCGAGATTTGATATCCTAGACAATTCAGCTGTTGATGTTGGTGTACAAGAGAAGTATGGAAAAGTACCATCCAAATTGGTGAGTTTTTTAATAAATAATCACATGTACTTTCTATTCTACTAAGAATGGATCATTAATTGTTTATTATTTCTTTGGAATGCAGAGAGAGTTGTTTGTGAACTACTTAATGTCACACAAAATGGATAACGTGGCTGCAGTCTTAAGAGATGAAACCCAAGTGCCTACTGTAAGACTGGAAATGCCATGGAGAAGCAATGCAAACAAGATTGACTGCGGGTTATTTGCATTGAGACATATGGAAACTTACTTTGGAAATGGTGTGGATGATTGGGACAGTCAACTAAAGAAAGAAGATGCAAAGCAAATAGAGACTATGAGGATTAAGTATTGCACTTCAATCATTGATAATCATTGGAATTCAGAGAAGAATAAGGTTGTAGCAATGGTCTCGAAGGCAAAAAAGAAGACAACATCTGATTGAATACATGTTGGAGTATCAAGACTAATATGATCATGTATTGTGTTATTTTGGAGGAAATATTACTTGTTGGATGTTATTTTGGATGATATGTTTTTAGAACACTGTAATTGAGTGGTGTGTTTTTAGAGTGGGGTATTTGCAAATGAAATGTTTTTAGAGTTATGAAAATTATGATGTGCGTGCATGTTATTTCAACAGGATGTGCATGTGAATTCACATAATGTGCACGTGAATTCACATAATGTGCACGTGAATTCCCATATATGAACACTTGGACAGAAAAGTTGCAATTTTTAAGGATGTGCATAAGAATTTCCAAAATTTGCATGTGAATTTCATAAATGTGCATGTAAATATGCATATATGGGCACTTGTACAGAAAGTTGCAATTTTACAGTATGTGCATGTGAATTTCCAATATTTGCATGTCAATTCCATAAATGTGCATGTAAATGAAAGTGTATATCATTAACAGAAAAGTAAAACAACTGTCACACGTATACCAAATTCAACAAAAATATCATGAAAATAATTGTTGTTTTGAATAACAGAAATAAATTTCAAACAACTGGAGTATCCTTCTTGCATGTTCTACTGTTGTGCCCAATCTCATGACATATTGTGCAACGCCTAATCTCCTTGGATGCATTGTCTCGGATTGCCTCTGCAACACCAACTAAGCGAGTAGATTTTGGTCTGCCCTTTTTCTTGGTATGTGGAGGAGGAAGAATATTAATAACCTCGGGAACCGGACCAACAAACTTCTCAAATCTACTTTGTGTTGATCTACATGCAAGTGTAGAATCAGGAAGCATTGACTTTTGGAACAATTCCTTCTCACGTCTTACCACACTCAATAGATGATTCATGGCAATTGGATTATCCTCAATAAGATTGACACAACCATGCATCTCAGAAAGTAGTTGAGAGACAAGCACCTTGTTTTCATCCATATTTAAACCTTGATTGTAGATGGCACCATCTATCTCAAATGATGGCTGGATCATTGACTTCTTCGTCCACCTAGACTTGATCAAATTGCTAGGGAAGTCTTCAATATTCATACTTCTTAAAGCTGAAAACATATGGGAACAAGGCATTCCAGTGGTTATTAGCTTGTTGCAACCACAACTCACTTCTTTGATGGATAAAGCATAATGCACATCATAAACTTGCCCACCACATAGAATGCTGCAAGTTCTAACATCTTCATCCAATGATTGACAGACAGGAATGCAATTATATATAGCAGCCCATAGTACATCCTGGATATCATAAAAGACATTGATAGTATAAATCTTTGCAAGTTTTTTCTCCAAAAGCAACGGAGTCTTAAATGTTGGAACACTTGTAGATGATTCAAGGTCAAGTCTTCGTTGAGTATGTCTCTGAGAATCAACAGCATTCTCATACTGTAACATGAAGACGACTAGTGATGAACTTCTTCCAATGAAACCAGAAAAGAAGGCATTCTGACTTTCAGACCTAGAAGTTGTCCTAAGCATACTTCCCATGCAAACATCTTGAAAGAAGGCAGGGATCCAAAACTGACGTAAATCAAACAAATTTGCCAACCATTTGTTTGACTCAAGGTTGTAGTCATCGATTATGTGCATCCAAGCCTCTTCAAACTCATCTTTCTTCAACTCATCACTCCACACAATCTCATTGAACCTTTTCTTGAACTCCTCAGTTTCTGATGGTGAATTAAGATGAACCTTCACAGGAACCTTGAACATTATGTGCCACATACAAAATCGATGAACAACATGACTGAAAACTTGTTCCACAACACTTTTAACAGCAGCGTCTTGATCAGTTAAAATGACATGTGGCTCATGACCCATTGCTTTCTTGAAGTTCTCGAATAACCACACATATGATGGGATATCTTCATTCAAGAGTAAACCAAAACCAAAAGTGACTGATTTCTTGTTATTATCAACTCCGGTGAATGGGATGAAAACCATATCATACCTAAAAATATGTTAATAAACAAAAAACAGAAGGTGAGTATAGCTAGTCATCACATACAAACTTAAGGTGCATGTAATTTGAACATATGTGCATGTGAATTACTCAATTATGCATGTGAATAAACAAACCAGAATAACTGGGCATAGGTATGCATCACTAACAAACTTAAGGTGCATGTAATTTGAACATATATGCATGTCAATTACTCAGGTATGCATGTGAATAAACAAAACAGAATAATTGGATATAGGTATTAATCACATACAAACTTAAGGTGCATGTAATTTGTACATATGTGCATGTGAATTACTCAAGTCTGCATGTGAATGTGATTTTATTGTACATACCTATTAAACTGGTATGTTGCATCGGCTGAGACAACATCACCGAAGAATGAATAACTTTTGCGACTGATGGGATCAGAGTAAAACAAACGGCTCAACTCATTCTTTTCATTGACAGCATAATTGAAATAGAACGCCTCACACATTTCCTTCTTACGAACCATATTGTCAATTATCATTTGACCATCACAACCAATCATATACGAGTTCAAATCCCTCTTGAAGTTTTTGAAGTCAATCATTGTAGCACCAATATCGGAGTATGTACCAACAGAATTCTTGAGCAGCTTGTATGCTTGACTTGTACCAAGAGTCCAAGATTTGACTTTAAACAGTTAATAATGAAGTCCTGGTGGAATGGAGTCAGTTTTCGATTGTTCTTCAAGAAATGTTGATGAGATTTAGGAACCATATCATGAGTGTGAGATTCCACAAATCTCTTTACACAATAGCCATCACGTCCACCATATCGAAGAGCTATCTTTGCTTTGCAATCGCATCTGTCTGAAGTCCTTTTTCTTTTCTTTGACATCTGGGAACTTGGGGTTAAAACACGTGTTTTTGTGAATCCTTCCTTGCTACAAACCAAATAGTTCCAGAGAACTACTTTACTGGAATCATTCGCTTTTGTACGTGTACCCATACGAACATTAAATCCACATTCATTTGCATAGTTTATATAAAACCGAACCCCTTGATCAAGTGAAGAAAATATTTGACCAATAAAAGGCTTAGCAACATCATTGCAAACAGGAATGCAATTTCCTGAATATCAACAAAGCAACAACACAAAATATCAAATACAGAACAATGGAAAAATACTGATTAATAGCTAAAAGACCTAAAACCTGGAATCAATTGCAAGCAACTACAGAAAGTCGAAATTGAAGCAACAATCATACATAGGAATACTAATAAGATGAAATCAACACTGAAATCACTGAAATCAATCAAAGGGATATCTCGTACCCAATAATTCAGAAAAATTCAACAACAGATAAACAAACAATTTGAAAAACGAGAATGAAGCCTATTTAAACAAATTAACCTGGTTCCATGACGCGAATTGATGTTCAACGAGCTAAGCACACCTGCAACACATGAACAAAAACCAAAAATCAATTTCAAAACAATAACAGATGAAATCAAGAGAAATAGAGAACGATAAGGAGAATGGAGAATGGAGATTAAAACGAACGAGGAAGGAGAAGAGGAGGAGGAGAAGAGGAGGAGAAGAAGAGGAGGAGAAGAGTAGGAGGAGAGGAGATCGACCGCAGAAAAGAAAAGCGCGAGGGGGAGGAGAAGAGGAGAACGACAATAACAGAAAGAATTTAATACAGTGAAAGAGAGACACGCGCTAGCACACGCGCGCGATGTGAGCCGTCCGATTGCTTTAAAATGGAGGGTGGAGATTCATTCCCAATTCTCACCATATAATATATTCTCATGTGATACTTTTAGAAATTACAAAATAATCTCTATTTATAAATTATGTTGTATATAAAAAATGTCAGAAAAATTAGGAGCCACACATGTTTACAGAACCAAGTGCAGAATGCAAAATAACTTACTGCAATTCAATAACTCACATTTTTTCAAAGCTCTGAGGAGTTTGGATATTGAACTGGGAGACAGACAGAAGAAGATCCTTTCAAAATCATGTTAATGCATGATTTGAAAAAGTCATGCATTAACATGAATTCTTTGTTGATGGAAAACTTTTACTAACTACATACCCTGCACCACTGTTTCCATCGGTAGTAAGCCATCAACAGAGTTTATATATTTAGGATTTGTCATCTTAGCTATGTCTGTTTCAACAAACTGTGGATTAAAAAGGAAAATCTGTCATTTTATTGATTATTTCCTAAACGGGGTAGTTTTGTATGATAATTTACTCCGGTTTTTGAAATACCCCGGTTATTTTTGGAACCGAGGTAGTCGTTTCCACTAGGATAATTTTGTCAATCGAAATTACCCCAGTTAGTTTCCGTACATCATTAAATTTACAACCGGGGCAAATACGTCAACCGGGGGTAAATACGTCAACAGATAAAAATTATAACTGAAGTATCATATTGACACTACTACAAAAAATCACCTAATATCTCGTAGCAAATAAAAAACCCGGGTTATATTAAAAAGTTAAATATTGAATGCAAGCGAGCGCCCGAGTTATATCCATGCACATACACATTATAAAATTGACCTCCTAATTATTTGAGAGTTAAAAAAAAAAGGGGAAAGATAACCCCGTTTATTTGTCGTCTGGCACGATAGAACAAGGCCATTCAACCAGGCAGCACCCAATTTACACTCGGCACCCCCCCCTCGTTCGGAATCCCGTTCCGAACGAGTTTTGTATTTTTTTTTTATTAAAATATTCTCGTTCGGAATGGGGTTCCGAACGAGAATATTTGTGAACCCGGTTCATGAACCGGGTTTTATTTAATAAATAAAATAATCCGGTTTAAAAAACTATTCTCGTTCGGAACCCCATTCCGAACGAGAATTATTTTTTTTTAAAAATGATGACGTCAGCTATGTATAACGGCTAGCTGACGTCATCATTCTCACCAGCTTTTGCCTATATATAGTTCGTTCGGGATGCCATTCCGAACCACACTCGAATTCGCTCTCTTCTCAATCTTACAAAAAAACGCTCCCTTCTAAATCTTTCAAAAAACGCTTTCCCTCGTCTCGATAATGGCCGGAACTCCTCCTAATCCTTTTTTTTCTGATCCGACGGCTGCAGATGAAGAAATTTACGTAGGAAACGAGTGGTGGTCGGGTTATGGTGTTCCGAATGCAAGCTACGCTGGTCCTTCTGGTAGTGGTTTTTTCGACATGGACGGAGCAGCTAGTAGTAGTTATAACCTTCCCACCCCCAGTTTCAGTGATCTCCAAAGGCATCAACAACACATGTTCTGGGATGCAACTGTTACAGGCGGAGCAACGCCTCAAGCAGAGCCGGAGCAAGCGGAGGAGGATGTCCGAGCAGCACGTCGGAGACGAAACACGGAGTCGGTTAGTATTTCTAAAAACCTGAAATACGCTTAATTTTGTAGAAATAGTGGAAAATGCTCAATTGTATTTCAAATGCATGCTAAAATTAGTTTATAGTGGAAAACGCTTCATTTCAATATTAACTGCAATGCATGGTAAAAAAAATTAGTTTAATGCATGTGGAAAGCGTATCAACACTTTGTAGAAAATACCAAAAAGGTTGAAAACTACTTAAAATCGCATATATGGACTTTAGTTATAATAATCGATGGTAAATTTGTATGTATTTCGCTAAAACTAGGAGGTAAAATTAGTTTATAGTGGAAAACGCTTCATTTCAATATTAACTGCAATGCATGGTAAAAAAAAATAGTTTAATGCATGTGGAAAGCGTATCAACACTTTGTAGAAAATACCAAAAAGGTTGAAAACTACTTAGAATCGCATATATGGACTTTAGTTATAATAATCGATGGTAAATTTGTATGTATTTCGCTAAAACTAGGAGGTAGTTAGAAATATCCGATCCAGAGTTGGAGAGGACAGAAATTTGGGTGATAGGCGAATCACTGCTTCTGAGAGGAGGGGGGATAGAAGATCGCGTGGTGATAGACCGCAACAGTCAGGTTCCCGGGGGTCAAGTGCTGCGGGGGTTAGGAACCCACCTAACCCAGATGTTCCTCCGAGTGGGTCGGGTTCTTCGCGGGGTAGATCCCGACATACTCGGCAGTCAGGTCCTGCTCCGATGCAGTCAGAAGCTGCTGCGGCTCCTCCTCTTCCAGGACTCAACGAGGGGTCTATATTGACTCGTTATGAGCAACACATTGCTCATCAGATTTGGATAGATCCGAATCCCGATGAAAGTGTCCCCCGTCAGCTAAAGGCGCAGACAAGGCAAAAGTGTTTCGAGCTATGGTTTCCTAGAATTCCTACCGACCCGGAGCCAGAATCATGGTTTGCTCTTGCCCAGGAGTCGGGGCTGCTTCACATCCTGAAGGGTCAATTTTGGAATGTGGACCACAACCTCCTTTCTGCATTCGTGGAAAGGTGGCACCCTGAGACGAACACATTTCATCTGAACTTTGGGGAGCTTGGAATCGGTCTCCATGACGTTTTGGAGATTCTGGAGCTGCCTATTGACGGGGGTGCTGTCACCACGCCATGGACACATTTGGGTCTAGATGCAGATTCAGCGCATTGTGCCGAATTGTTTTCCTATTTGTTTGGCGTTGACCTGGACAACCCGTTTGACGCTGAGGAGGCATTTATGGTCAAGTTCATAGGTAGGGGGAAAGTCGGCGAGCGGGAATTCTTTTGCCACGTTGTCTCGATGATCAACTCTCGAAGAAGATCCGATCCGAGCTCCATTGCAACCGGCTTTCTGTGGCACCTGATTCAGCAGTCCTTGTTCGTGAACAAGACCTCCAACCTGTTAGACACATGCTTCCTGCCGCTACTAGAGGATCCGAGCAGGATACATGAATACGCATGGGGTACAGGTTGTTTGGCATTGCTGTACAGGCAGCTGGGTATAGCATCTAGGGCGAGATGCGTGCAATTTTCTGGTTGCGTCAGGCTTCTTGAGATTTGGATTTGGTTACATTTCCCGTATTTTCCTGGGAACCCAAACCTGGATGTCAACTCCCAAGAAGCTACTGCTCGTGTGTCCCGTTATTCCACTGGACGAGCCCCGCTGAGGCAAAAAAGGACACTGCAACAGTACAGACGCATCTTGGATGAGTATGCACCGGAAGATGTAAGTGAATCGTCTAAATGTCATTCCAAGTTGTTATTAATATTGTTATTAATTGTTATAAGCTACTTGTGCAGGTGTGTTGGATGCCGTATCCGGATTTGGACGTGGGACCGCAAGGGCGTCATAGAGTGGCCACTTATCGTGGTGGGATCCGGTGCTTTGACATTATGGAGATGTACAACCCTGATCGGTTTTGCAGACAGTTCGGTCGCCGTCAGTCCCGGCCTTTGGATGTCCCCGAGCCAGTGGAGTATTATTGTCCGCCAAAATCAATGCGAGGTGGCCGGGAATACACTGTACGGTATGGCCCGGAATGGGATAGATGGGACCAGCGTTATGACAACCTGTGTCAGTACATCATGTCCAGCCCACCAGCTCTTATCCCTTGGGATGCTGAGGATGCTTACCTCGATTGGTTTGCTCAGGTCTCACATCCATATGTGAGCCCAAACGCCCCGGCAAGACCTCGACCGCCACGTAACCCGAACCCGATCCTTACCCTCGATTTCAACCGGGTAATTCTTATATTATTTTATTTGTTGGTATTGTGTTTTCTATATGACCCATCTCCTAATTATTTGTTGGTATTGCAGCGTGTATCGACGACACTCGCTATTATGCGGACACATCACCAACAGGGGATGGCAAATCTGGAGAATTTGGCTGCCTACATTCGGATGCTCAGTATCGACGATCCGCCTACAGCTGAGGAGGTCACTCAAACTCAACGGATGTCACAAGCAGAGTCGTCCAGGAGTGCAGAAGAGAGAGCCACACCTTCTATATGGGAGCGGGCAAGGATGGGTGCGGGACAAGGCCATCCGGAACAAGAAGCAAGGCGTAATGAATGGGAAGATAATGTGGGTTACGGGTCGGAACCTTATTGGGGGATTTGAATCGTTGTATTTGTTGTTTAAGTTATAATGAATATTATTTGGTTTCCTTACGTTTCAATCAATTTAATTTAGTATTTCCTCCAAATAATAGTTGTTAGATTTAAACAACATTAATCTTGTATATTTATCCCTCATACTGAAACAAGAGTACTTATCAACGATCCCTTATCACCGCTACATTTCGATCTAGCATTTCCTCTTGCCCTCGGTGGTTTAGTTGCACTCCCTTTTACGGTCGTGGCCCCGCTTGAAGCTCTGTTGGATGCAACCGACGATTTCTTTTGTGAATCGGCTTTCGGTGGCACAGTTGCACCCTCTTCCTCTTTCATCCCCTTTTTCCTTGCTTCTGCCTTCTCCTTATCCTTCTTAGCTTGAGCCCTCTCATCCCAACCCGGATCTCGCTTTGTACCCGTCTTCTTCGCATGAATCTTAGGCCTTCCTCTCTTCGTCTCTCCCCGAGGGGGGTCCTGGACATCAACTGAAGAAGGATCCTTGCACTCACGCCACTTATCAGCCATCCTCTTCATATCGAAATCATCAACGTTACCGGTAAACACCCCTTCAAAGAAATCATCCATAAGAACCTTATCTGCAGTCAATTGCACGTCGTCGTCAGAGTCGAAGTCTTTCAATTCCACTCCTTCCCACTTGATCTGCTTCCAGAAGATATCAATGTCGCTCGGCAACAATGGCGTTCCTTCTTCTACAAACACCTTAATCCTGTGTGGGCAAGGCAATCCGAGTGTTGATTCCCACCAAGGATCCTCACATGGGCCACATATCTTTCCCTCCTTTGCCTTAAGGACTTCTTTCAGTAGCATTCTCAAACACTTGTCGGAGCACTTCCTCAATATGCGCATGAATATAGTCTTGATCCACCGAGGCCCGTCTTGTATCTCCTTCGGGCTAGTATGGTTGGACATTTCCATCTCGGCCCGTATTCGACGGTGCTGATCGACAAACATATTGTCAATATGTTGCACTAAAGTGTCGAACCCTCCAACAGCTGAATCAAACATATGCTTCAACATCGAGTGTTGACCTTCAACCCTGACAACAACATTGTACATGTTAAACATTTTATCCAACCGAATGTCATGATCATTCTCGTTAAAAACAAATTCAAATATCTTACCTGTTAGACGTTCTTGTGCTAAAATGGCGTATATCATCGCAATACGCAGCTATAAGTTTTTCTTTATGGGGAGTAAACCATGTGCTCTCAGCATATTGTACAAGATGACCATTCCTCCATATTTTCCGGAAGTGATCAAGTCTCTCCTCATACTGCTTCTCTGTGTGAGACCGCATCACCCGTCGAACGCTAGCAGATGCACTTTTTTCGTCCAGGTTGTTCAATTTAGCAAATGCCTTAACATTCCGATCAACGTGGACATGGCAAAGCATATGACGCACACTAGGAAATACATGGTCAACCGCCTTAATTGTTGCCAGCTCTCGATCAGACATGATGCAATCCGGTCCTTCGAGTGCACGAAACAAATACTTGACCCGTTTCAATGCCCATGCATAGTATGGGGCTGTCTCACAACAGATGAACGCTAGCGCAATACAATATGTATAGTTGGTGCAATTGAATCCAACAAACTGAAGTAACGGCCAACCATACCTATCAACGAGGGTATATTAATAATTATAATTCTATAACGGTATTTGAATTCATAATAATGAATTTTAGTGTACCTATTAGTCTTGTACGTCGCGTCCATGATCACCACCCGAGGGAACATTCTCAACAAATGTTGACAATCCGGATGAGATATGAAAAACGCTGCCAACTTTTTCTCCCCCGTCTCCGGATTCGTCTCGTGGTAAATGTCTTTACGATAACCTCTATGATGGAGGAAATCTAATGACCACTGGGTCACGGTTAGATTTGCCAATGCTTTCTTCCTCTCCTTTTCCCTCACAGTGTACACTTGCCTTCTTGATATTGTGGAAGTGGGATTTTCCTGAAGCAGCTGTGTATAAATAACCTTCGGCATTGCCCCGGCCGCTGATGCAATCATTATTTTTCGTCTCTGCTCTCCCGTCATCCTCGAAGCAAATGCATGGCCAATCAAGCTGCTGGAAAGACAGTGGTTGTGACATGCCTTCTCAACTTTTAGTATCCACCCAGGCGGCTCAACAAGAGTTGCTCGTCGATAATATCCTCTTAACATAAAAGGACAATTGTACTTCCTTAACCTACTAAGGTTGCTACGCTGCGACGATGGTTCTGCTACATCTCCTTCAAGATTAATGTTCTTTCCATGTTTTCTATAACTACCGGATTGCTCACAGTGCAGAAATATCCTCTTGTTGGCCATTGATGATTTCGTGGTGATAACCATACACAACTCATAACCGACCTTTCTAACCCACTCTCTCAGAAGATCCATAGTAGGAAATCTCTCACTAGTCGTAAAATGGGCACTATAGTCGATTTTTAAATATTCCTCATCACTACAGTATCCCTATTTAAAATTACTCAAATATCAATACTACTATACCAATAAAATAAATTATAATGAAACGCTATAAAAAAAAGGTTTACAAATACTTACTTGGAAATATGTATCATCTACCGGCGCAGACAAATCAACCTCCTCCTCCACCGACGTCTCACTAGAAGAACACTCCCGTCCTTCTTTCCAACTACCTGCCCTTGAAGAATTAGTGGAATCGCTTTCAGACGTCATTTTTTGTGTTTCTTCCGATTGGGTTTGATAATTTGGTCATACAACTCCCGAATTTATAGACTCCGTCAAAATATAGCCGTTCGCATTTTCAAAATTTTTTGCCGAATCTCGTTCGGAATGGGGTTCCGAACAAGGATTAATTTTTATTTAATTATGACGTCAGCATCTCGTTCGGAACCCCATTCCGAACGAGATATGACGGCATATTAAAAAAAAATGACGTCACACCTCGTTCGGAATGGGGTTCCGAACGAGATGCTGACGTCATAATTAAAAAAAAATATTACACCTCGTTCGGAACCCCATTCCGAACGAGGTGTGACGTCATAATAAAAAAAAAAAAAAACCGAGGTGTAAACCGGTTCGCAATATGCGAACCGGTTTGGCATTATTTTTTTTTTTTATTTAAATGAACCGTTTCTCGTTCGGAACCCCATTCCGAACGAGAAACGAAATTTTTAAAAAAAAATAATTTTTCCCCTCGTTCGGAATGGGGTTCCGAACGAGGGGGTGCTGCCGGGCGCAAAATGGGTGCTGCCCGGAATGGAGAAGTCGATGGTGTTTCATCCTGAAACACCATCGACTTCTCCACCTTCCTTTGTTGGCGTCTCTGCCCCCGCTTCGCAGGATACCTATGATCGCCAACATCAGAGCTCTTTGCAGTTTTCTTCTCTCTCGCCCCATTTCGAATGACTCTCCCCCTGGTAAGCCCTCTTCTTGACGCTCGTTTTCTATCTCTTTTGCCTCTTAGGTTTTGGTGATTGAGGCTCCTGGTTATTAGTTGCTCCATTGAACTCATACACTGCATAATGACCATACTCGTCCTGTAATTTTTGGCTTTTATCTCTTTTACTGAACCTTTCCCCTTCCTTTGATTGTTTTTTCTTATCGTTGTTGATTCCCCGATCTAAAGAGGCTTTGACATTTTACAATGCATTTTGAGCTTGAGAAAAAAGGATTAAAAATATGTTGTGGTCACATATCATTTTTTTATTTATTTCACTTTGACATGAAATCAAGAGTAGAGATTTGAAAGCACTCACGAAATATGAATGTGTATGCTAATCTCTTAGAGCAAGGCATATTGATGAGCTATCTATGATACTTTTGCTTATTGATATATGGAGACATTTACAATTCATGCTATGTTTTCTGGTCACATGTACTCCGGTTTTCTAGAACTTATTACGTCTATAACGATATTGTGGTGTAGTGTGCTTAATTGTTAATAAATATGTGTAATCACTTTGTTCGGTAGGCTTCAATCACTGTAGTATGTGGTAGCTAACACATGCAATAATTGTGTAGGATTTATCATGTTGGAGAAGTTCTTACTACAAGGGCTGCTCATGTGGCTACTTCTACTGGAACTGTGGTTGTTATCCAAGTTAGTATATTTAGCATTCAGATGTGTTTTCTGTGTTGGTTAACTTTTTCATATGTGTCTGATTTAGTTTATTATAATTTTGATGTGTGTATTGGGCTCACTGAATGTTCCTGGTTGTCTGGGCAAGTACTTATTTCTGAAAAAAATTTAATTCTCCTCGAAGTTACAAGAACTGCATTTCTTCCTGATATAATGTCTCATTTCATAATTTTCTCAATACGTCATAGCTAGTGCACCTTCAGGAATATCAGTTCTATATTTTAGGTTGTGTCTTTTTCTCAGCAGTTGGAAAACTGCATACACCTAAATGATTCTTGTTAGAACAAGAATAATGATGTTATATATAATAATTAAAGGTTAAAAACATCTTATTTGTAGTGTACTAAATAGTAGACATCATTCTATATACTGCCATCTAACTGCCTAATGTGTTCTCTAACAAGCCTACAAAATTTATGACTAACTTAACGTATATCTTCTTTTGTAATGGCCTTTCTCAACAAAACTTTTGTTCCATATAAAAATTCAGTCCATGTATGTGATAGAAGATAGAAGAACAATCAAGCTTCCATGTCTTGAGGTTTCTACAAACTCCTGAAATGCACTTAAGAGTGTAGAATTGCATCATGAAGATTAGTTTTGTATAATGGACATGCTATACAACACAAGCACATGAGTTTCAAGTATGTACAAGAAATGCCAAATGATTGTAGGAACATGGACGCGGTGAACATATGTTTTGTACTAGAATGCTTGCATGATCAATGTGAAAATAGAGACAAATAAAGCAACTGCATATTTGCCTTGCTCTTGTACACAAAGGTAAACATATGGATTCTCTCATTCATTTCCATTGCAGCCTATAAATGTGGATCGCGCCATATAGATGTTATGTGAGGTTTGTTTTTTAACCTTTTTAACGCAAGTCCTGTTTACTAGGTGTCGTTGTCCACGTTGGTGTTATTATTAACAATCTTGATTATGGTATGCTCTCTCTGATCATATTTGGTACAGACAAGCATGGGTTTGTAACATACATGGGATCTTCGTGGAGGACGAAAAATTCACTGCTTTTATTAGGTAATAAGGAGGTTAATGTTCACTTTAAAATATTTGCTTACTTTGTTATGCTTTGGAATGAACTGTTTTTTGTATTAGTTCATCCATACTATCTCCCATTAGTTTCAGTTAAATTAGCATCTCTGCTTCAGAGAATTGATCCGGTAAAGGTAATCACACTGTTAAGTTTAAAGTAATTTTGTGTTTTATCAAACAATAATATTTCCTTATTTTTTTAACGAACTTCTACTTGCCAAAGTACTCTACTGAAGGATTCCTTTATCTTATATAAATATGAATTCATTTCCTAAAATTCTTTCAATCATGCACTCAATATTTATTGCCTTTGATAGTTTAAAAGAATGTGACCATGTCATAAAACATTCATAGGATGAATGTGATTACTAGCTAGTATTGTGCAATTCATAAAATATATCTACATTATAAAATTTCCAGGTTGATCCTCCAATGCAAGACCAATTCAAGATGAAGCTTTTGATGCTTTGCTTGTAATTGAGATGCAAGCTCAGGCTACCAAGCTAGTTCTCAAGTGTAAGATTCCACAAGTTGTCATTTTTTCAGAGTTTCAAGAATGGAGTTTCTAACTAAACTTTAGATAAATCCTGATGATCTTGAAGATGTGCTAAGTGTTTTTATTTATTATGCAAGGACAAAAAAAGGTAGTTTTATTTTTTCTTTTATAACTTTGATTAAACAAATTACTTGAGTTTCCTTTTCCACTTCAGTTATACTCTAATACTATTAGCTCATCATTTCACTTTTATTCATGTTGAAAAGTTCAGTGTAAGCTAGGGGGCTATTTATGTTTCAGTCAGTTTGAACTCAGATTACATTTTGGGTGTGTAGCAACTAACAAGTTGCTAATATCTTTCTCTTTTTGCTAGAGGACACTAATGAAGAATGAGTTAGCAAGAATGTATGTTGAATGTCTTATACATGACTACATGAGTCTGTTTTAGTGTCAAATTTTAATCTTTTCGATGGAACAAAACAGAGCCTTCAGTTGTTGATACATCCTCTTCTACCAAACAATAAGAAAATGATCTTCGGTGACAATTGATTGCATGTAAGTTGATTAAATAGTCTTCTATTGTTAGACTAGGAATACACGGTGGAATTCCTTGTCATCGTAGCATCAATATCGACATGATCTGGTAGTTGATTGCTTATATGAAAGAGAATTGATTGCATGTTAATACTTGACGGTTGTAAGTTATTGCATGCATCCTTATGATTCCTGTGTTCATTGTTGCTATTTGATTTAACCTAGGAGGTCACTTAGGTTGTTGAGTAGTAAGTATTATCAGGACCGGTTGACCTGCTGATATATTAAGAATTGGAATAGGAACATTCCCTAGGATTAACAAGAACTTGAGATAATCTATGATCAACTTGAATGACTGTTGTGTGGATACTTCCTAGGTGAAACCTCTTCGCATAATATCTTCAACCATCATTGCCTTGCTTGCTACTTGTTACTTCGTTAACCTTTTCAATCACCCCCCCCCCCCCCTCCTTTGTTACTAGTTTTGATTTCCTTGGATTAGACCTCTACTTACTTGCTATACTCTAGTTAGTATTTTAGGGTTTCTTTGATTTTGCAACCACAACATTTGCTCTATCAATGGACATGTTGAGAAGTTAGCTCAATTTTCCTTCACAACCAAGCGGGTGTTATATGATTTGATGTACTCTTTTCCTCCCTAAAGCATGTTAGAATATTGTCTCAGATTTCTAAGAGTGGCTGACATTAAACATTATAGTTTATTTGTTGTATCAATTTGTTGGTCATTCACTTGGTTGTGGTACTGGCATTGACATATCTCTTTCGGGAATAGAAGGAGTTTTCCTCAAGCACCCGTGTTAACATTTTCCCCATGTATTCATATATGACTTATCGTAAACATCTAGGCAGTTAGGCTTTATTATTATTTAAGCATTTTTCCTCTTGCTTACTCTTATCAACTAATATAATATTCTCCTAAAACTTAAGTGAAATATTGCAGCCGCTTGTTTGACATGAGGATTAGATGAATCAGGCAAGCACTTCATCACCACCATTGTCAATGGTTCTGATTTGGTTCCTACATTTTCAACTGCATCAATTTATAACCTTTGCTAGAAATGCATGATCCATCCTTGTATTATTGTCCTGTTATCTTGAAGTTTTCGAATTCTCATTCCATTATAAACTCAAATTAGGTTAAACGACTGATCAAAAGACTAATGCTTTTTCTATCAAAACTGGGGGGAATGCAAATACATTTTCTTGGATTATTTGCTTTAGCGTACAAATTATTTCTCATTCATTATTCTGAAATCTTTTTTAGGTCATAGCTTCATCATGGATCAACGATTTAAGAAATCAAGTCGAACGGATGGGAGTACTAAATATAATGTATCGCTCTGCTATGGTCGCGATCATAGGGCCTCATCTTCCTTCAATAGCGAGTGCAAAGGCCATGGTTGTTGATGTTCAGTTCCTAAAGGCTTCCGCTTATAAAATATAAAGTAATGCCTAACTACTCTACGTTAAAGTAAGAGGAAGACTTCATCTCAAAAAAAGAAGAAGATGAAGACTTGAATTGTAGAATTGTAGTTTTTTAGTAAGCTGGGGTGTTCGAGAATATAAGGCTATATAAATGGTGGAAGTGGAATTATGCACAGATGACTATCGATTTAATTTAACATTTGTCATATAGATATATATATATATATAAAAGACAAGTAATTTTTAACAAATGATTTGAACTTCAAGAACAAGTAATTATTAACGGAGGGAGTACTACGGTTGAAACAATTTTACTATATACATATTTACTACGGTTAAAACAAGTTTATTAACTATGATTGCCACATTTAGTACCCTGACAAGAAGAACCTCAATGAAAAGCTTCGGTAATTAATTATACTCTTTAATTAATTGTTTTAATTGTTTCCCCTGTATTTTTAATTAAATTCTTTCATTGATTTCTTCTTGAATTGTTCTATACGAAGTTCTCCCCATGTCATTTCTCATGGAGCAAGCTGGTGGTCAAACTTTTAGAGGCAAACTAACGGTAATAAACCACTACTAACTAACTGTAATGGTACTCCCTCCGTCCCAGTTTGATAGTCTCATTTGATTTTCTGACACTATTCACGAACCGAGAGAATCTTGTAGATTTATTCCAATATATAAAAAAGAACATAGTCGTGTGAGGTCTTATTTGATTCGTCTTAATGAGTACTTTAACAATATTAAAAAATTATAATTTTTAGTAACATACAATTAGAGTTATTAACGATACAAAACGTGTCTTGGCATATGTGTCGGAATCTAATGGGACTATCAAAATGGGACAGAGGGAGTAAATTATTTATCTCACTCTGTTAACTGAATTTCAAGCGCTTGATTTGGTGCCAACAAAAATACATGAACGCTCACCGATTTTTTTAGGCAGCTACGACGATGTTGAGCAGATCAAGGCTCTTTAGCCAGCTGAAGAGAAGAACTGTTGAAATGGAGCTTCTGGAACTTCAGTTTCCATGGAGTTCCCTTCCTCCGTTTCTTCAGTTTTGACGATAACAAACACTTATACTCTAATGGTCATGTTAGTATTGAGTTTCAGATGAAAAGATAAGGAAACCAAGTCAAAGTGAGCACACATCAAGATCAAGGGAACTAGAAGTGGGAACTGCGTCACTGAAGTTGCCGAGATTAGGTCAAACGTGGGTAGCAAGAAGAAGAAGATATCATGAAGATTTTGTTCTTTATTTATTATATCTGATTGTTTGAAATTCATGGTAATTGATTTAAGGAAAGATTATGTTGTTTAACTTTGGTAAATAAAATAATCTTGCATTTATGGAATTGAAGATTATTCAAGTATATCTCAAGCGAGATCTTACTTGATAATTCGGTTCCATAATAAATGTGAAGTGAATATTACGAGTTTAATTCATTGAACTTGTAAAACGTGTGATATGTCTATTTTAGGAATGAAGATAGGTCAAGCAATATCCTCTAGGGAGATCTATTCTTGTTATCTTACTTGCTTAAATACACATAGGTACACGCCTTAATCACTGTGCATTTGATGAACTTCGAAAGTGCATCTGATTGAGAAGAGAAAAAGTTGTTCTTGCTCAAGAACATCATGTAAGTCGTGTTGTTTATTGATTTGTTTGTTTCTGATAGGAGCTGGCGAGGGGTCTAGAGGTGGAGGGGAGGAGGTTGGTGGCGCGGGCGAGGTGGCTGGAGGTGAAGCAGGTGGTGGTCGGGGTGGAGCTCGTGGTGGTCAGGGTCGGGGCGGTGCGCAAAAACGGGCCCGTTCGAAATCGCCGGAAAAGACGCTCTCGATCCACGAGGTACGTTATTTGATAAATAACGATTAAAACGAAAAAATTTATTATTAAATAACATTTATTAATATAATATTAGTTAGTCGTTATTTATCGTTTAGGTAAAAGAAAATAATATTATATTAATAAATAATATTTATTAATATAATATTAATTGGTCGTTATTTATCGTTTAACGTTTCACGTTAATCGATAAATAACGATTTAAAGAAAAAGATTTATTATTAAATAATATTTATTAATATAATATTAGTTAGTCGTTATTTATCGTTTAGCTAAAAAAAAAAAATATTATATTAATAAATAATATAATATTAATATAATATTAATTAGTCGTTATTTATCGTTTAACGTTTCACGTTATTCGATAAATAACGAATAAAAGAAAAGATTTATTAATAAATAAAATTTATTAATATAATATTAGTTAGTCGTTATTTATTGTTTAGCTAAAAGAAAATAATATTATATTAAGAAATAATATAATATTAATTAGTCGTTATTTATCGTTTAACGTTTCACGTTATTCGATAAATAACGATTTAAAGAAAAAGATTTATTATTAAATAATATTTATTAATATAATAATAATTAGTCGTTATTTATCGTTTCACGTTATTCGATAAATAACTAGTAAAAGAAAAAGATTTAATATTAAATAATATTTATTAATATAATATTAATTAGTCGTTATTTACTAAGAAATGAATTAATTAGTAATTAATACATTATTAAATAGCGTCTTAATAAATTATTAATTAGTCGTACCTAAGAAAAAATTAGTAATTAATACATTATTAAATATTTAAAAGAAAAACGTCAAATAATATAAAATAATAATTCGTAAATATGAAAATAGGCTTTAGAGAGGGCTATTACTCCGGCGGGTTGTTCTGTTAGAAAGAAGAAGAAGGGCCCTCGTCACCCTAGCGCACGCGGGATCACAGCTTCCCGACGTCGTGGATCTCCTCCAGACATTCCAGGAGTGCATATAGGAGATACAGGGAAAGCTCTGATGGATGATTTGGATGTTAGTGAGGCGGAGGAGTTTTCATAGGAGTTGACGGAGGCAACCGAGGTTGTAGATCAGCCAGAGGTTGCAGATCAGCCAGATGTAGATCTAGGAGATTTGGAGGCGCAGATGCATGCCGATTACTATGAGGGATCACCTGTGCGTGAGCCATCTCCAGCTGGATCATTGTCGCCTTCTGCAGAGGATCATCAGCAGGAGATTGAGGAGCTTGTTCATGATTTCGATCAGGATCAACCAAACCTCCAGGAGCCCATTCAGGACCCTGTTCAGGAGCCTGTTCAGCACATTGATCCGGGCTTAGCTGTACCGGTTCCAAGGGATGCAGATTATGTGGGGCATCTTGGAGGTCCTCTCAGTTCACGGCTTTTGGTGGATTACAGCACCCACATTGCTCCGGTGATATGGACTGAGACGTCGTCTCTTGCAGAGCGTATTGAGCATGACCCGACTTATGTGATACCGCCCTCATCGAAGGTATGCGTTGTTTCCTAAATGAATTTGTGAGGTAAAACGATCCACACGCTATTCTAATTCATTAATTTCTCTTTCGTACATCAGCTGAAGAGGATGTTGGATATATACACCCGCAAGGACTTCTTCAGGGAGTATGATAGGCATAAATCTAATGTGTCTGGGTCATGGTGGCAGCTCGTTGAGCGGAGCCACTTACGGGTCCTTGCAGATCCCCGGCTCGAGTACAACATCATCGATCCGATTCTGATTTATGCATTTGTGGAGCGTTGGTATCCAGAAACCAACACGTTTCACTTTGCATTTGATAAGATTGCTCCTACCTTGTTAGACGTGTTGAAGATTCTGGAGCTTCCGATCCATGGACGAGCTGTCAGATCTGCTGAGGCAGACATAGATGGGTTTGTGCATCCTCATGTGCAGCGGATGTTCGGGTTTGCTACGATCGAGGAGGCTGCTGCGCTATGCTTACGTACGTAGAGTTTATTTTATTATTTATATTTGATTCCATTTTTTAGTTGATTCAATTAAATATTTATAATCCGTGATAAATTATCAGATGGGGGTTTGAACATCCACGACAAGAGAGGCATCTCCACGATCCACACCCGACTATTACAGATGTTTGATATACGGGACACGTAAATTATCGTATATTATAAGAATTTCTCATAATTTCTCGATTAACGTTACTAATTCATTTTTTGTTATTAATTGCAGGACTCCTCAGCAAGAGAGTGATATTGCTTCGCTCTACTTGCTGTCCCTGTTAGGCAGTACGACATTTGTAGACAAGTCTCGGATGAAGGTGAAGCACAAATACCTTAGCATCCTCGTAGATCACAATGAGACAGGGTCCTATGCTTGGGGGACAGTCGTCTTGGCTGAACTGTACAGACAGTTGGGTCAGGCCTCCCGTGCTCAATCCAAGGGGTTTGCTGGCTGTCCGCTCATGCTGAAGGTAGTATTCGTTTAATGTTTTTTTTCGTGTATATTTTGCTTATGTATAAAACATAAGGAAATTCTGGTATTTGTAGGCTTGGATATGGGCGTATTTCCATGGTCTTCGGGGTCATGCTACGCAGGACTTGGCATCCATGAATGCCTCGGCGGCGGCTATCCGGGAAAACAGCAAAGTCAAGTACCATAAGGATCCTGCTCGACTAGTTTCCCTCAGACTGGTCCTTGACCAGATCACATATGCAGAGGTAAGTACTATTTAATGAGTAATTTCATCATATGTTATGCAATTATTATTTTTAAAAATACGTTTGTCATTTTAAAAAAACATAGGTTCAGTGGAACCCCTGGGGCAAGTTGGATCTCAACGACCCCCAGTATAGGTTAGGTCTATTTCGGGGGCCTCTAGAGTCCTTTGAGGTCAGAGAGTCGCACCATCCTGACCGATGTATGCGACAGTTCGGGTATGTGCAAGGCATACTCGAACCCCCGAGTACACCACCTACTGCGATTAGAAATGATTCTGCATCGGGGTACACTGTCACATTCGGGGATGAGGACTGCACTTGGGCCCCAGAGACCCTGCCGGATCGATTGATCACCTTAGACGAGCAGGATCGAAGAGGACTTCGAGAGTATGCATGGGATTGCAAGGATGGATATCTGACATGGTTTAATGTCATGTCACATCCTTATGTTGATTCCAGATCACCCAGGCAGGACCCACGTGCACCGTTTGACCACCGTGCGGAGCACATACAGATACCTGCGACAGCCTCTGTAGTTGTGGTACGTATTTTAGTCAATATCGCTCAAGTTATAATTATAATCTATTTTATTCTACTTATATTTACATTTTGAAAATGTAGCGGGGCAACATACTCGCCTCTGAGATATCTAGTTTCCTACGTGCATATGGTGACACTCTGCTTGCAGGACAAGCGAGGATGATGAGGGGGTGGATCAGCATATGGACTGGTGATGTAGTACCAGAGGAGGATGGGCCTGTGCAATGATATGTTTGTGTTCAGTATTATATTTTGGATGTTTGTGTGATGTATATTTTGTTGTCGGTATTATATTTTGGATGTCGTAGTTTTCATGGATTTATATATTATTAGGATTTTCCAACTTAAAACGGGCTAAGATGAGAATTTCTGCGAAAACCGAGGAAAACCGACTTAAAACGGGCCAAGATGAGAATTTCTGCGAAAACCGACTTAAAACGGGCGTTTAAACGAACTGGGCCCAAACTATCCATTTCCAACATCATATCTCAAGTTTTTACTATATACCCCTTCCTTTTTCAATTTTTCAAGTATTTTTTGGCTAAATACCCCTTGTATCATGGAAACTATTTCTTTTTGCTAAATACCCTTTTCTTGTCATTTTTCGTTGTACGTCCCTCCATAAACTCGATTTTCGCGCTGTTTTTCGTTTTAATCCCGTTTTACTCGATTTTCGCGCCGTTTTTCGTTTTAAACCCTTGTAGTGAATTCAGAACTTGTTTCATTTAACCCATCTAAAACATTAAAAAATAACAGACAAGACAATACTATAACAAAAGGAGTCAAGATATTAAAAGCATAACAGACATACAACAGAAGTCATCAACTACAATCTCAAAAGCATACAAGGGCAAGTCCTGTAAAGTTACAAAAGGTGAAACATTCAACACATCCGAATTCACTACAGATCAACATCTATACTACCATAATTAATGCGATAGTCCTTCCATTGCTGCATCCTCAGCGCAAACCCGCGATCCAATCCATTCACACTAGGATCCTTGAACATGCGCCAAACTCCAGGTACAGATGGTACGGGACAGTCTACTCTAAGGCACACCTAAATTACAAAACATAAATACCATGTTAAGCATTAAGAAAATTGAGTGAAAATCACAAATACTTTAGTGAAAATCATACCGGTATGTAGTGGTTTGCTAAGCCCACACGAGCCATTGCATAAATTTTCAAACCATGACTGCAACTTTGTTGATACACCTTCATCGGTAAGCACAAATATGATCGGACTTTGGATAAGTATATCAAACCAACCTGAACCTTAGTGGCAAATGCTAATCCAATCATGGGCATACTCATCCAGTATCTTTCAGGACATGATGATCTGCTATAGTTGACCTCTTGAACAAGAGCGTCGAAGTTGTTTGCCAAATTCGGGCGTAGTCTGGTCATGACTCGTCTGTAGATATCACTGTTCTCTAACAGCTCCGTAGTCAGTTCCATGCGAATGCGAGGATATTCTTGTTGGTGATGCCCCAACAACATGGCTAGTGACCGATATCCACAGTGTCCATCCGCCCTTACGTCTTGTGCATCTACAATGTATGGAAACATGAAGAGATCAACATTGTCAACCCCGAAGTCTACCCCACATTTCGTCATTGCTGGCTGAGGGATATCATCTGTAAGAGTGCAACCTGATAATCCGAACCCCTCTCCACCAGTGCCACTTGAATGACCAAACGCCTCTGCCGCAGTGCACCCAGCAACTTCAAACTCCCTCATTATAGTAGGCTCGTTGAAAGTAGGTTGTGCCGCCGTTGCTTTTCCCTTTCCCTTTCCTCTAACCGTCTTATTCTTCACCTTCGCAACATCATTTTTCTCTAATTCTTCCCTTGCGTACTCCAACGCGCTCATCTCTCTCTCGGTTCCCCACTTCTTTCCTACCGCTCCTCTTGGTCTGCCAGGATCCTTGATTCCCGTCGGCTCCAACGCAAGACTTTGATGTGGATACTCCAACATTGTGTACAAGTCCGCTATCTGAGACCACTGACTTTCAGGAAGTTCCCCCTTTTTCCATCTATCGTTGAGCTCAATGAATCTCAACTCCCGCATGGTCTGAGGTACACCAATCTCTACCTCCCCGTTATCAAGTTCAATCCTATCCCATTGTAGCTGCCTCCAGAATCTGTGAATCTGATTGAGCTTGAATGGCTTCTTCTGAATAATATGTTGCACCATCTCGTGGATGCACGGTAGGCCGTGACATTCTCGCATCCAGTAATATTCGCAATGTTCCTCATAATTCTTCGCCTTTATATCCTCCCATATATCCCACAACTTATGCAACGCTCTATTAGACACATTATGGAATAGATGCCGAAATATCAATTTCACTTGTGGATTCATTCGCCTGAAAACCCCGGGTGTCTTGATCCGATCCTCTTCCATGGTGGCCCTTACCTTCACAATCTGGCCCTCGATGGCTGCATGGATCCTCACAACCATTCGATTAAAACCGCCTATACTTGAACCGACTATTTTCTTCAACACCTTATGCATTCCCTCAACCCTATGTTTTATTCATTCAATGTCGCGTTTAAGTAAAACAACTATTACATAATAAACTAATAAATAAATCGGAAACGTTTAAGTAAGTTAAATCAAAATTACCTGTTTGAGGTCCTCGTGAAGAAGTGAAGATTGTGTTCCGTCCATGCGCAAACAATGTTTGTCTTGTAAGGGATAAGCCACACATTTTCAATGTATCCGACGACGCCGCTTCTCCAAGATGTTCTCAATCCTAGCAGTCTTTCCTCGTATTGTTCCTCCGTTCTTGATAGAAAAAGTCTCCATACTTGCGAGCACAACCTTTTCACCGATTCCTTATTTTTCAAAATTCTGGTAGCGTTTACCTCGATGTTGTGCTTGATATGAACCCAACACAAGAGGTGTTGAACCGGAAGATCTTTGAACACATATTTGATTGCAGTGATGAGAGCTAGTTCTCGATCGGTCATTATTGCAGTCGGCATTACTCCGGCATCCTCAAACAACTTTCTAAGCCTCTGAATTATCCACACGTAGTGCATTGTTTCCTCCTTACCCGTGAATGCATATGGAATGTTGAATGTCTTATGCGTGCAAGTGAAATCGACAATCTCCACAAGAGGCATTTTATACCTGCATAATATATTTAAATAATGAAGGAAGAGGCATATGCAATATATTTAAACAAATTTTTTTTGATATACAACTATTATGTACCTATTCGTCTTGTATGTGGCGTCAATAACCACGACGTACGGAAACATCTTCAACAAGTGCAACGAGTCTTGATGGGCAAAAAACAAGATTTCCACCTCGTTTGATTTCTTCTTGCAGAGGGGATGCACTACATAGCTTCGCTCCTTCAAAAACTTCAAGGTCCATTGTGTAACATTCAAATCTCCACGATCCTCAAAATGCAACTTCTGAATAAAGTTGGCGATTTGTTTTGTGGATGATGTATTCCCTGGAAAGGCCGCACTCAACTGAGTAGCAATAACAGACGGCGTAGTCAAGCTGTTCGCACATACCGTCACAAATTTCACCTCATTCGGCGTCATTCGACCCATGTACGGATGGCCAATGAAGCTAGTGGAAAGCTTATGATTGTGTTGTCCGTATTTTACCTTCACATACCATCCATCTCTCGCATCCCTCGCCCTGAACCTATATCCTCGGATCTCAAACTTGCAATCCGACTTCTTATCCCTACTATCCCGCTCTGTATTAACAACCTCCTCTGTTTCGCCATCCTTTCTTTTCTTTTTCCCTGATCTATACACTCCAGCATGTGAGCACATTATATTCATTTGACGCTCATTGCTATGGCGAGTCACTAATACCATCATAAGTTGTCTACCAATACTCTGAACCCAACGCCTCAAGTGTTCCTTAGTAGGAAACGTTTCTTCGGTATCAAACGAATCATAGTAATCCATACCCTATAATTAATAAAAACTACCATATTTATCACAACTAAAACTTAAAACTACGAGTCCACATCAATCTAAACTATCACTTCTACAAATTATTTGCAACTAAATAACGTAAATAAATACGAAACGATTCTAATTAATTACTAACTGAAAAATCTCCGGCGCCGAAGTCTCCTCCTTCTTCATCGGTATCGTCGTCCCACATCCCGTCGTCGGGTTCACTAAAATACTCTTTCTCATCCACGATCGCATCGTCTTCGTCACTCCCATGCTCGTTCTCTTCAACATACTCGTTCTCTTCACCGCTCGCATACTCAATCTCCGTCACATATTCAAACTCCTCACCATCACTCAAATTTGTAACTCTCCTATTTGACATTTTTGACTTCAACATCCATCCGAAGTTCCTACATTTATACACATACTACATCCCAAACGGTCATATTCTGAAAAAATAGCCGTTGGGATAAAAAAAACTGTACGCCCATAATGGGCGTACAGGCAAAATATACCCCAAACGGCCACCTTTTTAACTTTTGAATTTGGAGAAATAGCCGTTACACCAAATTTTTAACTCGTACGCCCATAATGGGCGTATGAGTATTAAATTTAAATTCCCCAACGGCTATTTTCAAACGGCTATATTATTAAAATTTATACTGTACGCAGGTTTTGGGCATACGCCCATTTTGGACGTATACATACGACCGTATTCTGTATTTTGCCTCACAATCGATGCTGGAATTTTGCAATGTCCGCTGAAAACGAGCGTACGCCCATTATGGACATACGAGAATGTAGTGTGGAAAGTTGTAAAATATATTGCGTATAGATTTTGCCTAGAAGAAACAAGATGAATCCGTGCATGGCACAGGGTTACACTAATAACCCCGTAAAAATAAATAAATAAATAAATAAAAATATTGCAATGGGTGGGAAGGAATTGGGCGTTGACCTGAGCACATGAGGAGGTTGGCTTCGAGTCTTTGGCGTGTATTTAAAAGTTGACTCCTCTGCACAATCGGGCACTCATCTTCACTCTGCCCCTTGGCCGGATTTTGCAATCAATTGCTTCGCCTGGTAGTGACAATCATGGAAACCGGTGAGTTTCCTCCCCCTCCCCCTCCCTTTTCTGTTCAATTCATGTGCTCTGCTTGCTGTATAATAATATATTCTTAGGAGGATATGATCTGGAATATTTGGTCCACAAGGCCCGATGGAGTTGGCTGCTACCACGTGAGGTGCTTTACATTCTACAAAATCCTGACCCTCAGATGATAAAGCAGCAGCCTCATCAAAAGCCCACCAGTATTTGCATTTCCAATCTCAATACATACCACCATTCACCCGCCTGATCTGCTAACTCACGCCCTTTTCTACAGGTGGTTCTTTGTTTCTCTTCGACAAGACCCACGTTCCTGCTTTCCGTCGTGATGGTCACAATTGGCAAAAAAAGCCAAATAGGAGCTGTGTTAATGAAGCACATGAGAAGCTCAAGGTTCCTCTTCTTTCTCCCGTAACTGCAATTCTCTATTATTATTATTATTCATTTATCCCTCCTATCTGCCTAGGTTGGTCATCTTCAAGCTCTCGCTTGTTACTATGCTAAAGGACAGGATAACCACAACTTTAGGAGGCGTAGCTACTGGATGCTCGATAAGTCAGTACATTTATGTTTTGGATGTTTTGAACAGGAATATGATTCAGGTTTCATTTTATATCATCGTATATTGATAGGTTATCTATCTAAGACCATATTACATCCATTTTAATGTTTCTAAATCTCATTGCCTCTAAGCTCTAATACCCGTAAACTTCTAAATGGTATGGTTTACTGTATTGGAAACTCAGACACTCAGAAACTTCTCGGAAACACCCAGGAAACATCTCCCATAACCCGTTGACCGTTTCCGTGTACCATAAGAAAAGGAAAATCCCCGTTTCCAAGACCGTTTCCTATTATTTTAATTACATATTACTCAATTTCAAGAGTGTTTCCTATTATTTAAACTATATATTTAATATAATTTAAACCGTGAACTATATAGTAGTCACTCAAGTATGTTTTTTTGTTATCTCCTAATTCTTTTAGCGTTTTAAGCAATCACTTGTAAATCTTATTTTCCCTATTTTTGTTCTAAATAATTCTTTTTCGTTAAATTTTAGACTGTCGTTTTCCCACGTTTCGGAAACCTCTGAAAGTTTCCGGGTAACATAGCCTCTAAGACATTGCATAACTTTTCAAACTTCAGGCTATTTACCAATTACCCCTAGTGCACAAAAGCTAAAGCTATTTTGAGCTTATGAATCCCTATGTTATTGTCTTGTTTTCATCAAAGGAATTCAGCTGCTTCTGCTGTGTTTGATTTTGTGGGTTCTTTATAGGAGAAATAATCACATTGTTCTTGTTCACTACAGAGACATTACAGAGGTAATTTCTTAGAACTTCACTTACTTTGAAAATTGGTCTTCATCTTGGAATAGAAAAGGACTTTATTGTTCTCTGTACTTTATAAGGTTTAATCATATAATTGCAGGGCACAACGGATTCTGCATCAGTTTTGGAGTTTTCAGATGACCAATCTTACACCCTCCCCCAGGGTATCAACAATATTTCGCTTGGAAATCAAGTTACTTCCTTGAGTGACATGCATGGGTCATACCAGAGCCTATGTAGTCCCAGCTCAATAGAAGTTAATTCAAAGGTTGTTGCTGGGCTACAGCAGATTGACCTTTTAGATAATTTACCTGCAGCTGGAAATTTTAGCCCTTCACTGGAAGTTGAAATGTGTCCATATCAATTATTGCAAGAACTAGAGGAGTCTCCACGTTTAAATGACGATTTCGGAAGAGAGCCCAGCTTATATGGTAATCAGAAACAGAATATAGATGGCACAGCAGTGCTTCGGTTTGATAACAGTATTAAAGAATTTAATCAAGGTGCTACCATGCAACAAGGTGAATATTCTGTTAATTATGATTGCATAGCATCTGGCTCCAATGGTCATTCTACCTCGCAGAAAATTCGTTAGATTTGTTTTTCAAACCCAAATTTCATTGAAAAAACATATTGTAAAACTTCAGTATGTCAGATGGACCGCAAAAAAAAATTATCTGATAGAAAGGGTTAAAGCTGTGAGTTCTATTTTCCAATGGAACCAAAGATTCACTATTCTTTGGCTTCAGAATTATATGGAATAAGAATAGTTCATTTAACTGTCTATGCTTCTTCTTTTGTGAAGTAGTAGTCAGACTATACAATTTTTGATGCAATCTTCATTTTGGGTCATCGGAAACAACCTCTCTGTTCGTTTAACACAAAGTTTGGTTGCGTACATCCGACCCTCCCTTTCACCCTGCTATTTAGAGGGAGCCTTTTAAGGCATTGGTGTAATGTTGTTGGTGTTGTTGTAAAGGGTTAAAGCTGTGATATTTTTCTACATGTACTGTTCAGTTTCGTTGGCATGTTTCACTTTAGTTTTCCTGAAAACTTTGGCTCAATTCTGTTATGTAAAATAATTCGACAATTTTATCTTAGATCCATGTCCAATCATGGGAAGAATAGTAGATAATGTATGTATTTTATATGTTTATTATTCTTGAAATATTGTTTACCGCTGGAAGTTTAAAACTATGTTGTTTTTTCATGTTCCTGGTTGTTCTGACCACTATCTTGTAAACGCAGCTTCTCTGTCAGTTCTTGGAGCAGCTGAAAATTTGGAAGCATGCTTAGAATGGTCTCCTTATGAGAACAACATCCTAGACAGTTACTCAATACTACCTGATCCATATCAAGCTGATATGCTTATTATTCTTGAAATATTGTTTACCGCTGGAAGTTTAAAACTATGTGGTTTTTTCATGTTCCCGGTTGTTCTGACCACTATCTTGTAAACGCAGCTTCTCTGTCAGTTCTTGGAGCAGCTGAAAATTTGGAAGCATGCTTAGAATGGTCTCCTTATGAGAACAACATCCTAGACAGTTACTCAATACTACCTGATCCATGTCAAGCTGATATGCCTCTTGAAGAAGATCCCAGTCTGATGATAAGAATACCAGAACAAAAATTTATTATTAGGGAAATATCACCACAATGGTGTTTTGCCAATGAGATCACCAAGGTATATTTTGCAGGAAGTAGTACATTACAAATCAGCATGCTTCCCTCACTTATTTCACTGATTTCTGTTCAACTATTACTATGGTCGTACCACTTTAAATTTGCACACATACTGCAATACTAGTTTAGCTTGATTTTTGAGTTTGCAATAGGAAGACCTCTGTGTTATAGAGATAAAAAAATTTACAAGCCAGAATTCCTGCATATGAAGTATTTGGAAAAGGGTCAAAGATCCTCTTATGTCTTGAGCACACCACATAAGTTATAGCATCATGATGCTGCTAAAATTTGATATTTTTTTAATTTAATCACCTTGAAATGGAGAAGTAATTCCTGCTTTCTTCAATCAGTCAAGGGCTGTAGTAAACTGATGCTAGGGTAATTATTGACCAAATTTTGAAGGAACCTAAACATTTTGTTGCAGGTTATCGTTATTGGGTCATTCTGCTGTGACCCATCAGAGACTATGTGCGCTATGTTTGACGATATTGAAGTTCCAGTACAAATTCTGCAGGATGGTGTCATATGCTGTCAGGCTCCTTGTAACTACCCTGGGAAAGTCTCTTTCTGCATTACTTCTAGGAATCGGGAGTCTTGTAGTGAAGTCAGAAATTTTGAGTACCGTGATAGGAGTAGTGAATGTAGTAACTGCATTAATCTGCAACAAGAAGAAAATAGACGTATGGAAGAAGTTAAATTGCTTGTTGGATTTGTTGAGATGCTATCATGTGGTTCATCTTTGCACAAAGGAGAGAGCAATAACTTTCATATTGATCCATTGAGGAAACAAAAAGGATATGAATATCAAAGAGTTTATCATACTGAAGCTCTTCTAACAGGCAATGGAACTTCCTTTAGCATCACTGACAGGGTACTGCAGGAACTTCTAAATGACAAGCTACATCAGTGGCTTGCAACACGATTACCAGATGGAGCCAATTTAAGCTGCACCTTGTCCAAGAAAGAAAGAGGAATAATACATCTTGTTTCTGGACTGGGCTATGAGTGGGCCTTAAAACCTATACTTAATTTAGGAATTGGAGTGAATTTCCGAGATAGCCATGGTTGGAATGCCCTTCACTGGGCTGCAAGATTTGGAAGGTAATATAAATTTATGTTTTGAATGACAAAACACTTTGTTGGGTGATGTAATATGTTGAGAAGTTTTGCAGGGAAGAGATGGTTGGTGCGCTTATAGCTTGTGGTGCTTCAGTTGGTGCTGTTACTGATCCTACTGCACAAGATCCAATAGGCAAAAATCCAGCATCCATTGCTGATGCAAATGGACACAAGGGGCTTGCTGGATACCTATCAGAATTGGCAATGACCAGTCAATTTTCGGCATTGACTTTTGAAGCAGCGGGTTTTGCAGATGTACTCAATAATACTCCACTGCAGTTTGATTCTTCGATTGAGCGTCAAAGCTCCATGAGACAAGTGTTGGAGGCAGATAGAAATACATCTGAAGCGGCTGCACTCATACAAAATGCTTTTCGAGTACACTCTTTCAGAAAGAGGCAACAGAGAGAAGAATGTGCAAAACGCGTCCAAGTAGAAGATGAGTACGGTTTGACTTGTGATGAGATACAGGGTCTTTCTGCAGTTGTGTTGCCCCACTCGCAGAGCAAGAGTGTAGCTGCATTAACTATTCAGAAGTATTATAGGGGCTGGAAAAGGCGCAGCCATTTTCTGACCGTGCGTGGAAAAGTGGTGAAAATACAGGTAGAAATTTGAGTAACTTATTTGTATGTTATTGACATGATGTTAGTTATGCATGAGAAAAAGTGGTGAAGTTGAAAGGTTTGTTGACAGGCTCACGTAAGAGGATATCGATTCAGAAAGTACTACAGGGTAATTCGGGTGGTTGGAATAATGGAGAAGATTGTGCTAAGATGGCGGCGCAGAAGAGTTGGTCTGCGTGGGTTCAAGATTCAGGGAGAAGAAGATATTGATGAAAACAAGGAGGAGGATGAAGACAATAATATTGCAGCGGATTTCCGTAGGATGAAAGTGGATAAAACTACCCGTGAGGCTGTTGAAAGAGTGCGTCGCATGATCCATTGCCGTGAAGCACGAGGCCAGTATAGTCGTATGCTTCAAGCATTCCGTCAGGCCAAGGTAGTAAATATTAATACAGCCATTAAATTTGTTTAATTTCCACTCCACAAAGGTCAAAGGTACCTTAATCGAATAAAAGTTATCTTTGCAGGATAAACTAGGTGTCTCCACAAAACAAGACTCATTGGACTCGCTAGCTCGTGCCTTTTCCATAAATCAAAATAACAATTCTCAAGCTTTCCCCTTGCCTCTGCATGATCCAGCTGATTCTCTCGACTGTTGTGAGTTTTGGGCAAACCTTGATTAAGCAAACAGAACAAAGCTCATTTACACTTGCACACACAAGTAGCTAGCTAGTTATGACTAGGATGCTCATGTGCTTGTTGTATCTATGTAAATTGTAATATATGAAAAATCAGTCCCCTATGTTCTCCGTTTCATTTCTACGTGTTCCCTCTTTTCTTTTTCCTGATGAGGTCACCTCTTTTCTTTTCTTTTTATTTTAAGTTTAATATAAACCGTAGCCATCAATTGAAGAAACCAGGATAGTCGGTCATTGGTCGGTATTCTAGAGTTTTCTCCTATTCTTGCGGTGAGAAATTAAATTGCGAGATGCACGATTATAGTTTAGTTTAGTAGGGAGTAGTTAGGAAAAGAAACAAGGAAAGGTAGGTTGGGAATTGCGACACGATTGCAGAAGAAGAGAGAAAGCAAAGAAGAAAAGAAAGGCCTGTTTGTTGGGAGAGGATGGATAGGGAAGCGGGTAGGGGAAGCAGAAGCATAGAGCTTTTAGAAGAGGCTATTGAGCAGCTAACCCAATCCAGCAACGGTAACACAAGCCTCACCGAAACACAAATTCTGACCAATTTGATTTCTCAGGTGAGTCTCACTGAATTTGATTTCTGTGTTATTTGATTGGGTAGGTTGTTTAGAAAAGGTGAATGAGATTGTAATTAATTGTGGAAACAGCTAGAGAGGGAGAAGGAAAGGGAAGGTGAAGCATCATTGGAAATACTAGCAAGGGAGGTGAGAGAGGTTGAGAGGCAGAACAGAGTGACTCATTGGCTGCTGTCTGGTTTGATTGTTGTGACTATGGTATGGCAGATCTCTGAGGGGTTGCTCATCATCAAACTGCGAGATGGAGTCAAGCACCCTTTTAAATCCTTATGGTCATGGTTCACCCACAGACGTCATCCCATTACTATTCACAATAATAAAAATACTAATGCCATCAAAGACACTTTGTTCGAATCACCCTATCGACTTACCAACTCTCAAACATCATCTTCCTCCCACACGGATTTCCAGCTTCCCCAGCTGCAGCTGCCAACCCTGCTTTCTGTTTCTCCAAACAAATCAGATGAATGAAGCACAGCCTTTCAATCACTCTCCCTTGCACTAGTTATGTTTCAACAATGTTATTTCCTCTTGCTGCCTCTAGGTAAGGGTTTCTCAATACACAAATCTACTACTTGTTTTCTTTTTCCAGTTTCTGCTGCTGTACCAAATCAGCATCAGCTAATCAGCATCAGCATCTTCCAAAAACAATATCCTATTAGCACTTGAATTACACTACTTACTGATGTTGTTAGTTATCAAATTTACTAGTTACTTAGTTTCCTTAGTACTCCCTCCGTTAAGAATTACTTGTCCCTGGAGTCTAAATTATTTCTTAAAAATTACTTGTCTTTTTCTTCTAACATAATTTTACACATTTTTTCCAAATTTATCCCACTGTTATTAATTCTTTCCTTTATTCTATCACTATTCTTTCCTTTTTTCCAAATTTGCGGCCTATGATCCAATTACAATCTGTTCTTGTGGACATTGCACTTGCGATGTTGGAGGAAGAAACGCTAAGAGACGAGAAGAAAAAAAGTTCACAACTTGTTGATGGGTTTAGACGAGTCATTATATGGTATTGCTCGATCTACAATATTGTCAACGGAATCGATTAAGGAGGAAAGAGTACACAGTGTGAACCGAGTGGGAGAAGAAAAATTTGAAACAATTGTCATTGCATCTCAGTCGGGATAATGCAACAAAGGCAAGAATGTGTTCTGCAGTGCATTCACTGCAACAAAAATGGACATGATGCAACTGGATGTTTCAAGTTAATTGGGTACTCTGAATGGTGTGGTGAACGACGCATAAACACTGATGCAAACATAGGAGCGTCTGGACAAATGTGTGGAGGATACAGGCGTGGACGAGGCAATGGTCCAAGTGTTCATGTGGAAACCACACCACGACAAAGTGGATCGAGTTCATGCAACAACATAATGACATCGTCGGCGGAGAGTCCGAGTTCTTTCACAGCTGATAGCGTGATGATGTTGGCGGAGCTTCCATTATCGATCAAAATTCTCTTTACTTTGCAATTTCCAATGGTGAGGGAGATAACTAACCCATCATGGTGATCGACTACTTCGTTTTGTTCCTCGAATGTTATAAATAGTCTTCCTTAATAGTTCTGACATGAAAGATTGGCATCGCGTCGCCCTCTTTCCTGCCAGCTTTGGCATTTCTCTTGGTAGCGGACGCGGTGTAGCCACTTGTCTAGGAGCCCCCAAAGATAGTGTGGGCCATCCTAGTATGGCCCGAGGGTGGTGGTGGAGTTGGAATCTTGGAACACTTTTCTTTCCTTCCTGCTTCGAAGGCTTCTCTTCCTTCTTTGGAGAACAAATCTTTCAGATTTCCCCTCGTTAGGAGTCAGACCACTTCTCTTCTCAAGGTATAGCAATCATTCGTGGTGTGACCTGAATCGTTGTGGAGCTCGCAATATCTTTTCCCCGTTCTTGGCCTTCTTTGGCCAGTGCACGTCGCGTAGCTTTTCCATGACACTCATCACTTACAACGCGTTTGCTCCCATGTGCACGTTTTTCTCAATCATGTAGCTTCTGTCAACCTCGTTCACGTTGTTCACTGTTTGCTGCTCCCTTTGGAATGGTCTATTTCTCCTTTCATGACGATCTCCTCGTTCTTGGCGTTCATGGTGCCTACGCGGAGGAGATTGGTCAGGTTTCTTGTATGCGCGGAGATCCTCTTCTAGACGTATCGCTGCTAAGGACCTTTTCCAAGTTATGGCGTAAGTGTCGGGAGGATCCATCGTAATTTTCTTGTATAGATCGCTTTCCCTTGGGAGAGCTTGTCTGAACGCTTCCTTAGCGGTGGTCTTGTCGCAACCCTGTATGGAGAGCCTTTATTGAAGCGCTTCGTGAAGTTTCTCATCGTTTCTCCGCTTTTCATGCACATGTTATGAAGATCGGCGGGTTGTTTCTCGAACGTCTTGCTACTGGTGAATTGTGAACGGAACGTGTCAGAGAGCTCGGCGAAGGAGGATATGGGAGATGGATGAACCACGTCAAGGCGGGACCTTTCAGGGTTGACCCAAACCATCTACACGTCATAATTTTTCGCAGCGGGCTTGGAATTGCACTGGTCGACATCTTTTGCTTATACATCATGATTTGGTGGTCTGGATCCTCTGTGCCGTCATAGGTGGGGAGGTCGGCTACGACATACTTCCTTGAGATTTCTTTTTTGGCGATGAAGTCGACGAAAGGACTTGCTTCGTAACCCAGCGCGTGCTCTGGAGCTATGGCTCTTGGCGCTCAGGGTAGTTGGGACATCTCTTTCCGTAGCCTTCAATCAGGGAGGCGAGCTTCTTTTCTACCATGATGGCGATGGCGTTTACTGTAACTTCTTCCAGTGTCTTTTCCACACGCGAATTCTATTTAGGAAGGAAGCAATCCTGACGTTATGCAGCTCTAAAGGCGTCGCCTTCATCCGTGACGACATCCATGTCGAGATGTCGAACGACGTTTTGTTCTCGGACGTACATGCATCGCATAGATGGTCCTGCCTGGAGAAGGTTTTGGGCTGAGCGAAGCCTCTCGTTTTCTTTGGCCAATTCCGCCATCCTTTTTTCGTTGTATGCGTTATCGTCGGCCCAAGTTTTCTTGAACGCCTAGAGTTGAGCCTTCACAGTTTCGACGGTCGAGATTTTGTCGTCTTCGAGTTCCGCTTGCTTCTCGTTCAAGACGCCATCTTGTGGAATATTTGGGTGCTTATCTTTGGTTTTGCTTCCCTCTGCATCATCAAGAGTCTTTTGGGTCTCTACGATGGCGACTTCTTCCTCAGACGACTTCTCTTTTGGGGTCTCTTGGTTATCACTAGGGTTAGTCATTACTTTTTGGTGAAAAGAGTGCTCTTTTTATGCCAAAAACGGGTTAAGTAACCCTTTTTACAAAGTTTAATGAAGAAACTAACCCGTTTTATACAAGGAAGGTAAACTAACTCTTCCCTTTTCTATTATGTTACACGCGCTACTCTTCTTCTCCTTCCTCTCCCTTCCTGCCGTTTTCCTTCTTCCTCCATCTTCCTCTCCTTCACGCCGATTTTCTTCCTCCTTCTTCTTCACGCCGATTTTCTTCGTCCTCCTTCCCGGTGATGTCGTCCTCGTCCTTCCTCTTCATTCGGAGCAAAAAAGCTCGTTCCTTCCCGGTGCTGTCAATCCTCCGTCTCGCAGGGAAGCGCCTCCACCAAAAAACTCGAAGCCACGCCTCGTCTCGGCTCCCATCGACTGGATTTGGTGGCTCGCATCGACTTTTCTGGTAAGATTAATGAAGCACGCTTCGCGCGCTTCATAAGAACTCTCTCGGGGTAGCTTCTGGGATGAAATTCAAGGTTTGACTTCATCAAACTAACAAAGCATCAATCTGTTGTCGCGATATAAGAAATTTCCTGCTGCAAATTCGAATTCGAGGTAAGATTAATTCTGTCATCATATAATTCCATGAATGTGAATGCTCAAACACACGAAATAATTAAATAAACAGTGATTTTAAAGACTTTTTGTATTTCTGATGACAAAATGTTGTTAAAAAAAGGTTTTTGATGGACGAAAAAGATGAAGAACAATGATTGAATCAAATAATGGAAACTGGATGACAGAGTGTTGATGAATATAGAATGATAATGTTGAATGTTGATCCTGATGACAATATATTGCTCATATGGAATACTGATTAGATATAGAAAGTTGAATGAGAAAATGTTGAATAAACAAAGATGTTGTACAGAATTATAATTTTGAGGACAAAATATTGGATTAGGTTTGGAAAGTTGATGACATGATATTGAACTTGGATTCCACATTGTAATTTTGATGACAGTATTGTTGTTTAAGAAAAGAAGTTGATGACAGGATTTTGAACTTAGATTTAGAGTATTAAATGTGATGACAAATTGATAATTAGGTTCATTACAATTCAAGAATTGAACAGTGATGACAGAATGTTGATGGATTTAGATGACAAACCAATGGGTTAGACATAATGTAATTTTGATGACATAATATTTTTTAAGAGAAATATGATTATGATAATTGAAATTAAATGATTTGCTAAATGTTAAATTTGGATTTATAATTCCATAGTTGGTGTGTGTTGGATGACAGTATTAAGATGAAATATAGGATGATGATATAAATTATAAACATGAAGACAAATATAATACGAAGACAGTATTGTTGTTTAAGGAAAGAAGTTGATGACAAGATTTGGAACTTAGATGTAGAATATTAGGTGTGATGACAGATTGATAATTAGATTCATTACAATTCAGGAATTTGATAGATGCATAATGCCTAGACAATATAATGTTACTATAGAATTAGATTTTTGATGACATAAATTTGATAGATGCATAATGTTACTATAGAATTAGATTTTTGATGACAAAATTTGTATGTTCGCATAATGTTGTTTTAGACTTGTAATTTTGATGACAAAATGTTCTTTAATAGAAAATATTTTTGATAATGCAATTTTGATGACAAAAATATTGTTAATACTAATTCTGTTTGAGAATTTCGTTAATGTTGTGTGTTTGATGACAGTGGTACAATTTTAATTTGTTTGATGACAGAATTTTGCTTAGATATAACTTTATTTAAGGATGATGTTTTAAATTGGAATCCTGGTGATAATATGATGCTTGGATAGAATATTGATTAGAAATGGAGTTGCTTAGATTTAGATTTTTGGTGACAGAATGTTGAATTAACATTAGAAATTTGATGACAGCATTTTAATACTAGCATAATATTGCTTGGAATTTGAATTTTGATGACATGATGATCCTTATACAATATTGTTGTTTAAAATTAGAAGTTTGATGACAGAATTTTGATGGATGGATAATGTTACTATAGAATTTCATTTATGATCACAAAAACTTGATAGATGCATAAGTTACTGTAGAATTAGATTTTTGATGACAAAATTTGTATGTTTGCATAATGTTGTCTAGATTTGTAATTTTCATGACAATATTGTTAATACTAATTTTGCTTAAGAATTTCATTAATGTTGTGTGTTTGATGACAGTGGTACAATTTTAATTTGTTTGATGACAGAATGTTGCTTATATGTAATTTTATTGGAGGAATTGAAAAATGATGACATAATGATATGATGCTTAGACACAATGTTGTTTAGAATTGGAAGTTTGATGACATAATTTTTTATGGATGCATAATGTTACTATAGAATTTCATTTATGATGACAGAAATTTGATGGATGCATAATGTTGAAGAAAATACTTCAAAAGAGGCACAAATTGGTCAAGAGATTTGAAGTGAGGGCGCTGAATGGATTCCAATACCAAGTGATTGGAGGAGATTTCTATAGAGTAGCAGCAATGAAGAAGAAGGTGCAATATAAGTGGATCTACTGGACACAACAGAAACTCATGTATGAACAAAACACAAGAAGTCAGAAGTACTCCATTGGATCTTGAAAAGTTTGTTTATAAAAATATATATATGCATATACAACTTGCATTTCTTTTGGTTCAACAAAGTTTGGATAACAATTTACATTCTTCTTACTATTAATAAATGATGGATTATTGTCAACATATATTGAATAGCAGGTAATAGCTCCAAGCATTATTAATTGTTGAAAACATATGAGCATTGATGACAGATGAAGGTTGATGACAGTTCAGCTACTGAACCCTACAACACTGTCACAAGCTTTATCACAATTTGATGAGAGGCAAATGAAGCACGCGTAGCGTGCTTCATAAGATTAATATAAAAAGATAACAAGATTTGACTATTTAATAGATTATGTGATAATAATAATAAATCTTGATGACAGTAGAAGAATCTAACTATCATAGAAAAAAATGAATATTGATGACAGATGAAGGTTGATGACAATTCAATTACTGAGTTCTTTTAGACATTTAAATAGGGCAAAAAAACTTTAACATTGAAAAAAGAAATGAACATTTTAAGGCAATAGAATATAGATGACAAATGAAATTGGATGACAATACAACAATGGATGACAGAACATAAAAAAAGGATGACTAAATTATTATACAATGATTGATCAAATATAAAGCATAAAGAAGAAGATTTTATTTAATTGTCATCACTGAAATAACAATATAAGCAAACTGTCATCATTACAGCAAACTGTCATCATTACAGCAAACAGTGTCATCTAAAAATCCAAAACCAAACATATTATCCAAATTGTCTTGTACATACTAAACCAAACATATTTTTTGCTATAGACTTTCCCTTCGACAAAAAAAAAATCCAAAACAAGGACTTGCTGATTCTTTTTCTTGCACGGGAGCCAACTTGAGCATCACACTATGGTTTTCTCATTTGCTACTTGAAAGAAAGGAACTTGCTGGGTTTTTTTTGGCGCCTTAGACCTTCCGTCTTTGTTGGTGAAGGTTATGTTTGTTGTCGCAACGTTTTGGTGTGTGTGCACATTTAGATGTCGATTTCCATTCCTCTACGCAACCAGCCACTGAACAAGATGTTGCTGCACAAAATTTTTCTGCACATTTCACTGCTGCACAGCTACCAGTTGTACCTTCCACTGCTGCACAACCAGCCAGCAGCTGCACATTTCATTGTTGCACAACCAGCCAGCTGTCATCAATTCATCATTACAGCTGCACGTTTCACTGTTGAACCGAATTAAACCATGAGTATTATGCTTCAATTTTATGCCTTTCATTATCATATTATATACATGAGTATATGATAAAACCACTAAAAGAAAAAAAATGCTCAATGAAAAACAGAAGTTAAAGACTTGGAGAAAAACAAGGAACAAAATGTTATTGTCATCAACCACATATAAGTTGGAATAACTATTGGAATAACTATTGCCATCAAATGAACAAAAGAAAAATATCGACGACAGTTAAATTATGACTATAAAAAAATAATGGAGTTTTTAAGAAAAAAGTTTATTTAGGAGATTATTAACAATAAAAAGGATGTTTTAGGGATTGAAAGAAAAATAGATAACATGGAAAACAAATTATGATATTTGAACAAACTGGATGACAATACAACATTGGATGACAGAACATTAAAAAAAGGATGACTAAATAATTATATAATGATTGATCAAATATAAAGCAAAAAGAAGAAGATTTTATTTAACTTTCATCACTGAAATAACAATACAAGCAAATTGTCATCATTACAGCAAATTGTCATCATTACAGCAAACTGTCATCATACAGCAAACAGTGTCATCTAAAATCCAAAACCAAGCATATTATCCAAACTATATTGTACATATCAAACCAAACATATTGTTTGCTATAGACTTTCCCTTCGACAAAAAAAATCCAATACAAGAACTTGCTGATTTTTTTTCTGTTTTTTTCTTGCACGGGAGCCAACTTGGGTATTTTCTCATTAGTTACTTGAAAGAAATAAACTTGTTGTTCTTTGTGTGCCTTAGAGCTCCGTCTTTGTTGGTGAAGGTTATGTATGTTGTCGCAACGTTTTGGTCTTTGTGCACATGTAGATGTCGATTTCCATTCCTCTACGCAACCAGCCGCTGAACAAGATGTTGTTGCACAATTTTTTGCTGCATATTTCACTGCTGCACAGCCAGCAGCTGCATGTTTCACTGCTGCACAGCCAGCAACTGCACATTCCACTGCTGCACAACAATAAGGAAAATAGAATAAAATTGTCATCAACAAAAAAAGGACAACAAACCCTTTATTACTACATACAAGATACTATAATCAAATCTCAAAAACTTTAGATAACTACTGTCATCGAATTCAAACAAAAAATCAAATATAGAGCACTAAACTGTCATAAAAGAGACCTAATTTTATTATTAGAACAACATGATAGAAATTTGATGACAAATCAACATTGTCATCAACAAGAAGAAAAAAAACAAACAAATCCTTCATGACTATACACAAGATACTGTAATCAAACCTCAAAACTTTTAAATAACCAATGTCATCAACCTTCAAACAAAATCAAATAGAGTAATAAAATTGTCATCAAAGAGACCTAAAATACTATATTTGAACAAAACATGATAGAAATTTTGAACAACAAACATAATCATACAAAGAAATGATTAAGATCATAAAAGCTTTAATACGGCATACAAGATACTGTAATCAAAATCTCAAAAACCTTAAATAACTATTGTCATCAAATTCAACAAAAAATCAAATATAGAGAACTAAACTGTCATCAAAGAGACCTAATATCAATTATTAGAACAAACATGATAGAAATTTGATGAGAAATAAACATTGTGATCAACAAGAAGAAATAGACAAACAAATCCTAATATAGAATATTTTTTAATCAAATCTCAAAAACTTTTAAAACCATCAAATGTCATCAACATTCAAAACAAAAATTAAATAGAGCAAAAATACTGTCATCAAAGAGTACTAAAAAACTGTATTTGAACAAAACAAAATGTCAATCACATTGCCATCCACATTTTCGTCCACATTTGAACAAAACACACTGTCATCAATATTGTAATGCACAAAAAATAAAATAGAGCAAAGAACACTGTAATCAAGGGAAAACCATCTCGATGACAAACACATTGTCATCAACAATAGTATAATACTGAGATCTCACTAAACAAACTGTCCTCAACATAAAACACAAACAAACACATTGTCATCAAAACAAAAACCAGATGACTAAGCAAACTAACTGTCATCAACATCAGTTTATATAATTGTACTCTAAAATAGTAGAATATTCAAGTGAAAACCATCTCGATGACAAACATATTGTCATCCACAATAGTATAACAATGACATCTCACTAATAAACTGTCATCAACATAAAACACAAACAAACGCATTGTCATCAAAACAAAAACCAGATGTATAACCAAACTAACTGTCATCGAAACTACAAAACTAACATAAATTACACGCAAATAACAATAAGAAAGAACAAAAAAAAACTAAATACCATAAATATGATGACAAATACGAAAATTAAACAAATAAAACTGTAACCAACACATGCAAAAGGACAAACAAGTAAAAAATCAAAGAGATACAGTAAAAAAAGTGCAATTCGCAAGCAAAACACACAAAACAAAACTGTAATCAAATCGAAAAAGCAAAATCGCACTCAAAATCAAACCGTAAAACCTAAAAACACAAGACAAAAGCAAAAACTGAATTAAATACATACTTGTGACTGATTGTGGATGAAATTTGGTCGAAATACACACAGAAACAAGAGGAGAACAACTGCTTTACAGTAAAACAACAAAACATCGATCAAAACCCTAATTTCTACAAAAATAAACCAAAAATCGAAATAAAAAGTACCTGGAGATCGTGCGTGAGGATAGAAGCTCGAAATCGACGAGAAACAACAAGAAATCGCGGCCAAATCGAGCGGAATGCTTGGAAGAGGAAGGAGGCGTGAAGAGCGTGAAAGAGGAACGAGGAGGAATCGTGAATGGAAAGTGGAGAGAATTTAATTAGGGAAGGTATATATATTTTTCTATTAAAAATTTAATTAGAAAATGAGAAGGGTTAGTTACCACTTTAAATTGAGAGGCATGTTATATTACACTCAAAGAGTGCAATAAGGGCAAAGGGCCCCGTTTTGCGCTTTTTATGTGGAAAGATAGAACTTTGTTTATCTAGCCCCACGGCGGAGAGAGTGTGCCAATTGGCCCATTTGAAATTTTTAATTAAAAAAACTTGCCGTTTATACGTTTTATTAATTTTTTATAGCCCCAATATCCTCCCCACACACAATCTTCACCAGACTCTTCAGCCGCTCCGCCTTCACAAACACCTCCGGCAGGAAGCTCACTAGCCGGTCCCTCGCCATCTCGAACTCCGCTCTGAAGTGAAGCTCGACTATAACCCTAACCCTAACCCTCTTCTTCCTCTCCTCCACCTCTATGTTGCACATAAAAATCATGCAGATAAGCTCCCAAAACAGATCCATCAAGAAGAGGAAATCTTGAAGGGTGTTGTATGTGTGATTTGCTTTGATCCGGGAGGAAATAGGCTATTGAAGAGTCTACTCGGATGGAGAAAATAGAACCAACTGGTGTAAAGGAATTTTCACATTTGGTTGCACACCAAGTGTTCGATAAAATTCCTGAGCCAAAAGATTTCCATTTTTCTAAGTTGTTCAAGGAGATCAAGGTAACCAAGGTGCTGAGTGTTGATTGTCTGAATCTGGGTCAAAAGGTCAGGAATGGGCTGTGGCTCTAGCAATTTGAATTATGCTCACTGTCTATTTGACGAGAAGGGAGGGCTGTTTTTTGAATTTTTGGAGCACAAAGTACTGGTTATTGATCATAAATCTAGTACATATACCACTACCTTTCCCTGCTCAAACTTTGTTGGAGTTCTAGATGCACATGGGGAGGTTTGGAATTTTCTTGCCCAGTTATATTTGATGAAAGGTGGTCAACCAACTAATGTCACGTGGAGCTTCTCTATTTCCATTTTGTTGAATCATCTTCTACAATTTACTGCCTCGATCCATGGTGATTTCTTTGAATCTTCTACGCCAATTATCGTGGCTGAAGGTTTAGTTTTGAAATGTGATGAGCTTAACATCAGAAATCTTTCAATCTCCCAAGAGTTTGTGAAAGTGCTAGTGGCTGCTACTGATGATATTATATGTGATTGAGTAGTTTTGAGCATCCTCTTTCAGAGCTGAAGGTTGTGCCACTGGAAGATGGTTCTTGTGGTGTAACCTTTGTTGTGGTTGCAGACTCGAAGAAAGAAGCTGGAAAGCTTAAAATGCCAAGAGTTGGAAGTGATTCAGATTGGTCGTATAGTTATTGATCGGGTCTAAGTATGGTATTTTATTGCTGAGAAGGGGTTTTATTTGAGCGATTTGAGGGTCGATTGTGTGATCTATCCCAATTTACATGGGAATTGAGGCTTGAGATAAAATCGGATGTTAGGAATGATTTCTCTTTCACTTTGATTAGTATAGCGGTGGAATGACACTTTTTATATGAGTTTATGAGTATAATGACACTTTTTAATGTGGTTTTACAAATATAGTGACACTTTTTATTTGGTGTTACGAGTGTAATGACACTTTTTAATTGTGTAAATGACAATTTCTATGAATATAATATAATGACACATTTTATTAATATAATGACACTTTTCATGTGAGTTTGTGAGTGTAATGACACTTTTCATGTGAGTTTATGAGTGCAATGACACTTTTTATTCGATACATAAAAGTGTCATTTTAGACCAAAAGTGTTATATGAAAACAATATGAAAGTGTAAGTTTGAGTGTCATTAATCTGAAAGTGTCGTTAATTTAAAAGTGTAATTAATTTAAAAGTGTAATTAGCGTTAAAATGTCATTAGTATAAAGTGTCATTAAAAAATAAGTGTCATTAGTATAAAAGTGTCATTAAAAAATAAGTGTCATTAGTATCAAAGTGTCATTAAAAAATAAGTGTCATTAATCGAAAAGTGTCACTAAAAAAAATATTATTAAAATAATTAGAAACTTGAGAGAGAAACTTGATAGAGGGGGTTAATTTTTAAGGGGGGTAGTTTCTTAATAAAAACATTACACAAAAGTCATTTACCCAAATCGGACGCCAATTGTTAGTAGCGAAAGTATCAATTTGTTAAAACGTAAGCAATTGTAGGGTTTATGATCAAAATGGACGGTTACAATCTTAACTCTCAAGAACACAATGAGAATAATTCTTGAACTTGAACTTTGTATTACTCTCGTGGAGGCTAACTTGATTACAATGAAGGTGAAAACCCCTTTAAATAGGTTAACCCAAATTCTATCTATAAGGAAAAGAATAATATCTTTTTTCTTCTATCTTTCTTACGATATTGAACATGGTAAAAGATATCAATTTAATATATTTTACCATCTCTTTTACTACTTACATAAAGAATATTAAATAAAACATCTATATACACTCGGGCGTACCTATCTCCACTTAGACGACGACTTCACACTCATTTCTCTCGTACTCGTCTTCATCTATGTGTAGCTCCTCGACGCGTTCTCTTCTAGTCGTATTTTTAGACACAAACAACTGCTAAGGCTTTATCCTGGAGCAAGGCAAAAGTATCGCTAGGGTAAAACATCAATTACTTATACAAGTCGCTATCCCTGGGGAGAGCACGTCTGAACGCCTCCTTGGCAGTGGTATCGTCACAGTTCGGTATGGAGAGCCTTTCATCGTTAAAACGTTTCATAAACTTTTTCAGGGTTTCTCCGTTTTCCATGAAGATGTTATGGAGATCGGCAGGCTGCTTCTCGAATTGTCTACTACTTGAGAACTGCGAACGAAACGCGTTGGAGAGTCCGGCGAAGGAGGTTATGCAGTGGTTGGGGAGACAAATGAACCACGTCAAGTCGGGCCTTTCAAGGTAGATTCGAACCATCTACACATCACGACTTCTTTCAAGTGGTTCGGGATTTTACTTGTTGTCATCTTCCGCTTGTACATCGCGATATAATAGTCCGGATCTTCTGTGCCGTCGTAGGAGGGGAGATCGGTAATGACGTACTTCCTTGGGATGTCGCGTTTGGCGACGGAGTCGGTGAAGGGGTTTGTTGTGTAGCCTAACTCGTGCTCTTCTACGATGGCTCTAGGTGCTCCAGGTAGTTGAGCCATTCCTTTTTGTAAAGCATCAAGCTTGACGACGATCTTCTTCTCCACAATGGCGGCGATCGCGTCTTCAGAGATTTCTTCACGTGTTTTCTCCACATGTGGGTTTTCTTTGGAGAAGGGATATGCTTGATGTCCTCCCGTTACCAAGGTGCCAACTTCGCGATTCACGTACACCAGAGACCAGAGCGTCGTTCGACTTCTCAACATGGAGGTCGTAGCAGACGAAGGTGGCACCTTGGGAACGGAGAGACGTCAAGCATATCCCATCTCCAGAGAAAACCCACGTGTAGAGAAGACGCGTGAAGAGGTCTCCGTAGACGCAATCGCCGCCATAGTGGAAAAGAAGATCGTCATCAAGCTTGATGCTTTATAGAAAGGAATGTCTCAATTACCCGGAACACGCAAAGCCATAGTAGAGGAACACGCATTGGGATACGAAGCGAGTCCCTTCGTCGACTACATCTCCAAACGCGAGATTTCAAGGAAGCACGTCGTTGCTGATATCCCCTCCTATGATGACACAAAAGACCCGGACTATGACATCGCGAGGTTTTTTTTATCCTATTTTGCCAAGATCTGATGTGTTGCTTTCTTCTCTATCTGGTTGATTTGGGTAGCGTGTCAGATCAGGATTTCTATTTTGTTCTTCTTTGTTTCTCTTTTCTTACTTTGGTTCTGAATCACCCCTTGCCGTTAAGGTTGCGAGAGTTCCGCTTCTGAGACCGGCTAGGATCTTGAGCATTCTTGGCTTGTTCTTAGAATGTGGGGTCTGCTCCTGCTTGGCAAAGGTGGTCCTTCATAAATCAGACCAAAGCAAATCGTCTGAAAGCCACCAAACCCTTTGGATGAATCTTGGGAGGACAATCTATTAATCTTACAACGTCATTAGAACCATAAAACCTTATATTCAGATACAAGAGAATTTCTGGACTTAAACCTAAGGAAAATCTCTTGTACCTCTTTGAATGTGTTTGCTGAGATCTTGTTTTGTGATTTGCTTTGGAATTGGATATGGATATGCATAGAAATATACATTAAAATTTTTATAAAAAAATCCTTTACAATGAATTATTATGTTTGGATTGTTCAAACTCAATCTGTAAAAATGGAGACTAGCTATTCTTTTCCTCCTAAGAGAAAGTTTTCTATTATCATCACTCCTCTTCTTCAGACTATACTTAGATTTTGGACTGACAACATTGAGATTCACCTTTCTATTGCATATTTTGCACACAACCTGAAAATCTCAAGATCTAAATACTATGGTATATGGAACACTCCTTTTATTTCTTCTAGTCTCTATATGCTCTTTTGCTATGACAATTTTAAAGGTAATCTCCAATGGTTTATTCTGGTGACTCAGCTATGCATTATCTCTCATCATATTAGATCCTGCTTTTACAAATCTTTTTATGAAGATTTTATGAATCCAAACTTGATCCTCAAAATTATTCATTATACTGACTATCAATATCCTTGGTCCCTTAATAATATTAGTTTGACAAACTTCGACAGCATACTTCTGAAATTTGTATACCTTCAGTATAACTTGTATCTTCTTATTTCTTCTTGGTTTGTGACTACTTTAATGTCATCCTATTATTGCAATAACTTATCATACACGATTACTAATGTAGTACTTCATTTATATTCTGATATTAAAGACTTACAACATTATACCTACAAACATTCCCTATAAATCTGCATCTCCTACATTATTTATTATACTCTCACTAATATTAAACTCCTCTGCAAACTCATGCAATTTTTTTTACTATTCTCCAACCTTTGGAGTACCCAAGACAGATTGCCTATAAATATAGTCATTTATTGTCTTGCAATCCACACAATTCTCATTATCTCTCGAGCTCATATTCCCAACATCAATCATCTCTATTTAAGCTTGCACTCTGTTCTAATGGAGAATCATAGCTCCTTTGTTGAAGTTGTGATTAACTTCTCTCCCCTAAACACTTCTGAATTCCAAAACATGGATACCTCTACTCCAATCTCTTTTAATGAACCTGGTTCTACAACTCTTATTCCCCATCCTAACTTAGGAAGCCCTACATCTCCCCTGGATAGCCATACTGCTTTTTCAGGATAATGAAAACACTCACTTTGAACCTCAAGTGCTCAATCCAGACCATATCTTTGATCAACAAAGCACCTTCTCATATCACCCTACCATTCAACCTCCTAGGACCACTCAAGTCCCAAAACTTCTCTCTATATCGGTGGTCCAAAAATGCTCTAAAAAATGTCCACACTAACACTCTTCATCAGGATGGCAGATGCATCTCTGAACATTCAACCCTTTGTGATCCTCACAAAACTAAAGAATTTTGGAAAGGAATCCAAGGTGATATTGAAGTTGGCTCTTATGGGACTTGGACCATGATGTCCTTTGCTAACAGAGAGGCAAGGGACATTGTATGGGCCAATCGACCATATAGGGTTATGAACAATCTTGTGCTCCTCCAGCCCTTTACTCCAGAGTTCGATCCTTTAGCCAGGATAGTTAGCCATGCTGACATTTGGGTAAGGATCCCACTATTCCCTATATTTTACCACAATGATAATGCCCTAAACATGATGATTTGTGTTAAAATGTTGGAACCTACATCCGGATGGATGAAAATTCTAGCATTAAAAATAGAGGCAAGTTTATGATGTTTTCTATAAATGTCACCATTCCTGAAGTTCCTGCCTTTGTCAAAATTGAGCATTCTGACAAGACTATACTCACCTTTAAGATTTGGTCTGAAGATTTCTCTCCAGGATGTGGCTGTTGTGGAGAGCCAGATCATCTCTTTGATGATTGCTTCCTGAATAACTTACCTTCTTACATTTTTGAAGCTTTTATGGTGGGCTCTAGTGATGATGAGGAAGCTTCTAGACTTACCAAACAGAAGATGATAGGCCATATCACCAAGAATCTGACTGTTGCTCCTCCAACCAAGAAAGGTCCCAACTTCGTCAGGAAACCCCTTGTCCCTACTTAAGCTCTTGATGGCACTGTCTCCTCCCGAAAAGGAAAAAGTCCCCTTAACCCTACTCCAGCTTTGCCCATTCAAAATATACCCTACATCAGACACAAACCTGAAACCATGAAGGAAACCACCCCTACCAATTTCACCCAACCTTTTCTCAGGAACTCTACAATACCCAACTGTTGGGCCAAATGCAGCAGCATGCTTATTCTATCCCTCCTGCAATCAACATGACCCCAACCATGGCACCAAGAATGGTTAGACCTTCTCTTCAAAGCGCCCATGGCCTTCTCTATGTCGCCAACGCACCATTGAAAATTGATTCTTACACTGCAGTTCCATCCCTATGTGCCTCTGAGAAATCAAGTAGCACAATCCTGCATAAGCTCGATGGTATGGACATTGAAAATTCAGTTGTTGCCTCCTCCTCCTCTGCTGATTAGAAACGGATGGATGATCCCTCTGAAGTCCCTGCACAACCACTTGCCCCTAAGAAGCAAAGGAAGAGCAGGGCGAAGAAGAATGACCCTTCAATGTAAGTGTCTTATGATTGTTGAAATTTATGATCTTTTTGGTGATTTGTTTCCTACTGTCTCTATGAACATTAGCTCCTGCTTGAGCTTGGAAAACTTGATCTTTGACCCGGTTAGCTTTCAGTTTTCAGTTTGTACTACTTGTTCTTGTCCTTTGGGGTTTGATCACTGGTTGGTGCCTTTTGATTGTTTGCACACCAACTTCTGGATTGTCTTTTGGAATGATATATGCAGAACTTTGGTCTACTTATCTGCTTCTTTAATTTACGTTACACTCTTCCTCTCTAATACTACTAGATTATTTTACCCCACTACTGTTATTGTCACATATAAACATTTGTACCCTAAACTAAATTGGACACTTGATAAATTAGAAAACGTAACAATTTTTTGCTTATAGCATTGCTAACCATTATACGTGATTATACTACTTTGTTTGTATTATTTCATCGGAAACTTGTTAAGTCTAACATCTTGATTCATTACTCTTGTCAGCTTCGAGACTTCGTTAACAATTTTTACTACAACCAAATGCAAATCCACTTGCCAAAATTGTTTAAAAAAGGTTCGAGAATATAAAACTAGTTTTTTTATGAATATTGGCTATCGGAATATTAGGGGCTCACATCGTAAAGGTTTATCGACTTAAATTGCCTACATTAAACAAAAAGAACAAACTTGACGTTATTTGTCTCTCGGAAACCAAAGTTAATGTTCAACCTCCTCTTCCCATGGTTAAACGTATGGGCTTTGATAATATTGTCTTTGTCCCTTCAGATGGGGTTAAAGGAGGAATGTGACTTCTCTTTAAAAACTCTCTTACTACAAAAGATTTAACCCTCAATCACATTCACCCTAACCTTATTTGCATGAATTATATTTATAAAGAGACTCGCTTGGCTCTACTATTTCTTTATGCTCCTTCAAGAGAAACCGATAAGACTCAGTTTTGGAATACACCACACCAAACCATTTTTTCGATTTGTATACCTGTAATCCTTATTGGTGATTTTAATGAGTTGTTATATCCATCTGATAAGATTGGCGGTAATATTCCCTCTTCTAATCGTTTTTTAAGGCTTCAAACTCTTATATCAGATCTTGACCTTGTGGTTACTCGGACAAGTGGATTCCCGTTTACTTGGAGAAAGTCACAAAATATGAATAACAATATTTTGGAAAGATTAGACGCGTGTTAATTCATGGAGACTTAACTCACTCCTTTCCGGGACATTGGTCCATCATCACTTCTTTACCACCTCGGACCATGCTTTAATTACCTTTTATCTTGGGGCCTTTAAGTCTCCAGTTAAGATCCCTTTTCGATATGAACCTAACTGGTCAAGTTCTCGATCTTACTCTAAACTGGTCTCTAAATTCTGGAGATACAACTTCAAAGGGTCTTATATGTATCGCTTCTACTCTAAATTAAGACTACTGAAAAATTATTCTAAAAATTGGGCTCGTCTCCATGCAGGCAACAACTTCGCTAAACTAAGTTCCATTCAGTCTAACTTGAACAACTTCATAGTGAATTCCTTAACAACCCAGCTGACCCCAGAACTACCAGACTTATTCCTAATCATGTTAAAAAATTTAATTCCTTAATCCAGTATGAGACTGTTTACTGGAGAAGAAGAGTAAAAGTCAAACATATTAATGATGGAGATCGTAACACAAAATACTTTCATTCTATCGCAAAACAGAGAATCTTTAAACAAATTATGCTCAAGTTCTGTAATAAGAACGACATCTTGTCTCATGACCAGGATGGCATCACGAAGGAACTCTCGGCCGAATTGGCCAATCAGTTCAAGAATAATGGGGCTACTGGGATTAATAAGGCCGAGCTTGATTTCATTCCCTCTCTTATCAATGATCAAGATAATTGCTCTCTCACTACTCCGCCTACTGAAGCTGAACTTCGTAAAGCTATCTTTGATCAACCCCTTGATAAAACTCATGGGCCTGACGGCTTTTGTATTGAATTCTATAAAAAAAACATTGGTCCATTATCAAAAACTCCCTTCTAAATGTTATTATAGCATTCTTCCACTCATAAAAAATGCTCTCCTCTATCAATCATTCCTTCATAGCTCTCATTCTCAAGATTGATAATCCTATCTCTATCAATCACTTTAGACCCATTAGCCTTTGCAACTCTTCTTATAAGATAATTACTAAAATCATGGACAACCAATTAAATCCTCTTTTATACAAAATCATATCTCATTTCCAAGGACCCTTCATTGAAGGACGACTCATTCAAGACAATATCCTAGTTGCCCATGAAATATTTCATTCATTCCATAAGAATAAGAAACGAGCTACTGGCTCGATGGCAATTAAGATAGACATGGAGAAAGCTTATGGTAAACTTGATTGGGACTTCTTATTTAAAATGCTTCACAAATTTGGCTTCTGTACTAAGTGGATTAATTTAATCAAAGCTTGCTTAGAATCTGCTTCATACTCGGTACTGATTAACAATCAACCAGGCCATGAGTTTAAGCCTTCTTGTGGAATTCGTCAAGGAGATCCAATGGCCCCATCTCTGTTTGTGATTGCAATGAAATTTCTTGCTAGGAAACTTGTTGTTGAAGCACAACATGATAATTCGCATGTAGGAATAAAATTAACTAGAAACGGGACCCCTATTCCTTTTCTTACCTTTGTAGATGACACCATTATGGCTAATGCTTCACTGGACAATCTACATTTTATCAGGAACTTTCTTTATAAATTCTCTAAGCAAAGTGGAATTACTATAAACTATCATAAAAGTTCTCTTCAAGTCTCTAGCAATATATCCGCCTCTTACGCTAGGTCCCTAGCTCTTGTTATGAATATTCCCCTTACTTCAAAAATGGAAAAATATTTGGGCATTCCTATCATTCAAGGATGTGTCTGCAATGATGTCTTTAGTGATGCAATCTCTGCGCTTAAAAAACAACGATCAAAATGGAAAGCTCACTCTTTATCTCAAGCAACTCGTGCACTCCTTATTAAAACCAATCTAGTTTCCCAAGTAAACTATTTAATGCAAAGTTTTCTGTTGCCTAAAGGTATTTGCAATGATAATGATGATATTAATAAAAATTTCTTATGGAATAAAAAAAATCCGTCTTCTCACTCGCTTCTCCATCGGGACAATATTTGTAAACCTAAATTTATGAGGGCCTTGGTATCCGTAAGGCGTGGGATAATAATTGGGCCCTCCAATTGAAACTGATTTGGAAAATTATTACTAAACCTGATAATGTTTGGTTGGCTATTATTAAAGAAAAATATTTCCCTAATACGCATTTCCTTAGCTTAGCTAGGAAACCTAACCAATATTGGCAATTTAGCAGACTTCTTTCCCTTGCTGATGACTTTAAGAAAGGAATTTCCTAGCTACTGAGAAATGGTCGGAATATCCACTTCTAGACGGATGAGTGGGTTCCGCACTGTTCTCTTTCGTCCTTTCACCAGAATAATCCTATCTCTCAAAAAAGTTAGTGATTATATTACACAGGATAGCAATTGGGACACCTTGGCCTTGTCCAACATCCTCCCTACCCATATTATTGACAAAATTGTGTCTATTTGTATCCCGGTTTCACAAGTGGAGGACCATTTAATCTGGTCCTCGACAAAAGACGGTGAATTTTCTCTCCTTGTACTTGATGTGAAACCTCTTTCAAAGCTCGCAGGGGACGGATCTAGGAAGGACGCGTGGCTGGAGAGTCCTTGGAGACGCAATACTTTCTTGAACTAGGTCAAAGACTGAACTCACAAGATGGGCGGAAGTGAATCTGGGTAGGACGGCGTCCTAGGACGGTTCGGCTTCGACGGACAGGGTTAGAAAGTGTGACGGCGGAAACAATTTGATGACGGGATGATGTTTGAGGGTTTGTGAAGTGGAATGAGGTGCTGAAACGATGATATGAAGGCTGGAAGAAAATGACGGCCATTAGGGTTTGGGAAGGGTGGCGGCGGCGGCTTGGGTTTGGGACTGTGACCATGGAGACGACCTGGACTGAGTAACAACGACTGGATAAATGGCTCGTGGAGGTTCGAGCCCGAACTAGGGTTTGGCGTTGAAAGCAAGGGGTGGAGAAAATCTCAACAACTAGGCTTGCTATAAAATTTAACGTAAAAACAACTCTTGGTTCCAAGTCCATATATATAGGACTCCTAACTAGGGTTACCAAATATAATAACTTGCTAATGCTAAAGATAGTAAGTAATGAGAAAGACTTTAAAATCAATAGAAAACAGTTCTAGGACGAACGCCTAAGTCTAGACCGTCCCTTCAGTGCAAGTCGTCCTTGGTATCATGCTGGATCTTAGGACGTGTAGGTCTAGGATGTCTCTTCACTATAAGTAGCCATTGATAACATGACGGAGGATGGTGTGTGATTGGAAGACGCTCCATTTCTTGCAAATGCCTTAGCGACAATGCTCGTAGTTGCTTGGGCAATGGATTTGGCACGTGCTCTCGTAATTGGTCCATTTGAACGAACACTCAACATCTCTTCCTCTTTTGCCTCTGTCAATGTCAAGGGGTGTCCCACATCATTCTCCCCTTCTTGGCCTCGAATCGTCCCAGATTCGTCAATGTCAAGGTCTGGAGGCGTGTAAGGTGATAGGTCGCCGATGTTGAATGTCGCATGGACGCCATAGTCGTCTGGGAGCTCCAGCTTGTATGCGTTTGGACCATATGCTTCCAGTACTTTTAATGGACCATCACCTCTTGGGTTCAGCTTGGATCGTCGTCTAGCGGGAAATCGGTCCTTCCTCAAATGCAGCCAGACCAGGTCCCCTGGTGCGAATGTGATGCGACATTTGTCCTTGTTGGCTCTCTGCTCCAGCTGTCGGGCCCTCCTTTCCAGTTGTTCCTTGGTCCTATGATGCAGCTCCAGAATCATCTCCGCTCGAGCAGTTCCACGGACGTGATCACCGTCCTTCAAGGGATGCGGTACAAGGTCTAGGGGCGACAACGGGTTCCTCCCATAGACCACCTCAAACGGGGACATCTTTGTCGCTGAATGAACATACCTGTTATAAGAGAACTCGAAAAAAGAAAGTAAATCTTCCCAACGGCGCGGGTTGGTCCTAAGCATGGTCCTGAGCAAGGTCCCTAAGGTTCGGTTGGTCACCTCGGTCTGACCATCTGTCCGTGGATGATAGCTAGTAGAGAATAGGAGGTTTGTACCTAACTTACCCCATAAAGTTCTCCAAAAGTGACTAACAAATTTCACGTCTCTATCGCTAACAATAGAATGCGGTATACCATGTAAACGAACCACATGCTCAAAGAAAAGTGAAGCACATTCTGCAGCATTGTTAGTTCCCTTACATGGTATAAAATGCGCCATCTTGGAGAACCGATCGACACCACTACAAAAATAGAGTCCCTCCCCTTCTTAGACCTAGGCAACCCCATCACAAAATCCATGGATATATCCTCCCAAGGGCCATTAGGTATAGGTAAGGGAGTGTACAGTGAGGGACTCGATCTAGATTTGGCTTTATGGCATGGGACACAGGCATTGCAAAATTTTGTTACCTGTTTAGTCATGTGTGGCCAATAAAAGTGTTCCTTAAGGGCTGCTACAGTTTTGGCTATGCCGAAATGTGCCCTACTCTCATGTGCTTCCTTAATTAAGAGCCCTCGAATGAATGAGGATGGGATGCATAGTTTTCCACCCTTATAGAGGTACCCTTGGTCAAGGAAATAAGTATCTAAGGTCCCCTGAGATGCGCAAGTCTCATAAATAGATTTAAAGAAAGTATCATGCAAATACAATTCCTTAATCAAAGAGAAACCGAAGACTTTAGCATCAAGGGAAGTTAAGAGAACATACCTGCGAGAAAGGGCGTCGGCTACCACATTCTCCTTACCTTTTTTATGCATCACCACATATGGAAATGTCTCCATAAATTCTACCCATCGAGCATGCCGATGACCTAGAGTAGACTGGTGCTTAAGATATGTCAAGGCCTCATGGTCCGTATGGATGACGAACCCTTTTGGCCATAAGTAATGTTGCCAAGTCTTCAACACCCTGATAAGAGCATACAGTTCTTTATCGAATGTAGAGTAGTTGAGTGTCGCGCCTAATAATTTCTCACTGAAGTACGCCAGTGGTTGACGATTCTGAATCAGAACCCCACCAACACCGATGTTGGATGCGTCGCACTCAACCTCAAAGGTTTTGTTGAAGTCTGGCAGTTGTAGCAATGGTGCGTGACATAGACTGTCTTTAAGACTCTTGAAGGCTGCCTCATGCTTTGGCTCCCAAGTAATGGTGTTTCCCTTCTTAGTCAATTCATGAAGGGGTGCAACTATGGTACTGAAGTCACGCACAAAGCGCCTGTAAAATCCGGCCAACCCCAAGAAGGATCGGACCATAGTCGGTGTTGTCGGGGTAGGCCATTCCTTGATAGCCCGGACTTTTTCTTCATCTACCCGCAACCCATCCTTAGAAACTACAAATCCTAGAAAAATCGTAGTGTCCGAGCAAAACACGCACTTTGCCAAGTTGGCATACAACCGCTCGGTCCTAAGACAATCTAGAACTTGTCTAAGATGTGAAACATGGTCATCCAACGTCGTACTATAAACTAGAATATCATCAAAGTATACAACCACAAATTTCCCCAGAAAGTGACGAAGGACGTGGTTCATTAACCTCATAAAACTACTCGGAGCGTTGGTGAGTCCAAACGGCATGACTAGCCATTCGTAGAGACCATAGCTTCGTCTTGAATGTCGTCTTCCATTCATCGCCTTCTTTCATGCGAATCTGGTGGTAGCCGCTCTTTAAATCAATCTTGGAAAAGAGCACGGCACCATGTAACTCGTCTAGCATATCGTCGAGGCGAGGAATTGGATGACGGTACTTCACCGTTATTTGATTGATAGCCCAGCAGTAGACCTGGCCAAACTAGGGCCGGCCCGCCCGGCCCTCCCAGCCCGCCCTAAAATATGGGAGGATCTGGGTAGGAGATTTAGCCCATAAGGGCCGGCCCTGCCCGGCCCTTTTTTAAAGTGGGAGGATATGGGATCGGAGTAGGGCCCTGGGGGCCGGCCCTACCCGGCCCATATTATATATATAATATAATATTAAGGTTATGATGATTTAGATGCGAGTACTATTACCGACATAATTTTTTTATTGTGTTTTTGGATTTTTTTTTGTTGAATTGGTTATGAGGATTGTTATTTAAGCATGCATTTTGGACCTTTTTAACATGCGTTTTTGGATGGTGAATTGTTTGTAAGCACTAAACAGGTTTTGAATGTTTTAGTAACACCATTTAGCTCGGTTGTAAGTAGTCGAGGGCCGCCCTTAGGGCCCTTATGGGAGGATATGGGTAGAGGAATTAGCCCATTTTAAATGGGAGGGCTTGGCCCGGCCCTGGTAAATGGGTAGAATTTGGAATTTGGCCCTGCCCTGGCCCGGCCCAAGCCCTAGTTTGGCCAGGTCTACCCAGCAGTCCATGCACATTCTCCACGATCCGTCCTTCTTTGGCACTAATATCACTGGAACACCACACAGACTTAGGCTCTCTCGAACATAGCCCTTGTCCAAGAGTTCGGTGACTTGTCTTTGCAGCTCGTTACTTTCCTCCGGACTTTCCCTGTATGCCGCTCGGTTAGGCAAAGAGGCACCCGGTACCAAGTCGATCTGGTGCTCAATTCCGCGCAAAGGAGATAGTCCGTCACGTATCTCATCTGGCATGACATCCGCGAATTCCTGCAAAAGAGATGTCACAGACGATGGTAGTTTATCGACATTCTCGGTAACAGTAAGACACAGATGGAATCAATAAAAAGCAAGGAGAACGCCCCTGAATAATTGGAGTGATATCCCATGAACGAGCAATGAGCAAACGACGCTCACAACGACCCTGGATCATGTTAGTCGGATCCTTGGACGCAGGATCTTTGTGTCCTGCATCACCCACTTTTGTCGGGCGACTCAGATTTGTTTCTGTGCGACCCGATCGTTGCTGTTTTGGTTGCATCTTAGAAACATTTTCTCTGGGTCTAGTATGAGCCATGGGCTCAATGGTCTTTGGAACCAGTTGTAAGGAGTTTGTGTCAGACGACGTATCCTCCTTGTTGGATGCCTTGGTCCTGGACGGGTTCGTCTGGTCGGTAGGCCTCAGTTTTTGTGATGCTGGATTTGCCCTCTCTATTGCCTTGATTCGGTCTCTTTCCACCTTATCATGTACGATTTCTTGTGGAGTCATAGGCAGCAGTGTCACCCGACGTCCATTACTTTGGAATGTATAAGTGTTCAAGAAGCCGTCATGGACCGCTTTCTTGTCGAATTGCCATGGTCGTCCTAAAAGGAGGTGAGTGGCATCCATAACAACAACATCACAAGTAATTGTGTCAATGTAATTACCAATAGATAAGGTAATATGGCATTGCCTTGTTACCACATCACCGTTACCTTCTGAAATCTATTGTAGACTATATGGTTGTGGATGTGGAGAAGTAGGTAAGCTTAGGACCTGAACCACCTTCTCATTTAAGATGTTGCAACATGAACCACTATCTACAATTACACTCAAGGAGAAAGTGCCCACAATACAGCGGGTGTGGAACAAGTTCTCCCGTTGATACCCTATCGATGCGTCTTTCACTGTTAAAGCACGACGAGCAACTAGGGTTAGAGGTGTGCCGTCATTCAAGTCTGGTGGACCACATTCATATGGCTCATCATTTTCATAGTCGTCATACGCAGCTTGTGGTGCGTCCTCGGAGTCCTCATCATCCTCATAAGACTCGTATCCCGTTGCTTGGGAGAACAAGACTCGTCTGGGATTGGAGCAGTTACGAATGAAATGACCACGACCGCCACACTTGAAACAAACGCGGTCGCTGGTCTTCTCATGTCGACCGTCCGTCTTTGGATGAGGTGGAGCCGTGGGCAACTTTGGAGCTTCTGAACGAAGAGGAGGTCGGCTCGAAGTAGGTTGTTGGGACCTAGGTTGCGCACTCACAGTTTGGTTAGTGGAAAGAGTAGGATTTGGTTTAGGATCATACCTTCGCGACGCTGATGTCGAGAGCCATGGGTAGACCTTCTTGCGCACAAGTCTTTGATGTACTTTTTGAGCAGCATGTGCAAGAGTGGTCAAGTCATTGATAGGAAACACATCGACCTCTTCCCGTAGATCGACATGCAACCCATGGAGGAACTTCGTCCGGATCGTCGCTGGAGTGACGCTCATGCCCGTCTTGAAGTACAAATCCTCAAGGTGAGCAAGGAACTCAAGAGGTGTGCTCGTACCTTGGCGTGCAAGAGCAATCTTCAAGCGCATCTCGTTTTTATATTCCGGAGGGACGTATTTCCGCGTCATGACGAAGACACGTTGGTGCCATTTCTCAATAGGGTCTTGTCCCAGACGTGCCCTGTTCGTCATGTCTCTATGCCACCATGAACGTGCGGCTCCTTGGAAATGTAAGGTTGCAATTTATACCTTCTCCTCCTCGGTATAGTGGCAATGTTGAAGTGCATGTTCCGTACCTTGCAACCAATCCAAAAAGACAGCCGCATCGTATTCACCGAGAAAAGGTTCGATCTTTACCTTAATGTCTCGTCTAGAGTTGTGGTTTGGTTGGACTTGGCGTCTTTCTTCTCGTTCTCGCTCTCCATGGAAACCATGAGCATTGCCACGACCTCCATTATGTCCCCTACGACGTCTAGGGCGTCCCTGATCATACTCATCATAGTCATTGGGGTTAGTGTCATAGGACATAGGAGTAGGAATGTTACGCGGTATCCATCCAGCCGGATGAGTCTGATTTTCGATAGGCTCGACTAGTGGTGGGTGAAAGTTCCATAAATTCACTTGACCAACGAAATCCATCTCCTCCTCGTCATATTCACCGAAATCTTGAATGGAATATTGTCTAGATGGGGCTGTCTGACCCTGCTGCAGTCGACCATGTCGTTGTCTAGACGGGAGTCCTGCAACAGCCGTATGACGGTTATCATAATAAGGATCATGGTTCGAGTTGTCATACCTTGGTCTGTCAGAAGAGTGAATGTGTTGACGTTGTTTGTCAACCTGGTCCGAATAGTGGTCATTGTCATCATGGTCCCATGAGTGGGATCGTGGCTCCCATCTATCCTCAAATGGGTAATTCGTCGGTTTTTCAATGATGGACCTTAACCTTTCATTTTCTCGCTGATACTCAGTATTATGTTGGGATGAGGACGCAATGCCTTTGCCTTTGTCAAAGCGAGAAGGTTGAGAAGTGATCTGGCCATTGTTAGCACGCGACGGTGTATCTACCACTACGGTCGTAGGACCATGTTGAGCGTCCATCGACCGCGTCAAATGAGCAAGGCGATCGGTTGCCTCAAGGCGCTCTGCCTCTTTCCTAGCAAGGAGTTCCTTTGTCTCCAAAAATTCAGCGGTTGTCGCCTCGTAGTCCTCCCCATGCACAGACATAGCAAATGGGTTATACAACAAAATGAGGCAACAACAAGAGCTACAATATGCAGAGAACTCAACTCAAGAATCAAAGTCTCCCGGTATCTAGTTTAGGCAATCCGTGAGGGAGGTCAAGGCAAGGAGGTGAACTCGTATGCAATAACCTTCTCAAGCCAAATCAAGCAAGCAATATCGTCCTAAGATGATTAAATCGAAGCAAGTATCGATGCAAGATAAGGTCTTTTATAGATTGTGCTAGACTAGAAGAGAGATTTTTTTGTTTTGTTGAAGCTTTTGTGTAGGACGAATTGTTTTTTTTTTTTGTCTTAAGTCGTGACTTTTCTTTTTGATTTGGAGTCAGACAACACAATGAGATTTAAGAAGAAGAAAACAGGTAAGCAGCACAAATTTCAGTGTATTCGTGGAATGCAACCCTGTTTAAGAGAGGAATTATAGACTTGATGCAACAATCACGAACTTATCATTAATGCAAGATATATGATGCAGCGAAATAATCACAAGCACAATATCAAGATAGACAAAGCAAGATAAATTATTGCAACCAAGGAGGTGAGGCTACTCGCAAACAAAAACAAACGCTCGGTTTGATGCAAACTTGCAGTGCAAGTCAAATCTCCTAGGGTTTCGGTCACTCTTTTGAAATGATGAAATGATGAAAAAGCTATAGGTAATAACAATAAATGAGGGAGAAATTGAAAACAAGAGAAGAATCTACCACACGTCGTACCCCTGGAAGTTGATACCAGTTGATGTGAAACCTCTTGCAAGGCTCGCGGGGGACGGATGTAGGCAGGACGCGTGGCTGGAGAATCCTTGGAGACGCATTACTTTCTTGAACTAGGTCAAAGACTGAACTCACAAGATGGGCGGAAGTGAATCTGGGTAGGACGGCGTCCTAGGACGGTTCGGCTTCGACGGACAGGGTTAGAAAGTGTGACGGCGGAAACGATTTGATGACGGGATGATGTTTGAGGGTTTGTGAAGTGGAATGAGGTGCTGAAACGATGATATGAAGGCTGGAAGAAGATGACGGCAATTAGGGTTTGGGAAGGGTGGCGGCGGCGGCTAGGGTTTGATGGAGATGACGGCGGCTAGGGTTTGGGACTGTGACAATGGAGACGACCTGGACTGAGTAACAACGACTGGATAAATTGCTCGTGGAGGTTCGAGCCCGAACTAGGGTTTGACATTGAAAGCAAGGGGTGGAGAAAATCTCAACAACTAGGCTTGCTATAAAATTCAACGTAAAAACAACTCTTGGTTCCAAGTCCATATATATAGGACTCCTAACTAGGGTTACCAAATATAATAACTTGCTAATGCTAAAGATAGTAAGTAATCAGAAAGACTTTAAAAACAATAGAAAACAGTTCTAGGACGGACGCCTAAGTCTATGACGTCCCTTCAGTGCAAGTCGTCCTTGGTATCATGCTGGATCTTAGGACGTGTAGGTCTAGGACGTCTCTTCACTATAAGTAGCCATTGATAACATGACGGGGGATGGTGTGTGATTGGAAGACGCTCCATTTCTTGCAAATGCCTTAGCGACAATGCTCGTAGTTGCTTGGGCAATGGATTTGGCACGTGCTCTCGTAATTGGTCCGTTTGAATGAACACTCAACATCTCTTCCTCTTGTGCCTCTGTCAATGTCAAGGGGTGTCCCACATCAGTACTTTTTCTGTTTCTTGTCGCTAGTCTTTAGGGCGCTTTTTTTTAGCAATCTTTGTGGCTCCCCTTCTGTGGGAGTTTGTGATGTATTCATCTCTTTGCTATGAATTATCTTTCTTATGTTGCATGATCTTTTCCGACTTACTCAGTCTTTTTTGGCGATAGCGTATTCTCTACGCGTTGGCTCATGATACTTTTTCTTGGATTTAGTAGTACTCATCTCTTTATTGTTTTTTGAATTCAAATATGTTCTTTTTCTTCTCGGCTTCTTTACCCTCTCTTACGGGTAGGCGATCTAAAGTTTGCTTTGATCTGACGAGTATCTTCCGCGTTCCGAGATTTCGGATGTGCTTATGTATTTCCTAAGTTAAATTACTTGTATAAAAGTAAAAAATTCGTAAAAGATGAACGTTTCTAACCTTGTGAACGCGTTGGTTCTGTGATCTTTGTCTCCTTGAGTGGTCCTACCCCTTTTGGTAGTTTGACTTAGGATCCCCGTGGACAAGGTTAGAGCTACCAAATCCCACTTGCGTTTGACTAAGTGTGTTTGTACTTATTCCTTGCATCGTGCGCGTTATTCTTCGCGTCTGTGACGTCTTGGAGACTTTTTCTTTCTTTGATTTCGATGTTTTCATGTGCTTATGCTTTTGTACGCGTATCTTTCTTTGCGTATGCTTAGGGTTTTCTTTGACTTTGAGGTTTCTCGAACCCTTGCGCGTAGCTCGTACGTGAGTGCGCAGGTTTGGTCCTTATCTTTTGCTTATGCTACTTTGGTCTTTGGGCGTAGTTTTCTACCCCAAGTATGGTATTTTGTATTTATGAACGCGTAAAAGAATTTTACTTACGTGATAGGAAGTTACCGTCATTGCGGTGGCTTTTGTTCCGTTGCCGTCTTACATGAGGGTTGGGTCCAACATTTCCTCCAAACCCGAAGCGAGTAGCGGATGTAGGTCAGCGTGTGATTATTCAGCTTGTGACATCATCTCTTACTTATGGTGAATCCTTTACACACACGCTAGCATCAGGTCGACGTGAAATTTTTTTAATCGACAAACCTGTTTAATCGTGTAGCGTCCAACTCGTGACTTGATGGACTAGCAATGTCGGCAGACACCTCCTAACCGGATGAAAAAGTATGCCCGTGGTTTCATGACACTCAGAGGGGTCATGGAAGGCGGGAATACGCGTTCCTGGAGAGGGAACGTGTCAAATAGGTTTACCCTTGTTTGCTCAGAGGATCCATGCCGGTTTCGTGTGGTTTCGGGCTTCATTCTCCAAGGTTGATACCACACGTCGCTAACAACCATGGAAAGCGTCGACTCAGAGACGGCGGTTCGGCTAACGTTGCGTACACGTAGATGGAGCCTTGAACGCGTAGGCTAACGAAATTCTCCCCTGGTGCGGATTTTTGCCGCATCCTTCTTGCTTCTTTTTGTTACACCGTACTCAAGTGGCACGTTCTATTAATAGACATAGAGCAAGTAGTTTGAAATGAAACAACTCGGCATGCCAAACACGTTGGAGAAAGAAAAGGTCTACTCGTATATTAATAAAAGATGCTTCATGAAGTAACAGTCTCTGACGTCGACGTCTACCCCTTGTCGCTTTGACCCTAAGATGACGGCATGGTTTTATTGAAAAGTTAAAGAGTGCAATCCTATGCATGCAAGAAATAAAGAATAAACGAAAACATTGAACTACTCAACACTTTTGGTTGGATTTCCTTATGGTGGATGGTGTTTCACGAACATGTAACTCATGTCGCCTTTCTTTGCTCTAAGCTCTCGCCACCTTTGGGTTCGAAGACTTTGCTTCGCCTGTTTATAATTGTTCTGAGACACGTTGCTTTTGTCGACGCTCTTATCTCGTGCTTTGTTGCGGCGTTTCTTGTTCTTCATTGTGGAAGGAATTTCTCTCGACGCGTCGGGGATTGACGTTTCACCCCTGGCTTGTTAAACTTTGGACCATGAAGATGCCTTTCTTTTCTTTACTTGTCGGAACACGTAGACTTCAACTTCTATCACGTAGTCCTCATCTCCTACTTGACAAATTGTATTCTTGAATTCACAAAGTTTGTTTTTCACGTACCTCTTCGGCACTTCATGGATCTTTAGTTGCTACGCCTTTTTTTCTTGTCCAAGGACGCGTTGGTGGTGTTCCTCATTCCTATGCTGTAGCATTCCCTTGCAACTTTGGGCTCTCCTTTGATCTCTTGATTTCCCCAAGGGGATGGAAACTTCAGGGACTGGTGGTAAGTCGAAGGTATGGCTCTCATGTCGTGCAGTCAGGGCCTTCCCAAGATGATGTTGTACGGCGACTCTGCCTCCATTACCACGAACTTGGTTTGCATGTTGACGCCTCGATCTAAGGTAGTTAACGTGAACTCTCCCAACATGTCTGCTACTTCACCACTGAACCCTACTAGGGGTATGTACTTCTGCACCAGGTCGTCAATGGAGAGTCCAAGCTCTTGGACGACAGATAACGTGATGATGTTGGCGGAGCTTCCGTTGTCGACAAGGATTCTTTTCACTTTGAAATTTCCTATGGTGAGGGAGAAAATAACCCGTCATGATGGTCCACCGTCTCGTTTGGCTCCTCGAACGTGATAGGATAGTCTTCTTTGATAGATCTGACATGAAAAACTGGCATAGCGTCGCCTTTGTTCCGTGAATCCCTGACGTTTCTCTTGGCGGCAGACGCGGTATAGCCACTTATGGAGGAGCCTCCGAAGGTAGTGTGGACGGTTCTCGTATGACCTGATGGTGGGGGTGGTGGAGTTGGAGACTTCTTATCCTTCATTCCTCCTTCGAAGGCGTCTTTTCCTTCTCTAGAGAGTAAATCTTTCAAATCTCCTCTCTTTAGGAGTCGTACCACTTCTCTTCTCAAAGTATAGCAATCATCAAGTATAACAATCATCTGTGGTGTGACCAGTGTCATTGTGGAACTCGCAATACCCTTTTCCTTTTCCCGGTCTTCTTCCAAGGTTTGGTTTCTTCAGCCAATGCACGTCACGTAGCCTCTCCATCGCGCTCATGACTCGCAACGTGTCGGTCTTCATGTGTACGCCCTTCTCGACCACGTAGACGTTATTGAGCTCGCTCACGTTGTGCACTGTGGGTTGCTCTCTCTGGAATGGCTTATTTCTTCTTTCGTGGCGGTCTCCTCGCTCTTGGCGTTTGTGGTACTTATCCCGTCGTGATGTTCCACAGTCTCGTTTGGTTCCTCGAACGTGATTGGATAGCTCTCTCTGGTAGGACGGATTTGGCAGACTTGCGTTACGTCACTTTCATCACGTAAGATTTTGGCGTTCCTTCTAGCGGCGGACACAGTGTAGCCACTCGCGGAGGAACCTCCGAAGATGGTATGTATGGTTCTGGTATGACCTGATGGTGGTGGGGGAGGAGTAGGAGACTTCTTTTCTTTCTTCACTCCTTCGAGCGTGTTTCTCCCTTCTCTGGAGAGCAAATCTCTCAAATCCCCCCTTTTCAGCAGCCTCAATACCTCTTTGCTCAAAGTGTAGCAACCATATGTAGTGTGGCTCGTGTCGTTGTGGAATTCAGAATACCCCTTCTATGATCCGGGCCTTCTCCATGGATTCGGCTTCTTCGGCCACTGTACGTCACGTAACCCTTCCATCGCGTTCATGACTCGCAACGCGTCAGTCTTCATGGGGATGTTTCTATCGACCATTTAAACGCTGTCGACCTCGCGCACATTATGCACCATGGGTGGTTCCCTTTGGAATGGCTTATTCCTCCTATCATGGCGTTCTCCTCGTTCCTGATGGCGTTCGTTATGTCGATGTTGTGGAGAGTTCCTGCGCGGAGGAGATCGTCTACGCGAAGATCGAGAGTTTTCCTCGGTGTGCCTTAGGAGATCTTCTTCGAGGCGCATAGCTTCCATGGCTCTTTCCCTGGTCGCAACGAAGGAATCGAGACGAGTCTTCGTCAGTTCCTTGTATAAGTCACTATCTCGGGGGAGCACACGTCTGAACGCGTCGGCAACAGTAGATTCGTTGCAATCTGGGATGGTGATCTTCTCGTCGTTGAAACGCTTCATAAAGGCCCTTATAGTTTCGCCCTTGTTCATGCGCATGTTATGGAGATCCGAAGGCTGCTTTGCAAACATCTTACTGTTGGCGAATTGTAGGCGAAACATGTTGGAGAGTTCAGCATAAGACGAGATACTTCCTTTGGGGAGGTCGATGAACCACGTCAAGGACAGACCTTTCAGTGTTGAACTAAAGAACTTGCACATCATCGCTTCTCTTAGCTCCGGCTTGATGGGACTCTTGGAGAGTTTTGCTTTGTAGAGTAAGATATGCTCTTCCGGGTCGTCGGATCTGTCATAGACGGGAAGATCGACGACAGTGAATTTCTTAGCTATCTTCTGGGCGGCGAGGGCGCTGACAAAGGGACTTTCTCGATATCCGAACCCGTGCTCGGGAATTATGGATTTAGGCGCTCCGGGCATTAATATCATCTCCTTTCTCAAGGCACCGACTTGTTGCGCTACGAACGCGGCAACGACACTTGGCGTCATATCTTCTCCGGCCTTCTTCTTTGGAGCTGTCTCTCTGGGAGGAATAATGTCTTGACACCCCTGGAATCCATAGATTTCATCTTCTTCGGTGATGGCATCCATCTCAAGGCGTCGAACAACACTTTGGCCACGAGCGTAGGTATGTGGTCCCGCAGATCCCGCCTTGAGTTCTTTTATCACGGAGCGCAACCTTTCATTCTCCTTGACGTGCTCCGACGTCGGCTTCTCACCGGCGTTCTTAGTTTCTACCCAGGTTCTTTGGAAGGCGTCGAGTTGTGCTCAGGCGGCGGCCACATTGGTCACTTCGCCATCCGCTCCGCGCTCTACGTTCGTGATTTTGGTCTTTGGAGTGTCGGGAGCCTCTTCGAGAGCTTTTTCAACCTCTTCACCGCCGGGAACGAGAGACGTCATCGCGAGATCTTCTTCCTCAAACCTCTTCTCGTTGTGGAGTGGGTTGTTCGTCGGGCTTGTCATGATTTTCCTGCAAAAAGAAGTTCCCTTTGTGTGGAAAGATGATACTTTTTTATCTAGCCCCACGGTGGGCGCCAATAGTTTGTAGCGAAATTATGAACGAGATGATAATTAAGCAATTGTAGGGCAAAGATCAAACTTGACGGTATCGATCTCAACACTCAAGAACAAGATGGAAATTAGGGTTGAAACTTGGACTTGTATTATTGCTCGAAAGTGGCTCAATGATTACAAAGCAGGTGTTAGCCTCTATTTATAGGCTAACCCTTATTTTATCTTTAAGGAAACGAGATCTTATCTTTTTCCTTCTATCTTATGACGATATAAAATTAGGTAAAAGATATTCTTTCTAATATCTTTTACTAATTACATTAATAACTTAAAGAAAAGAGATAATATTCACTCGGCCGACTCTATCTTCAACGTCGACGACATCTTCATTCTTTCTCGTTGCGTCGACGTGATCACCCTACGCGTAGCTTGTAAAGCGTTCCTTACTCGTCGTATTTTTAGGCACAAACAGTCGCTATCTCGTGGAAGAGCTTGTCTGGACGCGTCGACAGCGGTTGATTCACTACAATCTGGTATATTGATTCTCTCAGTGTTGAAACGTTTCATGAACGCTCTTATGGTTTCTCCCTTCTCCATGCGTATGTTGTGGAAATCCAAAGGCTGCTTGGCGAACGTCTTACTACTGGCGAATTGCAGGCAGAACGCGTCAGAGAGTTCGGCGAAGGACGAGATGCTCTTCCTCGGGAGATGGATGTACCACGTCAAGGCGGGGCCTTTTAGTGTTGATCCGAAGAATTTACACGTCATAGCTTCTCTTAGGTCACCCGAGATGGGACTCGTGGATAGATTTTCCTTGCATTCTCTGGTATGATGGACTTTGGTGCTCCGGGCATCTGTAACATCTCTTTCCTCAAGGCGCCGACTTGTCTTTCTACCAAGGCAGCGATGGCGCTCCATGTCATCTCTTTCCCCGGTCTTTCCGATGACGTAGTATCTTTGGAAGGGAGATCATCTTGGTATCCTTCGTTTCTATAGGCTTCGTCCTCGTCAGAGACGGCGTAGCTTATACCGCCTCAAAGGTCCTGCTTTGAGGTGCTTGATTGTCGAACGTAGCTTCTCGTTCTCTCTAGCCAATTCTAGCGTCTTTCTCTCGCTGGCGACCATATCCTCGGCCTAGTTTTTTTGGAATGCATGGAGTTGGGCTCTTACGGCGTTGAGGTCGGATAATTCGCCGTCTTCGAGTTCCTTCCGCTGTTGGCTTACGCTCTTAGCCTACTGATACGCTGCACTTTGTATAGCGTAACTAGGGATTATTACATTGATTTAGGAGTATTATTATATGTGTTTCGAGCCATTGTTATGTTCTGAGATATTTATTAAGAAGTGAAGAATTGAAGATTAGAACCAAAGAATATTGAAGATTTGAAGAAATCACCGACGGCGATCGCCATGTATCAGCGGCGATCGCGGTGGAGCAACAGAGAGGAGCTGAGAATATTTAATAAATCCGCGACCGCGGGTATTATGCTGAATTCCCCTTCGTGCGCGAGACGGGCCGTGGAGGAGAAGCAAGCAGCTGGGTCGTGATTTCTGTTGGCCATTTAATGAAGAGGCAGATGGGGCCCACTGGAAGCTACAGCCGTAATCAACAAATTGGAAGCAAGCAGCTGCACAATTGGAAGCAAGCAGCTCAAATGCATTAGTTACCGAGCACTTGACGATCGATTTATTTCCTTTTAGTTTGTTTGTTTGGTTTATTTTCCTTTTATTCCTTTTGTTTTAATTCTTTCCTTTTTCCTTTTTCCTTAATTAGTTTTAGGATATTTCTTTTACCATATTTCTTTAGGGTTAGACTCTATATATACCCTAGTTCTTATCATCTTTTCTATAATCTTTTCCATCAGACAATTTAGTTCTTCAACCATGAGCAGGAACTAATATCCATTGTTTTACTTAGCGGTTGAAACCTTCAGTTATTAAGTTGTGAGATTTCTAAACTCTTGTTCTTTTCCTATGGGTTTGTATTAATTCTCTTGTTCTTCATCTATTGATTTTTATTAGTTTTGCTAGCTTGATCACGTAGTTTGATTGATAGTTTTCTATTGCTAGACTAGGAATATACGGTGGAATTCCTTGTCATTGTAGCATTCATATCTGCATGATCTGGTAGTTGATTGCTTTTATGAAAGAGAATTGATTGCATGTTAATACTTGATGGTTGTAAGTTATTGCATGCATCCTTATGATTCATGTGCCCTTTGCTGCTATTTCATCTAATCTTGAGAGGTTTTCCTGATTGTTGAATAGTAAGTATTATCAGGACCGGTTGGCCTGCTGATATATTAAAGATTGGAATAGGAACATTCCCTAGGATTGAATAGAACTTGAGATAAATCTATGATCAACTTGATTGACTGTTGTGTGGATACTTGCTAGGTGAAACCCCTTCTCATCATATTCTCACCAAACTCCCTTTGTTTGATACTTGTTACTTTTGTGTTTCATACAATCAAACCCCCCCTGGTTACTTGTTACTTGTTCGTTAGTTGGTATTTCGCTTGACTGCATAGCGATTGGTGTTTTGATTCCCTTGGGTTCGACCTCTACTTGCTTGCTATACTTTAGTTAGTGTTTAGAGTTTTCTTTGATTTGGCACTACGACTTTAGCCTCATCAAATTTGGCGCCGTTGCCGGGGAATTAATTTTTTTTCTGATTCTGTGTTAATTGTGAAATTATCAACTGTTTGGTGTGAACCTTTATGGTTCAGACCCGTGCTACTGATTCATCTCTTGTTTCCTTTGACCCAGAGATTGAAAGGACGTTCCTTCGGAACCAAAGAGCAACTCTGAACCAAGATAACGAGATGGGTGATCGACATGGAGCGCCATTGCCTACTATGAGGCAACTCACTGCCCCAGGCTTAAACCAACAACCCTTGGCAGTGAGGTTTCCTGAGATTGAAGAAGGTGTGAATTTTGAATTAAAAGGTGGATTAATTCATGAGCTACCACACTTCCATGGCTTAGCAGGAGAAGATCCCAACAAACACTTGGCTCAATTCCATGCCATATGTTCTAGTATGAAGCCTAGGGATGAGCATCGGTCCGAACCCGGACCGACCCGGTCCGACCCGGACCCGGAAATCAGGAAAATTGCGGACCGAAACCCGGACCGGAAAATTCGGTCCGGTCCGGGTTCTCACCCGGACCGGTCCGGTCCGGTCCGTATTAGCCCGGATTTAGACCGGTTACAAAAACCTGTATTAGTATTGAACATGTTTATTACATGCCAAAGTCCCCATGCAAGTTTAGTTTCCCAACAGATAACTAACTTGCCATATACAAAAAGTTACATTGAAGTTTCAACTTTCAAATATAAACCTGCATACCCAAAAAATTACATGCAAGTTTCAATTTATATTCATCCAAAAAATTCCACCAAAAAATTCCATCTTCCATTACTTTCACTTTCACCTTCACATATAATCTGGTAGTCCCTAACTGACTAACTCCCTGCATGAAAAGAGATTTAAGAATTAGTTTTTACAATATAAATTTACTTGCTGAGATTTATGTAAGTTACCAAATTGTTGGCAACCTGCATGAAAAGGGTCTCTATGACTGTAGGTTACTCCTAGATAATAACTTCTAGCATGACCTAATGATGCAACAATACTCCTATAAGCAATCCTAAGCCATGATAGGTGTATGGAATTATGAAAAGCATTTGAGAAACTTCAACTGTAGATGATTAAAAAACATAAGACACAACCAGATTTCAATCAAATCTGATTCAAAACCTTGATTCCACAACCAATTCAGTACCATTTCCTAAGATTCAATGCAGATGACCTAGAAATATTATAAGCATATATTGAAATTTCAAACAAAACCTTCTATCTCAGAATGAATGAACCATGGCCATCATAAATTCACAATACAACAGCTAAACAACAAAACCTGAAAACTGAAATTAAGAAGAGTATATATGAATAACCAAGATAAGTGTATTACCTAAATTTCAAAAGTAGATAGGTTCCTTGTCGGCTGAAGTTAACACACTAGAGGGGATGTCTTTCTCCACATCTAAATCAATAGTATATATCGAAAAGAAAAGAAATCGGAAATTTATATACGATACATATAATATATACAAGTAAAATAAAATATAAAGGATACCTTCTTCCATCTTTACAAGCACTGTTGTAGAATCATCCTCATCATCGGCAATAGACCTTGAATTTTCAAGAAGCCAATCTTGTGCACAAATGAGTCCTTGAACAGTCTTATTAATTATTATCACATACATCAAATTGTAAAAATAATTAAAACAAGAACTGGAAAAAATATATAACTAAGCAAGGAAAAGAATTAACATACCTTAGGGTTAACCGACTTCGAAACTTATCAAGAGTGCGCCCTCCAGTACTAAAGGTTGCCTCAGAAGGGACAGTAGAGATGGGAATGGCTAAAATATCACGAGCCATTCGTGCAAGAATAGGAAACCGAGCCTCATTCTTTTTCCACCAACACAATATCTCACTTTGATCTTCAGAACTCCTCAACTCAGTCAAATATTGATCAAATTCAATGACCCCGATATCAGAGTCATTCAGCTGTTTCCTTTTCTGGTTCAGTTTATTAAGAAACTTAGAACCAGTTTTCTCCCTTCCTCTAGGCAAATTTGTCTCTTCACCATCTAGATCATGACCAGAAACAGGAACATAGTACATGTTCCTATACTCCTCAAATAATCCAATAGCAAAATTCTTCACCTTTTTTGCTAATTCATCTCCTTTACTCTTCCCATATAAGTCTTGTAAACCCATTTCCACCATAGCAAACTTATAGGTTGGATCCAAAATGATGGCAACAAAGATCATCATATTCATCTTCTCGATATCATCCCAATACTTGTTACACTTGTCCTTCATTTCAAAAGCCATGGCTTGACAATCTGGATCAGCACTTAACATCCAAGTATCCAGTGCAGTCACAATGTTACCAATGTAAAAAAAAACATTGTTTACAGTAACATAAGAAGAAGATGACACATCTTTTGTGAAATCAAAGAATTCTTTTAGAAAACTCACAAGAACCTCCACCTTTTTCCACTCAACTGAGGTTATTTCTCCTATGCTCTCACCTTTAGCATTTTTTGGAGGATCCAATCGAGCAAAAACAGCCTTATACTTCAATGCAACCTCCAGCATAGTGTAAGTCGAGTTCCATCGAGTAGGAACATCAAGGGACAGCGCACAGTTTGACTCAATCCTCAGTTTTTCAGCTTGTTCTTGGAACCAAATAAGCCTAGAAGGAGACCCCCTTACATACTTAACATAAGCTCTCACCTTATCAATGCACTTAACATGCAACTTTAAGCCATCCGACACAATAAGATTACCAATATGAGCCACACATCTCATGTGCAAATTATGAGCATTATTAATGCAATTGCCATTTGATCTCAACAAATCTTTGAAAGTAGCCACAGCTGAATCATTAGAACTAACATTGTCAACAGTTATGGTAAAAACCTTATCAGACAACCCCCAAGGCCTTAGACATTCATCTATTCCTCTAGCAATATTTTCCCCCTTATGACCAGCAACTGGACAAAAATTCAGAATCCTTTTCTGCAGCAGCCATTCATGATCAATAAAATGCGCTGTAACACACATGTAATTGATTTTCTGAAGTGAAGTCCATGAATCAGTTGTTATGCAAACCCTTTGACAACTCTCCTTAATAAAAGATTTTAGAAGAACCTTTTCACTCAAATACATAGCATAACAATCTCTTGCAACTGTAGAGCGTGAAGGAACCTTAAATGTGGGGCTTATAGTACTAAGCAGAATCTTAAGACCAACTCTCTCTACTTGTCTAAATGGCAGCTCATCCATAATGATCATTTTAACTAGTGCAGCCCTAGCATCCTTTTGATTCAACACCCAATTTCTCATTTTACCTTGACCAGAATCATCAATCTTCTCTAAAATAAGTTTAGATTGGGTAATTTGGGTACCTTTGGTCTCATTGTCTGGATTCTTTGTACACCTGTCTGCATGGCCCTTCACATTCTTGCAACCAATAGCAGATGAATCAGCTGCATATGTCATCTCACAGAAAATGCATTCCGCTCTGACCTTGCCTTCTTCATCCTCATATTTCTTGAAAAATTTCCAATAAGGCTTCCTTCCTCCATTTTCAATATAATTTTTAACTTTCTTTTTCTTCGGCTCTTCCGTTGTCACAATCGGCTCATCAAGGTCTATAATAGGATCCTCACCGTCAAGATCAGCAGCTTCTTCGTCCATGGTGTCCACATCCATGATATCCACTGAATTCTCAGAAACATTAAACCGTACATTGCGAGATAACTGAGAGTGAGAGTCTGTAGACTTTGAGTTGTTGGACTCTCGAGTTCTTTTCTTGCCTTTCTTATGCAACTTGCTCGACATCTAATCTGTACGAAAGAAAAGAAATCATAAATGACTACTCAAAGCAAGTAACATCTAATCTGTACTGAAATAGAGAAAGAACTAACAAACTAGTTTTCAGAAATAAACACCTATTTGCCACTAAAAATACTGTAGTAAAAATCTCAGGACAACTAACGTGATTATTATATTAAGGTGCATATCTAAACACCTATAAAGGATTCAAGGACATTAAAAATATTAAAATAGTAAACCAAGTGCATGTGTGTTCCTTGCTAATTAACTTTGAAGTTTGAACTGCATAAAGCCATAAACAATTCAACTAATTCAAGGACTCTAAACGTGATGTATATTATTATTAAGGTGCATATCAAAACACCTATGACCAATCAAGGACTCTAAAAATATTAAAATAGCAAACCAAATGCTTCCTTGCTAATTAAATTTGAAGTTTTGAACTACATAAAGCCATAAACAGGTAGAAGACATAAACCGAAGGGCAGGCATAACAATACTGCAAGTCTGAATCAACGCAAAATTCACAAGTAAATCCCTAAATCCCTAAATCAACATACTGTAAGCCATAAACAGGTAAAAATAATAAGGCATATAAATCGAGTGCAGAAAATAAGGTAGAACCGTAGAAGACATATAAATCGACTAATCAAGGGCACATTTCTGAATGAACGGAAAATCAGAAAACTGAGAAGGAGATGACTAGAGAAGCTCGAGGGGGAGGGAGAGACTCACTTACTAGAAGACGACCTGAGATTTCCGGAGAAGGTCGTCGACGTCGAGCGGTAGAGGGCAAGAGAGAATCGAGAGATGGAGAGAGGGATGACTGATGAGAGTATGAGACATGAGAAACAGAGAAAGTGAGAAACGGCGGAGGGCGGACTAATTTCTAGGGTTAGAAACAAAGTGAACAAACGAGGTGACTTATGTGTGTATTTATAATTTTTATTTTTTTTATTTTTTTAAATTATTCGGTCCAGACCGGACCGGACCGGATTTTAGACCGGACCGGACCGGACCCGAAATTACAAAATTCCTGGACCGAAACCCGGACCGAAAATAATCGGTCCGGACCGGGTCGGTCCAAAAATCCGGTCTGGACCGGATTCTGCTCATCCCTAATGAAGCCAAGAGGTGTTACTGAGGAGCAGGTCATGCTGAGAGCTTTCAGATTTACTCTGAAAGACGCTGCGAATGATTGGCTCTATTATCAAGCTCCAGGGAGTATTGATACATGGGCTAAGATGAAAAAGGTCTTTTTAGAGAAATATTTTCCAGCTACAAAACTGAGCAGCTTGAAGAAGGAAATCACGAATCTTCAACAACACTCAACTGAGAGTCTCTATGAATATTATGAGAGATTCAAGAAGCTCTGCTCAAGCTGCCCATTCCATAGTTATACTGACCAAGATCTCCTTATGTACTTATTTAGTGGCCTGATTGATGAGGATCGTCGAATGGTGAATGCATCCTGTGGAGGTAATTTTTTAAGATTGACTATACCTCAGGCTACTGAAATGTTTGAGGAATTAGCTGAGAGCTCAAGGCAGTTCGGTAGCAGGCAAAGAACACAGTCAGTAAGTTCACTTGATCCCGCTAAAATTCAAAGTGATATGAATGAACTGAAAGATATGATGAAGTCTTTTATGCTGCAAAGTGGTGGTCAACAACTCCAAGAGCCGAATGCTGAGGTAAACGTTGTTGGTGGATGGCAACCAAGGCCAAGGTATGATTCTCATAATATTAATTATCAACAACCTAGACCTCAGAATTCTATGACTGTTGAAGATATGATCAAGTCCTTAGCTCAAACTGTAATGCAACAAAATGCTAAAACGGAATCGAGTATCCAAAATCTTGAAAATCAGTTAGGACAGATTGCTCAAGCTGTGAGTAAATTAGAGGCCAGGGAACCGGTAAGAAATCCGAGAGAGAACGTCAGTGCAATGTTCTTGAGGAGCGGAAAAACTTTAAATGACTGTTCTGTGCCAAAACCGCGATCGCCAGATCTTAGTGGCGATCGCCATGAGATTACAGAGAGCAAAACAGGATCTGCATCCCGACCGCGATCGCCATATGGTGATGGCGATCGCCATGACATTCCAGAAGCTGAGGTGCAAAATCATCCGCGACCGCGATCGCCAGTTGTTGATGGCGATCGCCAGGAGACCCCTGAGTATATTGATAATTATGTTCGCCCGAATTTCCCCCCTCTGTTATCTCAGAAGCCTGTTGCTCCCTTTCCTAAGGCATTGAAGGATACTCGAAGGCTGGAGAACGACAACGAAATCTTCGAAACCTTTAGTAGGTGTGAGGTAAACATTCCCTTGCTCAAACTTGTTAAGAGTATTCCTAGATTTGCTAAGTTTTTGAAAGAAGTTTGCACTATTAAAAGAAATCAAAAACTGAAAGGAAAGAAGAAAGTTGAAATAAGTGAACAAGTTTCTGCAGTGTTTCAAAAACGCATGCCTAAGAAATGTGGTGATCCAGGCATATTTAGCATTCCATGTGTGATTGGTGAAACTAAATTTGACAAAGCCATGCTAGATTTAGGTGCATCAATCAATGTTTTGCCTTACTCTTTGTATGAATCACTAGGCTTAGGACCCTTGCATAAAACAGGAACTGTTATTCAACTTGCTGATAGGTCTATTGTGTACCCGAAAGGGGTTGTTTAGGATGTTCTTGTTATGGTTGGTGATCTGATTTTTCCTGCTGATTTCTTTGTGTTGGATATGGAGCATGTTAATAATGTCACACCTATACTATTAGGAAGACCTTTCATGAAAACTGCACAAACGAAAATTGATGTTACTAGTGGGATTCTCTCTATGGAGTTTGATGGGGATAAGGTGGAGTATAATATTTATGACATGGATTCCATTGATAAGAATTCTCTATGTGCTATTGATGTAATTAAGCCTACTCGGAAGGATAAATTGCAACCTTTTTTAGAGAATATCTTAGAGCCCCCAAAAGTAGATGCTGTTTTATCTACTAACATGCAGGAGTGTCAGGCTAAGCCAGAGCCTAAAGGTAAGCTCTCTCCACATCCTTTGGGCAATCGCCGTCCATTACTGACCTCGCTAGGCGAGATACCATTGATGTCTAGTGTGCAGGCACTTGACATTGAGCTTAAACAGCCGCCTGATACGGTCAAGGAGGAGAAAGTGAATGAAACCACTTTCATTGCTAAAGACAAGGTGGTCAAGGTAAGAGGGACGAGATTCAAGGCGTTCCATGAGTGGTTCAAGAGAGAATTCAGAAAAGAGACGGTTTTCACAAAGCCGAATGGCGTTAGTTAAATCTCTTGTGTTTCATGTCGAGCCACGACATAAAATAAGGCGCTACTCGGGAGACAACCCGAGGTTTGAGTTTGTTTTTATTTATTTTTGTTCGGTTTAATTTTCTTTTTAGTTTTTCTATGGACATGAGGAAATCACCGAAGCTTAGGGTCAGCTACAGTCAGTAGCCAATCTCGCTGTAAGTCTTCTCTCCTGTCTAAAAAAAAAAAAAAAAAAACCGAAAATCCGAAAATCATTCCGAGAAAAAAATAATATATCGGATTAAAAAAAAAAGTGCAGAAAAAAATATGAGAGAAAAGAAAGTAAGGAGTTGTATTACATCAAGTTTGGTTTCATTGGTACTATCATTCTAGATCTACATTCGTTGGAGCTTAACTTGTTGGTGACCATGTTCTTTGCAAGGAGTTGATTTGTTTGAGTCACCCTCTACATTGGAGGTATTCTTTCTTTTGCTTTAGATGAGCTATGCATTATTGGATTACATTTAGTGCTCATCTAGTTTCTCATTCTACCACACTTTGAGTTTTATTGGAGGAAGGTCATCCGACCTTGTATGTGAGTCTTCTGTCTCCTTCCCTGGGTTCGTTTTTATGTCTTCCATTTCATTGAGGACAATGCAATGTTTAAGTATGGGGGAGGAGAATGTATTCACATGTATTTATTTAGGTGTTGGTTGTATCTGCATGAGCTTATTGAATATATATTGTATGAAAAAGCCACAAAAATTGAAAAAAGGCATACAAAATCCTTGGATAGCAAGATCTATGCAATAAGAAGGTGGCTTGACCGGCATTAGGCTGGGGCAAAAATAAGTCTTGAGTGATGTGAGTTTTGTGAGCCTGGAACAATTATTGAGTGGTTGGAATGAAAACCCGAAAGGGCGCCCAAGCAAGATGAGTGTTATAAATAAAAAATTGAGTGTTTTAGGACCATTATCATCTTGGCGTATGGGGACATAAGAAGGAGGCGTATAGGAGGATTCGGGTAGGCCACTTGGAGGAATAAGGTGTAGTTCTGGGTATGTGCTTATTTTATCACATTTGTTCTTGATTGTTGTTGTTGCGTTTTGTATGCTTTGGGCTTATTGAGTATGTAATCACTAGGAGATATTCTTGTACTTCCTAAGGCTTTGAGCATTTCATTGTAAGGGTAGCTTTTCTGTAAGTTACTCGGGACGAGTAAAAGTCTAAGTATGGGGGTATTTGATACGTTGCACTTTGTATAGCGTAACTAGGGATTATTACATTGATTTAGGAGTATTATTATATGTGTTTCGAGCCATTGTTATGTTCTGAGATATTTATTAAGAAGTGAAGAATTGAAGATCAGAACCAAAGAATATTGAAGATTTGAAGAAATCACCGACGACGATCGCCATGTATCAGCGGCGATCGCGGTGGAGCAACAGAGAGGAGCTGAGAATATTTAATAAATCCGCGACCGCGGATTAATATCCGCGATCGCGGGTATTATGCTGAATTCCCCTTTGTGCGCGAGACGGGCCGTGGAGGAGAAGCAAGCAGCTGGGTCGTGATTTCTGTTGGCCATTTAATGAAGAGGCAGATGGGGCCCACTGGAAGCTACAGCCGTAATCAACAAATTGGAAGCAAGCAGCTGCACAATTGGAAGCAAGCAGCTCAAACGCATTAGTTACCGAGCACTTGACGATCGATTTATTTCCTTTTAGTTTGTTTGTTTGGTTTATTTTCCTTTTATTCCTTTTGTTTTAATTCTTTCCTTTTTCTTTTTTCCTTAATTAGTTTTAGGATATTTCTTTTACCATATTTCTTTAGGGTTAGACTCTATATATACCCTAGTTCTTATCATCTTTTCTATAATCTTTTCCATCAGACAATTTAGTTCTGCAACCATGAGCAGGAACTAATCTCAATTGTTTTACTTAGCGGTTGAAACCTTCAGTTATTAAGTTGTGAGATTTCTAAACTCTTGTTCTTTTCCTATGGGTTTGTATTAATTCTCTTGTTCTTCATCTATTGATTTTTATTAGTTTTGCTAGCTTGATCACCTAGTTTGATTGATAGTTTTCTATTGCTAGACTAGGAATATACGGTGGAATTCCTTGTCATTGTAGCATTCATATCTGCATGATCTGGTAGTTGATTGCTTTTATGAAAGAGAATTGATTGCATGTTAATACTTGACGGTTGTAAGTTATTGCATGCATCCTTATGATTCCTGTGCCCTTTGCTGCTATTTCATCTAATCTTGAGAGGTTTTCCTGATTGTTGAATAGTAAGTATTATCAGGACCGGTTGGCCTGCTGATATATTAAAGATTGGAATAGGAACATTCCCTAGGATTGAATAGAACTTGAGATAAATCTATGATCAACTTGATTGACTGTTGTGTGGATACTTGCTAGGTGAAACCCCTTCTCATCATATTCTCACCCAACCTCCCTTTGTTTGATACTTGTTACTTTTGTGTTTCATACAATCAAAACCCCCCCTGGTTACTTGTTACTTGTTCGTTAGTTGGTATTTCGCTTGACTGCATAGCGATTGGTGTTTTGATTCCCTTGGGTTCGACCTCTACTTGCTTGCTATACTTTAGTTAGTGTTTAGAGTTTTCTTTGATTTTGCACTACGACTTTAGCCTCATCACCTACGCTTTTAGCCTTTGGGGTACTGGGTCCTACTCGGACCTTTCCTGTTTCTACGCCGCCGAAAACCTCGTGTGTCGCGATGACGGCTACTTCTTCCGACTCTTTCTCGTGAGATTTTGGGTCTCTTATTGGACTAGTCATGACTTTTTGGAGGAAAGGTGTTCCCTTTGCGTGGAAAGATGATAATTTTTTAATCAAGGCCCACGGTGGGCGCCAATTGTTCGTAGCTAGATTACCGATGTAGTGATAACTTAGCAATTGTAGGGCGATGATCAAACTTGACGGTAACAATCTTAACACTCAAGAACACAGTGAAAAATTAGGGTTAAAGGCTTGTACTTGTGTATTGCTTAAGGAGATGAAACTTGATTACAAAGGAGGCGTTAGACCTTTAAATAAGCTAACCTTAGTTCTATTTTTAAGGAAATAGAATAATATCTTTTTTTTCTATCTAATTACAATATAAAATAAGGTAAAAGATAGTTTTTCTAATATCTTTTACTATTTACATAAAGAATATACAATAAATGGACTAAATATACTCGGCTGACTCTCCCTTGCTACGCTGACGTCTTTATCTTCTCTTCATCCCGTCGACGTGGTCTTCTACGCGTAGCACTCTGACGCGTTTCTTACTCGTCGTATTTTTAGACACAAACAACAACTATCTTAGAAGGGGTAAAAGCTGCTCTTCGCATTAATATTAGACGTCTTATCATTGAAAGTGATAATGATATTATTTCTTATCTCCGCACCAATAACTCCCCCTTGAGAAGTTAAAACTTTTGTTCAAGATATCAAATTTTTGTGTAGGTCTTTTGAAGAAGTTAGTTTCTTCTAGATTAAAACACAGCTTAATCGAGTCGCAGATCTACTAGCTTCAAAAAGCTTCAATATTGAAGATTTGCGAGAGTCTATTATGAGATGAAATTCTCCGATGATAAGAGAAGACATGCTATCTCTTCGACAATTCCTTTCTCTCTGTATGAACGAAATTTTCAAGATCATCCACGAAGATGATTTAGGCTTCAGTTGCGTTGGAAAAGAATTTTTTATCTGCTTCTTAAAAAGAACAAGAATAACACATCAGAATTATTTCGAGAAAAACGAAAAAAATTCTAATATTCCTTGCAAATCTCTCCAGAAAAATACCTGATTGAATTTGAGAGCAGCTGAAATAGCAGTCCTCATCTCTCTCAACCATTTTTTATCTGAAAACTTCATTGAGATCGCGGGTGAAATATAGGAACCCTAATTATTGATTGCATTGTCTTATCTTCTGCTAATGCTCGTTTATGAAGCCCCCTCACATCACGCGGCGGGACGTCTTATTTGGTATGATTTCTGAAAAAGGTTATTTTCTCCCTTCATGGTTTCGTAAATTTCTTAGTTTAGTTTATTGATTCTCTTGTTATCTTGGATGGATCAAATGGAGGTTCTTTTGCGAGAGTATAGAATAAGAAATTTTCAATCAAAATTTCCTTTTGTTGGTTGCTAATTTGCAAACATAAATAAAATACCGTTTCCTGTTTTAGGGTTTTTCAGCTTTTTTTTCCTTCCAATCTGGTAAGCATTAGATCCCTGATGTGTAAACGAAACGTTTCCTCCGTATCTGGTGTGTTTGAGGTAATGTCTTGGTCAGATGATAATTCCTTCTGTTTTAGGGTTGTTCTATACTCAATTTGTTCTCATTGGAAAATGACATAACACTATTTAGATGAAGAGTATTGTGGAGATTTTACATTTCTCTGAATCTGTATGGCAGCTTTTTTAGATTTATTCAGATAAGTTTAGGTTCTTGTGAAATTAAGTGAAGGGGTCTTTCTTAGTGTTTGATTGAAGAAGTGATGTTAAAAAGTAACTATTTCTAGTCTATCATATATACCTATATTTTGAATTTCTAATCTCGATCTAATCCTTTATTAGTTTACATTCAGATACCAGATATAAAGCTACAAATAGTATCTGAGTCATGGACATAGCAGAAGTGGAAGAAAATCTGTTTGCCATTAGTGACGCCAAGGTATGACATTCATTCCTTAACGTTTCTCTTTGGCGCAGTATTTCTTTTTCATTTTACTTAAAATGGGAATTAATCCCGTTATTATTAAACTACAAATTGTTTATAATCTTCTGAAAACCTCTTATTATATGCTTTCCACAAAAATCTTCAGTTTTGTCAAGGGGTTGATGGGAATAGATCAAGCTTGTTTCTAATCTTTGAACCGAGATGATCATACTTGTGTGGCTTGAGATGATCATACTTGTGTGGCTGTGTGGCTTTAATATATCGTGGTTTTTTTTGCTATACAGTTGCACGGAGGAATGTGCAAGGTCTTATCTAATGTCTACTGCAGAGTAATGAAGATATTTCCTTCTCTGGAAGCAGCGTGCCCTAGGAGTAGATCAGGGATCCAGGCATTGTGTTCTCTACGCATAGCGCTCGAAAAAGCAAAAAACATCTTACAACATTGCTCAGAGTGTAGTAAACTCTATCTGGTATGAGCATCTTTTTTTTTGGTCAATAGGTATGACCACTTTCTGCTGAATGTTTATGCTAGTATGTTATCATATTGGGTTTTGGATTGTTATATATAGTGCAGGATGGGCTTATCTCAATACTATTGTCTTCTAAAGCCAGTATATTAGTCTGTAAATATATGTGGGGTCATTTATATCTGACGTACATTTTGTGTTGCAGGCCATCACTGGGGATTCTGTGCTATTAAAGTTTGAGAGAGCCAAATGCTCACTTATTGAGAGTCTCAAGCGTGTTGAGGACATTGTTCCCCGGTCTATGGGCAGTCAGGTAGTCTCTCTAGTATTATTCCTAAGAAAATTGAAATAGATTTGAACTAAGGGAATTCTCATAGACACTCTTGAACAACCCCTTCAATTGTACTTTTGCTTCTTGTTGAGAATTTTTGTTTGTTTTCGCAAAACTAGAAATACCAAACAAGTCCCCAGTGATCATCTGTGAGGACAGTGATAGGTTTATGTAATTTCATCATTTTGTCTTCTTTCGATTGAACTTTTCAATCACTTTAATTGTCATTGCAGATCTTGGACATTATAAGTGAACTTGAAGGCATTGTATTTGCACTTGATTCACTAGAGAAGCAAGTGGGAGACGAAATAATTGCCCTTCTCCAGAAAGGAAGAAGATTTGATGATAACTGCACTGACAATGATGAACTGGAATCTTTCCATCAAGCGGCTTCCAAACTTGGTATTAATTCATCACGAGCTTCTCTCACAGAAAGAAGAGCTTTGAAGAAACTAATAGAAAGGGCACGCATGGAGGAAAATAAGCGAAAGGAATCAATAGTGGCTTCTCTCTTATTTCTTATGAGGAAGTATTCTAAGTTATTTAGAAGTGACTTAATGGATGATTATGATTCTCAGGGTTCAACACCTTGTTCACCCACTGTTGGAGGCTCTATTGAGTATAGCACGGGTGCTATCACCAACGGTCAAGCCTTCGACCGACAGTTTTCTAAACTTTGCTCTTTTAACTTGAGGCCATCCTTAAGTTTTAGGCCAAGGTCCGGACAGTTTCCCATTCCACCTGAAGAGCTCAGATGTCCAATTTCATTGCAGCTCATGTATGATCCAGTCATCATAGCTTCAGGGCAGACGTATGAAAGGGTTTGCATCGAAAAGTGGTTCAGTGATGGACATAGTACCTGTCCAAAAACCCAACAGCAGTTGTCTAATCTTTGCTTGACTTCAAACTACTGTGTCAAGGGTCTCATTGCTAGTTGGTGCGAACAGCATAATCTTCCTTCTCCTGATGGCCCACCCGAGTCTCTTGATCTCAACTATTGGAGGCTAGCATTTTGTGACAGGGAATCTGGAAACACGAGATCAATCGACGGTAGCAATTCCTGCAAGCTGAAGGGAGTAAAAGTGGTTCCATTGGAGGAGACTGAGCCTGTTGAAGAGATTGAAGAAATTGAAGCTGACAGTGGTCTTACACAGGATGAAGAGTGTGACATGGATGTGTTTCAAAAATACAATAAATTTTTGGATATTTTAAATGGACAGAACAGCTTGAGAAAGAAGTGCATTGTGGTTGAGCAGCTTAGACGGTTGCTTAAGGATGACGAGGAAGCCAGGATGTTTATGGGTGCACATGGTTTTGTTGAAGCACTTATGAGCTTCGTGACTTCAGCAGTGTACGAAAAAAATGAGTTGGCTCAGGAAGTTGGAGCAATGGCGTTGTTCAACATAGCTGTTAACAACAACAGGTTATCCTCGTCACCATAATTTTGACATTTTTTGTGAAGAACATTAAAGTCCTTGTTTTATAACTTCACTTTGATCTATTTTTCTATTGTTGGAAACTCTTATGTACATCAGTGATTTCTTCTGTACTTACTGATAAAGTCCCTTCTTTCCAGAAACAAAGAATCGATGATATCAGGTGGTATCACAACACTGTTGGAGGAAATGATTTCTCAACCTGATTCTCATGCACTAGCAGCTGCACTTTACCTGAATCTGTCATATCTAGAGGAAGCCAAGCCAGTGATAGGATCATCATGTAAGGCAATCCCTTTCTTAATCCGTCTGCTTGATGGTAGATTTGACCCACAAGCTAGGCTAGACGCACTGCATACCCTCTTCAACATCTCCACATATCCCGGGAATATCCCGCATCTCCTCAATTGTGGGGTCATCCCGAGTCTTCATTCCCATCTGAGAGAACCCCGTGATGGGGCGTGGACTGAGAAATCAATTGCCGTTCTTATCAACTTGGGTTCGAGCAACGCTGGGAGAGAAGAGATTATATCCGAACAAGGTCTGATAAGTGAGCTTACATCGTTATTAGACATGGGTGAGACAGTTGAACAGGAACAAGCAATCTCATGCCTCTTAATCCTATGCAACGGAAGTGATAAGTGTAGCCAGATGCTTCTTCAAGAGGGAGTCATACCTTCATTGGTGTCGGTGTCTGTGAACGGGACGACAAGAAGCCGGGATAAGTCTCAGAAGCTTCTAATGCTGTTCAGGCAGCAAAGGCAGCGGGACCCGTCTCCTGAAATAGATTTCCAGCTTTCACCAGAACCTGAAAGCGCTACATTTCCTCAAGAGGCAGACCCCAAGTCCATTGGGAAGTCTGTGTCAACCAAAAAGCTGGGGAAGGCGCTGAGTTTCTTTCGGAGAAACAGGAACAGCTTAAATCGCCATTCATAACATCTCCCTTTTTATTTCGGGGAAAGATCCGCACCCGGAAGGCAAAAAAGTGGATCCCGGTTTTTGAGCATTTTGAAGGCAAACAAAATTTAAAAAATTGGTGACATCCCGGTTGTTTGAGCGCGTTAAGTATGCGACCTCGTCGGGTGTGGGGTACAAAAAAGTGGATGTAGGGATAAACGCTTTTTTTTTTTGCAAAACTGTGTAAATTTATTCTTGTAGTTATATCTCCTCTATCTATGTTTGTGCCCCAATTCCCAGGCTTGCTTGTCCAGTTCTTTTGGAAAATCAACCATGTTTTTTTTTGTTGTTGATATTAGGCAAGAACCGGGACCCCGTGTCTCAGGACACTGGCAGTCTCTGATCATCCCGAGAGACGATTCTTAAGAAAGACCGAAAAGATGGACTTCCAACCATGTAATCCAGAATTACTCCTTAAGTTCCTGATATTAACATCAGGTAAAGACGGGCTACTAGAAAACATAGCCAGTTTTAGAGCAAGGATGTTCACATCCTTATTAGCGAGAAAATCAACGGCTTGATTAGCTTCTCTGAAGCAATGATATATTTGGAAAGAATTGATATTTTCAAGTACTTTTTGACAATCGGAAATTATAGTTGAAATTGTCCAAGGAATTTTCCATTGTTGTTTAATAGAATTTATAACTGTGAGATTATCACCTTCAAAAATAACATCATTAAGATTAAACAAATTAGCTGTTTTGATAGCATGAAAAGCAGTCAGTGCTTCAATACACAAAGGAGAATGATGATGTACTTTTAAAGTATCAACACAAATAATTGTACCATCATTTTTCCTTGCTATACAAGAAATGTACCCTTCATTACCATTTTGCAATGAACCGTCAAAATTTACTTTAATCCAGTTGTCTGGCGGAGGTTTCCAAACTCGATTCTTCTTCTTTTTTCTATTTCTTATTTGTGGTTGTTTAGGTCCTTTTTCATTGGTTTGCATATTCTCCCATTGTTGGAATTTAAAGTATGCAATATCTGTCGGAAGTCTGTTATCTGTATTATTTTTCGAAAAGACAATATTATTTCTATAGATCCATAATTCATACCAAATGAAAATAAGAGGTTTAATGAGATTTTTGTGATTAAAATCAATCATTAATGAATTAATGAATTATGTAAAAGATTTATCCTCAGGTACTTGAAATTGAATATTGAGTAAGTGAAAAAAAATTTCTGGAGTTCTTTGTTGTATTTGGACATTGAAAGAAAAAATGGTTAGAGTCTTCTTGAATATGATTGCAAACTGAACAGTATGGTGGAACCCTGTTATAATATCTATTCGGCCTTTCCGTAGTTGGTAGATTAGCAGTGATAACTTTCCAGAGAAAGTTTTTAATTCTAGGCGGTAAATTTTGTTTCCATAGCCAGTCAAATAAAATATTGGATTGATCTAAATTAGTACGTTCACACAACGATCTAGCTGAAGCCGTAGTAAATTTACCAGAGGTATTTAATTTCCAAATTAAAAAGTCGTTGTGTGGATGATTTGGAATATGAATACTTTGTATTTGATCTATAATGTGGTTAGGTAATAAAGAATTCAGGCGTTGCAGATTCCATTTTTTATCATCAGTGATGCAATTATGTACTGATTCATTAATATCAGCATGAGCAGGATTGTGATAACTCCTTAGGTGTATGTTAGGTACCAAATGATCAGTCCAAAATTTAATAGATTTTTCATCTCCAAGTTGTCAGAAGAGACCTTCCTGAAAAACTTTACGAAGATGTAAAAGTCGCGAAAATTGCCAGGATTGCTTCCTATTTCTTTTTGAATATGTTAGAAGTGAATCGTCTTTAAGATATTTTTGTGTAATGATTTTCACCCAAATATTATCTGGATCAGTTAATAGTTTCCATAAAAGTTTCATCTGCAAGGCATCATTCATATGTTTAGATTTATGAAGACCCAGACCACCTTGAGATTTAGGTTTGCATATTTTGTCCCAAGAAGTTAATGGTCGGTAAGAAGAGGTGTCTTTATTCAAAAAAAATTGTTTAGTTATTTTATCCATCTTTTCACAAATATTTGTAGGAAGTGAAAAACATTGCATGAGATGATTTGCTTTAGAAAGTATAGCACGTCCTGCTTGGGATATAGAGTTAGCTTTCCATTTAGAAAGTTGTGTTGTCATATTTTGCAGAACATACTCAAAACAATCACTTTTTACTCTACCTCGAACAATTGGGATCCCTAAGTATTTTTCCATAGCATTTGTGGTTTGGAGATTTAAAATAGATGTCAATGCTTGTTTTTGTTGTGTGGGAATGTTTAGAGTTGTTTGGAAGGTACTTTTATGATAGTTAATTGCTAATCCCAAAATATTACTGAGTCTCTCAAGTGTTTTTTTTATAAAATTCATATTCGTAGCGTTTGCGTTTGCAAAAATAAGAGTGTCATCAGCAAAGCATAGGAATGGAATCCTGGTACCATGTTGAGATAATTGGATACCAATCTTGTGTTGTCTCTTACCAACTTCAATTTGAAGGGTTCTAGCCAAATGTTCCATAACTATTATAAAGAGAAAATGTGCAATTGGGTCTCCTTGCCTGAGGCCACAGTTAGGTTTAAAAGTGGGTCCAGGGATGTTATTGACCAAAACTGAAAAAGAAGCAGATTTGATGCAAGTCATAATCCTATCAATCCAGTTATTATGAAACCCAATTTTTTGTAAAATTTTAATTAGAAAAGGCCATTGCACCTTATCATAAGCCTTTTCCATATCTAGTTTTAAAGTCATCCCGCCTCTTGTACCTTTCTTTTTCCTGTGAAAGGAATGGAATACTTCATGTGATATTAAAATATTATCAAAAATTGATCGATCTTGTACAAAAGCTCCTTGGCAGGGATGGATAATTTTAGGGAGTAATTTCTGTAATATATTTGCCATTATTTTTGTAATAATTTTGTAGACCGTGTTACATAAAGTAATAGGTCTAAAATGATTAATAGTACTTGAAATTTTTGTTTTTGGAATTAATGTAATGATTGATTGAGAGCAGTCCGATAATAAGATGCCTGGATGAAAGAAAGATTGAATAGCCGAAATTAATAATTTTGATGTAGAATTCCAATATTTTTGATAAAATTCAGCTGTAAAACCATCAGGACCAGGTGTTTTATTGTTAGGTAATTCAAACACTACAGTTTTAATTTCTTCAGTTGTAGGTTGTTTCAGAAGTTCGTAATTATCTTCATCTGTAATGAGTTTAGGAATCATATTAAAATCTCGATCTAATAAATTATTAGTATGAGAAGGTATAAATCGTGATTTAAGATCATTTGTAATGTGTTGAGTAATCTCCGGTTGGGTATAATATTTTATATTGTGTAGAGATTGATAACAATTGATTTTTTGTTTGAACTTTCTAATTTTAACTGTGTTCTGAAAATATTTTGTGTTTTTATCCATATCTGTTAAATGCTTAATTTTAGCTCTTTGTTGCCAATAAGTGTGTTGAAATGTTAATAATTTATTATATTTATCAATAAATCTCATATATTTTTTGTGTGTATTACTATTAGTATCCGAGATGTTATTCTGATTTTGAAGAAATCTAAGCGTATCCTCGGTTTGTTTCAGTTGGAAATGAATATTATCAACATTCCGATGCGCCCATTTTTTATATTGTTGCGTGATATTTTTCTGTTTAGAGAATAATTGGAACATAAAAGAACCTTGCGTATGAGAGGTCCAAATTTTTTGAACCATTTTTTCGAAATTTGGATTAGCAAAATGCGCATTTTCCAAAATAAATGGATAATTTTTCTGAGGACACCTAGTTCCTAATTCTAGAGTAATGCAACAGTGGTCGGATGTAGTAAAGGGGAGATGTTCCATATTTAGATTATTATAAAAATTTAGAATTTCTGGATGAATAATAGCTCTGTCTAGTCTCTCTAGGATAGTATCGGTACTAATATTTGATCTTCTCCAAGTAAAGGGAAATCCATTAACATTAAGAGTACTAAGACTATGTTTGGTACTGAAATTATTAAGTCATGCAAAACGATATGAAGATGGTTGAGAACCCCCGTGCTTGTCTTCTTGGGATAGTAAATCATTCATATTCCCAATAATGATAGGAGGCTCTTGATGATTTTCAATAATTTGAGAGATGAAATTCCAAAAGTCATTCTTTTCATTTTCCTTGCTTGGAGCATAGATAAAAATTATAATGTAGGTTTTGGCGGGGTCGGTATATTGTATAACAATAGTATTAAAATCATGAAAAAGAATTTGAATATTATGATACTCGTCAAAATCTGTTGTAAGAAGCCAAAGTCCCCCTAGAACCGACTGAAGGTGAAATAGTTAAATTACGAAAACCAATTTTTCCTAGAAATTGTGATGATAAAGGTTCGTTAAATTTAGTTTTTGCTAGGCATAAGAGATTTATATTATGAGTCCTTCTTATGTATGAAATTTCTGTTCAGAAATTTGTGCGCCTAATATCACGACAATTCCAGTAAGCTATATTCATAAAAAAAAACTTCTAAAAGGAATGAAAAGGTTGACGAATATCCGGTTGCTATGCCTTTTCTAAACATTGTGAAGTTAATTTTTGGTTTTCGAGTGAACCTTAGGATACTAAGGATTTGGTGGTAAATAGAATATTGTCGTTTTTGATCAAATATTAAAAGATTAAACTTTGAAAAAGGAAGTTGTTGCAGAGGTTTGTAACAAATATTATTAGTAATGAATATCTTATGGTTTGTATAAAGTGGGATCACTGTTATGTTGGGGTTGGTGGAAGTTGGTTTAGCACTGTAGATAATAACGTGGCATTAAGTTTGAGCTAGCGCCACCTACAGAACCAGCTTCAGATAATAACGTGGCATGCTTAGTCATGGTTTTACTGAAGTTATGAGTTTGGCACACTAAGGTGTAGGTGGTGCAAGACAAAGCAAGATGTCCAAAATTGTAGATAAGCTTGAAGAACAAAAGGAGACTAATATGGTAAATTACAAAATATAGAAAAGCCTACCGTAAGCATTAACAAGATCAAAAGGAAAGTGGTGCATATAATAAGAGTATATAGAACTAAATGAAATACAAATAGAAATAAGACTAACAAATATAAACATCTGTAAGAGCACATACCAATAGTTACACCTCATTAAGAAACTATTAATTCTATTATTGATGTCAATATTGATAAATCCTAGTTTCCTGCTAGAATTAATACTACACATGTGAAGATAACTCATCTTTAACAACAATATTGATAAATCCTAGTTTTTGCAGGAAATCGCCCGCTATTTGTCGGAATTTGCAGGTAACCACCCGCTATTAACGTATTTATTTTTAACCACCCAAATTCTATACTTTTCTTACAATTCACCACCCGTAAACAGTTTCCGTTAGATATTCTGTTAAAACTTGTGAAATTACACTTTTACAGAAAATAACAAGTTTGAAAGTTATGGGGCAATTTTTGTAATTTCCTTAAAACGGATTGAATATCTCCCTAAAAATACATCAATCATCTTCATCTTCGGTTCATTGAATTCAACCTCATTCACTCAATTTCTGATTCTGATCTCTACAGAGCTTCAATGGGGGTTGTTTCATCTCCAAAGCCCGTCGACCAACCAAACCCTTCATCACCCTCCTCTTCATCACCCTCCTCCTCATCACCGGATCCGCCATCGCTGCCGCCTCCGCCTTCCCATTCCTCTTCTTCTCCTCATCCAAAACCCAAATACAAACCACCGCTCGAACCCTAACCAAACTCTCCCACCCCGTCTTCGATTTCGGCCTCTCCGCCGTCGCGAGCGAGATCTCCGCCACATCGCATCTCCTCCAGACGGCTTGCGGCACGCCGGAGGTTGTGAGTCGGAAGGGATACGAAGGCGGACGCCTGGTCTTGCGGCGTCATCCTCTACGCGATGCTCGTCGGCGGACTCCCGTTCGACGACGGAAACCTAGTCTCGATGTACAGGAAGATGCATCGGCGGGAGTTTCACTTTCCTTCGTTCCTATCCCGTCCAGCCAAGGCCTTAATCAGCTCACTCCTAGATCCGAATCCGAAAACTAGGTCAAGCATCGAGAATATTATGCAAGATCCGTGGTTCAAGACGGCTCAATTCGGATCCAGAAGCATGTCTTTAGGCGATTTGGTTAGGGTATGAGATTGAGAAGGGGAAAAGGGGTAAGATTTGGCTTGGGAGTGGAAGTTTGCTGTTGATTGTTGAGGTTTTGGAGATGACAAAAGATATTTTGGTGGTGGAGGTGAAGGTTGTGGATGGAAGTGGAGGTAAGATGGAGGTTGTTCAATGGGCTGAGTTGAGATCTGGTTTGGCAGATATTGTTGCAGTTTGGCAAAATGAACAGTCGTGAGTCATGATGATGATGATGGAAACCTTGCTGCAACCAAAAATGGAGGCTGGCTGGGGAGAGGTGAGCCGGAGAAGGACCTTGTACAGATGATGGGTTTAGGTACTTGTTGTAGTGCTAGAGGAAGAAGATGACTATGATGAACAAGGAGATGGTAATCCGTTTTAAGGAAATTACAAAAATTGCCCCATAACTTTCAAACTTGTTATTTTCTGTAAAAATGGAGGGGTAAAAGTGTAATTTCACAAGTTTTAAAAGAATATCTAACGGAAACTGTTTACGGGTGGTGAATTGTAAGAAAAGTATAGAATTTGGGTGGTTAAAAATAAATACGTTAATAGCGGGTGGTTACCTGCAAATTCCAACAAATAGCGGGTGGTTTCCTGCAAAAACTCCATAATAATATGGAATTTTAATTGATGAGAACTAAGCGTATGATGCCAAACAAGATTACCAGACACAATCATAAACAACAAAGGAAGATTGTTACCTTGCACCAATTTTTTTATAATTGAGACAAGAGTTCTTGTACTTGTTGAAGAGTACGCCGACATAAATTGCTAAAGCTTTAAGAGACGGAGGTTTTGGATGATTGGTTTGGAAAATAGCTTGAAAATAGGTTGTACAGGTTCCTCTCTGTGTTGGAGTAGTATCGTATCTCCCTGCAGCTAGTTTTTTTTTTTTCATTTAACTAATGGATTCCAATATAATTAATTAGTTTTAATAAACCCAATACCACTCCTTGGCCATGCAAAAAAAAAAGTGAATTCACTCTCCTTGGTTAAATAAAAAAAAATATGTGAATTCCACTCCTTCACCTTTGGATCGATTGGATACATTTCAAAGTGAAGGTTAATGGATGGTTGAGATGTTCTTTCCTACTTCTAGAGTTTTTTTTTTTCTATATCACTCTTTTGATGTGCAAGTTAATTTTACCGTAAGAATGAAAAGGATTTCGTTCAAGTTTAAGAATTTGTAGACTGAAGAGGGTGGTTATAAATACTTGATAAATGTTGGCAAGGTGTTTAGTAAAACGATTGATATTGTGATACAAAAAAGGAGAAATTTTTGTAAAATAAGAGAATAGAGAAAAGAAAAAAGAGAATAATAGTGTATTATTAGGTCATCAATAGGTGTCTTATATATACAAATTAAAATGCTTTTGGAATAAGACAACTCTAGGGTTTAGAGTATTTATCTAATGTGCATCCATAATAATAATAATAATAATATGATAACACTCTCCCTTGGACGTACATCACTATCTGCCTCATTACAAACCTTGTTCGGAAAACCCAAAGAGATAAAAACCAGGACTAAGGGAAAAATAGCGCAATTGTATTCTCCCCCCTCAACATTGGGGATATATAATTCGTCCGAGCTTCTTTAATGTATCCACCTTTGACTTGAGTGACATTAACCTGTTGTACCATCCTTGGCCTTTGGATCGATTGGATACATTTCAAAGTGAAGGTTAATGGATGGTTGAGATGTTTTTTTCCTACTTCTAGCGTTTTTTTCTATATCACTCTCTTTTTTATGTGCAAATTATTTTACCGTAAGAATGAAGAGGATCCATTTCAAGTTCAAGAATTTATGACCCGAGAGAGGGTGGTTATAAATACTTGAGAGAAGGAGAAATTTTTGTAAAACAAGATAATAGAGAGAAGAGAGCAAAGAGAAAATAATATTGTGTATTATTAGGTCATCAATAGGTGCATTATATATATATACAAATTACAATGCTATTGCTTGGGGAATAAGACAACTCTAGGGTTTAGAGTATTTATCTAATGTGCATCCATAATAATAATAATAATATGATAACACCCTCCCTTGGACGTACATCACTATCTGCCTCATTAAAAATCATGTTTGGAAAACCGAGTGAGATAAAAATCAGGACTAAGGGAAAAATAGTACATTTGTATTCTCCCCCCTCAACATTGGGGATATATAATCCGTCTGATTTTCTTTAATGTATCCACCTTTGACTTGAGTGACATTATCTTATTGTACCATTCTTGGCCTTTGGATCGATTGGATACATTTCAAAGTTAAGGTGAATGGATATGGTTGAGATGTTCTTTTCCTACTTTTAGAGTTTTTTTTCTATATCACTCTCTTTTTGATGTGCAAGTTAATTTTACCGTAAGATTGAAGAGGATCCATTTCAAGTTCAAGAATATACGGACTAAAGAGGGTGGTTATAAATACTTATAAAGGTCTTTGGAAAGATGTTTAGTAAAACGAGTGATATTGTGATATGACAAAGGAGAAATATTTGTAAAACAAGAGAATTGAGAGAAGAGAGCAAAGGGAGAGGAATATTGTGTATTATTAGGTCATCAATAAGTGTCTTATCTATTAAATATCAAGCCTCTTCTAATGAATAGTATTTTTGATGTGAAATTACTTTTTTACCCTCTAAATCAAAAACTTATTCCTCATCTCTAACTTCTATGATTACTAGTGGTCTAGAGGTTGTGCTACGCACGACCGTAGTTTGTTCGTTGTTTTCCTGGTTTGTCTTTGTATTGTTGAAGGTTATGTTCGTAGGTGTGTTGTTTTTTATTTCTCTCTCCTTATGTTTACTTGATACATTTTTTGTTATGTTTATTTAATTATTATTTGTTTCAAACTATTCAATTTAATCTTGGTTCTTTATATTGTGATGTATTTTTTCGACTCCTTTGTGTTGCCTTGTTTTTTAGTAGCGTTTGTTATATGTTTTTTTTTTTGTGCTTCCTTGGTTATTTTCCTGTATATTGTACGTGGGTGTTGACTCTTTCTTTTGAGTAGTATTGTGAACATGTTGATTTGTATTGTCGTGAACTGGTGTATGTGTTCCTTGCTTTGTAATTGTTTTTTGTGAATGGTTGTTGTCGAAGTGTATGGTTTCTTAAATGTTTTGAAATGTTTTTTGGGGTTTAGGTCCCCAACTCTATGCAATTTTATATGCTTATTTAAATTTCCTTCAAAACGGTTGTGCTTTTTAATAATGGGTTGAATGATTTTTTGTCACATTTTCCTCTCTACTTCTCGTTGTATTTTGATTGTTTTATAATTTGTGTGTAAATGTGATGTATGTTTTTATCCCCCACATATTTTTTTATTCCCTTGATTGTTTCCTTATTATAAATGTGTTTTTTATAATTTCTTGTAATTTTCATGTTAAATCTTTTGATGTTTGGGGGATTCCGTTTTTTCCCCCACATTCGACTCAAATTTAAGTGGAAGAGGAGGGGCAAACATAATAGCTATCTAATATAGAGATGCAAGATTGACTTACAAACCCACAAAAACATAGTCTTATTCTAGGGCTCTTAATTTTTATGTTTAAATGTATGAGTGTATAATTTGTGTTTTAAGCCAGATGTATTTTTTATTTATTAATTTCCCCCCCTTAGGTTGTGGTATTTTTCTTCTGTGTGTTTTTAGTAGTCCGTTTGGTATTGTTTTTTTTAATTGTTCATGACTCGTTTGTCTGTTTTGTTGTTTCCCAGATTGTGTTATAAATGGTTAGTATTGTTTATTCTAATTGATGTGCCACTGATTTAGATTTTATGGCTCTGAAATGTTGGCTCTATTGAAGGGTCGGGGGTATATAATTATAATCTTTGTTCCTTTGTGGTTATTTTTCAAAATCTTTGTTGTATAATTATATATCTCACATATGTTCCTTATTGTTTTTGCAGATCATGGTTGATATTTGTGAGCGATACGTAATAGTGAATGCATGTTTTGCTGAGCTTATGGTCAAAGTGGAACAAATCCTTTTCTGAGTGTGTTCCCGGTAAGTATGTTAATACCGATATGATGGATGTTTGTTAGATATCTTTTTTAGTCGTCGGTCATGCTTTTTGGTTGTGTTATTTAGGCGATTTTATTACTAAAGGAGCGGGATGTGTTCTACGAACAATGTTAATAGAAGGAGAGAAACAAATGACTTATGTGTTTGCGTTGAAAGAAGATGACCTTGAATTGCTAACTTGAATTTGTTTTGTGCAATGGTTCCAACTTCTAAAGAAACAACTAAATATCTTATGGATGACATGGAATTTGTAATTTTCCAGACATTTTCCTAATGTTGATGTTATTTGTCTCTTATATAATCCGTTTTTTCAAAATTCCAGGCTACCAAGCACTTTCAAATGCTGTTTTTGAAATTAGGGAGACACACGATATGTTGTTCTTAGCTAGAGATTTTGAAGTTTCGTGTAGGGCTTATCTGGAAAAGTACGGATTAATGTTCTGAAGATTATGGTCTTATATTTTTGTCTTACACAGTACTGCGTTTTGTGTTTCTGTTGTTCTTCACCACCGTTGTTTTTGAAATTTCGTTTAAAATGTGAACCGTCGTGTTATTTATATGTTATATTAGCCGAGCATATCTGGATGTATTTAGAATACATTTTCTCCTTGCTTGTGGAAAGATAATTAAATTAATCATGTTGATATATTCAGTTTATTTGGTCAGTTTGTGTTGAATACTTGTATATATGTACCTAGATATATAGGTGAATTTATGTTATACCATGACAGTACGTTTTTATATTATTGTAGGTAAAGTGTATGTGTGAGTTTAATTTAGTAGTCAATTACATGGCATTATGGAGTTTGATTCATCAATTGCGTATGTTTATTTTAGCTACATATTAATCTTTATGATTCCCTAATTGAGTTCAAACATTCAATTAAAACGTACGTTTTTGTTAATGAAAAGAGTTGATTCAGTTTCAACCTTCAATTAGTTGCCTAATTAGTTCAAATCAGAAAATTTCCCCTCTCCAGTTTCAGCCTTCAATTCTAATCACATATTGTTTTTTTTGTTTTTTCATATAAAAATCATAAAAGTATTTTGAGAAAAGATTTATTTATTTATATATTTTACAAATAGAGGATTTATCATAATTATAAAAAACTATCAAGATTTCTTTACTTTTTAATTTGTTCTTGTATAAACCCTTTCTAAATTTAAAAGGAAATAACATTGTGCAAGATGGTTAAGATTATGCTCAGTAATAATCTTTATAAAAAATTCAAACGAAAGAGCAATATATGAGATTTGTGTTTTTTTCAACGTACTTACATAAGATTTGAAGGAGAATAATAAAATAATTTTCCATTTTAAAAAGTTATAAAATTATTTTCCACTTGATCCCGGTCAATCTTGTGTTAGATTAGAGAATTTGTTTTATAATCCTAAGTGTTTTCATTACGTTAAGAATAAAAGAGGAAATAACCAACCATAAAATATCTTATTTTTATTATAATTGTGAGGAATGAGAGATTTGATAAATTTGAACCATTAATTAGCATTAAGGGCTATGATTTAATGAAATCTACACATTGGATTAAAGTTTGACTTTGTTCGTTTAACTTTTATTTCAATTTACCGTTATACACAAAAAAATAGAGAAAACAATGACTGACATTCAATGCCACACATTTAAGTCCTTTGGAATTTCCAACCACTAACCTTTATATATATTAAGATCCTAATGTACATTGTCACTCCATTTAGTAATTTACTCTACATGAAAATTCTATTATACATTTTTTAAGATTATACAAATTGGCTAATTTGTTCTACATGAAATTAAAACACATGAATTTGACATTAAAATAAACCAAATTGTTTATTGTTATTATATTGTTTTTCCAAGTAATAGAATGAGTTAGCAATTTCGCTCTCCGAAAATTTTTGAAGACTCAAATTACAAGTTGGCCAAACGAATGTAATAGAAATTCTCGACATGTGAATCTATTACTACTTAAATATCAAGCCTCTTATAATGAATAGTATTTTTGATGTGAAATTACTTTTTTACCCTCTAAATAAAAAACTTATTCCTCATCTCTAACTTCTATGATTATCCTAATGTACATTGTCACTCCATTTAGTAATTTACTCTACATGAAAATTCTATTATACATTTTTTTAAGATTATACAAATTGGCTAATTTGTTCTACATGAAATTATAACACATGAATTTGACATTAAAATAAACCAAATTGTTTATTCTTATTATATTGTTTTTCCAAATAATAGAATGAGTTAGCAATTTTGCTCTCCGAAATTTTTTGAAGACTCAATTACAAGTTGGCCAAACGAATGTAGTAAAAATTCTCGACATGTGAAACGAAAAAAATCCCATAGGGAGAGAGGAGAGGAAGATGAAAATGTCGATGGAAATTCTCGCAAAAAGAGCGTTGCTGGTGAGAGATTCGTTGGAACAGAGTCAGAGCATCGCCCACAACCGTAGGTGAGCTTTGTGAATACCTTGAAATTCAAAAGAGAAGGTTTCATGTTTATATCTTAGTTTATAAAGATTATTGATTTGTATTTTGGTATTTTAAGGACCCCGAAATTAATATCTTTGGAGGTTTATAAGGAGGAGTATTGGTAAATATCTACTCTTTTGGTATGTGTATGTTGGGGACGGTCACCTTTAAGTATCTATACAAAGAATGCACTCATCCAGCTCAACTCCACAAGAAAATGATTTTTGTAAGGATAAATCCTTATTATTTCACCTTCAACAACTAATTTTCCCCATAAATTCCACTAAAGATTGGAAAATAAAAGATTAAAATGCAAGGTAAATTAAAAATCCAGATGGTCTTTACAAAGTAGAATGTTTGCATCATGATTCATGAAAAAATTGTTATTTTATTTTTATCTTAAGGGGTCAATGACTTAAGTTTTGTTTTAAAAGTTACAGTCTAATTTAATACGAGTTGTTAACTTTAATCTAATTTCACACAATTTATTTTCCTGCAACAAAGACGATTGCCTCTAATCGGTGCCTCCATCGCTATGGAAACAAGGTCGTTGTTGAAATGGGGTCAACCGATGCCGGAAATTTCAGCCTCTCTTTGAAATTAAATTCCCTCTACCACAACGTCCCCCACCACCTTCTCGAAGAAATCGATTTTACCCTCCTCTACAACAAATTAATTGGAAATGAACCCACACCCATTTGAGGGACTCAACTTGCTCTTGTCGGAGCTCCATTACCGGTGTTGCTTCCTCGGTTGGACTCCTTGCCGGAGTTCGAACAATATTTTGGGAAACACAAGAGGAGTTGATCAAGTGCAAAGGGTTTTATACGAAGAGGAGTTTAAGGAAATCAAGGACAACACGTGTCAACTTGCCAAGAGAAAGATGGAGATGATCAAACTGTCAAGTGCAAAGGGTTTTATACGAAGATGATCGTTTTAGTTTAATCATCGAAGGTTAGTGATATTTCTCGCTCTTCAGATGAGTCATTTCTTTCTCAAAGTAGTAAAATTGAGAATACCAATGTTGAAGAATCAAGAAATAGGAGTCATCTAGAACTATGATTTGTTAAGTATTGATTCAAATAACAATCTACTAATTTAATAATTATGGGATACAATTTTCCCCTTCTATTCTACTATTTTTTCTTAAATTTGAAACTAATTTGGAGTTTCGACAAGTGAGAAAAAGGAAATGATGTTCATTACATGTATCTAATGTTCAATCATCTAGGAATGCTTGAATTAGCTACATTGAGCATGAAAATTTTCTACTTATTTGTTTTCCCCGCTCATTCAAGAACTATGTTAAACCTATAACGAAGAGGATTGTGTTCAATACTGACGATGAATGACTAACGCTCCCTTGACGCGTGTGCTTGCGCACGCGCTCGGCACCTAGTATATACAAATTACAATGCTTGAGGAATAAGACAACTCTAGGGTTTTGAGTATTTATCTAATGTGCATCCATAATAATAACAATAATATGATAACACTCTCTCTCTTGGCCGTACATCACTATCTGCCTCATTAAAAAATTTGTTCGGAAAACTCTGTGAGATAAAAATCAGGACTAAGGGAAAAATAACAGAGTTTTTTTCCTACCTGTAGAGTTTTTTTTTCTATGTCACTCTCTTTTTTATGTGCAAGTTAATTTTACCGTAAGAATGAAGAGGATCCATTTCAAGTTCAAGAATTTATGGACTGAAGAGGGTGGTTATAAATACTTGATAAAGGTCTTTGGCAAGATGCTTAGTAAAACGAGTGATATTGTGATACGACAAAGGAGAAATATTTGTAAAACAAGAGAACTGAGAGAAGAGAGCAAATGGAGAATAATATTGTGTATTATTAGGTCATCAATATGTGTCTTATATATACAAATTACAATGCTTGGGGAATAAGACAACTCCAGGGTTTAGAGTATTTATCTAATGTGCATCCATAATAATAATAATAATAATATTATAACACTCTCCCTTGGACGTACATCACTATCTGCCTCATTACAAACCTTGTTCGGAAAACCCAAAGAGATAAAAACCAGGACTAAGGGAAAAATAGCGCAATTGTATTCTCCCCCCTCAACATTGGGGATATATAATCCGTCTGATCTTCTTTAATGTATCCACCTTTGACTTGAGTGACATTATCTTCTTGTACCATCCTTTAGCCTTTGGATCGATTGCATACATTTCAAAGTGAAGGTACGTTAATGGATGGTTGAGATGCTCTTTTCCTACTTCTAGAGTTTTTTTTTCTATATCTCTATCTTTTTTATCTGCAAGTTAATTTTGCCGTAAGAATGCAGGCGTTTCCTTTCAAGTTGAAGAACTTATGGACTGGAGAGAGTGGTTATAAATACTTGATAAAGATCTTTGGGAAGGTGTTTAGTAAAACGAGTGATATTGTTGTACGACAAAGTAGCATTTTTTGTAAAACAAGAGAATAGAGAGAAGAGAGCAAAGAGAGATTAATATTGTGTATTATTAGGTCATCAATAATTGTCTTATATATACAAATTACAATGCTTGGGGAATAAGACAACTCTAGGGTTTAGAGTATTTATCTAATGTGCATCCTTAATAATGATATGATAACACTCTCCCTTGGACGTACATCACTATTTGCCTCATGAAAAACCTTGTCCAGAAAACCCAGTGAGATAAAAATCAGGACTAAGGGAAAAATAGTGCCCCCCCCCCTCAACTTTGAGGATATATAATTCGTTTGATCTTTTTTTTAATGTATCAACTTTTGACTTGAGTGACTTTATCTCGTTGTACTGTCGTTGGACTTTGTTTGCTTGATTCCAACCCACAAGATTTTTCTACATGGTGGATAATAATCCAAAGCAACACACATTTTTTCAAAATTTTCCAATATCATGTCCCTATAACTCTTCCAGTCTTCCCTTATTCGTACCTCAAATAACAACACAAACTAGTGCCAACTTGTAGCTTCATCGTCTAAACGAATAGAAGCCAACTGAATCTTGATTTCCTCATGAGTTAAATTATCCGCACTTGAACAACCATTCTTTCACCTTATCTCCATTTAACCTAGGGAAATCAAATTTTTCTAATCTAGTAATACTAGCATAATTGAAGTTGTGATGAGGAGGTATTACTAAGGTTTCTTGAGTAAAATTCTGTCGAATTGCAGCAACCTCTAGATTGTTCAATATCGGACTTCGATTTCCTGATCCTGATGCTTGATTTGGGCTACCACTTCGATCCTTGCCCTTGGTCTGGGTTGCCATTCCATCTGTCAGCATCTTGATCGCCTCAAACATATTTGTGATCTTGCTATCCAATTTTTCATCAATTTGAGGTACGCCACCCACCATATCACCAAACTTATCTGTCAAAGCTTCCTCCGCCTCTTGAATGGTGGACTCGCGAATCACTGCCTGCGATCTTGTTGCCACCATGCCTGCTTCTCCTCGGTCGACTGCTCTGATACCAATGTTAAGGAATTTAATCACAATTACTAACACATAGAATCTGATGTTATGAGAACAACAAACCCCTATCTTCGATCGCGGATTCTCAAGATAGAAAGAATCAGAATTGAACAATACGAAAGAACTACTTCTTGAATTAGACAACAGAGGATGAACTACAATATTTATGAATGAATGATTTGTGAGCTTACATATGCTATTTAATATATTGTTGAGTTTGTTATCACACTCTTCTCACGCGCCTCTAATTGGGACTTTGTTACAACTACTCACGTGAAACTCACATGTGTAACTAACACATCAATTCATATAACATAAGTGATTAATTTAATCTTAATCGCTTCAGGACCGACTAAATTCAAATTGGATCTTAATCACTTCAGGGATCGATTGAATCTTAATCGCTTCAGGGATTGATTAACCATTACTGATCTCAAAAGTGATTTCTCTATGAGAGATGACGATGTATATCTAAAATCTATCTTATATATTAAAGCAGAGACTTTTAGAGCCTCTAGAGTGATTATAGGCTAGGTTGTTAAGCTATTTTTATTTTTAATTTTTAACTTTAATTAAAATTATATTGAATAATTAACTTCACAAATAAATCTTATAAAACAATCACTTCATTCAATATAAAAACAATACAAATTATCATATCCTATTAAGAATAAATTTTAAATTTAATTATGATATATGTATATAATGAGATATTTATATATATAATTAAATTATATTACATTCATGAAATAAATATGTATTAATTAGTATTCACAAACAAAAAGTTAAATTTATTTTGCTTATTTGGTGAGAGTTAAACTTAATTTTTATACAAACTTAACTTAAATCGTATGCATTTTTACAACGAACAATCTGGAATGCCCGTGCATGGCACAGGTCAGTACACTAGTAATAAAGTAACCTTCTCTATGAGAGATGGATGAAAAAAATGACTATTCGATGAGGATATAAGATGGATCAGTGTATACTATGTGAGCAAATGTTTTTATGGTACATGATTTCTACATTAACACTCTCCACAGAAAATGAATCTAAATCCTCTATACCCAATTTTAATATCCAAATTATGTACCTTTGTAAAAAAGAAGGGAAAATACGATTTTTAATTTGTTTCCAATAGTTAAAAACCAAATATTACACTCATTTTCTTCTAATTTACAAAGGTTCATGAATTGGATATATGAATTGGGTATATAGAGGATTTGGATTCATCATATATGGGTATTATGGTTCTACAAGAGCAATTGATTGAGGGCTTCTACAGGAGTCAATCATAGGAGATAAACCATCCAATTTTCAATTGTTAACCATTCACTTCCGGAATAATCAAATTCGATCCACTTCGGATAATCAAATTCTATAAGTTATCTATTTCAATCAACCATCCCCTTTCAGGGATAATCAATCAGAATTAAAGAGTTCTTGGATAATCAATCAAAATCAAACTCTTTAAGAGCAACTCATTCTCATAACGTGTTGTAAATCAAGGGAACAGAGAGAAGAGAGCAAAGAGAGAATTATCTTATGTATGAATAATCTTGTGTACTCCGTATTATTACACGGTTCTTATATACAGCCCGGTGCTTTATTCAAACAACGCCGGGTTACTCGCGTTCTGCGAGGACACGTACACTCGCGTTACGCGAGATTAGCAAAAAATTAGGTTAATTTCATGCATGCTAATCTCGCGGAACGCGAGTGTACGTGTCATCGCAGAACGCGAGGGACGTGTCCCTCGCAGAACGCGAGATTAGCATGTCAGATTGACGTTGTTGTGCGCCATTACTACATGTCTTGTCCCCACCTAACTATAATAACTACCCCCTTATTTTAAGTAATCCGTAACACCTATTAACCCTACCCTAACACCTCTTTTTATCATCTTTCACCTCTTTCACCCTCCATTAAAACCCATTTTCAAAACCTTAAAACTTCAAAACACTCTAAAAACACCTAAAATAATGGAAGATGAAGAGGAATTCAACAAAGGAGGGAATGAAGATGATGGTTCATCAAGTTACCATTCAAATGAGGTAATGTTCTTACTTAATTTTTGAATTTTAATTTGTTTTGCACCATTAAGAGCTAAAATGAACTTATTATGTTGTATTTCATGTTAAATCTAGTAGTAGTAAGTGTTGAAGAGATGACTTTTGCATATAATGTCAAAAACTTAGATGTGTTCATGTTTTTAGGGTTTTTAATGTAGAAACTCATGTTATGTTAAATTATCCCGTTGAATGACTAGTTTCAGGAAATAGCAACTTCTCGCGTTCTGCGAGAGGAAGCCCCTCGCGTCACGCGAGAAGTTGCACATTACAGAGTATTAACAGAAGCATTGTGTATAGGTGAATTTTTCTTTGTTCACTGGATTCAATGCAATCCAGTTGAATGACTACAACTACCCCTCCCGGAATACAAGACCATGTTCGCCACCGTCATTTGATTTAGGGATTGACCACTTTGGATATTATCATCAACCATCTTTATATGAACAACATGTGCCATCTACATATGAATTGCCTGTGCCATCTACTTATGAGTTGCCCGTGCCATCTACTTATGAGTTGCCCGTGCCATCTACTTATGAATTGCCATGTACATATGAGGTGCCATCAAGCTATGATGCGTTTGATTCACAATTTGCTAACCCACCAACAAACGTAGGAGAGGATATGTGTTTTCTTCCCTCTTTACGCACTGCACCAAAGTTTGATAGTCCCGTATGTGAGGAAGAGGTTGTTTCTAGGGATTATTCGGAATATTTCACTACGGAGCAAGTGTTTGCCTCTAAGGAGATTGGTCATTTGTGGGCTTTGAATGTTGCAAAGCAACACAAGTTTATGATCTCTATTGGAAGGAGTGTACCATCTAAACCGGGGCAAAGTGGTAAGATTCAAATCATTTGTGAGAAAGGGGGAAGCCATAGGCCTAAAGGTGTCGGTGTTAGATCAAACACAAAGAGCAAGAAAACGGGGTGTAAATTTCAGTTGAAGCTCATGGAGAACCGGGTTGAAGAGAATTGGAGATTAGTGGTTGTTTGTGGTTTGCACAACCATCCTATTGGAGATAGTTTGGTCGGGAATGCATTTGCCGGGAGGCCAACCCCGGATCAAAAGAAAAAGGTTCGTGAGATGGTACTTTCACATTGTTCTCCAAATCAGATTTACACAGAGATAAACAAGGATCTCGGAAGTTGCACAAAGAAGAACCAAGTGTACAATTTGGTAAGACATATAAGGGAAGAGGAAATGGAAGGTAGAACCGTGGTTCAAGAATTCTTTCACCAATGCAAAGAGAGCAACTACTTCATGGAGTATAGGCCAAGTGCAACGAATCCTTCGATAATAGGCGACTTGTTCTTTGCTAGCCCCGAATCAATGAAACTCTTAAAGACGTTTCCATATGTCCTTTTGATGGACTCGACTTATAGCACGAACAGGTAAGTATTTATCATTCTGTTTTTATGTTGTATTTATCTTACTGTATTTTGGTTTAAGGTACAATGTTCCCTTCCTGGAGATAGTCGGTTTGACTTCTACATGGAAGAATTTTGTTGTTTGCGGGGTATGGTTAGAGGCTGAGAGCGAGAATAGTTATTTATGGGCGTTGCAGCAGCTGCAGACGATGTATTTGAGAATAGGAGCATCGCCTACTTGCTTCGTCACTGACCGTGAGATGGCTCTTATGAATGCAACATACAAGTTATGGCGCGCCAAATGCAAAGTTTCTCTTATGTAGGCGACATGTAAGGAAGAACATAGAGGCGAGAGCGAAGATAGCTATGGGCACACAAGCATTGGGGGTTCATATTTCAAATGATTATTATAACGTGTTCGAACAAACCACGGAAGAAGATTACAAGAGTACTTTGAAGAAACTTGAGGACGAATGGCGAGCTTATCCAACCGTATTGAAGTACGTGAGAACGAATTGGCTAAACCGTTACAAAGAAAGACTTGTTTCAGCATGGACGGATAATGTCTTCACTCTCGGGAATAACACGACAAACACGTATGTTCTGTAATTTATGTCTACCTTCTACATATGATAAAAAGAGCTTCTATAATGCACTCCTCGCAGAACGCGAGGTGTACACTCCTCGCAGAACGCGAGTAATGTCCTTGATTCAGTGTTGATGCATTTTCGAATGCAAAGATCCTGGAACAATGTATGAACTCGCAGAACGCGAGGTGTACACACCTCGCAGAACGCCAGAAGTTGCACATTACAGAAGGATCCACAGGTTCTGATTTGTATTTGCATATTATTGTTTTTCGAACATTTTAGAGTTGAAGGAGCACATTCATGTCTTAAGTCATACTTGTCAAGTGGAAATGCTAGGCTAGACACAATGTTCAAAGAATACAAAACAATGGCGGAGAACCAACTTAAGGAGATTACTGTGTCTTTCACCGAGAGTTTGAATAAGAGCTTCACAGTTGTTGAAGGGGCCGACTTGTTTAAAGTCTTGAAGTTCAAAGTCTCTTACAAATGCATAGAATTTTTGCTTAAGGAATACACGAAGGGGGAGAGATTAGGTGCGCACTTTAATATGTTTTGTAGCTGCGGGATCAAGATTAGAGATGGGTTGATGTGTGTTCATCAGATTGTAAGACATTGGAAGGAGCAAAGACCACTAAGAGTATCAGAGTTGCACCCTTTCTGGAGTACTTTGAGTTTGGAAGATGTTGATGTTCCCGGCATACTGGAAGTTAAGAGTAAGGTGGCAAGGCGTCTTTTTCAGACTTTCTATGAGGAAACGTTTCCGAAATTGTGCCCCCATGATCAAGAAAAGTGTGCACACACTGTTTTAGACATTGAGAAAGTAAATACTCCTCTAAAAGAGCCGGCTATTTCAAAGCACACCGGAGGTCGTCCAGTCGGAGCTCCTAACAAACAACCTAGGTCAACGCAAATAAGACCGTCTGCATGGGAGCACACTAATGTTGAGATGGATGCTAGAGATTTGGAAGAAACACCCCCAAAGAAGCAAAGAAATGCTTATAATTCTGAAACATTCAAGAAACCAAAGATTAAGGTGATTGGCAAGTATAAGTCTCACATACCCGCGTCAATGCGCACCCATGTGAATGGTTGGTTTGAGGTAAATGGAGATGGAAATTGTGGATTTAGAGCAATAGCTCATGAATTGCATGACAACCAACACTTATGGAGGGAAGTAAGAGATTTGATGATAGCTAAGGTCAAAGAGATTTGACACCTAGTTCAAGGAACTTGGATTGGACCTCCACAACAAGCAACTTTGGAGAGCGCTTTACACCAACTTACATGGGAAGGAATAGGAAGGGCTCCAGAAGATCACTGGCTAGCTACCCCGGAAATGGGATGCCTTGTGGCATCCACATTCAACATAGTGTTCGTAACGGTGGGAAAAAATGCTAACTACACTTACCTTCCTCTACAACGCCCTACTTGGTTAGAAGATGGTGACACACTTCCGACGTTCTGCTTATTCTATATTCAGAGTGAGAGACATTTTGTTCCGGTAAGTTTTTGGATCTACTTATGAATTACTATCTAATATGCAACTTCCTAACGTTGTTGTTTTCTTGTAGTTGCGTCTTGAAGAAAACTGCCCATTACCTCATGTGTTTACTCCTTGGTGGCGAAACGCTGAAAGAGATGTTTTTTCTTTGCACGATCTTGTGTCACATCGATGTGCCGCCTTTGAAATGTAATGTTGAAGTTATGTTTTATTCGCTGAATTTGTAATGTAATGTTGAACTGGAGATGGTTTTTTAAATTCTTAAACAGGAACTCATGTCATTGACATTTTCCAGAAAATGTCATTCCTCGCGTTCTGCGAGGTTATGCAAAAACCGAACAGAATTGAAGCAGAACCAACATATCCCTAAACATAATCCAACAAAATTATCCAAGCAACAAAATTATCCAAAACACAAAATTATCCAAAATTATCCAAAATTATCCAAGGCTACTCGTCTTCTCGTGGTCGGAAGGGAGCGAGATTTGACATACATAGTAGCATTTGGGCGTGATATGAAGAAAATTCCTCTGGAGTGGCAAACCGATACCGGTCCATGTCATTGTACACCCAACCACCAATAGTGCTACCCGATTGTTCATATGGAGTTGATTGTGGTGCACATTGAGTTGACGGTTGTGCACATGAAACTGACTCTTGAGAATAAAGGTCCCAATCATCATTTCGATACCCTTGATATGTATCTGCTCGTTCTATCCCACTAGGCACAGAACAGTTTTCCCCGGCATAACTATGGACACCACTGTACCGCTGTATGGGGCGATAATCAACGTCGGGGAGCCCCTCGGGGAAGAGCTCTACCGGTGTTGTATTCTTTGCTTTCCTTTTCCCTTTTGCATTTTCAACCGGTGGATTTTCTCTCACAGCGTTCCAATTTCTTCGACGGGTTGAACGTCCAGGACGATCCATTACCTAAAAATATATAAAGTAAAATCAGTATATGAATATAACAGTATATAAAGTAAAAAAAATATAAAGTAAAATCAGTATATAAATATGTATCTGCAGATGAGGAAAGAATTGCCAGTTATGGCAACTCCTCGCGTTCTGCGAGAGCATAACACTCGCGTTCTGCGAGTAGCATGTCTCTCGCGTTCTGCGAGTGTGATGACTCTCGCGTTCTGCGTGAATTTGCACTACCATGAGTTTTCGGCAACAGTTTCCGGCGAAAATTTCCGGCGAAAATTCAATATTTTAGCTAAAATATCTATCAATTTAAGTAAATTACCAAATAAACATCAACAACCCTAATAAAAAACCATTTCTAAAATCAACAACATTCAATATACAACCATTCATGAACCATAATTCAAAATCAACATCCACTCATCAACCATAATTCAAAATCATCATCTTTCATCTATTATACAACCATTTCTAAAACAACATTCAATATCAAAACATCATATAATATGCAATTTCCTATACTAACAACATATATTCATCTAGAAACAACATTAGAAAGCATAAGAGTATAAGAAACATACCTTATATGGAGATTTGTAGTGAAAAGAGGAAGAAGAAGAAGTTTGAACCGAGAGAAATGGTGAGAGCGGCGGTAGAAAATTGTGTGTGATGTAAAAAATGGGCCGAGTAACACCCTCGCGTTTTGCGAGGTGACGCACCCTCGCGTTCTGCGAGGAGACGTTCCCTCGCGTAACGCGAGGGCCCGGGCGTTATTTAGAAAACGCCCGGGCTGTATTTAGCAAGGGCCTATTATTAGGTCATCAATAGATATTTTATATACAAATTACAATCCATAATAATAATATTATAATAGACTTCATTTATGACCACATTAAATTGGCTCTAGGATCGAGTGTTACTCAAGATTTTACCCATTTTATTTTTGCAATTAAGATCCTAGCTCTCATAAGATTCCACTAGAATAATGGGCTGTTTTCCTTTTTCTAAATCGCAGGATCTTAAGAAGTCGTAGGCGTAGCTCTCATAAGTTTCCACTGGAATCATGGGTTGTTTTCCTTTTTCTGAATCGCAGGATCTTAAGAATTCGTAGGCCTCGACCAAGTCTAATAACCTAGATTAGACTGTCCAAGTGCACAAAATAGACCATTAACATTCAACAAGAATTGAACTTACTTGAAATGTCTCGGACATAAAATACATGAAACTATCACAACAAAGCTGTCTTCACCAACAAATCAGGGTCCAACCCGAAGAAACAAAAACAGAAATAGACTTGCTACTTGAAAAAATAAACAAGTGAGGTGAACAGAAGAGCATCCCGATCAAGCTTTGATGGTTACACTGCACAAACAAAAACCAGATGGTTTGATGTCAGACATTCTCCATTCCATCCCCGGAGCTGCATCCGGATCATAGAACAGGGTTCGGTATGAGGGGTCGTCTTTGAGTGAGAACAGCAACAACTTCCCATCGAGTATGGCAAACTTAAAGCCAATGCTGGTGCTTCCCGTCAATGGAAGCGGGACCATCTTCCATGAGTTGTCTTCTGGATTGAAAATGGAGAGCTTCCTCTGGTTCTTCCACTCCATGCAAAAGAGTTTGTTTCCAATCACAGCATGAGCTGTGACCATCACACAACCATTCTTAATCACGCTCCACGTGTGATTCTCAGGGTTGTAAACGTCAACAAACTTGGAGTTTCCAATGGTGAAACTCGACCTTCCACCCATAACATAAAGCTTCCCCTGAAAACCACAGGCAAAGCAGCCCCATCGTGGCCGGCGAATGGATTCAATAATGGTCCACTTGTCGGTATCTGGATCGTACACCTCAGCACTAGACAGACTCTCCCCATCGACTCCATAGCCTCCTACTACATAAACCTTTCCATTCACCTCCGCACACCCAAAGTCATGGCGACCCACATTTAGGTTTGCCAACTTGTCCCAGCTGAAATGCAATGGGGAAAAAGTAAATAGTTATTTTTACACTTTACAATAACCAATATCATGCCTGCAGCCAAGTATATATGAATGGTTAACAAGGAGATGAATGCATACCAATTAAGGCAGGAATCATATTGATAGACGTCAGCTGAGGCAGAGGCTGATCCTTCCTGGGCTGTAAAACCAGCGACGACAAGAAGCTTTCCATTGAGAACCACCACTGCAAAACCCGTCTTTGGTGGACCAGGCATTAATGGAAGAATCTGGTGCTCGTTTCCATAACAATCTAGCACCTCCCAGTGCTTCTGCTTTTCATCCTCATCTGTGGTCAGCACATATAGCCATTCTTCCAACATCCCAGCTTGTTTCCTAACTGTGATGAACTCCTTGCTTCGTATAAATGACCTCCATCGCTTGCAGACTGCCCCCATGGCTGAAAAATTAGAGCGAGGGACGAGTGCAAGGCATAACTTTGCCACATCTTCAGAAAGTCCGGCCAAGATCGGGCTATAAGGCTCAGCAACTACACGAGATGCTGATTCATAAGCGCCTTTTGAATTTATGGGCACATCTTGCTTGACCGAAATGGACAAGCACATATTCGTTTCTATCAGCCTTCTTTTTCCACTAACAGCAAAATCAGGCATTTGAAAACTGGTCACGGGCAAAACAGATCTATGCAATTCTAGAGAGTTTGCACCATGCCTGGCAAATTCTCCCAAAATATAATTTTAACAACACCCATGTAGCCAAAATATGCTTTAGTCAAAGAAATTCGTGATATCCATCACATATAGGAATTTTACGGGACCACGGAATGAAAGACGTGGCACTACTAATCACTTGAGCTTGATTTTCTGATGATCCTCTATGTTTTGTACAATCAGATTCATGAGCCATGCCACGTGTTTGCTTCTTTGGGTGTATCTTGATTGTTTTCTTGAAGCTACTATCGTTTTCACCTGAGTTGTTTCTTCCCCTGCACATCAGCCGATTTCCTACAAGTACAAGTATATAGCATCAGACAGTTGCTTTAATAACCCACAGAATCAGCATACTAATTGAAGCAGTTAGTGCACTCTAAAACCAAAATCGACAAGAAGCAAAAAACAAGACTAACGATAAGCAACTGCAACTAAAACAATACCAGTTAAGACCATAGAATGTTGCAAGTCTTAACCCGCAGTCACATCCATGCTGGTGAAATTAATAACTGCAAAGAATCAAATTTTAGCAAGTAAAGTTAATAAAGTCAACCAAAGAAACAGCCTAAACAGCAAGCATAATATCATTACTTGTATAGTACCAAAGTTCACAGTTAAGTGTGGAGACACGCAACTGATGGTGGAAACTTGTAGATCAAAGAATGTGTATTGTAGCTTGAGAGAAAAAAATGCAGATCTGAAGGTATTGCTTACCTACCCTAGTTTTACCTATTCATTAAAGCACACAAAATGGAAAGACAAAGAATGGTCCAACAATAATATCTTTCTATTAAAAGAAGAGGAGCCGTATCAAATTACATACGGAGTATAACAAAATAGCAAACAACCAAACAAAGTCAAATGTCCAAAAGTTTAAAGGCATATTGTATGAAATAGAACGAAAACTTGCAATAAGGTGCAGATGAATAGATCTGCAATTTGACATATAACCGGACAGAAGAACATAAAGAAAAACATGGAGAGTTGAGAGCTATTGGATTGTTCTAGTATTCTCAAGTTATATAATTATCATATGAAAGCAAGCAACACGAAGAGAAAATAGCGCAGAAAAGGAGATGAATTACAGAATTCTTATCTAACTGATAGTGAGTAGATTAGCGATAAAAGCCCAAAAGAGGAGCAGAAAAGTAAACACCCATAATTGACGAAATGGATGGCAACAGTAGTCTGAAACCAAGATGATATAAAACCTTGACCTTGAACATCTGACCTACAAATAATAATGCTTAAAGGAATGTTGAATGAAATGAAATGAAATTACCTATAATTGAAATCCAGAAGTGAGAGACAGGCTTTAACCCTCAAGAAATCGGAAGAGGGATGGTTTAGCTCGTGATTAATTTATAAAGGGTCGAGTGCGACTGCGGAGGGAGAGATGATGATAATATTACGGGGCCGTTTGGTAATATTACCGGGTATGGGCATGGTATTACTCATTTTCATACATGTGTTTGATATAATGAGGAGGGCAAACTTGTCTTTTGAAACAAAAAAATATAACAGGAGAGAGAAAAGTCAGAAGTCCTCCCTCTCGGTCAAGCTTCTTCCTTCCTCCCTTCCAGCTTCTTCCTCCTCGATCTCACTGAATGCAGCCATGATGAATTCGATCTCACTGAATCCATCTTTTTCCTCCTTCCTTCTGAATGCGGCGATGAATTTGAATGATCGAATTTCTGTTTGTGTACAGATTGAGGAAGAGAAGAAGATAGGGAGAAGATAGGGAGAAGAGAGGAAGAAAGGAATTTTGTATTGAGTAAGTGAATGAATCTGTTACAAGGAAAGCTATATATAGCTTAACTAACTAACTCACTCACTCAGCTTAACTAATTCTAATATACTAACACCCCCTCAAATTGGAGGTGTTGGTAGGAGACCTAATTTGGGCATTACATTACAATGATTAGGACCACTAAGTGGCTTAGTAAAGATGTCAGCTAGCTGAGATGTAGTTGGAACATAAGTCAATGTAATCATCCTTTGAGTTAGTCTTGATTTGATGTAATGACAATCTATTTCAATGTGTTTAATACGCTCATGATAGACTGGATTTCTTGCTATATGGATGGCAGCTTGGCTATCACATTTGATAGGCACAAGATTTATATCCGGTACCTTCATCTCTGCGAACAATCTGGTAAGCCAAGCTAATTCAGCTATCAACCTTCTTAGTGACCTATACTCTGCTTCAGCACTTGACAATGAGATTGTACACTGCTTTTTGGACTTCCATGAGATGGGTGAAGAGCCAAGAAGCACTAAGTAGCCACTAACAGATTTTCTGCTGCAAGTACAAGATACCTAGTCTGAATCACAATAGGCTTGAAGCTTGAATTCAGTTGAATTGTTCAGAAGCAACCCAGAATTTATGGTGCCCTTCAAGAATCTAAGAGTATGAACAACTGCTTTAAAGTGTTGATGAGTGGGACTGTGCATGAACTGACTTAGATGTTGCACTGAGAAGCAAATATCTGGTCTTGAGTGTGTGACAAAATTGAGTTTGCCAATAAGTCTCCTATAAGGAGTAAGATCTGCCAAAAAATCTGTGGAAGGATTGGTTAGCTTGATACTTGGATCCAGTGGGCTGGACACAGGAGTAGCATCTTCAGTGTCAAATCCTTCAACACTTCTTTGATGAATTTTCTCTGAGACAGAATAATCCCTTGAGGTGAATACAGGAATTCAATGCCTAGGAAATAACTCAGTTTTCCTAGATCTTTGATTTTGAAGACTTCATCCAGATAACCTTCGATTTTATCAATAGCATAACTGTCATTCCCTCTGACTAAGATATCATCAACATATACAACTAGAAAAATGATTGACTTACCCTCTTTTTATGAAAAAGGGAGTGATCATTTTCTGACTGTATGAAACTTTGTGACATCAGTGCCTCTGACAATTTAGAATGCCACTGTCTTGAGGCTTGTTTAAGTCCATATAAAGACTTGTTGAGTATGCAAGCTTTGCCTTGAATGGGAGAAATACCTAGTGGCATCTTCATGCAGACTTCTTCAATTAAATCTCCATGTAAAAATGCATTGTTGACATCAAGTTGGCAAAGGTGCCATCCTTTCTTTAAGGCTACTGCTATCAAACTTCTTATTGTTGTCATTTTTACCACTGGAGAATATGTTTCTGTGTAGTCTATTCCCTCTTTCTGAGTACAGCCTTTGATCACCAGCCTTGCCTTGTATCTTTCCAATGTGCCATCAACTTTACATTTGACCTTGTAGACCCACTTAGAACTGATTGGCTTCTTTCCTGGAGGTAAATCCACTATATCCCATGTATGATTTGCATCCAATGCTGCAAGCTCTTTGTACATTGCTTCCTGCCATTCTGGTGAGGAATTTGCTTGTTCAAAGCTAGTTGGTTCTTCCAGAAGACTGACATTAGCTACAAATCTTTGGCTCTCATCAAATATAGTGTTGAAGTCTACTACCTGAGAAGTAGAAGTTGTTAAAACACTATTACAGAAAACATTTGTACATACAAAGTCTTGTAAGTAGGAAGGTGGATTGGAAGCTCTGGAAGATCTTCTTATGATGGCTTCTGAAGAAAGAATATCCTGTGAAGAGGAAATATCAGTAATAGAAACAGAATTATGATCTTCAATTATAACAGAAGAAGGTGCTGGGAATATTGAAGAATCATCATCTTGTTTCTTCAAAAGTGGCATTGTGTCTTCATGAAAGACCACATCTCTGGAGTATATAATTTCTCTTGTCTCAAGGTTCATGAGTTTATAAGCCTTCTTGGTTGCAGGATAACCCAAGAATATACACTGTGAGGCTCGAGGCATGAACTTATCTCTTCCAGACATTATGGTTGAAACAAAAGAGAGACAACCAAAGGTTCTCAAAGAACTAATATCAGGAGGTTTTAAAACAAAACCTCATAAGGAGACTTCCCTTTCAAGCTTGAAGAAGGGTATCTATTAATCAAAAAACATGTTGTGAGATCTGAATCTCCCCAAAAACTCAAAGGTAAACCAACATCAAACAAAAGTGCTCTTGCAACTTCCAACAAATGTCTGTGCTTTCTTTGCACAACTCCATTCTCCTGAGGCATGTAGACACAAGTTGTTTGATGAACTATACCTTTTGCTGTAAAAAATTCAGAAGAAGCTTTTGTTGATCCTAATTCATAAGCATTGTCTGTTCTTACTATTTTGACAGATTTATCAAAGTGAGTCCGGACAAGGTGATAAATGATTGTAAAGCAGTAAAAGAGCTTGATTTATCACTTAGTAAATGTATCCATGTAACTCTTGAAAAATCATCTACAATAGTAAGAAAGTATCTATAGCCATCATAAGTGGTAGTCTTAAAAGGACCCCATGTGTCAACATGAATTGTGTGAAACACATCAGTAGTAGAAATAGAACTACTAGGAAAAGAAAGTCTAGCTTGTCTAGCCTTTGCACAAACAAGACAAGGAACAATACAATCCTTAGAACTTTCTAATCTGCAAAGAAGCTTTAACTTGTAGAAAGGAAGATGGCCTAATCTTCTATGAAGCAAGACAGTTTTATTTTCTTCATTTGAGGAGACAGACAATGCATTTGAACTCTTCAATCCATGATGTGCAAGAGTATTCAATTGCTCTAGCAAATATAACCCATTTGATGCTTTACCAAGGACTAAAGGCTTTGTCAAGTTCAATCCCTGCAGTGCACAAAATTCATCAGAAAAAATAGCATGGCACTGCATCTGTTTAACAAGTTTCTGTACTGACAATAGGTTGAACTTGAAATGTGAAACGAAAAGAACTCCCTCAATGACTATTTCTGAAGTTATTTGAACTCTTCCAACCTTACTGACCATCATTACTGTCCCATTTGGCAAATGAACCTTTAAAGGTGTATCTAATTCTTTGTGATCAAGAAATAAACTAAAATCACAAGACATATGATCACTAGCTCCGGAATCTATGATCCATATGTGATTAGATACAGATTTACCAAAACCAGCAAAAGAATAAGAAGATATACCAGCCATATTCCAAATTGTTTGATCTGGATGGACAATGTTCTGAGATAGCAAAGACCTTAACTGAGCCAATTCTGATGAAGTAAAACCACCTGAGCTACAATTGTCAGAAGAAGCATTATGAGCTTGTGAATTTGGTTTCTGTTCTTGGCCATATCCGGGAGGATATCCAATAACCTTGTAACAAGACTCAACAAGGTGTCCTGGTTTCTTGCAGAAAGTACAGATCTTAGGATTCTTCCCTTTGTAACCTGTTTTTGGAGGATTTCTCTGTGAAGAACTAGCATGAAAAGAAGTAGCAATCTGACTAGGTTGTATACAAGATTTAATCCCCTCTGTTGCTCCTCTTGAACCAGAGTGGAATAAGCATCATCAATAGTTGGTAAAGGATGCATCATCAACAAATTACCTCTTACCACTGTGTAAGACTCATTCAATCCCATCAGGAATTGATACAAGCGTTGCTCCTCTTCATAAGATAACATTGTTGGTGCAGAAACACAAGAACAAGGTGGAATCGACCTCATAGAATCTAATTCGTCCCATAACTTCTTGATTCTAGTGAAGTAAGATGAAATTCCATCAGTACCTTCCATCAAGGCAATATCTTTCTGAATTGTGAATTTTTTAGCACCATTCGTTCTTCCAAACCTAGAATGGAGTTGCGACCAGATTCCTTGAGCAGTGGAAGCGAACAAAACACTATCAACAATATTCTTTTCCAAAGAACCGATCAACCAAGAAATTACCAGATCGTTGCAGCGATCCCATAAACGGAGGCGAATTGGATCATCTCCAACTGAAGATCGAGGGAACGAACCATCAACAAAAGCGACTTTGTTCTTGGCACTCAAAGAGACCATTACTGCGCGCTTCCAAGACAAGAAGCTCTTCCCATCGAATTTTGAAGCAAGACAAGCTCCTGGACTGTCTGAAGGATGTACATACAACAGATCACTGCTATCAATCGCAGTCACCATTGTCGCCGATCAAGAACAAATCAAACAAAAAAAAAACAGACAAAATTGGAATATGATTCCAGTAACAAAATTTCGACCAAAGATCGAGAGAGAAGAAAGAATGATCAATGAAGATCGAAATGTGCGGAAGAAATTAGCAGAATCATCATCTGCTCTGATACCATGTTTGTGTACAGATTGAGGAAGAGAAGAAGATAGGGAGAAGAGAGGAAGAAAGGAATTCTGTATTGAGTAAGTGAATGAATCTGTTACAAGGAAAGCTATATATAGCTTAACTAACTAACTAACTCAGCTTAACTAATCCTAATATACTAACAATTTCTATCACTGCATAGAGCTTGCGGTCTATGCGGTGGAGGATCCATTACTCAAGTCCTCCCTCTCGTTCGAGAGGTTTCATCTAAAATTCCATCTCTCGATGCAAGAGAGAAGCTAGGCATGAATTTCTAATGTGTTTGATTTTCTTTGGGGTTTGAAAATTAGGGTTCATATTAATTTGGGGGGTTTTTAGTTTAAATTCGCTTCTTCCTGACAAGCTCGTTATGTAATGGTGGTGGTACTGGTATGTTGCTTGTTGATAGCTTCTTCTTTTCATGAATGTGCACAATGCACAGATTCACACTTCAAGAAATATTTACTCAAAGATGCTCTTCTGTACTAGGGACCTTGTACTGGTAAGTTGCCCGCTAAAAATCAGAGGAGAAGTATCTTTAGGGTGTTCATTAGCTTTGTTGTTTGACATGTTCACTTGGTCAAGTATGTAACAATGGTGTTTGCTTACAGAGTAATCATGAACTCGCCTATTTTAGGTTCATTAGTGTTTTTGATATGATGGAGTTGGAGCCTCCTTCTTGAGCTGGTTATGCTAATGCAGATTTGAGGTCTTTATTGATATCCCTTGCTTGTACAATTTTAAGGAATCGGTTGTTGCACTTGAAGGTGGCCTTTAGATTTTCTGGTGCATCAGAGGAGCCCAAGAAACTGATGGGAGAAGCATGTTCCATGCCTGAATTCATTCATCCCTTGAATCAAGGATCGTATGACATTCGTCGATGGCTACAATCTGTGATGTAAATTTTGTTGTTATATAAGTTGCTTTGTTAGGTAAAGAATCGAAAAAGAAAGCAAGTTGAAGGAATGCTGTGAGTTTTGTTGTACTCCATCTTGTTGGAACTCGGATTTGTTGGAACCTCGTTCCAACGGAAGAGAAACATGCAACATGCCGGATTTTGGATTCTCGAGTCTTTATCTTTCCTTCTTCTCTCGAGTTCTTTAGACTCACTTGTTGTCAGGCTCGCGAGCTCCCGAGGCTTCTTGTTCCCAAAGGTAATGTCACCAAGTTCCTGCAAAAGCCAAACCTGGAGATGGGGCTCTCCGGGAAGGGCACTCCGACGCTCAAGTTAATAATCAAATTATATATGATATATTTTAAGCAAGTGAGCAAGTATAAAGAGTCGCGAGAGTCTAAACATTCATGCTAGAACGACTTACCTTAGAAGGGATTTAATAATCTCCAATACCAATCACACATATAAGCTAACATAAATCATACATGAGTAATATCAAACGAGACATTACATTCCCGGAGATGCCTGAGATTCAACAACGGATCCCATTAATCAGCTAGCCATCAGATAACTCAACCATTATCATAAAACCTTAATTAAACCATTTAGAGAGTGTGGTGCTCTATAATGTTGATCGTAACTATATAGTAAAGCATACTCTTCACATCTCATTAGTCACTTTCAAACCAAGCTTCAATCAAGCATGTATGCAGAGGTAAAGAACAATAATGAACATTCTATACAAACCCTTCATCCCTATATAATCGATGCAAATAACATTACTCCCAAGAGAGCCTCTACACATACATATATCTATGGAGTAGAAATCAATGATTAAAAGGATAAGAGACACCCTGCAACAGTGGTCATCTCCATTATTAATTCGATTTAATCAAATACATGATGCCAAAAGAGTTAGACCACCATCGTTGCATCATAAAGTATTATGAATGCACACAATGATTTAGACTTAGCACGCAGCTGATCAGAGATTCAATTAGCTTAAGGTTAAGGGCATTACATCAGTAAGAGTAGAAGAATATCACCGTATAAGGCATGAGGCAATGTGTTAGAAATGATTCCCACATCGGGTTTGAGTTATAAAGATTGCCCACTATATAAGCTAATGGATTACTCCCCCTATTGCCAATTGGTTTTAGGGTGGAACCCCGTTGGGCTTATCTATTGGGCCTAATGCGCATATGCGCTTGTGTTATGCGCGCCCCCAGTCCAGTCCGTGGTTGTCCCTATGGGCCCACGAAGTTTCACATGGTATCAGAGCGGGTTCTGTCCCGGGCCATCTATTCGGGTTTGTTGGGGTGTAGCTATAAATAGACTGAGAAGCCCACCCACACCCATTTGTCCAAGTGTCAACGGATCGATCCGTTGCACTTGCGTGGGCGTGTTAGAAAGGATTCCCACATCGGGTTTGAGTTATAAAGATTGCCCACTATATAAGCTAATGAATTACTCCCCCTATTGCCAATTGGTTTTAGGGTGGAACCCCGTTGGGCTTATCTATTGGGCCTAATGCGCATATGCGCTTGTGTTATGCGCGCCCCCAGTCCAGTCCGTGGTTGTCCCTATGGGCCCACGAAGTTTCACACAATGGTCTGGATATAAGAGGAGGACGGGCGAGCTAATTGAGCTTGGGAGAGCCACAATGGAGGCTCAATCGAGCTCCACCGGAGGAAGGAAGTCGTCGATCGTGTTCGGACGAATGATCCACCTTCTGAGAGTCCTAGCCGAGATGGTAGCTACAAAGGACGAATCCCGATTTGCCATTAATGGCTGATGTGAAGGAGGGTGAGGTGCTGGATTGAGGATGAAGTTGTGCTTAATCTCTCGGAAGATGCGTCAGCTCATGCCTCTCCTGATTTTGCTCTCCCTTTTTCTTTCTAGGTCACTGTTCATGCCTTTTATACAGCTTACTTTCAGGTAAATAAGTTATTGAGCCTATGTTTTACAATGGGCTTTAGGACTAGCTTTACCCGGGTCCAACACAGCATTAGGGGTCCTTTGCCCCTAATTGTCCGTAAGAAGTGGAAAATAACACTCATATGAATAGAGAGTGGTAACTAACCCTCCTTCCATTTTCATTAATTTATTTAAAATAAATATATATAGCTTCCAAAATTAAAAGCGGTTCTTTTCTTCTCATTCCTATTTCTCCTTCCCGTTACTTTTCTCTCTCGTTCTTCCCTCCTTCCTTCCTCTCATCCAAATTCTGTCGATTTCCTTCACGATTCTCCTTGTTTCTCTTCGAATTCGAGCTCCATTTCTCTTGCCGATCTCCAGGTAAGGTTTTTTCTTCGTTTTTGGTTGATTTCTGTAGAAATTAGGGTTTCTGATCGTTGTTTGGTTGTTGTTCTGTAATGCAGGTATTTCTGTCTTGTTTCTGTTTGGATTCCGACCTCATTTCACCCACAAACAGTCACAAGTATGTATTTTATTCAGTTTTTGCTTTTGTTCCGTGTTTTTAGGATTTTCGGTTCCATTTGTTTGCGAATGAGCTTTTTCTGACGTGATTACAGTGTTGTTTTGTGTGTTTTGGTTGCGAATTGCATTTTTTTACAGTATCTCTTTGATTCTTACTTGTGTGTCCTTTTGCATGTGTTGATTACACTTTTACTTTGTTTCCTTTTTGTATTTGTCATCACATCTATGGTATTTAGTTGTTTTTATTCTTTCTTATTGTTGTTTGCGTGTAATTAATGTTAGTTTTATAGTTTCGATGACAGTTAGTTTGCTTAGACATCTGTTTTTGGTTCGATGACAATGTATTTGTTTGTGTTTTATGTTGAGGACAATTTATTTAGTGAGATCTCAGTATTATACTATTGTGGATGACAATGTTTTTGTCATCGAGATGCTTTTTCCTTGAATATTCTACTATTTTAGATGACAATTATATATTCTAATGTTGATGACAGTTAGTTTGCTTAGTCATCTGTTTTTTGGTTCGATGACAATGTATTTGTTTGTGTTTTATGTTGAGGACAATTTATTTAGTGAGATCTCAGTATTATACTATTGTGGATGACAATGTGTTTGTCATCGAGATGCTTTTCCCTTGAATATTCTACTATTTTAGATGACAGTTATATATTCTGATGTTGATGACAGATTTTTCTATTGTATATATGATTTCAATCACTCCCCTTTTCCATAACAATAATTATTCTAATTAAATAGATTCAGTTTTTCTTATTGATTATAATCTTTTTTTGTGTTCCCTTGTTTTATATTTGATTTGGATGACAGTATATCTCTTTCTATTTTTATGATCTTAATCATTTCTTTTTATGATTATGTTTGTTGTTCAAATTTTCTATCATGTTTTGTTCAATTACAGTTTTTTAGGACTCTTTGATGACAGTGTTATTGCTCTATTTGATTTTTGTTTTGAAGGTTGATGACAGTAGTTATCTAAAAGTTTTGAGGTTTGATTACACTATCTTCTATATTAGGATTTGTTTGTCTATTTCTTCTTGTTGATGACAATGTTGATTTGTCATCAAATTTCTATCATGTTGTTCTAATAAATTATATTAGGTCTCTCTTATGACAGTTTAGTGCTCTATATTTGATTTTTTCTTGAATTTTATGACAATAGTTATATAAAGTTTTTGAGATTTGATTATAGTATCTTGTATGCAGTATTAAAGGTTTTGTTGTCCTTTATTTTGTTGATGATAATTTTGTTCTGTTTTCCTTATTGTTGATGACAGTAACTATCAACTTTTTTTGTGATTTTGTGTTTTCCCATTAGTTTACAATATAATTTTGTTCTGTTTTCCTTTCTTAGGATGGGATGGATATTTCCAAAGTTGAGTATATTTGCCCGGAATCCATGCATATGGTGAATATGTTTACGCATTGGGATCTCTTTCACATTATTGAACACCATCTTGGCCATGCAGAATTCCATGAATTAAGTCATGGAATTTTTGGCCTCTCATCTCAGCTGATCTATTATTTCATTCTTCATCAAGTCAAGACGAAGAAATCTCATGAAATGTGGTTCAACGTCAAAGGCCATGTGTGCCGGTTTGGTCTTCCAGAGTTTGCAGCTGTAACCGGGCTGGATTTCCATGGTAGTACCAACTTTGAGATCCCGGATGCAAACATGTACGACGAATTCGGGGTCAGAAGTTGTCGGTTGAATGAGTTGATAGCATTCTTTGCTATTGAGGCCAATCCAGCTAGGAAGCTGAGTTTGGCCTATTTGTTTATTGTTGAGGGCATTCTCCATCCTCAACGACCAAATCAGCCTATTAGGTCTGAATTTTACAAGCTTTCAACAAATATGTCTGAATTTCGGAAGTATCCATGGGGTAGGCTAGTGTACTCTACAACCATCGAGCATCTCATGAAGGCAGCTAGTGTGGGGAAGTCAGTAAAAGGCGAGCGTCCTCATGACACCAGAGTTACAATTTACTTGCATGGATATCCCATAGCTTTTAAGGTATATTTTAAACTGATCTCATAGTCTTTTTAGTTTTTCTATCAGATCATTCTGTCATCATCTCTTTTAATTAGCCTATTTATATTTTTTGCTCACATGTTTCTTTACTATATCTTGTATTACTGAGTTACTTATACAACTGTCATCAATCATGTTTTTTAAGTGTGTTATGACATGTTTGTTTATACTGTATCTTTTTTGCATTACTGAGTTTCATAAACACTTGTCATCAGTACCTCTTTTGTTCATCATGTCATGATCCTATCAATACTGTCATCTTAATTGAATGATTCATACTTATTATCATGTCATATTTCTTATGAAGCGCGCGAACACATTCATTAATTTTTTGTCATCTGTCATATTATATGTTTAAATCCTTTTTATATCATTCTGTCATCAACTATGGTATCTGCATCCCATTTTACTTTTTATTAGTTATTTTCTTATTTAACTTGCTTATACTTTTATTTTCTATCTTTTTAGGTCTGGATTCTTGAAACATTCCCTCAGTTTCGGGATATTGTGAAGTGTACTGCAGTTGGTGCAAGAGATCCCTTACTATCTTCGTTGGTTCAACCAGGAAGTTAGTAGTTTTTGGTTCAGCGCAATTAAGTCCTCGAGGCGAAAAACCACTCCGCTCTAGCTTTCACTAGAGAGAGTTTGAACGAGGCCACTTGTTGTATTGATATCTTGATTACAATAGAACTTGGATCACTCACCTAGACGTCCTAGCTAGATCTCGGATCACTATTCTCACTTGAATCTCAATCTCACACACGTAGAACAACTCTAAACCGAGTACTAGGTTTTCGCTCTTTAAAGTCTTGCTAAGCTATGTAATTCCAATACAATATATAACACACTAAATAGCTCAAACCTAACTACCAATCTAGCCGTTCTAATATTACCATAAATCTCACAATATCTTTCCACAAGGAAATCTCTTCCTAAAATATCTTTCACAAGGAATTCTCTTCCTAAGAAATCTTTCCTTCTGTGTGACCTTCCAACTTGTTCTCCAAGTAGTCACCATGGGGCTTACACTTCGGCGCGCCACCTAGATCAAAAAATGAAACAAAGCGCATAAGGAAATATTCCTTGCGCGTAATATTTCCTTATTTCTTCGGCAACACTCACACGCGTGTCCAATGCCCAATCCTTGCAAAGTTGCCACTTTCCTTATTTGACGAGATCTTGTTTTCCTTCTTTAACAAGATCTTCTTTCCTTCTTTGAAATGCAACTCTTCCATAATTCTTCAAGTCCATCCTCCAAGATATCTTCGACCAATAATCTTCCTCGTATGAACTTATTCTTCACAGCTGTCTTCCATTCGACGTAACCTTACGTCTCATGGATTCCATCAAGTCTTCCTTCGTACCAGCTTTGTACTTCCTTTTTTCCTGCCTACACACAAGTAGACTTCCTTCGTTCCTACACACAAACTAGTAACAATACCTACGCACTCAAGTAAACCATTAGTGGATGTTTGTCATTTAATCAAAACCTCATCATATCTCAACAATTTCCCCCTTTTTGATGATGACAAACATCCTTAACAATAAGAGCGTAAACTTGAGACATATATACTAGATAAGGAACAAAGACTATCAAAGCACTAAAAATTCCCCCTCAGAAAAACAACGAACTACAACTAAGTCATGAATTCCCCCTCAAGTCATGCTATCCTCTAATTTCCCCCTTTTGGCATCATCAAAAAGAATAAAATAAGTCAAATTGCACCTTAAGAGCTCATAAATCAGAACAACAAAACATAATTCTATTAAAATTAACCGAGGGCCACGCCCTCCTTACATCGGACCACCAATGAACAAACCAAGAAATGCATGCAACCATAGACAACAAGAAGCATAAACAAAGTGAAATAAAAACAAAGAGAATACAGTAATTGAGGCTAGGGAACAAAAGTGGGGGTCAGATGTGCCAAGGAAAGATAGGATTATTCTGTGTCGTCACAAGGAGATGACTGAGGCCGGAGACTTCCAAGGGTCGTCTCTATCTTCTCCAGTCTGAGTCGTACAAGACTCATCTCCTCCTTAAAGGTTCCTATCAGCCGCTGTTGTTGATCCGAAAGACTAGTAACAGTTCGGCTCAACTTTCCTATGGCAGTTTGCATATCATAGACCATCATTGGCGCTTCATTTTGTTCCTCCTCAGGGCTCTCAGACGAAACAACCTCAGCTTCCTCCTTCTGAGCATCTTGAGCCCTTATCCAGCCTTCATTCTCATCCTTTGTGAACTTCATTTTTCTCAGGTTGCTCTCGTCCAAATGCCTATAGAACACCGATTCATTCTCCTCAGAATACACCATCAGACTTTTCAAAATCTTCTTGACAATGTTGGGGTAAGGAAGAGCATGGGTGTCACTGCTGCTAGCATGCTCCATGTGCAGTAGAACGATCCTGGCAAGGTTTACATGTTCCTTGTTCAGCAGCTTGTCCATGAGCATGAAGTCCTGGATGAGGATGGTGTTCCTCTTCTGTTCTCGTGGCGTAAGATTACTGATTAGGACGGAATGAAGAAGACGGTTGACCACCCCCATGGAATTTGTCTTGACGTCGGCATTTGGAGGATTTTCATCTTCACTGATCCTCTTCTTCAACTCCAAAGGCTGAACATCCTGTGGCCATTGTCCCTTGGAGTAGCTGCAGAAGCCTTCACGAGGAACCCCAAGAATGAAGGCGAGTTCGATGCTTGAGATGGAGCATTGCTGTACTCCTGCGGTAAACTTCCCAATGATGGTGTGTGGTCTTTCTTCGAGTGTAAAGCTTCCATAGAAATCCTTGAAGAGCTCTGCATTGACACTTTCTCCCTTTGTGAACAATTGTCCCCACTTTTGTGCTTTGAGAAGCTCGGACACCATCTCTAATCCATTCACCTTTATGAACTCTTCTTCCAGAATCAATTCTCTCACAATTGATCTCCTTGACACATCTTTCAGCGATGGACTCTCTTTCTTCACAGCAACTTCCTTCCCCTTTCGGGCACTCTTCCTTGACAAGGGAGTAACCCTGGATTTCTTTGGCATAGGCGATTTGGGCTCAGGCATCTCCTCGATCGTCTCCTCAGAAGTCATCTGAGCAGCTTCTCTGGCCAACTGAGAGCGGGTTTTCCTCTTCCCGGTGACGCTACTGTTGTTGCCCACCTTTTTTCCCTTCTGTGAGGAAAGAGTGAGAACATCAGCTTCAAGTTCCTTCTCGAAGTCGTCTAGAGTTTCGTCCTGCCTTGGCGCCGTCTCAGAAACGTCACCGACAGGCCGAGACTCATCCTCGTCGACATCGAGGATTTGCTCATTTGGGATAGGGGAGGCAACGGTTTCAGGAATAGTGGGCTTGGAGTTCTTGGGATCTTTTTAGACCACCATGGCAGACATGAGATCTATGATTGGGACTTGAAAGATGGTGGGAGAGGGGTTAGGGATGAGGGGTTCCTGGGATATATACCCAGCGACGATCAGTTTCTGGAGAAGGGTTTCTTGGGTTTCGTCATTGGCAATGACGAGGGTTGAGTTTTGGGAGGAGTTTGAGTTGGAGGCCATTGTTGATGAGCTTGGGAGTTTTAAAAGGCAAGATGGTTTGAGAGATTTCAGGAAAATAAGGGAGGTGGAGTTAACTGAATCGTTCCTTGGAAGATTTTGTAAATCGGCCGTTGAGATTTTCCTTCCTTGTTCACACACCATAATTACTACAAGAATTTCACACTTTCCAAACATCATTCTCCACCTTTCCTTTTCTGAACTCCGCAATAATTATGTGCCATCTTTAATTTTTACACGTCAACTCGGCCTCGAAACATCCACACGATGTAGACACGCAATCCTGACACGCTGCACCTCTTTCTCCACCCAATCCAACTTCTCGCGTGACAAAAGCAATCCTTTTCTTTCCAAGGCAATCCAAAAAGAGCGTAGTGTATGATATGGGGGGTATTGTTACCAGAGATGGTACAAGAGAATATCATACGAAATAATAATATGGATATTTAAAAATCATGATGAGAGATTCCAGATGTGATGACATAAGATTGGCTCATAGGAATGTACAATCATGATTCAGGCTTAAGGGACGGCTGTAGAGTACCTCTATCCTTTGGGCTTATAATGAGGGATCAAATCATCGACAAGACTCTTTTGGGCTGCAAATAAGACCTTGTTCATGCAAAATGAAGTTTCAGAGAAGCATGCAATCATGTAAATGATCATAGAGAGGAACGACATGTTTAGGCATTACACAAAGTCAATCTTACATAGAATTTAAGAGTTGTAGACCTCTATGAGATTTTGGAGCAAGAGACAAGAGATCATTCAAGTTTTAGCCAATCATTGAAGGATTTCAAGAGATATAAGGAACATAGAGAGAGGAAAACATACCTTAGTGAGTTCCTTCCTTTTTGAGGTGATCTTGCTTATTGCTCTTGCTAGGGAAGACTGATGTGTCCAACGAATAATGTCTTCATAGGGAAAAGGTTGCATAGATAGAGAGACAATGACGTACCTTTTTGACCAAAGTTTGCAGACATCTGATTTGGGGAGCCTCCGGTATGAGGAGTAGTGTTCCCTTCGAGGTAAGAGTTCCAATTTTTTTTTTTTTTATAGATAAGGAGGCTAGAAAGAACAAAGTACAGAAATCGAAGGCGGAAGCAACAATTAAGCAAGCATTTAAAGGAACCATACCTGTGGGGGAACATATCTTCATTTGGAACAACCTTTTCATGATCACTTGATTCGTACTTGATTTGTCTTTGTAGTATCTCCCCCCTTTGACACAGTTGAGTTACACAACAAGTCAATACCAAGGAGCGACGAATGAGTGAATACGTTTGACCGGTTCTGTTGTATCCTTCCTTTGATCCAGAGGGAGGGTTCCCTCTAGATGATCTAGTGAAGTGGCATAGAGCTATCCTTTGTTCCTTGTAAGATTACCCTGTCTATGTACCGAGGATAGTTGCGCTTCACCTGAGAGAAAGGGTTAGTTTTTCCTTACCCAGGCAAGTCTTAACTTGCTTGAGTTTTGTGGGACGGATGTATTGTTCGTAGTACCTTGGAGTTTAGATTGATTAACCTCAACCTTTACTTTTGGGGTACTTCTTGGTGATCCTCTTGATCCTATCCTACCTTGAGCATTCACACCCTTAGTCTTGGGAGTGTCTTTGGAGTGATCTTTGGATCTCATCTTTGACTCGGATTGAGTCTCTGATGTATCCTCTGATTTCCTCTCGTTCTGAGCACGGTAAGGAGCACGTATCTTTTCCTCAATTTGGATTATGAGGGAACATTCATGCTTGTAGTGCCCAGTGTTACCACAGTTCTAACAAACACGATGTTGCTTGAGATTGACGTACTTGCTTTGTCCTGGCCAGATGGGAATGTTAGCTTTCCTGGACTCGAAGTCAATATGTGACAGCTCTGTGTTTTGAAGTTGGCTCAGCCAGATTGCATATGCTTTCTGTCCATCAAACCATGTGTTTATCCTTTCGACGGATTTGTTTCCCCCTAAGGACCCCACCTAGGTGACACACCTTTTGCAAGGGTTTTCCAATAATGGTTCCTTGGGGGGTTCCAAATTCACGTTAGGTGACTCATGAGTTTTAGGGTTTTTATCTGAGCCATATCCAATTCCACTGCGGGGCACAAATCGACTTGAGTAATTGGTTTTTAAGCCATTTATGTAGGATCTAGCATGCTCATCTAGCCACAAATTTTTCTTGTGATCCTCATCTTCCTTGAGTACCACAAGATCATTACACAGCTTCTCATTCTCATGAGAAAGAGAAGACTTTGTATTTTCGAGCTCAGAAACCTTACTCTCAAGGGATATGATCTTGTTTTATAGCCCAGGGCATTTTTCACAAGAGCTAGATGAAGAAGAAGAGAGGCTTTCTAGCATGGTAGCCTTTTCAGACAAGAGTCTTGTTTCGTTAACCAGTCTTGGGAGTTCCTCTTCTCTCTCATCTAGTTTCTCTTGTATATCCCCGTTCTCTTCTCCAAGTCTTCTAACAATATGAATCAATTGAGTACTAGACATGCTCTGTAATTTAGTGATGATGGAAGAAAGACTTACCTTGGCTTCAGGCGTGCTATCTTCAGCTGCCATAAGGCACACTTCCTTCTCACTCTTCTGGTCTTCTTGATCTGAGTCTGAATCCTCCCAGGTTACCATCATTGCTCGCTTTCCTTCTGGAGCGGGTGGTTCTCCCGCTCTCCTTTTGTGACAATTTCTGGCAAAGTGACCAGTCTTCTAACAATGATAACATATGACTTCCTTCATGTCTTTCGTTCCGTCAGTGGGACGGGAATCACTCCTGTCCCCTCTCCAAGCTTTACGAAAGGCACTTGTAATCAAGGCTACAGTTTCATCTTCTTCAGCCTCGACGTCTTCCATCTGGGATAGATCAAATGTTCTCTCAACTTTCAGGGCAATGGATTGACTCTTGTCAACCTCCTTCCTTCCTTGGAGTTTTCTTTCGAGAATCCTTGAATGGCGTTTGAGGCGGTAGACTAGATCTTCTAGGGATATATCTTTAATGTCGCTTTGTGCTTGTAGAGCATTGATGAATCCATCCCACTTGGAATTTAGAGCTTGCATGAATTGATGCGTAACCTTCAATTGGGGGATATCTTCACCAAGAAACTCTATTTGACTGACACATCCTTCGAATCTGGCATGAAAATCTTCCAAAGATTCGTTCTTTTCTTGGAGAGCCTTCTCATAGTCCTTTTGTGCCGCTAGAAGGCGATTTCTCTTCACATTGCTACTTCCTGAGTAAGTTCTACTAAGTGCAACCCATATTTCTTTCGCAAATTTGTATTTTAATACCTTTCTGAGATCACTTGAACTTAGAGCCATGTGAAGGATCTTCTTGGCCCTAGCATTCTTCTCCAAGACTTTGTAATTGGCATCGTCGTAGTCGATTCTCTTCTTCTCATTAGTCTTGTCTTCCCCGACAAGGTCCAGAACAACTATATCTTTGAATTCAATGACCTTCCATAGTTGGGCATCAAGGGATTGAGTATGAGATTCAAACTGGATTGCCCACCAGTCATACTCTCCCGGCTTCAGCATTGGGGGTTTCCATAACGAGTCGTTGATTGCATTGTTGGATGACATATTTTCATGCAAAGCTAATTGAAACAATCTAGAGACCAGGCTCTGATACCAATTGTTGGATCGATTAGCGTATAAAAATTCAAGGAACAAAAGCTATTGTTCCTTGATAAGTAGATTACGCAGAAAGACAAAAAATAATGTAAATCAAACCTGGACACGATGATATATAGTGGAAATACCCCAAGTACCAAAAAGTCATCGAGGCGAAAAACCACTTCGCTCTAGCTTTCACTAGAGAGAGTTTGAACGAGTCTACTTGTTGTATTGATATCTTGATTACAATAGAACTTGGATCACTCACCTAGACGTCCGAGCTAGATCTCAGATCACTATTCTCACTTGAATCTCAATCTCACACACGTAGAACAACTCTAAACCGAGTACTAGGTCTTCGCTCTTCAAAGTCTTGCTAAGCTATGTAAATCCCAAACAATATATAATAGACTAAATACCTCAAACCTAACACCAATCTAGCCGTTCTGATATTACCATAAATCTCACAATATCTTTTCCTAAGGAATTCTCTTCCTAAAATATCTTTCACAAGGAATTCTCTTCCTAAGAAATCTTTCCTTTCGTGTGACCTTCCAACTTGTTCTCCAAGTAGTCACCATTGAGGCTTACTCTTCAGCGTGCCGTCTTGTCCAAATAAGGAAACATTGCGTATAAGGAAATATTCCTTGCGCCTGATATTTCCTTATTTCTTTGGCAATTCCCACACGTGCGTCCAATGCCCAATCCTAGCCGAGTTGTCACTTTCCTTCTTTGACGAGATCTTCTTTCCTTCTTTGACAAGATCTTCTTTCCTTTTTTGAAATGCAACTCTTCCATAATTCTTCAAGGCTATCCTCCAAGATATCCTTGACCAATAATCTTCCTCGGATGGACTATTCTTCACAGATGGCTTCCATTCGACATAACCTTACGTCTCATGAATTCCAACAAGACTTCTGTTTGTGCCTAAAAATACGACGAGTAAGGAACGCGTGGTAAGTTACGCGTAGAAGGATTACGTCAGCGCGACGGGAAGTAGTGAAGACGTCGTCGACGTGACGAGACGTGGCAAAGATCTCCCTCTCCTTGAAGATTAGGTCGGCCGAGTGTATTTTATCTTATTCCCTTGTATATTATTGTAATTGGTAAAAGATACGATAAATAATATCTTTTGCGTTATTTATTATATCATTATTAGATAGAAGGAAGAGATAAGATCTCGTTTTCCTTAAAGATAGGCAATGGCTATATGCACGTGAATCGAGGCGTATATGCACGCGATTCTGTGCGCGCAACTTATGCGCACGCATCTGTGTGCAGTTCTTATGCGCATACGTGTTTTACGGGGTATTACGGGTACTTTTCGTAAATTTTCAGAGTCTGTAACAACTTGTGCGCCTAACTACTGTGCACAGGTTGAGAATCTGTGCGCCCTGTTTCTGCGCACTACTCTAACATAGTAGCCGTTGAAGTGATCTCAGAAAGTCCAAATGGATCGCGGAGAGCTAAACGTGACACAGTGGTCGCTTAAGTTTTTGCGAGACCACGACTACGTAGTTCACCCACATAGAGACACGACAAACGGAGAGGTTGCAATATTATTCTTTGCTAACCAAGAGTCGTTGCGTTTGTTGAAGAAGTACCCGTACGTGGTAATTATCGATGCGACGTACAAGACAAACAAGTAAGTCTCTACAATACCTTGGTCGATATTTAGTTCGGATAATGATATATGTTCTGTAGTGATATATGTTAATGTTTCAATAGATATGAAATGCCGCTCGTAGAGATCGTTGGATTCACTAGTACACACAAGACGTTCAACATCGCGTATGCATTTACTAAAGCGGAAAGGATTTATCATTACACATGGATGATGATTCAATTGAAGTCATTATTCATAGATTTGGGAGTGATGCCAACGGCTATAATGACAGATTGCGAAGACGCGCTGATAAAAGGGATAAAGACTGTTTTCGGGAGCGAAGTTCAACATCTGTTGTGTTGGGTGCATATCAAACACAACATTGAGGCACATGCTTCGACCATCCTAAAGAGACAAATTAAAGTGGAAGCCTTTGCAGGACAATGTTGGGGACTATTTTGCTCAGCTACTGAAGAGACCTATGAACTGCGGCTCGAACAGTTGAAGAGATCTTGGAAGAGCGGCCTTGTGGGATACGTCGAGAGAACATGGCTTAATCCTCACAAGACAAGTATAGTGAGGGCTTGGACAGATCATAAGCTTCATTTCCTTACGAGGACTTCAAACAGGTAAATATTGATATTTTTTAGTTAAAGACGATTATATCATAACGGCGTACTTTCTGAACTTACCAACTTAACTGTTTTTTAGAGTTGAAGGGATGCACAAGGTTTTGAAAGATATTATTGATTCCATCAGAGGGGGCTTTAACAGAGTGATCGTACGGATCCATCATTCAGTACTCCTTCAGATTGATTCAATTAGGGCGAGCAAGAACATGTCTCTCTCCAAACGACCAACTGATTTTGATGATCCAAACATGCATCCGCTTGGAAGGGCTATTTTTTCCCGACTATTCTACAAAGTGTCATACAGGTGTTTTGATCATTTGTTGGCTACTTATGAGATCATGTTGACGGGGAAATTTCCTGAACAATGCACCGACCATTGGGTGAGGAACTGTCTTGGGTTGCCGTGCGTCCATCAAATTGCACACGCTATCATTTCAAACACACCCCTGATTGAGGATGACATTCACCCGTTCTGGAGGGATTTGCATTGGGATGACACTCCTGAAACAGAAGACGACCCAAATCTGAAGGTCTGAATGAACATTATAGAGTTGCGACTCCATGAAATGTTCACCAAGTTGGAACTTGGAACCTTGAAGAAAAGCACGGCATACCAGCTAGGTGAGTTGTATCAGGACATGGAGCATCCTGAACTAACTACCTTGAAAGAACCGACAAATGTGAGAAGAAAAGGCAGGCCAAAGGGTGCAAAGAACAAGGATAAGGAGGAGGTTGACAGTGAAAATGACAAGGAGGATGACATAAAACAAGAAGATATGGAGCAGTATGAGATGGAGGAGGCAAAGCAGAAATCAAAAGGAAAGAAGAGTACAAGAGCAAGACGGCCAGGTCGTCCTAAAAAGGAGGAGGATGACAGTGAAAATGACAAGGAGGAATCGAGAGAGAAGAGTTATTTTGAGCACAAACAAGAAGAGCTGGAGAAGTATGAGAAGGAGGAGGCAAAGCAGAAATCAAATGGAAAGAAGAAGGCAAACAATACAGGAGCAAAACGACCAGGTCGTCCTAGAGAGCAAACAACGACATCACTTCCCATGGTCATTGAGGCCGAGGAGTTGCATTCTCAACCCATGCCCGACCTATCACATCCTGAAGGATCAAACTACACTGACTTCGATCAGTTCCCTGAAGAACTTGGTGTTCCTCTCATTCATAGGGGGGTTGACTTCGGCATTGACAATTTGGATGATTTTTGGCTTCCATACATCACAGATGTTAGACAGGTACGTTCTGACGGACATTGTGGTTATAGGTCGATGGCCTTACTTCTGGGAAGAAAAGAACAAGAGTACGGAAACATTCGGCGTGAGCTGGTAACGAAGCTGCTTCAGAACCGAGAATTGTACGAGCCTATTCGTCGTCGGCTTCGTCCGGGTACTTGGGAGGATCTTATTCTCCAAGTTAACCATTGCAGAAGCCCTTGTTCAGAACTGTACTGGTTGCACTTTCCACTGATGGGCTTAGTGCTTGCCACCCTATACCAAGTTGGCCTCGTGTTATTGTGTTGGGATGCTCCGACCTTTTGCTTACCGCTAAGGTGTAGAACAGAAAACGCTGATCCTCCACGACAGATTTTCGGCATGGCACACGTAGGCAACCGTGACCACTTCATACCGGTAAAGTAGACAATTGTACTTGATACTTGTGTAATCATAATTTTTTGTTTAATATCTTAAGTCGATTGTGTTTATATATGTGGCGTTGATGGTTGGTTCGCCACTACCGCATACTCCCGGTTCGTGGAAGAAACACGTAGATCCAAACATTCAATGGTGGGAAGAAACATTTGGGGACAATTTGAGGATGTATCGAGAGTACCGCATTTCAAATGGTCGGGCACCAGATCCATTCATGTATAAAGGAGGGACCGAACCCGTTCACATATCTGACTGAGTGAGATTGTCATGTAATAATTAGAAGACGCATTGGAATTTCTTAGTTTGTAATGCCTTGGTTTTTAATGTTTCGTATTTTTTATTTTGGTAGTAGTGTAATTGTGCTTTATATAACAATGAATGGATCAGATTGCATTGGAATTTCTTAACACGTTCGAGAGACAAAGAAGCGACAATGAAAATACATAATGAAAGTACGTAATGAAAGTACACAACGAAAGTACACAATGCTCATAACATTAGATGTCTACGATTTAGGCGTCGTCGGCAGAAGAGGAAGAGGAGTCGGAAGCATAGACGATACTACAAACCATCAACCGCAATTCTTTTTTCTTTAATCTTAAACCTTTCCATCAGGACCTTCACTCTATTGTCACTCTTCTTTTTCTTGATGATTAATTTCGTGATAGCACGTAAAGCAGTAGGGGTATGCTCTGGATCAATAAACCTGATTCCGAAGAAACAATTGCATGCATAATGCCTTCGTCCATACTGGTCAGGCATGTCTTCGTCATTGCTAACGTAAACATTACACATTTGGCGACACCTTTTTGTACCAGTACACATTATCTGTGGAGGGTCAGGCTTCACACGTCTTGGTGATGATGATGATGATGCCATATTCGTAGTTATGTTCTTCCAAATAAGTAAATAATAAAAAACTTTAGTTATAAACATGAAAGCATATACAAAAAACAAAGCATATACAAAAATGAACAAAAGAAAAATTTACCGATTAAGTAGGGAAACTTCGATTTTTGCTCTAGTTGAGATGGATGAACTAGTTGAGATGGATGAAGAAGTCACCACCTTCAAACCGTTGGTTTTATAGGAATTTATGTATATGGTGCGCGTTGCTTCTGCGCACAAGGAGTTACCGATTCAAAATAACGGTAACTAAAAGTGCGCTATGTAGCTGCGCACAAATTTTTAACGGTAATTTTCTGTGCGCGTTACACCTGCGCACCAAAAGTTACAGATTCAAAAAGTTACAGAATAGGTGCACTTTACCTTAGCGCATGGCTGAAATTTCTGTGCGTTCTACCACTGCACACTATACTCTTCAATCTTCGAAATAGTTGCGATATGAAGGGTCTAGCACATCGATGTGGATTATGTTTGAAAAACTTATACAAACTAGTTTTATTAGGAATATAAAGTGTGTATACGGTCTCCCCGTCACAAAAAGTTGATCGAAAATACGCGAAAACGCAAAAAAACCCTTATCGGTCCTGATGGCCTGTTAAGGTCGAGAATAGGCGGTTCGATGCCCAAACGACGTCGGAATGCAATGAAACTTGTTTTCAATGCATATTATAGCTATTTAACCTTGTCGGTAACTTCGAGTCAAAACTCGAGCTCTTCGAGTAACACCTCCTTTGTAAACCTTCACTAGTCTTTCAATCTTCGAAATAGTTGCGATATGAAGGGTCTAGCACATCGATGTGGATTATGTTTGAAAAACTTATACAAACTAGTGTTATTAGGCATATAAAGTGTGTATACGGTCTCCCCGTCACAAAAAGTTGATCGAAAATACGCGAAAACGCCTTGGAGGCCTTATATGCGCATTAGATCTGCGCACATGATTCTTTGCGCATTTCGAGTGCGCACAGTTTCTTGTGCGCGTGCCAAATGCGCACGTATATTATTTGCGCAAGTGTTAAGCGCACGGTTGAAGACCGTTAAAATATGACCGTTGCGTGCGCATAACATCTGCGCACGAAACAGTCATATTTCAACAGCAAAAAACGAAGCTATAAAAGGGGGGTTGCACTCACCTCAATTCACCAATCTCACCATTTCTCTCTTAACCTCACCAATCTCACCATTTGTCTCTTAACACTCGCTATGTCGCACAGTTCATCATTAAGCAACGCTGCCCTTTTTTATTGTAAATGTGATCGACCAGCGGTAATGAGGAGTTCAGAATCTCGAAGAAACCTCGCTCGAAGGTTCTGGACATGCGCTGGTACTGGTGGTTACAATTGTGAATTCTGCGAGTGGATCGATCCACCACACCCTTGTTACTCCTTAGCTGCAATAAGAGATCTATTCTCGAAGATACGTACGTTGGAGGAGGAAAACGCCGATCTTAAGGCGACCCTGGCTTCCAATCGTTAGTTAAGTGGTTGTTTTAATCGTTAGTTCATTGTTGTAATTGTTAGTTAAGTGGTTGTTGTAATCGTTAGTTAAGTCATTGTTGTAATCATTAGTAAACAAGCATAGCACTAGACAAAGAGAAGTTGAGGAGGGACAACCTATAAAGATCCCCAACCGATATTGTGTTCGATGTTCGGATTTAGCAAAATGTACGAACTAATAAGAGTTTGGAAACTGGTTATTAGTTGGTACATATTGCCGACTCCGAACATCGAAACCAATCATCGGTTTGGGGATCTTGATAGGTTGGTCTTCCTCACCATCTCTTTGTGTAGTGTTGTTGTTGAAATTTGTATTTCGTTTTCAAATCAATATAGTTTTTCACGTCTTGTTGTTCAGATTTGTATTTGCATTATTGTTCGGAGTCGTTTTGAATATTCAAACAAGCAAAACATAAAATTTAAAACCATCACACAAGAAAAAGGCATACATAAAACATCAATCGTACATAAAACATCCATCAAACAAAAACAGAAGTCGAGCGTCTAATCCTGAGTCTCCTGAGTATAAGGCGGAGCATCTTCCCGAGGCACATCACCCTGAGTCATATCATCTTGGTGCGCATCCTCCTGAGTCGTATCATCCTGAGTGCCGCATCCACTCCCCTGGCCCCTCTCATGAACAGAATCTCGGAAAACAGGAGGTGGTGGTGGTGGCATCCGCGATGCACGTGGGGGAGATGGTGCCAAAGGTGCCTGAGGTGCCTCTAAGATTGCAAGCCAACCACGAATCACATCTTCAGTGGCCCAAGGTCGATCCGAGATAGGGGTGTCTAGAAAAGAGTGCATCATGGCTTGAAGGATCTGACAACGCTGCAAACAAAACGTAAATTTAATCGTTAGTTAAGGTCTAAAGCTAAGTTTTGTACAAACTTTATAAAATTTTACATACCGCTAATGCATCGATAGGCACCGGGGTATATCCATAGCGAGGCGGGCGATCATGTCTCTCAGAGGATGGATCGACGACGGGATGTGAGAACTCGTCCAGCCAATCCATATAGTCATCAGACATCTTCCATGCTGGCTCTGCAACCGGCCCATCCAGATCGATCAGAGGCCTCGGCTCTGCGTCCCATGCAAGAAGAAGCTCAGGTGCATAAACGACGTCATACCTCGTGCAACCCATGGGCCGATTAAATGACAACGGCTGAATGCGTGGGTCGGGAACGGGCTGAGCCCGCCCAAACTGCCGCAGGACTCTCCTAGGGTTGTAGGCCTCATGAAATTTCCAGATGCTCAATACGCCCTCAAATCTCGTAGGAGAAACCTCTGGTGAGTTGAAGTCCAAATCTCTCCATGGCTGCCAGTTAACCTGAAACAAATAACAAGCCAAATTAGACACGTATTGCGGTAATGAAATAAAAAATATAAGAAATTAAATCCAAACCTGCTCATATCTCATGTTGTCGAGCATGCGACGGATGGCAACCAAACGCCCATTATCCGAGCTAAGTGGTGTATACAATCCTACAGCAGCATCTCCATGGGCGAATGCAGGGTTCGTGACAAAGTGATCACGAAAATGAGGAAAGTATCCCCAGATCCAGCACTACATATAAACAATTACAGATTATTAGTAAAACTACGTGAATAGTTAAGAGTTATTCACCAAGATGTTAAAGACAAGATCTTACCCTCAGAAGAATCCCACATGAACCAATGGTTGCCGTCTCGACTCTAGATGCAGACCCTAAATTGCGATACACTAACGCAAGTATGCCGGCTCCCCATGCAATGTCCCCTGTACGATCATGGTTGAGAACAAGCGCCGCGTACTGGACCTTGACACCCTTTGTCGACCTGTCCACCAAGACAGTCGAGCCCAGAAGCAAAAGGAGATACAGAGTGGCAATGTGACTCTCATTCCTGACTGGCGCATCAAACAAAACTTCCAACCGAGCATTGAGGGCACCGAAATGAATGCCACCTGAGCTATAACATGCCTTCATGTCATCAGCCTCCTGACCCATAGCGTCCGCAAGCGCCGCATAGATCTGGTCATCTGTCATAGGTGAATTGCAGCTACGACCATGTATACGGACTCTGAGGATCTGCATCACGTCATGTAGGCAGATGGTCGTCTCAGCAAATGGCATGTGGAAAGTGTTGGTCTCTGGATGCCACCTCTCCACAAAAGCAGAAATCAATGCAGCATCGATCTGAGACGCTATGCCCACTCGGCGCAGCTCTGTCAGCCCAGAACGCTCAGCAAGCCTGAACCATGTACCCTCCTCAGCTGAAATATGATGCTCATAATCATGAACCTGTGCAGATCTGTACATCACCCTCAGGAGCTTCCTAGCCTAAATAAGTACAGAAAAAAAATTGCGTCCGGTTAGTAAATATGAAACGTATAACTTATTATAAGCATTCAGATCAATGTTATTGAACATACCGGATCTAACGGAGCCGCATCAGCCTCGGCCTCATCCCCGTCCCCATCCTCTGGCTCATCCTCTGGCTGAATATCTCCTACTCGTCGTCTCTGCCTGGGACGACGACCACCTCTAACTGGAGCCGCAACCTCCTCAGCAACAACCTCCTCAACTGCAGCCCCCTCAGCGACTCCCTCAGCAGCAACACCCTCACCACCAACTCCCTCAGCACCCTCCTGGCCTCTCCCTCTCCCTCTCCCTCTACCTCTCCCTCTCCCTCTCCCACCACCTCGGCCTCTGCCTACAGCACCCTCACCACCACCTCGGCCTCTGCCTCGGCCTACAGCTTCCCCCGCATGGACACGCTTCCTAACCTGCACCGGGGGCACCAATGGTACATCGGGAGCGGGCCCTGGAAGAGGACCACGCGACCATATCCATCTCGCTATATGCGTCTCATAAGAACACAGTAGGTGAGGCGCACGTGGACGACAAATGTCCTGCATCGAGTCCCCGAGCCAAGGAAAATAGGTCGCTACGGCATGGTCATCGTCATCTAAATCTCCCGACACTGGCTCTGAAGATGCGACTGGCTCTGCAGATGCGACCGTAGGAGGAGAAGATGTCGACGTTTCTGCATCTGTCACTGCAGGTAAATCCTGCTCTGTATGCTCTGAACTGCGAGGTACAACATCCTGAAACAGAGGTGTGTCGTGGATATCATAGTCATCTGTGGTCACCTGCGCCTGTACTGGTGTGGGTTCCATAGGGTCGAACGCAGTAAGATATCGACCAGGATAATCTACGTCGTCATGGAAATCTCCTGTCTGTCCATCTATCTCCATATGCGAACCATCTATCTCCTGCTGCTACAGCTGTGCCTCGTCGTACTCATTCTCTGGCTCACGACGCTCAGGTGATCTGGTGCCGAAAAATTGTTCGAGGGCCTCAAACTCTAATCGCACACCGGCTGCCACATCATGTCGACGTGGAAGCCGTTCCGCTACTGGTGCGGGCATCGTGTTGCCCGTCTGATCCATGACGGCTTGTATAGTCTACATGTTTTTACATTTTTAGTATGACTAATTCATACTAAAATATTCGGAAATAATTTGCAACTTCGTAATCAAATTCGAGTCTTTATATCTACGAAAACTAAATTATTTAATAGGAATTGTTAGAAATTTAACAATTAAGTCATAACTAGTTATGACTGTTAAGTTTCTAATATTTAATTCATAATTACTAAAAAATAAACATCTCAACTAATACGAAATAATAATCACTACTATTACTAAAAAATTACAATTAATACGAATTCATAATAATTTGATTAATGCATAATAATCTGAAACTTAATCGTAATTATAAAAAATTACGATTAATAAGAATTCTAATATTTAATTCATAAAAAACTGAAATTTAATCGTAATTATGAAAAATTACGATTAAATTACAATTAATACGAATTCTAATATTTAATTCATAAAAAACTGAAATTTAAACGTAATTATGAAAAATTACGATTAAATTACAATTAAGATAAGAATTCTAATATTTAATTCATAAAAAACTTAAATTTAATCGTAATTATTACAAAAAAAAATTACGAATAAATTTCCAAAATTAAATACGATAAATATTTGAAAAAAGCGGGTTTAGAAATTTTATACCGAATAAAGCTCGTGCGGTGTCTCCGGATCCGTCGTCGTCGTCGCTGGAACCCGAGTCGCCGGAACCCTAGCCCTCGCCGGAATGTTCGCCGGAATTGTCGCCGGAATAGTCGTCGGAGGAGCATTTTCCGCAGCCAACGCCGCTCGAGTCGCATACCGTCGGCCGCCTCCATCCACCAACGCTTCATCATCGGACAAGGTCGCCCGAGGTGGCTCCGTTGGGACGGAAGTCGCCGGAGGTGTTGGGATTGGGGCGGAAGTGGTGTGGTCGGGACTGGAAGAATGAGGGGGTTCAGAATCCATTGACGGAATTGTGTTTAGACGAGGGAAACGCTCGGAAATGGAAAAAAGGTGGTCGGTGCCGTCGAGCGTAAAAACGCAGAAAAGAAGAGAAAGAAGGAAGAAGAAGAAGCTGCGCAAGGGTTTAAAAAACCCTGTGCGCATAAGAACTGCACACTAATCCTGTGCGCACAAGTTCAGCGCACACATTCGGGAATCCGAAACGTCGTGCGCTGAACTTTTGCGCACACATTTGTCAGACATCGTCAGGATTTTCACATTTATCCCGAAAATACCCTTGTGCGCAAGAAAACTGCGCACCAACCTATGCGCATAACATTTGCGCACCAAATCGCGTGCATATAGAGAAAAAGTCGCGTGCATATAGGCGTTTCGTAAAGATATCATTAGGGTTAGCCTATAAAATGAGGCTAACGCCTGCTTTGTAAGTATTCAGCCACCATTCGAGTAATACCAAGTTCAAGCTTCAAACCCTAAATTCTTATCTCGTCTTATATTGTTCTTAAGTGTTGAGATTATACCGTATTCTTTGATGTTTGCCCTACAATTGCTTAGCTATCATCTCGTTGGTAATTTCGCTACAAACAATTGGCACCCACCGTGGGGCATGATCAAAAGAGTATCACCTCTGCATACGAAGAGAACAACCTCTCCCGCCGAAGCCATGGAAGCTTCCAGATCGATCAAAAGTCTTCAAAACCGAGTCTTCACCGTGTTAGGAGGTCCGCCATCCTATACAACCTCCGACACTAAAAGGCTCGCGAGAACTATCGAAGGACAAGATGACTCCATTCCAACTCGCCACGCCAGAGCAACGAGCCGTGATCTACCTATCACGTTCGAGGATCCAGACGAAAGAATCAAACATCACGATAGCTTGGTAATCTCCGTGGTGATTCGGAATTGCAACGTGAAGAGAATCATGGTAGATAACGGAAGTTCGACCAACATCATCACCTTCTGCTATTCTTGAACTCGGACATTGAGTCAACGATGTCGTCGGGAAGCGTATCCGTTCGAAAGGCTTTAGCGGAGAAATTGCCGAGATGTTGGGGGAAATCACCCTCGAGACAACAACCCAAGGCGTCAACCTCCCAACCAGATTCGTCGTGATGGAGGCGGAATCGCACTATAACGCCATCCTAGGAAGACCCTGGATCCATGATATGCGAGCGGTTCCGTCTATGTATCACCAATCCTTGAAGTTCCTAATGCCCTGGGGAGTACGCGAAGTTAAAGGCGAACCCTACACGGACAAAGAGTGCTACCGAATCGGGATGAAAGGGGTCACGAAGCCAGAAATCAAAAAAGATGAAGTAAAACAATTCCAAGTCAAGATGGCAACTAAGTACGTTAAGCCAAAGTGTCCCGAATTAGAGGACGTGATCATCGATGACTCCAGACCAAAACGAGTTGTTAAGATAGGGATCGACATCCCCAGAGAAATTAGAGAAGAATTGATAGCGTTCTTAAAGTCAAAAGCCGAGTGCTTTGCCTGGAGCCACAAAGACATGACGGACATATCTCCAGACGTGATGCTCCACAAGCTAAACGTCGACCCAAAGTTCACCTGAGTCAAGCAGAAGAGGAGGAAATTCGCTCCCGAACGTAACAAAGTTGTAGACGAAGAAGTCAGGAACCTCCTCGAAACAGACAAGATACGAGAAGAGAAGTATCCCGACTGGCTCGCCAACGTCGTGGTCGTCCACAAGAAGAACTGGAAATGGAGAGTATGCGTCGATTTCATGGATCTTAACAAAGCATGTCCTAAAGATTCCTTCCCACTCCCTCACATCGACGCCATGGTAGACGTGACGGCAGGACATGAGATGTTGACATTCATGGACGCGTTCAGCGGATATCACCAGATAAAGATGAACACCGCCGATCAAGAAAAGACCGCGTTCATATCGAACTAGGGGATATACTGCTACAAGGTCATGCCTTTTGGCCTCAAGAACGCCGGAGCCACGTACCAAAGGCTGGTGAACAAGATGTTCGAAGAACAGATAGGGTACACGATGGAAGTTTACATAGACGACATGCTTATGAAGTCTAAGAAGGCGAAAGATCACGTAACACATCTGAAGGAAGCATTCGAGATCCTGGAAGAATATAGCATGAAGCTCAACCCTACCAAGTGTTCCTTCAAAGTCTCTTCCGGGAAATTCCTTGGATACGTGGTAACATAGAGAGGAATAGAAGCTAGTCCCGAACAGATCAAAGCCATACTTGATCTCGAATATCCGCGTTGCGTGAAAGACATCCAAAAGCTAACAGGAAGGGTCGCCGCATTGAACAGGTTCATCTCCAAAGCTTCCGACAGAAACCGACTCTTCTACGACACTCTCAGGAAGAACGAGTCTTTCTCTTGGATGGAACGTCACGAAGAGGCCTTCACGGAGCTCAAGAATTATTTGACGAATCCCTTACTCTTGTCGAAGCCTAATGAAGGGGAGCCTTTGTTCGTATACCTAGCGTTCTCTGAGATAGCTATTAGCGTCGTGCTCGTAAGAGAAGAAGGGGAAGAACAACAACTTGTCTACTACGTGAGTAAAACGCTGTCGTCAGTAGAAACAAGATACTCCGCCATGGAAAAGCTGACCTTGGCACTAGTGATGGTGTCAGTGAAGTTAAAACCCTATTTCGAGTCCCACACCATCGTAGTAAGAACCACGTCGCCCTTGAAGAACATAGTGAAGAAGCCAGAACTGTCGGGAAGAATGACGAAATGGACGGTTCATCTCGGCGGCAATGACATCGTCTACGAAGGAAGAAAAGCAATCAAATCCCAAGCATTGGCAGACTTTGTGGCGGATTTCAGTCCAACTCTAGAGCAAGAAGCAATCTCACAAGTAAACAAAGTAGAATTCGCAAAGTGGATCTTGCACACGGACGGAGCAATGAACCAAAACGGGGTAGGATTAGGTATCGTCCTAAAGACGCCACAAGGGGATAGGGTCGTCCAAGCTATCAGATGCGACTTCAAAGCAACGAACAATGAAGCCGAGTACGAAGCCCTAATCGCCGGTCTACGCGTCGCCACCGACTTACAGGTTCAGAAACTTGATATTTACTGTGATTCATTGCTGGTGGACAATCAAGTTCGAGGTGAATACGCCACTAAAGACTCGAAGATGACCTTGTATCTCAAAGTGGTAAAAGACTTGTTCGAGAAATTCGAAAGCTGTCAAATCAGACAAATCCCCAGAGACGCTAACGTGCAAGCCGACGCGTTGGCAAAGTTAGGTTCATCCATCGACCCGAGAGAATATCAAAAGACCCCGTTCCTTCACCCTAGCAACGCGTCCATCAACAAGGAGGTGATTCCGGAACAAACACTCACAGTGAGAAGTCAAGACTCATGGGTAACGCCTTACTACGAGTGGTTGCAGCACGGACACCTCCCGAGTAACGCGTATGAAGCAAGGCTATTGAAGCAAAAGGCAACTACCTTCATAGTAGACAAAGGCCAACTACTGAAATGGTCATTGAACGGTATGTTTTTAACGTGCCCAACAGAGGAGAAAATCCAAGATATTCTACGCGAGCTACACAACGGAGAATATGGGAATCATTCAGGAGGGAGAAGCCTGGCCGCCAAAGCACACTCAACAGGATATTATTGGCCCACAATCAAACAAGACGCGATGAATCACGTCAAAAGGTGTGACGCTTTCCAAAGACACGCCCCTATCCCACATCAGCCGGCGGAAAAGCTCCACTCCATAACGTCTCCTTGGTCGTTCATGCAATGGGGGATGGATATAGTAGGACCTATGCCCTTAACCCTAGGTCCAAAGCATTCAAGAGTATCAAAGATTCCCATGTCATCTCCTTCATCGAAAGAAACATCATCATGAGATTCAGAATCCATCATGCCATTGTATGCGACAACAGATTACAATTCATTAGCAAGAACATCGTATCATTCTGCAAAGACAAAGGTATACGTCCTGTCTACTCGACGCCAAGATACCCTCAAGCGAACGGACAAGCAGAATCAAGTAACAAGGTCATCGTGAGTAATCTCAAGAAAAGGATAGAAGAATGCAAGGGGAACTGGGCGGATCAACTCCAGGCTATATTATGGGCCGACAGAACGACGCCTAAGAGAGCGACGGGAAGAACACCATTTTCTCTCGTGTATGGCTGCGAAGCCGTTCTGCCAATCGAAGTAGAGGTACCAACAGAAAGATATCGATCTCTCCCCGAGGAAAGAAATACTCCAATGATGGCGTTCATGATAGATACCGTAGACGAATTAAGAATTAAGAGATAGCGCGGCAATGAGAATGGCGGCACAGAAGCAAATGGCCGCCCGAAGCTATAATCGACGAGTAAAAGCAAGAACTTTCAAAGTAGGAGACTGGGTCTTAAGAAAAGTATTTCAAAACACCGAGGATAAGAGCGTCGGTAAACTCGCCGCGTCCTAGGAAGGTCCATACCAAGTAGCACAAGTCGTAGGGCGAGGAGCCTACGAACTCGTTACGCCAGAAGGAGTACCATTGATGCGTTCATGGAACGCAACACATCTTAAGAAGTATTACCATTAGAGAACGTGATAGTTGATTTGATTTATGCCTGCTCTTATGCATATTTTAGATTCCTTATTATGTCCAAGCATGTTTTAGCGTCGAGATGACAAGGGGTCGTCGAGACTAGGGGTAGATGTCCTAGCTCATCAAAATTCATGAAGTCTTCGTTAATACATGAGTATGCACTTTCTTGTCTGATATGCAATACATGCCGAGTTGTTTCATTTCAAAGTACTTGCTCTGTGTCTATGACATAACACCAACCTTAATAAGGTCGCGGCGAAAATCCGCGCCGGGAGCGAATTTCGTTAGCCTATGCGTTTAAGGCTCCATCTACGCGTACGCAACGTTAGCCGAACCGCCGACTCCGAGTCGACGCTTCCCATGATTGTTAGCGACGTGTGGCAATGGTCATGGGGAATGAAGCCCGGTACCTCACGAAACCGGCACGGTCCGTTGAGCAAAGAAGGGAAACCTATTGCCACGACCACTCTGCAGGAACGCGTACTTGCACCTTCCACGGCCCCTCTGAGAGTCATGAATCCACGGGTAAAACGCCAAACCGACTGGGAGGCGTCCACCGGCATCGTAAGTCCTAACAATCGAGAAATCGGACGCTACACGATGAATAGGCCCGTCGATTAAAAGAGTTCGACGTTGACCTAACGCTAGAGTGAGGCAACTGATCCACCTTAAGGTAAGGGGTAACGTCACAAGCTGATGAAATCACACGCTGACCTACGTCCGCCACTCGCTTCAGGGTTCGGAGGAAATGCTGAACCCAACCTGCATGTAAGCCGGCGACATAACAAAAGCAGCCCCCATGACCAAAGTAATATCAGGGGTAGAAAAAATCAATACCTCAAAGATGAGACATTAAAAACAAAGTCAAAGATCGACCTACGCGTCGCAATTAAGTAAGAAATATTTGGCGAACCCGACTCCATAGATGATATGAAGCCAAATTTGCCAAAAGGGGATAGTACTCTCACCAAAGATTAAAGATAAGCAAAAGCCTTACGTAAAGAAAGAAGCAATAAGTATCCAATACGTATTCAAAAAAGAAATCGCCACACAAGAACGTGACGAAAAGCTAAAATCCATTATCCACAAAAGCAAAGGTGCAACAAGCAAAAAGAAAAAATCCTAAGAACTAAGAAGAAGCAGAAACATGCTTATCCGCAACAACAACGTCGCTATCTAATGCTACATCCACGTCACTAGGGGGTAAGACTGACGAGCTCGAGGGAACGTGTAAAAGAGAGACCCCCTCGGGAGGAACCGGATAAAGAACAAAAAATTTGTTGCGCTCACGCTCCACATCCCAATCTACGTGGCGACCTGCGGGAAACTCCTCCATAGCCTCAATACGAGACGACCACGAATAGTAAGTACTAGTCTCTCGCAAGTTCTTCTCGTACACTTTTGCTTTCTCCTCGGCGTCGGCCTCAAGGGACGTGACCTTCCCAGTCAACACCTCAACGCGTCGCGCCAGCACACCCCTCTGCTTTGTCGTCTCCAAAGTTTCCATACGAGCATCCTTCTCAGACGCCGTAAGGCGAGCAATTTTCTTTTTAAGTTCCTTGATCTTCTTACTAAGATCGCTCACCTGACCCTTCAAGGCCTCCTCGTACTCGGAGTACTTATGGAGGCGTTCCCAGATACACAGCGAAGCTTGGAGAGCCTGAAAGACCCCAACAATAAGAAACGACATAACGCCAAAAAGAAAAACAAAAAGACATGAAAAGGTACGCACCTGCCACTGTGCCACGAGAGAATCGCCCAAAACGTCTACGGCTTGCATAGATAGATAGTGGTTCCAAGAAGAATTAGAAGCCAAAGCTTGCATCGCCGGGACGAAGTTACACGTAGGCGCTACGGAACGAGACACCATCGCGGGAAAGTTGCTCACTTCAACGTATGTAACGGAAGATGCACCGGGATCCTTTGTTTTGTTCTTCTCGCTCTTCTTCAAAGGGTCTACGAGAGGCTCTTCCGTCTCTACGCCCAAAGGAGCGTCAGAAAATACTTGCACCCCCGTGGCTGATGGAATCGTCTCCTCTACGCATACTGGAGTAGGAGCAGCCTCTTCCTTCGCAGCTTTCAACTTTTCCTCCGAGATACACCTCCTCTTAGCAGTAATCAAGTCGTTAGCAGACTCTTGACGAGTACGAGACGCGACACCTGAAGTAAAACTACGCTCAATATAGAAGATAAAAATGAGCGACGCGTAACTTGTACGAGAAGATTCACCTCGAGAAGGAGTAGGGGTCGCAAGACGATACCCCTTCCCATCATGACCGGTAAAGGTACGCTCTACCAATGGAATCGCCATGATTTTCTTGGTAATCTCCTCTGATTCCTCCCGTGTCACAATAGCGTGGATATCAACTGCACACGAAGTCACACGTAAGAATAAGCATCAAGATGCACAAGTCTAAAGAAAATCATAAAAAGTAACGAGGCATACTGGAAGGAGTCCATTCTTCAAGCAAGAAAGTGCAATCTTTCCCCAAGGTAGATTTCCTGATGAAATAGAGCTTGTCTGCCCAACCTCGGTCGGACGAAGTTCCTTCATTCACCAAAGGGGGAACCCCGACGCGGGATTTGATATTAATTCTGCCCGCCGAAGGAGTAGAGAGTATGCAAGAATGCATGACGTCGGCGATCGTGAACGCAACATCAAAGTTAGCCAGAATATGGTCCAACACCGCCAAACCTCTCCAAGCGCTTGGAAGGACTTGTCCGACCACGATGCCCAGAGTAGTCAAGAAGGACTGAACTAAAGGAGAAAAGGGAAAAAAATGTCCAACCAAGAAAGGATACTCGTAGAAGCAAACCCATCCTGGGCATAAGGCATCAACGAACACGTCCGGAGGAGGAATAGCAATTTCCACGTGACCAAAAAGCCCGACTATGGAATGAAAGAACTCAATGTTGCAAGCCGAAGAAGAACGATGGTTAACATCGCTGAGAATCATCTTAGGATCATAGACAATCGGAGCCATTGAGAAGAGAGAAAGTAAAGATTAGGGTTTGCAAGAAGATCGCGGATGAGAAGAAGAAAGCCGGAACGGGTTTAAATAGGGAA